>JADMNL010000030.1:152440000-153765000 GCA_016271365.2 Neoceratodus forsteri
ATAAAACATTGAGAAGTGTGGTTCTATGGGGATTTTATGCACCCACTCAGTGTGTGATGCCCATATAAACCCCTCGGGCTTCGCCCTCAGGGGTTTGTGGGCATCACACACCTCGGGGGTGCATAAAATCCCCATAGAACCACACTTCTCCATGCATTATTCTATGATCATTTTCATATCTGTTACTCTGAAGGCTATGAGATGGGTGCACACTGCCCACCCATCCCCCCATATTTAGGTGACGTAATACAATATTCTGTTGTTTGGATCTGGTCCATCACTTAAAGAATGTCCAAAAATGAGATGGCTCAGTGGCGCAGTGATAGCACTATTGCCCACCACACCGGTGACCCGGGATTGGTAGTGATCTTGGTTTGCTGGGGGCTGGCCGGGGGGGGGAGGAAAGGATCGAGCATCCTAAGGAATGCTCTCCTTTCCTGAAAAGGGTGGATTGCTGGCTCCTCTGAATGACGGCCACAAGGTGGAGGCCTACTGGTAGTGCAAGCCAGGAGTGGCAAAGAAGGGAGGGAACTACAGGACATTGCAACACGTGTGTGCTGATGTGCACCCCAGCACTGGGGTGGGAGAAACATGGAAGAAAATAGCAGCAAGGTGGGCGTGTATGAAGCCCTGTGCACCGTCCCTCATCCGCTCCATGACCGGGATCCTGCAGGACATTACTGGCTGTGTGTGTCTTTGTGAGGAGGATGGCCTTCCCCCCTGACCCCACCATGGGGGGAATCCATGGAGGTAGCCCAGACTGCAGGTAAGCCCTGAGAGAGATGGTAGGGACATGGCAGAAGGAAGCCAAGCCCACCTCGGCTGAGGAGGATAAAAGCTAGTGCACTTACCTGGTCAACAAAACTAACTAACTAAATAAATAAATAATGTGGAATCAAAATTGCACAAAAAAATTTTCAGAAAAAGATGTTTTTTTGGGTGACTGTTTATCTCCTTATCCTACTGTTGCCCCCTTTAGCCCGACTTCCCCCCCCCAGCCCCGACATCCAGAATTACCGGTGCTTACCTTATGCCCGGCCTGGGAGTGGAGCCTGCAGAGGGTTGGGCATTATCCCGTGACTGGAGGATCCATTTTCTTCACTTTTCTCTCCAATTACCGCAGAGCCCCAGGAGTAAAGATGCATGCATGTGGAGGCGTGCATACAGTACATACTACTGCCTCGGTAACAGCCACTTCCACCCACCTGTCAACCTAGTGTCTGGCACTCCCTCTGGCCTGCGCTGCCCCCTGGCCCCCACTGCGAGGCAGTCAAGAGCCGAGGGATACCACCTTCCCTCCCCAGAGAGGAGCACTGCCTCTTGGCTCCATCCAGCTCCACGCCCTCTCCCCTCCTGCCGACCTCCAACGGCTCATGCTCATTCCAGAACACGGGTCGTCGGCATGGTGTGAGGGAAGGTGTCCAGCGCCTTAGCTCTTGGCACCACTGGTGGCAGAAAAGATGTTTTAAACAAAAAATTCAATTTAGCATCCTTTTTATATGATTTGAACCAAAGTCCATGGGAATAAGTTTATCCGATATGAGATTTGCACTTGGTTGTTTTTTATTTAACCAGGTATAGCACACTAAGCTGAAAGCTTGTTTTACAGGAGCGACCTGGGAGCACAAGGAGGTTAAGTGACTTGCTCAGGGTCATACAGTATGCAAGTGGAAGCTGTAGAATTCAAACCCAGGTCTGGTCTGCTGGATTGTCACCAGATTTGCAGTTCAGAGCCTTAGACCACTGTGCTATACTGCCTCCTTGTCCAAAGGTAATGAAAATAAAAGAGTGTAGAAGAAAGCTAAGAAATCTTGAGATATAAGTGACTGGAATGTCTACCAAAAATTAAGAAATAACTGTAAACAAATAATTAGGGGAAGCAAAGGCCACCTTTTATAATAAACATGTTTGCCAATGTAAAAGAAAGAGTTAGAACACCCTTCAAAACAGCAAGGTTAATTAGTATCCTGCAGGGTGATTGGATTTTCTTTCTTTTGTGTAAAATATATAAAAGGTTTTAAGATTTTCAATTTTACAGCAGATAACAGCGATTATAGGAAAAGCATAATTTAGAATCTGTTCCAGTACTGGGTAAATCCTACTATGGACTAAAGTAGCATTCATGTAAGCTATAACCCATGACAGGCCATGGGTATACTAGGCATTAATGCATGCCCCAGTTGCATTATGAGGCATGTGGGCACAGCCCGAGTGACCTCCAACCAACTGGGAAGTGCATTAATGCCTAGTATACACATGGGCCTGGAAGGGGTTATTGCACTTATAAAATGATACCTCTTCAGACTTAAAAAAATAATCCAAACTCTATTAAATCCATTGAAATTGTATTTACTTTCACTATGTCAGTCCACCATAAAAAGTAGTTTGGTTTCAAACATGCTTTTTTTATAGCTTTTCACGTATTGTAATTAAATAACATTTGATTGTAAGTGTGAATCAGTATTTTTATTTTTTATTCCTTATAAATTTCGTTGTAAAATCAGCTATTCAAATATCGTAGATTTACAGACAGGTTGCAGGTCAAATGCACAGTACATCCGGTACAGAAATACAGTAGTCATACATTGCATGACATACATTCACTGACCTACGCAGCCAGTATAGTGTTATGCTTGTGCAACTGTGTTAGTTTGGTTTTGGTCATTCGCACTTTCTATTCCAGAGGAATTATGACCTGTAGGGGTACAAAGGCAAGGAACTCTTGGAGAGGGTTCCACCCCTAGAGATGCCACGGGATGATTCCCGTGGATAAAGGTACCTTAGGAATCCCCCTAAGGAGAGAGTACTGCCACTGGAAGAGGAGGGGAGGATGGTGGGGCAAAGAAAAAATGCTTCACAGTGAGGCTGAGAGGAACTGCTTATATAGCTCAGGAAGTGGGAGTGACTGGCTGCTTGGCCACTGAACTCCAGGCAAAGTCTTTCCAGGAATCAATATACATTTAGTTTTAAAGTAAAACTTATTCATTGGAGTTCCCCTGTAGTTTGCAGATCTCCTTTTGAAAGTGTTACTGCCCTGAATTAAAAGCGACCTTACTCTCCATGTTTTTTCTGCCAGATGTGGAAGCTTAGATCACAAATCCTAACTTTTGTATTGATTTTCGATTTGAGTCATTTAATGGGAGTTTTGCCGATTTCTAAATTCAAACACTACATATTTAATCTTATTTTACCTTGTAGTGTTTCTGGAGTGACTACCATCTCTAATCAGGTAAGTGGAGCACATCACACCTGGTGAGCCAGGCAACCAATCCAGGATAGCATGCAGCACACTGTGAGCTGGTACTCTCTGTGCTGGGTCCGCCATGGCACACTGCTTTTCTTCCCCATTTGTTGTTGTTGTCCCTCCATGCTGATGGGGTGGTGTGAAGGAACATTATTAGGGATGTCTGGGAGAAAAGGACGAGATTTGGGGATTTTTTTTTTTACTCGCTAAGCTCATACTGCAAATATGGTGCCTAATCTTTTTATTTGCCTCGCGAACGCCAGTGTAAAAAACATCGCTCGCATTGATTTTGGTGCAGTGCCTGAAGAGAAACAGCATGTCAACTATGGGTATCTAGGGGATTAATGGCCACGTAGACCCAGTGAACCAATGGGGTTGCAAGTTTTATGCAATCCATTTTATAATTTGCATTGAGTATAAGTTTATAGGGGCGCTAGGAGGGCCTCTTGTGGGTATTAGAGTATCACCGCACACGTTCCTAGGGCAAGAGCACTGTAAACTGAAGACAAACAATTCTGGTGCCCTAAGGACTCAAGAGGCAATGCTTTATATCCATAAGCATCCCTTCTAGTGCCCTTATAAAGTTATTATAGATCTTGGCACCATTTAAAAAAATACCTTTTTTGGGTCCATTTATGTGGCGTTGACGGCAGTTATCAGAAGCCTGTTAGAGTGACTCAGCGTATGAGGTATTCTTACAGCAATAAGATTACCTCAAGTGCAACTGAAGAAAGCACTGTGATTGGTCAAAGAGTGTCACACGACACTCCCACACTCTATAATAAGTTATGGAAATGTTAAAACATGGAACTCCTACACAGTACATATTAATGGGTTAGGAACTACCTTTTATGTCACACAGTGTGCTCTGAGTCTTCTGTGCAAAATCTAGTGAACTGGGAAGCAATCATTTTCCAGAGTGGCAATCAGCAGACCCCACATTTGCTCATATCTGGCACTTAGATCTTGAACTACATTTTGTATTTTTCTAGTCTAGGGCAGTTAAAGAGGTTGGATGACCACTGAGCAGTTGTAGGAGGCTGAGATGTCGACCATGTTGGGGCGCAGGCCAAAGCTGAGGGCCACAGAGTCTTTGACCCTACAGGCAGCTTATCTTCATTTACCATCTTGTGATCAGATACTTGAGTCACTAGATTCAATAGCCAATTATTTAAATTTTATATATCATAACATTTCCCGATATATTACAAATATTCAAAATGAAGCCCCAACCTTGCATAATAAATTCATTTTAGATCCATCAAACCCTCAATTTAGATTTATAATAATAAAAAAACACAGTTTACTAATCATAAAAAAAAATTAAATGCATATAAGTCTTCGGGCCTGATGGCTTGAGGGTATTTATTTTTAAAGGAAGCTGCAAATATTATTCTATCTATGCTGACTTACCTATTTAGTTTTAGTCTTTCAGAGGGTTATTGTTTGTCATCATGAAGGTTATCAGAAATAGGCGCAATACCAAAATGTGAAGACCCTACCTCTGTAACAGACTATATATAGACATGTTGACTTGTTATCCATTCTGTTCAATCTAATGCAGACACAGATTCACACACAACTCTAACCTTATTTAGATACAGTAGTTATGAATCACTGACTCCTTTCCAGTCAGGTTTTAGGCCAGGATATTCCAAAAACATGGCCCTCCTTGACTTTGCTAACATTATTTCAACATCCTTGAAACAAAAGCAGAAGATGTTTTGCGGTTCTATCCAATTGGTTAAGAGACTTGCTGGGGTAGGCGTCACACCAAAAGCACTTACCTGGTTTATAAAACAGCAGTGAGGAAAGGAAGAGCATGACTGGCTGAACCACATCATGTAATTGTGCAATAAGATTTATGTTACTGCTTGGCTGGCTCACTATCAAATTTGCAATGTCTCTTTCAGGCATATTTCTGCCTAAACAAGCTATTTAATAAGTGCAGTAGCCCACTCCAGTGTGTGCCGAAGACAGATCTTACCACACTTCCCATGTGTTTGAAAGCACTCGGCTGTGCCTCATGCTTTGTAACCTATTTCTGCTCCTTAGGGTCATATGAGCAGCTTCCAAATTCACTACCCCGAGCAAGGGAGAATAGAAAATATAATAAAAGAACTGGATGCTAGCCTGACAAGTATCCTAGCCATAACTACGGACGAGTCAGTGAAACATGTAGCCAATGTACAGGCATCTGGCTTTATAACTGCCATAAAATACAGTTGGGCCCTCCTCCCTGGACTGTGGCATCCTCTGCCTCATGCCCCCACACCCAGTCATGTACCTTACCATATTATTTTTTTTGCAACAAAGCTCAGAATTAACATCACGTATGTCCCAGCTGCACCATTAAAAGTAAATCTTTCAGTAAGTTTAACAGGTATACTGCTGTCTGAATCAATCATCTCTGAGCCTCTGGTACCACTTGGAGTGTCTGTGTGCCTCGCATGTTTAGGCAGACTGGAGCTGCCACTATATGGGGAATGTTTTTGGTGCAGGTCACTTACGCCAACTCGAAGGGACCGCTTCCCTTTTTGGTGCCATTCATCACAGACCATGTGGAGGCCAGCAGTTCTTTTTCAAGCCAGTCCTTTTCCAGAGAAGGAAGTTAAACGTTAAGTTTCTGCAGTGTGACTGCTGTGGTTAACAACTCTTCGAAAGTCTGAATCCCTTTCTCAGTTACTGATTTAAGTTTCACAGGAAACCCCATCTGCACTTTAAACTGCTTCTATCTTATCTGTTTAATTATCTATCACATAGCTTTATGGTGCTCTCATACAGACTGTGTATAATTATGGGCCACGCTAATTTTGTGGTCAGCATATTTTAGTTCCTTAATTTTCAAAGCTTCCCTCAAGATGGTCTCTTGCTCTGTTTACATGCAGGGTTAGAATCGATGACAGAGTAATCAGTTGCTTTGTAACTGATTTTAACCTTGTGTGTAAACGGTGCTTTCCCATGCAGTTAGGACTGATCTTGGGATTGATCCAAGTGCACAAAACATGTGCATTGATTCCAGGGACTTCATTGCTCAGACTTCATGTGGATGCCATCAGAGCTGGAACTGATCCAGCATGCAGGCTCAATAAACATGTACCCCATTTACATGCGGGATAAAATCGATTACATGGTGATCAATTACCTTATACTCTAATAGTACCCTACATGTAAACCCGTTCTCTTCTGGGTGCATCGACTGATGCCGTTCTTGTAAACATGAATGGAGTTGATAATTGATTATCTAGAATCAAAGACTAGGTAATGGATCACCAACTCATTAAACGTAGTATCTTTGGCTGGCGCAGTGGGGTGGAGAGCTGAGGCACTGGATGCCTTTCCTCCTGCCATGCTGGTGGCCCAGGTTTAGGAATGGACTGGGGTCGCTCGGGAGGTGGCTGGGAGAAGAAGGATTGAGTGTCCATCAATGGCACTCCTTCGGGGAGGGGGACAGCGTGTGCCGCTTGCGTACCACACAGTGGAGGCCAGGTGGCACATCATGCGACTGCTTCTCAAACGGCCGGGCACAGGTTCTTGAGCACATGTGGCATCTTCATGCCACACACCCACACCATAGCACATGCTCAAACCTTGGGGGCTGGGAAACAGGAAAATATGGAGAAAGCAGGTGCTGTGCACTAGGAAGCCCCGTCCACCTGTCCCTACCCACACGATAGCCCGGGACCCTTCCAACAGACCCCGAGAGGAGGACAGACCTCATCATCCCAGCCCCACTCGGGGGGGGGGGGATAAGCCATGGGGGAACTGAAGCAGGTGAGTCCTGGATGGAAATGTTGGGCAGTGGGGGAGGTAGACAGGGGCTGAAGAGCCAAGCCAAACCATTAATGGGTTCATGCATGTTTTTTTGCACATCTCCCACCTCTGCTGGTAGGCTGCTCTGCGGCTCAATCGCTCTATCTTCATGAAGTTCTTGCATCCCTCCTGCATCATCATCACATGATAGGTGGCTTTTAGGAGGAGAAAGCCAGGAAGGAAAAACTCCCGACTGTCTCCGGATTAAGACTGGTATGCTGCTACACTGACTAGCGCCTCTTCCAGGATCTGCACTGTACTCCAAAGGAGACAGTCCCGGAGACCCCACTGTGGGGGGAGGGGGGTGCAATCCGTGAGGCACTTACAAGGAGAAGTCAGTCCTAGAGAAGGTAGATTATGGGAATTGAGAGGAGAAGGTTGGAAGCGGCTGGGGGAGGCAGTCAGTGGAAGGAGGATAGATAAACCTCATTCTATATCTGTCATTCTATAGCTGTCATTATGTGAAGGGCTTGCCTTAGGCAGTTGGGACCAGCAGGAGCCCTAGCCTTTGAAATGAGGAAACGATATCTTTCTATTTTGGTTGCAATGCTGCCCTGCCAGGAGCAGAGCATAACACAAAAACAGGCTATTTAATTATTTAGTCCCTGGGCCAATGTGATGTCATAAGAGATGAACTCCCCTATGTGGCAGCGAGGCAAAGCATTGCATGTGTGTTATAAATAGCAGCTTGCAGGCTCCAACTTGGCAAACCTTGTCCTACCGTTTCCTTTTATTATTTTAAGAAAAGTCTGAATTAGCTTGCTGGAAGAGCTAAAAACTATGTGGAGACTTTCATCTGATGCAGTATCATATTTAGGAGTGACAGGCAGGTGATATTGTTGAGTTTCGTATCAGTACTATGCAGTGTTTCCACTTACAGGCTCTGAACTGACCAGCTGAGGGTGGGACTGGAAACTCTGGGGGAGGGAGGATACCATCTGGGGAGAAAAGTCATCCCTGGAGGTGAGGCTAGAAAAAAACTCTAGACAAATGATATGCTCACAACAGAGGTTGCACCCCCTCTTCTCTGTGTGAAAGAGAGATCAGAAACCTGTGGGGGTGGGGTATTCATCTCCTTGGGGATGGAACACCATCTGGGAAGGACAGTCATCTTTGGGAGTGGGACTGGAACCACATCACTAATACTGTAATAACATGCTCACGACAGTGTTTTGAGATCCCCTCTAGAAGGAAGATCAGAGAGCTGGGGGAGAGAGGATAACATCGAGGGAGAATAGTCGTCTAATTAGGTAGGTCTGGAAATAAACTCTGGACAAATCATATGCTCACAACAGTAGCTACCCTCACCCCATTTCCACACACACACACACACACACACACACACACACACACACACAAGTATATGTGTTCAAAGGAGATCACAAACCTCTTTTCGTTGGTGTGGGTAAAGGAATATTCATCTCGCTGCAAGGGGGAGCCATTAATCTCGAACTTGGAGGGGGAAACCCTGGATCTGACAGCTGATCAGTTTCACTACTGAAACTGAAAGTTTGGACTTTGGCTGCTACTGCTGCCACAGGAATTTCCTAAGTGCTGCAAGCCGCTGCTGGTGAAGCAAGTCCCTAGTCGGATGTGAGAGGTTTGAGACTCGGTGCCCCGTATTGGACAGATCGGAGCCCCGGGAGGCACTGACCGAGGAGGAGAGACGATGGAGAACGTGGACCGCAGCCTGCTTAAGGACATGGGCAGCCTGTCGGTGGACGACGTATACCGCATCGCGCAGCTCATCGGCTTCGAGGTGGAGAGGCTCATCGACCGCCACGGCAAGGAAAGTGTCGAGGGGCTGGTGCCCATCGTTGTGCGGGCCCTCGAGCTGCTGGAGGGCTTCGCCGCTCGCCATCGGGTCACTGCCGAGCAGCATGAGCTCATCCGCGCCTACCGGAGCCTGCGGCGGCGGGAGGGGGTCAAGAGGGACGAGGAGAAGGAGCGCCTGAGAGACGACATCGGGGTCAGTATCTGGGGGATACCCGGCCGGGGGAGAGGTTGTGGGCACAGTGTCTTAAACTAAATATGACAGCACAGTAAAGCAGTTCCACACCGGAATGTCTCTGTCACTCTGATGTGGCATGTGGGTCACTGTTCCAGTCCCAACGTGCGATTGGGGGCTCATTTTAAACAATGTATGCTGGGTGCTGGGACATAAAACAGACACTCGTGTTGAACAACTGCATGTGTTTCACCCAAATGTGGGTCGATGTCTCAAAATGTGTGTGTATGTGTGTGTCTGTTGGGGGCAGCCAAAACAGTCCAACTACTATTTATTTATTTAGTTTTTGTTGACCGGGTAAGTGCACTAGACCAATTCTGCCTATTTTCAGGCACGACCCGGGGGAAGGGGATACAGATCAATGCCAGCTGACCTTGAACCAGATTACGCTGTAAACTTCATTTTTTTCTGCCTCTTTCTGTCCCCCAAAAGCTCTGGGTGTGGGGGTGGGGTTGGGCATTTTTTAACCCATTTATGCAGTATGACAGCGGACAAGACCGTAAAACAAATTCCCAGTCGAACTACTGCGTTTCTTCCCGTGTCACCTGAATGTGGATCGCTGTCTGTAAACTTGTGTGTGTGTGTGTGGACTTGGGGGTCATGAAACCAAAAACACATTGCTGCAGGTTCGTCATAAGATCTATGGGCACCTCAGGCATGTTGTGATTGTGAGGCACAATGAAAAGCGGAGTGCCATAATTACACGAGAAGTTGGTGTTGTCTAGAAGGAATGTACAACCTGGAGTGTGATTTAGCGCTTATAAAATCGCTCTTGAAAAGAAAAAAAAAAGCTAGTTATAAGCTGCCCAGAGGAAGTGCGGTGCACTTCTGTGCAGGCAGCTCGGGTTAAGGAGTGACACTGATGAGGTGCTTGTGGCAAGGCTGAGAGGATTAGTTGCTACTCGGCAACCCATCCTAATTGGGAAGAGTTGGCACTGCTGCGGCTGCTGCCTCAGGAGCCCCTTGCAGTGGCCAGGGAGCCTGCTTCCAGAAGTTGCTGTTGTGTACAAGGCCGCTGGAGGCTGTGCGCTGTGTTGGTGGAGGTGGCGTTTAGTAGCACTTGTTTTCTGTTGTATTCAGATATGAAATGCACCCTGAACCTGGCATCTGGAACAGTTCTGAAATCAGAACACCAGAACCAGCCAAAATGCAAGTTAGGGAACCATTCTGGTTCTGGGCCTGAAATTTGCCCAGCACCAGGGTTCTGGAACTGGAATGCATTTGGAATTACTTAGAATGTTGTAACTGGTTGCTGCATTCTGGTTTAGTTCCAGATTTATTCCAGTTCTGGAACCCCGGTTCCTGGTGCAATCTGGGTCTGGAACAGGAATGGTTATGGAAGCTACATTCTGGCTGGTTTTGGCATTTCTGTTCTGGAACAATTCTGATTCTGCATACCTGGTTCCAGATGCTGTTGGTTTTAGGTGCATGCTGCCACCAGAACCATTCCCGCTTTTACCCAGTTCTAAAGGAGGAGGGTGGTAATGAATGCTACCATAGAAGCATATAATTTGTCAGCAGAAAAGGACCAGTTGGCCCACCCAGTCTGCCCAGATGTTGCCTGCCTATTCCGTCTCTACAGACCCTAACTGATCTCTGGCACCCCCCCCCCCGCTTATTTACCAGTATTCTGGAACACAATAAAGCAGCGCTACACAAGGACTCCCTGAAAAATGAAGTATTTATTAGAGGTGCTTCAAACAAACAATGGCCCCAGTGCTTTGGCGGTTAATACCATCTTCCTTAGGGGGTCTTTACCAGTATTCCCCTATGTCTATCTCATGCATGTTTGACCCCTTCCCCCACTGTTTTTGCACCCACCACCTCTGGCAACAGGCACTTCCAGACATCCACCACTCTTTAAATGAAGTAAGATTTCTTCTTGTCCCTCGTAATTCCCCCCTTCTAGCTGTGTTGGATGTCGGTTGCCATGGTCACTTACAGATGAAGGATGTAAGTGCCTCCCACACACACACACAGAGTACATCCCTTTGAGATGCACTGTAACACATGGGCTGGCTTTTCAAAGAACTGTAGCATGATTTTGTCACAGTTGTGCTACTTGTAACATGACTGTTACATTGCATAAAAGTTGTCAAAAATTGTCAGTTTTACTGTTTCCATAATTTTATTTTGACGCGGAACCTTTGTAAGAGAACTCTTGGTTCAAAGGTATTTGTAATCCTAGTACTCAATAAATCAAAATAAAATAAAAAAAATAAAATGTTGCCTCACTTCATGTTGCAAGTGTTTGATTGCATAAAACATGGCCTAACTTCATGTTAGAATACATAAAATGTGGCCTGACTTCATGTTACAAATGTTAGACCGCATAAAACGTGGCCTGACTTCATGTTAGAATACATAAAATGTGGCCTGACTTCATGTTACAAATGTTAGACCGTATAAAACATGGCCTGACTTCATGTCACAAATTGCATATCAGAAATGACTCATGCATCATTTTTCTGCCTTTAAAGAGCTAATGTACTGCCTAAAATTAATATTAATTTTTAAAAGTAGGCAACCGTTACCTTTTATATTGGAGGCACTTTTTCTTTTCCCTCTGATTAATTAGAATTTTTTTTTTACTTAATGTTAGTAGGTGTGATGTGTGGAACAGCACTCTGCCTGGCAGCTGACATATCTGGCTCTGTTCCCTCTCTACGTCATCAGCATTGTGACCTCACTGACTGTGACATCGCAGCTGCTCAGAAAGAGCCATTCCGCAGTTGCAAGAAATGGTTTGACTCCTCAGGAACTTTATTTATTTATTGAAAGTATCGGAATTACAAACCGTTGAGTCAGAGACTTGTTTACAAAGGCTCCATGTCAGAAAAGTGCAAGACAATTAAGGATGCATACATACGTACATACAATAAGGAGGATCCAAATAATACAGTGCAGCGACAAGCAACTTATTGACACAGTAGGTACAGATTAAACAAATAGTACATTCCACACACGTATTTAGGCAAGACCCGGTACAAAACTTTCAGAACTATAGTATTTAACAATACGCTGAATTTAAGGATAGAGGGAGTGGGTGTGAGTAGGTGCGGGATGCAGGGAGAGATGGTTGGGACTGATGCAGTCAGAGAAGACCTTGTTAAAACCTGGACGGGGCTAGAAGCAGTCACATTGACTGGAGGAGAGGAGGTGCTCCTTGAGATTTGCTTTCAAAGGGCCAAGTTTCACTTCATTAACTAACAATGAAAGACTAAGCTTTCTAATCTTAAACAAACTGAAGATGGTTAATGTGGTTTGGGACCCCTTCTTAAAATATAAAGGTAAAAAAATAGTGACATAGTCATATAGATGTTGGAATGGTGTGTTATGTTCTTAACTTAATCGTCGGGTGCAGTCAGGAATGCTTCTAAGTATTTGTATAATAGTGATGCCTGGAAATGTTCCAAATACTTTCATGTCAAGTATTTTACCTTATGCCTTTTATGATCTCATTGCCGCCAGACGTTATCTGATATCGCTCTTATATGTAGTTCTGTGTCCTGTAACCTAGAAATAAAATCAATAAACTTCGAATTGGAAAAGAAAAGCAGTTGTTAGGTCAGTCACCTGTCATGTCACAGTTGGTCAGTGAGGTCACAATGCTGATGATGTGGTTGGAGGGATAGAACTAGATGTGTCAGCTGACAGATAGAGTGCTTCTCCATATAGCCAGAGCCAGCATACCAGGTTCATGCTGAAAATTTTCTAATGAGCAAATTGAAGAAGAATTTTTCAGAAATAAAAAGTATCAATGATTACTTCTTTACATTTGTAAGTTTCTTTTGTGCTAGTTTTGTTTCTATTAGCTCTTTAAGTGAGCAAAGTGTCACAATAACATTAACATATTTGTAAATAGCCCGCAGACATTTATTTTTTTTTAAATGTAGTTTATTTTTTATTTTTCACTGCAATTAACAACAGTTAACAAGATAATAAGGAAAATCTATTGATGCAACTGCAGCAGAACAACTGCCACATGTCCTGCGTGCAAAGCTTTGAAATTCCAGGCCTCTCTTTCTGAAGATACATGCCACCATCGAAGGGAGAAATCATTTGTGTTGAGATTCTTTATCTACAGTCGGTGGAAAGAGGTGAAGTGTTGATTACATAACTACCAGTCAGCTTTTTGGAAGTGACACACCTCTGTAACACGGTGATGCTTATGGCCTTGCTTTTCCTTCACCATCAGGTGTCACTAGCTGTGTGTCACCTCACTCACCTCCATCTTTAATATCTCCACATCACCCTTATTTATTATACAAGGCCGTAAGACCCAGCAGGGACCTGACTTTGAGCCCCACAACTGTCAGTTGCTTACTGTGTGATCCTGAGCAAGTCTGTTAACTTCCCTGTGTTCCTGGCTTGCATCTGGAAATTGAAACCCAAAAATGTTTCAACAGAAATCCATTTTTGCACTTGATTTGCTAGCATGACTTACAAGAGTTGGTTTATATATTCCTCCAGTATGGCTCTGTGTCTAAAGAAAATAGAAAAAAACAAGAGTGCAGATTGCTTTGAAAAATTCCTAGTGAGAAACTAGTCAGGAGGAAGGCAGTTTTTCCAGTTGACATTGACATGAGTGACACAGTACTGAGGCGCACCCCCTGCTGTTAATCTCCTATACCTACCAGCGTTTTCTCCATTCAAGAGTCACGTGATCAGTAGTCTAGTTTTTATATGTCTGCGCCCGTGACCATTGCACAGCCACCTGAGATGCTGTTCCTCTACATGCTGTGTCACACCTAGCTGCTCTGTTACAGCAGTTAGCAGCTTCAGAGACCCGTATACTGTTTCGCTTCATGTGTACTAGTTTTCTCAAAATTCAGCTGGCAATGCACATAATTTAAAGTGCTACTGTTCCTTTCTCTGCTAAAAAAAATGTTTCACTTTTAAGATTTAATTTGGTGAGAAAAGTCTTATTTTTTGGGAGTAGCATACAGGTATCTACTACCTGAGGGCATGGTTCCGAGTGTTGTGTGATTAGAGTTTGGGTAAGAAACATTTGCAACGCCTTCTCTGTGCCTTTGGCAAGCAGAGGGGCAAGTAGGAGCATGTGCCACTGCACAACGCAGGCAGTTTATTTATTTATTTTTTTCAACTTTATTTTTATTTTTTTCCATATAGCATTACCATACATGTGAAGTATGTAGTGAACAGTCCATACAAACAATAAGACCATCGGGAACACAGTTGATTCCCTAAAATACAGGATATAAACATTGCATCCACTGTATTTTGATACATCATGTGAGGGTTCCTTCTTACTGGTAACAATAAAAAATCCTAAATATGCCGTGGGAATCAGCCCATGAGCTACATGGCTAGCTTAACATTATAGGATTGTCCATCAGTGTCCAGCCTTATAAAAGGAAACAAGCCTCAAAAGGAACTTAGGGTGCCATGTAGATACCCTAAGGTGATGTTACAGCTTCTAAAACTTTAGACATTAAGCAGCAGAATAAGTCAACATTCACAATTAAACATTTAGATTCTAAACTGAGAATTTCTCATTTAAAGAACCTCTCTCACTTACGAAATATTATCTTTCCTTTATTTTTAACCACTTTAACAGATCTCCTCTTTACATTAAACCCTTCCTGAATACTCCAAACTTAAGATTTTAACATGGGTAGTGTGATAAGTCTCACCCCCCCTTTACAAAAACATCATAATAGACTTGAAATAGCACTTTTGAATTTAAACTCAAAAACATTCCAAGTAGGCAGAAGAAATGTTTTAAAACTTTTTGTAAAGTCACTTTAGTGAAAAGCTAAACATCTGTTTAACATATAGAGGGCATAATGAAACAGTCAAAGTTCAGAGTCACTTATCTGGAGAGTCCAGAGGGAAACACAGCCAGCTTATTTACAGGTACCCTCTATTCAGGTATAGCCATCGGAATCTTTGGATTCAGCAGCTTCTTCTTGATGCCTGGTGGTTGCAGCCCAACGCATAGTCCATTTCCCTGCATCGACCGGGTCCGAGAACAAAAAGACCTTCCCTTGATGGGTAATCCGGAGCCTTTCTGGGAAAATCATGGAATGCGCTATCCCGGCATCTCTCAATGTCCTTCTCACCCCATCGAAACGGTTGCGCCTCTTGCAAGTTGAATAACTGATGTCAGGAAAAAAGTAAATGTGTTGTGCCTCCTGCATGATGGGACTTGCCTTCCAGGCATGTCTGAGGATCCGATCTTGGGAGCCCACTCCCAAGGTAACGATCATCAACGTCCTGGGTTCATCTGTATTCTGGGAGCCTCCCCTGGGATTAATTCGATAGGCTTTCTGTTTATCCCATACTATGTCATCCCCTTCAGGAACAAACTTTTCTGATAGCCAAGTTTTTAAATACATGATGGGATGATCTCCCTCTCTGCCTTCTGGAAGGCCTAAGATCTGAACGTTCCCAGAGCAGGCCTGATTTTCTAAGGCCTCTAAGCATGCAGGCAGATGTTGCTTTTCCTTCACCACGAGGGCATTGGTAGTCATGTTGAAATCTGTTTGCCATTGGACATCATGTAGCTCTTTTTTAAGGCCATCCACAGCTGTTTCCATGACTAAAACCCTGCTGTTGAAGTCATCCACCTTTTGACTGAGGGTGGAGATCGAAGCGATTAGATTTTGGAGCTTGTGCCCCAAAGAAGCAATAGTTTCTTGCGATCCGGTTTCCACGTCGGCCTGCTGTGTAGGTTGCGATCGTGAGGCCCCACCAGATCCTTTGCCTTTATCCACTCCGGCTTGCAGCTTTTCTTTTTTTGAGTTGCCCATTTTAGTATATCAAAGGCGAACAATCTGACAGTAACACCGAAATTGACTTTACTCGATGTTAAATAGCGATTTTAGGGCTAAATAAAGGAGAATTCTCAGGAGCTGTGTAAACTGCTGCTTCTCTGCTCGGGCTCCACAGTGGCCTCTCCGCAGGCAGTTTATTAATTAGTCCTTAAAGCAGCTGGCTTAGCGCAGTAGCAGGGATCTCACCTGTGACACTGGAATCCAGGTTTAGGAGTGATTGAGTGAACTGGGATGTTGGGTGCTTGCTTTGGGAGAAGGATTGAGTGTCCCAGAGGATACTGTCCTTCTCTAGAAAACATCTGATGGACTCTGCTGAAACACTGCCACCTGGGTGATGACATGTGGCAGTGTGGCTGGGTAACCCTGTGCAGCATCATGCACCTCTCAACTTGCTTCAGCTCCAAAGGGGACAGGGGCTTGCCTCTCCCTTTGGCCCCATCATGGGTGGTGGTGGGGTAACTCATGGAGTCGGAATAAGAGCCACAGGTAGGAGTGATGGGGCTGGATCATTGCCTGGAGCACATGGGTGCCAGACCTGTGCACTGCACTTATTGTTGTCTCCCCCACCCACATGACAAGGTACCTTTGTAAACGAGTCTCTGACTCAAAGGTTGTAAAACTGATTACTTCAATAAATAAATAAATAAAAAATAAAAAAAGGAGGATAAATTGTGGATTCAAAACTACATTCTCAAACCAGTGCATTGTGAGTTGAACTGGGTGTAGCTTATCTGATTACCCAAAAGGCAGGCCTAGAAAATATTTCCTGTTTTCAGTTTCATCTGGGGAGGGGGAACAATAGATGCAGACTGGGTGGGTCCCAGGCTTATGGCCACGTGGGTGACCAGCTGAATGATGTTCAGTGTGGGAAACAAAGCGGATTTGGGAGGCACATGCTGCCCAGATTAAGCACTATGATGACATTCCAGGGACTAGGACCCACTTCCTTCTCAGTCAAGTGACATTATTTCCTCCCCAAAGAAACAACCCCCTCCCCCAAAAGAGAAACAGAATTCTAAAACACTGATCTCAAGCGGTGTCAGCCCTCATGTTCCAAGACCCTGAGTGGGCTTTCGCACCACAGCCTCACAAGGTGAGAGGAGTGGGAGCCCCAAGAAACATCCTCGTGCCTGCAGCTGCTTTCTCATGTCTCTCTGTTTCGTGTTTCTGGGTACAGTTACAGTGTCTTTGATACATGTCAAAACCATCACCGAGACCACTCTTTTAGTTGCAAGCGCGACCTAATGAGCATTCTTAGGTTATGAGAACTGCAAACTGAAGGTGAGTGCTTCTGAGAACTGCTAAGAGTGGTCTTGGCTGCAGTATTAGCATATTATGGATGGAGTGTAATCAATAATATATTAAAATGTTTAAAAACACTGGCCCGCTGGTGCAGCGGTAGCACTACTGCTTGTGATGCCAGTGACCCAGGTTCAGGAATGAGCTCGCATCATCAGAGGGCCAGCCGGGGGAGGAGGCTTAAGCATCCAATGGACTGCTCGCCTCTTCCGGGTGGGAGGTGCTGACTTGGTGCAAGCTCCAACCTCTGGCAGTGGTCCGAGGCTCAGCAAGCCCTCAGTCTCTATCGGGGTGGGAGTATGACTGACATCGGCATGTGCCTTGGCATCTTAGTGCAGTCACACCTCCGGGGGGGGGGGTGAGTACCAGGAAAAAGCTCAGCCCCAGTGCAACACCAGTGCGAGGGCTAGTGATTGGCCCTTGCCTGCCACTGCAATCCTCAGAGAGGACCCCGATGAGATGAATGAAGGTACGAGGGGTAAGGGGGGCCCCATTCGTCCCTGCCTGGGGGGTAAACCAAAGCTCTGTGGGGGGTCCTCAGGGGAAAGCGGTGGCAGGCTGGCAGTTGGGTACAGCACCAGAGATGGGGGGGTGCATAAAAAAGAAATTACAAGAAAAAAACTTGCCCCAAACATGCCCATTTCCAGGGCAGCTTTGTATGAGACACTCTTCACAGAAAGAGTGTCTCACATGCAGAGGAAAAAAGCACTCTGATTAGTCGGGAGCTCTCCTTTGATCTATAATGGTAATAAGTGTGTGTTCTGTAGTTGATGTCATGTCCTCTGTTTGTAAACAATAGAATGTGAATTTCAAATCAAGATGTTTTACTTTGTTGAAAATTAAAGAACCCCCTTTTATGGGGAAATGGACTATGCAAGCTGAACGTAAAACTTCAGAATTCTGGAATGTTTGCTTGAGGTACCATCTTGGTAAGAGTGCCTGGCATGTTCTGAAGTAAAAATTCCAGGCTGGGTAAAGAAAATGTCCTGATTTATAATCTGTTGAATAGAGAGTTTTGCGCTAGTTCTTACATACTGAATTAGAATGTAATCTAGCAGATGGGGAGGAGCAGGCCTCACAGCAAATTCAGACACAGAAAAACCTGGAGAAGTGACGATTGCAGAAGGGAAAAGGGACAACGACCATCTGACTTTGCAGTGACCTTACAGTGGTAAATTCTGAAAGAGTCCCTTTTAACCCAAGAGGACAATGTCTAGAGAACGTAGGGCATGCAATATACAGTCCTCCAGATTTGAGTGTAGGCTGCGTGCTGCTTACTGAAGAATTACAGTATTGTTACAGTCACTTTATGAAAACACAGGAGTGAATTCAGCAAAGCTGAGGCATGTGACTTCTCCTTCCTCCACTAGCAAATCGCGTGCTGCTACCACCGCTGTAGCAAAACAACTGCAAACCCTCGTTTATGAACATGGAATTATGCAAACCACGCAGCTGTACTGTAGTCCCTCTTAGCCGAGGCACCGTGTGTTAACCCTCTCCTGGTGTCAGCAGGGCCAGGCATAGCACAGCAGGATGCTCTGTGTCTAGGGATAGGTTGGTATGCTCGCCAAAGAGTTCTCCGACTCATCAGTCACACGTGTGTATCCTTTTCCCAGGCTGTGGAGAGAACACAGCTCAAACCTCTGTCCTGATAGAAAGTATCACACAGCTAGGTGTTTTTTTGTAATTGTATTTTAGCTCCCTACTCTCCCTGGTGACCCCCTTCCTGATCGACCCCCCCCAAGCCCTGTCACCCTGCTCCTCCCGGGCTTGCCTGCACCTTTGTCCTCAGCCCAAGGACTGTGGTTGTTTCCGGCCACCAGTGCAGGGCCTGCAGAGGGTCAGTTGATCATCCTGCCGCCCGGGAGTTTTTTCTCTCCATTTTCTGCCTTCCCTCCCCATTGCTGGGACGCGACATGCCAACGTGCGTACGTGGAAGTGTGCTCACATTGCAGAGTCCCGCATCACCCTCCCTTCTTTTGGTGTCTCCGACCCATCCTACCCTCAGGCCTCCACCTGTGGGCAATCATGTGGCAGGAATGCCAATCCTTTCTCCCCGGGAGAGGAGAGCCATCCTCTGGACGCCCGATCCCCCCCCCCCGGCAGATCCACAGTGAACTGTGTCCACATGTGAACACGAGTCACCAGTGTGGTAGGAGGTAAGGCATGATGCCTTAGCCCCCCACACCACTGGGCCAGCTCAGCAAGGTGTTTTAAGCAGTTTTTGCTATTTATTGAATCGTTTACTGTATTACACTTTTACGCACACAGGAACCTCAGTCCAAAAACATTTCACTTGTTGGCACTATACAAACATTTTCGATCCTGACTTTGAACTTGCATCAAAACCTATTGGATCCCTTTGTTTAGGTTGTACCCTCCTCTAACAGCTCCCTGGCCTCATGTCCACTTCCATTCCTCTTAAAGGGAAATGTCCACCTTAAATCGCCCCACACCTTAGTGTAGGGCAGCCCCCAAACAGCCTTTTCACAAATCAAGTGTCATTTTACCTTCATTGCTGATGCTGTAATTTATCTGGTTGATCCTGTCGACCACCCTGCCTAGCATTTTGTAACCAGCACCTCTAGGGGCACATCCCTGAACCTTCTGCAGCTGTCCTCAATGCCAGGATTAGCTGCGGGAGATTATAATATTTATTCATGAAAGAAGCTCTGGTTTGCCATTTAACAGTCCTGGTGCCATACTGAGACCAAGTGCAGACTGCCAGTTTCAAACTGTCCCAGTCTTCATTCATTTTATGTATTTATTTGAAAATTGGTGACTGGAAAAGGCACGCAGAACCGAGGCTCATTTCCTGGCATGTCTTAGCAGAAGGGAAGACAGAAGGAATACAAGGACAAAAACAAAATAGTGCGAAGTATGTAAAAATAAGTGAAACTGCTACTAAGTACATTATATACACACACAGCAAAAAGCACTAACTACGTGATGTACATATGGTAATAAAATACAATATGTACTAAGATGCGACACGTTCTGGGGAAAATTCTGTCATACAAGTGGAGAGGCCTGAATACTGATTTCTGAGGTACAGACTTTTTTTTTTTATCAATTACATTTTATTGAAATTAAAATTACACATCAATATAACAGTATACTGAAATGAACACAGATATTCAATTAACAATTTACTATTCATAACAATTTTGAAATCATAACAAACACCTATGAAAGTAAGGAATTGCAGTACCTTGCATTTAAGCTGGATCTCTTTTATAATATCTGAGGTACAGATATAATTAGCCCTGGTAACCAGCATAGAGGAGAGTCTCAAGATAGGGGTGTGTGTGTGTGTGTGTGGGGGGGGAGTGAATAGGTTAAAAGAGATTTAGAGTTGGAGGAGAGGTGAATGGGAGCTGAAAGTTTATTCCAGAGAGCAAGAAGCCGGACAGAGAAAGCAGTGTGTCCAGTAGCAGTCCAGGAGGCAGGAATGGAAAAGTTACGAGAGTCAGAGAAGTGAAGGGAATAAGCTGAAGGTAGGAGAGGGGATAGGTGGGAGTTAATGTGGGGGGGGGGAGGATGTGAACCTGAATTTGGAGAGAAAGGAGGTGCAGTTTGATAAGACATCGGGGGCCCGATTCTGAGATGCATGTCGCAACTCGCAACTCACAGGCATATGCAAGTTGCGGCATTTGCTGCTATGCTGGGGACCCTGCGCCATATTCCAGAATGGGCAGGGTCCCCAGCATTTATGCCCTGTGACTTGCAGGAGCTCCAGGGTTGCGCCACACGGAGGGCGCACTCCACCTGGGTGCCGCAAGTCACTGATGGCAGGGTGCAGCCGCACCTGAGCCCCCTGGGCCCCAAACATGCCCGCAAACCTCCATGGGCCATGGGGGGTGTCAGCTGCATGGCATGGGCATGGGGTGGCAGGGCACAATTGACCCGAGTGCCGGCAGATGGTACCCCGGTATTGGGGGGGTCCATGGGGCATGGCCATGTGTGGGATTTGGCATTGCAGGGGGACAACCGGCGGTTTGCCATGACAGAAGCCCCTTAGACCAACTAAAAGCTGGTGTAACTCTGCAGCACCGCAGTGGGTCTTGGAATGGCATAGTAGGGTTATGGCAGCCGCCCTTTTGGAATAGGGTGCAGATGCTGCCATAGCCTCCTTCCACCATGCCATAGGGGCCGTGGGCGGTGGAAGCCCCCTTGGGCATAGCCCGCCTGTGCCAAGGTGCAGGCCGCCTCCTAGAATCCCGACCAGCATAACGCATGTCGCAAGGTGTAACTTGTGCCATTGGGTTTGGTGCAAGTCGCCTTGCGACATGAGTAACCCAACTTAGAATTGGGCCCCGGGAGTCTAGTGGAGGGAGAGAGAGGCATTTGGTAAAGGGGATGTAATGAGTCAGTGGGGGACAGTTTGGGACAAAGCAGCAGAAGGAATGGCAGAGGGGATCCAGTTTGGCTAGGCTAGATTTAAGGCAACCCCATAGACCAAGTCAGCATAGTCAACACCAGCAGTACAATTCTGAGAACATCCCCAAGGCGGATACTTGTTATTTTGGAACATTCCTAAAGCAGACAGGGAGTGGCATACATAATTTATTGTGGTAGAGGGTACCATGTTTAGGGCAGAGCTTTTTGTGGAGGGCATCAATGGGTGAAGAGAAATCCAGGGTCAAGCCACACAAAGTACATAAAGGAGGGGATGTCCTCTAGAGGGGTGCCAGCCAGTATAGTGAATGCAGGTGTGGAAGGGAGCCTTGCTAGTTATCCCGTGGAGCCGTAAGACATTGACACAGTCAGATGTTAGCTGGTTTGAGCTGAACCAGTGTTGGATATTATAGAAGTCAAGCTGCATCAATGATTCCAGCTTGGAGATTGAGTAACTTGAAGAGCACAGGATGATACCAGCAGCATACATAGGAATGCTAGCACGTACTCAGGTGGAAAGAAGTTCCCTGAGGAAAATTGAAAAGAGAATAGGGCCTAGAATGGAGTCCTGAGAAACCCCAGAGGGGATGGGGAGGGGAGCAGTGCATCTTACCTGAACTGACTGGAGACTGTCCACGAGATAGGAGCAGGACCAGTTGATATGTGAGACAGAGAGACCTGCATCCCTCAACTTATCCAGCCGGGGGGGCAATAATATTGTAAGCCTTATTAGCAAGGTTAATAACGAAGGCAGCCGTGAAGCATTCCTTGTCCATAACCTTCAGGATGGCATCAGTGACCCGGAGTAGGGAAGAGATGAGACAGTGGTGTAGCCTTTTTGAAGGCCAGACTGGTAGGGAGAGAGGAATCAAGGAATCCAGACTTTTCCTGGAGTTTGATTAGACTAAGAAGGGGGGAAATAGAGCTGGCCTGTTCAGGAATAAAAACAGAGCATCAGAGGATAGGCCAGGAGGAGGTAGGATGAGCGTCCCATGGACAGCATAAACTAGTCTGACATTCCTGGTCTTGGTATAGCGCCAAGACATGTACATTTGAAACCGGAGCTATTAAAAGATCCAACTATATTGTAAACCTATGCACCCTCCCGCTGCTGCCCTTGCATCATACATACATCACTCTCGGGATAGCTGTGGGAGGTTGTGGGCGCACTGCTGGGAGCTCTTAGATTTAAAATGCCAGCAGGGAGGGACGCAGGATCAACCAGATAAAATTCTAAATACAAGATGGCACAGTAAGTAAAAAAAAATCATCTGTTTGTGAAAATGTTAATAGGGCCCTGCCTCATACGGCGCTGGGCTCAATGTTTGGTGAACCTTTGCCTTTAAGAGTTACTGCCTCACTGTTTGACATGATTAGGGTAGGTACTTCACCTGAGACTGAGGTGTCATTTCTCAGCTGGTTCTGCCTTGTGTTTCGACCCATACAACCGCTTCTGTTTGTGACTGGGCTCATTGTGAATGCTTGTGTTGTGCAGGATTTGGAGCAGAAAGTGACTACCTGGCAGAGAAGGGCTACAGATCTCCAGACTGAGGTGTCTCGGCTGAAGGAAGAGAACCAGCAGCTTCTGAATCAGCTGACAGAAAGCCAGTCTCAGGAAGGTAAAGAAATGTCCCACAGCATTCCTTGCAATTTTTGTCACTGAAATCTAGGGCACTGGCCTGTATTATGTGGGAAAATGTGGAACACTGGCCTTCAAACAGTAGGTTCACCCTCTGGGAGAACAAGTGTCTCCTGATTTTACCCCTAAATGTACCACCTTTGACCTTCAGGGTGTGTCCCTGCATCCTGATGGAGCCCACCAGATCAAGCATCTCCATCTCTTTGACCTTGTCGTTACCCTTCAATATGGATACGACTGAGATCGTGTATTAAAGGGCAACTCAGAATGCCTGTTTAGTGCTGTTCGGAAATCATGATCCTCCATTTACAACATGGCAATCTGTTGCCACAGAAATGGTCATGATGTCACAAGTACAAGGTTGTGACTTCAAGGCAGGAAAAGCAGGCAGAACAGAGGAAGTCTTAAAGCAGTGGTGCAACGAAAAATGTTTTTTCAAAAAGCTAGTTTCAGCTACGTTTAATACAAATATTAGCATCACTGTTAAATCTACTTTTATTGGTACTTCCTATGCTATGCACAGTGAGTTCCTTTTGTTCGCTCGATCCTTACCCCTGCAAGGTCTACAGTGCTATTTCTCTTTTTTAAACTCAGCTTTATTGACAAAGATATGCATACGTAACATGAGCCGTGTCTTCAGTGTTATTATACTGTATCTTACATTGAGTTGAAGGCCTGGAAAAGACAGTTAGCATTTATACAGCATTTTACTGTTATACCTTTAGTGGAGTGTTCTTTATGCAGGCTGCTAAAGGATGTCTGGTGGCTAACCAAATGTTACACTCGCCATTTCTATACATTTCAATAGTTCCGCCCTCTCTTAAGTTTGCCATGACTACGGCAACCAACCTTGGCCTTAAATTTAAGCTGTATGGTTATAACAGAACCCAGTATCCAAAGATAATAAAACATAACCATGGTACTGATACAATAGGTGTCATTGTATACACAATCTCTACTTATTTATATTATGCTTAGCTAGGGGTGCCATTACTCCAAATGCCTCCTAATCTAGAGACTTCCAGTGGCATTTCCCAACCCTGTTATTTCCCCCCCCCATTTCCCCTTCTCCTAGGGCCCATCTTGCCAACCATCTGGCCTACAGAACCTTATGTTAGTCTTCCCTTAGCTGAAGCTTGACTGTTAAGTGTTCCATTTACTATTAATCCAAGCCTCTGGGGACAGTGGGGCGACCTTCAACCAGTTAGCTGTGATCTACTTTTGTGCCGCTAGACACATAATTAAGACACATAATTAATAGGAGCTTCTGCTGTTGCACCCCTCCTACGTCTGGGATTGCAAGACCCAAAACCAAATGCTTGAACTCCAGTGGGATTGGAAGTTCCCAAAGTGCTGTGAGTTCGGCTTGGATCCCTGACCAGAATGTTCTCAGTTTAGAACAACCCCGGAAGATATGATGGTAGGACCCCACCTGGCCACACTCTCTCCAACATATCTTTGAGTTTCCCACCACAGTGTGTCTGGTGACTGTAGGGGTGTGGAAAAACCGGGCCATACATTTCCATTTGAATTTGCGCTAGTACAGAGAGGCTGTGACTCTCCATCCTCTCTCCCAAGTCCGGTGCCATTGTTCCTGTGGTATAGAGATCCCAGCCTCCACTTCACATTTGAGTCTTAGGGCATCAACCACCGTATTGTCTGGGCTGAGTAGAGCCTTATAGGCTTTTGAAATAGAGCCTCTTGTGCCCTTAAGTGTGGCAGACCAGTAATAGAAGTTTTCTAGCAGGGTGAGGTCTCTTTCAACTTGTTGGATTAACTGGTTCGCCTGTAAGTGGTGTCTGACCTGGAGGTATCTGTGAAAGTCAGAGTGGGGGAGGCTGTATTTTGACTGGAGATCCCCAAATGGGTCACCACATTGTTCCTTATCAGTGAGCAATACCTGGTTAAAGTCTTGTGGTTCCACCTGTGAAATTCTGGGTCTGCTGTTGCTGGGGGGAATGTCTGGTTACCAATAATCGAAGTTAAAGGACCTACTTCATTTGGGGTATGTGTAATCATACGGGCCTTGGCTATTATTTTTAGTGTGTGGTAGATCCACGGATTCAAGACTTCTTTCCAAATTGCTGGGGTGAGTGTGGCATGTGGAAGGGTTCAAGAGGGAGATTGTAGTCAGCTAACCTGATTCCATCTCTCTCCACCTCGGCTCCCCCCCTCTGCTTGAGCCATGTCACCACTGGGGCAAGTTGGGCTGCTAGGTAATGCAATTTCAGATCTGGCATGGCCAGTCCCCCTTTTTCTCTAGGGAGGGATAGTGTCCTGGCCGAATTTATGTGCCTCCTCTTCCTCTACACAAACCTCCCTATAGTTTTGGTGACTGTTTTCCAGAAGTGATCTGGAATGTGGAAGAGTAAGGCCTGAAAAAGGAAGTGCAGAAGGATGTTCATTTTGAAGGTTGCTATCCTACCTGCCAGGGTCAATGGTAATGCATCCCATTTGGGAAGGCCCACTTGTACCTCCGCCCATAATTTGTTATAGTTTAGTTTAAATAATGAAGGGATTAGTGGTGTGATTTTAACCCCTAAGTATCTAACAACATTATTTGTAATCCAATTATAAAGGAAGTTCTGCAGTTGGTTTCTGGGGAGGGGGCCCCCATCTTAAGGGCTTCAGATTTTTTTCAGGTTGACCATGTATCCTGACACCTGCCCATATTCCTCCAGCCCTTCCAGTAAGGCTGGTACAGAGGTCTGTGGCGAGGTGATGAAGAACAGAGTATCATCTGTATATAAGGAGAGTTTGCGGGTGTCTTCTTCCACTCTAATTATCCTCATTGCTTTGCTATTGCAGACCACTACAGCTAATGGCTCTATGCTTAGGGTAAAGAGCAATGGTGAGAGGGGACAACCTGTCTAGTGCCTCTTTGTGGGTGAAACCTGTGTGTGTTCACCCGTTTACTTTGATGGTAGCCTGAGGTGATGCATAGAGCGCTATGATGCTGTTCTGGAATTTAGGGCCTAATCCCATGGTCTGCAGGGTCCTGTGTAGGAATCCCCAGTGCACCCAGTCAAACGCCTTCTCCACATCCATAAATATGGCTAGTGCTGGGTCTTTAACCTTATGTTGCCAGGTAATGAGGTTTAACACCTGACGGATATTGTCATGCAGGAGTCTGCCTGAGATGAAACCTGTCTCATCCAGGTGCACCACGGACCCCAGCCAGGACTGAGGTACAGATCTTTTGGTCAATGTTCAGCAGGGAAATGGGGCGGTAAGATCCGCATTGGGTGAGATCTTTGCCTGGTTTATGAAAAAACTGAAATCTGGGCATATTGCCAAGATGGCATGACCCCTGTGCTTCCTGTGATGCCTGAAAGAGTCTGCCCAGGTGAGGTGTTAAATCATCACTAAAGGTCTTGTAGAATTCTGCTGGTATCCCATCCGGTCCTGGTACCTTCGTGTTTTAAGGTGTCTAATCAACCTCGTCACCTCTCCTCTTGATATAGGGGCATCTAATCCCTCCATTTGTCCCTGGGAAAGTTTCTCAAGAGTCATTTTTTGTAAAAAAGATTCATTTTTTTCTGTGTGATTCTTTATGTGGTCACTAGCACATAGCTTCATGTAGAAGGCCACGAAGTGTTGTGTGATTTTTAAAGGGTCAGAATCCACCTGCAAAGAATTCCGATCCTTCACAATCCGCAGAACCACCCATCCCATTGCTTCCTTTCTAAGCTGCACACTGCTATTTCTAAGCCAAGTGTGGTGGCCATCTTTTATTCTTTAGGCAAAATAACCTCCATTAAAACATATATAAAATGTTCACATTTTGGTGAAACTAGAAAATGTTACCGTTGAATAAAACTGGAAGAAGCTTGGAATCTTCCATTGTGAAAAAAGGTAGGGTCAAATTGTCTGCCTATTTTTGTTGCACTATTGCTTTAAGGGTCAGAGAGGCGAAACTGTTTCATGTAAACATCTTTAGTTATAAAGAAGGGAAAGTCCCGACATTCAAATAGTTTTGGAATGTTATGAACTTTGAGCCCTACTGTTGTCAACTGTATGATTTATTATACAGGAACCCGGGGAATTACTTTCAGTAGCTTGCATCTGGGTACTGTTTCCAAACTAACACTTGTGCATATCACAGCGTACTACACTGTAAACTAAGCATTTACATTATGTGGATGGCACTGCTCGCCAGCAAAACTGTCAACAGTTATTTTCCTATAATAACTGGGTTTTCCTTTTTCCCATAGGGAAACCATGACGTAATTTGCCATTATAAAGGAGTGTTTATAACGGCAAACACGCATGGTTTCCCTTGCTCCAAGCATGCAGCTCTTCCAGTCAGGCCGCTCGCCACTTGGAGACTGAACCGCCACTCTAGCTCGGCGGTAAGTGGTCTTAAAAAACAAAATCTGCTACCACCAGAAAAAAAAAAACCTTTCAACTGCTGAATAAATAAAAAAAAAGAAACGTTTAAATAAGCAAAGGTGACCGCATGCTGAAATGTAACCGATCCGCAGCCGCACATGAACGTCTTTGTATTTTATATGATTCCTGTGGTGAAAAAGTCAAACCCAGCAATTATATAAAATAAAATATGGGGTGATGTGTTTGAACTTGAAGTTTACACACACCCTCGCTGTTAGATGCTTGCACAAACCCCTCGAGCTTTGCTCTCGGGGTTTACGTAGCATCTAATACCGCGGGTATGTGTAAACTTCTCATTACACACACCACCTCATACTTTATTCTATACGTATACCCCCTCCCTATACACACAATGCAGTCAGAACTAAAAGTAACCATCCAACCTTTGGGCTCGTGGCCTTTTCATCTGGTTAGCTCCCTTTGGTCAGTTCATTTCCTTGTAAACCACACTTAACCATCATTCAGCCTATATTTTGTACCCTGCTGAATTAAGGGACCCACATGGAAATGAGATCTTGTATCTCATTGGGCCATTCCTTCATCTGTTGGATGCAAATTTCAGGGAAAAAACGAGGACAGAAAAAAACCTCAGTCCTAGTGGGAGGTGGGGAGATATAATGTCTCCTAAATCACATTAGTGGGAATAAAACTAGTGGCCTAGAGCATTGTCTGCTTTCAAAGCAAACTTCCTGCTGCTGAACTGATGTAGATTCCGTACCTCTCGACTGCTATAACTTTGGCATAGCGCTATGATTTTTTTCACTGAAATTTACCACTGCTCCACAAAGGCTTACTGGTGTTCTTAATAATGTTAGAGGTATTTCTGGATACACAAACTATTAAATAATTGATCTAACTTGATAGAAACATTCCTTAACACTAAATATATGCCGCTCACTATTTGTAGACTTATAGGGCCCCATATTCAGAGTGGGATGGCTGTATATGCACATGGGGGTGCTGTGTAAAACAGTAGGGCCGGCCAGCTCTGTTGCCATATTCAAACGGAGAGCGCGATCTGAAATGACTATACTATCTATTTGAATATTGGGCCATGGTAGCGTGGTGCACAACAGGCAGTCACCATGCTTTGTGCCATGCCGCCAGAGCCCTGCACCGAAGACCACCCATAGGGGTAAAGCATGGCACACACTGGTTAGCGCCGCAGCCCCTATAGGTGATATTCAACCTAAACATGCAGAGGATCCCACTGGACATGCATGGTGCTAAGGGGCCATTTGCATACCATTATGGGATCACCTGTGTGTGAGCTCTGCATCTGAGTGCGCTGGGCCAGATTCCCCTCCCCTCCCACAAGCCCCGATCCCTATCCATGTAAAAATACAAGCTCATTGGTGGTCCTGCGGTCCCTCCCCTTCCCCAGTCCCTGTCCATGTATTAAACTAAATCATTAGTGGTCCAGCGGTCCCTCCCCTGCCCCGATCCCTGTCCTTGTATTGAAAAACAACATTAGTGGTCCAGCGGTCCCTCCCCATTCTCTGATCGCCATCCCTGTTAAATAAAAATAAATTCCCTGATGGTCCAGTGGTCCTTCCCCCCTTCCCCATTCTCTGATCACCATCCTCGTTTAATAAAAATAAATCCTTGGTGGTCCAGTGGTCCCTCCCCTTCCCCCATTCTCTGATCGCCATCCCCATTTAATAAAAATAAATCCCTGGTGTGATCTAGTGGTCCCTCCCCATTCTCTGATTGCCATCCTGACAAAAACTACAATACCCTGGTAGTCTAGTAGCCTCCCACCCCCTCCACCCCGGCAGGTAGTGTTGACTCACCACCCTGCTCCCCCCCCCCCAGAATGCACTCATTGGTTGACCGGTCAACCAGTGAGCACGTACTATATACTGTATATGCTCCGAGACAGTTCAGTCAGTGGCTTGCTGTGGCGTTATGAGGAGGGCTGTGCCGGTCACCGGCTCGGTCTGGGTTGGGGTAGTGGGTTACTACCTGCCGGGCTGGGAGAGGGTGGCCACTAGATTACCAAGGTATTGTAGTTTTTGTTGGGATGGTGATCGAAGAATGTGGGGGGAAAGACCACTGGACCACCAGGGATTTATTTTTATTAAACAAGGATAGCGAGCGGAGAATGGGGGGAGACCACTGGACCACAGGGAATTTATTTTTATATAACAGGAATAGTGATCAGAGAATGGGGGCGGGGGAGGGACCACTGGACCACTAATGATGTTTTTCAATACATGGACAGGGATTGGGGCAGGGGAGGGACCGTTGGGCCACTAAAGATTTATTGAATACATGGACAGGGATCAGGGCAGGGGAGGGACCACTGGATCACTAATGATGTTTTTCAATACATGGACAGGAATCGGGGCAGGAGAGGGACTGCTGGACCACCAGGGTACCCAGCCCTTGACAGTAGCAGATGGGGTGTGGGGCTCAGGGCTGGGTTTCAGAAGCATTAAAGAGCAGGTTTCTTGTATGCAAAGTTATCCCCCCCTCCAACATATAGGGTGACTTACCTTTCGGTTAAGACAGTAATCCCAAAATGAAAATTTTTTTCCAGATGGATTTTTCATAAAACCACTTGTAAACCAGCTCTGTGGAGCTGCTGTCCAAAACGCTCCCATTTCCTTACTTGGAGCCGTGCCCCCAATGCTTTCATGTTTCGTGATGTCAGTACAAGAACGGCATGGGAGCACGCTCCATAGACTACAATGGGGCTGATTTTTAAAAGCTGTTTTTATACTTTTAAGTGCCAAATTTGAGACAGGAAAGCAACCGCTCAACTAACAAAGACTGTTAGTTGAGCGGTAGCCTTCCTGTCTCAATTCGGCACAAAAAGTATAAAATAACTTTAAAAATCAAGCCCGTATAATCTATAAGCGTCTTCCATGCTGTTCTTGTACTGACATCATGAAACATGAAAGCGCCAAGCGGCTCCAAAGGAAATGGGGGCATTTGGGATAGCAGCTCCACAAAGCTGGTTTGTGAGTATTTTTATGAAAAATCCAGCCGGAAAAAAATTTTCATTTTGGGATTAATGTCTTAACCAGAGGGTAAACCATCCTATATGTTGGGGGGGGGGGGGACTTTGCATACAAGAAATCTGCTGTTTAAACTGCGCCGATGCTGATGGCTGTTTAGTGCTTCTGAAAGCTTTTAATATTATGCTGTGCTGCATATGCATGAGGGATTCTTAATTTGCATAGGTGTAACTCAATATTGTGCGCAGTGGTGCTGTCGGGGGTGCACACAAAAGTGTCCTTTGAATATGGGCATGCCTCCCCGACAGTGGCGCTATTCCAGGTTAGCGCGGTGCAAACCCGGTTTGTACAGCGCTAAGCTTTTTAAAATGGGGGCATACCTGGTCAACAAAAGCTAAATAAATAAATAACTAAAATAAGGAAGTGCTACACATTCTGGCCATTTGCTATGAATTTGGAAGGCCAGTTGTATGAATTTTAATATTGCGAGGTTGAGAAGTATGACAGACTCTCTGTTAGTTGATTCTGTGAATAGCGTCGATCATAGTGATGTCATCCTCATTCAAAACGGTCTGATCTCCTTGCTGGTTGGCATAAAACCTTGCTGCTGCGCAGTAGGCAACAGCAGCTCTTTTTGCCAACTAGCTGTCTGCGTAGGCATCTATGTGATACATTGTTTACATTGTGTGATCCACGCTATTCAGCTTTTATGAAATGGGCATCATAAAATAGGAGCTGTGATTGGCTAGAAGGGATGTGATATTCATTCTGATGCACAGGAAAAAGGACCAGCAATGCCCTGTGGGCATTGATCTAGGTGATGCTGCCCACTCAGAACCTTAAGAAAACAAAACACAGCCATCTTGTTTATGCCAGCAGTGGTACCAGCCTAACTGTAAAAAATAAAATAAGTACCTCTGACCACTTGTTCACTTCTCCTCAGTCTTTCAAAATTTTTGTGTTTTAAATCCATCAGCATGTCTCCTCGTGAATGCAGCATGTATGAAATGAAAAAAAAAACGGAACAGGCGCGATCTCTCTCCCAGCCCGCTCGCTCGCTCTTGAATGTTTCGGTTTTAATTCCATCTGCTTATTTCCTCGTGGGTGCAGCATGTGTTAAACAGGGAAAAAAATAAATGAACAGTGGCGATCTCTCTCCCAGCTTGCCCACTTCTTCAGAATACACTTCTTGGAAAAAAAAAAATAAACGAACAGCCACGATCTGTCTCCTAGCCTGCCCGCTCATTCCGAATCCACTTTTTTGCGAGGTCCCAGCCCACCCACTCGTTCAGAATCAACTTCTTTAAAACAGTAACAGAATTAAAATAAAAATAAATTTTCAGCTTAGTTGTCTCCACACTGCATTGTGTGGGGTGAATAGTGCCATGACAACCAGACCTAAACTACAGAATCCTTTGTAGGACAAAATTCCTTCAGTCAAAAAAAAACACATAAACACTTAGGCGGAGGAACTATTTTGTTAAACTGACACAAACACCGTTTTTCCTACAAAATTGGGAATTTTACCTACCAAATGCAGTTGCACTACAGATGGCCATTTCATAGGCATGACAAAACCACTCCAGTGTCGCGTTGAACGCACTTTAACACCGCGACTGGAGGATGGGCCTTGTCAAATGGCCTCGTGCCTCACTACGCCTCCTAGCCATGTGTTAAAGTGTCTAACGCACACCCTGTCATGGCTTATTGCTTACTTAATGTCTTCCAGTATTTACATGTGCAGTCGGAACTGTTATTACACTTGAGAACTTAGGAGACAACCAGGTTTCATAAGCTTCACACAGCAACCTCCTCACCCACCCCAAAACAAAACAGAATTATGTACAGTGTGAAGCAGTCATTAAACATTGTTTTCTCTTCTGGACCATAGCTAATATAAAACAGTTTCCAAATGTCGTAACTACAGCTGTTCTCCTTGTGGCAAACACATAATTTCAGATAGAAATGTTTCTTCAGCTGTAAATATTCAGTCTTACAGCTTCTGTATTCATTGTTCCAAGTTTTTTTGCAATTCGAATGAGATATTTTCATCCTGGGATAAAAAACGGACCTGGCTGATTGCCAGTTAACCCCCAGCTGTTCAGGCATTCATCACAGGATGTTTTTTGGAAGGTTGAGTGGCAGCAGGGATTACATCATGTTGCAGTTTGTATGGTCAACAGAAATGTTTTGATTGGCCGAAGTTGGACAACTCCCACCATGCCTTGGCCCTGATGTCTTTCTTTTTTTTTTTGAACTAGACAATGTGTTAAGGAAAGAGCGGGAGGTGATGCTGAAACTGAAAGAAATTGTGGACAGACAGAGAGACGAACTCCGGGCCAGCGCTCAGGAGATCTCCCGCAAAAATACAGATCTGGAGGCAGTAAGTGCAGCACAAAATATTATAAATGAAAACACACACACACTCACACGCACTCACTCACACAAACACAGCATTCTAACGCAGCAGCATTATAAGGTGCTAGCTGCGCAGTTGAGCAGACTTGATAGACCGTGAGGCCTGTTTTTGCTGGCATTTTTGTATGTTCGTATGTATACACACACACACACACACACACACACACACACACACACACACCATAGCAAAGGCAAAGACAGCTACTAAACTGATGTCCCAACCATAGCAGAGGTGCAGCAGTGTTCAATACCTTGTCAAACATGGATGGGAATACAACATGAGGGAGTGGAAGGGCATGAAAAAAAACCCCAGAAAAATGGTGTCAGGATAAAATAACCAAATTAGCATCTAATTTTAATGGTGGTTCCAACTTAGGGTTCGTTTAAAGTTCACTTAGATTTTGATGAAATTACATAATGCCCATCGTCCACTGCTTTGTGTAAAGTATTTATTTGATAAGGCACTATAGTGCTGGGAGGTGGGGGGGGGTGGAAGTTGGATCTTATGACTGGCCCCCCACGAGTACCTAATTGCTGTTATAAAATGCATTATACAACACTGTTATAAAAATAGTTGCACTATGAGGTTCGTATATGTTATAAAAACAGGTTGTACAAAGGGAGCATTCTGAGAATTCTAAGGTGGTGGGATAACAGTTAGCAACCCTCCCCCACCAATTGGTACCATATCATAAAATAAACATTTGTCAATGCCGAGTGTTTGCTTGCTGGCATTGGCATTGGTAATGTAGGAGTTAGAGAGCTGCATAATAGGAATGGCAGTGAAGTATTGAACTGAAGCCAACCCTACTGCCACCCTGCAGAGACTGACAGGCATTAGGGTGTGCCTTTGGGTCGTCAGGCATAACACCCATGCCATTTCACCACACCCTATCCTGCAGACACTGACAAGTATCATAGTGTGCCTTGGGGTCTTTGGGCCTTTGGGTCTTATGCTCACCCCATTCCATAAGAAAATATGGTGAGATGGGTGCACTATAGGAGAAGGGGGTGAACTTTGGGGACGAAGAGTCCAAGGCACACCTTGATGCATGTCACTGGCTGCAGGATGTGGGCGGGGGTGGAATGGCATGAGCATCACAGGCGACAGTCCCAAGTCACACCCTTGATACCTGTCAATCTCTACAGGGTGAGGCGTTATGGTTGGAAACCCTAACGCCCCAGGCATTCATTGGTATTTTCACTCCAAATTTTCAACAAGGGTTTTTTGTGACCCCCCACCTCATGAACAGTGGCAATATCAGTTTTTGTTAGCCGAAAGCTGATTTTGCACAGCAGCTATGCCATTTGGCACCACAGATGCAAAAACACATTTCAAACAGGATGTGAAAAATTACAGCTGTACTGTACATGGGGAGGTGTAAAAAATGGCAATGTTGAAAATCTGGAGTGAAAATATAACAAGCATTTGTCAATGCCGAATGTTTGCTTGCTGGCATTGGCATTGGTAGTGTAGAAGTTACAGAGCTGCATAATAGAAATGGCAGTGAAGTATTGAACTGAAGCCAACCCACCACCAGCCTGCAGAGAGTGACAGGCATTGGGGTGTGCCTTTGGGTAGATCAGGCATAACAGCCACGCCATTTCACCACACCTACCCTCTGGGACACTGACAAGTGTCACGGTATGCCTGGGGTCTTTGACCCTTATGCGCACCCCATTCCATCAGGAAATACGGTGAGATGGGTGCGGTATAGGAGAATGGGGTGAACTTTGGGGTTGAAGAGTCCAAGGCATACCTCGATGCCTCTCAGTGGCTGCAGGATGTGGAATGGTATGGGCATTACAGGCAAGAATCCCAAGTCACACCCCTGATGCCTGTCATTCTCTACAGGGTGAGGCGTTATGGTTGGAAACCCTAACACCTCAGGCATTCGTTGGTATTTTCACTCCAAATTTTCAACATGGTTTTTTGTGACCCCCCACCTCATGAACAGTGGCAATATCAGTTTGTTAGCCGAAAGCTGCTTATGCACAGTGACTATGGCATTTAGCACCACAGGTGCAAAAACACATTCCGAACAGGATGTAAAAAATGACAGCTGTACTGTTCATGGGGAGGTGTAAAAAATGGCAATGTTGCAAATCTGCAGTAAAAATATTTAAAAAACTGGTGAAATCACGAGCATGCATAGAAACTGTGCAACACACACCCGTAATGTAATTAGGTTGTGGATTTTTTACAGCAGATTGTCAACACAGACATTTTGGGACCTCCAATCATGAACAGTGTCACTGTGATTTTCTTTATCTGTCCCGAACAATGATTTCCCACAGCGACCACGCATCTCTGCACTGAAAGTGTGAAAACACATTTTGGCCATGTTGTGAAAAATGACAGCTCTACTGTTCATAAGGAAGTGTGGAAAAATGCCACTGGTGAAAATCTGGACTGAAAATATTACAAAGTCATGAACTTACGAGGTGCGTGAAAACTGCACAATGCTCACAAATAACACAGTAATTTGTGGACTTTTGTCACCAAATTTTCAACATAGCCAGTTTAAGACCTCTGCTCATGAACAGTGTCACTGTGATTTTCTTAATCTGTCCCAAACATTGCTTTCGCACACCGACTGCACCATTGTGTGCTACATGGGCTGAAACACATTTTGGGCAAGATGTGAAAAATGACAACTGTACTGCTCATAAGGAGGTGTGGTAAAATGGCAATGTTGAAAATCTGGAGTGAAAATATTGAAAATTTGCGAACTTACGAGCGTGAGTAGGAACTGCGCAACGCATGCTCATAAAACAGTCATTTTTAGGAATATTTCCACCAAATTTTCAACATAGGCTTTTTGAGAGCCCACCTTATGAACAGTGGCAGTGTCATTTCATTACTCTGTCCTGAAAGGTGATTTCGCTCTGTGACTGCGAAATCACCCTTCAGGACCGATTAACACCATGACAGTGGGAGCATTCATGAGAAGGGGTCCCAAAAACCCCATGTTGAAAATTTGGTGCAAAAATTCCAAAAAATGTCTGAGATATGCAGCAAAGTTGAAAAAACCCTATCTATCCCATTATACAGCTAACTGGCATTTCCTCAGTTCGCGGTCGGCTTTGAAAAAGTCAGGCGTGTTCCCGGTCCACGAAGATCGTAGCACGGGTCTGGAGGCAAGTATGGGGTAAGGGGTGTAGGTAGGGCAGGTAGCGCAGTGGGTGAGGCGCAGGTGGGGGCAGAGACAGCGAGGACCGTTCTTAAGTTTAATGTTTTTTTTTTTTTGAAATGGCCGGCGGACGTTTGCCGCACGGGTGGGCTCCCAGCGTGGCACAAGAATAGCTGGTGGGGCGTGGAGCTGACAGGAGATTGGGCACCCGTCAGTAATAACATCTGTTGCCACGCTGGGGTGGGCTCCCAGCGTGGCACCCTGCGAGGAACCAGTGGAGCCGGCGGAGTTGGGCACCCCGTCAGCTATAGGATGTGCAGCCATGCTGGGGTGGGCATCAGCGTGGCAAATGTAGCTCCTGCTTTGAGGCAGCACAGCCCGGCGGATGAGCACCCCGTCGGCTACACACAATGCGTGGAAGCGAACACGCAGTATCGTGCTGTGTGTGTGTGTGTGTGTATGTGTGTGTGTAGGGGCGCGCGGATGAGCAGGCGATATGTTATCGCTGCTCACTGAAGCGTACCTCCCCCTTTCAACTGTACTCCACTGTGTTTTGGACTGCTGTCACAGACAGCTCCAGCAGGCATTGGAGAACTGCGGCCGTGCCTGCAAACACACTGACTGAACTGGAAGAGGGCTGCCACACCTCCGAAAACTTGGATGATGGCACTATATTTCTTGCACATGTGTGCAAGCAAACATAAGAAAACTGGTGAAGTCACGAGTGTGTGTATAAACTGCGCAACGCGCACCTTAATGTAATTAGTTTGGGGATTTTTTACAGCAGATTGTCAACACAGGAATTTTGGGACCTCCACTTATGAGCAGTGTCACTGTGATTTTCTTAATCTGTCCCGAACACTGATTTCCCCCAGTGACCGCGCATTTCTGCTCCGGAAGTGCAAAATCACATTTTGGCCAGGGTGTGAAAAATGACAGCTGTACTGTTCATAATGAGGTGTGGAAATATGTCAGTGTTGAAAATCTGGGCTGAAAATATTAAAAGTTTTGTGCACTTACGATGGTGCGTGGAAACCGCTCAATGCACGCTCGTAACACAGTAATTTTATGGATTTATGTCCCCAAATATTCAACATAGCCATTTTAAGACCTCTGCTCATGAACAGTGTCACTGTGATTTTCTTAATCTGTTCCAAACTTTGCTTTCGCACACCAACTGCACCATTGTGTGCTACATGCACGAAAACACATTTTGGGCAAGATGTGAAAAATGACAGCTGTACTGCTCATAAGGAGATGTGGTAAAATGGCAATGTTGAAACTCTGGAGTGAAAATAGTAAAAATTCTCGAAGTTACGAGCGTGCGCAGAAACTGCACAATGCAGCTCGTCAAAACAGTCATTTTTGGGAATTTTTTCACCAAATTTTTAACAATAGGTTTTGGGGCTTACCTCATAAACTGTGACACTGTTGTTTCGTTACTCAGTCCCGAAAGGTGATTCCGCACAGTGACCGCAAAATTACCTTTCGGGACCGAACAACAAAATGGCAGTGGCTGAGTTCATGAAGTGGGGTCCCAAGAACCCCATGTTGAAAATTTGGTGAAAAAATTTCCAAAAATGGCCAAGATATGCACCAAAGTTGAAAAAAACCTGTTTATGTCATTATACAGCTTACCGACATTTCTTCAGTTCGCGGTTGGCTTTGAAGAGTGCAGGCGTGTTCCTGGTCCACTGAAGATCGTCCTGACGCTCGAAGTGAAGTATGGGGTGAGGTGTGTGTGGGGAGGTGGGGTACGTAGAGGGTGGGCGCGGATTGGGGAGGGGGCAAGAGTGTCAACGAGGGACCGTTTTCTTTTGTTCTAGGTGTTTTTTTTATTTTTGAAGATGACGTGGGACTTTTGCCACACTGGGGTGGGCTCCCAGCATGGAACTTGCAAGTTTGTTGGGGGGGCAGTGGAGCCGATGGGTAATTGGGTACCTCCGTGGGCCACAGACTTCTGCCACGCTGGGGTGGGCTCCCAGCGTGGCACCAGGAAGTTTGCTTTTGGGGGCAGTGGAGCTGACGGGGACTGGGCTCCCCGTTGGTCATACAGTGTGGCGGGGTGGAAGGGAGTACATGAGCACACTGGGGTGGGCTCCCAGCATGCTACCTAGGCCACACTGGGGTGGGCTCCCAGCGTGGCACCAGGAAGTTTGCTTTGGGGGGGCAGTGGAGCCGATGGGGATTGGGCACCCTGTCAATGCATTATAGTGTGCAGGGGTGGAGGGAGCACATGAGCACGCTGGGTGGGTTCCCAGCATGCTACCTATGTGTTCGCAGGGGGGGATCGAAGCGAACTGTCTGTGACAGTTCGGATGCAATGCTGGCGTTCGCAATTTGCATACTGCCAACGGCAGTATGCAAATTGCCTACATGTTAGCACCGCTGATTGTAGTGGTGTTTTTCTCAGAACTATACGCCACTGCATCTGAACGGCTGTCATAGACAGCTCAGACATTCTTTGGTGCGGTGCAGTCACGCCTGCAGAAAGGAGCAGGGCATTGGAAGTGGGGGAGGCACACCTATAAATTTAAAACCAAATACATTATAGTAGCAGTGAGATGGCTGCCATCAATAGACTGGGTAAGTGCTAAGGACAGCCACAGAAGCAAATGGCTAATGAAAATAAAATGTGACTAATAAAAACTGCAGTGTGGCTAGTAAAAAATGGCAGGTAAGATACATGAATGAGGCTCTCAGCTGCCACAAAGGGAGCATGTGGGGTGCCTCACATTTACTACTGGCTAGCAAGGTGCAGTAATGGCAGCTGCTTGCCTGTCCTCCTCACTGAAGGAAAGGCACAGTCATGGCGAGTGTGGCCCCATCATTGGGGTGATGGAGAACCGAGGGATGATAAAGGCCAAAAAAAAAAAATATCACACACACATGCATATATCTAGAGAGATGGAATGTGCGCACCGTATTCCTGTTTGTTGCCCTCCCGGTTTTATCCATAACCCTGTTTATTGCCTTCTTCCCCATTGTGTGCCCAAGTGCTGTTGTTACATATGTGTATTATTATTATGGGAGACACACGCTATGGAAGCATCCAGTTTATACATCAGCAGCTTGTTATGTTCAAAATGGGTCCAAAAATCAGAAATGTAGCCTCTGTAGGGGTGGGGTGGGGTCTGTAAGTAACCAAAACTGATGCCCTGGGGCTAGGGTGGTGCCTCCCCGACCACTGAATGCACCACAGGCATACAGTTTATTCCATAGGGTAGTGCAGGGTCAAAATAAGTTAAGCGGGTGACTTCAGGCCGGGATGGTGACCCCCCCTCCCCCAAAAGGTCAGCTTGTATGCTGTGATGTATGTGGTGCATGCTTTCCAGCTCTAATATACTGGCATAAACACATGCGCTTACAGATGTAAGGCTGGATCTAATTGTTATTTCTGACTAGCACACCTGATCTAGCTTTCTGAGATCTATAGACGTACCCAGGATTTGTCAGGTACCCTGGGATAATGCTTTTAAACGTGGATACCAGTAATCCAGATACTTTAGCCTATCCGGGTTTTCCTATCTGCCACAGTCTGTTTGCTAGATAGAGCAGGTAGTGTCACTGGACAGCCATTTGTGACCTGTGTCATGTATCTAACACAGAAACATAGACAGTGACAGCAGAAAAAGGGCACTGGTCCATCCAGTTTGTCCACAAAACCCTACCAAACCTGGGACCAATTGTCCATGCAGGGTTCTAACCCACACTATCCACCCCCATGCTCCCTACCCTACCGCTACCACCCTGAGCAAACCACTAAGCCCTTCACTCTGCCCAGCTGTGTTTGAAACCATTGATGGTTTGGGCGCCCACCACATCAGCTGGCAGACTGTTCCATGGTTCCACTGCCCTTTCTGTAAAATAAAATGTTCTGACTTCCCTTTTGAACCTCACCCCTGTCAGTTTCTGCTCATGCCCCCATGTTTTTGATCCGCTACTTATGTTAAATAGTTCCTGTAGTTTACTTAGTTCATTCCTCTCAGGAATGTAACCTTTCCAAACAGAGAGGATAATTAAACTGGAACCCCATTTCTCTCCCAACTTTCTGTTATTGCTGTATGTTGACACTATTGAATAGGCAGCACTCATACCGGGAGCCCAGCCGTTGCTATTGCCAGCAGGGGTGTAGCCAGGTGTTTCAGATTTGTACACCAAGCTGCCACACTGCTGCCCCCCTCCCCCCATGACTTGAGTCCATGGTTCCTGGCTCCAATCAGATAATTCCCACACTAGACCTGCTGTATGTCTGCACTGCTAGTGTGGTGTCCAGGTCCTGCTTCCAGCTGGCAAATGCCACTGACTGCACCATGACTTCACGACCACAAAATAAATTTCTTCTCTCCCCCCCCCAACGGGTAGGCAGACTTGCTCTGCTTGCCACTTCACATGAAGTCTTCATTTTTTTAGTTGGCTCAGAGTTTATTCTTCTGTCTGCTGCTCCTCAGTTCTTCTTCTGCTTCTCTCATTCCCAGTCCAATTGAACTAATAGTATGGCTTCTAACTTTGCTGGGGCATTTAAATTCACTGCTCCAGACTTGCTACACCCCCTACCAGAAGCCACAGCCAATCACTATGCAGGCGGACCATGCAGACCTAATTGAGACCTTCAGCTTCAATGTCCGTGGTCCACTCAGCCAGCCACCCCCCCAAAACAAAGCTAAAAGAGAAAAGAAAAAACCCATGAAGCCAAACAAAGGAATTTAAAAGCAATGGACTATAGAGGGCAGAGCAATGCTGGCCAGCTTGTTTGCTACCCCCGCTACTAAACTTAGTACGCCATGGCATACGTGAAGTATCAGTAGTTACACCCTTGATTGCCAGTAGTCCATAGCAATGAATGGGGTTTTATTTGGCAAAGGCAAAGGCAAATTTTACTTTTCTGGTGCCCAATTCCGGAGGCTCTGGGTGCTGAACAACAGAAATAAACTATCAGTACAATAATACAAACCAGCATACGAAACACTAAACTATCAGTATATATAAAAATAATTAATAAAAATCTTTATAAAAGCTGAAGCTCAAACAGAAAAGCAGGGTACCCAGGGAGAACTAATGCCTAAGGTCTGGGAAAGCCTGGTTAAACAAGAAGGCCTTGAGGTGGGCCTTAAAAACCTGAACCAAAGGGGCTTCCCGAATTGTTGGAGAAAGCAAATTCCATAGGATGGGGCTGGTGACACTACACGCTCTGTCGCCGGCAGTGTTGAGCCTCATCCTGGGAATCGCCAGGAGGCCCCTAGAGGAGGACCAGAGAGAGCAGACCAGGATGGCAGGTGTAAGAAGGTCTGACAGTAACCAGGACCCTGCCCACGTAGGGCCTTAAAGGTGAACAGGCCCACCTTGAAGAGAATCCTCCACCTTACTGGCAGCCAGTGCAGCCTGCGCAAAACCGAGGTGATGAAAGTTCGGCTGCCCAGTTAGTAGCCTAGCGGCTGCATTCTGCACTAACTACAGCCGGCGGAGGTTCCATCCAGAGACCCCAAGGTAGAGCGCATTACAGTAGTCAAGTCTGGATGTCACGAAGGCATGCACCAAGGTGGGGAGGTCCACAGATGGAACTAGGGACTTGACCCTGGTGATATTCCTAAGATGGTAAAAGCTTGTCTGAACAACAGATGACACTTGAAAGTCAAATGACAGTCCACTGTCAAAGGTCATGCCAAGGTTTCGCACACTAGAGGAAGTCCTCAATGGCGCAGATGCCAGGAATAAACTGGTTTTGGTGCCAGAGGGCAACCTGTTCTGTCTTCTGTTCGACTCCACCACCAGTACCTCCATCTTGTTGGGGTTCAGTCACGAGGTTCTATGTGACAAGGGTGACTGAATGTCAGCGACTGGTCATAAGGGCACACAACTACAAGGGCGACTGAAAAACAGTATGTTATTTAATGCGGGGGGCTTTGCCCCCCACACCCCCCTTAATTAGGATTCCTACTCTAGGGAGGTGCAACTTGGGGAAAGAGGTAATATCCAAGGTCGCCCACATTGTCGGCGTCATTATGCAGTAGCCCTTATGACCGGTTACCAAGATTCAGTTGCCCACATCACAGGCTACCCAGTCGCAACTAGCTGGAAGACATCCAGACATTTATCTCCACAAGGCAGCTGCTCAGTACTTCCACCGTACTAGAAGTTCCCAGGCAAAGGAAAGATACAGCTGGGTATCATTGACATAGCAATGAAAACCCAAGCTGTACTTTCTAATGAACTCACTCAGGGGCAGCATGTACACTGCAAACAACATTGGTGACAAGACTGAACCCTGAGGTACACCACACGACAGGAGGCTAGAGGAGGAGGAGCATTCCCCATCACTACTTTTTGCCTCCTGTTCATGAGGTATGACTCAAACCAGCAGATGACAGAGCTGGTGAGCCTACAAAATTCCCTCGGGTGGTCAAGCAACACACAATGGTCTACCATGTCAAAAGCTGAAGAGAGATCGGGAAGGATTAGAATTGTCCCCTTCCCCCGATCTCTAGCCCTGAGGAGGTCATTGTGCACCCAAAGCAATGCGGTTTCTGTACTGTGCCTTGCATGGAAACCAGACTGGAATGGCTCATAGAATGCTGGCCTGGTGGCGCTGAGGGTTGAGGTGCTGGACGCCACACCTTGCATCACACTCAGTGACCTGGGCTCAGGAATGAGCCTGGGCCATTGGGGGTCAGCAGGGGAGGGAGAGGATTGAGCGTCCGATGGACAGCTCTCCTCTCCTGGGAGGGAGGTGGGCACTTACTCGGTGCTTGGCTGGTCTCTGGCGGAAGCTGGATATACAGCAAGCACTGGAGCACACAAAGAGAGTTGGGAGTGGCGGAAGTCGGTGTGAACGCCTTGACATCAGGGCGCCGGCCACTTCCTGAGAAAGGAGGAAAAAACACACCGCCGCAGCATGGGTAGATGGAGCACCGGTACTGACCCTAATTACAACTGCCTGCCTAACCTCCGGAGGACCCGACGAGACACTGAAAGTTATTGGGGCGTTGGGGTCCCGTCCCGTACCTGCCTGGGGTGTATATCCATGGCTCCATGGGGGAACCCCTGGGGATTCAGGTAAGGCAAGTGGTGGGGTGGTACCTAGGTGTTTTCTGAAGAAGCGTAGAAGTGGATAAAATAGTTAAAAAAAAAGGAATGGCTCATAGAGATCAAAGGCTGTGAGGTGCTCCTCAAGTTGCTGTGCCACAACTTTCTCAACAACTTTTCCCAAAAATGGGAGGTTGGAGATCGGACAGTAATTCGCCTTGATGTCAGGGTCTAATGATGTTTTTTTCAGGAGGGGTTGAACCAGCGCCTCTTCAAGACATCTGGAAAAATCCCCTCCATCAAAGAGTACCGGAAAATCAAGGCGAACACTGGGCCAACATGTCGACACATTTCATCAAGAAATGCATCGGCACAGGGTCTTAACAATATGTGTGCTTTAACCCGGAAGCAACCCCAATGACCTCTGACACCTTCACTGGTTTAAACTTCCACCAACTAGGTGGAGCACTCTCCAGACAATCCAGGCGATCACTGTAGGCCACTGTTAGGCTCACTGGCGGCTCGCTCTGCTGGATGGTGGATACCCTGTCTAAGAAGAATTAAGCAAACTCTTCGCATAATGCATCAGAAAACGTCATTTGCGGCTGGAGACAGGCTGGATTTAGGAGCCTGTCCACAGTCCGAAAAAGCACAGTCGGTCAATTCTTCCCAACAGCACTCTCTCAACAGGAACGCTGCCTTCTTATGAGAGATTGCCCCCTGATACTCAGAATAATGTGAGCACAGGGCCGGTCTATCCACCTCCAGGCAAGACTTCCACCAGCAGCGCTTCAGCCTCCGACCCACAATCTTCATCGCCTTGAGACCCCATCAAACCAGGGGAACCTCAAGTGAGAAGATTTAGGTCATACACGGGCTGGTGCGAAGGAGTCGAGCGCTGCTGTCATCACCCTATTATGGGTGGCAACTGCCATTCCCGAACCCCCAACACATGCACTGTCCACACTAGATTGGTCAGCCACTGCCAGGAATTTGTCTGGGGTCAAACTCCTCAAAGGGCAATAGCTGACTATCTCCACAGAGGGAGGGCTCACGGGGGGAGACCCGAGGGAAAACCCCACCCTGCAGTGATTGGACCAACAGACCCAATCAATCTCAACCTTTCCTACCCCACCTCTTATACATCTCTTCCCCCTTCCTACTTTCTCCCCACAAGGTCTTACTGCCTCAGTCCCTCTTACTTACTTGTTCCCTCTTTGGTGTCATATTCTTTATGTTATAGCCAGTTTTGTAGAATAGGGTTGATGCCTAGATTGTTAATCAGCTGTTATATATGCATTTACTTTTGTTGTGCTTTGATATGTGAAATGTCTGTATCAATCAATCAAAATCTTTATTTAACCAGGCGGGCACCATTAAGCAGAGCTCATTTTCGAAGTGGACCCGGGGTAGACAATACGGACATACAGTAAGAATCAGCATATAAAGTATTGGCACAAAGGACAGGGCTAAGCACTTAGAAACAGAATATATGCAGGCTAACACGAAGACAAAAGTTATACAGCAAAAAATACTAATATAGTAATGCAGCAACATATATATACAGGTTACAAACATAGCAGAGCTAAGTATTACAGTAATATATATATATATAGGTTACAAACTTCACAGAAACAATGTTAATTGATATATATATATATATATATATATATATATGTATATTTTGTAGGGAAGGGCTGGATAGGCAGTAGTGGGCCCAAGGGGAGTGGGGCCAGGGCTTGGACAGGGAGTTGGGCCCTATGAGGACAGTGCAGGAGCAGGGTTAACTAAGGGGCTGCAGTCCTGGAAAGCTCTGACCCTGACATGATATTGTATTGTCTCCTGGTCACACCAATTGCTCAAACCGTTATCCATTTTTACTATATCCTTAAATGCTATAGCATAATATGCACTTACTTTCGCTTCTGATATGAAGTACATCGGAATGTTTTTACAGTCATCTCAAATTGCTCAAATTGTTATCCATTTTAATTGTATCCCAAATACGTTGTACTCCTATATTATACTGTATCATCACTGTTTTTTCCTGTTGATGTTGTAACCTCCCAGGTCATGCCTGAAAATAGCCACTTTTGGGTCTAGTGCACTTATCCGGTCATCAAAAACTAACTAAATAAATTAATAATGTCCCCTAGGACCAGACACCTGGGGGACTCCAATGTCTGGCCGGCGATGAGGTCGGCTACCTCCTGCAGGAATTCCCCTGCCGCCCCGGGGGGGTGGTAAATGAGGAGAATCCTGCAACCTGCGCCCAGACCCCCATGTACTACCACACATTCAAATGAGCTTGGTCTTCGCACAGAGAAGTCAAGCTTGGATCTAAAACAGATGGCTACTACCCCACCCCTGCATTCCAGTCTGGGGCAGTACACCACAGAGTACCCGGGGGGGGGATGGTAGCCTCCAAAACCGGACCAGCATCGTCACCTACCCAGGTCTCTGTAATAACTGCCAGATTGACCAAGGAAATCAAATCTGCAATAATGGCAGTCTTGTTCCTAATTGATCAGGCACTGCCCTCAGGGGCTTGGTGGACAGTGCAGTCCTTCTGGTTAGCTGCCCAGTCTGTCTGGTGGAATCCCTGGAAACAGGAAACAGGTACCTTTCGCCTCTCACAGGGACCCATTGATACCAGGGTGCCATCTGTACCCAACCACCCCAATCCTGCCCCCTCCCATAGTGCTTGGAGGTGCCACACCATACATGATCACTGCGCCTTCTCTTAATCCCAACCTCTCGACAGTGACATGCTGTAGTGCTGGAAATTGGGAGGTCAGTGAAAGGCTGCAGACCAAGCAGCTGAGATGCCCTGTACACTATCCAGGCCCCACCCCAGGCATCCTGGTCCTCCCAGAGACATAGAGTCCAACCACAAAGGACCCCTGACAGCTAATTTATCCACTCACTGGAACCCAGTCACACCACTAATACAAATAACATACTTAACCACTTGCACACCATTCACACAACCATAAAATAACAAACCCAATACCCAAACTTACCCAACCCAACCACCAAAGAGAAAGAAAAAGTAAGGAGCAGGCCTTAAAATACTTTCTGAAGAAGCAGTGTATCCCCATATCCCATTTAGCTTAAATAGTACTTGACCAAAATGAAGCAGATTTTACTCAAAAGGGGCCCCCCCCCCATAAACAACAAAAAAATGTTACCAGAGCAGCTGCGGTCCGGCAATCCTCAGAGTTCCAACAGGCTCAACTTTGATAGTCCACACCATCCAGTCCCCCCTATTATGCTAATCGGGGGGGGGGGGGAGGAAGCCCAAAAGAACCACAAAAGTCCACAGTCCAAGCCCCTTTACAATAATCCAGTTTAGATAGTCTACACCATCCAGTCCCCTCCATTACGATAATCTGGGGGGGAGGAAGCCCAAAAGAACCATAAAAGTCCGCAGTCCAAGCACTCCTTTATGATAATCTAACGGGGGGGGGAAGGTGGCCAAAGGAACTGTGGAAAAACACCGCACGACAGATGGCATAGGCACTGAACCAGTCCAGGAATTCGGCGTTAGATGTTTAGGCCATGAATTAACAAAATATTGATCTTCTCCCGGGAAAATGAGCACGGGAATACCCTCCACACCTGCGCTCTCTTGGGAAGGTTAGTTGCAGAGCCAGGCCCAGCACGCCTGCGGCAGCCCCTACACTTGGTGGTAAGCAGGCGCTGCCACAGACCAACGAGCCATGCTGTGCAAAGACTGTTGTCATGGCAAAGAAAAAGCAGCACATGGTCCTGGACAGTCCCAAACACCAGCCCCTTTGCGATAAAGAGTACGCGTGCTTGCCTGGTGCAATGAGGTCGAATCGCCTCCAGCCGCCAATGGTCCCAAAGTCCATGGAACTACAGCCAGGCACAAGAGCTGAAATCCTGCAGCAGCTCAAAAATTTCGAAACGCCAACAACAGCGCTCCACACATAGGGATCTGGGGAAACAGCTAAAAGAAAAAGGAAAATGCTAACTCCTACAGCTAAATCACTTCCCCGCCCTGCCTCACGCTAGAAGCCCTAAACTAACCTACCAATAAACTTATTTTCTGATCTCCGGTCAGACTATGAACCTGAGAGCAGGCTTGGCCAAATCAGCTTCTTGCTTAACATTAAAATAAACTTTAAAAAAAAAAAAAACCCCAAAAATAATGCAAGGGAAACACAGTGGAGTGCTCTCAGATTAGGGGGCTGCAAGTGGCATGCACAACTCCACCACCATCTTGTCTTGTATCAGTAATCAAGATTATTTGGTGCAGAAACCAGAAAACCCCAAACTACAGAAACACTAAATGGATTTACAGAAGCTACCGATTCTCAGGAGGTTCCAGGGAGGCATTTTTCTGCAAAAACAAAAAGTTGTCCTAGGTTCTTTTGAACAACAGGTAGCCGGTTCAATGTGCCTGGTTCCAAAATTCAGAACCCCAAAAGAAACTCACCTTAAAAAGCAGTTTGAGGGTATCACAAAGTAAATTAAATATTAACAAAGAAATTATCATTTATAAATAATATAATAAAATATATTCAACTTGCTAAGCTTGAAAAGAGGTTAGAAAACAGGAACCTGTTAGAGTTCAGAGGCTATGCCTGCAGTTCAGTGGGTGGAAGCAACCAGCTCCCCCCCATCCGAGCTATATAAGTCAGCTGCCTCCAGCCTCACTCACAAGTGCTGTTTCTTTGCTGTAGCTGGAGGCTCTACCTCTGCCCCCTTTGTCTCTTGCTTTCCCTTTGTGCTTTTGTGCTTTCTGTTTGCTTTGTGCCTGTTGTTCTCTGCTTTGCTTGTGCTATTTCAGGCTTTACATGTTACTGTTTGTTCCAGGCCTTTCACAATCTCCAAGTTCAAGTACACTTGGTTCGTAGCAAGGCAGCCACTCCCTTTTGTGTTCTGGTGGTTTAGTTGCTCGGTTCAGCAGCAAGCTACTTCCTAGTTTTCAGTTCTTATATGCTCCTGTTTTTCCCTAGCATTTTCATTTGTTATTCTCTACTGCTTCAGCTTACTTGACCTGCAGTGCATCAGTAACTGACGCTGACCTCCCTTATGGAATTGGCTGTTGGCATGCATTCATCATTCAGTCCAAGCATGTATTATTCAGTCTCATACAGTGTCCTAGTTGTCATTTTATGTCTCAGCCAGTCATTCAGCCTTGCTTACATTTTGTTTCTTCCTTGTGCTTATGTCCTTCAGGCTTCACCATCAGCCTCCGTCTACTCCTGTATTCGGTCACATGCCAACCACGACCATAGCATGGCTTCCAGGGCCGCCTGCCCTGTATGCCAACAGTTTTATACTCTCTCTCTCTCTCTCTCTCTCTCTGCTCCCTTGAAGTCTCCATTATGAGGGTGGGTTCCTTGACTTGGGTGGGGTCTTTCTCTTTCTGCTCTTTGGGTGAGAATGCCTGTGCTCTGGGAGAAGCTTTGGCCATGCAAATCAACTCACCGGTACCTCTTGATGTAGTAGTTAACAGCTGTCATAGGGTGGTGCTTCTAGGTCCATGGGGGCTCCTTTCGTTGTCAGCAGCACCTTTGAAAATTATTCCCTCCTATGGCTGCCTAAGATTCACCTAGTCTTCACCGACTTTCTGTCCTCTGATCGTCAAGGGTGAAGATCATACAGTTATTCAGGTCATGCCTTCTCAAGGGTCCAGTTCCTATGCCATACCCCTCAAGGGTTCAGCTTCCTCTGTAGGCCTCTGCAGGTGGAGGGCAGGTGAGTGCCTTTCAGCAATTGTTGCTGTTCTTCTCTTCACCTTGGGGGTGGGCTGCCTTGGCGGGAACCTCCTTTAGCTGCAGAGATCAGCTCACGGCATCCCTCATCATTCCCATTAGAGAGATAGAGTGAGGAGCCTTTCCTCTAAAACGTTCCCCTTGAATTGTATTTCTAAACTGTGGTAGCCAAGCCATCACTAATTTTATCCCAAGCCTGGAGGGAAGGCCACCAAGGCTTTGGATTCCCAGAGCTTTCCACCTTATGAGGTTTTTTCCCTCTCCTTTGTGCCGAAGATCAAAACAGTTAGGTAGTCTCTGCAGGATGTAGTCAGTAATGTAGTGCATTTATATTAGTGTAGCATTTACCCTAGAAGGTTTCCGGTGTGAGTTGAGGTTGGATGGTGGCCCTCTTTCCATCCTGCTGCTCCCTCTGTCCTTACAGAAGTCATGCATTTGTCTGCTATTAGCTGCCAATTATGGTTAGTTGTTGCTCATTTCAGTCTCCATCTGTTATCAGTCATCGCTAGTTGCTGTCAGTCTCTCCTCACTATGGATCTGTTAGTCGGTCCTCACGTGGTCTCTTGTGTTCACCACCTGCTGTGTAGTACTTTTGGGCTCCCTCCTAAGGTACCTTTAGCCTAAAGGAATTATGTTCCTGTGGCATCTGTAGGTGTGGAACCCTCCTCAAGAGGCTTCATTTGCCTTCATGGTACCCTGACAGGGTGGTAATTCCCCATGGGACAGAGAGTGTAAATGGCCAAAGTATGCACACGTGACAGTCAATAACACATTCAAATACCTTCAGACTGTCAACAAGTCGCACAAGCATAACTCCTAACTAAGCTGTGTATGCCCATCGGACCTGTTTTATTTGGGTTCTAATCAGAACCAGGGAAGATCTGCTCAGCCCTGTTTTCAGCACTGACACAACTCAACATTAGATGGCTAAATTAGGTGTGCAGGCTTGAAGTCTCTGCAAAAAAGATCCCACGCCTGGCCCAGTGGCACCAGAGGTGTAGCACATTACATTATAAAATGGATTAGATATTTTAAATAAGTAACTAGACCCATACGTTAATTCTCCAGAAATGCACAGGCTGGAACGAGTTCACGCAGTGGGATTTGGAATTTGGGCAAACAACACCCCAAATTCATGAGCCACTTGACTCATCCCTGTTTGCCATCACAAACATGGCTACCACCTTTACTCACTAAAAACTTTCAACAAGGACCTAAAATGTAAAAAATTCCCCTAGGTTTAAAAACTAAATAAATAATGAAACATTCGTTCCTCTTGTTATACCGTCCTAATGCATAAACAAAAAAAGTGGAGTACTATACAATTTTAATTCCAGGTGTTTCTTTGATGGCCTTGAGAAATTCCCCACCTATCCTTACCAGCTTTCCATGACAATCTTTGCTGCTTACCCTGCCACCGATAAAATTAAGACTGTGGCTCCATATAAGGCCTTCTGTTGTGTGTGAAGGGGTGAACATTCTGCCAGAAGAATTCTGTAGAAGTTTGAATTCCAGTATTTCATTTAAATAAACAAGCCTTCTGTTGAATGTGTGGAAAGACATATGATTGAGAGGCGGCCGCGGGAGAGACTACTTTTTACAAGTTACTTTTAAAAAAAGAAAATTCCAGTTTTTCATTTTAAAAAAGGCACATTTTAAAATGGTTTCTCCATTTATCTGTTTTGTCAGTGCAGTAAGACACTCCCAAGTCATTGGTTGTGTGGGGTTATTGCACTTCCTAGGTGCTAAAGGCATGCAACGCAAGTGCCTCATGTCTCATTAGGCACCTGGGCATGCATTTACCCCAAATAACGAACACTATGTTGTGTCTTATTGCTTACGTAACATGCTAGAGAACTGGGTTCATGTCTTGGTCCTGACTCCCAGCCCCAGGTTGGAAGAGTCATGAGAGCAGTATGGAGGCGGTGCATTTAGACTTCATGTAGAGAGCTGCAGCTGTTCCACATCACAAGTGCCTCCTTCTGCAGATCTGGACCTCATGGGTGATAGTGCAACATCCTGCCCTGTCTCCCAAAGGTATGATGTGGTGGGGGTGAAGTTTAGGGGCGCAGTAGGAGGTGGCAGTCTGAACAGTTACTCTGATGGTCCACAGTTCAGTAGAGTTGAGGTTGATAGCCAGTGGGGTGTTGGTAAATAAAACATGGATATAAAATAATCATGCCCCACTTTTTATGTGTAAACACGAGTACATTGACATTATATGTTCAGCTGTAGGAATTTTTGTTCTCTGTCACCTGACAGTTGCAGGAACAGCTGGACCGGTTCATGAAGATGAATGGAGACCTGAGGCACAAGTTGTCCATCACACAGGCACAGCTGGTGAGCGCTGTGAGAAAGAAAACAGAGTTGGAGGCCAGCCTGCAGGAGAAGGAGAAAGAGCTGTACAAAGTGGTTGCCAGTCTGAAGGAGGCTAGAGCGGTGCAGCGGGATTCAGACGCTGCCCCTGTGAGTCTGCACTGCTTTTCTTTGTTTTGTTTTTTGTAATTTTTTATACTTTATTTGTGTTCAAGTATATAAAATACATGACAAAGAACAACTTGGTTACAAAACATAGAAAAAGAGATACAAGCATGTCTACTAAACAGGAGAAATAATCTTGCATTCCCGTGTCACAAAACAGGTGGGGGATACCAAAATAAAGTGTAAACAAGTGCCCCTTAACGACCTATGACAGCATGACCATGGACTATACATCTAAATATAAAATTCAGAAAGATTCCTGAGTGTATACACTCTATAAAGCCCACTAAAGACTTTACTAAAGTCCATGATTCCCTAGTAAACTAAAATAGTGTTCAATAAGTAAGAGTCGCTTCTCGATCAGAACTCCAACCCTCCTGGTCTGAATTCAAACCTCACACAAGGAGGTAAAAAATAAACTAAGTATTTTAACAGGGTGAACCACTAGGATAAGCAGAACATCCCAAACAGGTGTCCGCCCTAACTTCTGAGCCTCAAGGAGGGCCATCGGGAATTAAGGTAGTCTGCTCCATGCAGGAAGTAGGCTAAAATGGTGACAAGAGTGCCTGCCCTTTCTCATCCATGCGATCACACCATCTTGTCCCCGGCCGCCTACCCAGTTGGAAATAAAACTGAACCCACCATAGGCAGTAGTATGAAAAGCTCTGCTTATCTGCATCAGCACGCTGGGTCTAGTGGCATAAAAATAGCGCTCACATTTCCTGAGATGAATATGCTTTTCTGTTTATCATCATTTGGCTGGCAGTATAACCTAGAGGTTAGAGTAACAAGCTGTGAACAAGCTTGGTACATCCAGAAGACCAGACCTGGGTTTGATTCTCACAACCTCCACTTGCATACTGTGTGACTCTGAGCAAGTCACTTAACTGTCCAGTGCTCCCAGGTCACCCCTGAAAACAGGTACTTGTGCCTAGTGGGCCTTACCCGGTTACCAAAGGCTAAAAATAAAAAATGTATTGACTTGGCTTTGCTCACAGGACATGCTGGAGTGTGTAGCCAACTGGGGCAGAAATGGCAGTGTGCTGATGATGGGACATGAGATGACATGAAAAGTCTGGCTTTGGGGAATTGTATGGCTCAGTGGATGGCAGTAGGACAAGGGACTTTTATCTTTTGGTCACTACTTTGAATCTGATTCAGGGTGGTAATGACTAATACCATTTTCACCTGATTGCTGTGTGATGGCCTTATGAAGTGTTCTGGTTGTTCCTGGCCCAGTTCCCAGTGGACCAGTGCCCATATGGTGGTCCCACCTTGGCAGGTTTGAGGCACATGAACGGAGCAGTATGGGGAAATTTGCACTTTAAAACTGCCTGCACTGCTCCTGTGGTGTGGCTAGATAGAGGACTTCAGTTTCCAGAGCTGTCAATCTGGCCCCTTTAACATGCACTGAATTCATGACAGAAATGAAAATAAAAAAAGGTCTTTCTAGGAAAAAAGTTGGGGAATGTTTGCAGCTGTGTTAAATGTTCCCCTTCAGTGCATAAAAAGAAAGTGTAACAGTGCAACCTCTTTTTTTATGCCCCCAACAAACTTTTCCCCATTTTTCTCTTTTCCCACCCTGATGGTTGCATCTTCCTTAGTTGCAGAATAGTGTCCTGTCATAAAGGGACACACTCAGGGCCCCTAGTGCTCTGCGGCAGAATTTTTTAATTTCTGTGGCAGGGCTCCTTGGCTTCTGCTGCAGCATTTTCTGACTTCTGTGGCATGATTTAATAATTTCTCTGGCAGAATGCAGTCCTGCCATTGGCTAAATATGTTGTGATGTCATTGATGACATCATATGCTGAGCACAGAGAAGGGGCTTCCAGATAAACTAAATGGGAAAGAAAGCCTGGCACTGTGGAAAAATAGTATATTTGAATGCAAATTCACCCAAAACAATGAATTCTGTGGCACTATATATATATTCTGTGGCATGATGCAAATTCTGTGGAAAATTCTGCAACCGCAGAATCGCAGAATTCCAAGGGTCTTGGACACGGTCAACTATTTTTGCATCATATTATTTCTTGTAGAAAACCCACATTTTGTGATTGCTTACCTTCTCTAAAATTCGCTGATGTTGCTGGTTGTTTTATCTACATCCTTGCTTGGTAGAACTGAAATGCATGCTAATGTGTAATTGTACCCAACCTTGTTTTGTTTCAGATCCTTGATCTATTCTTATTGCATACTTCCTGAATACTAGGAACACCCCCAAACAATGCAGTAACTCACGATGCAACAGTCTTTTCTGCTTCCACTGCATTATGAGTGGCTAGATTGTGTGTGGGGGGTTCCTAAGTCCAGGAAAGATGCATTGGGAGTTGATGTTTTTGTGTGGCACAGTCCCCACCACTTATAGCACCTGCAGTTTAAATAGGCAGTCAGTTTTTGCGGGCAGATTACTTTTTCCACTTTCCGATGTCATAGACTGTAATATAAAAAATGCTGGTTACAGTGTTCTATGCCTGCCTTCTATTTCAGGCAGATTAGCCGCTAGTTAGTTAACTTTAAGGTGTTGTGTCAGTTCACAGGCTGTACCTTGTGTTATGCCTGCTGTTTGTTGAACTGACACCGCTATTAACACCTTGAGATGCGCTAACTACTGTTGGTAAACTCTGCAACAGTGGACAGGGCACTATATGTGGGGAGCATTTTTTAGTCAGGTCTCAAAACAACCAAGCACACAAACTGAGACAAAAGAGCTTGCAAAAAGTCAGTAACCAACATAACAGACTTGTGGGGGTCCACACCATATTCCTTTCATGAGCGCCTGAATAAAATGCACTTACTAGCATCGTGTGTATTAATTCTTTAATTCCATATCAGAGCGTATTTACTCCTATTTCCTCTCACCAACACTGCATTTTACTCCAGCTTTCCTTCACAAATACAGGTTTAATATTTTCGTTTGTAATTGCCTTTAAAAAAAACTTTTGGCAACATGACCAATACACTGTATATTAGCAGTCTCCACTGTGCGTTTTTTTTTTTAAAGATACAATACCTTATTTGAATAGCAATATAGCATTCAACTTGGATAGCGGGCAAAACAGTATAACACAGACTAGTCCGCTATAAGCAGTGGGGACTGTAACACCAGTATTGTGAGCAGTCTGTTTTTTACAATTAAAAAGAAAAAAAGGAATCAGAGTCAAACTATGAGCAATGTCAGCAATCCAGGGTTTTATTTAACTCCAAAAATTAATTAGCATTTTGCTCATAAAAGTGCTACAATATTGTGAAAATGCATAGCACTTGCCTCATTGTGTTTAACAAACGTAACACTTCTAGAAAACCTACATAAATACTTTCTGTACAGTTAGCATTGTCCCAAGAAAAAAACTGCTAATCAATTATTTAAAACCCTGGCAATCTCTAAAGAATGTGAACAGTCATGTTTTTTAAACTAGGGGCACTTTGAGGTCTAAGGGGGTTGACACTGTTCCTTTAAGTGAGGTTGGAGATCCCTGATGAAGTCAAGAACACCTTTGGAGGGGAAGAGGCAGCACATAGAGACACTCAAGTCACAGGAAAGGATGAGTGGTGCAGAGGGATGTCCAACACTCAGAGGGACGCGATGGCAGCATTCCTTCACATCATGAAAAAAGGGTCTGAAAATACAGAAACAAGTCACCTCCCTCATTGGATAACAACTGCATCATCCCACCAACACCATTGGGTCCACCTTTTTTAAGCCCCTCCTTCCCAAATTCTTGCACCACTCCAGGCCACCCAGCTCACTGGCCTTCTCCCCTCTGGTAGACCTATTCTGGGGTGGGGCATGGTGCTTTAGTAATGGAGCCAAGAAACAGAGAGACCCTCTTGGGGATTACCTGAGGCTAGTCTAAGACATGGTAGCCCCAGCTGGAGTTGGGGATTGGCATGGCACAAAGGACTAGTATGGGGCAACAAGGAAGGAGTAAAAAAACAACAACACACCTTTAGTGATCAGGTGATAATCGGCCATGTGAGTGCCTAAGCGGTATCCAAAACAACCATCAAACTAGGTAAAATGCAGAGGGGTATTTTTCAGGGAGGGACAAATCCTTTCGATTTTTTAATTAGAACCCCAAAAGTTCTGAAATATTCTTGTTTTCAAACCCAATTTCTTGCCCTGCAGTTCACAAACATTTGTGTCCCAACTGCTTGATGCTGGGGGCGTCATGTGTTAGGTCCGGGTCAACCCATCTGTGGGTATGGTATTTATTTATTTGTTTGTTAGTTTATTAACGTATGCAAGAATGTGTTTATTTGTCAGATGGCATCGCTATATGCCCTTTATTTAATGTTTTAACTTTTCCGAAGACTGAAATGTGATTGTTCCTGGCAAAGGCCAGTGACCCCAGTTTCATTACCTACTGTAATAAAAAAAGCACTTTCACCAAGAACAGTTCGAGTAAACACTGTTTTACTGAAAGGTGGGCGTTTAAGTCTTGATCACATGTTGCCACAGGGCAACGTTCACCTGTAGTTTCTTGACGAGTTTCCTTGAGTTTTAAAATACTGTGAATGAAAACAAAAGACAGAAGAGAGCACACCCTTGACTGTTCCATGATCCGTGGGGGGTGGAGTATGCTCCCTAAACACATCAACCTCTCTATCACCCTAAACCACTTTAACAAACAACTTTAACAGCTCCTTCAAGAGTTAAAACAACTGTTTCTAAGTACCAGGATAGTTTTAAGTAATACTGCTGTATCACGGGATCTACCGGCATACTGGCTGTGTAGTGAGGCTTGAGACAAGTCAAATGCTGTCAACTACTCGAGAACTGATTATAACCCACAATATACCACATTCCTGGTGTGTATTACTGCAATTACAAAGTACGTTTGTTCTGAGAAAAAAATTCAGTAGCGATAATAAACAGTTCTGAACCACGATCATTAAGTGTCACATGTAATAGTCTGTGTTTCACTACCATGGACCAGAATTTTTTATTCACTCATTTTGCCCCCAGCTGGGCCTGGGTTATCTAAGTAAGCTCCTCTCTCCTTACTGCCCAGCCTGCCCTCTCTGCTTCTCTGAGGTGAGCCTCTTAGCGGTTCCCAGAGCCAGGCTCAAGACATCAGGAACTGCACTTTTGAGATGGCTGGTCCTGCCCTGCGGAACTCGCTTCCCAGATCTTTGAGGGAGGCTCCCTCAGTGGAGGTCTTTGATAAAGACTTACCTGTTCAGCCAAGCCTTAGGCTTAAATTAATCCCTCTAGTTTAAGTTATTTATGCTAATTTGTGTATTTTAAATTATTTGTACTTTATGACTGTGTGTTATGTTCTATTTTATTTTTATTTGTTTTAAAGGAGAACTGCTCTGAACCTGTAAGTCATTTTTCCTAGTAGATGTTTTTTTCATAAATTTGATCCCTTTCTGTCATTGTTCCATCCTTAGTGGCCTTTTAGTAAACACAGTGTGGGTTGCTGATTAATGCACTGCTGGTAAGTGCCATTTTAGAACTGTGCGATGTAGTCTATGTCCCCTTTGGGCCACAGAGTTCCAGATTAGAACATGAATGCATTGTGAAAACAATGTAAGTTCTTTAACAAGGACATAAAGTACATTGAACAGTTCTAAAAAGGTACTGCCCACCACAATGAAAAGCAGAAACACCCAGTAGATTTACTAAAAGGTAAGTACAGATGGAACAAAAACAGAATGTGAACCAGTATTAGAAAACCCCATCGTCTACAGAAAACACATGCTTGCAGATACAAGGCAGTTCTCCTTTAATTCTGTGATGTACAGTGCTCAGAGTCCCTGAGATTGGGTGTTAAATAAATAAACTGCTACTACTAACTGGGGTTGGTGCCCCCTTCCACTAGAGTTCCCAGACCCATCACCCCACCATTCCCAGAACTTACCGAACTCTTTTGCCCTATGGCATGCCCCACTATGGTGAGGCCACCTGAATAGGATGCACCTGCAAACCAGCCAGCTCCCCCACCCTGCTGCTGGCTGCATGACACTGTGCCTTCTGTGCCTCCGCAGGAGGTGATAGTGCAGTAGAATAGTCAACCCTTCCTCTTTGGAGAAGGTGATTGTCCTCTGGCATGCCTGTTCCCTCTTCTCTGGCTGGCCCGACACCCTGGGCTCATTCCTGAACCTAGGTCACTGGTCTTGTGAGCAGTAACTCCACCACTGCACTGATGGGCCAGCTTATGGTAGACCAAAACAGTTTGGATATATATGCATTTTTTAAGAGTTTTTACACCGAGAAGAAGTTTGGGTGGGGGGGGGTGAAGAAATTATGACGTCTCAGTTTCACTGTGGGCTTTAAGAACTGGCTCTGCCCTTTGCCTCCAAGTCACGAACCAGAACCAGCGAAATGCATAAAATGATCGTCTATTGTATTGTTTCACAATGCTTTCTCTCCCTCCGACCCCATATCTCCTGAATACTCCATGCTTCTCACTAATGCCCATAGGCACCGGCAGTGCTGGCACCACAAAAGGCACCAGTGAAGGGTGGCCACAGCTCCCATGGCAAGCACTGGTTGGGTGATGAAAGGCTGCTTGGAAACTTACTGTTTTTTACCTATCATGAGGGCAAACGTTACGAAGAACAGCAATAGCAACCTGGTCTGTTCCATCATACTCCTTAACTTTAAAAAAAATCATTAATATTCTTATCTCCGTTTTTTTACCTTGCCCCATGCCCCATCCATCACCCGCCACAATGATTGGTATTGCCAAAGCTTCATGCTTCCTCCAGCCAGGACTGTAGGCCAAGCATCTGCCTACCCAGCTGACAAGCTGTGAATGCTGACTTTCACTGCTTATAGAAGCCCTTTCCACAATTCTGTATTTTATCTTTTAATATAGACAAAAGAAATGGAAAAAGTCCATGAAATCGACCTGACAGACAAGCTGGTAATTGACCTGAAGGACCCAAATCGGCCATGTTTCACTAGACAGGAAGTTCAACAACTCATACAGGAGCGCAACGAGCTGAAGACAAATCTCTTCCTGGTGGAGGAGGAACTGGCTTATTACCAGCGGTGAGTTTGGAGACCACAGTAATATTCTCATAGACTTGATTTGTCAGACAAGTCTAATATTCGAAGGCTGGGTTTATCAGCTAAGTCTGACTGTATGTATGTGTACATATATACATCTGAAAGTTGGATTTATCACCTAAGTCTGACTAATAGATTTTATCAACTAAGTCTGACTGTAATATATGTGAAGGCTGGATTTATCAGCTGAGTCTGACTGTAATATATTTAAAAGCTGGATATATTAGTTAAGTCTGGCTATAATATATTTGAAAGCTGGATTTATCAACTAAGTCTGACTAATATATTTGAAGGTTTGATTTATCAGCCAAGTCTAATATATTTATTTATCATTCAGATACAACCATTGAGCTAGAGCTCTTTTACAAAGGTTCCACGTCATGAAACACAATACAAAGGTGCACACATACATATGTTAATACAGGAAAACACCCAAAATATTCACAAATAAATTTAGATATGAATGGAAGATTTCAACATCTGGGTACCTAACTGGCAAAAAAAAAAAGTAAATAAAAGCCAAAAGGGCGGGGCGAGGGGGAGGCAGTAGGGAAAAAAGAAGCAGCCTCGGGTCTAAATGTGATTGAAAGAAGGGCAATATTTGAAGACTTGGGTTATCAGCTAAGTCTGACTGCAATATATTTCAAGGCTAGATTTATCAGTTAAGTCTGACCGGAGAGAAGTGACAAATGGAGTGCTGGAGGGTTCATTCCTGAGACCTGTCCTCTTTAACATATTCATTTGTGACACAGGAATAGATCTGCCCCTTCACAGATGACACAGAGATCTGCGGTAGGGTGGACCATGAGAAATGGGTCAGAACAGTGAGGGAGGATTTGGAAAAGCAAGGAAAATAGTCCAGGATAGGTCAGTTGAAATTCATCTCCAGAAAATGTAAGGTAATGCGCATTGGGAGCAAAAAGACAAGAAAACGCAATGCCTGATAGGAGCGGCGGCGCCACAGGGAATGGCTGAGGAAAGATGCCTAGAAGTGATAATCTCAGACAGCCTGAGAGTGTCATCCCAGTGCAACAGAGCACAGCGTAGGGCTAAAAGGATTCTGGGGGGCATCGGAAGAAGGAGCTGCAGGAGAAGTAGTGAAGGTGATCCTTCCCCTGTATAGGCCCCCAATTCACCCCCACCTTGAGTACTGTGCAAAGTTCTGGAGACCACACCTGTGCAAGGTTTGTGGTGGAGTAGAGGCAGTGCAGAGGAAGGTGACCAGAATTATCCAGGGACTGGGGAGAAAAAATACGAAGAATGGCTGAGAGACCTCAACATGTATACCCTGGAGACGAGGTGTGTGTGTGTGTGGGGGGGGGTACGTGATAGAAATGTATCAATATCTCCATGAGATACAAAATGGACAGAAAATGTTGGACACTCACCACCTCCCTAAGAAAGAAAGATGTTGCTCCAATATGTATTTTTAAATGCCAAAATGTGCAGAGTTTATTTCAGGTATAGGAACAAAAATGAACGTTAGTTAGCTCAATTAACATCTGCAACTTTATAGAAAGGTGTGTGCGTGGTGTGTGTGTGTGTGTGGTTGTGTGTGTGTGGTTCTGTGTGTCTGTGTGTGGTGTGTGTGTGTGTGTGTGTGTGTCTGTGTCTGGTGTGTGTGTGTGTCTGTGTGTGGGTTGTGTGTGTCTGTGTGGTGTGTTTGTGTGGTGTGTCTGTGTGTGTAGTGTGTGTCTGTGTGTGGTGTGTCTGGGTGTGGTGTGTCTGTGTGTGGTGTGTTTGTGTGGTGTGTCTGGGTGTGGTGTGTCTATGTGGTGTGTGTGTGTGTGTGTGTGTGTGCCTGGGTGTGGTGTGTCTGCGTGTGTGTGTTTGTGTTTGTGTCTGGTGTGTGTGTCTGTGTGTGGTGTGTGTGTGTGTGTGTGTATGCATCTGTGTGGTGTGTGTATGTCTGGTGTGTGTGTGGTGTGTGTGTTTGTCTGGTGTATGTCTGGTGTGTGTGTGTCTGTGTGGGGTGTCTGGGTGTGGTGTGTCTGTGTGTGGCGTGTGTGTGTGTGTGTGTGTGTGTGTGTGTGTGTGTGTGTGTGTGTGTGAAATAATCCACACCGGTAATAAAGGCAATCTCCATTTACAGTGACATCTATGTGGCACATTGGTTCCATCCTACCTTGTTGCTGCTTTCCTCTGTCTTACTGACACCTAGTGGAGACAAGAAAATCTGCACACAAGCCAACATTTCTGTGATGCTGTGTGAACTAAGGAAAACCCCAGTCTTCACTGAGTTTAATCTGCTCGCTTCTGTCACTTTATGAACAGAGAACATTCCCAGCTTCAAAGCATTCATTTCAGCTTTTAACTGTGGCCTCATAAGATAAGCCTTAGGCCTTCTAAAAAAAGAAATGGCAAATGAGGCCTAAAACTGGTAGTGCTGCAGTTTGTTTTTAATTCAGTTACTCTACTTCTTACGTGGGGCCAAAAGTGGACTGCTCCTTGAGCTGGATGAGAATGCCAGGATTTGCTGTTTGGATATTGTGTTCAGTAATTGCCACAATGTGTCATTATAATTATGTTACTGTGTAATCAGTGTTGCTATATTATTGGGGTACTTATTCATCATTTGGGCAGCTCCATGCGGATGGATACTGTTCCTAAAGTTTCCCTTCCTATGACATGATGTTTGTTTAACATATTTCTTCCTTTCCTTGTTCGTTGCACTACAGAGTATTATGTTTGTGTAACTCTTCATATATTTTGTATACATTTACCATATTTTAATGAATTTGATTAATTGCACCACCTTGCATGTATTTCACCTTCAGTGAAGCACTGCTATGTTTCACATTTCCTTCCCCTCCCTCACTGCCTGTTGTATAATTTATTCTACTATATGTATTGTCATGAATTGAATCTTTTATGTAACGCTCCCGGGTCATACCTGAAAATACGCATTGATTGCCTAGTGTGCTTACCTGGTTAATAAAAGCTAAATAAAAAAATAAATATTTAAGTGATATTCAGTTAGCCAGAGTATAAAAAGGAATTACTGGCTGGTGCGGATAATTAAGGCCAAGGCATTTAATCAACCACAGAAGCCAGTTATTCCAAATATACTCTGGCTAACTGAATGCTGTTACTATTATATGGGTAAAATTTCTGAATCCAGTATTCTAAAAGTTCTGTGGTAGTTAAAGTGGAACATGCCATTTTCCCCCTTCTTTCTATGGACTAAATAGATAACTTACTGTGGGTGTGTAAGTGGATAACCTACTGTGGGTTTGTTTGAAATGTGGATAACCTTCTGTGGGTGTGTCTGAAAAATGCATAACCTACTGTGGACGTGTCTGAAATGTGGATAACCTACTGTGGATGTGTCTGAAATGTGAATAACCTACTGTGGATGTGTCTGAAATGTGGATAACCTACTGTGGATGTGTCTGAAATGTGGATAACCTACTGTGGGTGTGTTTGAAAAGTGGATAACCTATTGTGGGTGTGTCTGAACTGTGCACAATCTACTGTGGGTGTGTCTGAACTGTGCATAACCTATTGTGGGTGTGTTCAAAATGTGGTTGTAGTAGTTTGTGGGTTATTAAATGACAGTTTTCCTGTGTTCTGTTTGACTGACAAGAAGTACCTGTAGTATGAACAAGAGAAATCATGGAAGCTGATTGGCTGAAGCAGTCTTTGATCTCACTATATCATCCCGTTTCAAGACTGAATACCAGGATCAGTAATTTCCTAACACTTTGGGGTAATTTTATAATCATAGTAATACACTTCAGAGTGGTGTGGTATATCATAGGATATTGCCACATCATGGAAAGTTGAAGGCACTCAGTGTTGCCTCTTGCCTCATAGCACACCCAAAGCATGACAATATCTCATGATATACTGCCAAACTAAAAAATAGCCGGAATCTTTTCAGAGTCTTTTGTGCTGACGGTACCCCATTGGAGGTGGTAAACTCCTTTAGAAAATGGACTTTTTAGTTGCTGGGCTCTGATTGGCTGGTCCCCCCTGCCGGGGGGGTACATTAAGTTTCAATAGACGCCAAGCAAATAAAAAGTTCCAACAGGAGTGCCCCTTCACCCATCCAAATATCTTTGTGGCCACCCTGCTTACCCATTGGCTGAGAGCACTGCATTCAATTTGAAAATGCCACCATTTTTTTCTACCGCTTAGCAAGAGAACTGGCCACCCACTGCTCAGAAGTTCAAAGTCAGCCGTTGAGGAAATGCACACCATCCCCAATGGGCTCATTTCTTGCCACACATTTTTTTTTATTTTCAGTACACTAATATCCCATTTTTGGTGCTGCCCTGATAGACCAACTCTCTAACAGCAGACCTCGCTCTTGCTCCTCTCTCTGATCACACAGTCGCTCCCGAAAATCAAGATGCCGACCACCCAACTCTCAGTAGTTCTGTGCCAGCCTAATAAAATATACATCACCATGTGATGGGCTCATTTCTCATCACACTTTGTTTTGTTTTATTTTACTTTAGTATCCCATACTTGGTGCTACTATGACAACCGGCAGCCCACTTCTCCAATAGCAGAAAGTGCTCTCGCTCCTCCAGCCGGCCGCCCAGTCGCTCCTGAAAATGAAGCTACTTATAATATTTCTGGCACTAAGCAGTCCGGTCAGCACATCTCTCTTTTTTACTACTGTTCTCATCAATGTAATTGAGTTATTTTTTCAATCTATGCCTCAATTATGAGACCTAAACAGCCGTTTGGACTGGGATGTGTCCGCGTGCCACAAGAGAGAGAGAGACAAAGTGGTTTAGCAGCCATCGCCTAAGCTGTTGGCAAGTAAACTACATTTTTGTGCCATGGGGGGGGGGGGCAGAGACAGAGTAGTTTAGCAGCTGTCGTCAGGGCAGTCGGCAAGTAAACTGCACTTAAAAAAAACGTATTTCTTACTCTTTTTTTATTTTTTTTTCTAAATCCTATCTTGGTGCTCAGCATCATGAACGAGAGTTGTGGGGGAAGGGTAACAGACCGATGCCAGTATACAAAAAAAAATCACCACAAACTGTATGTTTTTGTGGGTCTTTGCGGGAGGGAAATTCAACTGTCTGCAAACTGGACTGTGTGCGTGTGTGTGTGTGTGTGCGTGCGTGCGTGTGAGTCTGTGACCATGACAACCAGCAAAAAAAAAGAAACATCATTCTAATATAGGCAGAGGAACTATTTTATTACAAAACTAATTCAGAACTCATTTTGTAATAACATTTTTTTATTGAACTATTTTTTTCACAGTGCCCATTTCCTAAGCACAATAATACCCTCCAGGGTGGGCGGTATGGGCAATACCAGACCTTCCAGGGACTATAAGGCCCTCCGCCTGCGGTGTTGGGCCTCATTACGCCCCTGGGCGGTCCGGTATTGCCCAATATCACCCACCTTGTCGGGTATTATTGCTTGCTTAAATACCTGGGAGTGCTACTTGATGAATCCCTTAGTTATGACCCCCATATATTACCACCACATGTAAGGCTGTCAATGCTAAACTGGGGTTAACCTACAAAGTGAGCCATAATCTAACCCCTTCTGCATGGTTGGCCATTGCCAGAGGAATCCTACTTCCATCACTCACATACGGAGCTGTAATCTACAGCAATGCATCAAAAGCTTCCCTTCACATATGGGATACAACATACAATAATATATATCGTCATGCCTCTGCATTCTGTAGGCTAAAACATCACTGCCTGTTATATGCAGACCTAAACTGTCCCTCTTCAATAGTCCACCGGCTCCTCTCTCTTGGGAATCTTCTGGACAGTAAACTGCGGTCCAACATGCCTAGCTCCCTTGCCTCTGAAGTAACCCTTCAGTCCACCTCCTACGGCCTCTGATCTGCTGACCTTTCCTTGCTCCACATTCCTAGATGTGAAACATCCAAAGGTAAGTCAGGATTCTCACAGGTAGCCCCCAGTTACTGGAACTCACTACCCCTCGATATACATTTGGCCCCTAGTCATGCCACTTTTAAGAAGAGGCATCACTCCCTCCTTGCTGGGTGTGGACAGTGCACCTGTTTCAACCCACCCTAGGTCTTGGCTCCCTTCACTAGGCTGCTCCAAAGTTTTCTCTTGTATTAATGTCACCCTGCTTCTAACTGCTTCCCCACTTGTCTACCCTGCCTCCTTTCCCCATCCCCTATCTCTCTCGTCATGCCATATCCTACAGTTTCCAATTTCCCAGCCTTCTTGCTGCTCTTTCCTTAGAATATTGTATGTAGCTAGCTGATTGTCTGACATAGTCGATGCTTGAACTTCACTCCTTGGCACGTCTGTACTTTAAATTGTATACTACCCCAACTGCAAAAACCGGCACTTGTCATATGCTTGTATAGTATCCTTACTGTGCCTAGGTACTGCAACTGTTAAACTGTTATCCACTCCTCCTATAATTCATACATGTGATATGTTGTATATTTTTGACACTGTATCTTATTTATTTTATTTAGTTTTTGTTGACCGGGAAAGAGGACTAGACAATTGTGTCCCTGGGCATCCTACAATAGGGAGGACTGTCCTCCTCATGAAGGGATCATTAATTTAGCACAACAGCAACTAGCTAAAAGGGTGGCAGAGCAAAGTGTGAGTGCAGGTTTGGAGACATTAAGGCAAGATCAGCAGGGTAGAAGACAAGAAAATGTTCAAATACAGGGGCCAGCTAGGCCTCAGGAGGTAAGTTCCAGGGGAGCAAGTCATGTTAGACATCAGTACATCTGAGCAACCATTAATGGAAGAGGTACAGGTTACAAATCAGGAAGTGATGCCCCCCCCCCTTAAATCCTAAAAATCAGGAATTTAAACCTGTTCCCAAAAAAAGAAACAGAGCAGGAAAGGCAGTGTATCAAAGGTCTGGTTCAGATAAAAATCCAGAATCATGGAAAACGGGTAACAAGTTTGCTGCTCTCTCCTCAGATAGAGAGTCAGATGAGGAAGAATCAGATCAGACTCTTCTTCTAGGGTATCCACTACAGATACTGAAGATGGGGGAGGGGGGTACTGACTCAATAGCCAAGCGAATGAGACAAAGCAGAAAGTCTAGGACCCCCTAGGGATTAGACTAGGAAGTAAAATTAATGGCGTCCCCTTTTAATGTTTTTTTTTAGATGGCAGATACAATTACACTTACTTCAGTTAATGTTAATAGCATTAAGGGGGGAAAGGAAATTAGCCAGTACTGTGCTCACTTTAAAAGAGAATGCCAGTAATATTATATGTCTTATGGATACGAGGCTGAAATCCCATAGAGAGTTACAGAATACTAAAAATACCTGGACATTAGGAGCCTCATTTGAGTCCACAGGTTTGGATCCATGTGATGGGATTGGGATACTTTTTTCTTCCCCTTTCGTACAGGTATCTAGGCTGGTAGAAATATCACCTGGTAGGGCATTGATGTTAGATTTCACTTACTCCCAGGGGAGATTTGCGGTGTATGCACCTCAGACAATAGCATTAAGGTCTGCATTATTTCAAGAAATACAGCCATATTTACATTCTTCCAGGCTAGTTTTATGGGTGGGTGACTTTAATTGTGGGCTGACGCAATCCGATAGAGGTCTACAGACGAAGAAAATGTTTAGTGATTCGGTTAAGTTACTACAGAATGTTACTACTACCGATCTAAAAGATGCATACAGGGAGATTAACCCTAGCGATGGATTTACATATTTTAGGGTTTCCCTTAAAACAAGGATAGATTTTATTTTTGTTCCTAAAATTTTAAGGATTTTGGCCTGTAAAACTAAGGCTGTAGAATTTTCAGATCATGCGGCCTTACAGGTCTCAGTATCCTGGACAGATACACTTCGCTGTAAAAAACAAACAAATGGAAGATGAATGACGCCTTATTTCAAGACCCCAAAATAATTAAAATCTAGCATTCAAATTGGTCAGGCAGGTTGTCAGTAGCTGACTGTTGTACAGATCTGGAGGAGTGGTGGGAAGATACTAAAGTATCCTGGAAACACATGTTTCAAAAGAAATCACAGTATGACAGTAACAAGGTTTATTTACAATATCTCTCCTTGAGACAGCGGCTACATTTGGTATGACTGGCAGACACTTCCACAGGTGATTATAGTTCTCAGATAGCAATAATTAGCAAACAGATGAGGGGCATACAATATAACAGGGCTAAATCATTAGGACAAGAAACCAGATTTGGCACACAACAAAAAAAGGGGGGATGGACCCTTACAAAGGTTGCCAGAATAGGATGCACTCAGGAGTGATTAAGGAACTGCTTACACTACAGGGTTTAATTGTTAAGAGAGCAAAAAATATTTTAAAAATAGAAACACAGATGAGAAAGCTATATGGAGTTCATAATCTGGGTATGGACAGTGGAAAATTAATAGGCTCCTTGCAGTTACCTCAGGTACTTCAGACAGATGTTGAAGAAATGACACAAGACATTTCAGTGGGTGATGTTTTACAAGCTATAGATAGCTTAAAGGTGACCTGCAAACTAATCGTAGCAGCCGACTCCTGTCCCACATACCTTTCTACGGTGCTGCGGGAGTCCGGGGCTGCTACAGTAGTGATCTTTCATATAAAAATCAATATTTTAAAAAAGCGCCAAAACTTTTCGGTGAACGTGAAAGTGCCTTGGGGATCCCGATCGAGTGGGCACAAATTACTATGGGTATTCCACCCAGTTTGTTATGTGGCAAACACCACTGCTATGAATGAAAAGCAGTGCCTGCAGTTTACTATTATTTATTTTATTGCTTCTAGGTGGATCTTGATGCCTAAAATCATATGTACAGCAAGGAACTGTCCAGATGTTGCTGTAGGTATGATTTTAGGCATAAATACTACCTAGAAGCAATAAATAAATATTAATAAACTGCAGCCACTACTGTTCATTCATAGCAGTGATGACTGCTAAACGTGGTGGGATCTGTAATTGCGCCGCTCAGTGGATCCCAAAACACTCGCATTGCTGAAAAGTTTTAAATATTGATGTATGAAAGATCGTATTAACGGCTTAACTCCAGCGCCATGAGTATGTGGGGAACGAAACGAGCTGCTAAGAGGAATCTGCAGGTCACCTTTAATCGAATTCTGCCCTGGGTCTGATGGAATAGGGGCAGGTTATATAAAACATTTAAAGAGGAAATTGCCTCTGTCTTAGCATTGTTGCTCAATTTCATGTTAACTTCAGGCAAGTGCACTTCCTCCATTCAAGAAGCAGTATTGGTCTTAATACGCAAAAAAGGGAATGAATCAGACATTAACAACTGGAGGCCACTAAGTCTGTTAAATACTGATCAGAAAATTTTAGCTAAGATTCTGCTCTCTCGTCTAAAAAAGTGGCAGCATATTTGATAAGTCCGGAACAGACATGCGCCATATCAGGTAGACGACAATGTGCTAATTTAATACTAGTAAGATAACTTTTTTTCTTAGGGGAATCAGGTAGAGTTCAAGGGTGGGTAATAGGGTTCAATCAGGAGAAGGCTTTTGATCGGTTAGAGCATGGCTTTATATTTTCAGTATTAGAAGCTTTCGGGGTACCAGCAAAGTTTGTTTCTTGGATTAAAGCCCTATATAAAGATGCATATTTGTTGCTTAACGTTAATGGTTGGGAAGGGAATAGTATTAGTATTAAGAAAGGGGTGCGGTAAAGGTGTCCACTTAGCCTTTTGTTATACACTTTGTGGATTGATATACTAATCAGAGCAATCAGTAAGGCACTAGGCATACAAGAGCTAATAATATCGGAATCTACACCCCCTGTGAAAATATTAGCATATGCAGATAACCTTCTTCTGATGATAGGGAGTGGGACTGAAGAAGAGGACCTCTTGGAAATATTTAGGGTGCATGCATCAGAATCTGGGTCTCAAATTAATTTGAATAAAAGTAGAGGGATTCCGATAGGCAAAACCCCAATACCTAGTTCTGGGACTTTAGGGGGTATTATTATTACTAAGGATCCAATTTCAGTGTTAGGGGTAAACTTTGGCTCACAGGATAGTTGAAGAAAACACAATTGCATATACCCCAATAATGCAAAGCATCATGGGAAACATATGCAAATCCCCATAAGAGAATTTGGACTGGCTCAACTTTAAGCAGAATTGCATGGTGCTGGAAGGCCTCACAGTGCAATCAGCAAAGGCTAAGAGCAGCGGACACATACACGTGTTTCGTCCTCATTTGGACTCGTCAGTCTGCCATATCTGTGTCTTAGCCCAAGGAGAGAGAGACAGCCACCCCTTAAGGGGGATGTTATTTGTTTGGGCCATGGGGACCCCAAAACAGAGAAGGAAAAGAACTACAGGATAATTATATCCTTAATTGGGAGGCTAGCATTCGAAAAGCAGAGAGAATTTCAGTAGGTTGGAAAAATAAACAAATAGAGAAAAAGAAGAGAATTCATTTGATTAAGTCCCTCCTGATCCAGTGTTTTTTATATATTAGTTATGTGTTCCCGTCCCCTCAGAAGTTATTTGCTAAATTGTACAGTGTGTTCTTTCAGGCCTTATGGAGATCAAGGCTGAATCCCATAAAAAGAGAATTCACATACAGGCCAATTACAGAAGGGGGTATAGGTATGATCAATCCAGTAGCTTTTTACGACTGTGGGTGGAGCCTACAGGAGTATTGCATGTACAAAAGGAGTGATGTCATGTTTTCTGTCCGTGGAACTGACTGAAGGTGTAAATAGTCTCCTCCTCCAAGAAATGTTTTCCACCCTCAAATAAATACGCTTTCATGTTAGTCAATGGTTGCAGGGTACTATTTTCTTTTTTAAATGGGTGGTACAAGAACTGGAACCTGAGTAGTGGGAGGCAGCATTGTTTTTTCGGGGGAAGTAAGGTCTGACCCACTTCCACCCAAGAAGCTCCAAAAGGTTCATCCCACCTTTTTTTTTTAATTCATGTGGGAAGGGCATGAGGTGGATCTATCATCTTGAAAGAAGACTCACATGTTTGGGATGTGGACCAAGGAACAGAACAACAAGCCTGTGGAGTCCCTGCATTTTAAGGACTAGAACAGAAGATACTTAAAACACCTTCAAACTGACTTAAAAACCCTTGGAACAAATGATTATCAAAGTCACCTGGTGTCTCAAAAGGAAAGATTAAGAAGTGTCTAAAAACTAAGGGCCAGATATTGAAAGGGTAGCGCCAGGCGCAGATCCGTTGCGCTGGATTAGCACCGGATTTGCCCCCGACAGCAATATTCAAAAGGACATTTAGCATCGGAGCTAGGTGTTAGCACCGATGCTAAATCATAATGTATGCAGGGGAGGGACTGAGGGAGGGGACCTGAATGCCTGCGCTATGGCATGTTCAAAGGTATAGCGCCGCGCTACAGGCATTAGCGTAACCTGTAGCGTGGCACTAACTAAATCAAAAAAGGCTGGCGGTAGTGCAGCGGTGCCCCAGCAGCTCTACTCCCGACTGCTGTGTAAAAGTACAATACATACATTCCCTGGTAGTCTTGTGGTCCCACCCAGCATGACTCCCGACCTCCGTATGAGGTAATATCATGAATTCCCTGGTAGTCTAGTGTCCCCCCTCAAGCACCGCTCTCGACCTCCGTATGAGGTAATATCATGAATTCCCTGGTAGTCTAGTGTCCCCCCAAGCACCGCTCCCGACCTCCGTATGAGGTAATATCATTGATTTCCTGGTAGTCTAGTGGTCCCCCCAGCTCGACTCCCGATCTCCGTTGCAAATAACTTCGATGTCCTGTCCCTGGTAGTCTAGTGTTCCCCCACCCAGCAGTGACCCCACCACCCATCCGAATCTGACCCCCGCACAGAGCTTTTGCAGCAGGTACCTTCCCCACCACCTTCCCCTTGGAGGAGGCATGGCTTAGTCTTCCTGAGCAGGGATTTATATCTTTCTGTCTTCTGGCGGCGAATCTCGGTCTCCCATTTTGATGTCAGCCTGCGGCGGAAGTCTGCGGCGGAGAACTGGGGAATCTGGGCGGGACCGCCCCTTTGTACCACGCCTGACGCTGGAGGCGGACCGACGTCAGCGGGTCTCCGCTGAAGATAGCTAGCTAGAATTTTTCCGGTGTCCTGACGCCCGCCGGCTTCAGTCCTAATGGTGTAACCTGCTGCAAGAGCTGTTCTCAAGATCTACTGTTACGGTAAGTTCTTACGTAACTGTACTTTTCATTACCTGTGAAAATGGATACTGTCTGTAGATAAACAGATAGTGGATACTGTATATACTGTACATAGATGCATGCCATGCATACTTACCCATTGATCCATCAAATCCACCCCCCCCAGCTCTGTTGGAATACCCCGTCATTCCTTTTTACTCATTTGTTTATTTAGATTACTAGGCGGGGTCATTGGGACACTGTCCCTTTAAATTTATTTATGTCTTTGATAACTGGGTAGGTGGACTGATCCAAACGGTCTGATTTCAGCCACGACCCGGGCCAACAGGAAGGCAATAAAAAATGGAAAATACCTTAGTAATACATAGTGCATATCCAAGCAGTAAATTCAGGTACATGTGAACACACAGGAACAGCTGGTACAGAGAAGTAGGCTGGGTAAACAATATGTAGTTATAACTATACAGAGCAACGGTTTTGTACAGATATACGAAAAGGAATATATACATGGGCTGAATAGTAACATAAAGGAGGGCTCCAAGCAGGAGGAGGCATGCATATAAACAGAGCTGATACAGATTTACCTATAATACATAATATGTATGTATTTATGCAGTAGGCATGGACACAAAAGCCATTCCATAAATGCTGTTGTTAGAGCTGCTGTGTGTACAGTAGACTCGTCATCATTTATATACATAGCAGACACATCATGATGTGTTTATGTACGTAGAAGACAAGTCATCATGACATGTCTGCTCCCCCCAGCCGACACTACTACTTAGCATTAGTCTGAGCCTCCCACTCAAACACAGGCTTTTACTCACAGAATCCAGCTCACTGTCACTAGCATGGAAAGCATTATAAAATCACTACAAAAAGAATCCCATTCTTTTAGCCTTTCATATTTTTTTTCTTGGCTCAAACAACATGCTACCAGTTTCCTGCCCCACCCGCCACGCACCCCCACACCCACTCACTCAAGTCACTTGCCGACCTGCCAGCCTCGATTCAGCTGGACCTTGCCGCTTCTGGCTTCTCGTGTCTTGCATTGTGAATGCAAATTAATAAAAAAATTGGTACTTTTCTAAAATAAATGAACTTTTCATTCCAGAACAGTTCTCTGCTGTCATTTCTGGCACTCCAGCACCGCTCGTTCTTTGTAGCTGCTCCCTCTGCTTTCCCACTGAAATACAACAAACTTTAAATAAAAATAAATCTGATCCTTTTTCAAAATTTGAACCCCATTACTTTCTTATTTTCTTTCCTGGCATGCAGTCTCCAGCTGTGCACACCTCTCACAGGATCTCCTAGCTCCTCTGCTGAAGTGTCAGCTGCTCTTCTCAGCACTCCTGCTCACACACTGGGGCAGATGAAAGGAAATGGAAGAAATGTATACAACACTGCCGACAAAGGAGGCTCATAGCCCCCCCTCCCCGACAAACACAGTCACTCGCTAAACTCAGTCACCATTTTATTTGAAATGTTCCGCCAGTCAGCATACTGTTGCCACGTCAGTGTCAGCATCATGATGCGGCATCTGTGATGATGGGCCTAGCAGTGGCACTCCTCAGAGACGGAACAGTACTACTCCACCAAGGAAGCCCACAAAACTTTCTGATTTAACAAAAAAAATAACAAAAGCCAATGCTATAAAAAAAAAAAAAAAAACCGAAACGTAACAAGGTCGCTGCATACAATATAAAAGAAATGCACAACAAGGACCTTGCGGAATACATGATTTATTTTCACTCATGCTGTTAAACCTTGGGCATATCACTCATGGCTTATGCCTCTCGTGAGATTACCTAAGGTCAGACAGCACTAGTGAAAATAAATCATGTATTCCGCAGGTCTCTGTTGTTTCCATCTGTGTTTGTGTGTATTTCTCTATCTATAGTGTGTGTGTGTGTATATATGTATGTGTGTTTTATTTATATATATATATATATATACTGTGTGTGTGTGTGTATATATATATATGTGTGTGTGTGTGTATTATATATATATATATATATATATACACACATACACACGTGTGATAGATTTATGCAACAGCTGTGAGGGTATGTTATGGCACTTAACCTGTGGTATTTTCTCCTCCAGACCTAAAATGAGAGTAGGAAATATTTTTACTCTAGGTCCCCAGGAGCAAAATGTTCTCACAGAAGGCCATAATTGGCTGGAGCTGACAGCGAGGAGCACTTTCACTTTCAGACCACTCCCCACCTAACTCCGCATGCCAGCTCCAGAGCAATCCAAGCGTCCTCACCTTCACACCACAGTATTTCTTACAGCCTTCACTTATTTTAAATGCCAGTTTCCACATTTAAACAGACCCCCTTTTACCCAATTACTTGTCTGTCTCTGACCGCACACCCACTGCTGGCACCTATTCCACTGTTCCTTTTCTTGTGACCGGCACTCTCCTATTATTAAAGCCACCACCGATGCTCCATTCCCCACTAGACTGCACACTATGACTCGTGTCACTCTGTCTGCTTGGCTTACATGCTCAAGCTGCTTGTCATTGATGCATAACAGTGTCAGAACTCACACCAACTGCCAAGCCATCCTGAAGCTGCTGAGGTCATGAAAATTCACCAACCCCCCTCCCCCCCCCAAACCCCCTATAAAATGCACTACAAAAATCTTCAAAAGCATAAAACAATATGGGCATTGCTATAAATTGAATGTGTCACTGCTCCATGTGAACATGATATTTTTCCCTTGTGCATCTTGACCTTTGACATCACTCATTGCTTCACCACTCATGATGTCATGAGGTCAGGCTACACTTAGGAAAAATCTGCCATGCTCCTATAGGGGCTGTGACACACACACACACACATGAAGCACTTACAGTCCACATTCATAAGCAAGCACTTGGCAAGTCTGAGCTTGGTCGTAAGTGTCACCTGCTGCCCAGTGTAAAAGTAGCATGTTGTTCTGTGGGAATAAAATTCGGGTGTTTCCCCTCCTTTATTATTTATTTATTTATTTTTATGTGGCCCCCCCGTGTTTCCTGTATTTACTCACAAAGACCACTCATTGTACTCACAGTGAATGAGCGAGCAGCTGGCATGCACCACTAAACACCCCCCCACCACACACACACACAGGCAACTCATAAACCAGATGTGTGCTCTGTCTGGGGGGCATCCCCTTCCTCTCAGTCTTGTCCTGCTACCCAGCAAAGTAGTGGCAAAGTGCTAGCTGTAAAGACAGTTGGTTGCCCACTTTCCTTGCTAGGAGAATGGGTGCAGCTGTGCCAACACTGATCATTGGAATGGGGAACTGGGGCAAAAACTGGAGAGAAACATATGGTCTTCTCATGCTAGGTGCGGCATGTGGTGGTCCAGGATAGCCCTATGCCTGCAGTCACCAGAGCACAATTTCCAGTGGGCAGAACACATACTGTCATGGCAATAGGAAATGCACGATCAGACATACTTTGATCTTAGTGACTAGCAGTAACATTTGCTGGTCTTCACTGTTTTATACCCAGAGAGACTGTAGAGAGGGCTTGGGTATCAAAAGATCATTTGCCATTGACACAGAACTGGATAGACCTTTTCAAAATAGCATTTAGAGGTATTTCCTATAGGTTTAACACAAGCAGCCTTCACCCTTGTAATTTGCTTTAAAGAGCTATTGTACTAGCTGAAATTAAATAACTCATTTTCATAAGTAGTGCGTTGTTACTACTTGTATCTCAGCGATATACTCACACACCTACATGTATACTTATACACACACAGTGTTTATACAACAGGTGTTGGTCTGTATTGGCCAAGGTAAAACCACTATTATGACCAGATCTTGCAAAGCTGGGTATGCCATAGTAGAATACTAAAACAGAGAGCAGCTTTAACAATGTTGATGATATCACAGTAGCAATGTGCAGCACAAAAGCCAGTGTATGTGAGATGCTTTGTAGACTTACATACGAAGTGCCAGCAAAAACGGGCCTCATCATCAGTCGCGTCTGCTCAATTGTGCAGCTTGGTTGCTTTCTACTTCGCATCTGTTTTGATTGTATTGACTTGCACTGTATACTGTACCAATTTGTAATGTACTGCTTTGCTTCTCTTGTACTGAGCCATTGATCAGAGGGGCACAGTTTACATTTTGTACTTTTTTTCCTTTTGTAACATTTGATCTTACTTCAAGGGGGAGTTCTTGCAACAGGCTGTAACCATTAGGACTAATGCAGCAGGTCTTAGGATCCACCGGAAAAAAGTTAGCTAGCAGTACCCAGCAGGGCCACCCCGGCGTCTGCTCTGCCCGACATCAGTCAGGGTTCAGCGGCAGAAGCAGCTTTGCCGCCCGCCGCTGCCCCAACTCCCTGACTCCCTCACCAAATCTGACCGCCTCGGTCCTCTGGCATGGATTAAACCTCCAGGGTTCAGTTTCAGAAGTGGCGCTTACAGATTACAAGGCGGGCCACTTGCCGCCTCCGGCCTCCTCCACCCCGACTCCCTCACCAAGTCTGACCGCCCTTGTGGTCCTCCAACACGGATTAAACCTCCAGGGTTCAGCGCTAGAAACGGCGCTTACAGATTGCAAGGTGGGCCACTTGCTGCCGCCGCCGCCCTGACTCCCTCACCAAGTCTGACTGCCCTCGCGGTCCTCCAGCATGGATTAAACCTCCAGGGTTCAGCGCCAGAAGCAGCGCTTACAGATTGCAAGGCGGGCCACTTTCCGCCACCGCCTCAACTCCCTCACCAAGTCTGACCGCCCTCGCGGTCCTCCGGCATAGATTAAACCTCCAGGTATGGCCGCTAGTTGAATTCCCGCGCCGAAGCCTCCTATTGGTGCAGCTTTGTACTGGCGAATCCTCATTGGTCCGCTGTCTGCCTCTCAGCCCTTCGGATTGGTGCGCCTTCTCTATGGGCTTTTGCACTGTTACGAGCGACTGAGTTTGGCCACTGATGAACTGTTTGTCTGTAGAAACCCTATAATTTTTCTCCCCCCCACTCTCTCCCAGGCCTCCTTTAAATGCTCAATCGCTCCTCCCACCTTGTCCATCTCTCCTCTCTGTGCACGTGGCATCTATAGCTCCTCCTTCTTTCCCTGACAGTCATTTGTGCTCTCTCATTAACAGTCTCACCCATAACCTCAATACTAGCTCCCTTCTTTTTCATTTTTCTGCTCTCACACTTCCTTTTTCCCTGTTGTGTCCTGACCTGTCATTCTTTCTTTTTCATAGCCAGTACCTACACCTGTCTGAACTATGAAACTACTTATGCTACTGTCTTTTCTTACACCTTCTCTTGCTCTGCTCCACCTATCCTTACTCGCTGTTCCCACTGACCCTAAGGCTCTCCCACTTTTTCAGCCACATGACTACATATTTTCTAACCTTCTCCTGGTACCCTCTCTCCATTATGACACAACTCCTCTTCTATCTAATAGTCCCTGGCTCCTTTTGGTAGCCCATGTACTAAAACACTGTCCCTTGAACACAAGGACCCTATGTCCGTTCCTGCAGCACTAACTTCGGTATCTCCTCATACTAGCCCTGCTGCTCTCTGGAGATGTACACTCTAACCCGGGACCAAGCAACAACATACAGAAGCCCTCTCCAGTGCCAAGGGCCTTACTGTTGTGCACCTGAATATCAGGAGCCTACTGCATAACTTTGCTGAACTACAAACCTGGGTCACCCTTTACAAGCTGGATATCATCTGCCCTACGGAAACCTGGCTTAAACCTTCTGTCCAGGACTCTCAGTGCTCACTTCCCTCCTACAATCTCCTGAGATTTGATAGACCTGCTCCTAAGGAGGGGGGGGGGGCACAACCATCTATTTTAAAGATCACCTACAGGTTACTACTATCTCCTCAGCTCCCCTAATCCACTGCGAAGTGCTTCATGTTCTCCTAACTCTTGGCTCAAAAAAACTACATATTATCTGCGCCTATAACCCCCCATCAGGTGGTATAAAAGGACTTAATGAAATTCTTGATCAGACCTCACTTCTGTCCGGGAGAACTGAGGTTCTTTCACTTGGCGATCTCAATCTAAACTGGCTCGGAATCTCACTACATGTACTACAGTCCAGGATCCAAAGTTTCAACCTTCACCAGGTGATCAGTGATCCCACTAGAACTGCCCTGTGTTCAAACTCCAGTACTCTGCTGGACTGGATAGTGACCAACCACCCAGAAAATATTATCTCCTCTAGCATTCTAGCAGATGCCATCACAGACCACTCCCCCACTTTTTGTATATGGGGCAAAAATAGACCCTCCCCCTCAAAGCCCCGTTTTATCACTTTTCATAACTATGCCAAGTTTGACCCACAGTCCTTCCTACTAGACATTGCCACTGTTGACTGGACCGCACTGTTTAACTCTAATGACCCTCAGTCTGCTCTAAATATATTCCTGACTCACTTCCTGGAGGTCCAGGACAAACATTGCTCTCCTGTTACCCATCTGGTAAAAAATAAAAATACTTGGTGGCTAAAGGCCGACCTTCTCGCCAAACTGCGATAGTGAGACAAATCTTGACTACTCTACAAAAGCACGGGCCTCCCAGCTGACTTAAATTTCTACAGATCCCTCAGAAACTCCTGCAAGAAGGAAATCAAAAGGGCAAAAAGTGCCTATTGCAAGGATCTTTTAACTAAATCTTATGGTGACCCAAAAAAATTCTGGTCCCATATAAAATGCTTCCTAGGATCAAATCCTGCCCCCACTCCAACTGATATGTTTCTCAGTGGTGTCGACTGCAATAATCCCTCCATTGTTGCAGACTTTCTCAATACCCAGTTCTCTGACCTCTCTAACTATACCTCTACTTTCCCAGCCAGACCATACTTGAAGAACCAACCTGAAGCTGCTGGGCCCAAATTTCATTTCAAGGCTGTCACTCTCCTTGAAGTTCTGAGACTGCTCAAAAGTATCTCCGATTTGACCACTGCTGTGTTGGATAACCTTGAACCCAGACTCCTAAAGCTAGCAGCTTCACACATAGCAGCACCTCTTGCAAAAGTGTTTTCCCTCTCCCTCTGCCATAGCTATGTCCCAGATATATGGAAGAATGCCAAGATTACCCCTGTATTCAAAAAAGGGGACCATAAAAATCCCTCAAACTATAGGCCCATTGCCATATTACCTGCTCTTAGCAAAATCCTTGAGAAGCTCGTAGCCACTCAAATCATTGACTTTCTGCAGAAACGAAACCTTCTCACGTCAGCGCAACATGGTTTCCGCAAGGGTCATAGCACCACCACCGCTTTACTCAAATTTACATCCGATACCGTAGCAGCTGTGGACTCAGGTCTCCTAACGGGGGCAATCTTTATAGACATGACTAAAGCTTTCGACCTAGTGAATCATCCTATCCTTCTCACTACTCTAAGATCACTGGGCTTCTCACAAGATGTGACTGCATAGTTTGACAGCTACCTGACAGATCAGACACAATGCGTTAAATTTAACTCCATCTCGTCAGATTACGCTATCATAAATATTGGTGTGCCACAAGGTTCTATTCTAGGTCCCCTGCTTTTCATTAATAATGTTGCCTCACTCTTTCCCCGTACTGCTTCCCTACTATATGCTGATGACATTGTCTTGTACACCAGCGCTAAGAATATTTCTGAAATCAATCAACAACTTCTCCCAAGACTATCAACAAATTGAAAAGTGGTTGTTAAGAAATAGGCTTGTCCTAAATGTCTCTTAAGACTCAAGCCGTGCTGTTTGGTTCCAATGCTAAACGTAAACTTGCCCAACCCACCTTTAATGTCTCCGCTATAAGTGGCTCGTCACTCATGGTTGTACCCTCTTTCAAATATCTGGGTATCACCCTTGATCCAGCCCTCACTTTTGATCTTCCTATCCAGCAGACTTGCAAACTGACTAACATGAAACTTGGTATGGCCTACCGCTCCAACTACATACTCACTCCATCTGCTAGGCTTGTCATAGCCCGTGGCCTGCTACTCCCCTCACTCATGTATGGGGTGGCAGCACATGCCTCATCAGGTAAGACTAGCTTTCAGAAGTGGGATGTCACGTACAACAATATTTGTAGATATGCATCCTCCTCACATCAACCAAAACACCAATACCTCCTCTACACTGAGCTTGGATGGCTTTCTCCGTCAGCATCCCGTGATTATGCACTCTGCTCTGTCATTTATAATATCATCCGAAATCAAACACCCAAGCCTCTGGCGGAGCTATTCATAAACCAGACATCTAGCTATGGACTACGCTCAGCTGTCAGTGCCCAAGTTGTCATTCCCAGACACCACTCCTCCAAAGGTGCTAGTGCTTTCTCCTGCCATGCCCCCAAAAATGGAACTGCCTTCCACTAACTATTTGTCGGGCATCATCCCATGCCTCTCAAGTTACTACTGCGCGACCATCTTGCTGTCTCATGCTCTTGCTCCCACTTCAAACCCCCTTAGCCCAGTTTTTCTACACCTTATCCATTACCCATATAGCCTTTCCATGCTCCTTTCCCTTAACTAAATAGCTTCTATACTGTCCTGTCTCTTTAGCGTGTTACAATGCAATTCTAATTACAGCAAATCATCATCCTTACCTCATCAATTTCCTCCAATCCTATCCTAGCCCACCTCCGTTACACTTTCCTCCTTGCACCAATTACTGCTCCTGTCTCCTGCATTCCATCTTCCTTGACTACTGGATGGCACTCCTGCTTGTTCTTAACTAATTGGACTGCTGCTTAATTGCTGCCTGATGATTTTTACTGTTGTTTTCCCTCATTTGTATTATTATATAGTTTTTGCAGAATTTGTTGTATCTATTTGTATTTCTACTTGTTCCCACTACTTGCACTGTATTACTATGTTTATAATGCACATACTGTTTAAATGATTGTACTGTCATTTTGTTCAAAATGTTTTGTTTCTGTATTCTCCCGGGTTGTGCCTGAAAATAGTCATTGCTATGGCTAGTACACCTTACCCGGTCAACAAAAACTAAATAAATAAATGCCATAAAAGGGGTGCGGTCCCTAGCTTCACGTCAATTCTTTTCCCGCCGCAGACCCGCTCTTGTTGAGAAAGTCTTGGTCTTCAGTAGTTCCAGTGAAATTTGTTGACAAATTTTCATTTTCTCTCTGCTTTTCTCGTTTTTTGCTGTTCGTTTTTTCATTCTCTAGATCTTCCCTTGTCAGTTTTCACCATTCATTACTGCTGGGTGTAAGCCGGATGCATGCACCTGCCATAGGAGCTCTTTTTTTTTTGATGTAGGAGTCTGTGCCAGCGGCACCACCCACGAAAGCGACGCACTGCGTAGTGTGTGAGGGGCGGCCATTAGGCACCGCAAACTCCTCCTCCATCCCAGTTCTGTTTCTCCCGCCATCAAGGCCGCACCAGCTGCGCGAGTTCGAAAGAAGTTGCTATGTGGCCTTGTTTTCGACGTCACTCCTTCATCCCGACACCATTGAGCCCGGTAAGACCGTTCTTTATATATATATATATATTTCGATGGCACTGGGATCTTTGCTGTTTTTGTGATTCTCTTTGCATCATGTCCGATTTGGTGGCCAAGCGTAAATCCACGGTGGGTCATGCCCATATGCGTTGGTGCCCCTGAGGCCGGCAGTTCTCCGTCACGGATTGACATGTTGCTTTACGCGCTGGGACCCAACCATGATATGGATCACTGCGACGCCTGTTTTCCATGAACTGCGAGATCTGAAACTGTGTGTTCAAGATCGGCAGGGGTTTCACGACTTTTTGAGTGACGACATCTCCCGCGGCCTCACTAAGCCAGATCTCTTGACCCTTCCTCCTGGGTCTATACTGCCTGGAGAGGAGGAGGCCTCCTCCACTTCCAGCCTTGCCAAGTAGGAGGTTTCTTCTTCAGCGCTGGAAGAGCGGTACGATTCCTCCTGGGGTCGCATCATTGGCACCGTCCCGGCAGTCCCGTTCATGAAGGTGCAGGCTCCCCCAATGTTGCAGCCCCCGGTTCCGTGGCCCGGCACTGGTGGACCCTCGATGCCACCGACCGGTGTCACTTTGGGTTCTGGCGCTGTCCACGGCACCGGGGACTCGGGCGGCACCACTGGCGGTGCCGTGTTGGGTTTCTGGCGTGGTCCGCCGTCGCCAGAGACATTTCGGGGGTTGCCTCTCTGGAGGTCACTCTGCTCACCTCCTCTTCGGAGGAGGATGACTTTGTGGACCCAAACTGGCAACCCAATTCTTCGGACTCAGAACTCTCTATAGGCCAGGGTGTTGGGCGGCCCCGTGTTCCTCTTCCTGAGTCCCCGGAGCAGGTTCTCTCTCGGGTCCCTTGGCTGGGGGTGGCCTGGGATCCCCTAGGGGTGATAGCTCTGGGATTCAGGAGAGGATACCCTCTTCTGAGAGGGCCCAGGCAGCTGCCGTTTCTGATGCTGTTGAGGCCTCTCGGGAAGGGGCGGAGGGCCCTGCTGCTGTGGCCTCCCTCTGGAGGCCGCGAAAGCGGGGGCTCCTCACGCTGGTGTCGAGGAGGCTGCCTCAGAGTTGGAGGGTTGGGGTGAGGGCGGTGCATCCCACCACCTCAGGGGTGTGGAGAGGAGTCGGAGTGCTGAACCCCACTTTTCCTTCAAAGTGTTGAGGCGCCTTCTCGTGGCAGTGCAGAGGGTTGCCCTTCTGGACACATGCAACCCCAGTCGTGTCATGGGAGATTCCTTTTTTGGGCTCTTCTGCAGTTTGCTTTCTCAGGTTACCTCTTCGCAACCCGGTATGGTCTCAGGGTCCCCAGTCATGGTGACATCGTTCCCTGGATCTCAGAGCCCCAGCAGAGGCCAGGCACATACTCTCAGGTGCCCTTTGCAGCCACTCCCTTCTCTTCCAGGCCATGCGGGTCCTATGGAGCCTTTACCTTGGGAGATATTCAGAGCTACTGCGGCGGCCTTTCCGTCATATGTTAGGGCCATGAACTAACAGGTCTTCTGCCTGTCACCTCCCCCACCACTGCAGTCTTCTGATCATTCGAGTCCCACTTCCTCCTCGTCTTCCTCTTCTGAGGAAGAGGAACTTCCTGTCCACCTGTCCTCCGTCGCTGATTTCATGGAATATCAGCGGTTCCTTTTGAGACTGATCTCAGAGCTCCATATTTCCTTTGTTCGCAGGGACAATACCAAGCGGCAGACGCGTGCATTCCTTAGTGAATTCAGCGCTCGCCACCTCGTGGTGGCTTCCTGGCCAATCCCTTTCCAGGAGGCATTTATCCACATCTGGCAGTCTCCAGCCGCCTCTTCTCCAGCCCCCGGCCCATAGGTCTTCCAGGTTTTGTTTGCTTCTCCCAGTCTCTGGCTGGCATCCTTGAGCCTCCTCCTGGGCTCGGCCTGGCTGCGATGTCCGCTGATCCAGATTCTGGTGATTTGACCGGTGGGGACAAAGAGTCTTCCTTGGCTCATGTATTGATGTGTATAGGTTCACATTAGGCACACCATGCTGCCTACAGCAGGCGTCTGTGGTCGATGCTGGCTCAGGTTCTGGCATTTATGCCTGATATGGAACAGTCCAGACAAGCCATTGCCCTCTCTGCATAGGGTTGGGAGCTTGCAAGGTACCAGGCAAGGGCGTCTTATGATGCCAGTGAGGTGGCTTCCAGACTGGCAGGGACAGTAATCTGCATAAGGTGGACAGCATGGCTTTGTCTGTCCAGACTGTCACCCATTGCCCGGTGTAGGGTGACTTCCTCCACTTTCTGGGGGACCCGTCTGTTTTCCTGCAGGGTGAGGAGGATTCTTCAGGGGCATCCTCCGTCGCCCCGACCACGGGGGGGACACCCCCTCGTCCTCTGCAGCCTTAGACTGCCTCAGTCTATTGGTTAGGGTCTCCCCCTCCTGCTTTCCACCGGTAGGAGGCTGGGAATCTGTTCTCTCAGGGCTGAACATCAGACCCCCTTGAGGAGAGTGGGGGGACTTGGTACTCATGCCAGCAGTAATGAATGGTGAAGATTGACAAGAGAAGATGTAGAAATTCGTACCTACCGTAATTCTTGATCTTCTCTTGTATCTTCATCATTCGATACTAATCCCTCCACTTTTCCTCATGGGCCTCAATTCTTGAGGCATTCCCCCCTGCTCGCTTTCCCTTCTTGTGGCCAATTGTGGGCAGAGTCTCCCTGGAACAGGCTCTGTCCCTTCCCTGAAGTCATAGAGCACTTTCGCTTCAGGGGATAGCGAGAAGGGCCTTACGCTTCTAACTCTCTGAGGGAACTTCCTTGATTCTCTAATGTACGGGGTGTCCCCTGGTTAGGGAGTCCTCATCCTCTGTATTCACCCTATGACTGTTTAAAATACAGTCCTAAGAGAATTCTTCGGAGTGCTCCTTCTCTCCCTTTTCCTCTTTTAGCTGTTCCAGATTTCTCTCAAAATAGGAACTATGTCGGACCCCCTTGAGAGTGTTGGCAGAGTTTTTGTCTTCTACCCCTAAGTCAGGTCTCACTCCTCTTCTGAGCAGACTGCTCCTCATCTGGGGACAGCTGTGAGCCTAGATTCTGGGTTACTTAGAATTTTGGATAAATGGAGAGGAAGGGAGGTCTGTCTTGGAAGCGGTAAAGACCAGTAGCTCCGCTTTGGACCCCTATCCCTCAACTGGTGGTATCCTTGCTCCTTTGTGTTCAGTCCCTGTTGGGATTTCAAAATCTTGAAGCCAGTGGTCTTCCATTCCACCTGGATTGAATTCCTCCTTCCTCACCATTTACCCAACCCCCACTTTTTCTGCTGCTTCTTCCTTCCTTTTTTCTATTCTTACTCTCTCTTCCCTTAGAACAGCTCGAGGATTGAGGCCCTGTGGTCACTTTGGGTAGGATTCTCTCTCTCTCTTTCTGTCCTCTCTTTGGCTTATTCCTTTTTCAGTTTATTTTCCTTTCCTTTTTCCTATCCTTCGGCTCCCTTGCCTCGTCCTACTTCTCTACCTATTTCTGTCTCTCCAGCTTCACAGAACTGGGATGGGGGAGGAGTTTGTGGTGCCTAATGACTGCCCCTCACACTCTACGCAGTGGGTCACTCTGGCGGGTGGCACCGTTGGCACAGACTCCACCCCCCCCAAAGAAAAAGAGCTCCCGTGGCGGGTACGCATCCTGCTTACACCCAGCAGTCATGAATGGTGAAGATACAAGAGAAGATCAAGAATTACGGTAGGTATGTAATTTTCATTTCTTCCTTCATCGGATGTTATCCCCATCGTCTGTCTCGTCCTCCAGTTCCAAGAAGACTAAGTATGCCTGTGGCCGCCAAATACCATCGAAGAATGGCCACGAAGCCTGCGTCTTCTGTGTGGAGCCAGACCACGACCTTCATTCCTGCAAGATCTGCAAGGGTTTCACCAGCAGGACTCGTATCCGGTGCCTGAAGGCCTGAAAAGCCCACCTTTTAGAAAAGGAAATGGACATCCTGCAGAGCTCTCTTGGGGAAAAGGGCAAGCACTGGGACAAGTCCCACAAGTCTTGCGAGAAGGACCATAGCCGGTCCCACCAGCTGTCCAGGTCACGCTGTCCCCACAGGAAGGCCTCTTCTGGCTTGGGCGGTTCCGACCTTTCAAAGCACTCCCAGACATGAAGAAAAGTTGAGGCCCCCCTCCAAGACACCGACGCTGGCCCCGGCGGGGCTTCTACCGGCAGACCAGCCAAGGTGAAGGTTACGCCGCTGCGCATCTCTTTTACCTCGGTGGATTCCACCAAGGCCTCTACCTTGGTGCATGCTTCAGCCCTGCTGAAAAAGGCCTCGGTTACGGCTTTATCCGGGTTGGGTAAGCCATCAGGCAAGGACCAAGACTCTCAGGCTAAGGCCCTTTCTGGGTCCCACTCTTCCAAATCGTCTAAGTCGGAGCCAACTCTAGCCAAGACACCAGCCTCCGCACGAAGGCTGACTTAACTAAATGTGAACCTGCATTGGTCAGGGTACCATCACCGGCCCCGAAGTCTTCCACTCCGTAGGGCTCTTCTTCGGTATCTTCCCCTAAGGCCCTGCTGAACCTTCCAGCTTCACCTATTCCCCCGAAGGGGACGGCTGTCTCTGTTTTCAGTGAGGAGGAGTTGCAGGAGCTCTTCTCCTTCTGGTGGAGCCAAGTCAGAAAGGACGAGGCTAGTCCGAAGCCGGACCCAACAACGGTTCCCGACCGACTGGACATCCAGGACACCGGGGATTTTCCCATTGGATCACCTTCCAAAACCCCCGATGAGCAGCATAAGACTTCTAAGTCCCCGCTAGCCCTCAGTGGTTCGATCCTGGTCTCGATCCAGGGACTGCCGATGGCACTGCTCATGGTCCTCCAGCCATCATCGGTCCAGGCCCAAGAGCAAGTCCCACAGCCTCCATAGGTCTGTCTCTAGGCGAGCTCGCACTTCAAGCCAATGCCGGTCCCCCAACAGGCGCTGGTCTCTGCTCCGTTGTTGGTCCACCAGCTGTCGTCGGTCCCTGGACCAACGCCGGTCCGAGAGTACCTGACGCTCTAGGGAGGGTAGTCCTTACAGGCACAGTTCAGTCTCCTCATGTTCCAGGGGCCCGTCTGCCTCTCCTTCCTCATCCCTTTCTGGACTTGGGGTTCTTCTGAGGATAAGGAACTACCCCGTTCGCCTTCTGATTATCCAACTTTCATGGATGTCATGAGACACATCCAGGCCTCCAACGAATGGATGGGAGACTGAGGACCTGGATCCGGGACGCTGGAGCTGGCACATTACGTGAGGCAAAGGGAGCCAAAACCTTTGGTAGTGCCTCCTTTGGTGGATACATAGAAACATAGAAGTTGACGGCAGATAAGGACCGCAAGGCCCATCCAGTCTGCCCATTTCTTTTTCTACCTTATAAATGTGCCATTGGCCTTTGCTCTGTCAGTGACCTATCTATTCATAGTCATTTGTATTGCTCCCTTATGCCTATCCCATGCCTGTTTGAAGCCCTGCACTGTATTCATAGCCACCACTTCTTGTGGTAAGCCATTCCATGCATCCACCACCCTTTCTGTGAAAAGAATTTCCTCACATTCCCCTTAATGACTCCCTCTAATCTCATGCTGTGTCCTCTTGTCCTGCTATTTTTCTTATATTTAAACATGTTAGACTCTTTCACCCTTGTTTATGCCCTTAAGGTGTTTGAATACCTCGATCATATCACTCTCTCCCTCCTTTTGCTCAAGGGTATACATATTGAGCTCCGTTAATCTGTCCTCATATGTCTTCTGATGCAGTCCCTGCCATTTTGTGCCCTTCTCTGGACTGCCTCAATTTGTTATGTCCTTGTGAAGGTGTGGCTCCAATACTGCCGCAGTACTCAGATGGGGCCTAACCAGTGTCTTGTACAGAGGGATTATTACACCCCTCCCTCTTCACGACTTTGATACCCACTAATACACCCTAACACCCCCTAGCCTTACCTACTGCTTTAGAGGTCTGCTTGGATGATTTTAGGTCATCAGTGATGATGATGCCCAGTCTCTTTCTTCCTTTGTGACTGCTAGCAACTCCCCTCCAGCCTATAGGTGGCTTCAGGTTTCTCTTCCCTATGTGCATGATTTTGCACTTCTTTTGCATTAAATCCCAGTTGCCACTCTTCTGACCATTCTGCTAGTTTATCCAGATCTCTTCTCATTCTGCCCACCCCATCTGGATCATCTACTCTGTTGCAGATCTTGGTGTCATCTGCAAACAGACAAGCCTTACCCTCTAGTCCATCTGCAAGGTCACTAGTGAAGATGTTGAAGAGGACTGGCCCCAGGACTGATCCCTGAGGTACCCACTTGTGACTTGCATCTCTTTGACTGTATACCATTTTACCACCACTCTGTTTTCTGCCCGTCAACCAGTTTGCCACCCAGTTGACCAACTTCTGACCCACCCGAGCCTACCAGCTTATTTATCAATCTTCTATGTGGAACAGTGTCAAAACTTTGCTGAAGTCAAGGTAGAGCGACATCAACTCTCCCCTTGGTCCACCACTCTGGTTACCCAGTCAAGGAAATCTGAGATTGGTTTGACAGGACCTTCCCTTTTATAAACAGAAGCTGCTGTCTTGGATCCTGTGCCCCTATGGTTCCAGGTGTTGCACTATCCTTTCCTTAAGGAGTGCCTCCATAATCTTGCCACTACTGAGGTAAGACTGACTGGTCTGTAGTTCCCGCCTCCTCCCTACCACCACTCTTGTGGGCGGGATCATATGACCCTTCTCCAGTCTTCTGGGACCTCTCCTGTGCTCAGAGACTCACTAAACAATTCTGCTAATGGCTCTGCTAGTTCCTCCTTTAGCTCCTTAAGTACCCTGGGATGTATGCCATCAGGTCCCATTGCCTTATCCACCTGGAGCTTAGCAGCTCTTGTAGGACCTTTTCTTTTGTGAAGGAGTAGTGCTCACACCTCCTCCCCTGTGTCCCATGATGCTGAGCTGTGGGCCCTGCCTACCTTCTCTTCAGTAATGCACTGAGCAAAGTATCTGCTTGAGGATAGATGCCTTTACAGGGTCCTCCTCCTCACATGCTCCATTTTCTCCATTAAGCTTAGCAATACCCCTCTGGACTTTCTCCTTTCACTAATGTATCTATAGAAAGTCTTGTCACAATCTTTACTATTCGTGCTAGTGTTTCCTCAGTTTGGGACTTTGCCTGCCTTACTGCCTTACCTGCTTCCCTTAGGGCAGTTTGGTATGCCTCCCTATCTTCATCCCGCTGTGTTCTTTATATTTCCTGAAGGCCAGCCTTTTGGCTCTGACCTTTTCTGCTACTGTATTTGAGAACCAAAGTGGTTTCCTTCTTCTTTTGCACTTCCTTTCTGTCTAACACAATGGGATGTTGCTTCAAGTATTGCATCCTTAATGCTTGCCCACTTTGCCTGTACCCCTCACCTGTGTTTCTTTTTGCCAGGGCTAGCTTAACTCTGTTGGCCATCTTATCAAAGTCAGCTCCTCTGAAGTCCCATATTTTTGCCTTGGAATGGGATGATTTGGATATAGTAGCCAAATTGAACCATACCATGTGATGGTCACTGGCCCCCAGGTGACTTTCTACCTGGAGATCTGTGATCCCTTCTTTGTTACTCAGTACTAGATCTAGATTCCACGACCTTACCAGGATAACTTGGACACATCCAGCCACAGTCCCGGCAGTTCCCAAAAAATTGGACAGGCTGTATAGAGTGCCGAGGGACGAGCCCTATCTGGCAGAAAACCCTCAGGCTGACTCTGTGGTTCTAGCAGCTGCTCATGACAACCCAAGCACCTCAGCCGTCAGCCTCCCGATCAGGAGTCCCGCTGTTTGGACCAAGTGGGCAGAAAGGTATACTCTCCATCTGCCTGCTCCATACATTCCCTGAACTTCCTGATGCATATGGTCCAGTATCAGAATGCTCTATGGGAGAAGGGACAAGAGATGGTCAGTGCCTTGCCAGAGTCCGCACAAAAGATGGAGCTCCTGGACATTCTCAAATCGGGCTCGGATATAGGCACCCACATTCTATGTGCCTCGTACGACACTGCAGATACAGCGTCTGCAGTCACAGGTGTCTGCCTAAGGCACCATGCCTGGCTTTGAGTCTTAAGGATTCTCCCAGGATCTGCAGACCGGAATCAGGGACCTTCTGTTCCATGCTATTTAGGTCAGAGACCAAGGGCCTTATCTCTTTTCTCCAGGAGTCTGGCAAATCCATGTGATCTGACCGACAGATGTGTTAGGAGGACCAGAAACGCTTTCAAAAACGGCCTTTCTAGGAGCATGGATATGTTGTTCATCCACACTTCTTTGCATGTCCCCTTCCACTTCAAATCTTGCCGTAAGTCTTCAAGCTGGCTCCTCCCACCCACCCGGGTGGTATATACCTTGGCTCCACCCCATGACGCCAGATCTTCCTTTCAGCTGGAAGATACAGTTTCCCCATGCTCTCAGCATTTCATCGGCCCTGGCTTTCTAATTGTCGGTTTAACCGAAACTCACTCGTTCGAGTTAGCGATCACGCTTTTGTCGCATCGACTATGGAGGAAAAATCTTCCCCAGGATTTCGCCAGTGCTCCTGCGGCCAGAAGATGTCGCGCACCGATCCCTACCTCACGTGCGTTTACTGCCTAGGTGATCGGACATGACACCTCGTTGTGCAGTTTTTGTTTGACCTTCCATCCCAACATATGGACGACAGCAAGGCACGCCTGAAGCTGGGGAGACCGGAAAAGAGAAATCTGCCGGTGAAATTGAAGGAGGCTAGGTGGGCGGTTTCCGTGTCCGCAGGCTCCGCCGGACAGCTGGAACAGAGGAAGGCATTCGAGGAGGAAGCAGCTCATGCTTCGGCCAGTCGAAGCTTCTTCATCCTGCTGAACCTAGGCTCCACCTTTACGGGCTCCTTCAGGGAGATGTGCCAGTCTGTCCCCGCTCGGGGTAAGGCGCCCTTGGGGTCGCACTCCTCCCGCTCTCAGAAGAGGGAGAATGACCCAGTGTCTTCGTCCTGACGGAGACATTCTTGGGACCGGGAGAGGTCCGAGTCCCAAGAACACGCGGTCTCAACCTCGGTCGAGATTGCATCCTTGGCCGCTGGCTTTTTGGACCATCCATCTGGCCATGGGACCAAGGAAGTGGCCGACAAGGTTGAAATTATCCTCGACCCCATCGGCCCCTTGTCGCCAGCTGTGCCGACGACTCATTGGAAAGGACTCCGGTCCTGGTCTTTTCGGATGAGGAGACCCCCAGCCTACAGGTGTCCCCATCAAGGAACCGGTCCCGGACCCCTGGGTCTCACCGATCCCGGTGTCTCCCAATCGACCGAGTCGGCCTCCCTGACCTCGGTCTCTGTCCCTGTCCAGGACCCCCTTGGACGATCGACCGAGGAAGAGCCATAGGCGCTCAAAAGAGAGGCGACGCCACAGGGCCTCATCCTCCTCAGATGAGGAGAGGCTCCGGCGGAAACTCCGGCGCTATGAAGACCTTATGTGGCAGCAGCTGATCTTGACCGGGCAGAAGCCGGCTCCACTGCCAACCCCGGCCATCACTTGGCTGTCACCTCCTAGGCCAAAGCCCTCGATTCCTCCTCCTGTGGGGCCGGGCTGTCTCCCTGTTAGGCTTACTCCAGTCTCTCCACCGATTCGGTGGAACCACCACCTAAACAGCCTGCGGGAGGGGCGCCCTCAAAAGGACTGACAGGACACCGGGCTTCCCCGTCGTCTGTCTATCAGTCACCCTGGACCGCCCTCGGCAGATCGAGGGTGACTTAGGTGGTAGACCGCTGTATCACAACTCTTCAGACTCTGCCGTCACCGGCTTGCACTCGCATTCTGGGGATGATGAGTCGTCGGCTGGTGCAGGGATGGATGAAAGCCCTTCCTCTTTCCAGGGCATTCTCCACCTCATCTCAGATTCCACTGGAATGCCCCTGGAGCCTGTCCAGAAAAAGGCGGAGTACCCTCTCACCGACATTCTTAAGAGAGGGGATACCCCGATGGAGGCCTTTCCAGTGGCCGAGGCCATTGTTGGCCCAGCCCTTGAACTTTGGCAGCGTCCTGCCTCCTGCCCAGCACCATCTGCCCGCATGGCCCACAAGAATGCGGTGTCCTTGGGGTCCCTTGCAGGGTTCACAGAGCACCCTTCGACCGAGAGCCTGGTGACCGCCTCTGTGTTCAGGCGTACTGGTAGTTTGGCTGACACTGACCGAGCCCCGGACAAGGAGTCCCAAGAATATGGACCACACTGCCTGTAGGGTCTTTGCGGCCTCTTCCTTGGGCCTTCATCAGGCCAGCTCCGCTGTCATTATGGCACACTTCTCTGATGCCCTTCTTGGGTCATTAGACGAGGGCCTCCCTCATCTCCCACCAGACATGCAGACCACGGTCAAGCAGGTCCGTGACCAGGGCTGTGCTGTTGCTAAACAGCAGCTCCAGACGGCCTTGGATATCTGGGATTCTTGTGCCCGCTTGCTGGCAGCCGCAGTGGCCTCTCTCCGCAGGGCAGGGCTTGGCTGAGGCTTTCCTGCTTCCCAGCGGATACTCAGTATAAGCTTGCTGATGTGCCCCTCCTGGACACCGACTTGTTCGATCCAGGAGTGGCCAGTCACCTTTGGTGTATAGAGCAGTCCAGTACCACCTTGGATGCCACTTCTGCTAAGGGTTCTTCGGGCAAGAACCAGCAGAAGAAAAAAAAGCCATTTCGACATTCTTCTCCTGCAGTCAGGCAGTCCTCCTATCAAGGAGGTCAGTAGCAGCAGACTCAAGCTTGGTGCCCACGGCCCAAGCAGGGTCCTCAACAGCCCTGTAAAGGAGGGCAAGGCGCAGGTCCCGGAGCCGCCTCCTCTAAGCCTGCTCAGTGACGGGTTGGGGGTTGCCACCCCTACACCCATCACGCCAGCTCTGGGTCCTCCCGTCGGGGGTCGGCTCCGCCACTTCCTTTCCTCCTGGTCCGCTATCACTTTGGACAGGTGGGTTCTCGAAGTGGTCGGTCGGGAACTGTCTCTGGAATTTGAGCAGTACCCTTTCAGCCAAGCCAAGCCCCTTGGGAGGAACGGATCTCCGCATGCACCCAGTCAGCTCTTCGTGATGATGTAGCTCAACTCCTCTGCAAGGAGGCAGTAGCTCCAGTGCCGGATCCTCTGACAAACCCAGGCTTTGTTTCCAGGTACTTCCTGGTGCCCAAGCAGATGGGGGGGGGGGGGAGTTGATGCTCCATCCTAGATCTCCATGACCTGAATCAATATCTCCGGTCTCGCACCTTCCGGATAGTCACTCTGACCCAGATCATACCATCCCTGGAGCGAAACATGTGGCTCTGTTCACTGGATCTACAGGACACGTTTTTTTTTTTTTTCACATCCCAATCCATCTGTCCCATCAGCGGTTCCTCCACTTTAGGGTCGAAGGGACCCTGTACGATTTCCAAGCCATGCCGTTCGGCCCGTCATTGGCCCCTCGGGTCTTCACCAAATGCATTGCAGTGGTGGCGGCCCACCTTCAGCGTCGAGGAGTCAGAATCTACCCTTATCTCGATGACTGGCTCTTGGCAGGTTCCTCCCTTCAGGAGGTGGAGAGGTCAAGGGATCTGGCCCTCCAAACCTGCTCCCAATTCGGCCTCCTGATCAACAAGGCCAATTCGGAACTCGTGCCCTCTCAGGTGATGGACTTCATCAGGGCAGAGCTCGACTCTTGTCAAGCCAGAGCTCTGCTCCCAGTGGACAGGGCGGAGGTGTTCTCCTCTTTTGCCCAGTCATTTGTGGTTGGGCACTTGCACGCTGCCCGGGACTTTCTGCGCCTTCTGGGTTACATTGTGGCATGCACCTCAGTGGTCCGTTGGGCCCGGGGGCACATGCGCTCCTCCAATGGAAGCTGGCTGCCCAGTGGATTCAGCGATGTAGTCACTTTGACCAGCTGATCACTGTAACCCAGAAGATGTGGGACGCTCTCCAGTGGTGGACCACCCCAGACCGGTTGCAGGAGGGATCCCATTTGTCCGCCCCCAGCCGACGGTCATCCTTGCGACCGATGTCTCTCTCATGGGCTGGGGAGGCCATATGGGGACAACAGGGCCCCGGGTTCTGGACCCCCGAGGAGTCCCGATGCCACATCAACCTGTTGGAGCTCAGAGCAGTCAGACTGACGTTGTCAGCTTTCGCTCCTCAGCTCCGGGGTCAAGTGGTTCAAGTCCAGACAGACAATACCACGACCATGTATTACGTCAGCAAACAGCGGTACGCACTCCCGTCTGCTGTGCAAGGAGGCGCTCTGCATTTGGATTCTCGTAAGCCGGTTGGAGGCGGATCTCCTAGCCATCCATGTGGCAGGAGCCTCGAACCAGCTGGCGGATGCTTTCAGCCGCATAGGCCAGACATCCCACGAGTGGTCTCTCCATCCAGAGGTAGCTTACAGCCTGTTCTCCCATTGGGGCAGACTGATGGTGCACCTGTTTGCTTCCAGGGAGAACACCAAGCTGAGGCTGTTTTATGCCCGCCCCCTCAGCAGGGCTCACTGCAGGGGGATGCCTTCTTGAGGCTGTGCACCCCAGGCCTCCTGTACACCTTCCCTCCATTTCCCTTGATCCACAAGGTGTTACTCAAGGTGAGGAGGGACAAGGTGAAGGTGATCCTGGTAGCCCCAGATTGGCCGCGCCAGTTCTGGTACCCAGATCTCCTCAGCCTCAGCTGCAGGCCCCCTGAGCGGCTTTGTACACGTCCGGACCTGATATATCTGAACCAGGGGAAGGTATTCCATCCGGACCTTCAATCGCTGCACCTCACAGCCTGGTACCTGAGCGGCTAGAGTTCCAGGCTCTGGGTCTTTCCAAAGATGTCTACACCGTGGTGGAGGCATCTAGAAAGGAATCGACTAGGAAATGTTATGCCTTCAAATGGAAACGATTTTCCATTTGGTGTCAGAGTAAGAGTCTGGACCCCTCATCCTGTTCTGTGGCTAACATTCTCTACTGTCTTTGGTCTCTCTCAAAAGGGGGTCTACGGTCATCAACCCTTAGGGTGCACCTGGCAGCCATCTCTGCTTACCGGCCACGGGCTGGTCAGCCGACATTGGTGCAGGAGACAGTGTTAGGGCACTTTTTCAAAGGCCTGGATCACATATCCTCTCCGGTGCATGAACCTCCACATCCGTGGGATCTGTTGCAGGTTTTGGCAAAGCTCATGGGCAAGCCATTCGAACCCATGCACAAATGTGAACTTTCACACTTGTGGAAGATGGCCTTCCTGGTGGCTATCACGTCTGCCAGAAGGACAGGGGAGCTTCAGGCGCTTTCGGTGGACTCCCCTTATCTGGTCTTTCACAGGGACAAAGTTGTCCTGCGCCTCCACTCGTGCAGCGCCTCGTGGAAAAGTTTGTGCTTCGTCAACTGTATCTTCGTCATTTTTTTACTGAAATAATTGCTTTTTTTCAACTAATGTCAGGTACCATCGTCTGTCTGTGTTGTCCCCTGCACCCTCTGAGCACAAAAATAAGTTCTATTCGTGCGGCGCCCAACTACCGCACAAGGACGGCCATTCCCTGTGCCTGTTCTGCCTAGTCCCTGATCACCCGGTTGAGAAGTGCCAGCAGTGCCTCAGCTTCAACGCGGCTACCCGGAAAAGGTGGCAGCAATCCCTGGAAGTCCATATTCTGAAGAAGAAAATGAGTTCAATGGAAAAGGAGCTCAAAAAACTGAGGCAGGCGACCATTTCCCGAAGGCCATCGGAAGAAGAAGGAGAGGCACGGGACAAAGGGCTCTCTACTGCGTCTCCCTCGGGAGTCGCTGAGACACTAATGCGTCCCCTCCGAGACCGCTCGGCGGCCGCCTCGGAGGTTTCCGAAGGGGTGTCGGCCCTCTCGTCTGGCTCACGCTCTGGCCTTGCGGGCGCCTCCGGGCAATTGGAGGCCTCCGCCCCGGTTCGGCTGCAGGCTTGCGGCCCACTACTGCGGGCGACTCCAGTAAGTCGGGCATCGGCTCCTCCAACGTCCGCCCGGAGAAGACCGGTAAGACGCCCGACCCTTTGGGGCGGCACGTGGCCTGCACTCCACCGGACCAGGCCGATCCTTCTACTCTACCTGCCTCCGGTGATGACTCTCATAAGTCGGACGCTGGCTCCTCCAGCGCCCCGCTGGGAGCTCGCCCTTAAGCCACGCGTCGGCTCGTCCGGCTGGTGAAGGAACAGACGACAGACCCTCCCACGTCCATCATACCCGGTTCCCCGCAGCCTTCGCTGCCGTCTGGGGACCCAGAGTCTCCCCAACACGACCTCGGGAATTTCTCCCCTCCATGCCCGGGCGAAGCTGGAGATCTTCCTCCTCTGTCAGTCCTTCCGCCACCTGGTGCGCTGGATCTGACGTCTGCTCCCCGGATGCCGGCCCCTCCGACGCCAGGGCCTCTGACGTTGGCCCTGACACCAGCTCTACTGACTCCGGGAGACATCCCGCTCCCGTTGGACCCTCCGCCCGTGAGGCCACCGGCTGGGCCGTCTGCTCTGGCAGCCTCCCGGCTCCGGTACCCTCCGTGCCTATCTGGCGCGGTGCCGGGACCGCGGTATCTAACAGCACAATACCCGGCCGGGCTTGAGCCTGGGCTACCCGCACCTGTTTTGGATATGCTCCATACGGTTATAACATCGTATCCTTATCCCCCGCCTCCTCCTCCTCCACCGCCCTCGCGGCGCTGGACCTGCAGGAGACTCTGGCCTCCTAGTGGGCTGAGGCCAAGGCTCAGCTCACCAAAGAGGTTGAGAGCCGCCTTCCGGCGACAGTGCCGTCCCAGGTTCCCGTACGTCCGAGGCGGCACACTCCCTCACCACCTCCGGATTACAGGGTTCTTCCGTCTGGATCCAGAAAAGGGCAGGACATGCTTCCCTGGGGACTTCCAAAGGGGTCCGTTCCTTCCCCGGGTCGGGAAAGGGAGTCTTTTTCTTCTTCATCCTCCTCTTCACACTCGGACTCCTCGGATTCTTCCGACGGTTGCTCCAAGACAGACAACAAGCCACACACTCCGTCGAAGCCCAGGCCAAGGACTCCTCCGAAGTCTCCTCCGGAAGATCCTTCTTTTACTGAGTTGCTTAGGAAAATCCAGGAGGTTCATCAGTGACACTCTCTGGAACCAGATCCTCAGCGTCTGAAACTCGCTGAATATCTGGATCTGCCCGTGACCGCTCCTACCTTGGTGCCACCCTGGATAGAGCCTCACATCGACCTTGTTACCACAATATGGAAACAGCCGTCGGCTTTAGCCCCGCTTCCTAGGAAGTCGAACAGGCTATATCAGGCTCCAGAGGGTGTTGATTTCCTGGATTCTCACCCTCGTGCCGACTCGGTCGTGATTAGCGCCGCTCACGGCCGGTCAGTAAACCCCAAACATCTTAGCTCGTCACCACCTGATAAGAAGTCACACCTTCTAGATCAGTATGGGAGAAAGATTTACGCTTCCTCCACACTGGGGATCAGGGCCCTGAACTATGTCGTCCATATGGGGGACTACCAGAAGGCCATTCTGACTCAGGTGGAAGCCAAACTGGACTCCTTGCCTGACTCCCAAGTCAAGCAGGAGTTGGCTGATCTTGTCCGCTCTGCTCGTTCGGCCAGTCGTCACATGCTTCCTGAGACATACGATGCAGTGGACACTGCTGGGTGGAGCTCAGCTTTCGCTGTAGGCCTACGGCGTCATGCTTGGCTCCGTGTGTCAGGGTTGGTCCCGGAGGTGCAATCTGCTATCCAGGAAGTACCCTTCCGGGGGTCGGTGCTTTTCGGGGGTGATGTCAAGGACATCATCACCGATTTGCAAGAGAAGGGGATGGCACTAAAGTCAGTTGATTCCATGTACCATCCCCATCAGCAGCAGCGCTGTCCCTTTCGCAGACGGAATCGGACAAAGGCGAAACCCCAGGGAAGGCGGGCCACAAAACGCCAGGCCCCCACAGCTGCTAAGCCCCCACCCCCACCCAAAAAAGGAGCAGGTGCTTCAGCTGCAGCGCTGCCCCACACCACCTGACTCCTTTCCTCTCCCAGTGCCTCAGGACTCCCCGGAGTAGGAGGTAGATTTTTCCCTCCACCTTCCGGGATGGGAGAGGATAACCACAGATTCTTGGGTGCTCCAGCTCATAGCAGAAGGACACTCGATAGAGTTTCTTCAGAAACCACCCCGCCACCCCCCTCTGAAGTCGTCGTATTCACAGGAACATCTTCCTTTGGTCCAGGAGGAAATTTCGGCTCTCCTGCTGAAACAAGCAATAGAACCGTCCCCCTTCACCTGCGGGGACGGGTTACTATTCCCTTTTCTTCTGGTCCCAAAGAAGACAGGAGATCTCAGACCAATTTTGGATCTCAGTTCCTGAATCTTTTCGTAGAATACAAAAGGTTCAGGATGCTCTCTTTGCAGAGCCTTCTGCCCCTCCTCCAGCTGGGTCAATGGCTGTGTGCTCTGGATATGCTGGATGCTTATCTGCACATTCCCATTCACCCATCTCATTGCAAATACCTTCGTTTTGCGTTCAAGGGGGACCACTACCAGTTCAAGCGCTCCCGTTTGGTCTATCCTCGGCCCCCCGAGTGTTTACCAAATGCCTGGCAGTGGTGGCGGTCACCTGCATACCAGGGGAGTGCAGGTTTTCCCATACCTGGACAATTGGCTCCTGGCGGCCTCGTCCAGGGAGGAACTCCTGTGTTGCCTCTCCCTTACCCAGCAGGTTTTGCCTGCCTGGGTATTACCATCAACCATTCCAAGTCTCATCTGGAGCCATCCCAGAGACTACAGTTTATTGTGGCGATTCTCGATATGACCACGGGCAAGGCCTTCCTGCCTCCGGACAGGGCGTCCACCCTCCAGACCCAAATAAGTCAGCTGTCCGACCGCAGGACGGTCTCTGTGAGGTCCGCCCGCCTTCTCGGGCTCATGGCGGCTGCTATCCGATGGTTCCTCGTGGCTCGACTCCACGTGAGAATTTCTCAGTGGACTCTACGCCTCAATGGGATCAGTTAGTGGATGATCTAGATCACCCAGTTCTGGTCTCTCGCCGATGCTTCGAGACTTGCAGTGGTGAATGGTTTGAGAGAACCTGTTTCGGGGAGTTCCTTTCTTTCGTCCTCCCCCCTCCCACCACAGACGCCTCGGGCGAAGGTTGGGGAGCCCATCTAGACCCTCATCGGACCCAGGGCTCCTGGTCCAAGCTAGAACAAGCTCTCCACATCAGTGTGCTCGAGCTTCGGGCAGTGCTGTACACTCTCCAAGCCCTTCACCAGTACATCCTTCCCGGCCACCTAGCCATCCAGACGGACAACATGTGCGTGGTGTGGTACATCAACAGACAGGGAGGGACTCTGTCCTACCCTCTTTGCAGGGAGGCAGTGAGGGTTTGGGATTGGGCAACACAACACGATCTTCACCTCACGGCAGTTCACGTTCCAGGAGTCAACAACACCCTGGCAGACAAGCTAAGTCGCTCTTCTGCTCTGACTCATGAGTGGGAACTGGACCAAGGGGTCCTAGACACTATCTGCCGACTTTGGGGAACACCACAGGTTGACCTGTTCGTATACCCTCTGAACGCAAAACTTCCCATCTTCTGCTCGCTCGTTCCAGAGTGAGACGCTTTTTGGAGCGACGCTCTGTCTCTAGACTGGAAGGACAGATTCGTTTATGCCTTTACTCCAATTCCACTTATCCCACGAGTCTTGCAGAAACTAGCTTTAGAAGGAGCACGAATGACTCTAATCACTCCTTTCTGGCCCAGGCAAGTTTGGTTCTCTCTTCTACAACAATACTCAGAGGATCCTCCTCTTCTTCTTCCTCTCTCTCGAGGTTTACTGACCCAGGATCAGGGGACCCTGGTCCATCCAGGCCTCAAATCCCTTCAACTGCATGCTTGGCTCCTGCAGACGTAGCCCAATCCCATTTTGGAGTGTCTCCCAAAGTGGCGGAGACTTTGGTGGAGGCCAGAAAACCCTCCACCAGATCCATTTATGCCATAAAGTGGAAAAGATTCACTATCTGGGCTGCTTCCAAGAACGTGGAACCCTTCTCCTGTTCAGCGGGGCTTCTGCTGGAGTATCTACGTCATCTATTTGACCTGGGTCTCAGTCATTCTTCTCTGAAGGTACACATGGCGGCTGTCTCGGCCTACCATGTTCCCTTTGCAGACAAAGCTTTCGCTCAACTGGAGGTCTCTAAGACCTTTCTCAGAGGGGTCCTCCATTTGAGGCCCTCCATCCGTACTCCTGCTCCCCCTTGGGACTTGAACTTTGTCCTCAAGAAACTTACTCTCCCTCCCTTCGAACCTGCAGCTTCTGCGGATTTGAAGTTCCTTTCATGGAAGACTCTCTTCCTGGTGGCCATTACTTCCGCTTGGAGAATTTCCGAGCTTCAGGCCCTGATGTGCAAAATCCGTACTTGATTTTTCACAAGGAACGTGTTGCTCTTCGCACAAATCCTAAGTTTCTTCCTAAAGTATTAGCAGAGTCTACTCTAAATCAGTCCATAGAGTTACCTGCCTTTTTCACGCAGTACTCTAGTCCAGGGGAGTATTTACTCCATACTATGGATGCTCACCGGATTCTGAAATACTACACCAACAGGACGAAGGATCTCAGAAAGACTGATCAATTGTTTGTCTCTTTTGCTCATAAATGGGAAGGCAATGCTGTTTCCAAGCAATGCCTATCTAAATGGTTGGCTCATTGCATCACTTTCTGTTATGACAAATACAACAAGACTCTCCTGGAATCAGTAAGAGGCCGCTCCACCAGAGGAGTAGCTGCCTCAGCGGCTTGTTTCAAGAATGTGTCGGCGGCAGACATCTGTGCTGCTGCCACCGGGACTCCTGTCCATACCTTTACTAAACACTACAGTTTGGATGTTGCCTCTCGCCGCAGAGCAGGCTTCGGGCTGGCTGTTCTGCAAGGCCTCTTATCTTGAGGTTTGCACAGCTAGAACTGCTTTTTGGAGTAGTTTCTTCCTCCCAGTGCCTCTCTTTGTTCTAGGCTGCTTGGGTTTCAGTCCTATATGTAATTACCTACTGCAAGAGCCCTCTCGAGTAAGATAGTACAGTTACGTAGAACTTACCCGTAACAGTAGATCTCGGAGAGGCTCTTCTGATAAATGCTCCGCCCTCCATCCCCTAGGCTTTTTCAGCTCCTTTTCCAGTGAGGGAAATATCCGCTCCTCTCTCGTCCGGCCTTTCTGGCCCGTGGTGGGAAAGAACTGGAAGGCGGGCGTCAGGGACCGCCCCTTTATACCGACGTCTCCTGACGCGGTCACCTGACGTGGGGGGCGGTCCCTCGCCAGGGACTGCTAGCTAGAAATTCTTCCATGGGGTCCTGCCGCCTGCTGGCGTCAGTCCTATATGTAATTACCTACTGCAGGAGCCTCTCTCGAAGATCTACTGTTACGGTAAGTTCTTACGTAACTATACTTTCTAGGAGTGGTATATGTTGTTCATCCACACACCCACCTGACCTCCTTGGCTTCGCGCGCACAGCCTTGCTTCCAGTGGGCTAAGATCTGGTCTCTTGGGGCAGAGCTGAGGTATATACCACCCAGATGGGTGGGAGGAGCCAGCTTGAAGACTTCCGGCAAGATTTAAAGTGGAAGGGGTCATGCCACGAAGTGTGGATGAACAACGTATACCACTCCTAGAACTACTGTTACAGGTGAGTAATCTGTTCTTTCGTAAGTCCTCGGGTCAACCTGTCCGTGGAAACCAATCGGCTCAGAGAGGCAACTTTAAAAGGAAGGCCGGAAGCCAGCAACCTGGAGGCGCTCCCTTTCAAGGCCCAAAGTCCACCCAAATCTCTCTGCTAATCCCTGGCTCTACCCAGTGACTCCCTGTTGTCCCCCGTAGAGGCACAAGGGGGGCAGTAGGGTGTCGCTTCTCCCTCCACCTGGAGGGATGGAACAGAATCACTTCGGACCTTTGGGTCCTAGATAATATGAGGAGACATACGCTGGAGTTCATGCAGATACCCCCGAAGCTCCACCAAGGTCCTCAAGGTATCCTCCTTCTCACATACCTCTCATAGAAGGAGAAATCCAGGCCCTCTTGCAAAAAGGGCAGTAGAGCCAGTCCCCCCTGCAGCTGCGGGGAAAAGGGTGTTACTCCCATTTCTTCCTGGTTCCAAAGAAAATTCAGGATCTTTGGCCCATCCTGGACCTCAGATCCCTAAACGAGTATATAGAATATTGAAGGTTCAGGATGGTGACCCTTCCAGGTCTAATTCCTCTGCTGCACCAAGGAGACTGGCTCTGTTCCCTGGACATGCAAGATGCATACATGCATATCGGGGTCTTCCCCCCTCATAGGAAGTACTTGAGATTCCACTTCCAAGGGGGACATTACCAGTTTCGGGTTCTGCTGTTTGACCTCTCCTCCACTCCTCGAATCTTCACCAAGTGCCTAGCAGTGGTAGCTGTGGCTCAAAGGCACAAAGGGCATTATGTCTTCCCTTACCTGGACCATTGGCTCTTGGTGGCCCCCGTCAAGAATACGCCTCATTCAAGCTCTTGTAGACACTTGTACTCTATTCTGAGAGTTGGGGATCACCCTGAACCTGTCAGTCATCCCCCAAGCCCAGCCAAAGACTTGTCTTCATAGGTGCGGTTCAGGGCATGGCCTTCTTCCCTCAGGAAAGGGAAGATCACCTGCGAAAAGTGGCCAGAATGGTCCTGGTAACCCCTCAGATCCAAGCCAGGACCTTCCACAAACGTCTGGGGCACATGGCGGCTGCCATCCCTGTAATTCCCTTGGCCCACCTCCACATGATGGTCCCACAGTGGATGCTCAGGGTGCAGTGGGAGCAAAGCTCCAACGGTCTCAACCATCTGGTCAGGATCTCCGAGCCAGTCAGAAGGACCCTCTTTTGGTGTTTGGACCTACTCAATCTAGAAAAAGGGGTCTTGTTTCAGCAGGAGCCACCAAGTCGGTCACTGACAGCAGATGCCTCTTAGGCTGGGGAGCTGACCTGGGGAACTGCCGGACTCGGGGTGTTTGGTCCCCAGAGGAGCGCAACCTCCACATCAGTGTTCTGGAAATGCCGGCGGTCCTCAGTGCCCTATAGGCCTTTCAGGAGGACCTGGTACCAGGCTGTCTCCTTGTTCAGATGGACAACACGGCTGTTTTCTACATCAACAAGCAAAGGGGAACACACTCCAACCCCCTGTGCAGGGAGACAAGTCTGGTATTGGGCACTGGAACATCACATCTCTCTGTCCGCCATTCATGTTCCAGGTGCCCAAAATGCCTTGGTGAACAGCTTAAGCTGGTCTCGGTCCAAGGCGCATGAGTGGAAGCTACTCCAATCAGTAGTGGATCATCTCTTCGACACTTGGGGTTGTCCAGAGTTGGACCTCTTTGCATCTGCATGTAGTGCCAAACTGCCAATGTTTTTCTCACGAGAGCACACACCTGGTGTTTTTTGGCCAGATGCGTTGTCCCTTTGTTGGGCAGGAAGGTTCCTTTATGCTATCCCTCTCATTGAGAGAGTTCTGTTGAAGGTACAGGCCGAAGGGGCTCGGATGATCTGAATTGCCCCGCTGTGGTCACGGCAGATTTGGTTCCCATTACTTCAGCAGTTGTCGTCGGAGCCTCCTATTCCACTGCCAGTATGCTTGCAATTACTATCCCAGGATCAGAGCAAGCTGGTACATCCAGATCTCAAGTCCCTGTACCTTCATGCATGGCTCCTGCAGACATAGTTAAATCAAGGTATCGGGTCTCCCAAGAGGTGGCAGATGTCCTTGTTTCAGCGAGGAAGCCCTCTACTCGTTCCTCTTATGCTGTGATGTGGAAACGTTTTTGCTTCTGGGCTTCGTCTTATCACCTGGACCCCTTTACCTGTCCAGTGAACTCAGCATTACAGTATCTCCTCTCTGTATATCAGCAAGGCTTGAGCTACTCCTCCATTAAGGTGCATATGTGGGCCATTTCTGCTTATCGCGTCCTCTTTGGCGACAGAACCTTAGCCCAGCTGGACGTGGCCCGCACCTTTTTATAGGGTATTCTACATTTGAGGCCTCCCATTAGGGATCCAATTTCCTCTTGGGATCTCCTTTTTGTGTTGGAGAAGCTTACTCTCCTTCCCTTTGAACCCACAGCAGTGTGAGCTACATTATCTTTCCTGGAAGGTATCTTTTTTAGTTGCTGTTACTTCAGCTCGAAGGGTTTCCGAGCTTCAGGGCCCGATGTGCAAGGAGCTTTATTTAATTTTTCATAGGGAAAGGGTTTCCCTCAGAACAAATCCTAAGTTCCTACCCAGAGTGGTTTCTGAATTAACCCTCAACTAGTCGGTTGATCTTCCAGTCTATTATTCAACCCCTTCTAATGGGAGAAGCTCTCTTACGCACACTGGATATCCACAGGGCGCTGAGGTACTACGTCAAGCATATAGCGGTACACCGCAGATCGGAGCAATTGTTTGTGGCCTTTGCGCCTCAACACCTGGGCAAACCGCTGTCTAAACAGACTATATCTCGGTGGCTAGTCCACTACATAGTCTTCTGTTACAACAAGTACAACAAACCTCTACCGGGAACAGTTAGAGGTCATTCTACCAGAGGAGTTTCTACTCTTTCGCCGCCTTAAAAAATGTCTCTATCCGAGACATTTGTGCAGCTGCTACTTGGAGTTCAGTACACACCTTTGTCAGGCATTATAGCCTGGACGTTGCTTCCAGGCGCTGAGCTGGTTTCAGCCTGGCGGTCCTTCAGGGACTATTGTCCTGATGTGCTGTCTCCCAGCCTTTTTAGGCTTTGCCATTATTATAATTCCTGTCATCCTCCTCCTCCTCTCAGGGCTAGTCACCTCCTTAGCGCAGGATTGCTTGGTATTCAATCCTAATGGTTATAGCCTGTTGCAAGAGCTCCCCCTCGAAGTAAGATAGTGCAGTTACATAAGAACTTACCATAACAGTAGATTTTTGAGAGGAGCTCTTGCTGCAGCCTGCTCAACCCCCTTCCCCTAGAGTTATCAGCATGGCTGAGGCAAGCTTGGTCGGTTCACTTGCTGGGGTCTGTTCTGGTCCTCGCAGGTGAACGGAGGTGGAGCTAGGATCACCCCTTTTATGGCATGACTGACATCGGGGCGGAGCCGACAACAGGGGCAGCCCCTGTTGGGTACTTCTAGCTAAGTTTTTTTCCGGTGGGTCCTAAGGCCTGCGGCATTAGTCGTAATGGTTATAGCCTGCTGCAAGGGCTTCTCTCAAAGATCTACTGTTATGGTAAGTTCTTGCGTAATTGTACTATCCTTTCTATCACAAAACCACCTAAGCACCTGTTGTACAAATCAAATATGACGTGGATGACAGTGAAATAGAAAACCTTTTACTCGCCATACATGGCCTTTTTTTTTTTTCTTTTTCACACTTGCATTTTATCCTCCCCCCTGCTCCTGGCTGTTTTGGATTCCTGCACCCACCATGTTGCTTTCTCTATGAGTGTTTTTCAGTTTGATATGTATGGAAAAAATTGTTTACAATGCATTTCCTGTGTACAGTATTGCTGTCGGTAGGGTAAATTTCCTTAGAGAGGTTGGTTGAGTTCTGTTTTTACTTTTCAAGGTGGTTCAGGTTTGAATCCCACCACAGCCACTGATGCACTTCGACCTTGGGCAAGTCACTTGTGCTCTGGTCCCTCCAGCTGTAAAACGGGGTATAACAGAACCCCTCTGCAAATGAGATATTGCATCATTGGGCTTATCTTTGGTAAATTGTACAACAGTATGCAAATTGCTGTTCTACTGGTGGTGTTTGCAATGGCTAGGGGCATTGCTGCCTCTGGCTCCCCTATGCTGTGCTAGCTGTGGTTTTAGTACCACGAACCAAGCCAGGTACCTAGTACTGCTTCCCACCCTCTACAGATCTCGACAGTTACAAGCTCTGCCCATCCACTATCTACCTTGGAACAGTTTGTGATTCGGACATGAGGATGCTGTGCACTGCGATTTGAACTCCCAGGCTTTTCTCTCTGTGTGTTTGCGATTCTGTTCACTACCAGCTTGTCGATCCCCAGCTGGTTGCTATATCTGTGAGAATGCTTGCTGATGGTAATGTTCAGCTTTTTATTTTTGCACACAGCATGGAGACATTCCCAGCAGTCGCTGCCAAGGTTCTGAAGGAGTTCCGGGCCTCCTTCAGCACAGTCCTTCTCCAATTGGAGCACTGCACCCTGCAGCTGATGGCTGTCAACATGTTCACGAGTACACAACACCCAGCTGAAAGGTAAGATACTGACTTTATAAATTGCCTGCCTACCTTCTGGGGTCTCTGGCTCACTGACTCATCTACCCATTTTACATTCTCCTTCCACCCACCCTGCCCCTTTATAGAGACAGTTTGATACAGAAACAAGAGAAATAATTAAAAGGAATTTGCAAAGAGACGTTTACTTTGTTTTATTATAGAGCTCTGTGATGCTTCGAGGAAAGGACTTTAAAAAATTAGACAGCTTTTCTGCCGTGTATGTTGTGAAACTGGCCTCTTCCCCTGGAGCTATGTACATGATAGTGTACACAGATATGTCTGATAGTTGTAAACTGTGGATATTATTGTTCAGTTAGTAACAGAAACATAGAATTTGACGGCAGATAAGGACCGCTTGGCCTACCTAGTCTACCCATTTTCCCTACCTGTTTCATATACCGTAGATCCTAAATGATCTGCGGCTTACCCTCTTTTCCAATCGCTAGAATTCCTTTATCTGTCCCATTTATTTTTTAACCCCCATACTGTTTCTGCCCCTACAACCTCTGCTGGGAGGCTGGTTTCATGGATCCACCACCTTTTCTGTGAAAAAATACTTTCTCATGTTACTCCCAAGTCTACCCCCCTCTATTTTCATATCATGGCCCCTTATTCTTGAACATTTTTTTTTTTTTAAGATGCTACCCTCTTGTACCTTATTTAAACCCTTGAAGTATTTTTAAGTCTCTATCATATCTCCCCTCTCCTCCAGGGAATACATATTGAGATCGTCCAGTCTCCCCGCATATGACTTTTGGCGCAGCCCCTGCACCATATTTGTCACCCTTCTCTGAACCGCTTCTGCTCTATGTCCTTCTGGAGATGCAGCCTCCAGAACTGGACACAGTACTCTAGAAGAGGTCTCACCAGTGTTCTATACAGTGGCATCACCACCTCCTTCCTTCTGTTGGAGATACCTCTCCCTGTGCACCCCAGCATTCCACTGGCTCTCCTCACAGCCTTCTCACATTGTTTGGTAACCTTTAGATCATCCGATATGATTATTCCCAGGTCCCTTTCCTGTTCGGTGGCCATCAGTACCCCCCCCCCAAATCATGTACTCCTCTCCCGCATTTCTGTGCCTCAGGTAAATTGCATGATCTTGCACTTCTTTGCATTGACTCTTAGCTGCCGCACCCTTGACCACTCCTCAAGCTTGCTTAGGTCCCTTCTGATTTTCTCTAACCATCCTGGAGTGTCAACCCAGTTGCAGATCTTCATGTCATCTGCAAAGGGACACACCTTCCCTTCCAGCCCCTCTGCAGTGTCGCTTATGAAGACAGAGTGGCCCAAGCACTGATCCTTGTGGGACCCTTTGGTCACCCCCCCCTTTGGATTGAACTCCATTCATCTCCACCCTGTGTGTTGTATTGCTCAGCCAATTTTTGACCCAGTTTACCACTCTGGGACCCACAACTAGGCTGCCCAGCTTGTTTACTAGCCTGCTGTGTGGGATGGTGTCGAAGACCTTAATGAAATCCAGGTAGGCCACATTCACTGCCCCTCCCTGATCCATCTCCCAAGTCACCCAGTCAAAGAAATCTATCAGATTTGTTTGAGATATTCCCACTGTGAATCCATGCTGCCTCGGATCCTGTGCTCCACTGGATTCGAGATGGATCACAAATCTTTCTTTTAGTAGTGATTCCATTATTTTCCTCACCACCAAGGTCAGGCTGACTGGCCTGTAATGGCCAGCCTCCTCCCTGCTCCTGCTTTTGTGGAGAGCAACTACATTCATCCTCCTCCTCCTCCTCCTCCTCCAGTCCTTTGGTACCACACCTGTTTCCAGTGAATTGTTGAACAGGACTGTCAGTGGTGCTGCCCGCACCTCCATGAATTCTCTTAATACTCTGGGATGTATCCAGTCAGGCCCCATTGCCTTGTCCACTTTCAGATTAGCAAGTTCCTATAAGACTCTCTCCTCCTTAAATGGATTGGTATCCACCTCCCTCCCAATGGTGCTTCCGTCACCTAACTTTGGTCTCTCCCCTTCCGCTTCCTCTGTGAATACTGCACAAAAATACTTGTTCAGGATTTCTGCTTTTTCTTGGTCCCCCTCTCCACACTTCTTTCCTTCCCTTTTTAGTCTCACAGTCCCACCCTTAGTCTTTTTTTCTTTCACTAATGTACCCGAAAAAGTTATTGTCTCTCTTTGTTATTACCTGGGCTGTTGTTCTTCTGTTTGTGCCTTTGCACTCTGACTGCTTTCCCCACCTCCTTCTGCTTTTTCAGATACAGTTCCCTGTCTTCTTCTCTCTGTGTTTCCTTGTACCTCCTGAATGCTGCCCTTTTCGTCCTTACCTTCTTCGCCACTTCCTTTGAGAACCATAGTGTTTTTTTTCTGTCTGTTTTGCTTACTTGCCTAATGCAGTGTCTTGTTGCCTCCACTATGACTCCCTTAAGATTCTCCCATTGTTCCTCCACCCCAGCCCTTTCCCATTCCATGCCAGTGATTTCCTAAGACATTCCCCCATCTTTGCCAAGTCGGCCTGCCTGAAATCTGGGCCCTTGTTTTCACGTGGTGATCATGTGGAAATGATCTGGGTATTGGTTAGATCTTTTTGGGTATGTATACAGCAGAAAATGGCAAACATATAAATATGAAGGCGTTCTTATCAAGGGCATGGAATATTGGGGTAGCATTATATTGTTAGAAGAGATGAGAAGTTTCAGATATACATGAGGACACTTGGGTTATAGATTGCAGCTTTTGTTATAATTAATGTTGCTCCCCAAATTGTCAGACTGTTGCCCCCTTAGATGGTTCGCCTCAGTACCATCCTTCTTTGGTGCTTACCTCTGATCTGATGATTTCCCTGTGGCTTACAGGACTGCTCACACCCCTCTGGAGACTGATTTTACATGGCAGTGGAGGGCACAATTGGAGGTGTGGAGTCTGGTTGTAGCCACTGCATTGTACCTGGGTTGAGGACAGTATGTCGGTGCTCCTCCACTTCCCCAAAACACTGGCCTGAACATGCTGCTGCAGTTGTATGCAGTGGGCATGTGCAGAGCAAACCTAGCATCTCATGGGCACCATACTAAAGGAAAGTTGGTGGAATATCTAGAGGAGCATGGTCTCAGGATCTGAAAAGCACCATGGGTTCATGGGGGGGGGGGTCACGTCAAACAAATCTGATTGACTTCTTTGACTGTGTCACTAAGACAGTAGACAGGAGCCAAGCGGTAGACATCCTCTATCTTGATTTCAGCAAGGCCTTTGACTCTGTGCCCCACAAAAGGTTGATCAGGAAGGTGGTAGATCTTGGAGTTGGGGAAAAGATTGCCAGATGGGTGGAAAAAGCTGGCTGAGGGACAGAACCCAAAGGGCGGTTGTCGGGGGAGAGTTATCTGGCAACAGAGAGGTAACCAGTGGGGCCCTGCAGGGCTTGGTGCTGGGGCCTGTGTTGTTCAGTGTCTTCATCAGTGACATTGGGGGTGGCATTAAAGGCAAAATGTGCCTATTCATGGATAACACCAAGCTCTGTGGGAGAGTGGACACAGCTGAAGGGATACAGGACCTACAGGAAGATCTGGAAAAGTTGGGAGGTGGTCCAGGATTTGGCAGCTTGGCGTCAATGCCAAGAAATGCAAAGTTATGCATACTGGGCCAAGAATCCCAGGACAGAGTACTACCTGGGTGGCATCTGAGTATCTGCATCAGAGGGGAGAAGAACCTGGAGTGATGATCAATAGTGACCTGAAGCACTCCACGCAGTGCAAGAATGCTGCAAAGGCAAACAAGATGCTGGAGTGCATATCTAGGGGATCAGTAGTGGGAGAAAGGGAGGATTCTGCCCTTGTACAGGTCACTGGTAAGCCGCATCTAAGTATGGAGTTCAGTACTGGTGCCCACACCTCAAAAGGACATTAACCTGCTGGAGAAGGTCCAGGAGGCTACAAAGATGATAGCCAAGCAGCAGGGTAAGGCATACGAGGAGAAGTTGAGTACTGAACATGTACTCCTGGAAGACAGGAGAGAGAGAAAAGAGAGGGGGTATGATTGGGACCTTCAAGTACCTGAAAGGGATAAATAAGGTTGATAAGGAGAGTCTCTTTAAGCTGAGTGGCAACCATAACATGAGGGGCACAGTCTTGAACATACGAATGTGCCAGCAGAAACAGACCACCTGGTCTGTCTAAGTCTGCTCAAGTGTGCAGCTGCCCCAACCCTCTCCCCTTTGTCATCCCACTGCCGCCCCCCACCCTCACTCTCCCCTGTTCCCTGCCCTTTTAAAGCTGTTCACAGATTTACATACCACCCATTCTGGTAGTGTGTTCCATTTTGCTACCACCCTCTCCATGAACAACTCTGAGACTTGTAGGAGGGCAGCGGCCAAGGCTAACAGGATGCTGGGATGCATTGCTAGGGGGATCACCTCCAGAAGGAGGGAAGTGATGGAAGTGATACTCCCCCTGTATAACTGCTTGGTGAGGCCGCACCTCGAGTACTGCGTGCAGTTTTGGAGGCCACACTTAAATAGGGACATTGAACTCCTGGAGAGGGTCCAGAGGAGGGCAACCAAAATTATCTGGGGCTTGGGGGACGGGACCTATGGGGAGAGGCTCAAAGAGCTAAATATGTACACATTGGAAGAGAGAAGGGACCGGGGGGACATGATGGGTCTTAAAGTACATGAAGGGGTTAAATGGGGGAGAAGCAGTCAAGGTGCTCTGAAGGAAGGAAGGGGAGGCAACTAGAGGGCATGGGTGGAAGCTGGAGGGGGGGAGATTCAGGAGAGAAAGGAGGAGGTGCTACTTCACTGAGAGGGTGGTGGAGCCATGGAATGCGCTGCCCTGGGGGCTGGTGGAGGCAGAGACAGTGGAGAGGTTCAAGAGGGGGTGGGACAGGTACAGGGGAAGGGTTCTGGATGCAAAGTCCTGTGCAGTGGGAATTTCTGGGACTGGGAAGGAAGAAGCCAGAGAAGACGAGGGGGGGCAGCAAGGTCAGCTCCCAGGGTGGGGGCTGACCAAACGAGCAGATACGAAAGACCATTAGGCCTATTCTGCTGGCATTTTAGTGTGTTAGTAAATAGTGTCTCTCCTCATTTCCTTCTAAATCCTTCCCCTCTATTCTTAACCCCTGCCCCTGGTGTCCCTTCCCTCCTTAGCTAAAAGACCCCATCAGCCTCATCCTTATTGATCCCCTCAGATACTTGAATGTCTCTATCATGCCCCGTCCCTTCTGTCTTCCAGAGTGTACATATTTAGGTCTCCCAGCCTGCTCTCATAGTCTCTCCCTCCATTGCACATATCATCTTTGTTGTCCTCTTCTGCACCCTCCAGTAGCGTAATATCACACTTCAGGTATGGCCTCCAAAATGCATCACTACTCCCAAGTGTGGCCTTACCAGCCACCTGTAGAGGTCAAGATCACCTCTTTTCACCCGGACAAAAACCCTCTATGCACCCTAGCATTTTGTTTGTTTTTGCAGCTGCTCTGCTGCACTGGGCAGTATTGTTCATGGTCCCTGTTACCGCTACACTAGGTCCTTCTCCTCCTCAGTGATCCCAGCTTGACCCCCCACCAGTATTCTCTCCTTGGGTTCTTCTCTCAAGTGCATAACCTTATACTTTGCATTGAACCCCAGCTGCCACCTCTCTGACCACTTCTCTAGCTTGCTTAGGTCCTCTGCAGCTGCTTCCATGCCTCCTCCATCCACCACTGCTCTTATTTTGGTGTCATCTCGAACACTTACTTTGCTCACCACCCCATGCGCATGTCTGATATGAAGAGCCTAAATAATACTTGTCCCAGCACAGAGCCCTGTGGCACCCGCCTCATCACTGGCTTCGAGTTGAGAGCTCCTCTCCCACCACCACCTGTTGCAGCCTCCCATTCAGCCAGCTTGTAATCCGGTTCATCATTTTGCCCCTACCCCTACACCAGTTAGCTTCCCCACGCCCATGAGGCACCTAATTGAAGGCCTTGCTGAAGTCCATGTAAAGAACATCCATCGCATGACCCTTACCCAGCTCACCTGTCACTCAATCATAATATTGTATGAGGTTGGTTTGACAGGACTTCCCCGAAACAAACCCATGCTGCCTCACATCCTGGAGGCCGTTGTCCTCCAGATACAACACCAGTCTTTCCTTTAGTATTGTTTCCATGAGTTTGCACGATAATTACCTGGTTCGTCCCTTGATCCGCTCTTGTGTAACGGCACTACATATGTCATCCTTCAGTCCAGTGGCACACATCCCGACTCCAGTGAGGTGCTGTACAGATCCACCATTGGCTCCGCCAACATCTCCTCCATCTCTCTCAGCACCCTGGGGTGGATACCATCTGGCCCTGGTGCCTTGTCTACCCTCAGTCCCTCTGGGACTCTGCCTCCCTCAATCCTTCTATCTGTTGCCTCCTCTCCCACCATCCCCATCCTCCCAGCCCATGGTGGTAGCAGTCCCCCCTTTTTTTCCATGAACACTGAGCAAAAGTATTCATTCAGTGCTTCCGTCTGTTCCCCCCCCCCTTCTGTCCACCCCGCACCGGTTTTTATCCTCACCATTGTCTCCTTGCACTTCCTTATCTCCTGATGTATCTGAAATAGTCCCCCCCTCAATTCCCTGTGCTAGTCTCCGCTCCCTCTGGGCCTTGGCTTCTCTCACTTTTCTGATCACCTTCCTGAACCATCTTGCAAACTCCTCCCTGTCCCCTTCCTTCCCTGTCCTGCTATACCTCTGGTGTGCCTCTGGTTTTGCCCTTCCACCTCCACTACCTCAGTTTTTTTATTTTTTCCAATAAAGATTTTATTGAATTTTTTTAAAATAGAAAGAAAACATTACATGATTACGAACATAAGATTTTCTCTTTGTACAATCATTAACACACATACAGTAAATTCATCTTCTTTCTACATACAGTTGGGTTATAATTTCCTCAATCTAGCCACTTCTTTAACCCCATATAAACCTCTTATGGATGAAAAGAAAGATCTGTCACACATAGATGAGAAACTTTTTGCTGTCTATACCTCTTGAAACCGCATTCCAATAGTGTTATCCTTTAGGTTGGATCACAAAGGGGGTTTATTTAATTTAATAATAATGCATGGTTTCCTTGCTCTGCTCTTCTTACTCTGCGTCTTGGTGCAGGCTTCCGTTGCTTCTGTAATCCCCCGTTTAATAATATCCCATTTCCGCTCTGCATCCATCTCCTGCCTTATGCCCTCCAGTTTCCCTTTTAGTACTTTCTGCATTCTCCCAAAGTCCACTCCCTGAAGTTTACCACCCAAGTTACTGAGTTCTCTGGCATCCTGCACATTGTGATATTAAACCACATTATTTGGTGATTGCTGTCGGCTAGTGTGTCCTCCACCTTTATTTCCCTTACTGCCTCCCCATTCGACAACATCAGATCTAAAGTGTTCTTTAGCCTAGTAGGTACACTAACCAACTGCATCAGGAGACCCTCCTGGATTGCATCCAGGAGCACTTGCTCCCTAGCACTGGAGGTGACCAGAATGCTCCAGTCAACCCCCAGCAAGTTGAAGTCCCCCATGACGACCACCTTCCCTTTTCTAAATACCTTTCTGATTTTGTCCCGCTAATTCTCTGTCAAGTTCCTCAGAATGGGACGGCGGCCTGTATACCACCCAAAGCTCAGTTTCCCACCCCTTGAGTCTAGGAGCTGCAGCTAGATTGCCTCCGTTCTCCTTTCCTCCCCCTCGTCCCTAGTATATTTTATCCCGTCCCTCACATAAACTGTATGATTTGTACCCTGGGATTGCCAGGTCCCAGTCCTGGTGCTCGGTTGCCCACCTTTCCATGACAGCCACAATATCCACCCTCCACACTTCCAAGAGTGCCTGTAGCTTAGCTAATCTGTTTGCCTAAACTGCATTCAAGCGAGACCACCCTTCATCACCCTCCATCTCCTCCCTTCTACTACCTCCCTTTCAACCACCCCGAATCCTTCCTTGCTAGCCTGGGGGTGTCTGTACCCTCTTAATCCCTGCCTACCTGCTGTCCACTTGCCACCCCCCATCTAGTTTAAATCCACCTTTGTCGCAATATACCCTCACCAGTCTTTGCCTTAATACCTCCTTCCACTCCCTGCTCAGGTGCAGCCTATCCCTTGCAAACAGATTGTTGTTATCCCAGGTACTGCCCCAGCTGCCCACAACCCCATACCCCTTAGTTCAACACCATTCTACCAACCATGCGTTCAACTCCCCAGTTGTCTCCTTTCTTACTGTGCTTGTGCAGGGTACTGAGAGCACCTCCGAGAAGGCCACAAACTCCCCGGTCTCCTCGCATAACCTTCCCACTTCCTGAAACCTCTCCCTTGTTACCTCCACCGTTTCCCCCGCTAGGTAATTTGTCCCCACATCTACCACAATGTGCGGTTTTCTCCTACCTCTCCTTGCTCACCTTAGGATTGTTTACCCTGCCTTGTCTGCCTTTAATCCTGGTATGGACTCCACTCATATCCGACTTTGCCTCTTCCCCTTGCTGCCCCATCTGATCCTCTTGCGTATGGAGTCCCCCAACACCAGTACACACCCCCTCCTCTTTCCTTGTGTCTGTCGCCACCCCTCAACCCAGGTTCTCATTCCCAGGGCCACTCAAGACGGTGCTTTTACCATTTTCCCCAGTGTCTCTTCTCCCCCCGCCCTTCTCAATTGAGACCCCTTCTCCTCCTCCTGTTTGATTGTCAATCTCCCTCTCCGAGTATGATCCCTCTCCCTGCCACGCCATGCTCAATCTCTCCACCAGTAATGTCCCTCACTCCCTCCTCCGTGAGTACTATCCCTTGTGTAATCTCCTACTGCGTCCTCTTCCCCATGTGTCGTTAGTACAGCAAACATGTTCCTTACCCTCTTTGCATTACTTTGTGTTTTCTCCTCCCTCCTGCATACTTCTGCTCCTCTTTTCTAGGCCCTACTAGAGTCCACTCTTCATCAGCTGGCTTCCTGTCTAGAGGAGGGGCTGTGCTGTCTGGAGGGTGGGAGGTTTAGGATGGAGGTCAGGAAGCACTTCTTCACAGAGTGTGTGGTGGACACTTGGAATGCGCTGCTGAAAGAGGTCATCTTGTTGAAGACGGTGGGCAGCTTTGAGAGGCTGGGGTAGGCATGGGGGTAAGGTAAGGATCATGGGAAGGAAGGATGGGAATAGTGGGGAGGGAGGGCAGGGACATTAGCTCAAGTTGTGGACCCTGCAATACGAGCAGACTTGATAGACCAAATGGCCTTCTTCTGCTGGCTTCTTCGTATCTTGTCCCACCCTACTGATGTCCTGCCCATTGCTCCACGTGTGAAACACTAGGTGGTGCTAGCACAGCAGAAACCTGTGTCCTCCCTCCTTGAAGGTAAGTGTCCTGTGGGATGTTCAGTCCTCCTCCCCCCAACTGCGCCCAAGGGGCCTGGACTTGTTACCAAACCTGCGCCACCGGCATTGCAAGCAGCAGCTCTACTGCTGCACCGACAGCCTGGCACAAGTGAGATTTTTGTTTTTTCCGTAATTTATAAACAGGTTGGAAATAAATCAAAAACAATTTGCACAAAAGAGATCTTGTCTCCCTTAGGCCTGATCTGCTCCAGATGCCTTTTTTTTTTTTCCTGGCTGTGGTCACCTTGCTTGTAACACAAGCCTGTTGTTATGGAGAGGGTTATGGTATATTTGTCGCAGGCAGAGGGAGCTGTGCTGTCACAGGCGGAGGAGGCTGTGCTGTCACAGGTGGAGGAGCTGTTCTGTCGCAGGCAGGGTTTATGATTGTTGCAGCCAGAGGGCTATGGTGTGTTGCAGGCTGAGGGCTGTGGTGTTGCCTTCCGGCATATGTCCACTATGGGAGCAGTCCTAAGACACGGATCCTGTTTTTATGCAAATATCCTTAGAAGTAAAGACAGAGAATTACAGAAAATACATGAAACGAGAGCTGAATTATCTGCCAGTGTTACATTTTTTCTTTTTTTTTTCCCTGCAATGTCTAGGATTCTTAAAGCTGGCCCTTTGGTTGAATTTTAACAAATGGGTTTCTGGTCTTTGTGTATGCCAAGTGGTGGGCACATTGGCTGACTGAGGCTAGCCAAGGGTGGCCCTCATTTTAAACATGTTGTACCCAGAACCTGTCAGCCAGTGGTGAAAGCAGTCACCTGTTGGGCACAGTACACAACCCTTACAGTCATCCAGTTTGACTGTGGGACACCGCCCATACAGTGTATATGGAGTGCAGACAGGAAACTGGGCCTTAAGAACCCTGAATGCTGTGAGCTGCTTAATTTCCCATAAATAATTAGGTGCAATTTCTGTATCATATGTCTGACACACTAACTTTGTGTGTGTGTTTTTAACAAATAAAAAAAAATAGTACTTCTGACTGATGGATAAGCCACTGGGAATAATCAGCCATTTGTCAGATCACACGTGCAGTAGAACGTCACAGTAACAAACTAAAGAGATGGTGAACCTGCCAGGAACAATTGGAATTGAGCGGTTGCAGCTGTACAGCGGAGACTTCTAAAGCCCTTCGGTTTTGTTGTCAAATTAGTTATTGGGTTCCAAATTTAACAAAAAAAAAAAAAGATGAATGCCGTGGGGTGTGGGCATGTGCTGTTAAAATGCAGCACACGGAATATGGCAGGCCAACAATTGCTGGCTGTAGACATGGGTAATGATTGTAGTAGCTTGCTAGCCTGAGTCAACCAAGAAAGTGCCCCAGGCTGCTGAATTCTCCACTGTGCTAGCCCAACTCCTTTCATCTGGGACGCCTTTGCAGCGAAGTCCCTGTTTGAGAACCTTGAAGTACCTCTCAGTCTCCTGCCTCAACAATCGGGGCCTGGATTAAAAGAAATTGGTACTATTGTCCAGAAACACAGAGACGTCTTTAAAAAATGGTGATAACCTAATGTGAAGACTATTTTCTCAAGGAGAACGTGTTACCTGTCTGCATTGTTTTATGTCCTAGTCTTGGGAGTCCCTGAGAACCAGGACGTCCTCCCCTATAGCCCTGTGCAACGCTGTGCTGCGATCTGTGGTCAGTCGGGGAACGTAACATAGAGGCTTGGGTGCCAGTCTCCTCTAGGAAGGCGGAGAGCATCCTCGGCCTGCAGGATGCTGCTCCCACCTCTGCCAGCACCGTGGGCTCAGTCCTGAACCCGGGTCACAGTGTGGTGTGCAGCAACACTGCTGCTGTGCTGCCAAAACCTGCTTTTTTATTATTTTTTTAAACAAAAGATTTTCAGAATGCTAAAAAAGGTATCTGAAGTACCACAACTTGTGCTAGGGACAAGTTATTGTAGACTTCGGATTTCTTTCAGCTATCGCAACATTGCATTCTTTTTGGTTCGTGATGGGGATCAGGTTCAGGATTTTTGTGACCGGTGGGAGAAAATCCTAGCTTGGATATGTTTAGAAATGTTATGATTTTGTGATAGGACAATAAATTCACCTGTGAGCTGCACACTTGAGCAGACTAGATGGATTGAAATGGCCTGTTTCTGCTGGCATTTCCGTGTGTTTGTATGATGGTATTTTGTGGTGTAGAAAGCAGAAGACTGATTTCGTAATTCTCATTGCCTAGATAAGTGTATTGTGATGCATTACAGTTTTAGGTATGTCACCCTGATTTCCCCTCAAACTTTGACTGCTGAGGGTCTGTCCGATGCGAACCTGAGCCGCTTGCCTGCTGTTTGGTCTCCCTGTCTGTGGAACTACTGCAGCCGCTTGGCATTCCAGATGGGATTGCTCGACTCTCCTAACTATAGTTTTCTCATTTATAGTTATTATTCTATGCAAATTCCCATATAGTAACACCTTATCGTGCCCCCATCTCCCTTGGTTTGCCTCTGTTCCTTCACTGATTCAATGGCAGGTTTCCATTTGAACTCGGGTTCTTATGCACTGTTGATTTCTCTTGGGGAAAGTAGAGATAGTGTGATGCAGTTTAACAAGGTTTACTTGATTGCCTAAGAAAATGTAATTGTGCCATTGTGGATTCCATTCACTATCCACAGTCTGGCAGTTAGCGGGAATCAGCTCCGTCACCAGACATCTTTAAGCTAAGCTCCTTCCACTGCCCGTGGTGTAGTCCTCCAGCTCTGCCACCTCGATGTCCGATTTTCTTTTCTGTGGGAAGGGATAGGTCTCCCCCTTGGGATTCTGTCCTTCACAGCTCTGCATGTGTGAGAGGATTCTGTTTTTCAAGCACTTATTTGGTGAACTTTTAACATTATGAGACACTTTTGACTTATATTTGGTCTTCTGGCTCACGCTTCAGTGACAGTTTCAAGGATAGAATGCCCAAAACCCAAGCTTAAACTCGGCGGCCAGGAGATGTTTGTATAGTGCCCATTTTGCTCTGAAGAAGAAACCAGGCAGGTTTTAAAACGTTACCAGTAAACTGTGAAAACACACACACTTCAATTGCATGGGCCGAGCCACTATTAACTGCAGAAGAATTTTATGTATATATGGAGAGTGACTAACTGCTGAAGAATACATATATATGATTAAGACTGTTGTGATTTAAGATGTTTACATGAATAAAAGTCAGTTCAACATAAGAAAAGATTTATGTCTTCAACATTCATAGTGTTGAAAGGGGTCGAGTACTGGGCAGCAGAGAAATGGTGGGATCAGATGTTGGCAATTTTAATGTACGGGGAGATTCAAACATCTCAGACACAAATTAGAGAGAGAGAGAGAAAGAGATTAAGGAGCAGGTAAGTGCAGGCAGCTTAACCCTCCGTGACTCGCTGTGTGACCTTGAGCATGCTGCTTGACCCCCTTGGGATTCTGTCCTTTCCAGCTGTATAAAACTAGGTAGAAACACTGTGTTGTATCCAAGTTGGGATATTCCAGAGAAATAAAGTGTTATAAAATAAATAAATCGGGCTCAAGGAACTAAAAATATATTTGGTCTAGCCTTTTAAACTTGGCATTGTCTGACATTTCATTCTAACAAGTTTTTTTTTCTCTTCATGTGGAGGTTAGAACATATGAAAGTGTTTTTATTCCGGTTTCTGGGAAGCAAGAGTTTGCCATTTCCCAGCGTGTTAGTGGTTTTTTTTTTAAACAAGCGCCACACTGTACTTGTGGGACTGCATGCAGAACATGCCAGCATGGTTACAGGTTCTGCAGCTGGCAGTAGATGGTGGTGGGGAGCATTGCATCATATTAAAAGTTCTTTAGAAGCACACAAAACAACACACTATTGGGATGGGGAGCAGTTTCATGCTGCTGAGGTCAGTGGTTGAGATGGTAGGCAGAGGAGGTATTTTTCTAGTGGGCCTCTGGGGACAGCCCACCATCTAGTCCCATAACATGTTTGCCAATTGCTTGGGTGTTTAAAGAGCCTCTTAATAACCAATTAAACTTCAGTCACCAATTGATCTGTGTTTTGTATTGGGTTTCATCTTTTCTTTATCATGCTGGATATTGGCACCAGTCTGTTGGCATAGTGGTAGCACTGTTGCTCGTAACTCGGTGAGCTGGGTCGAGAACAAGCCTGGATCAATGAAGGACGGATGGGGAGGAGGATTGAGCATATCAGAGGGCGTTCACCTCTGGGAAAGTGGGTTCCAGCATCTGCCTCAAGCCGCCACCTGAGTGACCACAGATAGCGGTGCATGCAGGGGAAGCTGAGCGTTGGGAGGAATTACGCCAGTTGGCATTGTCGGAGTGCTGTCATGCATCTGCACGCATGCCCGTCTGCAAGCCCCACCTTGGCATCTCCGGAGAAGGGATAAAACCTAGAAGCTACCCGCAGGCGAGTAGGTGCGCCAGCCACCTACCCCTCCTGAAACTGATCCATAATCAGGGTTGTGGGGGTCTGGCTAACTCCTACCAGCCAACCCAGAAGGAAGACTAAGTAAGAGTAAAATCGGCTAAGTGGCAGAGAAGATGTGGGTGTGGCTGAGAGGTTGCCTCTAGAGTTGGTGGGGGACAGTGCGGTCAGGGAAGATAAGACAACGCATAAACAAAATAACTGTAGATATTAATAACATGAAAACAGGATCGCTGTTCCCTAGAGTGACTATCTGCTTGAGCAGCATGTTTGAGTAGTGTGTGTGTGTGTGTGTGTGTGTGTGTATGTGTGTATGTATATGAATAGGCAGCTGTGGTATACAAGGATATATCCCCATCGAGAAAGCTAATTAACTTTGTTTTGTCTGTATACTGCACTTTTTAACTGTCATTATATAATTTGTCCCTTTGTATATTTTTGTTTTCCCTTTCCCCAGGTCATACCTGGAAATGAGCCTTGGCTCTGTTCCTTTCCCAGTTGCCAAATTTTAAATTAATAACTAAATAAATATAATTAGGGCTATAAACCATGAGCCGAAGGTTAGCCCCCAAGATAGTTATGTAGCCTTGTATTCCACAGTTGCCTAGCATTTATTTTATGTAATGCATGGGGATGGTGCCTTTTTTTGTACCTGAAGGCTGTGTTTTTGCCAGGGTGCTTATTAGGTAAGGCTGTGTTTTTGCCAGGGACTCATTAGATAAGGCTGTGTTTTTGTCAGGGGGCTTATTAGGGGTGCTAATTAGCATATACAGTTCTTAACTGGTTTAGCTGGTGTGTTCATTGATGTATTTATTGATGTAATTGATCATTAAGTTGTAGAGATGCAGAGAAGTTTAAATTCACCAGCGAAGTCAGGAAATTTGCCTCCTTGGAACAATCCGCAAAGTTTTGCTCCTAGGCTAAAAATTTGCATATTTGACTTTACCGTTTTTATTCTGCAGGATTTCGCCTGCGAGCGGCAGAATTTTACCTTTGAATGGCGAAAATCCGCCATTCATAGGCAAAATTCCACACTTGGAGGGCGAAATTCCATCCTTTGCAGGTGGAAGTTCACAATTTGTTTGTCGTGAATTAATCCACGAATTGTGTGAAATTATCGGATTAGTTCAGTAAGTCGAATTTTCAAGCCTCACCCATCTTTATTAAGTTTGTTTTGGTGATCATAATGTTGGTCTGTGTTTTTTTTGTCCCCATGGTATACTGGTATCAGTGTTCACCATTCATTATTTTTTTGGTGGGCCACCACCCTATTTTTTTACCACCACTCTATTTTTACCACCACCCTATATTTTTATCCATTACTGATTGTTTGTTATAAAATCCTCCAAAATTGTCTTTTATTGCACTACTACCCTGTTCTGATACCAGTCCACTATATTTTACTTAAATCCACTTATGCATATAGGAGGTCCAGAAAATAATGCACCTTTGGACTCGATCATCACTGCCACCACCCTATATTTTTCAGACAGTGGGGAACCCTGGTATCAATGTGGAGGTATGCAGCTTTCATTTTTGAATGTAGGTTTAGTTGGTAAGGTACACAGGGAAATATATGGTAATGAGTCCTGTGAGTAAAAGGTCCCATCCATTTTATATATAATATACACACACACACACATTTTTTATATATATATATATATATATATCCTTCTCATTCTCGCTGGCGTACCTCAGGGGTCAATCCTTGGGCCTATCCTTTTCTTCATATTCGTAAACAACTTCCTTTCTGTCTGTTCAGTCTCTTATATTCAAGTGTATGCTGACGACACCGTCATCTTCGCTTCCAGTTCCTCCGTGGCCCAGGTTGAACCCATTCTCCAGTCTGATTTTTTTTTTTTTTTGAACACCTAGGGTGGCTTAATGATAAATCATTAAAATGTAACACCAAGAAAACAGTCACTATGGCTTTTGGCACAGCACAGAAACTAGCCAAAATGTCATCTCCACCCTCATTTCATGCCCTCAACTGTTCCAAAATCACGGTAGTTGAATCATGCAAATACGTGGGAGTTTGGCTTGACCCTAAACTGGACTTCTCCCTTCACCTGGACTCTTTTCACAACAAGCTATGTCCAAAACTAGGAATGCTTTACAAACACAAGGACTGTCTCTCCCCCACCACCCCAAAGTTAGGAGGAAATAATTACTAAGCTGATCTCCCCACTTTTGGTTATAAGTGGACATGGTCTGTAGCTCAGTGCTGCAATCATCCCTAGCCAAGCTCACCCCTTGTTTCATGCTTTCTGCAGATTTGCCTCTAACCTCCCGTACTCACACTTCTTCACTGCCTTTTATACCACTTTGTCTCCTTGCCTTCACTTGCTAACCGTTGTCTAGCCCATTGTGCAACCTTTATCGCTAAGTTTTAGTTTAACACCCTCCCCTCCTGCCTTTCCTCCTTACTTGCCCCATCCCCGAATACTGGCTACTCTCTGTGCTCATGCGACCACCGCTTCTTCGCTGTGGCCACACCATGTTCACTCTCAGGGAAACTAGCCTTTGCCCATCGGCTCCCTGCCCTCTGGAACACCCTCCACCTCAACGTACGTAGCTTGCCTGCCATGCTGTCCATCAAAAAGCATTTCAAACACCTCCCCACCCCCTCATTGCCAGTGTGTTCCCCCACCCTTAGCTGCTAGGTCCTACTGACTACACCGGCCCTTACCCTTCTTCTACCAGCGAATCTCAGCTCTTGGTTCTTCTTCAGCAATCCCTACAGTTGCTGTACGGTGTATATATTGTTGGCTGCTCAACACTCGTGCCCTCCCAGCTGTATCCGTGTATTGAGCATTGTTATGTTAACTCAGGTAGTTAATAGCCCTCTGTTAATCCCTATGTTAGTCACAGCTTCATGCATGAGCTGTTCTCAATGTTTATTATCGCAACTTCTGTGCATCTTATGTGTATACTGTTGTATGTATGAATGTATAAAAAATATATATAATTGTACCTGTATCCTCACCCCTACCCCGGGTCGCACCTGGAATCGAGCCTTGGCTCAGTGTGCCTTTCCCAGTTATCAATGTTTAAATATATATACACACACATATACACATATATATACACACACACACACACGTACACATATATACACAAATATATATATATATATATGTATTCTTTGAAAAAAGACTTTGTTAATGCATCAGTTAGGGTGGATACCACAGTGACAGAAGTAGAGAAATGAGGCATTAGGGTTTCTAACCTGAACGCCTCACTCCTGGGTTCCCACCCCCATCCCCCCACCCTCTGTACATCTACAGGCGTCAGGGTGTGCCATGGGGTCATAAGGCCCAAATCTCACCCCATCCCACTTGTAAACATGCTTGCAGCTACAGTATGGGACAATGGGTGAGACCTTACTGACCCATGGCACACCCGGCCTGCAGGTGTGTGAGGTGGGGAAGGGGTGGAACCTTAGGGTGGTGTTAGGTTGAAACCCTAACGATTCATTTCCCACTTATGCTTCTAGTATCCACCTTAACTGATGCATTAACAAAGTTTTTTAAGAATTTTCTTTTTCGATAGTATAATTGTATTCTCAGTTTACTGTAAGAGCGAGGGTGCTTTAGACCCTACACTCCCATCCCTCCATCAAGATAGTACAACACAGTCCATAAGTCATGGTGGGAGTGGATCCTTCAGACTCTGTGCTTCCATCCCACACCCAGATAGTACAACAGTGTCCATATGTCATGGTGGGACCCAGCCTCCCATCCAGATAGTACAACAGTGTCCACATTCATGGTGGGAAGCTTCCATAGTACAACAGTGTCCATTTACGATAGAGTGCGAGGTCCTTGACCCAGTGCTCCCATCCCTTCATCAAGATAGTATAGCAGTATCCAAATGTCATGCTGGGAGAGCAGTGTCCAAGGAGTTTCCCATTCTTTCATCAAGATATTAGAACACTGCACAGGGTCCTTTGGACCCTGCGCTCCCATCCCTACATCGAGATAGTACAACAGTAGCTATATGTTATGATGGGTGTCAGGGTCATTGGACCCCACTTCCATCCCCATCCAGATAGTACAACAGTGTGAAAAGTGGGAAGACTGGCAAAGTTGCAAGTACGCGAGAAACTGCGCAATGCACACTTGCAACGGGCTCATTTTTTGAATATTTTCACCAAATTTCAACATCGGCATTATGGAATTTCCCCATGAACAGTGCAACTGTGATTTTGTTAATCCCAAAAGTTGATTTCGCACAGTGACCACACCATTCTGTGCCACTGGTGCGAAATCATGTTCGGACAGGATGTGCAAAATGACAGCTGTTCTGTTCTATAAGGTGGTGTTAAAAATAGCAATGTTCAAAATCTGGAGTAAAAATATGAAAAATTGGCAAAGGTACGATCATGTAGAAAGTACTGGCCTTGCGCCCATAACACGGTCATTTTTTGAATTTTCACCAAATTTTCAACATGGGCTACATGGGTCCTCCTGTCATGAACAGTGGCACTGTCATTTTGTTAATCGGTCCTAAAAGTTGATTTCCGCAGTGACCGTGCAGTTCAAACAACATGAAGTCTTGTTGTATTCTGACTATATGCAGTTAGCCCCAATACTTGAACTGCTCCGGAAAGTAAAGGGTTAACTGTATGCAAAAGGCATAAGACGTTGGGCTCGAGCTCGGTTTTCAAACCTCGGTCTGTGGTACTCTGAAGTATAACCGTCCGATTTCTTATTCCGCCTAACTGTGAAGTCGCTCCTGAGATCCCTCTTGTGCTTCAGTTCGGTAATAGTTTGACTCGGTCGGTTCTTTCAGACTGTTTCATCAGAATATCGATATTCTTGCCTCTGTCTCGGTACCAGTAAGTGATAGTTGTAGGTAGTGGTTGTTTCTTAAGAAATTGTTTTATTTTTGGTTCTTTGCCGGTCGGTCCAGTTTGTAACCGAAACCCATTCTGTTAGTGTATTGTATTTTTTTGACTGTGTGTTTTTTCCGGTACTTATCGGTTCCTAAACAAATTGGTCTTTTAGGATTTTTTTATCCGACCTGTGACACGGTTGGAACTGATAAGTTGTCGTTGCCTGGCTTAACCACTGTTTGAGGTGACTTTAGAGTAGAAGGCTTGTCTGAGAAACCCAAAAAGAAAACCGGACCCACTGGGTTTCAGCATTGTACCGAGTGTAAGGAGGCCTTTGCTAAGGCCCACCCTCACCTCATATGTGTGTACTGTCTGGGGTTTTACCACCTCAGAGAAGACTGCCAGATATGCAGGAACTTTCCCAAAGCCACTCTGGAAAAACGTTTGAGTAGGCTAAGGGAGAGGGGCGAGTCCGCTGACCGAATGGCCAGCCCGGTTCGGTTGAGACCGAACCTGAGGAGGTGCCCTCTGACCTGGGCGATACTCCTTGGGCAAACAGAGAGTTGATTCTGTGGAATTGGTTTCAAGTAAAAGAAAACCAGCCAGTTCGGATCCGGCTACCCATGGTCCGACCGTTGACTAGACAGCAAAAGCGATTTCTATAGTCCAATCGCTTTGCCCAGTTCCGATCGAACCGGCTTTGGTTCAGAGCAGGCTGGTTCGGTTGGAAATGTCTGCTTCAGATATAAAACCTGAAGCTTACTTTGAGGGCGATTGGGAGGAGGAGGAGGAAGATTACGAAGAAGAGGATGAGGGCCTAGATGGGCCGGTAGAGCCTGACATCTCCCCAGACAGGCCCACTTAGGTTTCTCCTCCCAGGCTTTTTGAGTCCCCTTCCCATTTCTTGTTTTACAAGAACGTGGCTGAGACTCTTCAGCTTCCTTTGGAAGAGGCTGAACAGGATCAGGAAGAACCTGACTACTTTTAGATGATGGATGTCCCAGAGTCAAAAAGGGTGTCTATCCCCTTACACAAATCCTTGGGGAAGCAGACACAAAAAATGTTAGTTTCCTACATCCATACCTCCTGTGGAAAAAAGAATGGACAGGAGGTATACTTTGTCAGGTTCTGGGACAGAATTCCTTATTATTCACTGCAGCCATGTTGGGGTAGTACAAGCTGCAGCCAGTGACAAGGCTAATATTCCCCTGGCATCTCACCCCCCCCCCCAGACAAGGATTCCAGGAAAGTGGATGCCATGGCAAAAAAACAGTACTTGGCACCATCTTTGGGACTCAGACAATCCCTACATGGCATATACAGCTAGGTACCAGAAATCTATGTGGGATATGGTTCTGAACTGGCTAGGAATGCCCCCAGGCTAGCCAAGGAGTTGGAGCAGGTGGCTGCAAATGGTATAGAGTCATCTAAAGTGCAATTCCACGTTGCTGTAGATTCTAATGATGTTCATTCCAGGGTCATGGCTATATCTATCTTCATGAGGAGATTTGTTTGGCTTAGGCGTACCAACCTCACAGGATACCCAGGCTAAAGCGGTGGATTTTCCTGTAGCAGGTAATTCTCTTTTGGGGATCAAACAGAGAATTACATGAAAAAGATTAGCCAGTACAGGAACACCTATAAGAGTGCTGCAGCCAAAGAAAAGCAGACCACTCCTCGGATGCAGCAGTTTAGGGGCAGGCCTTTTACTAAGCTCAGGCCACCTCCTCTTCTTTTCAGCAGAGGGGGTTCTTTAGAGGAAGAGGTAGACAGTGGGGGGTAACTAGGACCCCATCAGCTACTCAGTCTAAGCCCCTGCCAAGTAGACACTTTGAGGTGTCAGTCAGGGTCACCTACCCAATCCTAGTAGGGGCAGGCTGGCTCACTACTCCCAGGCCTGGGAGTCTATTACTTCAGACAAGTGGGTCCTGGAAGTAGTGAGCAAGGGGCTTGCTCTCAGTTTCAAAGGTTCCCAAGAATGAGAGAAGGTCCTTCAGTCCTCCCTCTCCCTTGGAGACAAAGGCCTTAGAGGCAGAAGTCTCTCTTCTGCTTTGCAAGCAGTAGAGAAGGTACCTCTTTGTCACAGGGGAAAGGACTGTATTCCAGATACTTCCTTACCTCAAAAAGACAGGGGAGTGGCGACCCATCTTAGAGTTAAGGTACCTGAACAGATATTTGACAAAACCAAAATTCAAAATGGTGACTCTGGGAGTAATTCTTCCCTCTCTAAGAACAGGAGACTGGCTAGCCTTCCTGGATCTCAAGGATGCCTACTTCCACACACCAGTGAGACATTCCCACAGAAACTACCTCAGGTTTGAGTTGCCCTCAGGCCATTATCAATTCAGGGCCATGCCCTTCGGCCTAACATGTGCTCCTAGGGTGTTCACTAAATGTCTTGCAGTAGTGGTGGCATTCCTCAGGAGACAGGGCATCCTTCTGTTCCCATACCTGGACGACTGGCCCCTAGTGGGCCAGTCCTCAGACCAAGTCAAGTCAGCTTTAGAGATCACTCATACTTCTAGAATCCTTGGTGTTCATTCTAAATCTAGAGAAGTCTGTTCTAGAACCAGCCCAGCTTCTCACCTTCATATAGGGTTGGAAATAGATACTATTCAGGCAAGGGCTTTTCTCCCTCTCTCAAGGGTTCAGTCACTGGTCACTCTGGCCTCCTCTTTTCGTCCTCTAGTGTCTCATCCAGCCAGACACTTTCTACAACTGCTGGGCCACATGGCAGCTTCCACAGCAGTAGTTCAGGGAGCAAGGTTTCAGATGAGAGATATACAGTTTCATCTCAGATCCTACTGGTCTCAGAAAAAGGATCCTCTCTCCAAACTGGTTCCAGTCTCTCAAACTCTAGTCCTGGCCCTCCAGTGATGGCTGGAGGAAGACAGTCGTTGACAGGGTGTCTTTATCAGCCAGGTCCCTTCTGTGACTCTCACCACAGATGCTTCCGTGCTGGGCTGGGGAGCCCACCTAGATCATCTTACAGCTCAGGGAACTTGGTCTCACGAGGAGTCCCTTCTGCACATAAATCTTCTGGAATTAAGAGCTGTCTTTCTGGCACTTCAGGCATTCTCAACTTTTGTTCAGGGCAAAGTGGTGCAAATCAGGACAGACAATAGCACAACTATGTGGTACATCAACAAACAGGGAGGCACTCTGTCCTCCGCCTTGTGCACGGAGGCCATGAAGGTATGGTCTCTAGCTAATTTCCTTCAGGCTTCCCTGCTGGCTGTGCATCTCCCAGGGAAGGACAACATTCTAGCAGATGCTCTGAGCAGAATTTCCCAGGGACATCACGAATGGTCCCTGAATCCTCCAGTTCTCCGAGCCATCTTCAGGAGATGAAGCACTCCAGAGATGGATCTCTTTGCAGCCCCAGACAATCATCAGCTTCCTCTTTATTGTTGCAGACCACCTCTTCTGGGCCCTGTCCCTCAGGATGCTCTTCTGCTGGATTGGACAAGCAGGTTTCTGTATGCATATCCTCCTTTTCCTCTGATATTCAGGGTCCTGATCAAAATCAGGTCCCAACCTTGCAAGGCGATTCTGGTGGCTCCAGATTGGGCCAGACAGCCTTGGTATCCTCTACTGTTGTCACTGTCAGCAATACTGCCCTTGTGTCTTCCCAGACAACACAATCTCCTCACCTCCTCTCAGGGGAGGATTCTATATCCCAGTCTTTAGACTCTCAGGCTCAAGGCCTGGCTCTTGAAGAGCTAGAATATGCGACCTTGCACCTTTCTCAGTCAGTTATGGATATTTTAAAGGTTAGCAGGAAACTTGCTACTAGAAAAAACTTACAACTCCAAATGGAAAAGATTTGGGTTTTGGTGTTCCCCAGAGGCATACTAAGCCAGAGCTGGTTGGTATTGCCACTGTATTGGATTATTTGGTGCATCTTAACACTTTAGGCCTTCAGCCTACTACTGTCAAGGTACATTTGGCAGCAGGGTCTGCCTTCCTTTCTGCTGGTAAGAGCTCTTTAGCTTCTCATCCAGTCTTTAAGAAATTTTTCAAAGGTTTGGTTCATGTAAATCCTCCCTTTAGGAAGCCTACCCCTTCCTGGGACCTGAACATCTGTATTGCACAGCTTATGCAGCCCTCTTTTGAACCTTTGTCTTCAGCTGAACTGAAATACTTGACTTGGAAAACTGTGTTCCTGGTGGCCATTACCTCTGCCAGGAGAATCCGTGAATTACAGGCCTCATCAGTGGAACCTGATTTCATTTCCTTTCATAGGGATAAAGTGGTCCTCCGCACCAATAGAAAGTTTCTTCCCAAAGTGGTGTCAGACTTTCATCTGAACCAGTGTATGTCATTGCCTGTATTTTTCACTGTTATTCTTTGGGGAGAGAAGGTTACACAGTCTTGATGTAAAAAGGGCTCTTAGTTACTATTTTGAGCATACTAAGGCTCATAGGAAGGACTGTTCTCAGTTATTTCTCACTTATGGTGAAGTGGGAAAGGGCAGACCTGCTACCAAGAGGTCTACTGCAAGGTGGATTGTCTCTTGTATTCAGTTCTGCTATTCTAACCTTGGGAAGGAGCCTCCCTCAGGCCTGAGGGCTCATTCTACTAGAGGTACAGCTGCTTCGGTCGCAGCAGCTAGAGATATACCTTTAGTGGACATATGCAAAGAAGCTACCTGGAAATCTGTTCACACTTTTACCAGACATTACTCTTTGGATGTCCAGTCACAAAGTGATGCTAGGTTTGGCACGGCTGTGCTGCAGAGTTTGTTCCCAAAATAGGTTCTGTGACTCCCTCTTCCAAGGGGGTACTTTTTGGTGGTCTACATATAGTCAGAATACAGCAAGACTTCATGTTGTTTGAAGAAAAAATTACTCACCATAGTAATGTTGTTTCTTCTAATGGAGTCTTGCGCGACATATAAATTTGTCACAGGAAATAATGGGATGATTTAAAATGTCATAGCTTTTGAATGGACTAATATTTTTTCACCAAACCTTCAAATGGCACATCTGTGACCCAAAGGCTTTCTACCCTGAAAATTTCAGCCCACATATAAAGCAGTTTTTGAAATTCAGCTGTAGAAAGAAATGTCACAAAATCCAGATTTTTCTGTTTTTTTTTTTTTTCAACACTTTATATCTCGAAACCACTTGAGGGATTCCCAATAATTTTGCACCTCAAGAGACCTACCTCTAGAGATTGAGCATGCCAACTTTCATGCAAATCGAGTGAACATCTTCATATTTATTACGGCTCAAAGTTTGGACTCTTAACATAGAAATGCAGTTTCACCTTAACTATACTGGCGCAACTGCACCAGTATAATTGTGTGTGTGTATATATACATATATGTGTGTGTGTGTGTGTGTGTGTATGTGTGTATATATATATATTTATATGTACATACACACACATATATCTTATGGGAGGCAGTATAGCGTATTAGTTAATAGCACTGAGCTGAAAACCTGAAGACCTGGATTTGAATCCCACAGCCACCACTTGCATACTGTGTGACTGTGAGCAAGTCACTTAACTTCCTTGTGCTCCCAGGATGTACCTGGAAACAAACCTTGGCTTAGTGTGCCTTTCCTGGACAAAAATTGTAAAACAAAAATAGTGTGTGTGTGTATATATATTTATTCATGGCAAAAAAAACGCATTTAATGCATCAGTTAGGGTTAAAAGCAACAAAGTGAGGAAATGAGCGTTAGGGTTGAGCCCTACCCCCACCCACACACCTCCATCCTTCACAGACTGACAGATGCCGGGTGTGCCATGGGGTCGGTTGCCCAACTCTCACCCCATTCCATGTGTAAACAGGTTGACATGCTACAGTAAAGGAGAATCGTCTGTCAGTCTGTGGAGGATGGGTATGTGTGGGAGGGTTAGGACTCAACCCTAACGTCTCATTTCCTCACTTTTGTTGCTTTAACCCTAACTGATGCATTAAACGCAGTTTTTTTGCCATGAATGTCCTTACTTTTTGAAAAACTGTAATACAAGTACAGTAGTAAATAGCATGTGTTGGTGGGAAGGGCCCTGCGCTCCCACCAAGCTGCCCATTTCTGCATAACAGTATGCATCTGTGGGAGCGCGAGCCCTGCGCTTCCACTTACACATAGCTACAGAGTCATACAGCAGCCCTATAGGGCAAGGAACCCTTGTAACACTAATTTGCCGATATTTTGGGAACCGCAGCAGCTAGAAAAAAAAGTCAAGTAATTGTGACTACGAGCACTGCTCGTGACATAAATCGAACAAATCCGTATCTCACAGCATTTCTGAGATATGGGCACCGAAAAACGCAATGAGTATTGTAATCCTGTGGGGGAAAATCTGAACATCGTAATGGCTTATCTATGGAACCGCTTAATTCCCCAAGACCTAAACAGCATAATTCACACCTGCAGGGCATCCCCTCAGTACCCTGAAAATTTAAAGTAAAAAGACCAAACCATTCATTAGCAATGCAGTGGTACATTTTTAAAATCCTAGTCCGCGAGGTAGCAAAATCCTTGACCTTGAACTCGTGGACTAGGATTTTGAGAGCTCGCAGACTAGGATCTTTAGCAAGTCATAGTCAAAGAATTTTTTAATTTCAGAAAGCTATTTTTTGACCAAAACGAGCCAAACCAAAGGCATGGATTTGTAGAGGGGGTTCACCCTGAACAAAACCCATGCCTCATTTAGCTTAGAAGTCACCCGTGGAGAAAGCCACAATGTTCCGTTTTTGGGAAAAACTGAAAAACAAGATGGCGGCTTGCGGACAAGGAGTTTTCTGAGGGACCAGGATCCTAGTCCGTGAGCTACAAAATCCTGGACAGTGAGCCCAGTCTTTGAAAAATAACCATATAAATCTTGGAGTGAACTGAGCATGCTCAGAACCTGAAAATTAAAAATGTAATAACTTTGGAACAAATTAATATTTCTTTACCAAACCAATGCTGGATTATTCCTTGACCTAACCTCTTTCAACGTTCCAAATTTTAGACCAAAAGACCACACGGTGTGGTTGCAGCACCATGGGGAAAAAAGTGTCAAAGTGGCGAACAATGTGGTTTTAGAATTTTACTGCGCAAAACCATAAGTCTGACTGAAACGTAACTTGGTAAATTCAGAGATTTAACATACCAGACCGCGATTCCAAATTTTATGCAAATCTTGGAGCAGTTTGCAAAGTTAACGCACAAAAATAGAGGTTTAACATTGAAGTGCCTACTCAACCTTAACTATGAGCTAACTGCACTCTAAATTTTTATATATATATATATCCATCTATATCTCTCTCTCTCTCTCTCTATATATATATATATATATATATATATCTATCTCTATATATCTCTATCTATATACATGCACATGCATATATGTGTGTGTGTATATATATAGGTATGTGTGTGCATATATATATATATATACACACACACACACACACACACACACAATGTATGTGGGACTCTCTAATTTAAATAACATCCTTAATCTTCCCTTGTCAATCTTCACCATTCATTACTTCCTGGGTGTAAGCCGGAGGCGCGCACCCGTCACGGAACTTTTTTTTTTTTTTTTTTTTGTTGCCTAACGGCCCCACCCTCGAGAGCGACGTCATGCGCGAGGGGCGGCCGTTAGTAGCTACCGCACTCCTCCTCCAACTCAGTTCTGTTTCTCCCGCCGTCGAGGCAGCACCTGTTCGCGGTAGCTAACCGAAAGTGCGTTATCCGACTCCTTTTCTACACTCGACGCCACGGTAAGACTGTTCCTTTTCTTTCCTTTATGCGCGCCGGTGTATTTCCGACTGTGTTTAATCTTCATTTATTTCAAGTCAACCGTTCTGGAGTGAAACGTTTCTAAGATCGGCCGCGCCTTGCGCGCCGGTGCCCTGCGGCCGCATTTCTCCGCCTCGGACCGCATGACGCCTGTTCGCTGCTCGGACCCAAACTATAATATGGATCTGCGACGCTTTGTTCTCGATGGACTGTCGCGTCCTCGAAGTCCGGCTACATAAGCTTCGGCAAGGCCCGCGCGACTTGGGGGACGGCGTCCGTCGTGGGAATCTCGGGCGAGATCCTAGCCTCTGGTCCCTCCCGGCCTATACGGTCCGGAGGAGGAGGGGGTCTCCTTCCTCTGCCGAGGGGAGGCCCTTCCCGTGTTGGGGGGATGCCGAGTTCTCTCCGGGCCGCAGCGCTGACACCGCCGGCAGTCACCTTCGAGGTGCAGGCTCCCCGTGTCGAGTCTCTTGGCTGGGCCCGCTCGTGGATCCTCGACGTCAGCTCGCTGGGCGCTGTTGATCCCGCACCGCTCATGTGCCGATGATCGACTGGCGCCGCCTCGCACTGCGTTAGATCCCGCGCCGCCGCGTGCCGTGATCGGAGCGCGCCCGTCAGGGCGCTGCGGAGCCGCTCGCGGGGCGCCGGTGATCAGGTGGCGCTGGCGGTGTTGCTTGGCCTCGGCGCCGCTCATCGTGCCGATGAGCCTGGCGGCGCCGCTTAACGGTGCCGTCGCCTCTCGACGGCGTGGCAGCCTTCCTCCTCCGGCGGTGCCGGTCTGCGGAGCCGCTGGGGGTGGGGTTGGGCCTCATGCTGCCGGGCGTGTGGGGCGAGCGGCACAAGATTTTGCACCGGGTCGCTCAGCGCCCCTGGGGGTCTGGGGCCCCTGGGTGGCCAGCATCGAGGTCCTGTTGGTCTCGCCCTCCTCGGAGGACGTATGACTCAGATGTTGACCCATCCTGGCATCCCCATTCTTCGGAATCTGGGTCCTCGTGGCTAGGGGTACCAGGCGGCGTAGAGGCTGGCTCTCCTCTGTCCCCCTCGCCGTCGTCTCCTGAGGGTTCCTCGGCTGGGGGTGGCCGAGAGTCCCGGGGGGCAGACGTGGGGGTGACGGAGGGGGAGGCTCCCCTCTCTGGAGGTCCGGTGACAGCTACCCCCCGGGGTGCTGTTACCTCCTCTGGGGTTAGGGGAACGTTGCAGTCGGGGAGGAGGGCCCTCTCGGAATCCGAGGGGTTGAGGGGCAGGCGTCCTGCTGCTCGGTCTTCTTTGGCCACCTCAGGGGGGGTGGCCAGGAGCCGTAGCGCAGAGCCCCGCCCCTCCCCCCAGGGTTCTAGGGTGTCCTCTGGCGCCGTTTGAGCGGACTGCCCTTCTGGATCCATGCAGTCCCGGCGTCGTCACAGGGGAGTTTTTCCCCCAGGGCTCTTCCAGGTTCCGCTTCCCCAGAGTTCCGTTCTGCGGCCTGGTTTGATATCCGGGATCCCTCCTACTAGAGCTCCCTTCCCCGGATTCCAGAGCCCTCGCAGAGAGCAGTTGCCTCCTCGGAGGTGCCCCTCTCCCATCTCTCTGCCTTCACCACCCCCGCTCCCAGGCCATGTCGGTCCTACGGGTCCGTTATCCTGGGAGCAGTTCAGGGGTTCTGCGGCGGCCTTCCCCTCATATGTTAGTTACATGCATGAGCGGGTCTTTCGACTCTCCCCACCGCCGCAGGAATCCTCTGGACATTCCAGTTCCCCATCATCCTCGCCTCCTCTGAGGGAGAGGAACCCCCTGCTCATCTGTCCTCCGATGCTGATTTCACACAGATATCAGCTGCTCTCTCGAGGATGGTGAGGATCTTCGATTTCTCACGCTCGAGAGACAATACCAACGGGTGACGCAGAATTCCTTGGTGAATTCTAGTGCCCAGCATCTGGTGGTACCTTCCTGGCCTATCCTTCCAGGAGGCGTTTATCCGTCCTGGCAGTTCCCTGCCGCTTTCTTCCCAGCCCCGCGGACTGCCAGCGTAGGTATTGTGCCCTCTGAGTCTCTAGGTTCCTTCCCAACCCGCCCTCAGGTTTGGTATACCTGGATACTCCTTCTGCGCTGCTGCCTGGCGACGACCGCCCACCGGATTCGACTCTCCAGTTCGACCGCTAGCTTAAGAGTGTTCTCTTCTTCAAGGCGAGTGCATGTATTGCATCACATCAGGCTCACCACGCTGCCTACAACCGCATCTGTGGTCGATGATGTCCCAGCTGCTGGCATCTATGCCTGACACGGAGCAAACCAGACAAGCGTTGCCCTCTCCGCGGTAGGCCTGGAGCTGGCAAGACACCAAGCAAGGGCATCTTATGACGCCAGTGAGGTGGCTTCCAGGCTTGCGGGGACAGCGATCTGCATCAGGCGGACGGCATGGTTTCGTCTCTCCAGGTTGTCACCCCTGGCCCGGCGTAGGGTGATGCGCTCCGCCTTCCGGGGGACCCGCTGTTTCTCATCCAGAGCTAGGAGACTTTACAGGGCCCTCCGTCTCCTCGCCCTCGGAGGCACCTCCTAGCTCTTCTCCCACTTAGGCTTTCTGAATAAGCCAGGGTCTTCTCCTTCTGTTTCTCACCAGCAGAAGGCTGGGGGTCTTGTTCCCTCAGGGTATGGCCTCTTCTCCTGGGAAGAGGAGCTTGGTACTCACTCAGGAAGTAATGAATGGTGAAGATTGACAAGGGAAGATAGGAAAATTACGTACCTACCGTAATTCTTGATCTTCTCTTGTATCTTCACCATTCATTACTTACACCCTCCCACCATCCCCTCAGTGGCCTCTTCCTGTGGCTTCTCCACCTCCCGTCTCCTTCCTCTCTCTGCATTATATAAAATATAGGAAAATTGCTTCATTTTCCAAAAAAAAAAAATCTTCTTGGGGGTTTAAAATCCAGAAAAATTATTTACTCTAAGATTCATGGGCCATCTCTGGATTGCATTGGCGACAGACTGCACAACTATCTCTTGCTATTCTTATGGCAAGATACCTCTGGGGTTGTTTGGCCTGGCTCAGGCTATTCAGTTTTGATCCTGCAATCCCTGTTCAGGTAGTTGCCCTGAAATCTAATCCCCTCTATTCTTGCCTTGCAGAGCAGAGGAACTAGCATGCCTGTTCCTTTCTCTAAAAAAAAAAAAAAAAATGCTGAGGGAACTCTCTCCGACTGCTATAGGCATCTTGGTATCTGGTCATGCATCTAGTAAAAAAAAAAATTTTTTCTATCTGTAAAAAAAAAAAAAAAAGGAAGAGGAGAAATCAAACAAGAAGGCAAATGAGAAGGTAGGCTATCCTTCTCGCTGTTTTGCTAAGTGGTTTCTCCCTTTAAGTGTCCTCCTGGACAATTTTTACAGTAGAGCTCTGCTGACCAAATCCAATCTTAGCCAGCCTAAGCCTTGGCCGGCCTTAGCCAGTCAGTCTGAGTCCCGTTTCTATCTTGGAACGCCTGAAAGACTTACATTTTCCATTTCTAAACCCCTGAGCAGCGCTCTCATGCTGCTGGGGTTTTATTCTTCCCTCCTCGGCTGTCCTCCAGTTAAAGGCCTTCCGCGGCCAGGAGCCCGAGGTGGGTGTCAAGCAATGGCATGTTGAAGATGAGGACTATGCCCTCCTGAGTCTGTCTAGCAGGTTCGGTGAACCTTCTCTTCAGCTCTATCTCTGGATTCTTGCTTCCCTTTAGTCGAGCCTTCAGCTACAAGCTAACTATGCTCATGCATTCTGGTCCCTTCAACATCCCATCTCTCTCTCTTTCTTCTTCTTCTATTTTCTCATTTCCTTACTCATCTCTCCTCCTAGAGTCGCCCAGGTAAGGAGGCCCTGCACTCCTAGGCTAGGGATGTTCTTATCTCCTCTGTCCTTCCTCCATCGGCTTATTCCTTTTTCAGTTCATTCTTCCTTGCTTTGCTATCCTCGGCTATCTTGCCTCGCTATCTATATTTTCTGCTTTCATTTTGCCTCTCCGGCTCACAGAACTGAGTTGGAGGAGGAGTCGTCGCTACTATGACACGCCCTCTCGCGCATAACGCCTTAGCGTCGCTCTCGAGGTGGGGCGTTAGGCAACTTAAAAAAAAAAAAAAAAAAAGTTTCCGTGGTCGGTGCGTCCTCCCGCTTACACCCAGGAAGTAATGAATGGTGAAGATACAAGAGAAGATCAAGAATTACGGTAGGTACGTAATTTTCCTTTTTTCAACAATCTGACCCAAATTAAAGATACATGGTGTTATTTACTCTAACACCATTTATTTGTAAATATCATCTTTATTACATATGAACATGTGAAGAAGCCAGCAGAAGAAGGCCATTTGGTCTATCAAGTCTGCTCAGATTGCAGGGTCCACAGCTTGAGCTAATGTCCCTGCCCTCCCTCCCATCCTCTGTACCCATGATTCTTACTTTCCCCCATGCCTGTCCCAGCTTCACTTAAAGCTACCCCCACTGTCTTCAGTGAGATGGCCTCTTCCGAAGTGTATTCCAGGTGTCCACCACCCTCTCTGTGAAGAAGTGCTTCCTCCTAAACCTCCCACCCTCCAGCTTAAAACTGTGCTGCCTCATGTTATGGTTGTCACTCAGCTTAAAGAGACTCTTCTTATCAACCTTATTTTTCCCTGTTAAGTACTTGAAGGTCCCGGTCATGTCCCCTCTCTTTCTCTCTCCTGTCTTCCAGGGAGTACATGTTCAGTGCCGTCAACCTCTCCTCGTATGCCTTACCCTGCTGACCTGCTATCATCTTTGTAGTCCTGCAGTTATTTGAAAGATAGACAGGTGGTCAACATTACTACAGAGGTATCATATTAACATTACTTATAAGCTGACTTAGGAGGCACCCGGCACACCCAGGTCAAAATCCTCAAGCTCAGAACCTGAAATACGTTTAGGGATCAGCTCATTATGCCTCTCCTACTTGGTTACAGATTTGGTAGGAGAGGGTATGGAGGTAGCATATAGGGAAAAACTGTTATACCTCCGAAAGAGTATTCACTTCTAAATACTTACTGGGTTCCAAAGCCAGGATCCTAGTGTCGGGCATCTGTTGGTTGTGGGAGGCGGCCCTTCGGGCAAGGAGGGGGGGAGGAGGAGAATTCCCATGGTCAGGGGATCAGGTCTCGGGGCCCTGTGCAGCACGCCTGCCGGGTTTAGTTGCCATCTTACAATTAACCATAGGCAGAGGAGCAACTTGGGGGACAAATGTGTCATCCTTTAGCATGTAGTAGAGTAACCAGTCAGTCCACCTCTCCTCTTGGTCATTGAGATTGTGGGTGATTCTTTCCATCTGATAGATCTGTTTGATCACTGCCCACCAGTCCTGGAGAGGGGAGACCCTTGGAGTGACCCATACCTTAGTGATTTCTTTCTTAGCTGCAGTTATCAGGATGCCTGGTAGGTATCTAGAGGTAGGATCTCTGAACTCTGTGGAGTAGTGGAACAGAATGTATAATTTCTCCGCCAGTTGTTACTGTCTGCCGAACAGGTCTTGAAGTTCAGACTGCACTGACTGAAAAGGGCCTGAGTTTAGGACATGTCCACATAATGTGCGATGGTGAGCGTTCTATCCCCGCAGTTGCACCAGCAGTCAGCTGTTCCTAGGTGAGTAATGCCAGGTAATCAGTGGAGTTCTAAAGTACCTAATTAAATTCTTCCAAGCATATTCTCACCATTGGTGAGAGTCTGTGACCTTTGCTGCATGCTAGCATATCAGTTCCCAATCTGTCATAGTGATGGGCACCCCCATTTTCTCCTGCCTTTGTAATGAAATATTCTCTGTGTGGGTTTCCTGGGGAGTGATGAGTTCCTGATATAGAGCCAGTATGAGGTGTCCCTGGTCTAAGACAGAGTTCAGATTAATTAGTTTAGTGACTAGTGGGGGGGTGCAGATCCAGGGTTCTTACTCCTCTGGGAAGGGTATTATAGAACACCATTTATTTTTAACTTGCCTATGTTATCCTGCCCCCTGTCATTTTGACTGCCATCACATTCTGGCCAATCTCATGAGGAATCCGCTCCTTATAACAGCCAAACTTAAACAGCGCTTTAAATTCAAACCGCTCCTGCTACCATCTTCTTTCCCTGCTTATCAACAGTTAACGTTAACAGTAACAGTATTTTGATCCTGAACTCTTAGTTGTCCGTAATGTGTCTGACTGTCTGCAGTTCGCGACTCACTCACTCAGGACAAAACCTGCAGTTTGTGCTAGTCTCCAAAAGGCTGATAATTGTCTCGGAAATGGTATGGAGTTTTGGCTCTAATGCCGCCACCAGCCGCACTTCAAATCTGCTCGCACAGGACTGCAAACTCAGATTACTCAGGACTGCACACAGAACCAAAGAAAGAAAAGCTACAGTTCACCCAAGTCCTGTGGTAATAGGGTATGTCTCACATTTAATATGATTCTCTCAGCACTTTCCGAATGGGAGCAGGCACAGTATTTTCAAGAGGGGGTGCAACCTGCAGTTTCCAGAAGTGCTATGCTGAAAAAGTATGTGTTTAAATTTCTTATGATCAGCACAGCACTTTCCATTTGAGTACAGGCACTGTATTTTAAGGGGGCAGGGTGTTGCAGCTTGTGGACACAGGATGTTGTGTACACAGAATATACAGTGCTTTGTGTTCAAATGTGTCATTTCCATTTGTGAGGAGGCAGGACTTTCATAACTCACGAGTGTATGATCCTGCCCCCCTCGTTCATGAAAATAAATGACATATTTGAACACAGAGCATTGTATGTCCTCTATAAGGATGGCCCAATGCCCCAGCCAACCAGCCCTGTCACTCCGGCTTTCTGCCAGATGTTACGGTTGTGCATCTTATAGTGTGCAGGTGCATGCTCCCATGCACCGAATCAGCCACCTGAACCCTCAAGTGCAAAGGTCCCTGGTTGCCTTGCCCCCAGACATCACAAGTTGCCAGGCTTGCACTGGGCATCATGTGCTCCTCTTCCTGGGAAAGGAGTGCTGTTCCCTGGATGCCCAATCCTCCCCCCTCCCTGGCCAACTGTCAATAACCCCAGTCTGCTCCTGAACCAGGGTCATAGGTGTAGCGTCCAGCTCCTCTACACTCTGTGCCACTAAACTGGCCCCACACAGGACGTCCTATATAGAATAATGTATAGATAACAAATACACAACTAGGCTGCGTTTGCTTCAAGGCTTTGAGAGGACATCATAGGGTCCTCAAGAATGGAGCTCCAGAGGACATCATAGGTAGGGATGTAAGTTTGTCATGGATGAGGTTTTAATGACTCATTGTTTGTTCATGAAATCATTAGTAAACAGTAGTAAATGTTGTGGCACTGTCATCATTGCTACATTCTGATGACACTAGTGAAAGTCATGGAAGTCCTGAATAAAGATCAAACATCATAGAATCAATGACATGTATGACTGCCATGACAAGCTTACATCCCTAATCATAGGGTCCTCGAGAGCAACTCTGCAGAAGACATTATAGAGACCTCAATAGTGCAACTTCAGAGGTCATCATAGGGTCCTCAAGAGCGAAGATCCAGAGGACGACATAGGGACCCCGAGAGCGGAGCTGCAGAGGACATCATAGGGAGCTCAAGAGCGAAGCTGCAGAGGACATCATAGGGACCTCGAGAGCGAAGCCCCGGAGGACATCATAGGGACCTCGAGCGCAAAGCTCCAGAGGACATCATAGGGACCCCCGAGAACAAAGCTCCAGAGGACATCATAAGGTCGTCAAGAGCGAAGCTCCAGAGAACATCATAGGGACCTTGAGAGCGAAGCTCCAGAGGACATTATAGGTTCCTCGAGATTGAAGCTCTGAAGGACATCATGGGGACCTTGAGAGCGAAGCTCCAGAGGACATCATGGGGACCTCGAGAACGAAGCGCCAGAGGACGTCATAGGGTCCTTGAGAGTGAAGCGCCAGAGGTCGTCATAGGGACCTCGAGAGCGAAACGCCAACGGTCCTTGATGTCCTTTCAATCTTGAAATGGAAATACATGCTGAGTTATATATGGTTTCCATATATGATTTTTATAGTATATGTGATACTGAAAAAAAATGTTAATTACTGTAGTGATGCTGCCTGATGGAGTTGAAGCACTGTGCAAAAAAGACACTGTTTCGGTTTAGTTTGGAATGTACACAACATTTCCGAATATGCACAACCATTTCTGTTGTGTACAACAAGGATTTTGAACTGGTTTATTTCCATGCACAAGGGTAATGACGTACTTTAATTGTCTGCTTGTGACATCATCCATTTCCACAGCTCCACAGGCTGGAGGCAAATGATGGAGTCAAGTTAGTTTAGTGTCATTTGGTTATAACCCTTTACAACACTTAAACAATTAAGACATTACTGTACATCAGAAAAGGCATTTGAACTGTACTAAAGCATACATTCCTGAAAAAGAAATATAAGATTTAAAACATGCCAGGCATTCTAGGTTCACAGTCTAAAAAGAAATAATTAATACTTAACGGCATTCTCCTAAAAAATGTATTATTAAATACCAGTAGTTGCTTATCCTAAATCATCTGACATGAGCAGGGATATAGAAATATAAGTTTTCCCAATATTTAAAAGAGGCTCGTTCTTGCACTCAGCAGTCCTCAGTTACAACAGTTGGAAAATTACAGCCAATTTGCAAATAACATCACACATCCGTGGATTATAAAGCCCAATAGAGATGGGACTAATAAGAGAACTGGAAGGCAAAAGATCGTCACATCAGATGTAACGCAGAAACCTAGACAATGACAGCAGAGAAGGACCCTTTGGTTCATCCAGTCTGACCATAAACCTTAAACCTGGTACCTGTTGTCCATGCAGGGTTCTAACCCGCACTATCCACCTCATGCTCCCTACCCTACTGCTACCATCCTGAGCAACTGCTAAGCTCTTCACTCTGTCCCAGCCATGTTTGAAACCATTGGAAGTTTAGGCAGCCACCACATCAGCTGGCAGATTGTTCTCGCTGTCACCCTTCTGTAAATAAAACTTCTCACTTGCTTCTTGAACTCTGGCGGTCTGTTTCCTTTCGTGCTCCTCGTTCTCTATCCACTACTTAACGCTAAATAGTTCTTGCAGTTTACCTTGTTTATTCCTTTTCAGGAACATGAGTCTCTTCATCTCCCTCTGTCGCCTGGCCTTCATCAAGTACATGTTCAGTGCCTTGAGCTGATCCTTGTAAGATCTGCCTTGCTGACCCTGAATCATTTTGGCCACTCTGTGTTACATTCTGTAGCCTGTCCCTGTCTCTTCTAGGTGAGGACTTCAGAACTGGCACAAGACCCTAGGGTGGGGCCTCACTAATGATCTTTAGAGAGGCTGTGGCACTGCCTTCCTTCTGCTGTCAGTACCCCTTTTGTACACACCAGCATCCTATTTTTCTTACTGTGGGCCATGTTACAGTGGCTCAATTGTTTTAGGGAGTCACTGATAATGACCCCTAGGTCTTTTTCCTCAAAGGTCATGCCCCACTTTACCCTCTCCCTGTCCAGTACTCTCTCCTAGGGTTTTTGTTCCCTTTGTGCATCACCTTACACTTTTTGGCACTGAATTTCAGCTGCCAAACATTTGACCTCCTCTCTAGCCTTTGCAAGTTTCTGCATCTTCTTAACCTCCTCCACGATGTCTGCTCTGCACAGAGCTTATTGTCGTCCGTGAAGGGATACATCTTGCCCTGGATTTCTTCTTCCATGTTGCAGATGAACATATTGAAAGGGACTGGACCCTTGTGGTACCTCACTGGTGAATTCCATCTCTTCTGATCTGACTCAGTTAACCACAACCCTCTGTTGTCTCCCTTCCAACCAATTTCCCACCCATTTGTGTCCTTCGCTTCACCCAGAACCTCTAGCTTCTTCAGCAGCCTTCTGTGAGGCACCACGTCTAAAGCCTGGCTAAAATCAATGTAGAGTAAATCCACAGTGTGGCCCTTCTTACCCCATGAATTCTCCAGTATTCCTAACTCTTGAAGTCAGCCTTAAAAGTAGAACTGCCCGGAGATAGATCATTATGCTAATGATGGAACCATCATTGGCTTTTGCCACTTATTCAGGTGCTACCCTTCTTAACTGCTGCATTCTAATACCCCTCAGACTTCTTTCTCTGCCTGCCAAGTCAAGACGCCTTGGAGACTTCTCCTCAGTCGTTCACAAGTGTTACTTCTATAATTATAAGTATTTTCTTTCATAATTTTCATTTCTAGGATTGTGGATATGTTGTTCATCCACACTCTTTGGCATGTCTCTTTCTCCTTTAAGGATCGCCAGAAGTCTTCAAGCTGGCTCTTCCCACCCACCCGGGTGGGTATAACCCTCGGCTCCACCCCATGATGCCAGATCTTCCTTTCCGCTGGAAGATTTAGGTTGCCTCTGCGTGCTCCCGCATTTTGTAGGCCCTGGCTTCAAAACCTTCGTTATTCCGAAAATTTGTCTGGTTTGCATTAGCAATCGTGGACTACTTACCTTCGATTTTGAAGGCAAGTCTTCCCCCAGATTTCGCCAGTGTTCGTAACGCCAGAAAATGCTGCCCACCAACCTCCACACCACGTAGGCCTATTACCTCAGGTGCTCACTTATGACACGTCAAGTGCATTTGTCTTGCATTTCACCCTAACGCCCACTTACAACCATCTCGCAGACACCTGAAGTTGAGGGAGGTCAAAAACGGAACCCTCTGGTGAAATCTAAGGAGGCTCGTGGGCAGTTTCCACGGCCGGGATCTGCCGAGCAATTGAATGCATGCAAGCCTTTGAGGAGGAAGCTGCCGGGCAGTAGAATCTTTCTCTCAGAGCTTCTGCTCCACTCAACCTGGGCTCCACCTTCTGGGTTCCTTCCAAGACCTGTGCCAATCTCTCCTGACACAGGGGAGGGTCCTCTGAGCTTGCACTCCTCGGTCCCGAAGCGGAAAGGACCTGGGATCGTCTTCATCTCGCAGGAAGACGCTCTGGGATCGGAGAGATCTCTGTCTCAGGAACAGGCAGTCTCAACTTCGCTGAGATTGCCACTCAGCCGCTGGCTTCTCAACTTTGCCGCCTGGCCAGTCGACCGAAGGCCAATCGACGTAGGTTGAATTAATTATTTACCCATTGTCGCCGACTCCGTCGAAGATTCTCTTAATCGGACTCGGTCCTTTCTTTCCCGACTTTGAGACCCAGCCTGCTGGGAATCCTGGCTCAGGAAGTGGTCCCTGACCTGGGAAATCACCCACCTGCCTGATCTCGATTGAGGTCCAGGACCCCCAATCGAAAGGCTGAGGAAGAGCCACAGCTGTAAAAGGAGGTGACGCCATCAGTCGCCCTCGCCCTCCTCGGATGAGGAGAGGCTGGCAGGAAACTCCGTGCTCAGGAGGACCTTGTGGCAGCAGTTGATTCTGACCAGGCATGAGCCGACCCCCACTCCTACCCTGGCAGTTACTTGGCTTTCGCCCCCAGGCCGAGGTTGCCTCCTTCGAGCAGATTAAGTCGTTCCCCACCCGCTGAGCTGGCGAAACCTCCAGTTCAGCCAAAACTGGTCTCTCCACTGATAGTGGTGGAACCACACCACCAAAGCAGCCTGTGGGAGGGGCCCTTCTAAGGAAGATAGACCAGACACTGGGCTTCCTGCGCTCTTCAGTCACTGTCACCCCAGACTGCCCTCTGGTCGAAGGTGACCTAGGTGATCGTTGTATCCGGATTCCTCGGGTTCGGATGTGACCGGCCTACATTCTTACCCCGGGGATGACGAATCAGCCAGTGGGTTAGAGATGGAGAAAGGTCCTTCGTCCTTTCAGGGCATTCTTCACCTCATCTCTGAGTCTATAGGGATGCCCCTGGAACCAGTTCAGAAAAAGGCGGAGTACCCTCTCACGGACATCCTCAAGAGAGGGGATACCCCGACGGAGGCCTTTCCGGTGGCCGAGGCTATAGTTGGCTCGGCCTTAGAAATTTGGTAGCGCCCTGCCTCCTGTCCAGCTCCGTCTAGCCGCATGCGGCAAGTGCGCGGTGCCCATGGGTCCCTTGCGGGGTTCACAGAGCACCCTTCAGCCGAGAGCCTGGTGACTGCCTCTGTGTTCAGGCGTATTGGCAGTTCTGCCGACACTGACCGACCTCCCGAAAAAGAATTAAAACTCCTGGATCATTCGGCTCGCAAGGTCTGTACGGCCTCATCTTTAGGTCTTCATCAGGCAAGTTTGGTCGTCGTCATGGCACACTTCTCTCATGCCCTCTTGGGTTCTTTGGATGAAGTCCTCACACACCTCCGCACGGATGTGCAGACCACGGTCAAGCAGGTCCAGGATAAGGGCCGGGCTGTTGCCAGACAGCAGCTTCAGACAGCCCTGGACATTGGGGATTCTTGTGCCCGCTCGATGGCAGCCGTAGTTGCCTCTCGTCGTAGGGCTTGGCTGAGACTCTACTCTTTTCCGGCAAATATTCAGCACAAACTAGCTGATGTGCCTTCCTGGGCACCGACCTTTTCAGCCCAGGTGTGGCTGGAACGTTCAGCATATTGAGCAGTCCAATGCCACCTTGGACACTGCTTCGCTAAGGTTCTTTAGGCAAGAAACAGCAGAAGAAGCTGCCTTTTCGGCACTCTACCCGTGCGGCACAGCAATTCTCCTTTCAAGGAAGGCAACAGCAGCAGCAGGCTGAAGCTTGGTGACCTCGTCCAAAGCCCGGGCCCTCCCGGGCCTGTAAAGGAGGATGAGGTTCAAGTCCTGGATCCTCCTCCAAGCCTGCTCAGTGATGGGGCGGGGGCTGCCTCCCCCTCTCCCATCACGCCAGCTCTGGGTCCTCCCGTGGGGAGCCGGCTCCGCCACTTCCTTTCCGCCTGCTCTGCTCTCACTACGGACAGGTGGGTTCTCGAAGTGGTCAGTCAGGGACTGCATATATAATTCAAGCAGTACCCTCCAAGCCGAGCCCGCGCCCCTAGGGAGGAAAGAGTATCCATCCACACTGTCGCCTCTCCAGACGACATTACTCAACTCCTCCTCAAAGAAGCAGTAGCTCCAGTGGCGGGTCCTCCAGTAGACCCAGACTTTGTCTCCAGGTACTTCCTGTTGGCCAAGCGGATGGGGGGCTGGCGCCCCATTCTAGATCTGCACCACCTGAATCAGCATCTCAGGTCACGCACCTTTCGGATGGTCACTCTGTCCTAGATCATACCATCCTTGGAACAAAACATGTGGTTCTGTTCACTGGATCTGCAGGACGCTCTTTCACGTCCCAATCTGTCTGTCTCATCGGTGGTTCCTCCGCTCAGAGCTGAGGGACCTGCACGGCTTCCCGAGCCATGCCGCTTGGCCTGTATCTGCCCCACGGGTCTTCACCAAATGCATGGCAGTGGTGGCAGCCCATCTCTGGCATCGGGAGAGGGGTCAGGATTTATCCCTACCTGATGATTGGCTCTTAGCAGGTCCCACCCAACAGGAGGTGCAGAGGTCCGGGAGCTGGCCCTCCAGACCTGCTCCCAACCTCGCTTCCTGATCAATGAGGCCTAAGTCAGAACTCGTGGCCTTCCCAGGTGATGTACTTCACTGGGGCAGAGTTCCGACTCTTGTCAGGCCAGAGCTTGACTCCAGGCGGACAGGGCGGAGGTTCTCTCCTCCTTTGCCCAATCATTTCTGGTTTGGCAAGTGCACCCTGCCTGGGACTTTTTGCGCCTCCTGGGTTACATGGCAGCGTGCACCTCAGTGGTCCGTTGGGCCCGGTTGCACATGCGGCCCCTCCAGTGGGAGCTGGCCGCCCAGTGGACTTAGCGCCACAGTCATTTTGACTAGCTGATCACTGTGACCCAGAAGATGTCAGATGCTCACCAGTGGTGGACTGCCTCAGACCAGTTGCAGGAAGGGATCCCATTTCTCCGCCCTGAGCCAACGGCCGTCCCTACGACCGATGCCTCTCTCATGGGCTGGGGAGCCCACATGGGGGACAACAGGGCCCACGGGTTCTGGACCCCCAAAGAATCCCGATGTCACATCAACCTGTTGGAGCTCAGAGCAGTGAGACTGGCACTGTCAGCTTTCGCTCCTCAGCTCTGGAATCAAGTGGTTCAAGTCCAGATAGACAATACCACGACCATGTACTACCTCAACAAACAGGGTGGCACGCACTCCCGTTTGCTTTGCAGAGAGTCGTTCTGCATCTGGACCTCGTCAGCCGTTTGGAGTGGATCTCCTAGCCATTCATGTGGCAGGAGCCTCAAACCATCTGGTGGATGCTCTCAGCCGCTTAGGCGAGACATCCCACGAGTGGTCTCTCCATCCAGAGGTGGCTTACAGCCTGTTCTCCCACTGGGGCAAACCGATGGTGGACCTGTTTGCCTCCAGGGAAAATACCAAGCTGAGGCTGTTTCATGCCCACCCCCCTAAGCAGGGCTTGCTGCAGTGGAATGCCTTCTTGAGGCTGTGGACCCCAGGCCTCCTTTGCGCCTTCCCTCTATTTCCCTTGATCCACAAGGTGAGGAGGGACAAGGCGAGGTGATCCTGGTAGCCCCAGACTGGCTGCGTGCAGTTCTGGTACCCAGATCTCCTCAGTTTTAGCTGCAGGCCCCTGGAGCGGCTCCCAGCACACCCGGACCCGATCTCTCTCAATCTGCGGAAGGTATACCATCCGGACCTTCAATCCCTGCACCTCACAGCCTGGTTCCAGAGTGGCTAGAGTTCCAGGCTTTGGGTCTTTCTGAGGATGTCTTCACCATGGTGGAGGCATCAAGAAAGGAATCGACCAGGAAATGTTATGCATTCAAATGGAAAAGGTTTTCCATTTGGTGTCAGGGTAAGGGCCTGGAACCTTTGTCCTGTCCAGTGGCTAACATTCTCTACTACCTTTGGTCTCTGTCCAAAGGGGGTCTTCGGTCATCGACCCTTAGGGTGCACCCAGCAGTCATCTCTGCTTACTGGGCGAGGGCCGGTCAGCCGTGTTTGCGCGAGGAGACCGTGGTCGGGCGCTTTTAAAGGCCTGGATCACATATCCCTTCCGTGCGTGAATCTCCACCTCCATGGGATCTGCTGCTGGTACTGGCAAAGCTCTGGCAAGGGCTTCATTAGAACTAATGCACAAGTGTGTTGGTCACACTTGTCATGGAAAATGGCCTTCCTGGTGGCTATCATGTCTGCCAGGAGGACAGGGCACTCAGGCTCTTTCGTGGACTCCCTTATCTGGTTTTCCACAGGGACAAGGTTGTCCGATGCCCCCACCCGAAATTCCTTCCGAAGATGGTGTCAGAGTTTCACCTTAACCAGCTGTTAACCCTGCCTGTATACTACCCCAGTTACATCTCTGAGGCCGAGTACAGGCTCCATACTTTGGACCTGAGACATGCTCTCTCCTATTACAAGGAGAGGACGGCGGAAATTTGGGGAGAGGTTCGCCAACTGTTTGTCACCTACGCTGAAGCTGCTTCTGGCAGACTTGCAGCAAAACAGAATATTGCAAGGTGGATCACATCTTGCATCAGTCTGTGTTATGAATTGGTGGGCATGGAGCCTCCCAGAGGGATAAGAGCTAATTCTACCCGCCATACCACTGCATCGGTGGCTGCTTCCAGGGACATCCCTATCCAGGAAATCTGCCAGGCTGCTTCCTACAAGTCAACAAACACCTCCATTACCAAACTACCACACTGACCTTGAGTTACACGGGATGCTGATTTGGGGGCCTCAGTTCTCCAATCTCTTTCCTAAGTTGGGGGTGTGCGCCTTGCCTCCCTCCCTCTTCCCATAGAACTGCTAGGAGTCTGCCAAAAAGTGTGGATGAACAACATATCCATGATCCTAGAAGAACAGGTTACTCACCTGTAACAGTAGTTCTAGGAGTGGTATATGTTGTTCATCCACACGGACCCACCCGACCTCCAAGGCTGTGTGACGCAAAATACTTGACTTCAGCAGGCTAAGATCTGGTGTCATGGGGCGGAGCCGAGGATTATACCACCCGGGTGGGTGGGAAGAGCCAGCTTGAAGACTTCCAGCGATCCTTTAAGGGGAAAGGGACATGCCAAAGAGTGTGGATGAACAACATATACCACTCCTAGAACTACTATTACAGGTGAGTAGCCTGTTCTTTCTGCCTTTTTCTGTTTTATTAGTAAACTGTTGGTTTAGAGTAGGAATTGAAGTGTTTTTCTGTTTCTCTCGGTTTGGGATGACTGCTGAGGAACTGAGATTTTGTTAGTTTAGTTGCAGTTTTTTGACTGAAATTCGTAGTTTCATTTAAATTTAATTTTTTCTTTGTAAAAAATAAATCCGGTTCTTTTTCTACTTTTCCTGGTTCCTGTCGAGCGTCCTCAGTTCGGAACCGACGCCAATCATAAATTAAAAAGAAAAAGAACTTACTTCTGGTTGAGGTATTTTAGTTTTCTTTGCAAATGTCAGAAAAGCCTAAGAAAAAAACTGGCTCCACAGGGTTTAAAATTGTATGCAGTATGGGGGTGTTTTACCAAGGCTGACAAACATGACTTACTTGTTGTCTGCCTTGGTTAGTGTGATACAGGTGACTGACCCCTGTCATAGTGGACACCCGGATAAAATTGAAACCCCCTTCCCCAAGCAGTATATATGTTTTGTATAATGTTCAACATGCTGCTTTGGCAGGCTGTAACAAAACTGAGTATAGTTACAAAACTAAGAGGACAGTTTTAATAGAAAATTAACAAATGTTTGTGTGTGTTTTATCTAGATTTTAGCATCCCCTTCTAAGATATATTTTACAGCAGACACCATGAGGTAATATGACGCTGCAAGAGAGTTTAAGAGCTCAGAATGTTCTGACCTCGCTCTGACCTTTAACAACGTTGTAAACAAGTTATGTAATGTTCTCCAGGTGCCAAATAACTGTTCTCTGTGGTGCAGCAGTGGCCCCTAGTAGCTAGTTTTATGTTATGTCTGCTGTTAATCAAAAGGCAGTGGAAAATTTTTCCAACTTCTAGTGAGCTTATAAAAAGCACTACTTCAGTGCTGAGAGAGGTATAGCTAGGGTGGTCAGTTGGATACTGACTGAGGAAGGTGGAAGACCTGGTAGTGTGTGCTTTCACGCCATTTGACTTATGTTAGGCTTAAGAAAAAGCCTTGGAAACTGTTGAAGCTAATCAGTTGTCTGACTTACCAGTTTGCTTTCTGTATATTTTACTTGATAAAAATTGCGGTTTTTTTTTGCACCTGACTTGTGGTCTGCATGAAATTGTAGCATCCTAAACCCACACCTGGTGACAGTGAGGAACATTTCTTTGCTGAGTGTGACATTTGTAAGTCTTTCCCCCAAAAGACGCTTGAAAAATGTCAGGGGAGACCTCACAGAAAGTTGGAGGAGAGTGTTTCAGGCTCTGACCAACCCTCAAATAATGTGGATGAAACTGCTATTACTAAGCAAGCAACCCTGATAAGGGTGATCCCTTGACCGATAAAAGAACCGATGAACAGGCTAAATCTCCGGTTCCTTCAAAAAGATCGAAGAAAACAAAGCACACTGAACTCCCTAGTGAAAAGCCTAAGGGGACTTCTTTGGTGCCTAGCAGTTTTCCTACACCTGAGGATATTGCCCAGGCATTCAAAGTGATTAAAGTTTTACAGAGGCTGGTACCCCCGGTTCCCCAAACACCGGTTCAAACCCTGGTTCAGCAAACAGTTTCCTTAGTTCCAGTTTCACTCCAGGAACACACAGAGTATGAGGAAGAGGATTATGATGAAGGGGAACCCATAGAACCTGAAGTTTCCCCCTGATCAGGAATTTGGATCTTCACCCAGGGCATCTGAGGACTATTATTCCCATTTCTCCTTTGTCAGGAAAATGGTTGATGCTCCGGATATAGCCACTAGTGAAGTTGTAGAAGATGAGGTGGAATATCTGGAGCTTACGGTGCTAACACCCTCTAAAAAATTGCTGTTCCCTATTAACATATACTTTAAGAAAGATATCTTAAAAATTCTGCAGAGACAGAATTCTGTTCCACCTCTGGATAAGAGGTCTGATAAAAATCACCAGTTGGATAGGGAGGGGGGCTGAGTTTCTGTTTACTCACCCTGACCATCAAAGTGTCGTACAGACCGCAGCCCGTGACAGGGGAAAGGTGCCCTTGGCATCACATCTCCCTGAGAAGGATTCTAGAGAGCTGGACAGTATGGCCAAAAAGGGCTATCTGTCAGCTTCATTGGCTATCAGGCCTACGCTGCACAGTATCAGAAATCACTGTGGCAGTCTATTCTGGTTATGTCTGAGAAAGCTCAGTCTGCTCTCTCAGCTGATTTCGCTGAGACTGCCAGATTCGGCCTGGAGGCTGCAAAGTATCAATTTCAGATGGCAGCAGATGCCAGTGACACTACTGCCAGGTATATGGCCCTCTTTGTGGCTCTAAGAAGATTTGCTTGGCTCAGGGCCACAAACCTCACACAGGATACCCAGACAAAAGCCATGGATTTTCCTGTAGAAAATAACTCCTTATTTGGAGATAAGACAGGGACCTATATGAAGAAGGCGGATGAGTACAAAGCCTCCTACAGGAGCAACTCTGCCAAAGAGAGAGCTTCACCTTCCACAAGACCTTATGCAAGGGAAGACAGGGGTAGAGCTAGTTACAGCAGGCCTTTCTATCAGGCTCAGGCTGTCCCCCAATACCAGCAGTACCCTCAGCAGATAGGTACTTCAGAGGTAGGGGCAGAATGGGCTATTGGTGTGGCTCCCAGGTTGGTGAGGCCCAGCCCCAATCCAAGCAGAATCCCTGACTTACTTGCCAAGGCCACCTCCCCAGTCCCTGTTGGGGGCAGGCTGGCTCACTAATTCCAGACTTGGAAAAACATAACCATGGACAAGTGGGTCCTGGAAGTAGTGGATCAAGGTTTGTCCCTAAGTTTCAAATCCTTTCCCCCCACTAAGAACAAGGGTTTTCAAACCTGCTTCTAATACAGAGAAGCTGTTGGAAAAGGAGGTGCAAAATCTGCTCTTGTCAAGGGCAGTGGAACGTGTTCTTCTTCAGCTAAAGGAAAAAGGGTTTTACTCAAGGTATTTCCTGACCACAAAGAAAAATGGGGAGTGGCGGCCTATTCTAGACCTAAGGTTACTAAACAGGCACTTAGTGAAGCCAAAGTTCAAAATGGTAACCTTGGCAATGATTCTACCAGCTGATCAGAAAGGAGACTGGTTGGCCTCCTTGGACCTAAAAGATGCTTGCTTCCACTTCCCCGTAGGGGAGTACCACAGAAAATACCTCCGGTTCAGACTCCCATCAGGCCATTACCAGTTCTCAACACTACCATTCAGTCTCTCCTCAGCCCCAAGAGTGTTCACAAAGTGCTTAGCAGTAGTGGTGGTGGCATATCTAAGAGGGCTAGGTGTCAGTGTCCCCTATCTGACGACATTGGCTGTTGGTGAAAAATCACCACAGCAGGTAAAGGACTACTTGTATCCCAAGAGCTCCTGGAGTCTTTAGGTCCTACTAAACCTCAAAAAGTCTCTCCTACTATTCAGTAATGAAGAAAGCTGGACATCATGAGTTTGAGAATCAGTGAAAGGTTGAAGGTGTTAGTGGAAAACGTAGCTTATTTTCAGCCGGTTAACGGGTGTATCGAAGAAATTGACAAATCAAGTCCATTTAAGTGACATTTCATTTGTCAGTTTTTCCAGATACACTCCCTGTTCCTGCCCACTGAAGGGCTGAGGCACTAGGGGCTGTTTTTTTTTTTTCACTAGGCACCTTGCCAAATAAACTAGCACCTGCTTTAACATTTTCAAATCACAAGTGCTAAGCTTTTTCTTCATTATTGTATAAATTTGAGCTGGCTGTTCTGCTTGGGCACCGCTGCATTCTGCGTGCACCTTTCTTTACATATGCTACAACCAGTGCGGGTTCTGCAGTTCATAGGGGCAGAACTAGACACCCTGAAGGGAAGGGCGATTCGCCTCAGGACAGGTAAGCAATATCTATAAATTGCTGGCCTGCCTCAGTCTGCACAAGCCAAAGACAGTAAGGCAGTTCCCACAGCTACTGGGACACATGGCTGCAGCAACAGGCACAGTCCTGGGTTCCAGATTCCAAATGAGGGATATACAGTTCAACCTCGGGCACATTGGTGGCAAAGTAGGGACCCTCTCAGAGTTGATTCCAGTAACAAGGACATTACTACAAGCCCTTCAGTGGTGGAAGGAAGGAGACATCTAAGAGAAGGGGTTCTTCCAGAAAGAGTCTCCATCAGTGATTCTCACAACAGATGCATCACTTGGGGTAGGTGAGGTGCCCACCTAGGGAGCCACCACCCACAGAACCTGGTCGAGTGCAGAGTCACTTCAGCACATAAACCTGCTGGAACTAAGGGCAGTATTACTAGCTTTGCAGGCCTTCGCACTATTGGAGTGCAGGCAGAGTGGTACAGGTCAGAACAGACAATACAACCACCATGTACCACTTAAAAAACAGGAGGGACAAGGTCCAATCCCTATGCACAGAGGCAATGAAGATTTGAGCTTAGCTTATTCACTCTTCACTGCAAGCTATTCATCTGCCAGGCAAGGACAACACCCTAGCAGATGCCTGAGTCGGATCAACTAGGCCCATCATGAGTTGACCCTGAAGAGGCAGTTGCTGAGGGTATTGTTCAGAAGATGGGGCTCCCCAGAGATGGATCTTTCTGCATCCCACGAGAACCACCACCTACCACAGTATTTTTTTTTTTTAATGCTCCCCCTCTCCTCGCAGATCTCCCCCTCTTCGGGAGACACCTATGGCCTTTTTAGCCCTCGCTCACCTACCAGGTGACCGGAGCAGTCCGTCTCCCATGGAGTCGGCTGTACTTCCAGGCGGTACATGGGCGCTTCACACCTCAAACATCTATATTCGCCGACGCTGTCTCTGGGCCTGGTGGGCATTGAAGGTCGGGTCTGGTGCTGCGCTCACCGAGGCTGCGCAGGCATTTTGCTTTCTCCGGATGCCATGTCCCCCGACATCAAGGCGCTGAGGCACCGACGCCTGGCATGTCGCCTCCGCTCGCATCGGACTTGCTGTACTCGGTCTCCACCTGGGCCAGACAAGAGCCGAGCTCTGGCATCCCTCCCCGGAGAGGACGGCGGTTCCTAGGGACGCTCAAGTTCTCACCGGGCTCATTCGAACGATTAGCTGGCGTCGCAAGCGAAATCCAACCGCTGCGCCGGCGGGCTGGCTTCTGCCACAGTATTGTTGCAGACCACGAGCCAGGGGTACAATACCCCTGGATGCTCTGACTCTGGACTGGTCAGGAAGGCAGCTATATGCCTTCACTCCTTTTCCTCTGATCTTCAGAGTTCTGATCAAACTCCGATCCCAGCCAGCATCAATAACCTTGATAGCACCAGATTGGGCAAGGTAGCCATGGTACCCTCTGCTGAATTTCATGTCTGTGGAACAGCCAATACACCTCCCTCGGAGGCACAACTTGTTAACCTCCAACTAAGGGAGGATCCTGTATCTGAATCTCAGATTCCTCAGGCAAGAGGCATGGCTCTTGAGGATTTAGAGTATGCAGGTTTGCATCTCTCAGAAAGTGTTCTGAATGTTTTACGAGGTTACAGGAAGTCATCTACCAAGAAAACCCATGCTTTAAAATGGAAGAGGTTTTCTATTTGGTGCTCCATCAATGATGTGGCGCCAAAACAAGCGTGGATTCCAGCATTCAAACAGGAAGCTTGCTGTATTCTGACTATATGCAGTTAGCCCCAGCACTTGAACTGCTCTGGAGAGAAATGGGTTAATTCTTTGCCAACGATAGAATGTTGAGCTCGACTCGTTTTCAAACCTCTGTCCCGGTACTCTCAGTGTAACCATTAGATCCTTTACTCTGCCAAACTGTGAAGTCGCTCCGGAGATGATCTCGTTCGGTTCAAGTAAAAATCTGTCGGTTTTTCAACCATTTTCTTATTTTTTTGGTATTCAGATCTCTGTCTACGGTACAGTAAGTGTATTTAGTGGGTAGTTAAGAGTTTTGTTGGTAGAGATTGTTTTTTCTTCAGTTTCTTCCCGGTCAGTCCAGTTTGGAACTGAAGCAAATTCTGTATTGGTTTTTCTTTGTATTTTTTTCTACCTTTCGTACTGTGGTTTCCGCTACCTATTGGATCCTAAAAAACCCGACATTTTCTTCGTTTTTTTTTTTTTTAACCGACAGGTTTGTAGCTGCCTGGCTTAACCGCTGGTAATGGTAACTTATTATTTTATAGGCATGTCTGAGAAACCCAAAAAGAAAACCAGTCCCACTGGGTTTCAACACTGCACCGAGTGTGGAGAGGCCTTTGCTAAGGCTGTTCCCCACCTCATCTGTATTTGTTGTCTGGGGTTTGACCACCTCAAGGAAGACTGCCAGATTTGCAAAAACTTTCCCAAAGCCACTTTAGATAAACATTTATGTAGGCTGAAGGAAAGGGAGGCTGAGAAGTCTACTGACCCGGATGGCCAGCCCAGTTCAGTTCCTACCAAACCTGAGGGGGTGCCCACTGACCTGGGCGATACCTCCTTGGGCAAAAGGAGAGCCAATTCTGTGGAATCGGTTCCGTCTAAGAGAAAGTGCAAGTCAGCCAGTTCAGATCCCGGTCTCCATGTTCCGACTGCTAAAGAAATTGCTAAGCGATTAATATTGTACAGTCACTTTGCGGGTTCTGGCCGAACGCCACCGACTCAGACGATCGGTTGGTGGGAGGCTTCTGCTTCTGAATATGATCCTGAAGCCTTTTATGAGGGTGATTGGGAAGGAGAAGATTTTGAAGAAGATTATGAAGGCCTTGATGAGCCAGTAGAGCCTGACATCTCCTCAGACAGGCCTTCTAATGCGTCTCCTCCCAGACTTTGAGTCCTCCTCCATTTCTTGTTCTACAAGAAAGTGGCAGATACTCTTCAGCTTCCAGTGGAAGAGGCTGAACAGGATCAGGAGGAACCTGACTATGTTGAGATGATGGAATGACAAGGACAGCATTCCCTGTCATCTCAATTCCCAGATAAAGGATTCCAGGAAAGTGGATGCAATGGCAAAGAAACAGTACTTGACATCCTCTTTAGGGCTCAGGCAAGCTACTTTCATGGCATAGACAGCCAGATACCAGAAATCTATGTGGGTTATGGTCTGGAGCTGGCTAGAATGCCCCTCCCAGCTGGCCAAGGAGCTGGAGCTAGAGCAGGTGGCTGTGGATGGTATTGAGGCATCGAAGGTCCAGTTTCATGCTGCTGTTGAGTCGAATGATGTACATTCCAGGGTTATGGCTACATCTGTCTCCCTGAGGACATTTGCTTGTACATACATACATAGATACATAGACAGTGTCGGCAGATAAGGGCCTATGGCCCACACAGTCTGCCCATTTGAGCTTGTAAGTTCAGTTTGTTTTCCAAGAAGTCTGTTGTCTCCCCTGACCTCCAGAATTCCTTTGTCTATCCCATGCATTCTTAAATCCCGGATTGTTTCAGCCCCCACCACTTCCTCTGGCAGGGTGTTCCACTTGTCCACCACCCGTTCTGTGAAGAAATTCTTCCTCACGTTTCCTCTGAATCGTCCTCCCTCCAACTTCATCCCATGCCCTCTAGTCCTGGAACATCTTTTTCGTTTAAAAATAGTGTATTCCTGCACCCTGTTGCTCCCTGTAAGATACTTGTATGTCTCTATCATATCCCCTCTCCTCCCTCCTCTCCTCCAGGGAGTACATGTTCAGTTCCTTCAACCTGTCCTCATAGGACTTGTGATGCAATCCATGCACCATCTTTGTTGCCCTCCTCTGAACCTTCTCTACCCTGTCTATCTCCTTACATAGGTAAGGTCTCCAGAACTGTACAGTGTACTCCAGGTGGGGCCTCACTAGTGTCTTGTATAGTGGAATTATGACCTCCCTTTTCCTGCTGGTGATGCCCCTGCCTATGCATCCCAGCATCCTGTTTGCTTTACCTGCTGCCTTGTCACACTGTTTCCCTGCCTTGAGGTCATCAGAGATGATAACCTCAAGATCCTTTTCCTGCTTGGTGCATGCATATCCTCACCCCCAACTGATATATTGTGCTACGGTTTTGTGCCCCATATGCATTATCTTGCACTTCCTTGCATTGAATTTCAACTGCAAAACCCCTGACCATTCTTTCTGTAGTTTCTGCAGGTCCTTTCTCATTCTGTCTACACCCTCTGGTGTGTCTGCTCTGTTACAGAGCTTTGTGTCATCAGCGAACAGTGAAATTCTGCCTTCTAGGTCCTGCGCAATGTCACTGATGAAGATATTGAATAGGACCGGTCCCAGGACTGATCCCTGTGGTACCCCACTGGTCACTCTTCCTCTGTGGAGTGACAGCCATTTACCACCACCCTCTGTGTCCTGCCGCCCAGCCAGTCCTACCCACCACACTATTCCTGCCCACACCCATATTCCCCAGTTTGTGCAATAGTCTTCTATGTGGCACAGTGTCAAAGGCCTTGCTGAAGTCCAGATAGGCCATGTCCACTGCCCTCCCTAATCCACCTCCCTAGTCACCCAGTCAAAAATTCAATGAGGTTGGTCTGACATGACTCCCCTGGTGAAACCATGCTGCCTTGGGTCCATGGTCCATTGACAACCAGATGTTCCCCAATCTCTCTCTTTCAGTAGTGCTTCCATGATCTTCCCCACTACCGAGGTGAGGCTGACTGGTCTGTAGTTCCCGCTTCCTCTTTGTTCCCACTTTTGTAAGGGGACTACATCTGCTATCCTCAGTCTTTGGGTACCTCCCTGTTTCCAGTGATCGCTAAACAGGATAGCCAGAGGTTCAGCCACCACCTCTTAGTTCTTTAGCACCCTGGGTGCACCCTTTCTGGCCCCATTGCTTTATCAACTCTTATTACTTCCAGTTCCTTCAGGACACTTTCTCGTGTAAAGGGACTTGTGTCCATTTCTGCACCATTCTCACCTCTTGTACTCCGTTCAGACCCATTACCCTCCTCTTCCTCAGTAAAGACTGAGCAGAAATACCTGTTCAATATGTTAGCTTTACTGTTGTCATCCTCCACACAGCCCCCATCCTCCCCCTTCAGTCTCACTATCCCTCCCTTTGCCTTTCTTTTTTCACTTATGTACCTGTAAAAGGTTTTGTCCCCGCTACCCACTGATTTTGCAATGTGTTCTTCTGTCTGAGCTTTGGCTTCCCTTACTGACCTCCCTACCTCCCTTTGCTTCTCCTGGTACTTCTCCCTATCCCCTTCTGCCTGTGTCTTTTTGTATTGCCTGAATGCAATCTTTTTGGCTTTCACTTTCTTTGCTACCTCTTTGGAAAACCATAGTGGTCTCCTCTTCCTTTTCCTCTTGCTAACCTGCTTAATACATAATTCTGTTGCTCTTGTAATCCCCATTTTAAATACTGCCCATTGTTCCTCAACCCCTGATTCCTGCCCCATTCCCCTTAATGCCTCTTTCAAGTATCTCCCCATTTTCCCAAAGTCTGCCCCCCTAAAATCCAGGATACATGTTTTTGTGTGGTTTGGTTCTGTGCTTTCTGTGATTTCAAACCACTGTGACTGGTGGTCACTGTTCCCCAGGTGCTCCCCCACTGTTACCCCCATCACACTGTCCCTGTTTGTGAGCACAAGGTCCAGTATTGCCTTCTGCCAAGTTGGTTCCATGACCAGTTGCTTGAGAAGGCACCCTGAAGGAGTCCAGGATAAATCTGCTCTAGTTGATGCTGCTGCTGGGATGCTCCAGTCCACGTCTGGAACATTGAAGTCTCCACCAGTACTACCTCACCCTTGTCTGCCATCCTTTGGATGGCTAGCATCAACTCTATCTGTTTCTTCCTCTTGGGCTGGTGGTCTATAGACCACACCTGTATGGATGGCTGGCCCCATTTTCTTTCCAGCTTAACCCACAGTCTCTCTCCCCATTTTGTTCCTCCTGGATCTCTGTGGCCTTTATGTCATTTTTCACATACAGTGCCACTTTTCCTGCCTGCCCTGTCTCTTCTGAATATGTTGTGCCAGGTATGGCCATCTCCCAGTCGTGGTTATCATTACACCAGGTTTCAGTGATGGCCACAATGTCCAGGTCTGACTGCACCATGATAGCCTCCAGATCTTCCATCTTGTTGCTAAGGCTCCTGGCATTTGCACATGGCTTTCCATGATTTGACCTCCCTAGACTGTTTTGCTGTTCTACTCCAGCCCCTTCCTTGGTTGTCCTTTATCCCTGGTTCTCCTTGCTGTCTGCCCTTCTGCTGAATTTTGTCCCTTTTCTGCCTATCCACCTCTTGGGCGCTAATCTCCATCTTTTGCACACTGCTTTTCAGAGACAGCAACTCCTCTGGTTCACTGGTTCCACTGCTAGCTGTGGGGGGTGAGCAAGTAGGTACCCTCCTTGCTGGCCTGCCACCCCCCCTTTGCTAGTTTAAATGCTTGCCAATGTAGCATTTAAACTTATCATTGAGTGCTTGGATTCCCCTCCAGGATTGATGCAGGCCGTCAGGCTTGAACAAACCTCCATCCTTCCAGGTGGTCCCCAGTCACCAATGAATCCAAACCCTTCCTCACAGCACCAGTTCTTCAACCATGAGTTAAAGTTCCTGGTGCATGCACCCCTATGCTCTCCATTGCCTCTCACAGGTAGTACTTCTGAGAAAGTGACAGAAGTAGCTACTTGCTTGAGACCCTTCCCCAATTTCCTAAACTTTTCCTGAACTTCCTTTGGCTCCCCATTTGCCAGGTCATTAGTACCTAGGTGGATAATGACATCCAGCTCACCTCCTGTCTTGCCTTCCCAGTGATCCCAGGATCTTCCTTCCATCCCTCCATGCCGTGGCACCTGGTAGGCACCTCCTCCCTGTCCTTCCCTCCTGTGTTCCTAGCTGGATCCCTCTTATGATGGAGTCCCCACCAGGATTCGCTCCTTCTCCTCTGGGGTCCACTGCTTTCCCGCTGAGGTCATCTCCTTGGCTAACCTCCACATCCTTTTCTTCCACTTCTCTGGGTACCTCTATTTGGTTGTCCCGTTTGCCAGTGTGGCATATGAGTTCTTGAGTGGAATAGGATCTGGGATGTGCCTCTGCCTGACCACTCTAACCCTCCCTGCGCCCACTGTCATCCAAGTGCTCCTCGTTCTCGGCATTCTTTGCTTGGCTCAGGTGTACCAGTCTATCACAGGATACCCAGAACAAGGCCATGGATTTTCCTGTCACGGTAATTCTCTGTTTGGGGAGCAAACAGAGGCTTACATGAAAAAGATGGGCGAATACAGGACCATGTACAGGAGTGCTTCAGCCAGGGAAAAGTAGGTCACTCCTCAGAAGCAGCAATCTACCAGGGCTGGCAGGGGCAGGCCTTTTCATAGGACTTTTTACCAAGCCCAGGCCTCCTCTTCTTTTCAGCAGAGTGGTTTACTTGGAGGAAGAGGCAGAAGGGGGATGACAGGGCTACATCCTCCACTCAGTCTAAGCCCCCTGCCAAACAGACACCCTGAGGTGTCAGTCAGGGTCACCTCCTCAGTTCCAGTATGGGGCAGGCTGGCTCACCATTGCCAGGCCTGGAGTCTGTTACTTCAAACAAATGGATCCTGGAAGTAGTGAGCAAGGGACTTGCTCTCAGTTTCAAAGGTTCCCAAAAATGAGAGTAAAGTATTTCAGTCCTCCTCTCCTTTGGAGACAAAGGCCTTAGAGGCAGAAATCTCCTCTCTACTACTTCTGCAAGCAGTAGAGAAGGTGCCTGTTTGTCTCAGGGGAAAAGGACTGTATTCCAGATACTTCCTTACCCCAAAAAAGATGGGAGTGGCAACCCATCCTAGATCCAAGCTACCTAAACAAACATATACTAAAGCCAAAGTTCAAAATGGTGACTCTGGGAATAATTCTTCCCTCTCTGAGACCAGGAGACTGGCCAGCCTCCCTGGATCTCAAGGATGCCTATTTCCACATATCTATCAGACATTACCACAGAAAGTATCTTAGGTTCGTGTTGCCCTTAGGTCACTACCAGTTCAGAGCAATGCCTTTCGGCCTAACATTTGCTCCAAGGGTGTTCACCAATATCTGGCAGTAGTGGTGGCCTTTCTCAGGAGACAAGGCATCTTTCTTTTCCCTTACCTGGACGACTGGCTCATAGTGTCAGTCCTCAGACCAAGTCAGGTCTGCTCTAGAGGTCACTCAAAAGCTTCTGGACTTCTTAGGATTCATCCTAAATCTAGACAGGTCTGTTCTGGAACCAGCCCAGCTTCTCACATTTTTATAGGGGTGGAACTGGACGCTGTCCGAGCAAAGGCCTTTCTTCCTCTTTCAAGGGCACAGTCCCTCATCACCCTGGCTTCCTCTTTTTGTCCACTAGTGTCTCGACCAGCCAGGCACTTCTTACAGTTGCTAGACCACATGGCAGCTTTACTGCAGTAGTGCAAGGGGAAAGATTTTCAAATGAGAGATTCAGTTTCATCTAAAATCTGTATGGTCTCAGAAAAATACCTCTCTCCAAGTTAGTTCCAGTGTCTCAAACTGTGGTTCCAGGCTCTCCAGTGGTGGCTGAAGGAGGGCAATGTAAGCAAGGTGTCCCTTTCCTCAGTCAGGTTCCTACAGTGATTCTCACCACAGATGCTTCCCTACTGGGATGGGAGCCCATCTGACCAGCTCACTGCTCAGGGAACATGGTCTCATCAGGAGTCTCTCCTGCACATGAATCTTCTCGAACTCAGGGCTGTCTTTCTAGCACTTCACACATTCTCAAACACAATTCAGGGGAAAGTGGTGCAGATCGGGACAGACAACACCACAACCATGTTGTACATCAACAAGCAGGGGGCACTCGGTCCTCGTTCTTGTGCACTGAAGCCATGAAAATATGGTCACTAGCTTATTCCCTTCAGGTTTCCCTGATAGCTTTGCATCTCCCAGGGAAGGACAATATACTGGCAGATGCTCTCAGCAGGATTTCTCAAGGTCACCACAAATGGGCCCTGAATCCCCTAATTCTTCAAGTCATTTTCAAGAGGTGGGGTGCTTCAGAGATGGACCTTTTTGCAGCCCCGGACAATCACCAGCTTCCTCTATTCTGCTGCAGACCCCCTCTTTTGGGGTCTGTTCCCCAAGATTCTCTCCTATTCGATTGGACGAGCAGGTTTCTGTATGCTTTTCCTCTGATATTCAGAGTTCTGGTCAAGATCAGATCTCAGCCATGCACAGTGATCCTAGTGGCTTCAGACTGGGCCAGGCAGCCATGGTAGCCCCTACTGTTGTCAGTGTCAGTGACAATTCCACTGTGTCTTCCCAGACAGTACAATCTCCTCACCTCCTCACAATGGAGGATACTGTATCCCAACCTTCAGACTCTCAGACTCAAAGCTTGGCTCTTGAGGGCTAGAATACACAAGCCTGCATCTTTCCCATTCAGTCTTGGACATTTCAAGGTTAGTAGAAACCTTTCACTAGAAAAATTGCAATTCCAAATGGAATATATTTGGTTTCTGGTGTTCTTAGAGGCATAGTCGGCCAGATTCAGCTGACATTGCCACTGCTTTGGACTATTTGGTGCCTCTTAACAGTTTAGGCCTCAGGCCTGCCACTCTCAAAGTGCATTTGGCGGCCATCTCTGCCTTCCTTCAGCTGGAAGGTCTTTTCCTTAGCTCCTCCCATCCAGTTTTCAAGAAATTTTTCAATGGTTTGGTTCATATCAATCCTCCTTTAGGGACCCTACTCCTATTTGGGATCTGAATATCTCTATTGCACAGCTTATGCAGCCCCCTTGGAACCATTATCTTCAGCTGAGCTAAAATTCTTGACTTGGAAAACTGTGTTCCTGGTAGCCATTACCTCTGTCAGGATAAACAGTGAATTACAGGCTTTGTCAGTGGAACTTGATTTCATTTCATTTCACAGGGATAAGGTGGTCCTTCAAACGAACAGAAAGTTCCTCCCAGGTGGTATCAGACTATAAGTTTGAACCAGTGTCATTGCATTTTCTGTTAATTCTCTCTGGGGAAGAGACCACAGTCTCCATTAAGGGGCCTTGTTATATAGAACCACAGGCCCAATGACATTCACAGCAGCCTCCTTAGGAGAGGGAAAATAACATGCCACCAGAGAACAGTGCCTGGGTAGAAACTTGCCAGACAGTTCTGTTATTCAAAGGTTGGGAAGGCCACCCCGTCTGGCCTGAGGCTCCGCCACCAGTACAGCTGCAGTCTGGCAGCTAGAGACATACCTTTAGTGGAAATCTGTAAAGCAGCCACCTGGAAAACTGTTCACACATTTACCAAGCATTATTCTCTTGACATCCAGTCAAGAAGTGATGCTTGGTTTAGCACAGCTGCAGCACTTGTTCCCAACATAGGTTCTGCAACTCCCTCCCCCAACGAGGTACTGCTTGGTAGTCTGCATATAGTCAGAATACAGCAAGACTACATGTTGTTTGAAGAAAAGTTACTCACCATAGTAATGTTGTTTCTTCTAATGGAGTCTTGCTGTATTCTGACCTCCCTCCCTACCTCCCCTCCTGGAACCTAGTTGTTTTGGGATCTGGGTTGGCAGGCGCAGTGCTGCACCCCAGAGGTGTGCCTGGGTTACCTCTTCTTAGGATGAGGTTGTTGTTACTTTAAATACTTGTTAAGTTTTACTACCTACTTGGATTCTTTTTGGGGTTCTCGACTTGTCTTTTGAACCCTAAAAATCTGTTTATTGCCTTTTGGCACAGAATTTTAAAAACAATTTATATTTGGTAGTTAGTGCAGTGTTCATAAGAATCTGACTGTTACACTGAGGAGTATCGGGGACAGAGGTTTGAAAACTGAGCTTGAGCTCAACGTTCTATGCCTTGGCATAGAGTTAACCCTTTCCTCTCTGGAGCAGTTCAAGTGCTGGGGCTAACTACATATAGTCAGAATACAGTAAGACTCAGTAGAAGAAACATTACTATGGTGAGTAATTATTTCTTGCTGGATTACCTTACCCATTTGTATTCTCTGGGCCTGCAGCCCACCACTTTAAACGTCCATATGGCTTCAGTATCTGCTATTTCAGCTGGAAAGGGTGCTCTCTGGCATCCAATCCTATTTTCAAAAGGTTCTTCAAAGGTTTGGCCCACTTGCACCCCCCCTCCAAAAACAGGGAACCCGTGCCAGCTTGGGACCTGAATGTCTGCATTGTTCTGCTCATGGTCCATCCGTTTGAGCCCATGGTCCTAGCTCAATTGAGGTATGTTACCTGGAAAACTGTGTTTCTGGTAGCCATCAATCCTGCCAGAAGGATCAGTGAGCTTCAGGCTCTGTGTATCGAAAAAGACTACGTCTCATTCCGTCGGGACAAGGTAGTTTTGAGGGCAAATAGGAAATTCCTTCCTAAGGTGGTTTCTGAGTTCCACTTAAATCAGTCCATCACTTTGCCAGTCTTTTTCACTGAACACTGTAGTTCAGGTGAGCATCGACTCCACAGTCTTGATGTCAAGAGAGCCCTGAGTTACTACATGACTCACACTAAAGAGCATAGGCAGGACAGACAGCAGCTGTTCCTGATGTATGGGGATGTGGGTAAAGGAAATCCAGCATCTAAAAGGTCTGTTTCTCACTGGATAGTTCAATGCATCTGGTTTTGCTGCTCAAATGCTGGAAAGGAGCCTCCAGCAGGACTGAGAGCTCACTCCACAAGGGGGACAGCTGCTGCTATAGCAGCTGCCAGGGATGTCCCATTGTTGGAAATCTGTAAAGCAGTTACCTGGAGGACAGTTCACACCTTTACGAAGCATTACAGCCTGGACACCCAGTCCGGAAGTGATGCCAGGTTTGGCACAGCAGTCCTGCAGAGCCTGTTCCCAAATTAGGTTCTGTCCCACCTTCAAAGGTGCTGCTTCTAGTCTGTAAGAGTTAGGAATATTAGAGAATTCTTGGTTAAGAAGAAAATTACTCACCATAGTAATCTTGTTTTTCCAGGGTATTCTAATACTGATAACTCACCCACCCTACCTCCCCTACTAGAAACAGTGGCCTCTGCACTCCAAGCTGAATGAATAGATACAAAGGTGCCGTACACTGGCATACTGTATCCTTTTTGGGCCCTGTTGGACATTGTTTCCCCTTCTTCAGGTTATTCTGACATTTAGGGGGGTTTGTTTCCTCCAGTTGGGGGTTTGTTTAGATTAGATTTGTATTTATAGTTGTGTAGATGTTATCCTTGGTTGGGTCTTTCCTTGCAGGTTCTCCATGAAATCTGAGGGGTTTTAGAACGCAGCAGTTGATAAGGGCAGCATTTGAATAAGTGGCACGATCCAATGATGGTTCCATCATTAGCATAACGTTGTGTCTCTGGGCAGTTCTACTTTAAAGGCTGACTGCAAGAGTTATGAATATTGGAGAATACCCTGGAAGAAGCAAGATTACTGTGGTGAGTATTTTTTTCTTATCCATTACCCTCATTACCCAATCAAAGGGTACTATCAGGTTGGTCTGACAAGACCTCCCTGCCACAAACCCATGTTGTTTACTGTCTTGGAGTCCAGTGCTCTCCAGGTAGTCCATGAGGTGCTCTTTGACCAGTGTCTCCATCAGTTTACTCACAGTAGTGGTATGACTGATAGGTTTCTAGTTACCTGATTGCTCCTTGCCCCCCCCCCCACTTATGAAGCGGGACTACTACCACTACCCTCCAGTGTTCTGGAATTACCCCTTTCTGAATTGACTTGTTGGAATAGCCATACCAGGGGTTTGGTTAATTCTGTTGTGAATTCCTTAAGCACCCCTAGATGCATCATATCTGATCCTGGGGCCTTATCTATCCTTGGGTCTGCTAGCCCTTTCTGAACCCTTTCACTGGTAAATACTTTCTGCCTCATCCCTGGGATCCCCCTTACTGCTGCCTTAATGCCATTCTATGGCAGAAGCCCTCTGTCTTCCCTTGTGAATACAAAGCAGACGTAATTGTTCAGAATGGCTGCTTTCTGCTTGTCCTCCTTAATTATCCTAGCCCCCTCTGTTAGTCTAACAATTCGTCCTCCCTTCTTTTTTTCCCCTTATACATCTAAAGAAATGTTTGCACCTCCCTTGACCCCTCCATGGTACGCACCTCTGGGTCTGCCTTGCTTCTCAGACTGCCCTCTTGTTTCCTCTCTCATTTTGTACTCAACCCATTCTTCCTTCGCATCTGGTTAAAGGCCTTATGGTCCCATTGATTCAAACAACATGAAGTCTTACTGTAGTCAGACATAATGCAGTTAGCCCCAGCACTTGAACTGCCCCAAAGAGGAAAGAGTTAACTCCATGCAGAAGCAGGGAACATTGAGCTCGAGCTCGGTTTTCAAACCTCTGTCTGTGGTACTTACCAGTGCAACTCGTCAGATTCTTTACTCCGCTTAACAGTGAAGTAGCTCTGAGATTCCTCTGCTTGGTTCGCAAAAGTAAAGTGTTCGGTTTAAAACTTGTTCTTTATTGTTTTTTTCAGATTTCCAGCCTCTGTCTACGGTACAGGTAGTGTGGTAGATAGGTAGTGACTGTATTTTATTTTAAAATAACTTGTGGAAATTGTTGGTTTCTTTGGTTTCTTCCTGGTCGGTCCGGTTAGGAACCGATCTTGTGTTTCCTTCTAATTTTAAATTTGTTATTTTAGAGTGGTGTTTCAGTACAATCGGTTTCAAAAGAACGGGCTTTTCGGTTCTTTTCCAAACCCGTGACACGGTTGTTACCGATCGTTGCTATTACCTGGCTTGAATGTTTCTATAGGGTAATTTTGGTAGGTTGGCCATGTCTGAGAAACCCAAAAGAAAACTGGTCCCACTGAGTTTCAACATTACACTGAGTGTGGGGAGGCCTTGCCAAGGCCGACCCCCACCTCATCTGTGTTTATTGTCTGGGGTTTGACCACCTCCAGTCAGACAGCCAAATTTGCAAAAACTTTCCTAAAACCACTCTAGAAAAAAGACTGAGTAGGTTGAAGGAAAGGGAGGTCGAGAAGTCCATAGACCCGGATGACCAGCCCGGTTCGGGTTCGCCCGAACCCGAGGAGATGCCTACTGACCTAGGCGATACCTCCTTGGGCAAAAGGAGAGCCGACTCAGGGGTCGGTTCCGTCAAAAAAGAAACGGAAGTCTGCCAGTTCGGATCCAGTACTGCTTACTCCAACTGCAGACGAGATAGCCAAAGCGTTTAGTATTGTCCAATCGCTTCAGCTGATTCCGTCCGAACCGATGCCGCCGGTCGGAACCGGCTCCTTCAGATTACAATCCGGATGCTTTCTGTGAGGAGTGGGAGGGAGACTCAGACTGTCCCGATGATGACTATGACAGTGGGGGTCTGGATATGCCCATTGAGCCGGACATCTCCCTAGACAGACCCTCTGATGTCTCCCCTCCCAGGCTTTCTGAGTCCCCTTCTCACTTCTTGTTTACAAGAAGGTGGCGAAAACCCCTCCTGCTCCCTTTGGTTGAAGCTGCTGAGGAGGAAGAAGAGCCTGATTTTGTGGAGATGATGGACATCTCTGAGTCCAAAAGGTTGTCTATTCCCCTTCACAAGTCTTTGGGGAAACAGACACAAAAGATTCTACAGACTCCTAACTCTTTACCTCCTGTAGATAAAAGAACGGACAGGAGATGCATGTTATCAGGCTCAGCTGCGGAGTTCCTTTATTCACATAGCAGCCATGTTGGGGTAGTGCAGGCTGCATCCTGTGACAGGGCAAACTTTCCTTTGGCTTAACACCCCCCAGGACAAGGACTCCAGGTAAGTCGATGCCATGGCCAAGAAACTATACTTGGCATCCTCTTTGGGACTCAGGCAGGCAAATTATATGGCCTACACAGCCAGGTACCAGAAGTCCAGGTGGGATACGGTTCTGGAACTGGCTAAAAAGGCCTCCCCCCAGCTAGCCAAAGAGCTGGAGGAGGTGGCTACGGATGGAATTGAGTCATCCAAAGTACAATTTCATGCTGCTGTCAGCTCCAACGATGTGGCATCCAGAGTCATGGTTACATCTGTGTCTCTCAGAAGGCTTGCTTGGCTCAGATGTACTAGCCTATCACAGAACACCTAGTCTAAGGCTATGGATTTTCCTCTAGTTGGTAACTCTCTGTCTGGGGAGCAGACAGAGGTTTACATGAAGAAAATGGACGAATATAGAACCACTTACAAGAGTGCACAGGCCAAGGAAAGGCAAGTCACTCCTCAGAAGCAGCAGTCCAGGGGCAGGGGCAGGCCTTTTCACCAAGCCCAGGCCTCCTCGTCTTACCCATAAAGGTTTTTTTTCCGAAGGAGGGGTAGAAGGGGGATGAGCAGGACTGCTTCTTCCTCCCAATCTAAGGCTCCTGCCAAGCAGACACCCTGAGGTGTCAGCCCAGGCTCGACTCTCCAATCCCAGTAGGGAGGCTGGCTTACTACTTTCAGGCTGGAAGTCTGTTACCTCAGACAAGTGGGTCCTGAAAGTAGTAAGCCAGGGACTAGCCCTCAGCTTCAAAAGGTACCCAAAGGAGGGCCAGGTCTTTCCACCTGCATCAGTTTCAGAAACCCTTGCCCTAGAGGCATAGGTTTCTCTCTCCTGGCTCTCAGAGCCATAGAGAAGGTTCCTACACAACACAGGGGAAAAGCCTATACTCCAGGTACTTCCTCACCCCAAAGAAAACAGGCGAGTGGCGACCCATCCTGCATCTAAGGTATCTGAACAAACACATTTCAAAACGGTAACTCTGGGAATAATCCTTCCCTCTTTAAGGCCAGAAGATTGGCTAGCATTACTGGACCTCAATGATGCCTACTTCCATATCACTATAAGGTGCTCCCACAGAAAATACCTAAGGCTCGAGTTGCCTTCAGGCCATTATCAGTTCAAGGCCATGCCTTTTGTCCTACCATCAGCTCCAGGGTGTTCACAGTGCCTTGCAGTGGTGGCTTACCTCAGAAGACAGGGTCTCACCATTTTTCCATATCTGGACGACTGGTTCCTAGTAGGGCAGTCTTCAGACCAGGTCAGGTCAACTCTGCAAACCACTCAGGACTTGCTTAGTTCCCTGGGGTTTCTTCTCAATCTGCCAAAATCTGTCCTCGAACCAGTACAGCTTCTCACCTTCATAGGGGTGGAATTGGATACTACCCAAGCAAAAGCTTTCCTTCCTCTGGCAAGGGTGAAGGCCTTAGTAGACCTCACTTCCTCCTTTCAGCCTCAGGTTTCTCTTCCAGCGAGACAGTTCCTCCAACTCCTGGGCCACATGGCAGCCTCCACTGCAGTGGTTCAAGGAGCCAGATTTCAGATGCGGGACATTCAGTTCCATCTAGGGTCCTTTTGGTCACAGAGAACAGATTCTCTCACCAAACTGATTCCAGTGACCTGAACTCTGGTCCAGGCTCTCCAGTGGTGGCTGGACCAGGACAACCTCAGACAAGGAGTTCCATTTCTCCCTCGACTTCCATCAGTAGTACTGACTACAGATACTTCTCTCCTAGGCTGAGGAGCCCTAACAGCTCAGGGAATTTGGTCCCCACAGGAGTCTCTTCTTTATATTAACCTCCTGGAACTCAGGGCAGTTTTTCTAGCCCTTCAGACCTTTTTGGATTCAGTCAAAGGCAAGGTGGTCCAAGTCCGGATGGACAACACTACCACAATGTGGTACATCAGCAAGCAGGGAGGCATTTGATCCACGGCCTTGTGCACAGAGGCCATGAAGATTTGGTCTCTGGCCTATTCCCTTCAGACTTCCCTAGTAGCATTTCATCTTCCAGGGAAGGACAATGTGCTGGCAGATGCCCTGAGCAGGATTTCACAGGGGCATCACGAATGGTCCTTGAATCCTCACATTCTGAGGATCATTTTCTCCAAGTGGGGCATTCCAGAAATAGATCTATTTGCAGCACCAGACAATCATCAACTTCCTCTGTTTTGCTGCAGACCTCCAGTCCTGGGGACAGTTCCCCAGGATGCCCTCATTCTGAACTGGAAGGGCAGGTTTCTCTATGTCTTCCCTCTTTTCCCTCTCCTGTTCAGAGTTCTGAGCAAGATAAGAATTCAGCCCTGCACAGTGATACTGGTGGCTCCAGATTGGGCCAGACAACCCTGGTATCCTTTACTGCTGTCCTTGGCTGTCTCACGTCCCCTGTCTCTTCCCAGGAGATACAATCTTCTCTCCTTCTCCCGGGGCGGATCTGGTACCCCAATCTCCAGTCTCTCAACCTCATGGCCTGGCTCTTGAAGAGTTAGAATATGCAGCTCTACATCTCTCTCAGGGAGTTCTGGATATTCTGAAGGTCTCCAGGAAACCTTCCACTAGAAAAACTTACAGTTCCAAATGGAAGAGGTTCAGTATGTGGTGCTCTCAGAAAGGTATTGTGCCTGATTCTGCAGGCATTTCCACAACCTTAGATTATCTAGCAGCTCATCTGAATAGTCTAGGCCTTAGGCCTGCCACTCTGAAGGTTCATCTAGCAGCTGTCTCTGCATTCCTTTCAGCATGGAAGGGCTCTTCCTTGGCATCTCATCCTGTTTTCAGGAAGTTTTCAAAGGCCTGGTTCACATTAACCTCCCTTTAGGAGCCTACTCTGCCTTGGGATCTTAATGTCTGCATTGCTCAGCTTCTGCAGCCCACCCTTTGAGCCTATGGCTCGGCTGAATTGAAGTGCTTGACCTGGAAAACTGTGTTCCTGGGAGATATTACTCTGCCAGGTAGGATTAGTGAATTACAGGCCCTGTCAGTTGAACCTAACTTCATATCCTTCCATAGGGATAAGTGGTCCTAAGAACCAGTAGGAGGTTCTTGCCTAAAGTGGTATCAGATTTTCACCTAAACTAGTCTGTCTCTTTCTGTATTTTTCACTGACCATTCTTCCCGAGGGGAAAGAAGATTACACAGTTTGGATGTTAAAGGGCACTTAGCTACTACATAGAACATACTAAGGCACACAGAAATGACTGTCTTCAATTGTTCCTCACTTATGGTGAAGTGGGGAAAGGTAAGACTGCCACTAAGAGAACTATTGCCAGGTGGATTGTTTCCTGTATACAATTTTGCTATGAAAAATTGGGTAGAACACCCCCTTCAGGCCTGAGGGCTCACTCGACTAGGGGTACAGCTGCTACTCTAGCTGCAGCCAGAGATATACCCTTGTTAGAGATCTGTAAAGCAGCCATCTGGAAAACAGTACATGCATTCACCAAGCATTACTCTCTGGACATCCAGGCTAGGAGTGATGCTAGGTTTGGCACAGCAGTACTGCAGAGTCTGTTCTCAAAGTAGGTTCTGCATCTCCTACTCCATAGGGAACTGCTTGGTGTTCAGACGTCTGAATACAGCAACTTCATGTTGTTTGAAGAAAAAATTACTCACCATAGTAAAGTTGTTTCTTCTAATGGAGTCTTGCTGTATTCAGACCCCCCCGCCTCCCCTCTCAGAACCTGTTTTTGGGAAGTGGGTTGGCAGGCATGGTGATGCACCTCAGGGGTGTACCTTGTACCCTCACTCTTGGTGGGGTAACTGTTATGTTTTTCCTTCTTGTATTGCATAGTTTGAATTGTCACTACCTTATTTCTTCTTGGGTTCTCGACTTGAGTCTTTTTTGGACCCCAAAAGGTGTTTTGCCTTTTGGCTATCTGTTCAAACAATTTCCACATTTTAGTGTTAAGTTAGTTGCTCGTAAGAATCTTGACGGTTGCACTGGTAAGGACCTCAGACAGAGGTTTGAAAACCGAGCTCGAGCTCAACGCTCCATGCTTCTGCATGGAGTTAACTCTTTCCTCTCCGGGCAGTTCAAGTGCTGGGTCTAACTGCATTATGTCTGAATACAGCAAGACTCCATTAGAAGAAACATTACTATGGTGAGTAATTTTTTCTTCCCACCCCCCAAATCTGTCCTCAACAGTCTTTACTTTTTTTTTTTTTTATCTCTGTTTATGCCTCCGTACTCACTGCTCCAGACCCTATCCTCTGGGATCCCTAGGCTGTGCACGCTCCATTAGGTCCTCCCCAGGTATTTCCATTCCGGGATTCGTCAGCACTGCCCTCATCCAACCTCTGGTTTGCCACCCAGGCAGGGAGGACAGGGACCCCAATATAGTCCCTTCAGTCCATTTGTGTGTGCGTTGGTATGCTGCTAGGCCTTCCTGAAGCCTGGTTGTAGATTTCTCTCTGGCAGCCAGGTCCCGTCTCAGGCGTCCATTGTGGGGTTTTCCTTTTTCTGGTGCCGCCTCCCTCAGGTTGCTGACTCATTTGAAGAGCCAAGGGGCGTGGCATATAACAACGTGTTGTCGCCCCAGCTCCCAGCCGACATCCTCCCTCCCTCTTCCAGCTGTTCCACTGCACCTCCACCCATGGTCACTCAGGTGGTGGTAGAGCAGCAGGACAAGCACCCCACCTCCTGGAGATGGAGAGCAGCCTGTGGGCACTCAATTCCTTCCGCCCCGCCGGCCCTCCAGCTGCCCGAGTTAAGTCCCGAATCGGGTTGCTGGCATTGCAAGCGGTAGCCCTACTGCTGCGTTGGTGGGCCGGCTTTGTGCTCAACATTCTTGATGCTGTCCACTCTGACCAACTTGTCTTGGACCAGCTCCCTCATCCAGTTGGTCTGCCCTTCTGAAATCTAAGACTTCAGCCTTTAATGAGGGCTTACTTGTCCCAAGGGCCAGGTCAAATTATATAGCGTTATGGTCGCTGCACCCTAGTGGCTTCCCTACCTTCACTCTTTCTACCACATCCGAGTTGGTGAACACCACATTGAGAATGGCAACCTGCCAGGTGGGTTCCTTAACCAACTGCATCAGCAAGCAGTCCTGCAATGTATTCAGCAGGGCCAGACTTCTGGAACTCCTGGTTGCTGAAGTGACCCAATCAGTATTTGGCAGGTTTAGATCTCCCACCACCACCTTTGCCACCCCATTTCAAGTTCTGCCCCTAGCTCCTTATTTCTCTTCCCCCAACTTGGAGGTGTATAGGTCACCCTCATCTGTAGTTTCTTGCCTCAGGATGCTATGAGTGGAACCCACAGCGATTGTTTACTCATACCTCCCCTGATGTTTCCATCCTCCACTGCCTCTGTACCTCTCTGATATATATAGGCTACCGCCTCCTTTACCTGTTCCTCTATTCCATCTAAACACGGTGTAGCCTGGGACTGTCAGGTCAATTGTTACTTTCTGTGATGGCTACTTGGTTCATCTCAGTGTCTGCCACCATTGCATGTAGCTCACTAATTTTATTTCCCAGACTCCTGCCATGAAGGCAGATCCTTTTTCAACTTTCTTCTGATCCCTCTTGCTTTTTCCTATTTCTTCTCTCTTATTCTTCTGAAGTCCCTCTTTATTTTTTATGCTAAATATAGGCAACTCACCTTGCTGCTAGTAGTCCCCTGTAGAAGGGCAGCCTGAACAAATGACGTTTGGGGCAGAGATTATTTATTTATTTATTTGAGCATCAGTTTACAACCTTTGAGCCAGAGGCTCATTTCCAAAGGTACCTCGTCACATTGAGGACAAATACATTACATTACAGGCTTGTTGTTACATCACATTGAGGACAAATACATTATATTACAGGCTCATTGTTACATCACAAAGTTTCAAGTTGTAATAAAATGACAGACAATTAAATTGACAGCCATATATATTTACAGGTATTTGTAGAGCGAAGGAACTGGTTTCATGTTAATATTTGTAGTTCTGAAGAACAAGGGGATGCTAAATGCCAAAAAAAAAAAAAAAATCAGTTTACTTTAAATTGAAATGTGTCATATTGAGTGCTCTAGAGATTACAGGGGTCCTTCAGATCCCCTCTGTTCAGTTCTACTTCGCAACTGGATTACGGTATTTATCCAGGCTCAGCGTAATATTAAAAAATAAATCATTGTTTCATGGAATTACCCAGTCTAATTTTGCCAGAATTAGTTTTCCATATGTATGGGTCTCTCTTCCAACTCTTGCCACTGCTCCCTAGGGGCTAAAGATTTCCCGCCCTCTGGTGGCCGTTCGACTGATCAGAAAGATTTACTGCATCAAGTCTTCATCTGTTGTGCCTCTGCTCTCAAGGCTTACATTTTTTATGACTGTTTAATATAGTGAAACAATCCTGTTATGGGACAGTTTAACAAAAGGTATTCCTTACCCGCTTACATTGTTTGATTTTTGCCCCAGTCAGTCTCTCCCCCCCCACCCCAAAGCAGTGGGGTCATCATGGCAGCACCCCTTCTCTGGCTGGGAGGGTGGGAGAGTGGTTGCTTTCACAGCTGAACTCGGTACAGCTCATTGGTTGGCGGTGGTGGGTGTGAATGGTGAGCAGCACCTCCACAAAGAGGCATGCACCGTGCCTTTGTGGCATACCTCAAGTCAGGTGATCTGCAGTGTGGAATTCCAAGGCTCGGAGCTCAGACATGAAACTTTGTCTTCCAGATAGCGTTACACTGGGTGCCTGATCCAGAGAATCCTTTCACATAACAGATGACCTCTGGTTACAGAAGCCTTCGCCGCTCAGTCATGGTGGTGTCTTTTATAGCGGTACTACCATCTAGTCTTGTTTTCACCTGCAGAGATCGGTGTTCTCACTGGTCTCTGCGTAGTCGCTTCCTGAAATCAGCACTTTGGGGTTCGAATACCTGGCGCTTGAAAAGCTTTTTGACGAATGAATAACCTCCGCACTGGTTCTGAGAAAATCAGTTATCCCTTGATGTGCATAAAATGGTCTGTATGACTTCTGGCATCAGGAAGAGACTTGCTGTCGTCCCCTCCCCTTCCTTTCTTTCATATCCTGGATGGTGCAACTATTATAGCAGTCTCCTCTTTGAAGTACCTCGGGCCTGGTTGGATCAGCACCTTGATTTTCCTCTTCATGTGAATGCTGTTCAAAAGACTCCAGCCAGAGTTAGGAGCACTTTATAGAAAGAAGAGATGCATTCCACTTCCTGTTTGAAGAGAAGTCCTCACTATAAGATGATTCTCCCCATTTTTGTCTATGGAGACACTGTTTACCGTGCTGCTCCAAAGTCTACCTTAGCTAGCCTGGACACCCTCTTTCACTCCTTCTGTTGATTTGCCCTTGAGAAACCTATGCGTACTCATTACTGTTCTTTGTATATCTCCCTCACCCTCCCAATCGTGATGCCAGACACCTTTCCCACAGTGCTTCATTTATCTCAAAATTTTTACTTGGCTCTGTCCCTTCATATCTTGCTTCTCTTGTCTCCACTACCCCCCCCCCCCCACACACACACACAATTATACGGTATTCACAATGCTTGTGTGTGCTCTTTTGCTCTCCAACCTGTGAAATCTACAGCTGCCCAAACTGCTTTCTTGTTCCGCTTCCCTAAATTTGGGGCTGTATTCCCCGTTCCATTCCTCTGCTCCTTTCCTTCTCTCCTCTGTGATTTCTCTGCTCACTCCTGCAGCTGTTCCTGATACTGGGGTGGACTTCTGTCACCAGCCTTCCTCCCTACACTGTCCCTAACTTATCTCCTCTCCTCCAGTTAATCAGTCACTGCTTCCTACTCCTCAAGTTATTGTTTTTAGCTCAAAGTTTAATGTTTTCTTGTAACTTGTATATATTGTTTTACATATTTTCTATATTACTGTATTACTTTGTACAATGTACCTTAGATCTCTTCTGATCTCCCTGGACTTGTCTTCATCATTCATTCGGACTGCTGGGTACTGTGTCAGAGGTGCTAGGACCCAGCGAGAGCCAAAAATCTTCAGGAGGGCCGGTGCCAAGGTAGGACCGCGCATGTGTGGCACTGCAAGACTGACTCGCACTTGTGTGGGCTATCTTGCTGTCGACCCCTCAGCCGCCTCAGTTCCTTTTTCCCCACTGTTGAGTGCACTTTAGTGACGATGTCGCTTACCCGCTGGGAGTCAAATCTACACATCTGTACGACAGCAGCATATAGCCATTTAGGTTTATTAGTGTTTTATTGATTTATTGATTTATTTATTTATTTTTTTAAAGAAAATGTTATTTTCTGAAGAAGACAGTCTCTCAGCTCCCCATTGACTGAGTCGACCATGGATGGTATCTGTGAAGGTAGGGAGACTTCGATGGAAAGTTGTTCTGGCAGTGGGGCTGTATCCAGTCTGTCGCCCTTTTACTGGGGGAGGGGGGGTCTGGCCACAGGCAGTCCAGTGCTCGGGCAGGAGGACAGTCCTCCCAAAAGCACGAAAAGAAGCAGTCCTGTTCATGATCCCAGTCGGGGACCCACCACCGCTCAGCCTCAATCTCTTCTCCTTCCCGTAGGAAGAAGAAGAGACTGTACTGTTTGAGATAGCCCACTGGTAAGTCTGCTAGGGAATCTTCGGTAGTGGAGAGCTGTAGGCCTGCCCTGACTCCCCAGGAATCTCCTTTCTTAACAGCTGGAATTCTCAGTGGAGCCCCCTCTCTGTCCTCTGACGGGGTTTCCGACAAGCAGTTTCACCACTGGGCCGCTCTTATGGAGCAGTGGGTACAGCATCTGTCTTGGTTGCCCTTGCCAGTGGACCCGGTTCCTGGGCCCTCGTGTCTTGGAGCCACTGGGCCGGGAGGGGCAGTTGTGGCAGGATGTGCATTTGGTACTGGTGATGAAGTTTCTTCCCTCCCTGGTACCGATGCCTCCAGCTCCGGTTCCACGTGCCTTCCCCCTAACCAGGTTTCCATGCAGGGGCTGGCACTTTTCTCCCTCCTTCCTTCTAGGTCTGACAAGGGTTCAGGTTCATCAGTGCCGTGGTCAGCGCCAGGTGCTTTGGTGCAGCGCTCGGCCTCTGTGCTGCATGCAGCTTAGACCTTGGTGCCTTGTGGCGCTTGACTTTGGTGCTGCATGTGGTGTCAGTTTGATTGTGGCGTCGAGGTTTTGGTGCCCGTGCGGCATTGGGAAACTTCGATTGCCCCATTATGGTGCTGAGTTCCTTGACTACTGATATGGGTTCCGTGTATTCTGTGTACCTTTGCCTAGACCAGGCTTCGGTCTAGCAGGATTGGTCCTTGACCTCTCAGGGGTGGAGGTAGAACATGATGAGTCTGATCCTGACCTAATTTTGTCTGATGGCGTCGAAGATGACTCAGTCTATGACTTGGAAAGCCAGCCTTCTGTCTTGGTGGAATCCTTAGTTGAGGACCTTTCTTTCCAGTCCCTTCTTAGGAATATAGGCTCTCCAAACCTCCTCCGTGGACCCAGGGAGGCTCTTACGCCTCAAATTCCTTTGTGTCCCCAACATTCCTACCAACCTTATGCCCCCTGTGCCCCTTCCTTTGAGACCTTGTCATAGGCAGTGTGGGCTAGGCCGGTGCTTATCTGTGGCTAAGGCATGCAGACAGAAATGCTCTCCTAAGGAAGACCCTTCCTGGCATTGCAGCCCATTGCAGATGCTCTTAGTGGTCTAGCGGAGAATGATAAGGCTGTCCTCCCCAGTAGACCTTGGCATGGCCTATCAGTAGGAATGTCGCAAGGCTGACCCTTCAGGGAAGCTGGCCTTCGCAGCTGCGACCTTAGGAATGTGCATTTCCAGTTATCAGGTCCCATTGCTCTCAGTACAAGTACACCCTGTGGAACTCTTAAATCAGTAGTAGAGAACCTCCCAGAGTCTGATGTTAACATGCAGGTTCTTTAGACTGTTACCAGGGGCATAGAGTCCAACAGTCGTCAGCTAAAAGCTTTCATGGATGCCTATGACACTTCAGCTAGGGCAGCGGCCGCTGGGATCTGCATCAGACGACACTCCTGGCTCAGAACGTCAGGCTTCTCGCCTGATGCTCAACAGCAGGTGATGAATGTCCCCTTTGATGGTGCTTTTCTGTTCAGCCCCCAAGTTGAACAAACACTAGAGGCTGTTCAGAAAACCAGGATTGCCATTAAAACAGCCAGGCAGGCTCCTGTGGCCCCTCAAAGGGTGGGAACCGTCGGCAGTTTCAGTAACAGACAGTCCTTTCATGGTAAAGGCCGAGGAGTCTTTAATAGAAACCAATTTCCTTAGCCGCAAATGAAAACGCAGCAAAAGACACAGGGCCCAAAAATGCCCAGTGCCACCCTCTGAAAATCTGGCCCTGGTCCCACCTCAGCTACCTTAGGTGGACACTGCTGCTTCATTGGGGGGTCATCTGACTCAGTTTTACAAGCAATGGAAGTCCATCACAATGAACAAATGGGTCCTCAGGATTATCTGAGAGGGGTACTCTCTCAATTTTGCAGAGATCCCCTGGATCTTCCACCCAAGCAGCAGCATAGTCTGTCCACTTCTCAGTCAGACCTTCTCACTTTGAGATTCAGGGACTTCTCAGAAACAGGGCATTAGAAGTAGTTCCATGGGCAGAATGGAACACAGGTTTCTACTTCCATTACTTTCTGATTCCAAAGAAAACCAGGCATACACACAATTCTGGACCTCAGGAAGTTAAACAAGTATCTCTCCAGAGAGAATTCAAGATCTCCATGGGAACCTTGGTTTCTTTCCTCCATCAGTCATCGACTGGCTGGAATCCTTGATATGTAAGACACCTACCGTGCTGGTTCCAGTACCCAAGTCACCACAAGTATCTCCGCTTGTGGCACTGGGTCAGCACTACCAGTTCAGAGTCTTGCCCTTTGGGCTCTCCTCTGCGCCTCAAGTCTTTACAAAGTGTTTCGCAGTTCTTGTGGTGCACCTCAGAAAACTGGGCATTCAAGTTTTCCCCTATCTGGACGATTGGCTTCTAGCAAGCCCATCCAGACAAGAGATACAGGAAGCAGTTGCCGCAGCTTCAGTTCCTCACTTCTATGGGAGTTCTTCTGAATATGGAAAAATCCCAGCTTCAACCCTCCCAGCAGCTCCTCTTTATAGGGGCCCTCATGGACACATCCAGGACATGGGCTTTCCTTCCGAGGACAGGAGGAACGGCATTCTTCAGATGGTTTGCTACATCAGGAGAACACCTCCATATGAGCCATCTCCATGCAACGAATGTTGGACCTCGTGGCCTAGTCTGTGTTCATAGTACCTGTAGTCCGGCTGCACATGAGGACCACCCGGTGGATGCTCAGCACGCAATGGTCGCTGACCACACATCCACAGTCCTACCGAATAAAAGTGTCAGAGCCTCTAACGAGATTACTTGTGTGGTGGATTCAGGAAGACAAGCTTCTCCAAGGTCTACCCTTTATCCCCACCGGAATCTCAGATCACCATCACCATGGATGTATCTCTGATCAGTTGGGGAGCTCACTGTCAGGATCTCAACACTCAAGGGGTGTGGAGTCAGGAGGAGCCTCATCTACATACAAATATTCTAGAGATGAGGGCTGCCCTGTATGCTGTTCGAGCCCTGAAGGATGTCCTGTGTCACAAAGTAATATTTTAGGTGGACAAGTTAGTGATGTACTACATCAACAAGCAGGGTGGAGCACTCCTACCCTCTGTGCAAAGAGGCCATGAAGGTGTGGGAGTGGTGCCTCAAGGACAATCCTCTGATTCAGGCAGTCTACCTGTCAGGAACTCAGAATGACCTGGGCGGATTACCTCAGCAGGACAGAGGTGGATCCCCACTAGTGGTCGCCGCACAAGACGTCGTGCAAACAGTATTCGATGAGTGGGCAGTCCAGACATGGACCTTTTGTGTCCCCATTCAACACAAAACTGCCTCTATTCTGCTCCAGAAATCCAGAACCTGGCGTTTTTTGTCAGGATGCATTCAGATTGGTGGACAAACCGCTTTCTGTATCATGCCTCCTCGTCCGTTAGTTCTGAGGGTGCTGCTCAAATTGAAGGCACAGGGGGTAGGATGATTCTAATCACCCATACTGGCCTCAACAGATATGGTTCCCATTGATCACAGTTGTTGGAGGTCCCCGAGGCAACTTCCCTACAAATGGACCTCCTGACTCAGGGACCTCTGGTCCATTCCAGCCTATGCTCCTTCATCTCCATGCCTGGCTCCTGAGGAGACATAGGTGGGTAGGTTTAAGGTTTCTCAGAGAATCTCGGAAATACTCTTGGCAGCATGGAAGCCCTCCACTAGGAAGACTTACACAGCTAAATGGGCGCTTCTCAATTTGGTGTGCAAATCCCTTCTGGACCCATTCTGTTGCCCACCAAACAGTGTTGGAGTACCTCTTAGATCTGTCAAATGTAGGACTGCAGTACTTGACAGTGAAGGTACACTTCTACGCAATTTCCGCCTATTATGAGACCGTACAGAACATGACGCTGGCTCACTTACTGCTAGTCATGAGGCTCCTCAAGCGTATTCTGCACACTAGACCCCCGGTCAGGAAACTGTTTGCTGCCTGGGATATTAACCTCATGCTAGATATGCTCACTCGTAAACCCTTTGAGCGCCTCAGCCACCTGTGACTTGAAGTTTCTGACCTGGAAGACCGCCTCTTCCTAGTGGCCATTACTTCTGCTCCGTAGGGTCTCAGACATACATGCCTTGGTCACAGACCCTTCGGATACAGTCTTTCACAAGGACAAGGCGATACTTCATACTCACCCTAAATTCCTACTCAAGATAATTTCAGAATTTACATCAGTCAGCCCTTGGTTCTCCCCACTTATTTTGCTAACTTCCAGAATGAAGGGGAATGCACCCTTCACTCTCTGGATGTCAAGAGGGCTTTACGATTCTACAGTGACAGAGCAGGGGAGAGTCATAAAATCAAGCAACTCTTTGTATCGTTGAGCATGGCCTGGCTGGGCCAGCCAGTTGCCATTAGATGCATTTCTGCTTGGATTGTGGCATGCCTTCGGCATTGCTATTTAATTTCACAAGTCAAGTTGGAAGGACGGGTCTACGCCCACTCTCTCAGAGCAGTGGCGGCATCCCTGGTGGACATCCGTAACGTACCCATTGCAGAGATCTGCAAAGCGGCTACTTTGAACTCAGTGCATACCTTTGTGAAGCACTACGCTCTAGATGTACATGCCAGACAACACACTTCCTTTGGCAGGAAAACCCTTATGGACTTCTGTCCCGAGTGAGCTGTATCTCCTGCCGCCCTGCTCGGGGGATTAGTTTTTAGCTTGGTACTCACCCAGCAGTATGAATGAATGGTGAAGACTTTAAGTCCAGGAAGCTATGGAAATTATGTACCTACTGTAATTCTTGATCTTCTTGGACAGTTCTTCACCATTCATTCATATACCCACCCACCATCCCCCGAGCTCACATCCTGTTTCTGGTCTTCACTCCCTCGTTGCTTTGGGCTGTGAAGACACTGAGTTGTCCCTTCTTACATGGGCCAACTGGGCTATCTTATGCCCAGTTTAGGTTAGGAGTTTCCTAGGTTAGTTTATGCTGCACCTCTTTGGTCAGAAAGGTACTGAGGTGGTTGGGGGCGGGGGGTCGACGCCGAGATAGCCCACAGAGGTGCAAGTCAGTCTTGCGGTGCCACATGCATAGTCCTACCGTGGCGCCGACCCTCCTGAAGATTTTTGGCTCCCACTGGGTCCTTGCACCTCTGACGTAGTACCCAGCAGTATGAATGAATGGTGATAACTTGTCCAAGAAGGTCAAGAATTACGGTAGGTACATAATTTCCATTTCTCTTCCCCTTCCTCCCAGGATGCATCTGGAAACGAGCTGATACCAGCTCAGTATGTCTTTCCCAGTAAAACTTTTGAAATAAATAAATAAGGGTTTTGACAGCCGTTGAGGGAGATGTTTGCTGCATCTGTGTGAACCATTTCCCTTGAAATAGAACTATCAGTTCCCTTCCCTCCCTTTGTACTACAGGATATAACTGCAGCTGGGCATTAGTTCTAGTTCTAGCCATATCAGCACACAGCAACTGCATGGGATGGAACATATGTATTAATTAACAGTTGACTGGTCTGAAACAGGCTATGCAACACTGGTTTGTCCCAAGAAGGGCCCATCTACTTTGCTGTTTTAGCCTCTGCAGACCGTATGAGGAGATCTTTCTGGTACTTTAGCCCAAACAAGCTATGATCCTTCAAGGTGATATGCATATATTACCCATAGTTCATATTCACTAGGGTGAACTTTTGTTTGAATTTTTTTACATAATTTCTTTTCACCTCCTCGGCTGAGGGTGGTCCTATGGTTCCCAATATCAGGCGACTTACCTCAGCTGCTGCCCCAGACCCAGTTAGAGCTCTGACCTAAATCGCCCTGTCTTCCCAGGTCACTTCACAGCGGGGATTTATCCTGCGCACCACGGAGACTTGGAGGTCAGGGGCTGAAGGGGAACTATCTTGAATGGGCCCACCGTGCTGCCGATGGAGTCTGCTGTCATCGCGCTGGAGGATTATATTTGTTCTTTTTGTACCCCCCCATGGCACAAGTGTGCAGTAGTGTCAAGGACGTCCTGCGCATGCACTCGCCCACAGTGCGTCCGCCTGCCCACGCCATCCCACACGTTGATCCCCGAGCCTACACTAGCTCCCGGCCACCGCCAGAGGCCAGTGGATCAGCGGTCTTCAACACCCTCCTCCTCCTCCCGAAGGAGAAGAGCAGTCTGTGGGATGCTCGATCCTCCTCCTCCTCCTTCTCCTGGCCAAGCTCTGAGTCCGTTCGAACCCGGTCTCCAGCGTGGCGACAGTGCCACCGGGTCGACTTTTGTTTGAATTCTGAGTTTTGTTGGTAGGTTTGAAGCAGTAATACATGTCAGGTGTGGCATATCCTGGGATACACTCAGGCCTTGGGTACTCTGTGAAGGTATGAGCTGAAGCTGAGTGCCTTTAGCCACCTGAGAAGTTAGTATCCTTCATAGGCCACAACCCTGGGTGTGATTTTCTGTAATAAAATGGGTTTGTTGAGAGAACAAAAGGGAAAACAGACGAAAGTCGTCAACGCCTGTTGCAGTCATCATCGTCATGTATTTTGGTGTACGAGTAATAATTTTCAGCAACACCGGAGAACATTCTTGTACCGTTAGTAACTTCTGTTTGTGTATCTTTTTTGGAACTAGTGTGTCTCATTGCACTGCTGCACAAACTAAGCGCGTTTAGTACACTGCCATACCAAGGGACCCCCCCAGGAATGCACGATACTGTATCTCATGGGGCCAGGGTGCCTGTTTATTTAACTGTATTTACATCCCACCCTGTCTGGGAGGGAGCGTATCTTACTTTCAAAAGGTGGTTGCTGAGTTTTATATGTTAGCTGGCACCTGGTCCCGATCTCACTTTATTTGCTGAGCGTTTACCTGTTACTGGGTGGGGTAAATCTGCTGTCTGCTTCCTATTGTGATTGCACTGCGTTTGTACTGACTGATTTGTTTAACTCTCCTAATGATCTTGAGAGGAATGCTCTTAGCTGTTTCTACATGCTCACTGTGCTGGGTTTAGATGAGGTTTTAATGGCTTCTGACTGGCCACATCAGGAACACCATGGAATGCCACTCCCCACCACCACATAGTGCACTTTCCTGCCGGTTTTATGTAGTTTGTACGTAAAGGTCAACTGTTAAAAATTATTATACTTTTTGAAGGCAGGAACAGAGCAGCCTGCTTTATTGAACAAAATGAAAAGTCAGATGCACACTGGTAATGACAGTGCAGAGCAGAGCTGCCAGCTCAGAGACTCACAGAATGGTAAAGAAAGCTTGGTACTCGTGGAATGTTTTGAATCACAAAGCCAGTGCTAGATTGTTTGGCAAGAAGCCTTGGAGACGACCAGTAGCCCCTAGCACCTCAACCATTCAACGGACCTTCAAGTGGGGGCCGCTGTTTGAAGGCCTGCTGAAGGGTTGAGGCGCTAGGGGCTACTGATTGTCTCCAAGGCTTCTTGTCAACTAAATTAGCATGGGCTTTGTGATTAAAAACCGGCCTACTTTATTAAATGTGTGCCCTCTTTGTGGGGGGGGGGCTTGCATCCAGACGCATGGAAGACCAGCTCCCATTATAACTTCTTGTATGAAACTAAGCTTTCGAGTTCTGAATCAGCTGAAAATTGGAATACTGGCTGAAGTAGACTTGCCTAAGAAACTGACAGAGTTTTAACCGATTCCTGCAATGGGGAAGCCGAAGTCGGCAGCGGGAAGTTTGCAAGATATCTTCAAACGTAAACAGCTCAGCAAGAAGGAGATGGATAAGTCTGCAACTGAGGGTTCCGAATCTGCAGAACAAATGGTAACCCTGCAGACCATGAATCGGACGATGCAACAAATGCACAAATTGCTGGAACTGTTAAACACTAAGTTCAATTCTTTTACAAACCGTCTCCAGGCGGTTGAACAGAAAGTGGAGTCCCTAGTAACAGAGGTCGTGGAGGCGACGAGTACTGCTGGCAAGGCTCTTACGGTGTCTTCGGGCCTGGTAAAGGAGCAACAGCTAATAAGATCATGGCTGGAGCACACTGAAAATTTGCTCTGTGGAACTATCCTTCGGATAAATGGACTGAGAGAGGGTTTTGAAGGGGACTCCCCTGTACAAACAGTGGTAGCCTGGCTTGGGGAGGCACTGGGGCTTCAACAGTTTGCGCAGCAGTTACAAATTACTAAATGTTATAGGATTACCCCGTGGAAGAAGACAGCGGACGGTACCCCATGGACACTGCTGCTGAAAACTGGTACTGTCTCACAGAGGGACCTTATACTTCGAGCTGCGCGCCGCATCAAAGAGATTGAGGTAGATGGTAATACAATGTGTGCCCTCTATCCATAGTTTTGGCCTCATTCCTTTTGCTGTTATCAAGAAATGTTGGGTCTAATCCAGGCCCTGCCTTTCCTAATTTTAAAATTTGTTCTCCCTGGGACTCGTACTGGTCTAATACATGGGGCTTGAAAATTGTGCACATGAGCACTAGCAGTCTTATGACAAAGGAAGTGAAAGGCTGGCTTGATCTTTATGCCCCTAACATACTGGCTGTATCCGAGACCTGGGTAGAACCCTCTGTGCTCCCCCATGAGATTGAATTCCCTGGGTTCACAATATTCTGGAAGGATAGGACAGGTAAGAAGGGTGATTGGGTGTTCCTCTACATTAAATGCTCTCTGAATGCTTCCCTGGTACCTTTCCCTACTCTTGATGGGTCACATTGTGAAACCTTAAGTGCCAAATTCCCCGTGGCACGTCAGTAAGGTGACTCAGAAATGGTGACGCACAATCGGTGAAAACACTTTAACAGCAACAGGGTGTAAACGGCGACTATGGTGCTATACCCTACCCCAGTGGAGTAGGATACTGGACAGAGCCCCCCAACAACAGAAAAAGGGCAGCAGATGCGGTGTTTGTGGAAGATAGCAGCCACATGCCTTGGTGAGCCAGAAGGGATGTCCGTTGTTGCATCATGCAGGATATGTCTATCGCCGGGATAAAGTGGTGCTGCCGAAGGTGTATTGGCAATGCATTGCATGGAGAGTCTTTGGTTGAGGTGCTGTGCCCATATCCACACTATCAGAAAATGGTAGCGGAATTGCTAAATGTCATTCGCTGTTATTTATGGGCACCAAAATTGCAGTCGCCTCTATTAGTTTCGCCGCTTTGATGTTCACTGTATTTTCTTCAGTGATGACATGGAGCCCTCCACGTGGCAGTCACTGCAGTAGATACCTGTTGAAGACCACGTCAGATCTTCCTCTTGGTGAATTAATACTCCTGGGGATTTCAGTGTTAGATACCTGACATGAGAGGTGGGCTTAGAGAGGCTCTACTGGAAGCTCAGCTCACCCAGATCATTGCTGGGTACCAGATTAAACAACAAATCTAGGAATCTTACTCTGCTTCACTTGGGTCTTGTCTCTAATCCTGACAGAATTAGAGCTGCAGACATTTTGCAGATTCCCTAAGTGACCACTCCTCAGTCTACTGTATTTGGCAGAATAGAACTCCTGAAATCCCACCCATGGATTTTCTTCGCCGAGATTTCTGAAAATATGACATGCCTCCTTCCTGTCCCTCTTCGGAGATAAACTGGACTTGGATGAAAACCCTCCTGATGGTGACGTTGCCCTTTACTTCTGTATTAATAGCTTTCTATCTGCAGCCAACTAACATGCCCCTATCAAACAGATCAGAGTTAAAGGACAACAGTCTAAATGGTTGAGTGCTGAACTTAAAAAAAAAAAAACAAACAAACAAAAAAACAGTTACATGGAAACATAGACAGTGACAGCAGAAAAAGACCAGAGGTCCATCCAGTCTACCCAAGTTCCCTATAATCCCTGAAACCCACTGTTCCTCCAGGGTACTAACCCTCCCCGTTCTCTCTCTGTTCTTCTTCTTGGTCCTGTTGCCCCCGGTAACCACTGTTCCCTTCATTGTGTCCCAGCCCTGCTTGAATTCCCTGACTGTTTTTGCACCCACCACTTTAGCTGGCAGACTGTTCCAAGGTTCCACTACCCTTTCCGTAAAGTAGTACTTCCTCATGTCTCTCCTGAACCTACTTCCTGTTAATTTCCATTTGTGACCATGACATGTACGGTGAATTGGTATTCAGACTAAATAGTTCCTGCAATTCACTTTAATTCCTTTAAAGAACTTGAAGGGGTCTATCATATCTCCCTCTCTTCTCTGGTCTCCAGTAAGTATATATTTTGTGCCTTTAGGCACCTCATAGGATCTGCCTTGCTGGCCCTGAATCATTTTTGTTACCTGCGCTGCACTGTCTCCAACCTATCCTTATCCTTTCTGAGGTTATGACTCCAGAACTGGGCACAGTACTCTATGGGAGGCCTCACCAGGGATCTGTAGAGGGAAAGTATTACCTCTTTTCTTCTGCTAGCAGTACCTCTCCCCATATATCACAGCATCCTGTTAGCCTTGCTATAGGCCTTGCTGCACTGACTCGATTGCTTAAGTGAGTTACTAATAACTCCCAGATCCCATTCCTCAGCTGTAGTGCCAAGTCTCTCTCCTCCCATCCAGTACTCTGTCTTGGGGTTCTTTTTCCCTAGGTGCATTACCTTGCACTTTTTAGCATTGTATTTTAACTGCCTGACCTTTGACTACCCTTCTAGCTTTTGTAGGTCTCTCTGCATTTCCTGTATTCACTCATCACTATCCACCCTCCTACGTAGTTTTGTGTCATCTGCAAAGAGGCATAACCTGCCCTGGATTCCTTCTCCAGTATCACTAATGAACATGTTGAAGAGGACCGGACACAGGACCGATCCCTGTGGAACCCCGCACGTAACCTCCCTCTCCTCTGATTTAACTGCATTGACCATCACCCTCTGCTGCCTCCCCTCTAGCCAGTTACCCACCCAGTTCACTATGGATTTAGCTGCATCCAGGTCTTCCATCTTCTTAAGCAGTCGTCTGTGAGGTACCGAGTTAAAAGCCTTGCTGAAATAAAAGTAGAGCAGATCCACAGCACAGCCCGTGTCTAATTCCCTTGTCACCCAGTCAAAGAAAACTAGCAGGTTAGTCTGAAGCAGGTTAGTCTGACAAAATATTCCTGCCATGAAACCATGCTGTTTACTATCCTGGAACCTGTTGGTCTTCAGGTAGTCTGTGAGGTCCTTTTTGATCAGTAACTCCATCAGCTTCCATACTGTAGGGTTGAAACTGAAACAAAGCTTGGGTATCTTTTTTCTTTATATATTTGTGTAGTAATTTTGTTCGTTTTCTCTCCGATCCCAGACCCCTATCTTGGACGCGTGTGCGAGTGTGGAGGCATGCACACACCATGTCTCGAGGTACCCTCCCACTACGTGTCGCCCCCTCTGCCTACACTGACCACCGGACCTCCACCCGGTGGCAGCGGGACTACGGGGTGGGGTGGTGACCACTCCAAGAGAGGAGAGCTGCCTTCCGGCTGCTCAATCCTGCTCCGAACCTGGGTTGCCAGCGTGGCACGAGGTAAGGCGTCCAGTGTCTCAGTCGTCCACGCCACTGGGCTAATCTTAGGGTATCTTCAAAACATCTGGCCTTATGTCAGACTGAAATAAGTATAGAGAGCTTAGAAATGCCTGCAAAGCTAATCTTAAGGTGTCCAAAATTAACTACATTAGGCTTCTGCAAGACAGAAGTCTGTCCAACCCCAAGAAGTTCTGGACTCACATCAATACCCTACTAAAGGGTCATGCCAGTCCCTCTGAATTTGATATTCTGGCCAAGGGTAAGCCAGTAAAAGACCCCCTGGCCACTGCAAATGCCATTAATAAATTCTTTACCAATTTGGATAGATTCAAAACACCATTCCAGGGATCTCCTCCAAGTAGCCCTACTTAGACTGGACCTGATCAGGCTTATCTGTGAATCTTATCCCTGAATTGCATTTTGGAGGATTACCAGGAAAGAGAGCGATACTGACCCTGTGAAAGCACTTTAAACCAGAAGGGTCTGAGGGTTTGATAAACTTGAACCCAGGGTCTTGAAAATTGCTGCTCCTGCAGTTGCTGCTGCTTGTGATGCTCTTTAATAAATCCTTTATCAAAGAAGACTCTCTGATAGTTGGAGAACTGCTCTTGTGGTCCTGGTGCACAAGGTTGGCCTGAAGGAGCTGGTGGAAAACTTGCCGTCCTAACTCCCGTCTCTGCTCCCTTGATAAAATACAAGAGAGGTTAGCATATAATTAACTCCAGGAACAAATGGAACAGCGCTGTATCTCAAATGATTGGCAGCATGGGGCTCAGGAAACATCACCGAATAAACACTGCTTTGGTTAGGTTGACAGCTGATGCCCTGGGAGTCATGGACAGGGGGCAGCTGACTGGTGCTATCTACATAGAGCTCACCAAAGCATTTGCTTTTGTAAACCATGGCATCTTATTAGAACATCAGGAAATTTGGTTTTCACAGCCTGACATGCTGATGGTTTGCCCACTCTCTGACAAATAGGTCTTGGATAGTCAAATGGAAGGGAGTATACTCTACACTTAGGTCCATCAGTGATGGTGTCCCTCATGGCTCCATCCTAAGTCCTTTGCTATTTCCCCTTTTCATAAATGATGTGCCCAGTAACTGTGGAACGGCTTCCTTGCAGCCCTGTGCTGATGATGTGGTACTCTATAGGAGCTTGGGGTCCTATAGAGTGAGTACCGCATCATCGGCCTAGAGCTGCAAGGAAGTGGGATCAAAAACAGTGGGGGAATTCAGGAATGCATGGGACAGACATAAGGCAATTCTAGTGGGAGGTAGGAGGAAGTAGGCTGTCGGTAAAACTAGGATCTGCACCTTATCTGATAGGTAGGGAAATGAGCAGACTTGGTGGGCCAAGCGGTCCTTATCTGCTGTCAAAGTCTGTGTTTCTTTAATGATGTAGATCTTCTTAAACCATCTCTTAACAGAAGGCTTCATAGCTGTAGAAAAGTAATTTTTGCAAACAGTACTTTGCTGCCTCTTATACAGTATGGTCCCCATTCTTCAGTCCCTACGGAGTACTGAACGCAATAAGGTCATTGTCCTTTACAATAAGATTGGCTGCTTCACTGCTAGAGCCCCACCTAGGGGGCACCACTGTATTGTCTTTGGCTCCCTAAACTGGCCTTCATTGGAAGGCAGGCTTCAGTATCCTCTCCTCTTCCTTACTTACAAACTTGTCAGGGCCCTCCCAAATGTTCTACTTCCCAGACCCCAAAGATAGATACTCTGGTCCTGTGGCTGTACAGTACTTGAAACTAGGGTGAGGTCCAGCTCAGGAAGAGATCATTTGGCAGCTTGGCTCCTATCCTGGGGAATGCTCTCCTGGCACTCCTCCAAAACTGTTTGTCACGTGGAGGCTTTTAAAGAGTTAAAGGTGTACTTACTTGAACAAAGTCAGTGTTCCTGCAATCGCAGGTCTGTAGATCTTGTCTGTGTCAATCTTCACCATTTATCATTGGTGGGTAGTGAGCCAGAGGATCAGGACCCTGCAGGAGCTTTTCTTTTTTTAGCAAGAGAAGGAGTCAACGTCGAGACGGCGCTGCCCTCGAGGCCGACATATTACGTGGCGCTTGCGGGTTGGACAGTAACTGTCGACGCCTCCTCATCCCCAGTTCTGCTTCTCCCACCATCGAGTGAGCATGACCTCGCGTGGTACACCGTTATTTCTGCGGCCTAGTCAGTCAGTTCATTTTCTACAGTCCCAAGTTCTGCTGCTCCGTCCTCGATGTCGACTGGTAAGATCTTTCCTATTTATTTCTCGATGACGGTGTGTTTTGGTTTTTGTTTTCTGTCCGGTCATGTCTGGTTCAGGGACAAGAAAAATCTAGGCGAAGTCTGCCTCTGATGAGTCACTGTCGTACCACTTTACTCCCGTGGATCAGTGTTAACTGCTTGGTTCCACAGGACAGGCAACCTGTCAATGATCCCTGTTCCGAGTTGGCGTGCTGAAGGTCTGACGTGGCGCCATTGACTGGGACAGGCGTGTGTACATGTTCGCTAAGAGTAGGGTTCTCGACCCTTCCTCCGGTCTCTTCCCGGCTTATGCAGCCTGTGGAGGAGGGGTTTCCACCAGTTCTAGCCTTGCCACGGCAGGAACTCCTTCCACAGTGCAGGAGGCCCGGCCTGGTCCCTTTGGGGGTCAGACGGGAGGTACCGTTCGGGTGAAGGCTCCTTCGGCGTCGCGGTCTGAGGCCTCTGGGCCCGGGCTGGCACCATCCTCGGCGCTAGGGATCGGGCAGTGCTGCGGGTGGCATGGGGCCGGCCTCCAGCACTGTCTCTGACTCTGGTGCTGTTCGCAGTGTCGGGGATGGGGGCAGTGCTGTGGGCAGTGCGAGGCCAGTTCGCGGTGTCCCATGTGGCACCGTGGCTGAGAGGGATCGGGGAGTAGTCTGGGTTTGGGCCTCCTCTAGGGAGGACGATTTTGGGGCTGACTCTCAGGAGTTCACCGATTTCTCTATCTCCAGCGCAGCGGCTCCAGTTCAGCCCCTTCCCACGGAGAGGATGGCTTTGACCAATTCCAGGGTTAATGGCTCGGACCAGTCCTCTTGTGCCCGGTGGTGCCTCAGGACAACCTGGAGTTGGTGATCCATCTGTCACCTTGGCGGGCGTACCCCTCTGGTGGTTGTTCTTACTGACCCTACTTCTGGGCTGGCTGGAGCACCTCAGGTAGGGAGGCACTACTACTCTGTCTCTCAGGAGGTGGCTGTGGGTGTCAGTTGCCTCTTCTGATTATGAGGAAGAGGTCTCTCTCGAGTCCGAAGGGTTGGGGAGTTGGATTCAGGGCAGCGCCCTTTCCTTGGAACCCGTGGTGGTTCAGGGAGAAGTCTGGCGCTGGTCGACCTTCTCCCTGAGGGTGTCCCTCAGAGGCATCTCATCTTCAGAGGTTATGGGCCGCCCTTCTGGCTCATGCGGCCCCAGTCACCACAGGGGAATTTCTCTTTGCTCAGCCTGGCCGCCCAGCTTGATTGAGCGGCCTCGCCCGCCGGAACCACTGGATCTCCTCCCTCTTTGAGTTCTCCTCAAGGGTCCCTTAGCCCGGCAGAGGTCTTGCCCTCCTTGGAGGTGCCTTTGCCAACTCCATCCCCTTTCCCAGGTCACCTGGTCCCACGTGGCCTCACCTGGGAACAGTTCAGGCCCACGGCTGTACTGTTCCCTGTCTATTATCAGTCCGTGGACCAGGAGGTGTTCCCCACTCCCTGTGCAGCCGGAACCTGGCTCTCCAGACGGTCGGCTCCTCGCTTTCCTCCTCTGAAGGCGAGGACTCTTCTGTCCACCTATTCCCAGCAGCTGATCTTTCCAGCTATCAGCGCTTCCTATCGGGGGTTGCTCGACGAGCTCCATATTTCCGCCCTTGGTGAACGCAATATTGACCGGTCGTCACTTGCCTTCTTAGGCGAGTTCAGTGTGGCCAACGTGATGGTTCCCACCTGGCCTAATCCTTTTTGGGAGGCGTCGTACCGGGACTGGCAACGTCCCTCAAACCAACCACCAACCCCGAGGGACCTCTGCCTGAGATATTGTGCCCCCTTGGTCTCCAGGAGCCTTGCTTCACTCCCCATCGGGCGTGACTCTCTTGGACACACCCACTGGGGATAGAAGCCTACAACGTGATTGACCCCCGGAATCCGACTCTGCTGAGTTCCATTTTGGGGGGAGGAGAGCTTTCTCGTTGACATGCCTCCTTTTGTGTATCTCTTCTCATCTGGCCCACCATGCTGCCTATAACAGGCACTTGTGGTCTCTGCTAGGTCAAAACCTAGCATCTTTGCCTGAGTCAGAGGCAACCAGACAGGCCATTGCCCTCTCCACACGGGCCTGGAGCTAGCGAGGCGCAAGCAAGGGCATCGCATGCGATGCCAGTGAGGTGGCTTCCAGGTTGGTGGGAACAACGATCTGCATTAGGTGGACAGTGTGGTTTCATCTCTCCTGGTTGTCACTCCTGGCTCGGCGTAGGGTGACTGCCCTCTTGTTTCCAGGGAACCCATCTTTTTTCCCCTGTTGGGTGAGACGAGAACTTCAGGGGCGCCTTCCTTCTCCTGCTAGGAGAACCTCTCCTCACCCAGACCAGCCTCAGGCCAAGCCAGGCCTGCTAGGACTCCCTACTCTAGTGTCTCCCCAACTGGAAGCTGAGGGACTTTGTCCCTTAGGGAGGTTCTGGGCCCGTTTCGGGGGGGCTCGGTAATCCACCCACCATTTATGAATGGTGAGGCTGACACAGACAAGATATGAAAATTCACGTACCTACCATAATTCCTCATCTTTTGTGTATCTTCACCATTCATCACTGAATCCCTGCCCACCTTCCCCTCTCAGGCCTCAGTCTCTGGGCGATTCTCCTTCTCCCTGTTTGTCTCCATTTGGACCTTGGTCCATTTCCAACACCTCCTATCCCTTCCCTTAAGGGTAGTTTTTTCTCCTGGGTAGGCAGACAGGGAGGGTTGCTGCTGTTGGGGTGCAGAGCCCCCTCAGCCCAGGTAGCTCCTTTTTTTTTTTCCTCCGGCTTCCTCTTATGCCTCTTGAGGGAGTCTGGTGGAAGGAGGGGACTCTGGTGGTTCCTTCAGTTATCCTCCAACCTCTTGTGCCTCCTTGTGGTTGGTTTTTACCCTCCTTCAGGAGTGTATGTTATTTACCTCTCCGGTTCCTCCCCTGGAGGTTACCCCCACGTCAGATAACTAAGTTCCAGTCACCTGGGGTTGTTCTCCAGAGCCTTTTAAGCTGGTTATTCAAGCTCAATTCTTTTGCAGGAGGGGGGAAGACACCGACAGGTCCCTGGCCTTTGTCCTGCCTCTGATCCCTAAATAAGTGCCATCCTCTTCAGGCCTTGCCTTCATCCTCTGGCCTGTCTGCTCGAGCCTGTGGCATAATTTCTCCAGAACAGTCCACGGCAGTGTCTCGAAGGCGGTATCTCCTCTTCCTCTATCCTTCTATTCCACCCATTCCTTCTCCTTAGATATATTGGGGCTCTACTCTCCCAATCCCTTAGGCTTCCTCCTTTCCTGTCCCCTCTTTGGCATATTCCTCCTTTGGTTTTACATCCTTTTCTTTTGCTGTACCTCGGGCTCCCTTGCCCATCATGCCACCCTCCTTATTTCTCTGTCCCTCTCTAGCACGCAGAACTGGGGCTGAGGAGGCGTCGACGTTTATTGTCCAACCCGCGAGCGCCATGTATGACGTCGGCCTTGAGGGTGGTGCCGTCCCGACGTCAGCTCCTTCTCTTGCAAAAAAAGAAAAGCTCCCACGGGGTCCTGATCCTCTGGCTCACTACCCACCAGTGATGAATGGTGAAAATACACAGAACAGATCAGGAATTACGGTAGGTACGTAATTTTCATTTGCTGCTTCTGCATCTGCAATGACCCTAGTGTGTACCTGACACATGCTGTCTGTGCCTGTCAACTTTATTTGAACCTCCTGTATTTTCTGCATCACTGATGTCCGTTTCTTTTGGCAGTCTGCCCTGTCTCAATTCATGTAACTTGATTTGTGTTGTTATGCCTATGCTGTATTGCTGGAAATGTGCTTGTTGCTAATTTGCTTGTACCCTTGTGAATATTGTGTGTATCTGGCCTCTTTTTTTACCTGTGCTTCTGTATACTCCTGTAATGAATCTATCTAATTCTTTTTTGCCCCTGAAAAAGGGATTTCTTGTCTCAGTGGGCCCACTTGGTTAACAAAATTCAGTAAATAAATATCGCCATCTGTGTAATGCAGATTTCAAATCAGTAAAAAAAAACAAAAAAAACAAAGCAACAAATAGTGGACGATTTATTTTAAAAGTATGGTAAAGTACAGTAAGTTAACATGTTTTTTTTTTTTTCTTCACCAAGAACAGTTGAAGAAAATGTGTAGGGCATGACAGTATTAAACAAAAAAAACCTTATGCTCCCATCTGTGCCCAATTTAGAAATCTTTGGCCTCTTATTTTTAATTTGTTTTTATAATTTCTACAATTGAAAACATCTCTGACACACACCCTTTTTCCTGTGTTATTTGATTAGCAACATGCTATTTGTTGGCCACTCTCAGAATGCTGCACCGCTCCCCGAGTACAAACACGGAACAGATGCGGAGGAAATGGGGTGGCAACAGAGGGCACCTAAGAGACATTGTGAAAAACCTGCAGGCTTCCGGTAATGAATAAGTCTGAGGTTAGACGTGAGTTTCAAAGGCACAACCCCATCTTCCAAGGCTTATGGGAGTTCTTGCTCACACACTACTCATTTTGTCCTCAACTTTCTGCTAAAGTTTGACTTGGGATCTGCTGTAGTGCACTTGGCTGTCTTTGCCTCGGTGAGTTGGGCAAGGAGCTGGTGAGCCAGCTGCTGAGGAAGACCACAGTTTGACACCTAGCACCAGTGACTTTTTGTGTATTTTCTCTTTATTCTTGTTCTTCTAGCCCTGCCCCCATCTGCCCCTCCTGGGTGACCTCCCATTCTCAATGCCGCCTTACATTGAGGTTCTGTCCTTAGGGTATGCTCATTGTGGTGGGACCCTGTGGGCTGGCTCCCTTCTGGAGACTAAATCTAGCTGTCCTCTGTTGGCTGCACGGGGCCCGAGAGTACCCTGTGCATCAGCCTACCAGTCTGGGGTCTTTTCCTGTCTTTCTTTCATCCCCCCACCATGGAATGGTGACAGCAAGGGTCCCAGGGCACATGTTCTGAGTAAAAGACACTCTTCTTCTGTAAAGAGTACTTTTTACAGAGTTTAGGCCTTTTTTTGAATATTTTTACCATCCGTAATCTATAATGTATTTATGTATTCCCCGCCTGCAGGCATGCGATTGTAAGGGTGTTCTCACTTAAAGAGCAGCTGATGCCTTTGGGAAAACTTTGAAAAACGTATTTAGACACAAGTTGGCTTGTATTTCTTATGTGTTCTAGAGATTTCTTATCTCCATTCTTTATTACTAAAGAAATTCCCACACAAGATTTTTATCCATTACAGTTCATCTGCCTCTACAGTTTATTCCCACTTGAAATAATACTTTGTTGTGACATTATAGTCAGTTACCATGGCAGTAACTGTGATGTCATAAGCAGAGTATTATATCATCAGGTTGGGAAGAAGCAGTAGAGCTGATGAACCCACAAGGAACAACTATCCTGTTTTCATGTATATGAGCCCAGTAAGAAGTTATGGGGATAAGAAACACGGAGTTAATAAGAAAAATGAGCGTTTTTGTCCAGATATGTTTTTCAAAGTTCTACTCGAGGCATCAGTGGCTCTTTAAATTCTTAGGGTTTCGTAGTGCTCACCTCAGCATTCCCAGTTCTCATTCCGTAAGAATGCAACCAGACCACTCTTGATCGTAAGAGTGCAGCGTGCATGCATATAGAGAATACTGGAAGGTCTTCAAGCTGGCTCCTCCCACCCACCTGGTGGTAAAACCTCGGTCCGCCCCATGACGCCAGATCTTCCTTACCACTTGGAAGCTCAGGTTTCTCCTTAGCGCTCATGCTTTAGGCCCGGATCCGCACTCTTTGGAATTTCTGAAACTAATTTTAAAATTTACAAGACTTCGGTCTTCGCTTCCCTCGCAGCTGCAATGGGCAAATCGACTCCTGGCTTCCGCTGTGTCCGTGGGCAGAGATCCTGATCGATCTGCACTCCTCGTGCATCTACTGTCTGGGGCAAGGCCGACTCACAGGCTTGGACTTGTGCAAGTCCCTTTCGGCTTTGGTCTTGGAGGACTGCACTGCCAGACTTCTTCTCGTGCCACCTGAAAACGGTATCTGCCAGTCAAGTGTGAGGAGGCGTCTGGGCAGTGATCGCAGGCAGGCTCCACGGAACAGTTGGAGCAGTTGATTGCCCTCGAGGAGGAGGTGGCCCAGGCCGCTTCTTCTTCCTCCTCCTCGGCCGCAGCATTTATCCCGCTGTCTTTGGGCTCCTCCACATGGCTTGTTTAAGGAGCTTTTGCCAGTCCCTCTCCAACAAGGGAGAAGGGCCATCGGGACATCCAGTCGGTCCAAGAAGAAGGACTCTAAGGGTAAGTCCCACCGTCGATGTCCGTGAGAGTGGGAGAGATCCCCTTCACCGGACCGTCGACTCTCGACTTCGTGAGGTTGTGGCTGCAGCCGCTGGCTTCATGGTGCCCCCGTCAGGTCAGCCGGCCGAGACATCCGTCGATGCGGTCGAGATTTTTCTCAACCCGTCGGACGGTTTGTCGACTGGAGAAGCAGACAACCCTACTTCATCGGTTCCCCCGGTGGAAACCGAGGACTTGCCTGTGCCTCCTGTGCCAGAGTCCCTGGTTAAGGTCCTTGCACCGAGGGAGGAGTGGGTTTCCCCCGTCCCCTCTCTGACCCACCCTCGGAACCCCCGAAGGTCTCTGTCCTCTTCCAGGTCCAGCCAGTCCCGCCAACATCGGCAGTCTCGGCACCATGGAAAGCGGCGCCGCCGCTTATCCTCGTCATCCTCTTCGGAGGATAGGCTCCAGCGCAAGTTGCGTCTGCGCTGCGAGGATTTAATGTGGCAGCAGCTCTTATTGTCTGGGAATAAGCCGACTCCGTCACCTTCTCTGGCCATTAAGTGGCTGTCACCGGAGTGGCCGAAACAACCCCTCGTAGTGGTCGAGGAGCCAACCCTGGCACTGGTTGTTCGGTTGAAGCCGGCTGCTCCACCCATTGTGGTGGAACCTCCGCCTCCACAACCGAAGACTGGGGCCCCGACCAAGGATTCTCGGTCGGGTCAGGGTTTGCCCCATAGGTTGTTGGTCACCCTCACTCCCGATCGACCTCGGCAGGTGGAGGGTGGCTCAGGGGCTTGCGCTGTTGCACAACTCTTGGAGTCAGACGACGACAACTCCTTGTTCTCCAGGCTGCTTGACTTGGATTGGAGTCCACTGGGGTCAGTCAGTGGACAAGAGCACATCCTCGTTCCATGGAATGCTTTGACTCATCTCAGAGTCCATGGGATGAAGCTCGAACCCGTTTCAAATGGGCCAAGTATCCCCTCACGGAGATGCTGGACTGAGGGATTCCTGGAGGCCTTCCCGTGGCCGGCCATTGTTTGCCCGGCCTGTGGCAGCGGCCAGCTTCTTGTCCAGCACCTTTGGCCAGGATGGCTTGGAAGTATGCTGTCCCTACCTGTTCACTCTTTGGTTTCTCGAGCACCCTCTGTGGAGGGTTAGTGACCGACATTTTCCAGCGTTCGGGAAGCGGCTCGGGATGTGGACAAGCCACATAAGGAGTCCAAGAAATTGGACTACTTGCGGATAGTCTATGCTGCTTCCTCCCTAGGCCTTTGTCAGGCTAGCTTGGTCATCCTGATGGCACACTTTTCACACGCCCTTTTGGGCTCCCTGGATGAGGTGATTCCTCATCTCCGCTGACCTTCAAACGACGGTCAAACAGGTGCGGGATCAGGGAAGGGCAGTGGCCAAACAGCAGCTCTAAACTTCCTTGGACATCGCTGACTCATGTGCCTGGTCAGTAGCGGCTGCAGTGGCCATGCGCTGCAGAGCTTGGCTGCGGATCTCCACCTTTACGGCTGATACCCAGCACAAGCTGGCAGACGTTCGCTTCTTGGGTACTGACTTGTTCGGTCCCGGGGTGGAGGGTCATCTTCAAAGGATCGAGAAGTCTAACGCCACTTTGGACTTGGTCACGTCTGCCCAGAAGGACAAAGGCCACCAGCAGCAGCGTAAGCCCTTTCATCCTTCAGCCCCTGCGGCATGTCCGTCCCAGCAACACCAGCATCAGGGCCAGCAGGCTCGCACTTGGCACCCCAAAGCCAAGCCTGCTGCTTCCTCCAGCAGGAAGCTGGGAGGGAAAGGTCCAGGCAGCTCCTCAGCCGGTCCTTCCTCCAAGCCTGCCCAGTGACTGGTTGAGGGGTGTCGCCCTCAACCTCGTCGCTCCTCCTTGGGTCCCCTCCCCCCCCTCGGTGGGGGGACTGCTCCACCACTTCCTTTCTGCCTGGTCCGTTATCACCATGGACCGCTGGATGTTGGAAGTAGTAGGCAGGGGTCTGCCTCTGGAATTCGAGCTGTCTCCACCCTATTGGGGGGGGGGGCTACGGATTCCGCAGCCTTTCTGTCTGCTCGTCGAGCCGACATTGCCCTGCTCCTCCAGAAGGAGATGATCAGGGAGGTGGTGGACCCTCCTTCAGACCCAGGGGTTGTGTCCAGGTACTTCCTGGTCCCAAAATGGACGGGGTCTGGCGCCCATTCTCTGCCTACACGACCTAAACAAGTTCCTAAAGTCTCGCACCTTCAGGATGGTCACTCTGGCTCACATCATTACATCCTTGGAATGAGCCGTGTAGTTCTGGTCTCTGGACCTCCAGGGACGCGTTCTTTCACGTCCCAATCCGTCCGTCTCATCAGCGATTCCTCCACTTCAGGGCAGAGGGATCCCTTTACGAGTTCCAGGCCATGCCCTTCGGCCTCTCTCCAGCTCCCAGGGTTTTCACCAAATGCATGGCAATGGTGACAGCACTCCTGCGGCGCCAAAGGGTCTGGGTGTACCCTTACCTGGACAACTGGCTGATTGCAGCCCCCCTCCAGGTTGGAGGTGGAGCGGTCCGGGGATCTGGCCCTCCAGGTCTGCTCTCAGATTGGCCTCCTCATCAACGAGGCCAGATCGGAACTCATGCCATCGCAGGTGATTTCAGTTCATCGGGGCAGAGCACGGCTCCTGGTGGACAGGGCTGAGGTCCTTTCCTCCTTTGCCTAGTCATTTCTGGTTGGGCAGTTGCGCCCTGCCTGGGACTTCCTGCGCCTTATGGGCCTCATGGCGGCCTGCACCACCGTGGTCCATTGGGCCCGCTGGCATATGCGTCCCTTGCAATAGGGGCTGGCCCGCCAGTGGTCACAGAGCTCCGGTCCAGCCAGTGACAGTGACCCAGGAGATGTGTAACGGCCTCCAGTGGTGGCTCGTTCCAGCTCATCTGCAGGAGGGTATCCCATTTGTCCGCCCTGAGCCGACAGACACTCTGATGACTGACCGCCTCTCTGATGGGTTGGGGTGCCGATCTGGGGGAGCTCAGAGCTCACGGTCTCTAGTCCCCTCAGGAGTCTTGATGCCACATCGATCTGCTGGAGCTTCGAGCGGTCTGACTAGCCCTCACCGCCTTCACTCCATTTGTATGGGGTCAAGTGGTCCAGGTCTAGACGGACAACACCACGACCATGTACTGCCTAAACCGTCAGGGCGGGACGCACTCCTTGCCTTTGTGCAAGGAGGCTCTACGCACTTGGTCTCTTGTGATCAGCTTGGAGGCGGATCTCCTAGCCAACCATGTGGCAGGAGCCTACAACACTCTGGCCGATGCCCTCAGCTGGATAGGTGCTGCATCTCACGAGTGGTCTTGCCTGCCGGAGGTAGCACAAGATCTGTTCTCCCACTGGGGCACCCCTCAGGTGGACCTGTTTGCTCCAGCGAGAATGCAGGCTGAGGTTGTTTCATGCCTGCCCCTCAGCAGGGCTTACTGCAGGGGATGCCTTCTCGAGGCCATGGACCCCGGCCTCTTCTCGCTTTCCTCCATTTCCTTGATCCACAAGGTGCTTCTCAAGGCAAGAGGGACAAGGCACAGGTGATTCTGGTAGCCCCAGACTGGCCCCGTCAGTTCTGGTATCCAGATCTCCTCAGCTCCAGGCTCCCGAGGCGGCTTCCAGCCCGCCCGGACCTGATCTCAGTCAACAATGGGATGGTGCTCCACCTGGACCTTCAGTCCCTGCACTTGACAGCTTGGTTCCTGAGTGGCTAGAGTTCCAGGCCTTGGATCTTTCCGACGAGGTCTTCAACGTGGTTGAGGCATCCCGTAAGGAGTTGACCAGAAAATGCTGTGCCTTCAGATGGAAGAGATTCTCCATTTGGTGGCGGAATAAGAGGTTGGACCCTTCCTCCTGTTCATTGGCTAGCATTCTGGACTACCTGTGGTCCCTTTCTCAGCTAGGGCTTCGGTCGACGACCCTCAAGGTGCACCTGGCAGCCATCTCTGCTTACTGGGCACGGGCCGGCAAGTGGTCGGGCACTTTTTCAAAGGCTTTGATCACATATCCCTCCGATGCGAGAGCCTCCACCTCCGTGGGATCTACTGCTGGTATTGGCTAAGCTCATGGGCAAGCCATTCGAACCGATGCACAGGTGTGATATCTCTCACCTGTCATGGAAAACCGCCTTCTTGGTGGCTGTCATATCAGCCAGAACGATGGGAGAACTCCAGGTGCTTTCCATCGAGTCTCCTTATCTGGTCTTCCATAGGGTCAAGGTTGTCCTGCGCCCCCACCCGAAATTCCTTCCGAAGGTGGTGTCAGAGTTTCACCTTAACCAGGTGTTGACTCTGCCGGTGTTCTACCCCAGTCACACCTCGGAGGTCAAATATAGGCTCCATACTCTGGACCCTAGAAGAGCACTCTCCTATTATAAGGAGCGGACGGCTGAAGTTCGGGGAGAGGTTCGCCAGCTGTTTGTCACCTGCGCTGAAGCCGCACCTGGCAGACCTGCAGCCAAGCAGACGATAGGCAGGTGGGTCACCTCCTGCATAGATCTCTGCTATAGGTTGGTGGACATGGAGCCTTTCAAAGGGATAAGAGCTAATTCTACCCACCATACTACTGCTTCAGTGGCTGCTTCCAGGGACGTCCCTATCCAGGAAATCTGCAGGGCTGCTACCTGAAGTCAGCACATCCTTCATTACCCACTAGCACATCGACTTTGAGTCACGCCGGGATGCTGGTTTTGGGACCTCGGTTCTCTAGTCCTTATTGCCTAAGTAGTGGGTGCGCGCCTTGCCTCCCTCCTCCCAGAGAACTGCTAGGAGTCTGCCAGTAAGTGTGGATTGAACAACATTTCCACGTCCCTAGAAATACAGGTTACTCACCTGTAACAGGAGTTCTAGTAGTGGTTTATGTTGTTCATCCACACAACCCACCTGACCTCCTCGGCTTCGACGCGCAACCTGGCTTTCAGCGGGCTAGATCTGGCGTCATGGGATGGAGCCGAGAGTTTTACCACCCGGGTGGGAGGAGCCAGCTTGAAGACCTTCCGGCAAGGATTGAAGTGGCAAGGAACCTGCCAGTAAGTGTGGATGAACAACATATACCACTCCTAGAACTCCTGTTACAGGTGAGTAACCTGTATTTCCAGTGCCTGAATGGAGACCACCTGCCTTATAGGGGTGTTTTTCCTCTGGTAGGTCTTCAAAAATTGAAATGTTTGGCATGGCCTCAGGTAAGTACTTGTTATTTAACCTGGATGAGGGGTTCAGCCAGGCAGTTAGTGAGGTTGTTGCTGTTTTGATCTCCCACTCTCCTCACAGCATCCGTGTTTGTGTTTTCCTTTTCCTTTTTGGTGTTTGCTGCCTTTATGGCAGGAAATACAGAGACCCGATGCAGTCTTTTGTCTTGCAGTTCCCCCGTTCCTCTTGGTTTGTGAGCATGGGACCAGTGTTGGTGCTGCGTGTAGAGCATTGTTTTCTGGTGATATATGTGTGACTTGGTGTTGTATTTTCTTATCTCCTTTTTGTTCCTAGTCTTTTTACGTAGCTTCCCCCTTTGGAGCTACGCACAGGACTAGTGCAGCCCAGCAGTGTTTTGCAATGCATTTTCTCTCTATCGGTCTTTCTGGCATTTCGCAGTCTCTTTCAGTTTGATGTGACCGCTTATATGCGCTCAGCCTGTTACTTGTAAGGGGCCCTTCCGTTGTGCCATCTGTGGTCTGTTTTGTGCAGCAGCACTTTTGCATTCTCTGGCAGTTGCTCTGCAAGGGGCCCCTTTGGGTATGTTATCTGTGGGGCCATGGGACCAGTGCATCCAGTTTTTATGGCGATGCTTTTGTGCTGGTTCTTCACTCCCTCTCAGGATTGCAAGCATTTGGCCAACCATTGAAACAAGCGCAGTCCTTTCTTTGATGTGCTCATGTGCACACAAGGTGGCACTCTGTGATGCCAGACGATTGCTCCCACCCGAGGCATGCCTGTCCCTGATTAACTGGGTACTGTGTCTGCTTGAAGTAGATCTTTTCTCCTTGAAGCCTCAGTGAGCAGTTTGGGCTGAGTTGCAGCTCAGGATAGCTAGCAGAATGTTGCATCGTGTGGGAGAGCAGCCGTGGCAGAGCGAAGTGAAGTCACTTGCAGTATACCACTTGAGAGAAGCTGCTCAAGAGAGAGCAGTCTGGCACAAGGCCACCACGCTGGGTGTTACCACAGGCAAGTAAGTCTGCATTATAGCTACTTTTTTGCTGGGCAAGTCTAGTCAGCATTATTTAGACTGCCATAGTCTCCTAAGGGTGTTGGGGCCCCATCAGCAAAATACAGGAGCAATCTATGTTACGGTTCAACTGCAAGCTTTATAGAGTCTAGCAAGGCTGTTAGTTGGGGCTAGCTTAGTGCTTAGGAGCTAAGAGGGTCTCTAAAGGGCCTTAGCTATTCTCCCACTTTTCCTAAATCGATTGCAATGATTCATGAGTTTTGGGCTCACTTCAGCCTTGTAGCTGCCCCCACCCCCACCCCGTAATTCCACACTGGCAGTCTGTGACAACTTAGCTACATGGCTGTTATAGTTCTGCAAGTCCCATCATGCTGTGGTTAGCATTATGTAACAGAATTTACTTGTGTGATTTAAGCCGTAATGCCCGACAGGGGTGTGTGTCGATGCTGGGATAACGTCACGCCTCAGGTGGTTGGGCACGAGGCTGCAGGCCGGGTGTGTCCAATAACTGAGGCGTGACGTTATCCCAAATAACACACACCTTGAGGGCATTATTGCTATTATACAATGGCTCGTTGTTATACCCAATAGAAAAATCATTTTAAAGATGTTTTTGTGTGGAAAATTATTTTGGTTTTTTAAAAGAAGATGAAACAATGAAGCACATTATCAAGCACATCGAGCAGCACAGAATCGAGCAAAAGTTCATCTGCAGGTTCACAGTGAGGCTGAGACTAGACCCATGATGTTGTACTGGGATAACAGCACGGGTCCAGTCCCAGACTGACCAATCAGAGTCCAGGATTTTTTCTTGCCATTGTATAATGTATGTTGATTTGTTGACGCATTGTTTGATGGAGCTTGGTAGTTCATGTGCAGGCCATTAAGGGGTCAGTGTCCTTCTTGCAAACCTTGAATATTCTGATAATGTGTAGACCCATTAAAGAAGACAATGTTTCCCTGTGTTATGACGCTATGTCTCTGGGTTATATGAACAGCTAGATGGAGGGTCAGGGCCCTCTTGTTGTGTAAGGTTGCATATTACAGTCAGTAATGTTTTTCTTCATCCCCTTTCAAGAACAGGATGGAGAAAGCATATGTGAGACTCTGGCATAAGCAGCAAAACGCCTTCCGCTTCAGGTATTTGAGGGGCATCATGGCTGATCGCAGACCAGTAACAATAGATATAAGACCTGCAGTAGAACTAGGAGGTCCTTTGTTCAAGAGACCTGTTGTCTGCACTGTGTAATCCAATTTAATATGTCTGTTTCAGTCCCTTCCAGCTGGACCATTGAGCTGTGGTGGGGGGTGCATCTGTGGTACTGTTGGCAGTGATAAAGCCGAGTGACACAATGTCCACTCTGTTTATTCTTGTACTGAATATTACGGATTATCGGTGATCCACAGGCCCATCCTGTGAAGACACCGAAGCCCATTTGAATCCTCTGGTCAGGGAGGGGTCCGTAGGCATGTTCAGGTGCACTGTTTCAGAGTGAATCAGCTTTCTTAATTTGCAGGCAACCCCTGACCTTGATGATAGGTCATGCAGAAGATATAGTGGATATGTCTGTAATTCTGACTGAATGGAGCCAGAGCCATGATGAGGAAGATGCCTCTCCGAGGAGGAGAAGGGTGACTGGTGACAGAAGATGGCAGCCTTTTGTTTATCCTTCTTTGTTTTGTGGCTTGGAGGAGGGGTAGTGATCTGAACCCTTATTTTGTTTACTGCGAGGTTCCTGCACTTTGCTAGGACATGTCCTAGGCTTTGGAAAGTGTTTGTTATTTACAGCCTCCCATCTCTGTTTATATAATAGATCTGAAATAGGCCAGGGTGTGGCCAGGTCGCAGCTTCCTTGGACTAAAGTGTGCTGTTGTGTTGTCTAGAGAATGCCTTTCATTTGTGACGTGGGAAATGTACTGTTGTACCAGATGAGGTATATGCAGAGTCGTGGGGTGCTCCGCTTACCTTGTAGCACCATGCTTCCTGTCAGTGCTCAGGACAAAGGCAACAGTGCATGCAGCCAGTCCTTCACCCCAGTTGTAGCATTTGCGAGGTAGCCACCCTGAGTTTGTCCCTGGGGCCTTATGGGCATGTCCTTCATCCTTAGGCTGTTGCTTCTCAAGACGTTGGCTTGCTCTGTCTGCTCTATTGTGACAGGCAGGTGAGGATGGCTGCACCATAGGACTTTATCTTCATCCAGAACAGCCTGGAGTGAAGCATGACTGTTTCCAGTCCTCGGCAGTAGTGGAAAGTAATCTTAGCATGGGGAGACTTCACTTACTGGCATGCTGTAGGTACAGGTGGAAGAGGCAGCTATCCACAGTGTACAAGGTTTGTGCTTCTTTTTCCTGGCAGCAACTCCACCAAATGCAACCAGTCCTTACTAGTTGTTAGAGGGTGCGAAGATTTTCAGCTTGTTCTGTTATTCCTTTAGAATGGGCTGTCAAGACATAATGGCAAAGAGAGGATCCAGTCAGCCCTTAAGACATCTGGAGATTTGCACCCAGTGGCGCCATGTTCATCTGTTTCCATGGAATTAGCAGCTGTGCTGAATGTTTTTCTCAAAAGTCCTGTTACTGTTTAAGACATCACTAAAACACGGGATGATTATTCATCAGGAGGTCAGGGTGCCATTGGAAGAGCGATTGGTGGCATGATACTAGGAGCCAGAGAGATGCTGAATTGGACAAGCAGCAGGGGGAAGTACCCCTGCCTCTGTCACAGAGGTTGAAATGCCGGGGTTTTCTGTTGGACAGTCAGAAAATGTTATCTTACTTCACAAGGGCTCTTGCAGTAAATAATTACAGATAGGACTGAAGCCGGCAGGCGTCAGGCCCCCACGGAAAAATGTCTAGCTAGCATTCTCTGGCGGGAAACTGCCCCCACGTCAGGTGACTGACATCAGGTGATGTCAGTATAAAGGGGCGGTCACCCACGCCCACCTTCCAGTTCTTTCCCTCTGTTAGCTCGTGCAGCACCTTGCGGTTAAGTTCTCTGCTTCGCAGTCAATCATCGGTAGTTTTACCACCTATTTTTCAGCTTTTACCTCAGCTGCCGTGTATGTCGTCCCGACTCCTCCGAGCACAAAATAAGTGCGATTCTTGCGGCACCCAGCTCCAGCATAAAGACGGACATTCTGTGCCGCTTTGTCTCAGGCCCCGATCATCCCCGTCGAGAAATGCCAACTTTGCCAGCAGTTTAACGTGGCCACCCATAAGCGGAGGCAGCAGTCCCTGGAGGCCCACATTCTTAAACAAAAAATGACCTCCATGGAAAAGGAACTAAAAAAAACTTCAGCGGGCTTCGACTTCTCTGGAGGGCCACCACAAGACGAAGCACCGGGACCGGGACTCATCGGTTGCCACGGCCCAGCCTGGGGTCGCGGTGCTGCAGGTAACTCCTCCCCCGGGAGGCAGCTCCGTGGTGGCCATCTTGGAGGTTTACAAGATGGTGTCAACCCTCCGTCCGGGCTCACGCTCGGGCTGCTCCGGGTCTAAGGAGCAGCCGCTCCAGTAAGTTCGCTGCCATGCGCTGCCTTCTGGTTTGAGTGGTCCCACATTGTCGGATGTCTGCTCCTCCGACGTCCGCCCAGGTAAGGCCGCTAAGACGCCCGACCCTTCAGGGCAGCGCACAGCCTCCAAAGCACCCACCAAGGCCACCACCCCCTCCTTCACGGCCTTCGTCAGGTGCTGGGTCTGATAAGTCAGACACTGGCTCCTCTGACGTCTGCCCGGATCCCATCGATAAGATGGATATCAGCTCCTCCGTCCGCTCAGCACTAGAGCCGACGCTGGACCCTTCGGGCCTATCCGTCGTCCCGAGCACACCGCAACAGTCGTTGCACTCTGAGGCGCCAGCATCTCCTCTGCTGGATCCCCGGGACGGTAACCCTTCTTCCCCGGGTGACACGGAGGACGTGAGTACGCTGCTGTCTGGTCTCCTCCTGCTGGGCGGATGACATAACGCTGATCCTTGGACGCCGGGCGCCACTCACCCGAAGCACCCGAAAAATATCCCATTGCCAGATGCCGCCTTACTCCGGGCTCTCCTCTGCTCAGGCCCGCCTGCTGGGCCATTTCCGGGCCTTCTACTCCTGAAGATCCCCCAGTACCTGGGTATCTGACGCCGTCATACACAGGCCTGCAGTATCTGGCACTTCAGTACCCGACGCCGACCTACAGTACCTGACGCCGCAGTACACGGTTCTCCAGTACCCGACGCCGAGCTTCCCACCATCGGGGTATGGATACGTGCCTTAAGATACCCTCAGTATCCATATCCTCCTCCAATTCCACCGCCCCCTCAGCCGCTGGTGGACCTGAAGGAGACTCTGGCTTCCTGGTGGGCTGAGGCCAAGGCTCAGCTCACCAGGGAGGTAGAAAGCCTTCTTCCGACGCTGGTCCTGGTTCTGGACCCCCCATGTCTGAGATGAGAGACCCCTCCCCACCCCCGGATACCAGAGGCTAGCCCTCCGGTTCCAGGGCAGGGCATGCTTCCCCGAGGGCTTCCCAAGGGGTCTGTTCCTCCCCCATGTCGGGAGGAGGAGTCTTCTTCCTCTTCATCATCCTCGAATGACTGCAATGGTCGTTCCGACCTGGATGACGAGCCACACCCGGACAAGCCCAGGCCAAGGACCCCTCCGAAGTCTCCTCCGGAGGATCCTTCCTTTACAGAGTTGCTGCGCAAAATCCAGGCAGTTAGTCAGTGGCATTCCTTGGAGCCGGATCCACAGCGTAAGAAACTCGCTGCGCACCTGGATCTGCCCAAGGCCGCTCCTACCCTGGTGCCACCCTGGATTGAGCCTCATGCCGACCTCGTTTCCACCATTTGAAAGCACGTGCGCATTAGCCCCCTTCCTAGGAAGTCGGACAGGCTTTGTCAAGCTCTGGAGGGTGTTGACTCTTTAAATTCACACCCGAGCCGATTCGGTCGTGATTAGCGCTGCTCACACGGACGGCTAACCCCAAGCACTTGAGCTCGTCACCACCTGACAAGGAATCCCGCCTTCTGGACCAGTACTGGAGGAAGGTCTATGCTTCTTCCACTCTGGGTATGAGGGCCATGAATTATGTTGGTCATATGGGGGATTACCAGGAGGCGATTCTTAGTGTTTAGACGAAGCAGGAAGTGGCAGATCTAGTCCAGTCTGTGCATTCGGCCAGTCAGCACATGTGTCGTGCCATGTACGATGCAGTGGACGCTGCTGGTCGGAGCTCGGCTTTCGTCATCTGTTTGCGGGTCATGCCTGGCTCCGGGTGTCAGGTTTGGTCCCAGAGGTGCAGTCTGCTATCCAGGACGTTCCCTTCAGGGGTTCAGTGCTGTTCGGTGGCAGTGTCAAGGACATTATCACCGATCTACAGGAGAAGGGTACTGCACTTAAGTCAATTTACTCCTTGTACAGACCCCATCGTCCCTTCGCAGAGCGTTCTCGGCAAAAGGCGAAACCTCAGGAAAGTGGGCCAACAAATGCCGGGCCCCTCCGGCTACCAAGCCCCCCCCAGCCCAAAAAAGCAGTGGGGGCTTCAGCCGCAACGCTGCCCCACACCTCATGACTCCTTTCCTCTCCCACAGCCTCTGGGCCTTCCAGAGGAACCGGTAGGAGGGAGATTCTCCCTCCATCTACCGAGTTGGGAGAGGATCACTACCGACACTTGGGTGCTCCAGCTGATCGCAGAAGGACACTCAATAGTTTTTCTTTGGAAAACTCCTCGAACCCCCCCCTCCCGTCATCTTACTCCCCAGAACATCTTCTGGTCCAGGAGGAAATAGAGCCTGTTCCTCCCCATCTTCAGGGAACGGGTTACTACTCCCATTACTTGGTCCCTAAAAGTCAGGAGAGGTGACGCGATTCTTGACCTCAGCTCCCTGAATGTGTTTGTGAGGTACAAAGGGTCAGGATGCTCTCCTGCAGAGTCTCCTGCCCTTCTTCAGCCTGGACAGTGGTTGCGCTCTGGACATGCAGGATGCTTACCTGCATATCCCTATTCGCCCTTCCCACCACAAATACCTGCATTTTGCATTCCAGGCCCTCCCATTTGGTCTTTCCTCGGTGCCCGAGTATTCACCAAATGCTTTCGATGGTAGCGCCTACCTGCATACCCGGGGCAGGTTTCTGTGCCTGGATGCATTGGCCCGCAGCCTGCTCAGGAGAAACTCCCACAGCATCCTTTCCTGCAGGTTTTTCCTGCCTGGTATTACCGCCAACCAGACCAAGTACCACCTGATCCCATCCTAGAGACTCCAGTTTATCGGGCTATCCTTGACACAACCTCCGCATGGCATTCCTGCCACTGGACAGGTCATCCTCACTCCAGGCTCAGGTCAGCCTGTTGTCCTGCCGCAGGCGAGTCAACGCTAGGTCGGTCCTTCGCCTCCTTGGGCTGATGGCTGCTGTTATTCCACAGTCTCGCGCCGGCTCCACATGAGAATCTCTCAGTGGACGCCGGTCTCAGTGTGATCAGCTGGCGATGACTCAGATCAACTAGTTCTGGTCTCCAATCCCATGACTCTGGACTTGCAATGGTGGATGGTTCAGGAGAACCTTTGCTGGGGAGTTCCCTTCTTGCTCCCCCCTCCCAGACGCTGACTACAGATGCCTCGGGTGAGAGTTGGGGAGCCCATTTGGGGTCTCATAGGAACCAGGGCTCCTGGTCCAGGCTCAAGAAAACACTCCACATAAGTGTGCTCGAGCTCCGGGCTGTGCTGTATGCTCTTCAGGCTGTGCATCTGTATTTGCGCCCCCCCCCCCCGGGCATCTGACTATCCAGACGGACAACGGTGTGGTCTGGTACATCAACAAACAGGGAGGAACATGTTCCTTCCATCTCTGCAGGAGGCGATGCGAGTTTGGAATTGGGCAGTGCAGCACAACCTTCACCTCACAGCGATTCACGCTCCGGGGTTGAGAACACGTTGGCAGACCACCTCAGTTGGTTGTCTGCTCACAGTGGGAACTGGATCTGGGGGTAGCAGAAAATATCTTCCTACGTTGGGGAACACCACAGGTAGACCTGTTCGCGTCTCCTCACAACGCAAAACTTCCCGACTTCTGCTCGCTCGCTCGCTCCATGGCGCAGCATTTTTTGGAGAGACGCTCTGTCTCTAGACTGGAAGGGCAGATTCGTCTATGCCTTCCTCCGATCCCCTTGATTCCGAGGGTCTTACAGAAACTCAGCTCAGAAGGAGCTCGCATGATCCTAATCGCTCCTTTGTGGCCCAGGCAAGTTTGGTTCTCTCTTCTGCAACAGTATTCAGAGGAACCTCCGCTTCCTCTTCCTCTGTTGCATCTTTTGCTGACCCAGGATCAGGTGACCCTGGTCCTTCCAGGCCTCAAGTCCCTTCAGTTGCACGCGTGGCTCCTGCAGACGTAGCTCAAGCACAGTTTGGGGTTTCCCTGCTGGTGGCTGAGATTCTGGTGGAGGCCAGAAAGCCCTCCACTATTTATTTGTTTTATTTATTTGTACATCAGTTTACAACCTTTGAGCCAGAGGCTCATTTCCAAAGGTACTACATCACATTGAAGACAGAGAGAAATAAATTTAGGTTACAGCATATATGTCACATACTTAGGGTAGATCTACATATGCCAAGAAATGGAAACGGTTCTCTATTTGGGCCGCTTCCAAAGATTTCGAGCCATTCTCTTGCTCTGTTCGGTGGCTTTTAGATTGCTTGCAACACCTCTTTGATCTGGGTCTCAGTCATTCCTTTCTGAAGGTTCACATGGCAGCCATCTCGGCTTACCAGGTTCCCTTTGGGGACAGGACTTTTGTGCAGCTGGAAGTCTCCAAGACTTTTCTTAGAGGGGTCCTCTACTTGAGACCCCAATTGGTTCCTGCCCTCCTTGAGATTTGAATTTTATCCTTGAGAAGCTTACTCTGCCTCCTTTCGGGCCAGCAGCCTCAGCAGACCTAAAGTTCCTTTCTTGGAAACTTTCTTCCCAGCCATTACTTCCGCCGGAGGATTTCCGAGCCCAGGGCCCCCGCGTGTGCAAAATCCCATATTTGATTTTTCACAAGGAACGGTGGTTCTGTGTACCAACCCTCAGTTTCTCCCCAGGGTGGTAGCGGAATCTATGCTGAATCAATCCATGGAGCTGCCTGCTTTCTTTACGCAGCACTCCAATCAAGGGAGTACTCTTGCATACTTGATTTCACCGAATTCTAAGATACTACATCACCAGGACGAAGGATCTCAGAAAGACTGATCAACTGTTTGTGGGCAATGCTGTTTCTAAGCAATGCCTATATAAATGGTTGGCTCATTGTATCACTTTCTGTTACGACAAGTACAGAAGACCCTGCTGGGTCAAGTCAGAGGCCACTCACCAGAGGGTCGCAGCCTCTGCTGCTTGGTTCAAGAATGTGTCACGGCGGACATCTGTGCAGCTGCAACCTGACTTCTGTCCATACTTTTACAAAACATTACAGTTTGGACATTGCCTCGCGCCGTAGAGCTGGCTTCAGGTTGGCTGTTTTACAGGGTCTCCTTTCCTAAGACCTTCACAGCCAGAGGATCTACATTTGGGTAGTTTCCTCCTCCTGTTTGCTTTTTCTTGTTCCAGACTGCTTGGGACTCAGTCCTATCTGTAATTATCTACTGCAAGAGCCTTCTCGAAGTAAGATAGTACAGTTATGTAAGAACTTATCATAACAGTAGCTCTTCAAGAGAGACTCTTGCAGTAGGTAATGCCTTCCCACCCTCCATCCCCGTAAGTTTTTTCAGCTCCTTTTTCAGGATGGAAACATCCGCTTCTCTCTCATCTTGCCTTTTTGGCCTTTGGCGGGAAAGAACTGGAAGGTTAGAATCTTTCCGTGGGTCCTGATGCCTGCCGGCTTCAGTCCTATCTGTAATTACCTACTGCAAGAGCTTCTCTTGAAGATCTACTGTTACGGTCAGTTCTTACGTAACTGTACTTTTCTGTCCCCAGCCAGGTAGGAGAACTAGTCCAGGCATCTTGGTGTCTGAGGTACTGGTCAGTTGGTACTCTTTCAGACATGTCAGTGGCAACCTGTCGGTTGGTACACATTTAGACATGTCAGCAGCCAGGGAATTGATGCCATGGACCAATGTCCACGTAGGACCCACAAGGATGGGCTGCTGCTGTTGTGGCCTCTGTGAGTGTGGTCCTGGCATGAAGGATCTCCAGACTTCGATTCAGTTGTCTGGGCCAGTCGTACTGTGGATAACATGCTAGGAGACTTCCAAGCTAGTTTTCAGGGGTGTACCTTGAAACCTCTTCCGTGTTGATGTGAACTCAGTGGGCAGCCGGTTGGCTGCTTTGGGGGGGGGGGGTATTCCAAGTCCAGATTTGGGTCCAGGAGGTCTGGCTCCATCAGTATCTGCATATTCAAATCAAGGTTCTGGCAAGCAGAAAGTGCAGTCACTGCCTAGCAATACTTGCCTCAGTGGGAGAACAGCTTGTTACACAATTGTCTAGGCCGTGACTATGTACACTCTGGGGAGGGTGTCCCGTGATCTGGGAGTATTCTGACCTGCAGAGTGGAAGGTCAGTCTGACGCAGGTTGAGATATTCGACCATAGGAGATCTTTCAGTTGTCGAGGTATGTCATTCGATTCCAGTGGCTAGGGGACGAAGCACAAGATGCCTGCCCTGGCAGCAGAACTTCAAAACTATACATGCTTAATGTGTTTATGTTTCTCTATTGTCCTGCATCTGTCAAGGATTCAGGGATCAGAAGGAAGTTTCCTTTGGAAGCTTCAGAACTGCCAAGAAGAACTTGGTTTTCAGTCCTGGTTAACACAACTATGTACATGGTTAGCAGCCTGGTTTCCCAGGACATGAGGAGACCCCAGAAGCAGGGTATACGACCATGGAGATACCCTCGTGATAGTTTCTGTGAGAGGTTCATCTCCGCACCCCCCATTCAGTGTTAAATTTGTTTTTTCTTCTGTTGGTCAGAAGACCAGGGTGCTAGGACCCTAAAGGTCACGATTCCACACATCTTCAGTGTTGTCTTATTTTTGTAGGTGGTTGTTACCATTAGCTCCACCATAGTCCCTTAAGTCAGTAGTGTCCTGACCAGGAGAGTGGAGGACTACAGATGCTTGTTTTCTCCTAAGTTGGGTATTACACCAATGAGATGTTGAAATGGGAGAATGCGTTCCTCTAAGGTCAGGGAAAGGCAAAGTAATTAGTGGGATGAAAATTCCTTTTAGGCGTCTTCCCATTTCTTCACTATTGTTTCTGGTCTGAGCAGCAAGAGGGTGAAGACTTGGCAGTCGTGTTAGCAGAAGGATATCATTTCTTGAAGACCACAGGTCTGCTCAGGACAGTTTTCTTTCTTTCAGGGTGTTCATGGCATCCCAGGCTGAGGGGTCCCAGTGTGCAGCAGACTTTGGCAGTTGGTAATGTAGCCTTCTAGGGACATGGATATGTTGTTCATCCACACTCATTGGCAGGTATCCTTGCCGCTTAAATCTTGCCGGAAGGTCTTCAAGCTTGCTCCTCCCACCCACCCGGTGGTATAACCTCGGCCCGCCCCATGACGCCAGATCTTCCTTACCGCTGGAAGCTCAGGTTTCCTCCTTAACACTCTACGCTTGAGACTGGTTCCTATTTCTCCGCTTATGGATTTAAAAATAAATTTTGCGAAAAGACTTCAATTCGATCCGTACAAGGGCGGACAAATCGACTCGGATTTCGGAGATGCCCATGCGGCAGAAGATGTCTTGGACGGATCCACACTCCACGCAGTTCACTGCTTAGGCCTTGAGCACGAATCCGTAGGCTTGTGACCTGTGCTCATCTTTCTTCGGCCACGCCCTCAAGACCGGTGCCGCGTTTTGCAACTGGGCTGTCCCGAGAAACGCTTCTCCGTGTGAAGTCCAAGGAGGTCTGGGTTACGTGTCCAAGGCGGGCGGGTCATGGATCAGCTCGAGCTGGATGATCGCCTCAAGAGGAGGCAGGCGCTGGCCGATCTTCCTCGCCACGGCATTTATCCCGCCTCTGGGTTCTTCCTACACGGCTTCTTTTATGAGCTTTGTCTGTCCCTCTCCACTAAGGGAGAAGGGCTCTACGCCTCACTGGACCTTATTCTCGGTCCAAAAGAAGGACAGGGTGAGTCCCTCCGCCGACGCTCTTGGGAGCGGAAAGGTCCCTCCCCGAAGTCGTCGACCGTCGACTCGTCGACCGTCAAGCCGCCACTGGCCTCACGGTGTCCCCCGCCAGGTCAGTTGACCGAGACTCCCACCGACAAAGCTCGAGATTTTTCTCGACCTGTGGACGGGCTGTCGCCCTAGCAGCCGAGATTCCCTCCCGTTCCCCGGGAGGAGTTGGGGATCCCATGGGCCGCCTGTGCCTCCGGTTCCGGAGCCCCGGATGGACCATCCGAGCCGAAGGGAGTGCCGTTCCGGCCGACACCTCCCCGACCGACCTCGGAAATTCGGGACCTCGGTCCGACCTCTTCATGGGTCCAGCCGATCCCACTGTCATAGGCGGTCTCGACCCCGCACCGCGGTAAGCGGGCGTCGCTGCTCGCCCTCCTCCTCGGATGAGGGAGGCTTCGCGAAATTACGCCGACGGTACGAGGACCTTATGTTGCAACAGTTCCTCCTGGCCGGGAGTAAGCCGACCCTGCCGCCTTCTCCGCCATTAAGTGGCTGTCACTGAGCGGCCGACACAACCCTCGACTTATCCGAGCCTATACCCAGGCCGGTTGTTCGCCAAAGCCAGCTGCTCCACCGATTCGTGGAACCTCCTCCACAGCCACCAATTGGGGCTCCGACCATGATTCTCGGTCGGCCAAGGGTCTACCCCATCGGTGTCAGTTACCCTCACTCCCGACCCACCTGCAGGTGAAGGGTGGCTCAGGCCAGAGGCAGCTTTTCGAGGACTCTTCCGTCCGAAGATGATTCCTCCTTTTTCCAAGCGACTGGACTTGAGTCTTCAGGAGGTCAGTCAATGGACGATAGCCCGTCGTCCTTCCTAGGACTGCTTCGCTCATCTCGGAGTCCACCGGGATGGAGCTCTCGAACTGCTTCCAACGGGCCAGGTATCCTCACGGAGATTCTGGACCGAGGGATTCTCCGACGGAGGCCTTCCGTGGCCGAGGCCATAGTGGGTCCGCACTGGAGCTTTGCAGCGCCTGCTTCCTGCCCTGCGCCCGGCCAGGATGGCTAGGAAGTATGCGGTCCCTACCGTTCTTGTCCGTTTTTCAGAACACCCTCTGCTGAGGGGTTGGTTACCGACAGCGTCATGCTCCGGCAACGCCAGGGATGTGGACAAACCTCCTGAAAAGGAGTCCAAGAAATTGGACTATGTTGGGCAAAGTCTACGCTAGTCCTCTCTCTCGGCCTCGTCAGGCCAGTTCAGCCGTCCTCATGGCACATTTTTCTCATGCCCTGTTGGGCTCCCTGGATGAGGTCATCCTCTCATCTCCCGCCGATCTGCAGACTACGGTTAAGCAGGTGCGGGACCAGGGCAGGGCAGTGGCCAAACAGCAGCTCCAGACTGCTTTGGATATAGGGGACTCATGTGCCAGATTGGTGGCGGCCGCAGTGGCTATGCGTCGGCGGGCTTGGCTGAGGATATCCACCTTTACTTCGGATACCCAGCACAAGTTGGCGGATGTTCCTTTTTTGGGGACTGACCTCTTCGGCCCTGGGGTGGAAGGTCACCTGCAGAGGATCGAGAAGTCCAATGCTACCTTGGACTCGGTCTCTTCCGCTCAGAAGGACAAAGGCCGCAAACCGCAGCCTAAGCCCTTTCGTCCTTCTGTGCCCCCGGCGCCTGCCCAGCAACGCCAGGGCTAGCAGGCTCGGCCCATGTCATCCCAAACCGCCGGCTTCCTAACAGGAGGCAGGGAGGAAAGGCCCAGGAGGTCCCTGGCCGGTCCCTCCTCCAAGCCTGCCCAGTGACGGGCTGAGGGTGTCGCCCATCCCTGCCACCTCACCCTGGGTCCCCCGGGACGGCCCGGCACTTCCTGCCCGCCTGGTCCGCTGTTACCACGGACAGGTGGGTCTTGGAGGTGGTGAAAGAGGCCTGCCTCTGGAATTCGAGCAGGCACCACCCTTCAGAGCCGTCGCCTCTCGGGGGGCTTCGGGGTCCCCAGCCTCACTGGCGGCTCGTCGAGCCGACATCGCTCTCCTCGTCCAGAAAGAGGTGATAAGAGAGGTGGCGGACCTTCCTTCTGACCCAGGGTTTGTGTCCAGGTACTTCCTGGTTCCGAAATGGACGGGGGGCTGGCGCCCCATTCTCGACCTACACGACCTAAACAAGTTCCTAAGGTCTCGAACCTTCAGGATGGTCACTCTGGCTCAGATAATACCATCCTTGAACGCGTGTGGTTCTGCTCTCTGGACTTGCAGGACGCTGCTTCACGCCCCTATCCGTCCGTCTCACCAGAGATTCCTTCGCCTCGAGCAGGAAGGATCCCTTCGAGTTCCAAGCCATGCCCTTCGGCTTGTCTCCAGCTCCCAGGGTCTTCACCAAATGCATGGCAGTGGTGACAGCATTCTCTGCGCGCCGAGGGGTCCGGGTACCCTTACCTGACGACTGGCTGATAGCAGCCCTCCAGGAAGGAGGCGGAGTGGTCCAGAGATCTGGCCTCCAGGTCTGCTCTCAACTGGGCCTCCTTATCAACGAGCCTAAGTCGAACTCGAGCCAAAGCAGGTGATTCTATTCATCGGGCGCGCTCGACTCTCTCGAGCCAGAAGGCTGCCGCGTGACAGGGCCGGGTTCTTTCCTCCTTTGCCCGATCATTTCTGGTTGGGCAATTGCGCCCTGCCCGGGACTTCCTGCGCCTCCTGGGTCTCATGGCGGCCTGCACCAGCGTGGTCCGTTGGGCCCGCTGGAACATGCGTCCCCTTCAATGGGGACTGGCCAGCCAGTGGTCACAACGCTGCGATCCTTTGGACCAGCTTGTGTCGGTGACTCAGGGGATGTGGAACGCTCTCCAGTGGTGGACCATTCCAGATCATTTGCAGGAGGGCATCCCGTTCGTCCGCCCCGAGCCGACGGTCTCTCTATCGACCGATGCGTGCCCATCTGGGGGAACACCGGGCTCATGGCCTCTGGTCCCCGCGGGAGTCCCGATGCCACATCAACCTGCTGGAGCTCCGAGCGGTCCGCCTAGCTCTCACCGCCTTTGCTCCGTTCCTCCGGGGTCAAGTGGTCCGAGTCCAGACGGACAATACCACGACCATGTTCTATCTAAACCGCCAGGGCGGGATGCGCTCCATGCTTCTATGCAAGGAAGCTCTCCGCATTTGGTCACTGTGCGCAGCCTGAGGCGGATCTCCCAGCCATTCATGTGGCAGGAGCCTCCAACACCCTGGCCGATGCCCTGAGCCGGATAGGGGCTGCATCCCACGAGTGGTCTCTCCTGCCGGAGGTAGTACAGCATCTGTTCTCCCATTGGGGCACACCTCAGGTGGACCTGTTCGCCTCCAGGGAGAGCAGGCTGAGACTGTTCCATGCCCGCCCCTCAGCAGGGGCTCGCTGCAGGGGATGCCTTCTCGAGGCAGTGGACCCCGGGCCTCTTTTCGCCTTTCCCCATTTCCCTTGATCCACAAGGTGCTTCTCAAGGCAGGAGGGACAAGGCTAGGTGATTCTGATAGCCCCAGACTGGCTCTCGCCAGTTCTGGTACCCAGATCTCTCAGTCTCAGCTCCAGGACTCACGGCAGCTTCCAGCTCGCCCGGACTCTGCTCTCAGTCAGTCAGGGAAGGTGTTCCATCCGGACCTTCAATCCCTGCACCTGACGGCCTGGTTCCTGAGCGGCTAGAGTTCCAGGCCTTGGGTCTTTCCGACGAGGTCCTCAATGTAGTTGAGGCGGCCCGTAAGGAGTCGACCAGAAAATGCTATGCCTTCAAATGGAAAAGGTTTTCCATTTGGTGTCAGGGCAAGGGCTTGGACCCTTCCTCCTGTTCCTTGGCAAGCATCTTGGACTATTTATGGTCCCTTTCTAATCAAGGGCTTAGGTCGATGACCCTATGGTGCACCTGGCAGCCATCTCTGCTTACCGGGCGCTGGGGCGAAGCAGTCGGTGGCGAGGAGAAGGTGGTCTGGCGCTCAAAGGCTCTTGATCACATTTCCTCCAGTGCGGGAACCCCCACCTCCGTGATTTACTGCTGGTACTGGCAAAGCTCTTGGGCAAGCCATTCGAACCTATGCACAGGTGTGCTCTCTCTCACCTGTCGTGGAAGACCGCTTCTTGGTGGCTATCCGTCAGCCAGAAGGATGGGAGAGCTCCAGGCGCTTTCCATCGAGTCTCCTTACCTGGTCTTCCACAGGGACAGAAGTCCTGCGCCCCCACCCGAAATTCCTCCTCAAGGTGGTGGTGTCGGAGTTTCACCTTAACCAGGTGTTGACTCTGCCGGTGTTCTACCCCAATCACACCTCGAGGTCAATATAGGCTCCATACTTTGGACCCTAGAGGGCGCCTTATTACAAAGAGCGACGGTTGAAATTGGGAGAGGTTCGCCAGCTGTTTGTCACTCACGCTGAAGCCGCATCTGGCAGACCTGCAGCCAAGCGGACGATAAGCAGGTGGGTCACTTCCTGCATAGATCTCTACTATAGTTGGCGGGCATGGAGCCTCCCAGAGGATAAGAGCTCATTCTACCGCCATACTGCTGCAACGGTGGCTGCTTCCAGGGCGTCCCTATCCAGGAAATCTGCAGGGCTGCTACCTGGAAGTCAGCAAACACCTTCATTACCCATTACCACATCGACCTTGAGTCACGCGGGATGCTGGTTTTGGGGCCTCGGTTCTCCAGTCTCTCTTTCCCAAGTAAGTATTCAGGGGTGTCGTCTTGCCTCCTCCTCCCGGAGAACTGCTAGGAGTCTGCCAATGAGTGTGGATGAACAACATATCCATGTCCCTAGAAATACAGGTTACTCACCTGTAACAGGAGTTCTAGGAATGGTATATGTTGTTCATCCACACACTCCACCGACCTCCCGGCTCGACGCTGACAAACTGGAGCTTCCAGCGGGCCAGATCTGGCGCCATGGGGTGGGAGCCGAGTTATACCACCCGGTGGGTGGGAGGAGCAAGCTTGAAGACCTTCCGGCAAGATTTAAAGCGGCAAGGATACCTGCCAATGAGTGTGGATGAACAACATATACCATTCCTAGAACTCCTGTTACAGGTGAGTAACCTGTATTTTTAGCCTTACCATTTTCCAGGCCCCTACAGGGAATATGCTGTGAGCGCTGCGAACATGACCATCCAGTATTCCGTTTGACAAGCAGTAGTTATTAGATGAATCCAGTAGCTGTCTGTTAGGGAATTATATGAGATGCTATTCTCCCCACCATACTTAGATGGGTATTGCATTTTAGCACCTTTCCCATTAACAGTGTGGAGTGATACAGAAAGGAGAAATTCCATTTTCAAGCCCCAATAAATCTTACTGTATTCTGACACATGCAGTGTTGTCCTTCCATTGTACTGCCCCGGAGCCAAAATGGTTAACCGAACCTATGCTAATGATGGAATGTTAGGCTTGAGCTCAGTTTTCAAACCAGTGTCCCTGGTCAACATTCTGCAACTGTCAGATTCTTTACTCTGCTTGACTAGTACAGATGCCTCTGAGAACCCTCCTTCATCTGTCTTGACTTTATTTTTATGGTTTTCTGAAATAAAATTTATTTCTGTTCATTTTGAAAAGCACTGTCCTTGGTTTACAGGTAGAATAGTCTAGATTTAGTTGTATTTCGGTAAGTTTCTCTGTTTCTTCTCAGTTCTTTTAACCGGGAGGAACGGGTTTCTTTATCTTTAATTTTATTCTTAAGAAAATTGGGTCCAGTTGGTTTAATTGTTAAAAAAAAAACAAAAAACAAAAGGGGGGGGGGGTAATTCCTGTTTTTTTTGTTGGTCGCTAACCAACCGTTTAAAAAGAAGAAAGGAGCTTTGGAGCTTTTCTGTGTGGGTTTTAGGTTTCTTTTACACACTGCTTGTGGTTATGTCACTGCCTAAAAGGAGGAGCGGCCCAATGGGTTTTCAGCAGTGCACAGGGTGCAGGGAACCGTTTGCCAAAGCGGATCCCCATTTAATTTGTGCCCTGTGTTTGGGTTTCGATCATTTAAAGGCCGACTGTGATGTCTGCAAGAATTTTTCTCAGTTGACGCTGGATAGGTGCTTAAATTGACTAAAGGAAAAGATGTCCGAAAAAGCTGCTGACCCAGCAACGGACAAGGCCTCCACTTCTCAAAAAGAGAAGTCTTTTGAACCAAGTGAGCAGCCTTCTGATCAGGGTGGTGATTCCTCTACCAGAAAGATCTGCAGAAACTACCAATGAATCGGCAAGTTCTGCAAAAAAGAAAAGAGAAGCACTGTACCAAGGAACCGCAACTGACGGCTCCAGTGATTCCTACCGCTGAAGCTGTTGCGAGTGCCATTAGTCTTTTGCAGGCATTGCAAACCGGTACAGTGGTATCGGTTCAGCGTCCCGGTTCACAGTTATCGGTTCCAGACTCTGGTTCCTTGTCTGTTCCCAGTTCCTTGGAAAAATCAACTGCCATCTTCCTGGAGGAAGATGATTTTGATGAGGATGAATTTGGAGAGCCTATAGAACCTGAGGTTTCTCCAGACCCTCATGGGGCCAAATCCCCAGAAAAGGCAACAGAGGATTTTTCTTCCCACTTTGCCTTTTTAAAACAAATGGCACAGACCTTAGACCTCTCCACTCAGGAGTCCACCGAAGAGGAGGAACAAGATTATATGGAGATGATGGATGTCCCAGCAACAAAAAGGCTTCTGTTGCCCATCCATAAATCTTTAATGAGACAAGCCACAAAAATTTTAGACACCTACATCCATCCCTCCAGTCGACAAGAGGATGGATAGAAAATACTGGGTAGCCAAATCAGGGGCTGAATTTCTGTTTGGGCACCCCAGCCATGAAGGGTTGCTGCCTGTGACAATGCAGGCATTCCCCTGGCTTCACACCCACCTGAAAAATACTCCAGAAGGATGGACTCCATAGCAAAGAAGTCCTACCTGGGAGCCTCCCTGGCTATCAGGTAAGCCTCTTACATGGCCTACATAGCTAGGTATCAAAGGAGTATGTGGAACACAGTGTTGGAAATAGCAAAAGCATGCCCTGCCCCATGGCATCTGCTCTTTCAGAGGCAGCAAAAAGGGGCATTGAGCTTCAAAGTCAGTTTCGCATGGCAGTAGATGCCAATGACATTGCTGCTAGGCAGATGGCTACCTCAATGTCTCTGAGGAGGTTTGCTTGGTTGAGAACAACCAGTTTGTCTCAGGATACCCAGGCAAAAGCACTTGACTTTCCTTGTGAGCCCACTTCCCTGTTTAGGGAGCAGATTGAAGCTTACATGAAAAAATGGACGACTACAAAGTCGCTACAAGAGTGCTTCAGCTAAGGAGAAGGCAGCAACTCCACAGAAGTTCCAGGGAAGAGGAAGTGGTAGAACTCATTACAGGCCTTTCTTCCAGACACAAGCTTTGCTCCTCCTGTCAGCCCCAGAGGGGTACTTTAGAGGCAGGGCAGAAGGGCAGCAACAGGCCAGACCCAGTACCCAGCCTGCTGCCCAGGCAAAACAGACTCCTGAGAGTCTTATCAGGGTCGCCTCTACTTCCAGTAGGAGGCAGGCTGGCTCACTACACCCAGGCTTTGAATTCCATCACCACAGACAAGTGGGTCCTGGAGGTAGTGAGCCAGGGCCTTGTTCTCGCTTCAAATCCTTACCCAAGTTGAGAGCAAGACTGTTCAGACCTACCAATCCATCAGAAGTCTCTCTGTTGAAGAGAAAATAGCCACGCTCAGGCAGGAGCAGGCAGTAGAACCTGTGCCTGTCTCAAAGGGGAAAGGGTCTTTAATCAAGATACTTTCTCACTCAAAAGAAAACAGGGGACTGTAGATCCATTCTGGATCTAAGACACTTGAACAAACATTTGGCAAAGCCAAAGTTCAAGATAGTTACTCTGGCTATCATTCTCCCTTCTCTAAGGAGAGGAGACTGGCTGGCATCCCTAGATCTAAAGGATGCATATTTCCATATACCTATCAGGTTGTCACACAGGAAGTACCTCAGGTTCAGGTTGCCATCAGGGCATTACCAGTTCAAGGCCATGCCCTTGACCTCTCATCAACCCCAAGAGTGTTCACCAAGTGCCTAGTTGTGGTGGTAACACATCTATGAAAACAGGGGTTACAGTCTTCCATACCTGGACAACTGGTTGATAGATCAGTCCCCACAGCAGGTGGAAAGGGCGTTGACCATCACTCAGGATATACTAAGTATGCTAGGTTTCCTGGTAAACCAGAAAGTCAGTCCTCTCACCAGTTCAGCTCCTGGTGTTTGTAGGGGCAGAATTGGACACCCTAAATGGAAGGGCATTCCTCCCACAGGGCAGGGTAGACAGCTCGGTACAGCTAGCAAATTCCCTTCAGCTGCATACCCTCAGACCAGCAAGGCATTTCCTTCAGTTGCTGAGCCACATGGCGGCTTCAACAGCAACAGTGTTAGGCTCAAGAGTCCAGATGAGCGACATCCAGTTCCATGTCAGGGCTCACTGGTCTCAAAGAGGAGACTCCCTTTCAAAGATGGTAGCAGTCACAGGAACCCTGCTTCAAGCCCTACAATGGTGGCAGGAAAAGGACAACTTCAGGGAGGGCGTGCCTTTCCTCCAGATGCCACCAGCAGCAGTTCTGACAACAGATGCCTCCCTCCTAGGGTGGGGTGCCCACCTAGGGGAGCATACTGCCCACGGTACTTGAGCCCAGCAGGAATCCCTGCTTCAGATAAACCTGCTGGAGCTCAGTGCAGTTTATCTGGGCATTCAGTCCTTCGCCTCCATGTTGCATGGCAAGGCGGTTCAGGTCAGGACAGACAATACAACAACAATGTATTACATCAACAAGCAAGGGGGCACAAGGTCCTCACCTCTTGTACACAGAAGCCATGAAGGTATGGAATCTGGCTTACACCCTGGGGATATCCCTTTTGGCAGTCCACCTGCCAGGAAAGGACAATGTCCTGGCAGAGGCCCTTAGCAGAATCAGCCAGAACCACCACGAATGGTCACTAAACAGACAAATCCTACAGGTGGTGTTCAGAAGATGGGGCACTCCAGAGGTGGACCTCTTTGCAGCCCCAGACAATCAGCTTCCTCTGTTCTGCTGCAGGCCCCCAGCAGTGGGCACAGTACCACTAAATGCACTCCTGATGGATTGGACAGGGAAGTTCCTGTATGCCTTCCCTCCATTTCCCTTGCTACTCAGGGTACTGAACAAGCTCAGGGTCCAGTCAGCAACTATGATCCTGATTGCTCCAGACTGGGCCAGGCAGCTTTGGTATCTGTGACACTGACTTTGGCAATCGCTAAACCAATCTCCCTACCCAGGAAACACAACCTGCTGACATCCTTCCAGGGCAGGGTCCTGTACCCCAACTTGCAGTCCCTCAGACTCAAAGCTTGGCTCTTGAGGACCTAGAATACGCCAACCTACACCTCTCAGAAGGGGTGTTAGAGGTTTTGAGGGTGTCTAGGAAACCTTCCACCAGAAAAACGTATTCTTCTAAGTGGAAGAGATTTTCTATTTGGTTTGGGCAGAGATACATAGACCACATCCAGGCCGATCTGCCAGTAGTCCTGGACTATCTAGCACATTTACACTCTCTGGGCCTTTGGCCCTCCACCCCGAAAGTGCACTTGGCAGCTGTCTCGACTTACCTCTCTGCTGGGAAGGGAGCATCTCTGGCTGCTAACCAGGTATTCAGAAAGTTCTTCAAAGGGCTACTGCACTTGCATCCCCCTCATAGGGAACCCACTCCCGCATGGGACCATAACATATGCATTGGCCAGTTGATGCAGCCACCATTTAACCCCTGTCATCAGCTGAACTTAAGTATGTGACATGGAAAACAGTGTTCCTAGTAGCCATTACTTCAGCGAGCTACAGGCCTTGTCCATAGAGCCAGACTATAAAGCAGTCCACAGGGAGAAGGTGGTTTTGAGGACCAATAGGAAATTCCTCCCGAAGGTGGTATCAGACTTCCACCTTAAACAGTCCATGACCTTGCCAGTCTTTTTAATGACCATTCCACCTATGGAGAGAGATTACATAGTCTGGATGTCAAGAGAGCTATAAGCTACTACTTGGATCACACAAAAGGGCACAAGCAGGATAGGTCACAGCTTTTCCTGACCTATGCAGAGGTGGGCACCGCAAGCCAGCCTCAAAAGAACCATTGCCCACTGGATTGTTGCCGGTATCCAATTTTGCTACAGCAAAGTGGGCAAAGAGCTTCCTGTAGGCCTCAGGGCCCACTCTACTAGGGGTACAGCAGCTTCTATAGCAGCTGCAAGAGATATTCCTCTGTTGGAAAACTGTAAAGCAGCTACCTGGAAAACTGTTCACACCTTTACCAAACTCTACAGCCTGGATACTCAGGCCAGAAGTGATGCCAGGTTTGGCACAACAGTACTGCAGAGCCTGTTTCCTAAATAGGTTCTCTACCTCCTCCAAGGTACTGCTTGGGTAGTCTGCATATGTAAGAATACAGTAAGATTTCCTGCGGCTTGAAGAAAAAATTACTTACCACAGTAGTCTTGTTTCTTCCAAGGGAATCTTATGTATTCTGAGCTCCCATCCCTGCTAGAACCTATGGGCACTGCAACACAGCTGTTTGTTGTTCAATCCTATGGGCAATTTCTGTTTTTGGGCTTAGTGACTTGAGTCTTAACCAGCCCACATTGTTGACTAGAGAAAGAAAAAGGGGAATAGTTGTTTGAGGGCTGTTAAATTGTTAGTTGTTATTATTATTACTATAGCTTAGATAGCTTGTCATTAGATTTTGCTCTGTAAGAATCTGACGGTTGCAGAATGTTGACCAGGGACAGTGGTTTGAAAACTGAGCTCGAGCCTAATGTTCCATCATTAGCATAGGTTCGGTTAATCATTTTGGCTCCAGGGCAGTACAGTGGAAGGACAATACTGCATATGTCAGAATACAGTAAAGATCTCCTTGGAAGAAACAAGATTACTGTGGTAAGTAATTTTTCTTATGTAACGTAATTTCCTTTTCTGTTTGCTCCAGCATAGTCAGTGGGGCCTTTCCTGTTGCTGTCCTGCTCTTCTGGAGAATATTGTTCCATTTAGCTATATTTATGTAGGTATACGTGGTTCTTTTGTATTGGTGGTCACCTACAGTGCTCTTTCATGGTGTAGTATTCATCATCTGTATCTTGGTGCTTTAGTACAATACCTTATGGTCTATGTAATGAAATATTGATTTCAAGGTGAGATGTATGAGGTTATGTTTGTCTGGGAAGACTGAATGAGTATCTACCAATTATCTGTATCCAGACAGATCCCGCTTAACAAAACGTTTGTCTTTAAGACAAGCCTTCAGGAGTGGAAGATCGTGAGATCCAGTAGTGAACCTGGTATCCAGTATTGGCATCCACAGATGGCAGTAGTACATCTCGAATTCCCGTTCTTCAAGACGGGTATGCCTGCATTTTCCATTCATGAGTTGTTTTTTATGTGTATGCAAGAGTTCAATCAAGGACGTGGTATTAATGGTAGTTGATAGCTAGTAGTAGTTTGCAGTGGTTTGTATTTGTGCACTGCATTGACAGAAGTGAACTGAGGTGGAATGCAGCTGGAATGTACCATGTCCCTGGGGGTCTGTGTTGAGGTCACAGCCTTGGAGCTGTACCACTACCCCAGTGGGGGAGCACATTACCCCTCGGTATTTACCTTTCCCATTAACAATACTGGAGCTAACAGAAAAGGAAATTACAGTAAATATGATGGAATTTCTGCTATAGCCAGTGCTGATGCTGCATTGTACTCCCAGGCTAGTCTCAGTGCCAGCATCCCTTCCTCGCCACGGAACTTTGCCAAGGTTGTTAAAAGCAACTGCTGCCAATGCTGTCCGGTATTGTATGGGCTGCCTGCCTGCCTCCCGTTACTTCTCTGCCAAGGTACACAACCCTTGATTTCTTTTTTCCAGTTGTTTCACCATCAAGCTCCAGCATTTCCTGTGCTTGATCTTTGACCCCACATGATCTGAATTTACACCATACAGGGTACCAATTTGACTAAAAATACTGAGGAAAAGAAATCTCATGCAATAAATGGCATTTTTCTTTTGCATTTATTTATTTTATACGTGGGAACCTACATAAATGCATTTTCTAACAGGAAAATGTACAGCATCCTTCAGTGTAATTGTTTAGAAAAAAAACAGCATGGCAGATGCAGGTCTGGAAGAAATGCCATGTAATGGATAAAAATCCAGCATACAAGATTTGAAGGGTGTGCCCACCCCCACCATACACAGTTATACGGGTATTACTGAAAAATCTGCTTGCCAACTTGAAGGGATTCAGTGGGAGGGGGTTATGAGCCATCAAAACACACACACACACACACACTCTACACACACACAGCCAGCATCAGGAGCGGAAGGCTGGGCAAACTCTAAAGGCCTCAGCCAGGACCCCCCACCCCATTGCATACACAGCCAACATCGAGAGCGGAAGGCTGTGCAGGCTATAAAGGCTTCAGACAGGACCCCCATTGCACACAGCCAGCATCGGAGCAGAAGGCTGGGCAGGCTCTAAAGGTAATCACCTATCTTACTTCCAGAGGGTTCCTTTAGTAGGTCATCACATATAGGACTGGCGCCACCTAGCGTCGGGCCACATGGCAGACTTTTCTAGCAATACCTGATGGGGGACCGCTCACCCAACGTCATCGTGACTGTATATAGTGGGCGGTCCCCAGGCCTGCCCTCTAGTTCTTTCCTGCCGTCGCCTCGTGTCAGTCGCGTTGCAGACTTCCATATAGCGATCGTCATGAAAGTTATCGCGTCTGTTTATCCCTCACTGCCTTTTTTCCTCTAAATTCGTGTTCTAGCATTGATGTCTTCTCCCAAGAAGTGCTCATCCTGTGGCACGCAGATCCTGCACAAAGACGGTCACCTCAAGTGCGTCCTCTGTTTAGGCCCGGACCATCCAGTCTCCTCCTGCCCTGAGTGCCAGACCTTTAACCAGGCCACCAAAAAGAGGAGACAGCAGGCTTTGGAGGCCCATCTGCTAAAAGCCCGCCTGGCTTCCCTCGAGAAGAAGATGGATCGTCTCAGAGATTCGTCTGAAAAATCTTCTCCTTCAAAGAAACATAAGGAGAAATCTTAAGGAGCGGGCCTGCTCCGCGGACGACGCCAGGCCCTCGATGAGCAATGCCCAGAAAACCGGACGGTAAGTCTGGCAAAACTTTGGCAGATCAGTCGGCTGTTGGCTCCTCCGACGACTGCACCGCTTTGGACGATAAGTCGGCCCCCGGCTCCTCTGGGGACTGCACGGCGGCTGGTAAGTCTACCCAGTCAGTGGGTACTCGCCCAGCTCCGGTTGATAAGCAGGCCGGGGGCTCCTCCCCTGACCACCCAACCCCACCCGCAAAGTCGGCCGTCCCTGATGACCGCTCTGGTTTGGTTCCCCCATCAGGGCCTAACGGTGCCGCACCCAATGTCCGGCGGAACCAGAGGGAGAAAGCCCATCTCCCTCCTCCTCCTCCTTCCTCGCCCATGCCCTCCAGGTCCCCGGCGGGTATGTCCAGTGATGGCAGTGGAGAGCCCATCGACCCTGTTGATGCTTCAGGGTCTTCTCTGCAATCCCCTTCTGGGGTCAAGGAGAAGGAGGCTCCTCCTCAGCCTACAGGCCTGACTGTGGAGGCCCCTTCTCTGCCTTCTGGCGGGCTTCCGGCACCCCCTCTGACGCTGGTTATCCCAACGACAGTCCCGCAGCCAGGACCGGCTGACTGGCCTTTGTCTTTGGCCCAGATGCCAGATCCGGCCCCGACGCCAGGGCCCCTTCGTCTGGTTCCGACGCCGGACTGGGTGGTGCCAGTTCTGACATCGGTCCCCCTGACGTGGGCTGTCCTGAAGCCGGACCCTCAACCTATATATACAACGGCGGGTCAGACGTGGATTCCCCCGATGCCAGATCTGACAACGGGGGTCTATACCTGACCCCAAACTGTCCTGCATTACCCATTGGGGTATCCTGGGGACCACTACCCGGGGGGTCCCACTCTGGACTGGAGTCATCTTGGGCAGTTCTATCCTGGATTTAGTCTCTACTCCCATTATACGGGATTCCAGGGCTATTATCCACTGGTTATTCCTCCCCCCACCTCCAGCCTCCGCCTGCTCCACCTCCACCACCCCTCCCCCTCCTCCGGTTACCCTGGATTTCAAGACCTTAATCCAGTCTTGGTGGCAGGGGGCTCAGTCTGAGTTGGTCTCTGACCTGGAGACTAGGCTGCCACCACCGCGGTCTCCTAGGTCCCCTTCCCCGAGCAGTTCGTCGATAGCCACTGTCCATATCTCGGGGAAGACTCAACAAGACGTTTCCCTTCCGGATACCAGACGCCATCCTGTCGAGGAGGCAGACGATGATGAAGACAGTTCAGACGGGAGAGAAGATTCCTCTGAGGAGGTCCCGGAGGACCATGAGGAGACGAGAGGCAAGGTCTCGCCAAAGTCTCCACCAGAAGACCCTACCTTCTCGGACCTCTTTAGGGCCATGAAGGATTATTTTGATTGGGAGTCGGAGGAACAGGAACCCATGAGACAGAGGCTCATGGAACACCTAGACCTGGAGTCTCTGTCTCCCATCCCCATTCCTCCATGGATGGCACCTCATCAAGACCTCACCACTACCGCTCAGCAGATGCCTCATTCTATCCCGCTGTCCCCAAGTGGGAGGACAGGATCTAACGGGTGCCAAGGATGCCCCTTTCTTAAAGGCTCATCCCAAGGCCAACTCTGTGGTCATCTCTGCGACTCATGATCGCTCTTCAGCGCCCAAGCACATGAGCACTACTCCTCCGGACAAAGAGTCAAGGCAGATCCGGGAAGAAGATCTATTCCTCGGCCACATGCGCCTTCCAGACCCTCAGTTACATGACCCACATGGTGTCCCATCAAAAAGCAACCTTGGCCAGGCTGGAGGCGTGAGTCCAGTCCATGGATCCCTCGCCTGTGAAGGAGGAACTTGCCAAGGATTTCTGCCTCTCCAAGGTTTCCTGTAGGCCCGCTTCACGCGCCACTTACTACTCCGTCGACTCAGTGGCCCGTACCTCTGCAACTGCCGTTGGCCTCAGACAGCATTCCTGGCTTTGCCTTTCTGGACTCGCAAACGAGGTCCAGTCAGCGATTCAGGATGCCCCTTTCAGGGGCTCGGTCCTTTTTGGTGGGGACACCAAGGATATTATCACAGACCTACAGGACAAAGGCCTTGCACTTAAGTCTGTCAGGTCAATGTACTGGTCGGGCTCCCAGCAGCAACAGCAGTCCTTTCGGAAAAGGACCTGGAGGCAGAGAAAGAACGCCGCGGCGCGCCGCCAAGGGAAAGGTAAGGCCATGGGTACAGCCACCCCTCCTGCCTCCAAAAATCAGAGATGTTCAGGAGGTCCTCCACCTGAACATCCTGCCACTGACTCCCCGACCCCACTGCCTCCCTCAGTCTCGCGGCCAGGGGATCAGGTAGAGAGGGTTCGCCACTTCACACGCAGGAGTGGAGGCGTTACCTCCAGCAGTGGGTCCTGCAATTAGTGTCCGCTGGCACACCATAGAGCTTCTGGAGATGCCCCCGGAAACTCCACCGCAGAAGTCCTCCTACTCTCGAGATCAGGCTCTTCTCGTTCGCGAGGAGGTAAATTCGCTTTTGCTCAAAGAAGCAATTGAGCATGTCCCCTTCGGGCAAAGGGATTTTACTCCCATTTTTTTCTGGTTCCAAAAAAGACTGGGGACTTCAGACCCATACTTGACCTAAGTCACCTAAATCAGTTTGTCGAGTGCAAAAAAATTTCGAATGCTGACACTCCAGAGCCTCCTTCCTCTCCTCATGGAGAACCACTGGCTCTGCGCCCTGGATATGCAGGATGCCTACCTACATTCCTATTTTCCCCAGTCACCACCGATTCCTGTGCTTTCTTTTCAAGGGAACACTTCCAGTTCTGGGTGTTCCCTTCTGGCCCTGTCTTGGCACCTGGGTTTACCAAATGCCTGGCGGTGGTCGCGGCATTCCTGCGCCGCAGGGGTATTGCTGTCTTCCCTTACCTGGACGACTGGTTGATTTCAGCCCTGTCCAGGGATTCTTTGCTGGAGGCTCTTTCCTTTACTCTGGACCTGTTCAGCAGACTAGAGATCACGGTCAACGTTCCCAAGTCATCCCTTATCCCTGCCCAGAGACTTCAGTTTATTGGGGCAGTCTTGGATACGGTCCAGTGCAGAGCCTTCCTTCTTCCAGACAGGGTGGAGACCCTCATACGTCAGGCCTTCAAAGTGGCCTCCCTCAGGACCATCCCAGCTTGGGAAGTCCTTCGCGTTCTGGACCTGATGGCGACCTCCATCAATACCGTTCCCCTAGCAAAACTTCACATGAGGATTACTCATTGGTCATTGCGGGTGCAGTGGGATCAGCTTCTGGACGACCTGGACCATCCAGTCCTAGTCTCCTCAGCAGTTCAGACAGATTTACAGTGGTGGACAGATTCTCGAGTCTCCTTGGGACTTCCTTTTCGAATCCTGCACCAGTAGCCACCCTCACCACGGATGCCTCAAATATGGGGTGGGGGTCACCTCGGGAACACCAAGCCCAGGGACTATGGTCTTCTATCCACATCAGTGTTCTGGAGATGAGGGCAGTCCTGTACACGTTACAGGCCTTTCAGACCCTCCTTCCAAAGGGATCACTGCTAATCCAAATGGACAATATGTCGGTAGTTTGGTACGTCAACAAACAAGGAGAAACCTGGTCGTACCCCCTGTGCAGGGAGGCGACACGGGTGTGGAACTTGGCAGTCCAGCACCATCTGGTCCTTGTGGCCGTGCACATTCCAGGCATATTAGACGTCCTGGTGGACAGTCTCAGCAGATCTCTGGCCCTAGCTCACGAGTGGGAACTGCATCAGGAAGTGGCGGAATCCATCTTCAGAAGTTGATGGCATCTGGAAATCTACCTCTTCACCTCCAAATCCAATGCAGAACTTACAAAATTTTGCTTGCTCGTTCCAGAGCAAGGTGCTTTTTGGAACAACACATTGTCTCTATCTTGGACAGGGAAATTCTTGTACGCTTTCCCTCTGTTTCCTATTCTACAGAGGGTTCTCCTCAAGCTTCAGGCGGAGAGGGCAATGATTATCCTCGTTGCTCCTCTTTGGCCGAGACAGATCTGGTTCCCGCTGCTACAGCAGCTGTCCCAGGAACCACTGGTTCCACTTCCAGTGACTCACGACCTACTGACCCAGGATCAAGGTCGTCCCGTGCACCCGGCTCAGGACCCTGCATCTCCATGTGTGGCTCCTGTAGACATAGGGTTATCCCGCTTGGGGTTTCCTCCAGGGTTGCTCAAGTCATCATTGAGGCAAGAAAACCTTCACCCATTCCACTACGCCATGAAGTGGAAGCGGTTTTCCATTTGGGCGACCGCTAAGGGCTGGAACCCCTTTTCTTGCTCCTGCCCACAAGTCATGGAATACCTCCTTCACTTGTCAGACTCGGTCTGTCATACTGTTCCTTAAAGGTCCATCTCTGCTATCTCAGCTGCATCACAAGCTAGTGGATGGTAAACCCGGGCTCAGTTGGAGGTCTCCAAACCTTTCTGAAAGGGATTCTCCATCTGAAACCCCCCATCCGCAGCCCAACTCCGCCTTGGGACTTGAACTTTGTTCTGGAAAAGCTCACCCTTCCTCCTTTTGAACCCGGCTATGAGCTGTGATTTGGCGCTTCCTGTCCTGGAAGGCGCTTTTCTTGTGGCCATCACATCAGCCCCGAGGATTTCAGAGCTTCATGCTCTAGTCTGCAAGGAGCCATACGTGATTTTCCGTCGACCAGGCGGTCCTCAGAACTCATCCGAGGTTTCTTCCCAAGGTGGTTTCAGAAGCCACGCTGAATCAGTCTGTAGAGCTTCTGGTGTATTTCCCATCCCCTCTAACGGAGGTGAGGCACTCCTTCATACGATTGATGTCCATCAGATTCTCCGTGTTACACCCACCGGACCAAAGAGTTTCGCTCTTGCAACCAGTTGTTTGTCTCCTTTGCCCCGAGATCGAAGGGCAAACTGGTTTCTAAGCAGGACCTTTCTAAATGGTTAGGCAACTGCATTTGATACTGTTACCAGAAGTATGATAAACCTCTGCTGGGTACCATCAGAGGTCATTCTGCTAGGGGCATGGCTGCCTCCGCGGCCTTCCTACGGAACGTTTCCATGGCTGACATTTGTGCTGCCGCTACTTGGAGTTCTGTCCATACCTTTACCAAACATTATAGTCTGGACATTGCTTCTAGGCGGAGGGCTGGCTTTGGCCTAGCCATTCTGCAGGGCCTTCTGTCCTAGACTGGGTCCATTCTGGATCTCATTTTTTTCCATTGGAGTTATGTTTTCTCCTCCCTAGTTTCCCAGTCTCTCTTTGGAGGGACTGCTTGGGACTCTGTCCTATATGGGACGACCTACTGAAGGAACCCTCTGGAAGTAAGATAGTACAGTTACTTAGAACTTACCGTAACAGTAGATTTTCAGAGAGGTTCCTTCAGTAAGTCCTATTTTCTCTCCTCCTTCCCTCATTTCTGTTTTTACAGGGACTCCAAATCCTAGTCCGCTCCTGCTGTCAGGCCTCTCCTGGCTCGCAGGACAGCTGAAGGGCGGGCGTGGGGACCGCCCACTATATACAGTTGCACTGATGTCAATCACATGACGTCGGGTGGGTGGTCCCCCGTCAGGTATTGCTAGAAAAGTCTGCTGTGCGGCCCGACGCCAGGTGGCACCAGTCCTATATTTGATGACCTACTGAAGGAACCTCTCTCGAAGATCTACTGTTATGGTAAGTTCCTACATAACTGTACTCTCTCCTACCTGCAGAGGTACCTCTGGAAGGGTGTTTTTTTAATCGGAGCTCACTGGGTGATATATTATTTCAGGAGCTTTCTGGACATTTTCACTGCATTTGAGGCAGTTTCATGCAGTACTTTAACTGGGGTTCTAAGGGATTGTGCTTGCTATCTGTGGACTGTAGAACTGTTTGTGTGCTATTGAGCTAAGATTAGAATCGTGCATTCCATGTGATTTAGCCTGTAGTCTTTACACAGTATCCTGACTTGAGTGCATGATACACAGCATTGTACTTACTGTTATTTGGAACTCTGTGAGGCCTTCCCTCCCCTGCAGGAAAGCCGCATATACCCAGTTCAGGCACCCATGCTAATTCCCCATTTCTTTCCTCACTGGCACAGCCAGGACCCCCCCCAAAATTACACACACAGTCAACATTGGGAGCAGAAGGCTGGGTAGGCTGTAAAGGTAATCACCACTTTCCTACCTGCAGAGATGCCATTGGAAGGGTGTTTACCTGTTGACGCTTTTGTCAACTCCCCGCTCGCCCACCCATCATCCTACCCTAGCCACTATCCTACCCAAGGCCGACCCTCAGTGTATCTTGTCATTAGGTGACGACTCCTTTCCCCAAGTATCGATTTTCTCATTAGCAGATTATTGCAGACAACCACCAGGGGTCAGTACTGTGCTTCCATCTCCTAGCTGCTTTCTAACTTGTTCCCTACCTCCCAGCTCACCCCCTTTACTTTTATCATCTGCCCTCCTTTTCCTGTACAATTATTGCCGCCTGGCCCTTCCTTTCTTTTTTCCCTTGCTTCCCTCTCCAGCCTTGAACCCTGTACCCATTATATCCAAAGCAGCAACCCGCCGCTACACCATCTGGTGAGGATCACCAGGAAGGCACTCTGATATTCTTGAGTTCCTGTGGCCTGAATGTCACGCTGCCCTCTTGTGGTTACTACACCTTCGCTCATTTCTGTGTCTCACTATGTCCTCCTCCCTATTCATCGGAGTACTGCTTGTTCTTATGCTCCCTCTCCCCCCCCCCAAAATGACTTGCCTGATAGCCCTGTAGGAACCCAACATTACGCCCCCAGGTGTGGTACAGCCAATTTTGCCCAACCTACTATGCACATAATTCCCCAGTGCCTGGTGCACCGAAATCTGGTCCTACTTACATCCCCAGCCTCCTGGGTGGCCGTTCATATATCCACCCTCCCTATATCTATATTCACCAGCTCCCAGCCCTGAAATCCCAAGTTAGTAAATAAATTGCTCAGACTTGCTCACCTTTGCCATACTCTCCTCCTCCTTTTAGTATCTGGCAACGTGCACCCTAACCCTGGCCCTCCCCCATCCCTCAGTACCCTAACGGGCTGTCCGGTGGTCTACTCATAGCCACCATCAATATTTGTAGCCTCCAGAAAAGCATGACGACAAGGCTGAATGGCACTTAACTCCCTGATATTCTAGCAGTAACTGAGACCTGGCTTGACCCTGACACACTAGACTCAGCCGACCATATACCTGGATACTCTATCCTCAGAATTGACAGACAGGTCAAAAGGAGGGGGTTGCCTTATACTACCATGACCCCCTTCAAGCCTCTCTAGTTCCCGTCGCCACCACCCTGTCCCATGGGGCCCAAGCCCTCACCATCAGGCTGCATCCTGATGCCTCAGGAAAAACCCTCCACATAGTTATGGTGTATATACCCTGGAAACAAAAGCTTGTGTTCAGCTTGGTACTGAACTGCCTTGCCCAGCTGCTCTCCTCCAGTGAAATCATTGTCCTGGGCGACTTTAATGTCAGTTGGCTTGCTGTCTCCTCTGCCCCCTACAATGATTCCATTGCAGCCTTTGACCTCACACAAGTTGTCCAGTCCTCCAGGAGACTCGATCATAAAACAGGCACCTCCATACTCATTGACCTCATCCTAACGAACCGGACCGCTCGCCTGTCTGAGCTCTCAGTTCTCCAGGATGCCCTGAGCAACCACTTGCCAGTTCTCTGCAAATGGACCTCAAAATCATCTCTGAAATGGCACCTAAATTTACCTCTCACCGTCACTTAAAAAAGATCCCTCGCCCAACTAAAGCAGTAGCTGCTGCACTGTGACTGGTCCCATATCAACTCTGCTCCCACCATTGACCTCGCCCGTGACCACTTTATCTCCACTTTTAACTCGGCCTCTGACCATTATGCCCCAGTCACCAAGCAGTTGGTTAAAAATCATGATACCCCTGGCTCTCTGATGCCCTACTTGACCTCATGAAGCAGCAGGACAACCACTGGCACTTAGCCAGTGAATTGGACAAACCACATGGCCGGCAGCTATACAGGGAACTTACGAACAAATGCACCTGAGAACTTCGGAAAGCCAAAGCTGCCCGCTACCAGGAGTCACTCTCCACCACCTGGAGTGCAAGTTCTGGAATAATATTGAAGAACTTAGTGGAAAACTACCCCCAACTGCTGGTAAATGGCTCCCTATCCCAGGACCCCTTTCTAATAGCGGATACCCTTAACTTCTTTTCTGACCTCAGCGGTGTCCTTCCCCCAGTTTATTTGACCCGCCCCTGAACTGCCCCAAACCCCTCCCCCAATCCCACTGCCACCCACTTTCAGGCTCCAATACTCTCCTCACAACAGGCAAGAGACATTACCTTACCAAAGCCCTTGGCAAATTGCGCTTTAGTAGTGACTCACTGGACCTCAAACTTGTCCTGCTCACCCTAGACGCCATAATCATCCTCCTCACGGACATCCTCAACCGGTCTCTCTTCCTTGGACAGTTCCCAACATGCTAGAAATCAGCCATCATCACCCCAATCCTTAAAGGTGGGGACCGCACCTACCCTGGCAACTACTACCCCATCTCAATTCCCCCCCCCTCCATCTCCAAGGCTTTAGAAAAAATAGTGTCAGACCAACTCACTGTCTTATCTCACCGAATATGGCCTGCTGTGTCCTGAACAACATGGCTTCGGGAGGAACACAGTACCACTACTGCCCTACTTGAACATACCACCTTCATCAACAAGGCCCTTGACCAAGGACACTTGGTTGGCTCTACCTATATTGATTAACCAAGGCTTTGACTCTCAGCCACATGCTTCCGTTACAATCCTTGCCCCTCATGGTGCTATCTCTGGAAGCCACTGCCTGGTTTAAAAGCTATCTGAACAATAGAACCTAGGGTCAAGTAAAACTCACACTTTTGCCCAGTAAACCGGTTTGCTCTGGGGTCCCCCAAGGCTCTATATTGGGACCCCTCCTGTTTAGCATGTTCTAGAACACCCTCCCCAAGGCCTGCTCGGGTCAGCTGCTTCTCTACGCTGACGATGCAGTCGTATTTGCCAGTCACCCTGACCCCCTTTCCCTTCAATCCTCCCTGCAGCGCTCCTTCACTGAGGCTGAAGCCTGGTTCTCAGATCACCACCTAGTCTTGAACTACAAAAAGACCAAGGCTGTGCTCTTCACCCACAGACAAAACAAACATAGAAACTTTCCCTCACCATCCTCAACTCCAAGGGCTCCTCACTTGACCTGGTACCCACCTTTAAATACCTGTGCATTACCCTTGACTCCTCTCTCACATTCCATGAGCACATCAGTCTCTCTGCTCTGCTGTCAACACTCGACTAGGCTCTTGTGTAAACATAGGGGTTGTTTGCTCCCAAATGCCCTAAACCTTGCTGTGGTATCATCGATGCTCTCACTTATCGACTCTGGGATTGTCTTCTATGGTTCCGCCGACCCTACCGCCCTACGCCATCTTAAGGTCTCTCTAAATAAAGCCTGCAGACTTGTCACAGGATGTGACTAGTGGACCCATACCTGTGAGCTCTACCGTCACACCAGCTGGCTTAACTTTGACAGATGGCTCAGGTACTAGACCTGTCTCCTTGCCAGAAAGCTCTCACTCTGCTCATCTCTCCTCCCGGGACTTTGCCATCTAGTGCAGCCCTGCGCCCAACCTCGAGCTCTCTGTCTGCCCCCCAGTACTCTGTTGCAGGACTCCTGGGCCAACACTGCTTTTTCTACAGGGCCCTCTGGTAGAATGAACTGCCTCCTGCTGTCCCTCTGGAGCAGTGTCTAGGTCCATTTAAATCCTGACTCCACTCGGAAATTTTCTCCCACTTCTGCTGCGATTAGTCCCTATCTGCAATGCGGATGCAAGGCACACACCACTTTCCCTCACTTCCCCTTTGACCTGAGATCTGCTCCTTTTCGCTTGACCTGCAGAAATTGTAACCAGACTGTTTATTGAACACTGTTCTTTTGATTCTGTAACTATTGTTAATTACTGCTCACTGTCTGACTCTGGCTGGACCTCTCCACCTTTGAATTTGTAACTTGTCTTCCTTTTAACACCGTAATATTGCTCTGTTCTTGTCTTTTCTTGTACCCTGTTATGTAGTTTCATTTTTGACATGGAGCCATTGCAAAGGAGTCCTTGACTCAAAGGTTGTAATTCCGATTCTTTTAATAAATAAATAAACCCCCCCCCAACAGTACACTGTAGTAAAAAATAACATAAAAAACTCCACCCCAAACTCTGCACACTATATAGGAACAAAAGCTGCATCCTGCTTCATGCTCGCGAGATACCATCACTATAAAATAATCCTTCCATTATCGATTATGGTGACATTGTTCTACAGTGCTGCAACAAAGTCCACCCTGGCCAGACTGACCCGTTTTCACTTCTTCTGCCACTGTGCCTTGAACGACCCGCCTCACCTCATCACTGTTCCTTGTACTCTGCCCTCCTCCTCTCTCCCAGGAAGATTGTCGCCTATTCCACTGTGCCTCTACGCCTCTCATTCTGGCTGGCCTCGCCCCTTATCTTAGCTCACCTCTTCCCCTCCCTCCTCATACATCCTCAGTAACTCTGGCTATCATTCCTTCACCCTTCCTCTCGAAAATCCCTCTCTGGTCAGGCTGCCTCCTCTTTCCACTTTCCTAAATTTTGGAACACTCTTCTCCTAACCATTCACTCCACCTCCTCCATACACACTTCTCTCTCTGCTCCTGTGCCTGCCCTTGAGTCATAGCTCTTCCCGCTCCTCAGCTTACCCTCTTCTCCTCGCCCTCCCTCACCAATCCTCCTCCCTCTCTTCCATCTCCCCCACATTCTCTGCACTTTCCCTTCCTCCCTCCCCCATCTGCAGTTCTTCCTACAGCACCTTATCACCTAGTGCCTTCACTGCTGACATGTATATTCGCTTGAACTCATGGGACATATCCCCTGCCCTGTCCTTGTATAATATTTTGCCTAGTTTTTCACCTGTCTGATGAACCTGGTTTTGTACTGTTTAATTTATATCTCTGTTTAATGATTGACGACCAAGGCTTTCTTATAGCAGCAGTATTTGTCTATTTAGCCAAGGCATTTGACTCTGTATCCTACCCTCTTCTCCTACAGAAGCTTGAGGCAGCTGGACTTGCCCTCCATCACTGTAAGGTGGTTTCAGTCTTATTTATCCACCAGATTTCAATCTGTTAGAATCACTAATACCATATCTCCCCTTCCCCCTCTCCCTATCCTGGCGGGCGTTCCTCAAGGCTCTGTTCTCGGTCCCATCCTCTTCTCCCTTCATTAACGACCTTCTGTCCTCCTCCACCAGTTCATCAATGCACATGTATGCAGATGACATCATCCTCTTTACCTCCAGTCCCAACCTGCTTGAAGCCCTATCTACCCTACAAAGCGACTTCGACAACATTCAGCACTGTTCAACCAAAACCATCTGAAACTAAACACCACCAAAACTGTTTCCATAGTTTTTGGCTCTGCCTAAAAACGTAGCCATGCTACCTCCAGCTCCCCCACTTCACCAAGTCACCAGACACAAGTGCCTGGGCATTTGGCTGGATCCCCATCTGTCTTTTTCAGCTTATCACTCCAAGCTGTGCTCCAGACTTGGCATGCTATACCGGAACAGGGACTCTCTCCCATTACCTGCCAGACGTGAAATTGGTTCTAAATGATCCTCCCCACACTAGATTATGCAGACATGGTTTGCAGCTCTGGCCCTGTAACCTCTCTTGCCAGGCTGGGTACCCTTACATTCATTTTGCCGCTCATACAACCTCCCCCACGCACCCACCACTGTGATCTTTACTCCTCCTCGGACTAAGCCCTTATCTCACAGGCGCTATATACACACCCTCAACCTTATATCTAAGTACTGGTTAAACTTGCTCTCCTTTCTTTTTTTTTTTTTTTTTTTAACTGTGTTTCTTGCTCCTCAGTCTGGAACTCTCTCAGGCCCTCCTGCTCGCACCAGCTAGCTCTACCTCCCGCTGTGTTCCCGACCATCTTCAAGGTCGTTGCAGTTCCGGGATCGGGCAGGTCAACCCGGAGAACCGTGGAGGCAGAGGTGGGGAACCATGTTGGGAGTGTGGCAGTGGCTGTGGCAGGGACCATTACCATCCAGGCTGGAGGAGGTATTTTGGCAGTTTTAGCCCAAAATCCCCCTTCTGCGCGTAAGGCACATCTGATGCTGGCGCATGGCAACCCTGCCTACGCCAACCACGCTTGACGCGGCAGCCCGGCGGGCTCGATGGTGCCTCCAGTCTCCACTAGGGTCGCCAGAGCACCAGGTATCCCTATCCTCCCACCTCAAAGAGGAGAGCTGCCCAGAGGCGCCCATCCGCCTCCTCCTGCCGACTCCCGAGCTCACTCCTGAACTCTGGTCGTTGGCGTGGTGCAAGTGTGTGGCGTCTAGTGCCTCAACCCTCAGCGACACCAGGCTGGGTGCTCCCCTCCTTTCTTGAGGACTGTCTATCCGCATACTCCCTATCCCCCTATGAACTCGGGCACAGAAATGAAAGATCCTTCACCCTGCCCCGACCCTCTTCTGCAGTGGGCAAAGCTGCTTTCTCCTACCGGCTTCCCTACTGTGTAACAAACTTACCCCTACTAGCAGAAACTTGCCCTCTCACTCTAGCTGCAAGCAACAGGTACGTCTCTTTCCTCCACCCTTATGCTGCTGCCACAACTGAGCTAAACCCACAACTTCTACTGACTTCACCTTCCTACAACCCTCCCTAGCACTTATTAAAGATTCATTATGTAGAGCACTTACTATTGTAGTGTTCACCTCTAGATATTCATCATATGTCATGTTTTGTTGCTCTCCCTGCTGTATTATATTGATTGTAATTAGCTGCTATTATTCTGTTAACTAATTCTCTGCATTTGTTTGTATTTCCGCTGCATCTTTCACCCCGGTCGCACTGGAATCGAGTCTGCTCAGCGTGCCTTTCCCGTTACCAAATGTTTAAATAAAATAAAATTTATTGCACAAGTTATTGTTATATTCTGTTCTTACACCCTCTTCCCCAGGACACATCTGGAAATGAGCTAATTTCAGCTCAGTACGTCTTTCCTGGCGAAACTTTTAAAATCAATAAATAAAGAAAACACTTATTGCAAGGTACTATGTGCCAGCTTATGGAATTTACAAATTGTATTATGGTATTGGGTCAGCAAAAATACTTCTACTTACCGAAGGAATGACATGGACTACAGGGTAGCAGGGTAGGTGGGAAATCTTAGCAATTAGTACATGTCTGCATAGCATACATGTTGATTCATGCTTGTGAAGCCAGGGGGTTGAGTTCATAAACCCAGAGTCCCTTCTGACCTTAAATTACTAGGTTACTACTAAGTAAGCAAGCAGCAACAGGGATGAATACAAGATTAAAAAACAAGTAGGCATCAGAATACAGTCGTCGTGATTGCCTTAAACTGGGTAACTGTTGTGATGAATAATTAGCTGTTAATTGGTTTTCCCCCCACATAGATTTTTTATCTCTAGGTCTGCCCATCCTGTCTCATCTGATAGCAGTCTCCCCCACCCAAATCACCCTCCTCCCGGGACTTACCACTGCCACTTGTCCTGGACCAGTATCTTATGGGTGGGTGCCACGGTCGGTGGTACAGGGCCTGCGAGGGTGCTGCTGTCATCCTGCTGACTGGGGGCGTGTTCTACCAAGATTTCACCTCTGAGAATTGCTGGTGTGCAGTGACTCACTGGCATGTGTGCGTGGCACATGTGTGCTGGCGTCTCCTTCCCTGTTCAGCTCCCACTGTGCCACCCTTTAGCCTCCACTAGGTGGCAGACAAGTAGCAGGATGCAGTATCCCTTCTCACAGATGTTTGAGCTGATGAGTGCAGGAAGTGGGAAAACATTAGAAAGCATTACTGCACACAGAGGGTGATTAACACAGGTACTGTACGTAGTTAACATCTGGAACAGCTTAACCAGTGAGGTTGTGGGGTCTAGTACTGTGTGGGCTTTCAGAGTAGGACAGGACAGATTCCTGAGGAAGAATGGCATTGAGAGTTGCACAGCAAGAGCAAGGTTATCTTTCCAGTTGATCAGTTTTGATGGATGTCCATACTTGAACTGAAGGGGGTCACTGCCCTGCAGCAGCAGGAGTGGACATGATGGACCCCAAGTCCCTTCCGTTATCACAGTACTGTGTTACAGTTCCAGTAGACTGAATTGTTACCAACTATAATAGTGCTGCAGGTGTAAGACTAGTTTGCAGGACCAGGTCATGTTGAGTTAAATGAGTACGTTTGCCTGAATGTAATTAATGGCTGGTTGTAAGCCATCTCTGAAAATGTGCTGGATATAAAGCTTGAGCTTTCCCATCCTGGTGGGACCAGTAGGTGTGCGCTGTACCGCCATGTGGGAAACCCGGGATTCATATCATGGGCCGCCATGTGGAGGCATGCAGTGCTGACCTGGGGGGGGGGAGGGATAGAGGAGCAGTCTGTTCTGTGAGTGCCTCTTGTAGTGGGAAGCGGGGTGCAGCATTGATGCCGTGGATGACAACTCAATGTCGGCTATCCACCACCTGTAGAACGGCGCCATGGATGCCCATTGGCTGAAGCTGGGGAGGTGGGAGGGCCAGACAGGGCAGAACACCACTAGATGGCTGCAGGGTGATGAAGGCAGCTCCGTCCATTCTATATGCTGCTAAAAGCCTGGTGACCCCTGCTACCGTTGTACTGACTAAGACTGCTCTCTGGTGGCTGTCTGCATGCATGCTGGTCACTGGGGAGCCACTGCAGGGGTAATCTGCAAAGAAATTAGGAGAATAGAGTGCAGTTTGATTTTGGAGCACCTAGGTAAGTAAGTGTGTGTGGGATAGAGCTGGGGACTTGCTCTTGATGTAACATTGACTGTCTGTGGAAATACATTCATATATATATATATATTTTTTTTTTTAACAAAATACCTCATCTTTGATTAAGATTGGGATGAACTTCCTCATACAGACATGCCTAGTAGGGTTGGGATTTTTATTTTAATTTTTTTTCTCTACTGGGTCAGAAATTCAGGAAGACTCACAAACAGAGACGTGCTCTGGATCCTGGAGGTGGTGCAGAACAAGGCGGCCAGCCTGCTAATGACACAAGAAGAAAACACACTATACTGTGGAGCTTTGAAAAAACTTGCAACATGCTTAACACGACTCTAAGGTGTGTCATGTCCCTGTATCCCCACCATTTAGGGGCTGTGGGAGGGCTTCTGTCAACAGCCTGCTGCCAGAGCGGGTCAGGCTACCCTTAGCAAGGCAGAGGTAGGGAGGTGGCCTGCCAGGTCCCCTTCCCCACGTGCCATGCAAAGTATACAGCAGTCCGTACCAGTGGCACTGGTACCACTGGTTCCATATGGCTGTTTGCAGGATATATCCCCACTCCCCAGTGTTACATCAAGGAGTGATTGTTGGGGGCACGCTGTCCCTGCAAATAAAACAGTAAAGGGAGATTACAGCATTGCAAGCTCTAATTCCCCTACAACAGACGGGACTGGCTTTCTTCCCTGGACATGAAGGAGGCATACCTGTATGTCAGGATCAGAAACGCTTAGAGGCAATACTTCAGCTTTGTCCTGGGGAGCAGTAGTAGTATCAGTCCAGAGTCTGGCCCTTTGGCTTTGCTTCCGCATCGCAAATCTTTACCAACTGCTTGGTGGCAGTGGCAGCAGCTCTTCACAGGGAAGGCCTGTATGTCTTTTTTCTACCTGACCGACTGACTGCTGTAAGCCAACTCCAGGGAAGCTCTCTTACATACCTTGTCTTGGACAAAGCACTTGTAAACAGAGAAGGGTTATTCCTTTCCACCACAGGATAGGGCACAAAACCTGATTGCTTCAGCGCAGTTGGTATGCAGGAGTCATTATTTCGTAAGTCTCCAGACTGTGGTCATTGTTACAGTGCAGCTGGCCAGCCTTCATATGAGAATTCCTCAGTGGACACTTAAGGGTCCAGTCGCAATGAGAGTATGGTACTGGATTCTGCCCCACGGCCTAGGACTGTCAGCTGGACATCTCCCAGGTATCCAAAATATCTTAGCAGACCAGTTAATCAGTTCACAGTGCAGGATTCACAAATGGGAACTGTTGACTTAGGGGTAAATGACCTCTTTGTGAAGTAGGACTTTTGTGCATCTGCACACAATGCAGAACTGCAGCGTTTCTGCCTGCTTGCCCCAGGACTAGGAGTTTTCTGGCAAGACAAGTTGTCCCTTCTTGAAAGAGAAATTCTATATGCGTTTCCCCCAGTTCCACTAATAGGGTGCTGCTCAGGTTGCAGATGGAGTGTGCCTCTCCCATCCTCGTTGCTCCATTATGGCCTCGCTAGATATGGTTTCAGCTTCTGCAGTACATGGCAGTGGAGCCTTCTGTCTTCTTACCACTGTTTCGAGTCCTGTTGTCACAGGACAAGGAACCTTTTGGTCCATCTGGATCTGAAATTTGTACATCTGCATGCATGGTTCCTGAAGACATGGCCATGACATGTTTTGGGTTATCCCCTATAGTTGCTGAAGTCTTGATTGTGGCTAGAAAACCTTCTACCAGACATACCTCTTCTTTGAAATGGAAATGGTTCACTCTGTGGGCTGCTTCAAGGAATATGAATCCATTTACTTGTCCTGTAAATGCTGTGCTGGAATATTTGCTGTTACTGTCCGACTCTGATCTATAGCATTCCTCACTTAAAGTGCATTTGGCCACTATATCAGCTTTCTGTGACCTGTTGATGGTCGTAAAGTGGCCCAATTAGAGGTGTCCTGTACTTTTCTGAAGGGTATGCTTCATATGAAACTTCCTGTCTGCAATCCAGTCTCACATTGGGACTTGAATCATGCGCTTGAGAAACTGTTGGCTTCTTTTGAGCCAGCCATGAGTTGTGGCCTATATTTCCTGTCATGGAAAATGTTTGCTCAAAGGATTTCAGAGCTTCAGGCTCTGATGTGTGAGCCTTCTTATTTGATTTTCCAGAGTCTTTCTGCGTAGAAATCCTAAATTTCCACCAAAGGTACATCTGAATTTACACTGAATCAAACAATACACCTTCCTGCCTCTTTTCACTGAGCATGCCAGTCGGGGTGAGGCACTGCTGCATACTTCAGATGTACATAGAATTCTTGGATACTATATGATAATCACACCAAGGACTACAGAAGGTCCTCTCAGCTTTTTGTTTCGTTCATCCCTGGGAAAGAGGGCCCTGGGAAAGAGGGCACTTGTGTCTCTAAACAGTGCCTGTTCAGATGGCTGCCACATTGTATTATGTTCTATTACGAAGTACGGTAAGGAACTTCTTGGTGCGGTTTGTGGTCACTCCACCAGGGGAATGGCCACTTACGTTTCTCGTTTCAGAAATTATTCTGCTGGTGGCATTTGTGCTGCAGCCACATGGAGCACTGTCCACACCTTCACTAAACATTATAGTCTGGACATTGTATTTTGTAGACGTGCTGGTTTCAGGCTTGCTATACTAAATATATATGAGGACTGTAACTGCCTCTCAGTTAGTGTTTGGGACTGCTTTGGAATCGTTCCAAAGATATGGACTAATGGAGGAGATACCTCGAAGAATATAGAACAGTTACACACTTACCATAACAGTAGATCTTTGAGAGAATCTCTTCCATTAGTACGCGTCGTCCCTCCCTCCATCCCCCTTCTGCTTCAGGGAGGGTTGCATCAGATGCTGTGCAACTGAACCCAATACATGCATTATATATCCAGCCCTATGCATTGCCTTGTATGCCTGGGCTGATCGTATCTCCTGGTTCCCCACGGTTGGAGGTCCTCAGAGTCTAATCTTCAGTGGGGGATTGAGGAGTGATGGGGCTGCCCACATTTATATAGATGCTGACGCATGACGCCGCCATGGCTGGCTCCCAGCTAGCAAAAGTTTCCTTGTGGTCCTAGTGCCTGGCAGCTGTAGTTCAAAGGTGTTGACTAATGGAGATTATTCTCTGAAGATGTACTGTTCCGTAAGTACATAACTTTCTATCCACCAGCCTCTCCTCATAGGAGAAATACAGTACTTTGTGGTGTGTATGGACTAAACAGACTGCCTGGAGATCTTCCTGGTTTTTCAGTCCATTCGTGAGACTGACAAGTGAGGCATCATTGTCTAGTGAGAGTGTGAATGCACTGGCATGCCACTATTCCACAGCTGAATAATGGTGTTTGAGATAGAACCGAGAAAGCAGAGCTTGCTGGATGGTCATCATCATTTACCTCATGTAGCAGACATCACCCAGACTGATGCATCACACGTGGAGAATGTGGACCAGTCTGCATGGAAGAAAGCCAGGACAGGCAGAAATATGACAGCATGTTTCCCTCAGTCAAATGCTGCCTGCTAGGCACAGGCCCAAATTTATGTGGCATTTGTTACTCTGAAGTTGTTGGAAGTGGGGCAGACATTGTGGCATAGTCTGGTATGAAATGTTAGATAATTAGTCACAACCCAAGAAAATCTGCAGCTTCTTAACTGACTGTAGTTGAGATCTTAGCAACAGCATTGTCTTCTTCAGATGGGACTCCTGTAGCAGGGATTTTTTTTAATGTACTAGGAACTCCATCTCAGTGGCATTTGAAACTTATTTGCTGCCTACCCAGTTTGGGTTCTGAGCCAGAGATCTCAGGAGTGGACTGACTGGGGTTGGGGGAGAAGTCTGCACAATGCAGGACTTTCATTCTGTGTTGCATCACCAGGGCAGGCAGATGTGCTGTACTTGGGGACTACCACCAATGGTATATGGGGGAGAAAAGGTTTTAAAGCAGAGATTTAGTGCAGAAGATGACTGTGTTCTATTCGCCCGCACAATTGCCAGGGCCTTTGAGTGCTTGACACCAGTCCAGTCCCCTTCTCTCTGCTACATTCAGTATTCTGAAGTGAATGGGCAACTCTTGGTGCTCCACTGAGGTGGGCTTAAGGAGAGTGGGCAAGGTGGTGAACTTGGGGGTGACCTAGAGTGGCTACCTTGGAATGGGATTGTGGTAGCCAGTAGGGGACCTGGAGCATTGCACTTGACAGGTCAGTGAGCAAAATTGTAAGTTAAAAGTCAAGAAAACATCTCTTTTTTGCACTAAATTTTGGCAGCACCTCAGATGCTCAGAAAAGTAATTTTATGGTGAGGTTGAATGATTCGTGCACTTCCCTTGAGTAGAGCTCAATAGGAACCAGAGGTCACAGAGTGAGGACCTAGGAATGTCATGTTTTTAATAACCAGTTCCATATTGCTGTCTAAATGCTCTCCAGCTGTTTGTGGGTGTCCTCCTGCCCTCTGTGAATTAGCCCCAGATTTGATCTGTAACTTGCCATAATCACCATCCATGCTAAGATGGCCAGATCTGGCTGCATAAGCCGTAAACACCTTCCCCTGCAGTCAACAACAAGCTAGTTCACTGAGATTCCAAATTGCTTTCAGCTCCAACTGAAGGCCTGACTTCATGATTTAATGAAAGGTATAATGCAGGCTATGCCTGGCTTCTCTTTATTATATTCTTTGGCCTAGTTGTCACTTGCCATGCTGGCAATCCGGGGTTGAAAAACAAGTCTCTGTTGTTGGATGACTGGCAGGAGGAGGAGGATTGAGCATCCCAGGGGATGCCCTTCTCTTTAGGGGAGGGAGGGGCAGTGATGCAGCATTGTCTCCTGGCGACCACAGGTAGTGGCAGTGCAGACAGGAGCTTCTGGGGATGGACTATATCCAGCTGCCTCCATGGGTTGTCAGGCAAGTACATGCATGTGTGCTCAGGTGGAACCTTTGTGCACCTCTGTCCTGGGACTGCCACCAAAGGATTAGAACTAATTACCTCCTCACCAGATATATCATTTAGTATTTCATTTGTATTGATTTCAGCACATTCATGCCTTACGTCAGAGTTTTGTAACCATCTGGTTACTTCTTCAGGGCAGCTTTTTTATTTTTGTTAAAACTTAATATAAATATATATATATTTTTTTTAATGGACACTGTCAGCCCCCTTAGGCCTCAAAGTGCCCCTTGTTTAAAAAAAACATTTAATGATTGCCAACATTCTGTAAAGCTTGTTGAGGTAGCTAGTAGTTTGATTCTGATTATTTTTTTCTTTTAAAAAAGTGAAAAACAAACTGCCAACCTTACTGGTGTTACCACACAAAAAACAGGTTTTGCTTACATTCCTTGGTCAACTCCCACTGCATCTTTCATGGACTTTGGAACACATCCAACACAGTCTAACCACTCGTGATGCAGTGGGAGTTTAGGTGGCTACTGCTTCATGAGTGACTGCAATGTTTGGAGGTGTTTGTAATGTTCAGGAAGTAGTAAGAATAGATTCAGGATTTAAAACAAAACAAAGTTGTTTATAAATAGACATTAGCATGCATTTCAGTTCTACTAAAGGTGGGGACAGACAAAACAAACAGCAACATCAATGAATTTTAGAGAAAATTAGCAATCATAAAATGTGAGTTTTTAACTAGAAATAATATGATGCAAAACAGGTTGACAGTGTCCCTTTAAATTCTTTGTTCTACTTCTATACATATGTTCTAAGATAACTAGCCAGATAAAAAGTGATATTTCACAGAACATCGATATATTTTCTAAATGCATTATGTCACCGGGATATCTGTATTTTTATGGTCCTGGCCGTAATGTAAAGCTGTGGGGCTCAGTGGGTTAAATAGGAGTAGTAAATCTCAGAAACCACTCTCAAACAAGTACCGTAACTAAAAGAAGCTGAAAGTTAGTCACACATTTCAAAGTCACAGGCACTTTTTTACATATTCCCAATCATGTTCATCCCCCAAACATTTGTCTGTATAAACAGAACATGACATGTCCTGACTGAAAGATATACAGTATTTATCTTCATTCAAGGCCACTTGTATTAAGAGATTCGTGAGTGGCTTTTAACTTGTGGGGATATCTTAATATTGGAGGACTCTCATGAAGATAAATATGATATCTTTAAGTCAGGACATGTCATGTTCTCTATGTATACAACAGAGTTGGTGTATATAAATTTTTAAAGATAACTAATGATCTCTTTGAGCTGAGTTTCAAGATATCGAGATGTCACTTGTTACGTACCAAGATATCACCACTTGGATACATCACGGTTAACCTACTGATAATCGACCAATAGCAACAAGACATACCACATTACCTCATAACAGTGCTACCTTGACAACCATTACTTCATACATCTTTTACACCCCTTCTCTGCAGACTCTCCTTCACACTGGCTCCCCAACCCGTCACCCAGCTTCTTGTGGGCTTACCTTCTGACTCTGTCCTCCACTTGTCTCACCCCTCCCAGGGGGTGGTGGGCTGAGTCTCTCGTTACACAGACCAGGTCCCGGATGGAGGAGTGCCATGTCACCGGTGTGGAGCCTGCGGAGAGTCGGTGCTCATCCTGCCTGACTGCTTTTTCCTTTTTCTGGTATTTCCCTCTCCCTTTGGACACAATCAGTAAGGGTGCACATGTGCATGCGTACAACCATGCATTGTTATGCAGCACCACCCTGCATCCCTCCTCCCTCAGTTGCCTCTCCGACTGCACTACCGCCTGTGCTCACCTAGGTGGCAATGAAGCAGTGGAGCTGGCAACCTTCTCTCCCAGAGGAGGAGAGCATCCTTTGGAATCTCCAGCCTCCTCCGTGGGTCGCCAGGCGCACAAGTAGTAGCGCTTACTGCTGTGCCGACGGGCGGCATACTCATACATTCTTCAGAGACATTCTGTTCATGGAAACAAGCATAAAACAATAAATGAAAAGGAAACCACTTGTTGACAGCTTTATTTATGGAACTTTCAGGCCCTGCTGTATACATCAAAAATGGTCTCCCTCAGACATCCTGGACGAATCCAGGCTTTGTCCATTCAAGTACAAACTCTGCCAACACCTCACAACACTTAGCAGCTGTGCCTGCCCCACCTAACTGCCCTCCCAGTAAGTCTTACCCTAACCACCCATTGCGTCTATCGCTCCCCCACCAACCTCCAACCTGCCACCCCATCTACAATCAACTCTGCTTCCACTCTGCTAATGACTTTGTGACCCACTTGCTACCTACCCCACCTAGCCCCCCAACTTTCACTCATCTTTGACTCTCTTGCCACTGGTTGGGCCACTGCTTCACTCCTTCCCCCATTCTCCACTCTGGTACAGACAGTCAATTTGTTGACTGCTTCAGTGTTACTACAGTATAAATTGTGGTACCTACCTAAAACTCTGTATATTTTTCTTTTCTAACATAGATTGTTGTGAACGATTGCTGCCTACTACCCTGTTGCAAAGTCATCCTACTGACAGCACTAATGCTGCTGCATTACTTATTGTTTATACCAACTTTAACCATATTTGATATTGTTGGCTCTACTGTGTGTAATGTTTCTTGTCAAATTGTCGCTGTGTTAATCAGTTGTCCTTTTGTTGTTAACTGCTGTTCCACCTGACGTGGAACCTTTGTAGAAGAGTCTCTGGCTCAAAGGTACTTGTAATCCGAGAAATAAATAAAATAAAATTGAGAATGAGTTATCGTATTTTATCAGAAATATCATCTTCATTGTACTTGGCCACTTGTGAGGTCAGAGGTCAAGTACAAGTCAAGAGTATATTTCTGATATCTACATTAGCTCATTTCCTATCCCATATAGAGAATAATGGATAGATTATGTTATGGATTTTTTCACATACCTGAGGTGTGTGATGACCCATAAACCTCGAGAGCGAAGTGTGAGGGGTTTATATGGTCATCACACACTGAGGCTGTGTGAAAAAAATCCATAACATCAAACTTACCTATCCTTTATTTTTCACAATTGCTGGTGTGGAGGTTTAGACTGTATTTCTAGTAGCTTGAAAGAAAAAGATGTTTTTTAGCTAGAGTGCAGTTTTATTTTTGAAGAAATTGAACTGTACATGAATAAAAACAGTTGAAAATACTGCAGTTGTAATACTTTTTGTAAAACAATGGAAAGTAACTGTTTTAAAGTCTTTTCTTTGGGGAATGTCATATCAACCGGATTTCAGGTTATTATGAAGTGTCCTATCAACTGGATTTCAGGTTGTTATTGCCTTTGGAGCATAACGACTCAAAATCCGGTTGATATGCATTTTTAAAAAACAGTAATCCGGTTGATAGTTATGATCACCAGTAATTATATATACAGTTATTGTTATCACGCTATAACACGAGAAGAGCCGTATGCATCTCCTCATAATAACAGGCGCCTCTCGCGCCAGGCCTTTTGTAGTATAACTACTCGATATGGATATGCTTTAAGGGACTGTCATAATGGAACAGTATATTGCTGCAGCAAATATGACTGTATGTGAACTAAAGAAATAATCAGTTATAGTATATGACTGCATGTTATAACAGACACCTACTCATAAGCAGATATATTTACTGTTTATAGAGGTAGAACAAAAAAATCATTTATTTGTGGTTTAGTATGTTCTTAACAAAAAGCTGCCCTGAAGAAGTCACCGGATAGTTACAGAAGGTTGACTTAAGGCGTGAATATGGTGAAATCAATAAAAATGAATTACTAAATGGTGCATCCGATGAGTGAGTCGTTCGTTCTTTTTTTTCCCGCACCCGTGCTCGCTGGCCCCCACTCCTTCAGGCTCCTGCATGTCCCCCCTTGCCCCACTGTCCTTACCCAGCCCTCCTCTGGACCTCATATCGCAGCCGATCCCGGGATATCCCGGCGTATCCCTTCACCGTGCAGGTTCCCCTCCTTCGAGGGGGAAGGCACCGGGGAGGGGGAAGGACCCCAGCACATACTTCTAGGGCCCGGGATGCTGCCGAGAAACAGGAGGCCCTGGGAAGGCACTGGAGGCACTCAGGGAACAGAGGGCCGACATCCGCGGGCCATCGAGCGATTTTTCCTGATTTCCTTGTGGTGCATGACATCCGGACGTCAAGGCAAGAGCCGACGTCTGCCACGCACCTCCCAGCAATGACCCAATGTATTGCTCTACCCCTGGTCTCCACCAACGATTGCCCAACATCGGTCGCTGTTCTCCCTCCTCCCTCCCTCCCTGAAGACAACGAGTAGTGGGGGACGCGCTGTCTCCCCGGCCGACCTCCAGCATCCCGGCTCGTCCCGAACCCGGTCGCTGGCGTCAGCAAGCAGAACCAACCGCCGGCGCCAGCGGGCCGGCCAGGTCATTCGCTCTAATCTTTAGTGGTTAGACTTTTGTGTGGTTGGACTTGATCCCTTCTGGAGTGATTTGTCTTTGTTACAGGAGTAGAGGGCTAGACTAGTCTATTTGGTGGCTTCACTGGAGTGGGATTAAACAGGAAATGCCTGGGCCCGACATTTATTTATTGGTTTTAGTAACTGGGTAGGTACCTAAACAACTAAGTGCTTATTTTAAGAGTGACGACCGGAGATCACAATATACAAAGAGAACATCAGTAGTTGTAGTGCAGTACAACAAGTAGGAACAAGCAATATACAAGTAGTAGTACAACAGTGTCAGGTGGGATACAACCATAGAGAGCTAACATATTAAGAGTACAAGGTCTAGATTCCAATTGTTGAGTATATACATGTGGGACATTTTGAAAGCAAGCAATAGCAAAACCTAGAATCGAGGAACGCTGCTATATGAACAAGCAAGGAGTGGTTAGAAACCTTGGGTAGTAAGGTTGGGAGGGAAGGAGATAGGCTTTCGGCTGGGGATGAGATGCAGTGTCTAATAAGTGAGTGTGGTCAGGGGGTTGGAAGCAGTTGCAGGTCATGGATTGGATGATGTGTGTGTTAGACAGATTTGAAAGAGAAGGTGGAGGTGGAGCAATGAATGGTTTGTGGGAGAGAGTTTCAGTACCTGGGCGCAAATGAGGAGGAGGAAGCCTGCTCACCCATCTTAGTTGTCTGTTTGGGTGTGGCAAGCAGGGTAGAGTCCTGGGACCTGAGGGAGTAGGTGGTGCAGGCTCTGGGAAGTGGTGGTATCTGTTTGGTAGGGGTGGGGAACCGAGTTGCTTGTGCACGAAGCAGTCAAGGCATAGGTTTGTGAAAAGGAGGAGATAACTACCCTATGGGTTGTAGGCGCACAGTGGTGAGTGGGCGTGGAAGTGAGAGGGCAAAGCGGCAGATGTTGTATGTGACATCCCACTTGTGCAAGGAAGACAAGGGGCGTTAGTGATAGTAGGGACATATTGTAGGCAGGGGAGGAGTACCTCCTGAACGATGGTCTGTCTGGCCATGGGGGTGAGCAGTTGTTTGAGGCAGTTGACTAGTCCGATACGAGAGTTAGCAGCTTTGCACGGGTTTGTGTTGTGGAGGTGAAAGTCTAAGCTAGGGTCGAGGGTGATGCCTAGATATTTGAATTAATCTACACCAGAGAGAGAGGAACCATTGATGCACCTGATATCTAGGGGTAGAGGGCAGGATGGTCTGCGTACCTGAGATCCGAATAACATTGCTTGAGTTTTTGATGCATTGAGAACCAGGCTATTGACATCTAGCCAAATTTGAAAAAGGGCAACAAGGTAATTATGGTAACAGTACTCTCAGGCCCTGCACCAGTGGTCCACCTGGAACCACCTGATTCAACAGGCTAATAGTGGGTTGGGTTAGCCCGCATTGCCTAACGCAGGGGTGGGGTAAGCTGTGGGGTGAGATGACTGTGGTGGAAGCATGATGGGGCTGGAAGGTGACTGACGACTGATGGGGTGGAATCGGAGGAGATAGAGTAATTAACAGCAACAAAAAAGATTCTGAGGCTTTCAGCCCTGAGGCTGTTTGGAGGGCTGCCGCATTCTTATCAGCTGACGCCTCTGAGAGATGAGAAACAGTAAGGGATATTCTAAACTGGTGCTTCTAGATATTTTGTTGACTAGGTGGGTCTCATGGTGTGTGCTTGGCTGCCAGTGAGACAGAAATAATGTTGACTAGGTGGTTGGTTAAATCATCTCTTCATGTTAGTTATTAACTGTTTCCATGTCTTCTCGACTTTTTTTAATCTGAAGTCTTCATCACCAATCATGGGACTTGGAAGAGTGGTGAAGATGCACACCTAGTTGAAAAGGCTGTACAGACTGGTTACAGCACTGAACTGTGAAACAGGAGCTCTGAGGTTCAAATCCCACTCATTAAGCTTTCTGTGCGACCTTGGGCAAGTCACTTGACCTCCCTGTGCTTTAGTTACTCGCAGTTGTACAACGGGGGGGGGGTGGGGCAGGACTTCACCAAAAATGAGTCTTTGCGTCTTGGTCGGGTTACCTGGGGTATAAATAAATTGTAAAATGAAATGCACGCAGGTGTATTCAGCTGCTGGAATAGTTAGTTGAGGTACACCGAATGTCACGGCGACTGTATCACTGGCTGTGAAGTGATGCTCTTGTAGAACTCCTGAAGACACTCCCCCTTAAAGTAGCAGTGCACAAAAAAAGTTGTTTTCAAAAATGCATTTTCAGCTACAAGTAATGAAACTATTGGCATTACTGTCAACTCTACGTTTCTGGGGTACCCTCTGTGCAGCATACAATGAGTTTTTATTTGGTATTTTGTCAATCCCAGACCCTAAAAGTTCTGCAGTGGTATTTCTAAGTCAAATGTGGTGGTACTGTTTTTCTCTTGTGAAAAAAACTAAATTAAGTATTTTCAAATGTTTTAAAGTTTGGTGGAACTAGAAAAAGATACCACCAAGTAAAACTGGAAGATGCTTGGAATATTTTTTTTTTGTATAATTGTGTATTATGAGATACTAGAGTAATGCATATCAGCAGAAAGTACGTAAGTTTATTAGTACCTGGTGGGTAAGGAAAATAGTGATAACCACTGCCAGAAAGCTTTGTAGTAAACACCTAGAAGCTCATCGAGAGTGGATTAACAAGGACGGACGTTTGTAACAGTAAGGTACTGATGCATAGCGTAACAATATGAAAATGACATAGTTGCAGGTCGGGCTTGGCTGGCTGGCATATGGGACAAATGTAGTCTGTCTATAGTATAGAGTCCATCTTCATCAGATGATTAAACCAGTCCTCTGTGACGTCACTAAATGTTCCATTTGATAAACATGAAGGATGATGCCTGAAATCTTATACAACAAAAAAAAAGTAGGGTTAAATTGTTTGCCTAATTGAGCAAAACACGTGACCCCATCTTTCTCCACTATAGAAAAAATTCTGTGCATCTTCCACTTTTATTTGGTGGTAAAATGTTCTAGTTTCACCAAAATCTGAGTATTTGGTAAAGTTTTCATTTTTTACCCTCAAAATATAAAGATGTCTGCCAATGAGGCTTAGAAATAGCATTGGAGGCCTGGCAAGGGTTAGGGTGAGAGGTAAAACCTCACAGTGCTCGGCACAGAAGTACCTGGAAGAGTCGATTTGACAGGTAAGGCTAATGTTTTAATTGTATCTGGAACAGGCTTTTTGGAAAACACATTTGTGTGTTGCACTGCTGCTTTAAACTCTTTCAGTGAGACTGTCAAGCTGGCTTATGCTTCAGTGCCCATATACCTGCCCTGTTGAGTTCAGGGAACTTGAGTGCGCTGGGCCAGCAGTCTCTCGCCTTCTACTAGCACTAATCACTCAGAGTGTTAAGAGGGGAAAAGCAACAAAGGAAACATTTTTTATATAATTCTGAGCCAGAAGAACTCCAGTAGCTAAATATAAAATAGAGCTGGCTTTAGCCACAGTATTATGAGAGTGTTATTAATGGAACGCTTACAGACGCACAGCGGTTCACAGAAGCATAACGCACCCGTAATGAGTTTTTCTTTTGCCTTTTAGAGATCGGAATTCTTGCATAAAGTAAACGGCACTGCCGACCACTGTGTCTTAAAAACAGCATAGCAAGCCTGTACTTGAATTTGCAATATATTGTCATTTTTTGTTTAAAAATATAACTCTTTCTTAACCTGGTTCAGTTATAGAAAGAAGTTCTGTCACATGACACACAAAGGGTATCATTGAATACTCTTCTCTGTTGGCTCCGCTGTCTTCATCTTTGGTATTCACGATCAGATTGCTCAGACAGACAGTTTACTATTATATGTTCATCTATCTGAGAAAGAGTCTAGTCATGTTTTGGGTCAAATGCTGGATTGTCAAAATAATGGAACTGTTTCATTTTCTCCTTTTTTTCCTTCTTGTAAGACAATAGTTTGGACAGCTGGCATGGTAACTTTAAACCTACTACGTCTCATTCCTCTTTTCATCTTTTTTTTTGGGTGGGGGCTAAATCTTGGGTCGACCCAGCTGAGGTTGGGGACCCTTTATCTCGCAGTGCAACTAAAACTGCCGTCTTGTGATGGAACTGTGATTGAGTTGTACTCGTGTCTGTGAGAGGAGGAAGTAAGAGCAAGTGGATTACACAGGGTGCAGGGCTCTGCAGTTAGGTAGCCACTTGACCACCAACCCAAAATAATTGTACTAACTAAAGCAATGTCTTGGGTAGTGAAACTGTGGTGTAATTGGTGGTTAGGGTGTTTGGTTTAATTGTTAAGGTTTTTATTGGTGGTACTACTATGTTCACTGATGTCCTGTTTGAACTTTTTCTCCATAGTACACAGCTGTCCCTCCGGAGGTATATTAATTGGGAGAATACAGCTTTAATGAAGTATACACAGGGAAATACAATGATAATGGTTCCTGTGGAGCAAACGTCCCATCCATGTATTATGTGTGTATGTATGTACTGAGCATGGGGTCATAATGTCGAAAAAAAAACAGCACGGTCAAAAACGCTAACCCAAAATGCTGAAATCAAAGATAGCACTCGCAAAACAGCGAGCACTGCCTTCACTAAAATGGCACAGAACACACAGACTGTAAGTTTAAGGGGCTCTGCCCCCTGTTACAGGGGTTGTGCACCCCTGACCCCCCCATGTTATAATAACTAACTGAGGGTGAAATTCAAGGACAGGGAGAAACCTTGGGGGCATTGTTCTGATGGGGAGGGCAGAAGGTGTAGGGTGGGAGAAATGCAGAGGGTAAGTTGGGGGGGGGGGGCAGACCAACGACAACAAAAATTGTACCGGGACTCGAACACCGGTCCACCATCACACCACCACCCTTCAATGCCTGTGACTCGAGCCACTGAGCCACGGAAGCTGCTCATCCAGCACACCCCGCAGCAGTCTTCTCCCTATCCCCCGAACAGCAACAGGGACAGCGCAAAGTATATCTGGGGTGTTATTGACCTTAGCTATTAAGTCCCTGTAGCTGTTTTCTTTGACTGTTTTTAACTGTGCTGTTATGCAGTCAACATTTTAACCTGGTACCATGTACATAGATAGATGTTAATTCTTTTGAAAAGCAGACATTATGTAACTGAGGGAGGACATGCCATAGATGTAGTCCCACTATATGCTTTGCAGAGCACTTTTTCACCACTGGACAACAATAACAAATCCCCCCCTGCATTTAAGCCCAGGATAATCACAAAATGAGGAAAAAGATGTCACATTACTAAAAGTGTAAATTGGACGAACTACAGGACAACAGCCCTTTGTGGATGAACAGACATGCAGATTCTTCCCTGATTCCAAGTCTCGTGAGCGGAAGGACCCTCTGGAATGCCAGACAGACTGGCTTGGCGCAGCTGCCCGCACCACCCATGCTTTTGGCTGTGGTAGGGATCCTGGCTGCAATGATTATGTGAGGGTTCCAAACAATGGCAGCACAGTGAGAGTGTTTGGGTGTGGGTGAAGGAAAGAACATCTTACTGCCATTTGGCCTCTCTGACACTGGCCAGGCACGGCTGTCTGGTAGCTTTGGTAGCTTGCAACAGTGTTGCAGGCTCATTGCTACCAGTGGGGGGAGGCCTTGTACTGGATCTGTAGCTGTAGGGGCCTACATTTGGGATAAAGGAAGGAGAGGAAACTATGAAACGGTTTGGAAAAAAAACTAAATGCTGTCATTAGTATTGTGAAGCATTGTAAGGTATAAAACTGCCCAGGTCTGCTACCATTGACCACTGAAAGTACTGTTGGCCACCTACACCATAGTTGAAGTGGCCAGATGACTTAAATGCAGTGTTGCAGATAACCTTGGCAGGTAAAAGTATTTCACTCACCAGTCCTGAACTTTGAGAGTGAACTTTAATTTGGGTGAGTATAAGCGCTGTAAACGGGGATGCTTTGTTTGAACACCAGTGATGTTGTGAAGCATGGTGTTGTGCGTATGGAGCCCTTTAGAGTGTTGGGATGAATAGCACTATTTATAAAACTTTTTGCTGAGTATTTCTTTTACAGTATCTGTTTCTGCCCTCCGTTCCTGCTGAACCCACTCTGTCCCTTCACCAACCATCATGGACTTAGATTATCATCCACTTCCTGGGACAATACATGGTAGTGGGCATCCAGGCAGGTGGTGGGGTAGATAGAGGCTGGATCATTTTACTCGGTTTTGTTTCTACCGGTGCCAATGTACAGTGACAACACCGCATGAGGTGGCCTGCATATGTGCTGGTGTTTGTCGGCATCCCTTCCACTTCTGGTGCACTGGTATGCGCTCCACCTGGCCTCCGTCTGGTGGCAGTCTGACAGCGAGATGCAGAGTCCACTTATCCTAAGGGAAGAGAGCTGTCCCTAGGACACTTAAGTCTCCCCTTGGGCGCCCCAGTAACTAGTGCTTGTTCCTGAATGCAGGTTGGTGGCATTGGGAGTGGTAACTCTATTGCTATGCCAGCTTAAAAGAGTATTTCTTAAAACTTGATGAGTAAAATCAGCTTTTATTCCGTTACCTGGAGCAGTGCTTGAACTGTTAGTTTGTCTGTTTCAGGGCTGTTGTTGCGAATAGTGTTTTGTTTTTGTTTGTCAATAACATTTTTATTTCCTTTGAATGAAACGGGTACAGTACTGGCAGTGAACAATTATACAGAGTAAAACTATTACTTTACTGGAAAGATTCCTGTTAGCCAGTCAGAATGCATTGTTAGTGTCCAGTTAATCTGCAATAACTGGACAGTAGAATGAATAATGGTACAGTGGCTCTGCATTCTGATCGGCTGTTGCGTGTGTACTTAGCCAGTCAGAGAGCAAGCCCAGCGTCCCCTCCCAGTTCAACATGCAGCAGCCAATCAGAGACTCTAGTAGTGCTGCAGTGCTTCTTTGAGGAACAGATTCTGCTTTCTCCAAGACTCACTATAGCGCAATGCACAGATTTTGCCATCTAAATTTTTCCAGTATAATAGCGATAATACCAGTAGTGGTCTGGGTTTCCTTGATAATAACCAGATGGTAAATAAACACCATGGCCTTCAGCCTCGGTGTTACCACTGGTCCGGTTATTATCTTGTAAACCCAGGCCACTATGGTATTACTGCTACAGTAACCAAGCTACATAGCTAAGATGTTGATTTTAACAAATAAATATTATAACGCGATTATGTAAAATCAGTTACTAGAGCCCAACTTTCTAGTGTCTCCCTTATAAAATCTAAAATACAGTATATACAGTGATCCTAACAATGGCAGCCATGTGTAAAAGTATCTATTCCGGTTATGGCAGACTGAATTTGCAGACTTTATGATTATGTTCTACAAATATCTTAATGTGGTGCGATAAGAAGGAAGAAAGAGGAGACTAAGAGGCTGGGTCCAGTAAAAGCACCGACAGGAGGGGAAGCAAGAATAGGCAATGTACAGTGCTGGCAGTCAAGAAGCACGTTTCACAATTCCAGTGAGAAATAGCATTAACTCAAGCATCCACGCAGTTCAGGAAGTCTTGTCCACTTCCTATCAAGGCCCACAATGTTACCTAAACCCGTGTGCAGAGCACAAGATGGGCTTGAGATCAGTCAATAACTGTTGAAATTGTAAGGCTTCGGTGTAGGCCTGCAGATCTATAACATTATCTGGGATTGCAGGCGCATTAGAAATTTTGGGCACAAATGGAAAGATTTTTTTTTGAGTGCGCTCTGGGAATCGAAAATGATATAGGTGCGTGCTTGGGAGTTATGAGGAAATTTCAGGACTTTCCAGGCCAACAGTGTTGTTAATAATGTCTGCTCTGACCACCAAATGTGTTACACTGGTGGCCATTTAGCTCTGAAGAATAAAACTGCTTTTTATAAATTAAAAGCCATGACAGCCCATACCAACGTATGGTGGTTGTAGATATTATCCATGAAGCACTGTTTTCAGGGATATGTGTACATTTGTGCTGCTTTAAAGCATGGAGTTGCACTCAAGGTAGTCAAGGTCCTGGCCCAGATAGTTTCATTGGTGAATTTTACAAAAACTTTGCAAGTAGGAGTCATGTGACATCAGTCACACTGCTTTCCCTATACTCAACACAGGTATGAATGAACTTGTTCATCACATCGCATTCTGTATGTAAATCATTACTTTATATTTTAAATTGCTACAGATAAGTTGTTGCTACTCTGTAATAAGACCAGGAGTATACAGTGCTGGCAGTCAAGAACTGTGGGGATAGTATCAGTACCTTTTAAATACCTCATGGGGGTGAGTAAGATACAAGTGGGAGTATTTTCAGCGGAAAGGGTGATCCAGAACAAGGGCCATGATATGAAGCTGGGGGTAGGTTTAGGAGAGATATGAGGAAATACTCCTTCACATAAAGGGTGGTGGATGCCTGGAAGGGTCTTCCAGTGGTGGTGGTGAGATTCAAAAGCCTGGGATAAGCACAACTGAGTCATAAGGGATGGCAGAGAAAGTACCGTAGACCTGAAGGGTCTACGTGTAAAGCAATACAGCAAAAAGGGCAGACTGGATGGGCCATGCGGCCCTTATCTGCCGTCAGCTTCTATGTTTCTATGTAGACTTGTGGCGCTGGCCTTCTCCTAGCTGATCTCTCTTCTGCTTTTGAGTCCACCACGCCATGAAACGGAGCTGCCTTTGTTGTTTTGTCTGTTCTTAGTTTTAAGTGTTAAGTAGTGACTTTCAGTAATCCCCAAGAGTAGGGGAGGAATTGGAGTCCCAGACCTTACAAAATATTATATGGCAGCCCAGGTGAGCACAGCTATCCAGTACTTCTTCTCACAAGATGACTTTGGTTAGGTGTATATGGAAGAAGCCATTTGAACCCATTCTGTTTTCTACTTCCCACATTATACTTTTTTATTTTCTTCTTTTACCCCCACATTCAACCACCGTACATCAGCCTGGTCATGGCGCCTGTGCTTCCACCTCCCAGCCACTTATGCTCTCTCCCCCAGTACCTCTGACTTACCCCCAGACGGTGGGGATGCGGCACCCAGGTGCCGCATGACTAGTAACTGCCTGGGGGAGAGCAGGACCCGGAGGCTAATCGAAGCCGCGGGCAGGGTTCACAAGTGCAGTCGGTTGCAAGAAGTTTCCTTGTTTTGACAGGGGCGGAGATGTGCAATGACGTCCGGTTTCCGCCCCGCCCCATAGCTGTTGGCACTGGTAGCTGTGTGAACCCCTAGCTTCCGCCAGGGGTCCGTCGAGCACAACCCACACCCTCCCCCCAGAGTAGGAAAGCAGTCCATGGGATGCTCAATCCTACTCCCCCCGGCCGGCTCTCCAGCAACCCAGGTCCATTCCCGAACCCGGGTCACTGGTGCCTCAAGCGGAAATCCAACCGCTGTACCGACGGGCCGTTCCCACCGTATATTTAATCAAGGCTTATTTCAGGCCATCAGAAAACCCGGGACTAGGCCTACTATGAAGGCATGGACACAGGTTCCAATGGAATTGAGTTTGGCTACAACGTAGAGGGCTCTTATCCCATTAGCCATGTGTCTGGGTTCCATCCTGTGAGAATCAACCCTGGCTTTAACCAGTGCCCCCCAACTCCCATTATACTATATCTTAACTAGAAACATAGACTTTGACAGCAGATAAGAACCGCTTGGACCACCTAGTCTGCCCATTTTCCTAGCTATAGGATAAGCTGCAGATTCTAGTTAATCAACAGCCTATATCTTCTTACCCCCCACAAGAATTGCCTTATGTCTGTCCCATGTAACTAAGAAAGCAACATATCCCACCTCTGCGCTAGACGATCCAGGCCCTTATACCAAGAACACCACTGGAGCAGATCCAGTCTGAGTGACCAGAAGGGATGGAGTTTCAACTTGCGGAGACCTACTGGTGAAATATTTGGGGAAGACACCCATAGAACCACAGCTACCCACTCCCAACGGGAATTCACTTGGAAGGTGGGCAGTAGGTATCTTAGAACCCCTGTAATCATGAAACATTTTAACTCCGTGAACTCTGGCAGGTGCTAGAGGAACTATGGCAGCAGGGCTGACCACCAGTATGTTTTCTGTGTTTGCTCAGTCTGTCTTGTTTATATTATTGAGGTGGGGGCGCGAATCCACGGGAACTGGGGGCGTATGTATGGGAGGTGGCAAGTAGAACCTGGGTTTAGGACTTCCTTCCCTGCTTGCTCAGGAATAGATAGCTGTCCTGCATTTTCTCTGCTCGTGCATTTAAGACAGCTACTTGCAGGCAGCTAACCACTGCCTGCCCATCTCTCCTAGATTGGAGAAAGCTGTGCAGAAGAATACTAGAAATGGAGACATTTCAGTCCAGCTTCATTTGCAAGCAGATCAGTTTAGCCATCACTCATTGCAGTTCCACTCCCACCTGGAGGATGATGAAGGTACCTGCAACAAGTTACCTGCCGCTCCCAAGAAACAAATAAGACAGATTCAAATACTGTGGACATCTTGACTTTTTTTTTTTGTTTGTTTAACGACAGAGAGGTGGAGTCTTGGCCCTAGATAACAACTGATATGAACAATACTGAGTTCTGGAGCCTCTGCCTAAGAAAGACAAAGACAGCCTTGAGACAGTACAGTGTAAGGTAACTAAAATGATTCGGGCTCTGCAGGGAAGATCCTGTGAGGATGAGCTTATGGCCCTGAACATGTACTCACGGAGAGCAGAAGGAAGAGAGCAATACGATAGAGACCTTCAAGTTCCTGAAAGGAATGAACAGGGCAGATGTGAGGAAAATAATCAGCAGGACTGACAGATCAGGAGCAGGGAACATGAGTGGAACCTGGCAGGGAAAGATTCAGGAGGGATGAGAAAGTTTTATTTTACAGAGAGTGGTTGAGCCATGGAGCAGCCCACCAGTAAAGGTAGTGGGTGCAGAATCCATGAATGGTTTCAGACACGGCTGGGACCGAGTAAAGGGCTTAATAGTTATGTGGGGGTGAGAGGGGAGGAGGTGAGGGCAATAACCTCAACTAGACATTGGGTCCCAGGGCTAGGATAGGGTAAAACAGGGCAGACTGGGTAGACCAATGGTATGCCTTAAATGTGTCTGTATACCATGTTATTGTGTTTTGCGTGAAACTTGATAAAACGTCACGTTTTAACAAAATAAAAAGTGACATTGCTGCTAATACGCTTTTAGCATAACGATGGCTGCAGCAGTGCTTTCTTCTGAAATACTTCTCTTTTAATTTTTTAATACCTTGGTTTGATATCCACAGTTGGGCTACCTGGTCATGAAAAAATGGTACAGACCAGGGCTAATGGCATGGGAGAGGTCACAACTTTCAGAGTTCAGCTGGTTGCTCTCATCAGAGGCCTTGTCCACACTACGCCTCTGTAACGTTACAGAGTGTCCAAACCGTTACCTCAACGGTTTGCGTTTACACCTGTAATGTTACGAAAACGGAACTCATAACGTTGTTGAAACCACATAAGTGGTGGTTTCAACAACAGTTATGAAAACAGTCCCTTAGTAACATTACCGGCGTAGTGTGGACAGGCGGTAACGGTCCCGTGCAGGGCGGAAGCGCAGCACAAGCTGCATTGGATCGGCGCGCAGCGTAACGGCCGCATCCTTCAAGTGTGGACCAGCGGTGTTGGTCCCGTGAAGACGCGACTGCACCGCTCCCCGCCATAATGGATTGTATCCGTTACCGGGCCGGAGCTGTATAGTGTCGTCAGGGCCTTAGTCTGGCAGAGGGTGAGCTGTATCACATGGGGGGGTGGGCGTACCTTTTACGAGCTGACACAGGAAGTGCTATTGTTATTTTGCTGTGGAACTGGATGCCACCTGCCCTTCCATGACTTAAGGCAATTCTGGGGGGGAGGGGTAGAAGGAAGGAGGCTGTTGGTTAACTAGGATCTGCAGCTTATCCAATAGGTAAGAAATGGGCAGACTAGGTGGGCCAGCGGTCCTTATCTGCGTCAAAGTCTGTGTTTGTTTCTATGAGAAGAGTGTTTACTAGTAGTTTTTTTTTGGGGGGCATTTGATGATATAACTCAGAAATTGTACCTATAATACTTGACAGCTCATTTACAAAGTTGTCAGCAGTAAGGTTGCTGCCATCGGATTTCAAGCATTGTACATAATAAGGTACATATTATGGAAAACTGGACTGTTTACTGCAGCAACTGTTTGTGGCTTGTAGTAAAGTGCTTTAGCGTACAGTGTGTGTAAAACTTGTTTAGCTGGAGATTTCTAGCTGTCTGACAGACAGGTCAAGGGGTACATTAACTATCAGTAGAACCCTCTAAACAAAAGTGCCAGATGTGCCAACCCCATAACAGGTATCCTTGTGCCAACTTGTTTAGCCATTTTTTTTTTTCCGCTAAGTGAGCGAGAGGCCCACCACCACCACCACCTCTCAGTCCTGAGACAGTCAGTAACTCCCTACAGCTATTCATTCCCACAGCTGTACTGGTATACAAATAAAAGTAAATAAAAACTGCCCCTCCCTTTTTTTTTTGGTAATCATTTTACAAACCCCAGCCCCGACTCTGGCGCTGCCACCACACCCGTCCTCTCCCACAGCTGCCATAAGCTGGCAGCGTGACTCTATCTGCAGGACCAGATTTCAGAAAAGTCCCACTCTTGTCATCCCTGACCGTGCTGAAAAGCTGCTCACTTCCACCTGGAACAAACAGAATAGAAGGCAGGAAAAAACCAAAAAAAGTGACCTTATAGCTCTGCCACCCCGTTTCTTTTGTTCTTCATAGTTTTGTTTTTCTTCCCTTCGGCTGTCACGTTGCACTTCCGGGCTCATTTTCAAAACGTTTTTACAGCACTTTCAGCAGCCTTTGAGAAAAAATGAAAGTGACCGCTTAAAAACGTTTTAAAAACGAGCCCCATAGACTTGTATGGGGTGCACCCTCGCACTCTCCCTGGGTAGATTTCACAAAACAGAGTGCAGGGGCAGAGCAGGTGGACCAGTAAGTGGAAAGGGATCGGCTGACCAGCAGTTCTGCCAGAGGGTCGATCCCTTACCTCCCAATCTGGACTGTATTAAATGTTAAACATTTTGGCACACACTGACTGTTACCGACTTAGGGTAATGGGCTATGAAGCCCAATACTGAACATGTAAAGGTCACACTTTAAGGTTACTGTCAGCACAGTGGACTACTGAACCAATCAGAGAGTAACTTTCACAATGGTGATGACATCACAATGCCTAGTGCAGCTCTGAAGCCAGCTGTTAAAAGAAAACAGCAACATCTTTAAATAAACTGCAGATTTAAAAGCTATAATCAAGCCAGCCGGTGGCACTGAGGGTTGAGGCACTGGAGCGCCACACCTCGCGCGGTGACCCATGTTTGGGAACAAGCATGGGCTACTATGAGTCGGTGGAGGGGTGGATCGGCGTCCGGGCTGCTTTCCATCTCGAGGAATGGAGACCAGCGGCGGTGCGCACTTGACCCCTAGCGGAGGCTGGGGCTCGACAGCACGGAGCCGCAAGAATGTGGGTGGGAGCAGCAGATGCTTGATATGAGCACGCACGGGAGGGTATGGACCCCGTCGCAGGCATCATTGTACTGCGGCCCTGCAAGGGAGAAACGGAAAAAGTTTTAGCCAGGTCATGCAGCTTGATGGTCAGCCCGCCAGTGCGCGTTGCCTCCATGGGCACCAGAGGAGCCGTTCCTGGTTGGGGGGTTGGTGGCTCCTCGCCTCCTGCCATGGGGGAGTACAAGGTGGTGGCCCCGAGGAGTTCTGGAGCGGGCGAATTTGGAGGAGGAGGAGAACAGAGCCGACCAGGGCCACGGGAGCGGGGGGGATTATAACCTGTAAACTACTGTTATATATATCAAGTATACAATAGCCTGACTCAAAATAGGCACTTTATCATCACTTGTGAGTGGACAGGACTTGCGTAACTCGGTTATGGTCCTGCCCCCTCACACATGAAGATAAATTGCGAACATATGAAAATGCCAGCAGAAGAAGGCTCAAAAAGTCCATCGGATCTGCTCGTAGCAGAGCTCATGCCCGTTTGCCTCATGTAGCACAGCCCCCCTCCCCCGTCATCCTAACCTGCCCCTTGACTTTATCCCACCTCCTTTCCAACCCCCCAGCTGATTTGTGATTAGCTATCCCTGTGGTAGTACATTCCACCCTTCCACCATTACCCCCTGCCAGTTTGTAGCTATGCCCACAGGTGTTTCTGTTGATATTTTGTGCGTGTGTATATATATATATATATATATATGTATAAATATATCTGTGTGTATACACACACACACATATAAATACGCATTTATATATCTATATCTGTACAACAGGGCATGTGGTCATGCTCTGATATACGCACACCTTGGTGTGTGTTGTGAGGCTTGAGGACACAGGTAGTGTGTTCAATCACTCAAGGTGTGCATATATCAGAACACGACTGCACACCCTGTAGTGAATTATCTCTCTTATAAAATGGCCAGAATTTTTCGAAGAAGGATGAAAAACAAAGACGTGCAGCCATGCGGTCATTGTGGGATAATACACAGCCATGTGATGTTTCATCCAACCAAGAAATAGCATTTTTACAGATTTTTCTCATCTTTTATTAAACCGAATTCCTTGCCTGTAAGCACTCAGCTTTATTTTGTACTATGGATTTGTGTGTGTGTGTGAGTGATGGGGGAAGCATGTTTAAAAAGGAGCAAGAAGCTTTTTTTTTTTTTTTTGTTACCTTCGACATCTGTACTATTTCTTTAAGGGGGAAAAAAGTGGAAGTGATGCTTTAAAAACCATCTGCAGTCGAGCTGCAGAGGGCGAGCCAGACGCGGTGCAGCTGGTGCGAGGCTCTGGCGGTTTGTAGAGCTGCTGTCTGCTGGGGTTACTTCTGTCTGCCTTGAAACATGGCTTGGGAATGGCACTATGCCAGCCCTGGTTAGCCTCCCCCCACCCGTTCCCTCTGACTCGTTCTCATATTCCTCCCCCCCTCACATTGTCAGGCCAGACATGGAATCAATCTCTGTCCAAACTCTGGGCACTTCGCTTCGTTGGCAGCCCAGGCAGGATGTGGGATCGTTTTTTTTCTTCTGTGTCTTGGCTGACTTTTTTTACTCGAAGAATTTGGAAGGCCGTGAGATTTTTTTTTTGTTGTTGTCTCCCCCACTTGAGCACTGTGCAGTTTTTCAGCACACTGAGGCGCTCGGCTGCGGCTTTGCCCTAATGGATTTCAGATGTTGACGCAGTTGACCTCAGTATTAAACTATTTTACATGTGAGCGGCTGTGTTTCCTGAGGAAATCTGTAAGATATTTATTAAGAACTAATAAACTAAAAAAAAAAAAGTTTTAGGTAGTGTTTCATTGTTCTTGTCTCTTTTGTTTCCCAAGTAGAGCTGATCTGTAGGTTTTCCTGGTTTTGTTTAATACTTTTTGCTGTACATGTGTGTGTGTGTGTGTGTGTGTTTTGTGTGGATCCCACTCTTTCTTTATCCATTAACATTTAAACAGATGACCAGAAGTCCACTGGAGTTTGTAGGCAGTTTTGATGGAGTCCCCAGTGCATGGCATTGTGGGTAACACTATGTAAATTCCTGTGGTCAGATAGATACAGTGGAGTGAAATGGTCTGAACACATTACTTGTAATAGGTTTCTACATTCAGCCCACCAAGGCTGAAATGGACAACCCCATGTGAGGAGTGGCAGATAAGATATTTATTAAGAACTAGTGCACTAAAAACAGGGCTCTGGGGGCCAGGGTATCTGCATCCTTTACGCACATTTTGTGTGTCGGGCTTTTTTTTTTTTTTGGAAGTCCCACAGACGCTCAAGCCACCAAGCCCGGGAGTCACTTTGGAGAGCTGCTCCCTGCGCCAGCACTGCTTGTGCCTGTAATATTCTGTAGGCGTTTGGAGGCCCCACACCAATAGTTTCTATTGGGGCATTTTAAACTACTTTTTTTGTTTCAGAGGAGGCACAGATGTACTGCTCAACTAACAAAGCCCTTTTAGTTGAGCAGTGGCCATAATTTGTTTGAACTCACCCTCTGAAACATAAGCCAAATGAATTTTAAATTGTCCTAATAGAAACTAGTGGAGCACCCCCCGGGCCTACAGAATATTATAGTACAAGCAGTGAAGTAGCTCCCATGTATTTGAATGGGGACCCCTGGACATTTTCTGTGGACTCTCTTTTGGGCTGTGGACCTGCCTTTTTTTGATTAGAACCAGTCCCGGACCCCCAAACAAAAAATCCAACCAAGAGTCCTGACAAAACATAAAACCCTCTCTCCGAGTTTTTAGAGAATTGGAAACATAGACTTTGATGGCAGATAGGGACCGTTTGGCCCACCCAGTCTGCCCATTTCCGTACCTGTTGGATAAGCTGCAGATCCTAGTTAACCAACAGCCTACTTCTTCCAACCCCCCACCAGAATTGCCTTATGTCTGTCCCATGCATTCTTGAATTCCCCCGCTGTTTTTGACCCCCACAACCTCCTCAGGAAGGCCGTTCCATGTGTCCACCACCCTCTCCATGAAAAATTACTTCCTCACATTGCTCTTGAGTGTCCCCCCTCTATCTTCAGATTGTGCCCCCTTGTTCTTGCACATCTCTTTTTCTGAAAGATGCTCCTCTCCTGGACTTTGTTGATTCCCTTGAGGTACTTGAAAATTTCTATCATGTCTCTCCCCCACCCCCCTTTCCTCGAGGGTATACATATTAAACTCCTTTAGTCTCTCTTAGTATGGCTTCTGGTGCAGACCCTGCACCGTTTTAGTTGCCCTCCTCTGGACTGCCTCCTTATCTATGTGCTTGCGGAGATGGGATCTGCAGAACTGCATGCAGTACTCCAGATGGAGTCTCACCAACTGTCTGTACAGAGGGATAACAACTTCCTGTTTTCTGCTAGTGATTCCTCTTCCTGTACATCCCAGTATCCCCCCCAGCCCTCCTTACTGCCTTCTCACATTGCTTGCTTACTTATAGATCACCAGATACGAATACCCCCAGGTCCGTTTTCATTTTTGTTGTTAGTACCTCCTCTGTCATTGTGTACTCTTCCCCTGGGTTTTTGTTTCCCGGGTGCATTACTTTGCACTTCTTTGCATTGAATCTAAGCTGCCATACTTTGACCATTCCTCCAACTTTGCCAAGTCCTTTTCATCCTCACCCCCATGCTGTATCAACCCTGTTGCAGATCTTTGTGTTGGTAGTGTTTCAGTGTTCTCGTCTCGTTTGTTTAGTCTTTAGAGCTGATCTATAGCTCTTCTGGTTTTGTTGAATACTTTCTGCTGTAATATTTGTGTGTGTGTGTGTGTGTGTGTGCACGTGCATTTTAATGTTTGTTGTGACTATTGCTAGAGTCCTTGATATTCTGCAGCAATAAACTGCATTTTGATTTTCGGCCATAGAGCAGTCAGTGGGTTGTGGTGCGGTTACACTTCCTAAAGCAACATGTTTTTCTTATTTTCTGTATGCGGAGTGTAGATTGTTTAAGAATTGATTTGATAGTGCCGGCCCGGTAACACTGAGGGTTGAGGCGCTGGACGCCACACCTTGCGCCATGCTAGTGACCTGGGCTCGTGAATGAACTCTGGTTGCTGGGGATCGGCAGGTGAGGAAGAGGATCAAGCATCCAATGGACTGCTCTCTTCTCCCGAAGAACGAGGGTATGTTGTCCCACTCCTTGGCTGCCTCCTGGTGGAGGCTGGGTGGCAGCACTGGAGTTAGGGAGGCAAGAATATGGTGACGTGGGGCACATGCCTACGGCCACAGAAGGGGAGGGACAAAAATGGAAAATGGGAGAGGCGGTGGTAGGATGCATGATGCCTGGCTGTGCTCCTAATCCAGAGCTTAAACTCCCAGCAAGCTGAATTGTGTACTGGGTGGGGTTGCGGGGGACGGCTTTCCCCTTCCTGGCTCCACCACGAGGGGAAAATCCATGGGGTTTGCCGGGATCTGCACTGGGGGTTGGGAGACACGCAATATCAGGGTGGATGTGAGCTCTCATGAGAGAGATGGAGCCCGCCTGCCAGCAGTCCAGGGTAGAAAACCGAAGCCGAGGAAACAAACAAATGGAAAAAAAAAGAATTGATTTGATGGGTGGCTGTTTGATGACCCATTGGGTAGTGTGTCGCCCTCCTATGCAAGAGACTCGAGTTTGGGAGGGAATTTGGGAACCGGTGGGGGGCGCCTGGGGAGGCACGGCCACGTGGCAGTGCTCCTGACCTGGTAGGGAAGGTGCCAGCTTCTGCACTAGGTACCCCTGTGGTGGGCCAGGGAGATGGCCTTTTCCAGGGGCAAGCTGTGTGCTGGCATGGCCTAGCACCATATGGGTAGTAGGTAGGGTCCACAGAGGAAGACGAAAGGAAAACCCAGTGTGCATCAGCCACCATTTATGACAGTGCTGTTACCCTCTGGTCTCACCCCAGGTTGATTCCCACTGGAGTGGCAGTGGGGGTGTAGCGGTGGATGAGGCTGGAGGACAGGAGAATGCCTGATGACAAGTACAAGTGGTGATCAGGGACCAAAAAGCTGAAGGGAAAAATAATTGATTTGGTCTGGCTGTTTAATGGTCCAAAGGCAGCGCACCACACTGCCTTACTGTCAACCTGGGTTCGGAATTGGACCTGGGAGTCTGCCAGCTGGAAGCTAGGAAAGGCACGCCATCCTGGAGGAAAGATGCCATTGGTTGGGGTGTCACAGTGACCCCTGGTGGAGGGTTAGGAAGATTGCTCCCCTGCCAAAGGGATGGCACATGCATGTACTGTTATGCCACGTGAGGAAATGGCGGAATAGGGGGGTGAACATCAGTACATTTTAATGCCAGTCATTGGCACTTTCAGGCTCTGCTCGTTGGAGGGACTTGGGGGGTTTGTAGCTGATGGGTTTGGGCGGTCGCTGAACTTAAATTCAGCAGTGCAGACCTGAAGTCTAGGCAGACAGACTGTGGAAGCAAAAGTTTCATTAAAAATAATTGATTTATGTGAGGTTCGAGGCAGTATTGAATCCCTTCAGTTTTGCTTGTAGTTGGATTTTTTTTTTTTTTGCTTTTCCTCCTCTGTTTGGTTCGGTGGATGTACTGCCGGATGTGCCACTTTTCTGGCCGTTTTGGCCATTATGGAGCAAGATGGAGGGGGATTTACCCTTAGTTTAGTTTATTTATTTGAAACTTGATGACCGAGAAAGGTGCACTGAGCCGAGACTGTTTCCAGGCGTGACCCAGGGGAAGGGGAACAGTAATTCAGTAGTTACCATGGAAGAAACATGATACTACAGTCAGTCCAAAGTAATAACTGAAGCTTATTACCGATTGTAGCAGGGAAACAACCCAACAGCATAGTAAGTTACAACAAAACATGATCACTCAAAAGAGTGAAAAGAGTGGGCAGAAAAAAAAGCAAAATCTGAAACAGCTGAGTGCAATAAATATGAAACTTACAAAGTGCACCAAGCAATCTTGGAGAAGCACAGTGGGTAACAGAAGCAGAGGAGAGGCTGGATCAGGTGCCCGAGGGGTGAGGATTGGAGCATGCAGAAGAGAAAAGGGACCTCAGCAGGGGCTTAAGAGAGGCAGCAAGTTTGTGGGAGGAGGGGAGAGAGTTGCAGAGAGAAGGCAGTTGTACTGAGAACGCGGACTGACCAGCTAAGGTAGAGCAGTGAAGGACATTAAAGGATTGAGTGTTAAAAGATGAGGGAGTAAGAGGGAGCAGAGGTGGAGCAAGTTCAGACAGGTAGGGAAGGGAGGGATGCAGACGAGTCATTGGAAAAGCAGTGGGACAGCCGCCAGGAAGATAGGGAAGGAAAGCCAAGGAGTTGATACAGAAACAGTGGTGAGTAACAGGGGCAGAGTCCGAAGCAAACTTACAGAAGGAGTGAAAGACAAGATCCAGTCTGGCTAAGGTAGATTTGGAGGCGCCACCATTGACCACATCCGCACAGTCAGGCAGCGGGAGAATCATTTTAAAAACAGTTTCTCGCCGAACTGGGAGCAAAAGGCAGGATTTGTTCCTGTAAAGGACACCTAGTTTGGGGTGTAATTTCTTGAGGATGGCATCAGTGTGGACTGAAAAGTTGAGAAGACTATCGAGCCACATCCCTCGGTACTAGAAGCAGGGGACTGACTCAAGGGGAGTGGCATCTAAGTTGGAGAAGACAAGCATCTGGGCAAATCTGCTAAGCTGTTGGCGTAAACCAAACAGCATGGAAACAGTTTTTTGGAGTTCAGCAAGAGCTGGTTGAAGCAGAACCAACACTGGACATCATAAAAGCCACGGTGTAGGAACTGTTCCAGCTGGGGTATGGAGGCTCCAGAGGCATAAAGGATATGTGATCTGCTTACATGTATATATATTAGCTTTTTCAGCAAAACAGAGAAGTGGATAGGGCCCAGAATAGAGCCTTGGGACACTCCTAAGGTTATGGGAAGGGGAGCTAATATGGATTCACCGACCTGGACAGACTGGCTATGATCAGAGAGGTAGTAACAAACCAGTCCACTGCTGATAACTGAGAGCCTAGAAGATACAAACTTATCAAGGAGAAGAGGATGGACCCCCAGCTGCTGAACCCACCCCGCAGGGATGCTTTCTCCAGGACAGTTGCCTCAGCAGAAATAACCCACCATGAGCTCCACAGGGTCCTCTTCCCTCCTTTCATGTCCACTTGCTGCAGTACCACCCATATTCCTACAGGTGGGTGGGACAGAGCCGGGCAATGCAGCCCGTTCTCTCCAGAGGTGGAGAGGGTCCACTGCGATGCTCTATATCCCTTCCCCTGGCTGACTTGCAACATCTCATGCTCATTCCCAAAGCTGGGTCACTGGAATCGTGAGTGGCAGCCCTGTCGCTGTGCTGACAAGTTGGCCTCCGATTGTTGATTTAAGTAAAACTTTCATTTTGTAAGACATTATCTGTTGAGACTTGTGTGGTCACGTGGCTTGTGTATGGTGTGCTGCCTCTTGATTTTTCAGCAGGAGGGGGTGTTTGAAGAGACAGCTTCTTCTCCACACCCCTGGCCAAGACCTCAATGAAACATGGCCCTTGGACAGCTGAGCCTACATCAAACCTGAGGTTCCCTGGTGGCTGCATAGGGCATTGCACTACGGCATTTGTCTTGCCAGATTAGCGATTCGGTAGATGACTGCTAAAACACATTTACAGCAGGAGTAAGAAACAGGACACAGTGAAGAATGACTTTCAGTATGGTTCCTCTGTCATCTGTGCAAATGAGGTTCAACTTGAGTGAGCCTTGTGGTTTCTGTTCTTATCCTGTCTAAGTGCATGCACGCATGCACATTCCCACTTGTGCAGGCACATGTGTATATTAGAGCTAAGCTTATCACAGCCATCGGCCTTGGGTATGTGCCTTGTGCACTCAGAATATCTCCTTGTGTTATCCTCCATGTCTGTGTTGCGGGGTAACACAAATGGTCACCTTGATTCCAGTCACTTCCTGCATCTGGAGATGGTTCAGACATGCCCCCCAGCCTGCTCCTCCCCTTCCCCCCACCACCACCTCTTCTGCACTTGCTGTTGTGTGGCTGACATTCTGTTTTGCTATCAATGTGTTCTTTGTTAGTACCCGGTTTGTACCAGCAAGGCCATATCTGCTGTTTCCTTTGCACTCGATAGTATTACTGTACTTATAATATATGGCATGTGGTAATATATAGGTTAGTGTATGAGAGCTCATACACAATGCTATTCTTATACTGAGTGGTTACCATGATGACAAGAACCTAAAGAGCGAAGCTAGATAGGTCCCTTTGTTGTCATGGTAACCTCAAAGTTTTAAGAATAGCGCTGTTGTGTATTTCGGCTCTTATACACTATTCAGTATAGTCTAGAGTATGGTGTTAGAAAGCCCAGCATCACTTACTTTTTATGTTTTCGACCAACAGTGTCTCCACTCCGCCGCCCACACTTCACCGCCTGCCGGCCAGCTCACGCATGCGACTCTTCAGCTGCCGCTGTCCTATGAACAGCGCTGATGGGGACACTTGCATTGTGACATAGCTACTAATGCACACTGAAAAGTCATTCTGCTTTAGTAGCTACGTCACTACTGCAGCAGAATGACTTTTTCTAGGAGCATGGATATGTTGTTCATCCACACTCTTTGGCATGTCCCCTTTCATTTTAAGATCAACCGGAAGTCTTCAGGCTGGCTCCTCCAACCCACCCGGGTGGTATATACCTCGGCTCTGCCCCATGACACCAGATCTTCCTTTCCACTGGGAGATTCAGGTTGCTCCCTCGTGCTCACGCATTTTGTAGACCCTGGCTCTGAAACCTACGGTTATTCAGAAAATTTGTCTATTTCGCATTAGCGACCCTGAGTTTAACTCTTCAATTATGGAAGACAGGTCTTCCCCCTGATTTCGTTGGTGCCTTACGGCCAGAAAATTTTGCGCACTGATCCCTACACTGCATTCATTTACAAACTCGGTGTCGATCATGACACCTCGAAATGTGATGTGTCTCACCTTTCAGTCTAACGTCCTCAACGACCATCTTGCATGCCTGAAGCTGGGGAGGCCAGAGAAATGGAACCCTCCGGTGAAATCCAAGAAGGCATGGTGGGCGGTTTCCACGGCTGCAGGATCCGCCCGAGCAATGGGAGCGCATGCTGGCGTTGAGGAGAAGTGGCTCGCACTGCAGACACTTCTCGGAGCTTCTTCGCTCCGCTGAACCTGGGCTCCACCTTCTTGGATTCCTTCTGAGAGTTGTGCCAGTCTCTCCCGACCAAGGGAGAGGCACCTGCGGGCATGCACTCTCAATCCCGTAAGTGGGAGAAGAATCAGGGAACATCTTCGTCTCGATGGAGGTGTTCTTGGGAGCAGGAGAGATCTCTGTCCCAGGAACCTGCGGTCTTGACTTGGGTCGAGATTGCTTCTTCGGTCGCTGGCTTTTTGGCTTTGCCATGTGGTCAGTCGACCGAACTGTCGATCGACGATGTAGAGATCGTCATCAACCCGATTGATCCTCTGTCGCCAACTCTGATCTACGATTCCCTCGATCGGACTCCTAATTTGGTCTTCCCAGATGATGAGACCCAGCCTGCTGGGACTCCAATCCGGGAAGTGGTCCCCGACCCTGGGAAATCACAGATCCCGCTGGTGTCTTCTCAGCGACCGATCCGGCCTGTCCAATCTTGATCAACGTCTCTGACCCCTCAAGTGCTCTAAAAAGAGGCGACGCCATCGGTCGTCCTCATCAGATGAGGAGAGGCTCCGGTGGAAACTCCTTTGGTGCTACGAAGACCTCATGTGGTGACAGCTGATTTTGACTGGGCACAAGCCAACTCCATCTTCCACACTGGCCATTACCTGACTTTGGCCTCCTAGGCCAAAACCAACTTCTTCGGAGCTGATTAAGCCAGTTCCCCAGCCAGCGGAGCAGGCAAAACCTCCAGTTCGGCCTAAAACGGTCTCTCCACCGATTGTGGTAGAACCACCACCCAAGCAGCCTGTGGGGAAGGGACTTCTTCCAAGGAAGATAGGCCGGACACCGGGCTTCCCCAGTGGTTGTCAGTCACGGTCACCCCGGACCGCTCTCGGCGTGTCAAAGGTGACGTGGGTAGTCGGCCATTATATCCGGATTCCTTGGATTCGGACATTACCGGTCTGCATTCTCATCCTGAGGATGATGAATTAGCCGTTAGCTTAGAGATGGAGGAAGGTCCCTCGTTTTTTTCAGGGCATTCTTTGCCTCATCTCTGAGTCCACAGGGATGCCCCTGGAGTCAATCCAGAAAAAGGCAGAGTACCCTCTTACGGACATCCTTAAGAGAGAGGATACCCTGACAGATGCCTTTCCTGTGGCCGAGGCTATTGTTGGCTCAGCCGTAGAATTCTGGCAGCTCCGTCTGCCCGCATGGCCCGCAAGTAAATGGTGCCATGGGGTCCCTGGTGGGGTTCACAGAGCACCCTTCGGTCGAGAGCCTGGTGACCGCCTCTGTGTTCAGGCGTACTGGCAGTTCTGCCGACACTGGCCGATCTCCTGATAGAGTCCAAGCTTTTGGACCATTCAGCCCGGAAGGTCTATGCGGCTTCCTTCTTGGGCCTTCGTCAGGCTAGTTTGGCCGTCATCATGGCACACTTCTCCCACGCCCTTCTAGGGTCTCTGGATGAAGTCTTCCCACATCTCCCCGCGGACATGCAGACCACCGTCAAGCAGATCCGTGATCAGGGCCGAGCTGTTGCCAGACAGCAGCTCCAGACAGCCCTGGACATTGGGGATTCTTGTGCCCATTCGATGGCTGCCCCAGTTGCCTCTCATCGCAGGGCTTGGCTGAGGATCCCTTCCTTCCCGGCAGATACCCAGCACAAACTAACTGACATGACCTTCCTAGGGACCGACTTGTTTGGCCCAGAAGTGGCTGGTCACCTTCAGCGCATTGAGCAGTCCATTGCCACCTTGGACGCTACTTCTGCCAAGGGTTCTTCTGGCAAGAACCAGCAGAAGAAAAAGATTAAGCCTTTTCATCATTCTTCCCCTGCGGATGACAGCACCAGCAACAGCAGCAGGCTCAAGCTTGGCACTCCCAGGCCTGTAATGGAGGCTGAGGTTCAGGTCCTGGAACCTCCTCCTCCAAGCCTACTCAGTGACGGGGCGGGGGGCTGTCAACCCCTCTCCCATCACCTCAGTTCTGGGTCCTCCATGGGGGTGCCTGCTCCGCCACTTCCTTTCCGCCTGGTCCGCTGTCTTTTCAGACTGCTGGGTTCTCAAAGTAGTCGACCAGGGACTGCCTCTGGGATTCGAGCAGCACCCTCCAAGCCGAACTTGCGCCCCTCGGGAGGAAAGAGTATCAGCTCAGACTGTCTGCTGTCCGAGACAACATTGCTCAGCTCCTCCTCAAGGAGGTAGTAGCTCCAGTGGCGGATCATCCAACAGACCCAGGCTTTGTCTCCAGGTTCTTCCTGATGCCCAAGTGGATGGGGGGGCTGGCGCCCCATTCTAGATCTGCATGACCTGAATCAATATCTCAGGTTACGGACCTTTTAGATGGTCACTCTGTCCCAGATCATACCATCCTTGGAGCAAAACATGTGGTTCTGTTCACTGGATCTGTAGGACGCGTTCTTTCACGTCCCAATCCGTCCCATCGTATCAGTGGTTCCTTTCGCTTCAGGGTCGAAAGGACCCTGTACGGGTTCGGAGCCATGCCGTTCGGCTTGTCATCAGCCCCACGGGTCTTCACCAAATGTATTGCAGTGGTGGCGGTCCATCTCGGGGGGGGGGGTGTCAGGATCTATCCTTATGTCGATGATTGGCTCCTAGCAGGTTCCACCCAACAGGTGGTGGAGAGGTCCAGGGACCTTGCCTTCCGTACCTGCTCCCAACTTGGCCTCCTGATCAACGAGGCCAAGTCGGAACTCGTGCCTTCTCAGGTGATAGGCCTCATCGCTCGACTCTTTTTTTTTTTTTTTTCCCCTGTTTATGCACTGTTTTTTCTCCAGGGCATCCTTCGGAGGTGCCCACACAATCCTTCCCCTTCTTTATCCCCGCCGTGGCCTCCACACCAGATCACCCTTCCCAGAGGAACTTCCCGGCACTCCGGACCACCCCCGGAACAGGGCCTGCCCTCTCTCAGTGGCTCTATCTGGAATTAGAGGGTCCATCACTCTGGGAAGTCGGCCATGGATCCCTGGTGTGGACTGGCCCGGCATTGGGGACGAGAGCGAGATCTCTGGGGCCCTCGTCATTTCCTCATTGAGCCGGGGATTTTGTACTTTTTGTTGGTGACTGTCCACCCTGCGGAGCTTGGCCAGCAAGGCAACAGAGTGCCGTGGCTCCGCCCCAGGCACTTGCTGCTACGTTTGGCAATCTTCCAGCTGCCACCAGTGGTCGCTCCAAAAGCGAGCGCACCCCAAACCCTCCCCTGGGAAGAGAGAGCAGTCAATCCGGACGCTCTATCTCTTCCACCCCCTGCCGACCCCCAGCGGTCCGGGATTGTTCTCGAACCCGGGTCACCGGCATGGTGCGAGGTGTGGTGTCCAGTGCCTCAACCCTCAGTGTCACTGGGCCGGCCAGAGCTGGACTCTTGTCAAGCCAGCGCTCGGCTTCCGGCGGACAAAGCGGAGGTTCTTTCATCCTTTGCCCAATCATTTCTGGTTGGGCAATTACGCCCTGGCCGGGACTTTCTGTGCCTCCTGGGTTACATGGTGGCATCCACCTCAGTGGTCCATTGGGCCCAGTTGCACATGCGCCCCCCTCCAGTGAGAGCTGGCCGCCCAGTGGATTCAGCGTCAAGGTCATTTCGACCAGCTGATCACTGTAACCCAGAAGATGTGGAACACTCTCCAATGGTGGACTGCCCCAGACGGGTTGCAGGAAGGGATCCCATTTGTCCACCCCGAGCCGACGGTCGTCCTCACGACCGATGCCTCTCTCATGGGCTGGGGAGCCCACATGGAGAACAAAAGGGCCCATGGGCTCTGGACCCCCGAGGAGTCCCAATGCCACATCAACCTGTTGGAGCTCAGAGCAGTCAGACTGGCTCTGTCAGCTTTCGCTCCTGAGCTCTGGGGTCAAATGGTTCAAGTGCAGATGGACAATACCACGACCATGTACTACCTCAACAAACTGGGCGGCACGCACTCCCGTCTGCTGTGCAGGGAGGCGCTCCGCATCTGGACCCTCGTGAGACGATTAGAGGCAGATCTCCTAGTCATCCATGTGGCAGGAGCCTCAAACCATCTGGCGGATACCCTCAGCCGCTTAGGCCAGACATCCCACGAGTGGTCGCTCCATCCAGAGGTAGCTTACAGCCTGTTCTCCCACTGGGGTAAACCGATGGTGGACCTGTTTGCCTCCAGGGAAAACAGCAAGCTGAGGCTGTTTCATGCCCCTTCCCCCAGCAGGGCTCGCTGCAGGGGGATGCCGTCTCGAGGCCGTGGACCCCAGGCCTCCTCTACGCCTTCCCTCCATTTCCCTTGATCCACAGGGTGCTCCCCAAGGTGAGGAGTGACAAGGCGAAGGTGATCCTGGTAGCAGCAGACTGGCTGTGCCAATTCTGGTATCCAGATTTCCTCAACCTCAGCCGCAGGTCCCAGGAGTGGCTTCCAGCACGCCCAGACCAGATATCACTCCATTAGGGGAAGGTATTCTAACCAGACATTCAATCCCTGCACCTTACAGCCTGGTACCTAAGCGGCTAGAGTTCCAGGCTTTGGGTCTTTCCGAAGATGTCTACACCGTGGTGGAGGCATACAGCAAGGAATTAACCAGGAAATATTATGCCTTCAAATGGAAACGGTTTTCCATTTGGTGTCAGGGTAAGGGCCTGGACCCTTTATCCTGTCCAGTGGCTAACATTCCTGACTACCTTTGGTCTGTCTCCAAAGGGGGTCTATGATCATTGAACCTTAGGGTGCACCAGCAGCCATCTCTACTTATCGGCGTGGGCCGGTCAGCCGACGGTACAGGAGACAGGGGTCGGGTGCTTTTTCAAAGGCCTAGATCACATATTCCTTCCAGTGCGTGAACCTCCACCTCTGTGGGATCTTCTGCTGGTACTGGCAAAGCTCATGGGCAAGCCATTCGAATCAATGCACAAGTGTACCTTGTCACACTTGTGGAAGACTGCCTTCCTGGTGGCTGTCACTTCTGTCAAAAGGACAGGGGCACTCCAGGTGCTTTCGGTGGACTTCCCTTATCTGGTCTTCCACAGGGACAAGGTTGTCCTGTGCCCCCACCTGAAATTCCTTCCGAAGGTGGTGTCAGGGTTTCACTTTAACCAGCTGTTAACCCTGCCAGTATACTACCCTAATTACACCTCGGAGGCCGAGTACAGGCTCCATACTTTGGACCTGAGACATGCTCTCTCCTATTGCAAGGAGAGGACAGCGGAAATTCGGGAAGAAATTCGCCAGCTGTTTGTCACCTATGCTGAAGCCGCTTCTGGCAGACTTGCAGCTAAACGGACTGTTGCAAGATGGATCACATCATGCATAGGTCTGTGCTATGAGTTGGCAGGCAAGGAGCCTCCCACAGGGATAAGAGCTCATTCTACCCGCCATACTGCTGCATCGGTGGCTGCTTCCAGGGACATCCCTATCCAGGAACTCTGTTGCGCTGCTACCTGGAAGTCAGCAAACACCTTCATCACCCACTACCACATTGATCTTGAGTCACGCCAGGATGCTGGTTTTGGGGCCTCAGTTCTCCAATCTCTGTTCCCTAAGTAGGGGGTGTACATCTTGCCTTCCTCCTCCCGGAGAACTGCTAGGAGTCTGCCGAAGAGTGTGGATGGACAACATATCCACACTCCTAGGAAAACAGGTTACTCACCTGTAACAGTAGTTCTAGGAGTGGTATATGTTGATCCACACGGACCCACCCGACCTCCCTGGCTGTGGATGCACAACACCTGGCTTCCAGCAGGCTAAGATCTGGTGTCATGGGGCGGAGCCGAGGTATATACCACCCAGGTGGGTGGGAGTAGCCAGCTTGAAGACTTTCGGTTGATCTTTTTTTTTTTTGTAAATATATTTTTCCTTAAATATTTTCAAACTTTACATCGTCACAGTGCCATTAATCATTAAAAAGGTAGCTTTAAATAAATTTAACAGTGGTACATTTCATTCAGTAAAACATCCTTAGTGGTGCCATCTTCACAGTAATAAAATCAGAGCAGGAATTCATGCACTCAAAACTAAACATTCTCCCTTTCTAAGTCTACTGTGGGGCTCTGCAATTCCCCTTCCCCAGAAACAATGAGTTGTATGAAACCCTGTATGTTTAGGCTGTGTGGAGGAGGACTAGGCCTATGGCGAACCTCAGTGGCTGCTGATGACTTATTGGGGGTGGGCGGGGACACCCTGCAGGTCTTGAGGTTATGGCCCTTCCTACTTAAGGGACACAGTCAGGATCTTTAGACATGATATATAGTATCCATCTACTCCACTTCATAGTGCAGAGCGCTGTTTTGTCATTCAGGGAGTATGTAATCCTTTCTGCTCTGTATACACCATTTACTATGGATCTCCAGGATTCCATGAGGGTATCATGTTGGCAAGCCAGCATTTAGTTATTGCCTTTTTGGCGGCTAGTAGTAATATTCCTAACAAAAGGCAGCTATGCGGGCCTCTTTGTTCTCTGGGGAAGACGTGTAGCATAAAAATATCCCCGGTCCATGGAATCCCAGGGCCCCAGATCTCCTCCAGTTCTCCCTGAAGAGCCCCCATGAAAGGTTGCAATTTAGGGCATAACCAAAACACATGTGAGTGGTGTGCAACCGCTTCACCACAGTGGCACCAATATGAAGCTGATGCAGTTTCACTGAAGTGCGAGGTTATGGCCGGGGTGCGAAAGTACCTTATGAAAAGCTGCCATGAGAATAGGCGCCAAGCATGTGAGCAGGTAACTCTGGAGGATGTATGAGTAGGGATGTGAGTTTGTCATGGCAGTCGTACATGTCATTGATTCCATGACGTTTGATCTTTATTCAGGACTTCCATGACTTTCACTGATGTCATCAGAATGTAGCAATGATGACAGTGACACAGCATTTACTACTGTTTACTAATGATTTCACGAACAAACCATGAGTCATTAAAACCTCATCCATGACAAACTTACATCCCTATGTATGAGACATGGCATCCCATGTTTTTCTGGTAAGGTTGAGATCCAGCTCTGTATTCCACCTCTCCGTAGTTAAATAAGTGTTCTACGAGCATGGATATGTTGTTCATCCATACTCTCTGGCATGTCCCTTTCCCCTTTAAATCTTGCTGGAAGTCTTCAGGCTGGCTTCTCTCACCCACCCTGGTGGTATATACTGTACATTGGCTCCGCCCCATGATGCCAGATCTTCCTTTCCGCTGGAAGATTCAGGTTCCCTTGTGCTACTTTTACAAGTGCCGTAGGCCCTGGAGTCTAATCAACGGTTTTCGCCATATTTGCTTTCTTTAAAACTCGTAAGAGTTTACGATTCCGATCCGAGCGCATCGGACATGGTGGACAAGTTGTCCCCCAGTTTTCACCAGTGTCCTTACGGACGAAAAATGTCTCGCACGATCCCACCTCTGCGTTTATTGCTTGGGTGCCGTGCATGACACCACTGCTTGCACTATCTGTCTGGCCTTCCATCCCAACGTCCTGGACGATCGCAAGGCACGTCTACAGCTAGGGAGACCGGAGCTTCGCAATCCATCAGTGAAATCGAAGGAGGCCAGGTGGGCAGTTTCCGTGGCCGAGGGATCCACCAAGCAGCTTGAACAGATGGCGACTTTCAAAGAGGAAGCTGCCCAAGCTTCGGCCAGCCGAAGTTTTTTCGTGACTCGCAGCCTGGGCTCCACCTTTACTGGGTCCTTTCGGGAGCTATACCGGTCTCTCCCTACCAAGGGTGAGGCGCCCTCGGGCTTGCACTCCTCCCGCCCCAAGAAAAGGGACAAGGATCCCAAATCTTCTTCTGGCCGAAGAAGACGTTCCTGGGACCGAGAGCAGTCCAATTCACAGGACCAGGCAGTCTCGGCCTCAGTCGAGATTGCTTCCTCGTCGGCCGGCTTCTCGGACCTTCCGTCAGGCCAAGGCACCGAGGCCAAGGATACGGCAGAACCGGACGAGATTTCTCTGGACCCGATCGAGCCGTTGTCGCCGACCACGCTCGATGACTCTTTGGAAAGGACACCCATCCTTTCTTTCCCCAATGAGGAGACCCATCCTGCTGGCTTCCCGATCGAGGGACAGGGGCCGGATCCTCGATTTTCATCAAATCCGGCCTCTCCCGATCGACACAGCCAACACCGTCGGTCTTGATCAAGGAGTAGGACCCTGTCGGTCGAGAAACCGAAAAAGGGTCATAAACACTCCCGGAAGAGGCGTTGCCACCGTTCCTCATCCTCCTTGGACGAGGAAAGACTTAGACGGAAGCTCTGTCAATGTTATGAGGACCTCATGTGGCAACAGCTGATTCTGACCGGTCAGAAGCCAGCTGCTCTGGCTACACCGACCATTACTTGGCCTCAGCCTCTTCAGCCGACACCGACTCCTCCGGTACTGAGGACTCCGGTTCTCCCTCCGGCAGGACCGGCACGCATTCCTGCTCAGCCTATTCCGGTCTCCCCACCAATTTTGGTGGAACCACCGCCTAAGCAGCCTCAGGGAGGGGCTCCCTGAAAGGAGGATCGGACAGATACGGGCTTGCCCTGTTGTCTGTCCATAACTGTTGTTCCTGATCGCCCTAGGCGCATTGAAGGGGACATAGGCAGGAGACCCCTGTATCCTGACTCCTCAGACTCTGATACCACTGGTTTTCACTCACACCCTAATGATGAGTTGTCAGTGACAGGCCTGGAGGAAGGTCCTTCTTCCTTCCAAGGCATGCTTTGATTCATTTCTGAGTCACGGGTATGCCATTGCAGCCTATCCAAAAGAAGGCGGAATATCCTCTCACGGATATCCTTAAGGAGAGGGGGAATACCCCGATGGAGGCCTTCCCAGTGGTAGAAGCCATTGTTGGCCCAGCCCTTGAGCAATGGCAGCGCCCTGCCTCCTGCCTGGCTCCGTCTGCCCGCATGGCTCGCAAGTACACTGTACCCATGGGGTCCTTGGCGGGCTTCACTGAGCATCCCTCGGCTGAGAACATTGTGACTGCCTCAGTGTTTCGGCGCATGGGTAGCTCAGTGGATACTGACCGCCCTCTGGACAAGGAGTCCAAAAATATGGACCATTCTGCCAGGAAGGTATATGCGGTCTCATCCTTGGGCCTCGGTTGTAATCATGGCACACTTCTCTCATGCCCTCTTGGGGTCACTAGATAAAGTCCTCCTTCATCTCCCAGCGGACATGCAGACCACGGTTAAGCAGGTCCGTGACCAAAGCTGTGCTGTTGCAAAACAGCAGCTCCAGACGGCCCTGGACATTGGAGATTCCTGTGCCCGCTTCTTTGCAGCTGCAGTGGCCACTCGCTGCAGGGCATGGCTGAGGTTATCTTCTTTTCCTGCAGATACTCAGCACAAATTAGCTGACATGCCCTTCCTTGGCACCGACCTCTTCGGTCTCGGAGTGGCAGATCACCTCTCCAGCGCATAGAGCAGTCCAGTGCCTCCTTGGATGCTACCTCTGCAAAAGGTTCTTCGGGCAAGAGCCAGCAGAAGCACAGGAAGAAGCCATTTCGGCACTCTTCCCTTGCGGTTAGACAGCCCTCCTATCAGGGAAGTCAGCAGCATCAGCAGCAACAGCAGGCTCAAGCTTGGCATCCTAGGCCCAAGCAGGGTCCCCAACAGCCCTGCAAAGGAGGCCGAGGTGCCGGTCCAGGAGCCTCCTCCTCCTCTAAGCCTGCACAGTGATGGGTCGGGGGTTGCAAACCCTACTACTGTCACGCCAGTTCTCTGTCCTCCCATGGGGGGCCATCTCTGCCACTTTCTTTCTGCCTGGTCCGGTATCACTTCGGACAGGTGGGTCCTGGAAGTGGTCACTCGAGGACTGCCTCTAGAATTCGAGCAGTACCCTCCTTGCCGAGCCCGTGCCCCACGGGAGGAAAGGATCTCAGTTGGCGCTCAGTCGGCCCTTCGGGACGTATTGCTCAGCTCCTCCACAAGGAGGTGGTAGCTACAGTGCCAGATCCTCCTGCGGACCGAGGCTTCATGTCCAGGTACTTCCTGGTGCCCAAGCGGATGAGGGGTTGGCGCCCCATCCTAGATCTCCATGACCTGAATCAGTGTCTCAGGTCTCGCACATTCCGGATGGTAACTCTGAACCAGATCATACCATCTCTGGAGCGAAACATGTGATTCTGTTCACTGGATCTACAGGATGCGTTCTTTCACGTCCCAATCTGTCCATCCCACCAGCGGTTCCTTCTCTTCAGGGTCGAAGGGACCCTGTACGAGTTCTGAGCTATGCTGTTCGGCCTGTCATCGGCCTATCAGGTCTTCACCAAATGCATTGCAGTGGTGGCAGCCCATCTACGGCAACAAGGGGTTCGCATATACCCCTACCTCGACGATTGGCTCCTGCCGGGTTCCTCCTTGCAGGAGGTGGAGAGGTCCAGGGCCCTGGCCTTCCGAACCTGTTCCCGATTAGGCCTCCTGATCAACGAGGCCAAGTCGGAACCCATGCCCTCTCAGGTGATGGGCTTTTTCAGGGCAGAGCTTGACTCTCATCAAGCCAGAGCTCGGCTTCCGGCGGACAGGGCGGAGGTTCTTTCCTCCTTTGCCCTATCATTTCTGGTTGGGCGCTTGTGCCCTGCCCAGGATTTCTTGCGCCTTCTGGGTTACATGGTGGCGTGCATCTCAGTGGTCCGTTGGGCCAGGTTGCACATGCGTCCCCTCCAGTGGGAGCTGGCCGCTCAGTGGACTCAGTGTCAGGGTCTTTTCGACCAGCTGGTCACTGTCACTCAGAAGATGTGGGATGCTCTCCAGTGGTGGATTGTCCCAAGTCGTCTGCAGGAAGGGATTCAGTTTGTCCGCCCCGAGCCGACGGTCGTCCTCACGACCAATGCCTCTCTCATGGGCTGGGGGGCCCACATGGGGGACCACAGAGCCCACGGGTTCTGGACCCCCGAGGTGTCCCGTTGCCACATCAACCTGTTGGAGCTCAGAGCAGTCAGTCTGGCACTGTCAGCTTTTGCCCTTCAGCTCCGGGGTCAAGTGGTTCAAGTCCAGATGGACAATACCACGACCATGTACTACCTCAACAAACAGGGCGGCATGCATCCTCGTCTGCTATGCAAGGAGGCGCTCTGGATCTGGACCTTCGTCAGCCGGTTAGAGGCGGATCTCCTTGCTATCCATGTGGCATGAGTCTCGAACCAACAGGCGGATGCTCTCAGCCGCATAGGCCAGGCATCCCACGAGTGGTCTCTTCATCCAGAGGTAGCTTACAGTCTGTTCTCCCATTGGGACAAACCGTTGGTGGACCTGTTTGCTTCCAGGGAGAACACCAAGCTGAGGCTGTACCATGCCCGCCCCCCTCAGCAGCGTTCGCTGCAGGGGGATGCCTTTTCAAGGCCATTGACCCCAGGCCTCCTCTATGCCTTTCCTCCATTTCCCTTGATCCACAAGGTGTTACTCAAGGTGAGGAGGGACAGGGCGAAGATGATCTTGGTAGCCCCAGATTAGCCCCGCCAGTTCTGGTATCCAGATCTCCTCAGTCTCAGCTGCAGGGCCCCGGAGTGGCTTTGTACACGCCCGGGCCTGATGTCGTTGAACCAGGGGAAGGTATTTCACACGGACCTTCAATCCCTGCACCTCACAGCCTGGTTCCTGAGCGGCTAGAGTTTCATGCTTTAAGTCTTTCCGAAGATGTCTACACTGTAGTGGAGGCATCTCGTAAGGGAATTGACTAGATGTTATGCCTTGAAATGAAAAAGGTTTTCCATTTGGTGCCAGGGTAACCGTCTGGACCCCTTGTCCTGCTCTGTGGCTAACATTTTAGACTACCTTTGGTACCTCTCCAAAGGGGGTCTTAGGTCATCGACCCTTAGGGTGCACCTGGCAGCCATCTCTGCTTACCGGGCGCAGGCCGGTCAGTCGACATTGGCACATGAGACAGTGGTTGGGTGCTTTTTCAAAGGCCTGTATCACATATTCCCTCCGGTGCGTGAACCTCCACGTCCATGGGATCTTCTGCTGGTTTTGGCAAAGCTCATGGGCAAGCCATTCGAACCCATGCACAAGTGTGAGCTCTCGCACTTGTCATGGAAGAGTGCCTTCCTGGTGGCTATCATATCAGCCAGAAGGACAGGGGAGCTCCAGGCGCTCTCGGTGGACTCCCCTTATCTGGTCTTTCACAGGGATAAAGTTGTCTTGCGCCCCCACCCGAAATTCCTTCTGAGGGTGGTGTCAGAGTTTCACCTTAACCAGGTGTTGACTCTTATTACCCTAACTACACCTCGGACGCCGTGTACAGGCTCCATACCCTGGACCTTAGACCTGCTCTCTCCTCCTACAAAGAGAGGATGGCGGAAATTTGGAGAGTGGTTCGCCAGCTGTTTGTCACCTACACTGAAGCTGCTTCTGGCAGACCTGCAGCCAAACGGACTATTGCAAGATGGATCACATCATGTATATGTCTGTGCTATGAGCTGGCGGGCAAGGAGCCTCCCAGAAGGATAAGAGCTCATTCTGCCTGCCATACTGCTGCATCGGTGGCTGCTTCCAGGGACATCCCTATCCAGGAAATCTGTCGGGCTGCTACTTGGAAGTCAGCAAACACCTTCATTACCCATTACCACATCGACCTTGAGTCACGACGGGATGCTGGTTTTGGGGCCTCGGTTCTCCAATCTCTGTTTCCTAAGTAGGGATTATGCGCCTTGCCTCCCTCCTCCCAGAGAACTGCTAGGAGTCTGCCAGAGAGTGTGGATGAACAACATATCCACGCTCCTAGAAAAACAGGTTCTGGGGACATGGATATGTTGTTCATCCACACTGTCTGGCAGGTTCCTTGCCGCTTTAAATCTTGCCGGAAGGTCTTCAAGCTGGCTCCTCCCACCCACCCGGGTGGTAAAACTCTCGGCTCCGCCCCATGACGCCAGATCTTCCTTACCGCTTGGAAGCTCAGGTTCTCTCCTTAGCGCTCTCGTTTAAGACTGGTTCCTAATTCTTCGAAAGTTCGAAATCAAAAGTTTTGCTAAAAGACTTCGGTCTTCTTCTCCTCGCGGCTGCGATGGACAAATCGACTCCGGGTTTCCGGAGGTGCCCTTGCGGGCAGAAGATGTCTAGGATGGATCCACACTCCACGTGCGTCTACTGCCTGGGCCTTGAGCACGACCCGCAGGCCTGCGACTTGTGCTCTTCTTTTTCGGCCTACGTCCTTGAAGACCGTGCTGCCCGATTACAACTGGGGCGCCCGAGAAAAGAATTCCACCGGTGAAATCTAAAGAGGCCCGGTTGGCGGTGTCCGCGGCGGCGGGCTCGGCGGATCAGCGCAAGCAGATGATCGCCCTCGAAGAGGAAGGCGGCGGGCCGCTCTACCTCGACTCTGACATTTGTCCCGCTCTCTCTCGAGTGCCTCGTACTCGGCTTCTTTTAAGGAGCTTTGTCTGACCCTCTCGACGAAGGTGAGGGTCCAACTATCGGACCTTTTCCAGGTCAATAAGAGCAAAAGTAAGTCTCTCCGTTGGCGCTCTTGGGGCAGGAAGATCCCCTCCCTTCTTGTCGACAGTGGGCTTGATCCGACCCCTCAGTTCGGCCACTGGCTCACAGTGTCCCGTCAGGCCAGTTGACCCGAGACTCCCGTCGGCAGCGGTGAATTTTTCTCGACCCGTTAGATGGAGTTGTTGGCTGGAGAAGCTGAGAATCCCCTCTCCCGGTTCCCCCGGTGGGAGTTGAGGATCCCGTCGGCTCGTCTGTGCCTCTGGTTCCGGAGCCTTGGTGGGATCGTCCGAGCCGAGGGGAGTGCCGATTTCCGACACTTCTCCTCGCCTTCCTCGGCCTAGTCGAGACTCTCGGTCTCGGACATCCTCGCTGGTCCAACCGATCCCGCCGCCATAAGCGGTCTCGGTCTCAGCACCGCGGCAAGCGGCTCCGTTCCTCTTCCTCGGACGAGGGAGGCTTCGATTGCAAGTTGCGTCAGTGCGAGGAACTTATGTGCAACAGCTCCTTTGACCGGGGAAGCCGGCCCAGTCATCTTCCCCGGCCATTAAGTGGCTGTCACCAGAGCGGCCGAAACAACCGCTCGTTGTAGCAGAGGAGCCTGTTCCCAGGCCGGTTGTTCGGCCAGTTCCAGCTGCCTCACCGATTCTGGTGGAACCTCCGCCTCAACAGCCATTAGTTGGGGCTCCGACCAAAAATTCTCGGTCGGCCTTGGGTTTGCCCCATAGGCTGTCTGTCACCCTCACTCCCGATAAACCTCGGCAGATGGAGGGTGGCTCAGGCCCGAGGCAGCTCTTTGAGGACTCTTCTGAGTCCGATGATGGTTCCTCCCTCTTCCCCAAGCGCATGGACTTGGAGTCCTCGGGAGGGCAGTCAGTGGACGATAGCCCTTCGTCCTTCTTAGGGTTGCTTGGCTCATCTCGAGTCCACGGGATGAAGCTCGAACCCGTTCCTAAGCGGGCCAGGTATCCCCTCAGGAGATTCTGGACCGGGGATTCTCCCCTGGAGGCCTTTCCGGTGGAAGCCATGAGTGGGTCGGCCTTGGAACTTTGGCAGCGTCCTGCTTCCTGCCCTGCGCCTTGACCAGAATGGCCAGGAAGTATCACGGTCCTACGGTTCCCTGTCCGTTTTGAACACCCTCGGCCGAGGTGGTTACCGACAGCGTTTCCGGCGTGCGGAACGCCAGGATGTGGACAAACCTCCCGACAAGGAATCCAAGAAATTGGATTATGCAGGCGAAAAGTATCGCTGCGTCCTCTCTCGGCCTTCGTCAGGCCAGTTCGGCCATCCTCATGGCACATTTTTCTCATGCCCTGTTGGGCTCCCTGGATGAGGTTGTACCTCATCTTCCCGCAGATCTGCAGACTACGGTCAGGCAGGTGCGGGACCAGGGCAGGGCAGTGGCCAAACAGCAGCTCCAGACTGCTTTAGACATCGGGGACTCATGTGCCAGGTCTTTGGTGGCTGCAGTGGCCATGCGTCATCGGGCTTGGCTGAGGATATCCACCTTTACCTCGGATACCCAGCACAAGTTGGCGGATGTTCCCTTTTTGGGGACTGACCTCTTCGGCCCTGGGGTGGAAGGTCACCTGCAGAGGATCGAGAAGTCCAATGCTACCTTGGACTCGGTCTCTTCTGCTCAGAAGGACAAAGGCCGCAAGCCACAGCCTAAGCCCTTTCGTCCTTCTGCACCCGGCCCAGCAACGTCAGAGCCAGCAGGCTCGAGCTTGGCATCCCAAACCCAAGCCGTCGGCTTCCTCCAACAGGAAGCAGGGAGGTAAAGGCCCAGGAGGTCCCTCAGCCGGTCCTTCCTCCAAGCCTGCCCAGTGGACGGGCTGGGGGTGTTGCCCCATCCCTGTCACCTCACCCTGGTTCCCCCGTGAAGGCAGCTCAGACACTTCCTTTCCGCCTGGTCCGCTGTTACCACGGACAGGTGGGTACTGAAGGTGGTGGGAAAAGCCTACCTCTAGAATTCGAGCAGGCCCGCCCCTTCAAACCGTCGCCACCTCGGGGCCTCGAGATCGCAGCCTCACTGGCGGCTCGTCGAGCCGACATCGCTCTCCCTCCTCCAAAAGGAGGTGATCACGGAGGTAGAGGACCCCCTTTAGACCGGGTTCGTGTCCAGGTATTTCCTGGTTCGAAGCGACGGGGCTGCTACCCATTCTCGACTCCACATGACCTGAACAAGTTCCTAAGGTCTCGGACCTTCAGAATGGTCACTCTGGCGCAGATAATACCATCTCTGGAACACGGCATGTGGTTCTGCTCTCTGGACCTACAGGATGCGTTCTTTCACGTCCCTATCCGTCCGTCACATCGGAGATTCCTCCGCTTTCGAGCGGAGGGATCCCTCTTCGAGTTCCAAGCCATGCCCTTCGGCTTATCTTCAGCTCCCAGGGTCTTCACCAAATGCATGGCAGTGGTGACAGCATTCCTGCGGCGCCGAGGGGTCCGGGTGTACCCTTACCTGGACGATTGGCTGATAGCAGCCCCCTCCAGACGGGAGGTGGAGCGGTCCAGAGATCTGGCCCTCCAGGTTTGCTCTCAAGTCGGCCTTCTCATCAACGAGGCCAAGTCGGAACTCTAGCCGAAGCAGGTGATCCTGTTCATCGGGGCAGAGCTCGACTCTCTTCGAGCCAGAGCACGGCTCCCGGCGGACAGGGCCGAGGTTCTTACCTCCTTTGCCCAATCATTTCTGGTTGGGCAATCGCGCCCTGCCCGGGACTTCCTGCGCCTCCTGGGTCTCATGGCGGCCTGTACCAGCGTGGTCCGTTGGGCACGCTGGCACATGCGCCCCTTCAGTGGGGACTGGCCAGTCGGTGGTCCTAGCGCTGCGATCCATTGGACCAGCTAGTGATAGTGACCCAGGAGATGTGGGAGCTCTCCAGTGGTGGACCGTTCCATCCCATCTGCAGGAGGGCATCCCGTTTGTCTGCCCCGAGCCGACGGTCTCTCTATCGACTGATGCCTCTCTGATGGGTTGGGGTGCCTATCTGGGGGAACACCGAGTGCACGGCCTCTGGTCCCTGCGGGAGTCCCGATGCCACATCAACCTGCTGGAGCTCCGAGCGGTCCACCTACCTCTCACCACCTTTGCTCCGTTTCTCTGGGGTCAAGTGGTCCGAGTCCAGACGGACAATACCACGACCATGTACTACCTGAACCGCCAGGGCGAGACTCGCTCCATGCTTCTATGCAAGGAAACTCTCCGCATTTGGTCACTCGTGCGCAGCCTGGAGGCGGATCTCCTAGCCATTCATGTGGCAGGGCCTCCAACACCCTGACCGATGCCCTGAGCGGATAGGGGCTGCATCTCACAGTGGTCTCTCCTGCGGAGGTAGTACAAGATCTGTTCTCCCACTGGGCACGCCTCAGGTGGACCTGTTTGCCTCCAGGGAGAATCGAGCTGAGGCTGTTTCATGCCCGCCCCCCTCAGCAGGGCTCGCTGCAGGGGGATGCCTTCTCGAGGCTGTGGACTCCGGGCCTCTTTTACGCCTTTCCCCCATTTCCCTTGATTCACAAGGTGCTTCTGAAGACAAGAAGGGACAAGGCGCAGGTGATTCTTGATAGCCCCAGACTGGCCCCGCCAGTTCTGGTACCCAGATCTCCTCAGCCTCAGCTCCAGGCTCCGAGGCAGCTTCCAGCTCACCCGGACCTGCTCTCAGTCAATCAGGGAAGGTGTTCCATCCAGACCTTCAGTCCCTGCACCTGCGGCCTGGTTCCTGGCGCTAGAGTTCCAGGCCTTGGGTCTTTCCGACAGGTTCTCAGTGTTGTTGAGGCGTCCCGTAAGAATCGACCTAGAAATGCTATGCCTTCAAATGGAAGGGTTTTCCATTTGGTGTCAGATGTAAGGCTTGGACCCTTCCTCCTGTTCTTTGGCAAGCATTTTGGACTATTTATGGTCCCTTTCTAGTCAAGGGCTTGGGTCAATGACCTAAAAGTGCACCTGGCAGCCATCTCTGCTTACAGGCGCGGGCGGGGAGCAGTCAGTGGCGCAGGAGAAGGTGGTCTGGCGCTTTTCAAGGCCTTGATCACATTCCTCGGTCAGAGAACCTCCACCTCCGTGGGATTTACTGCTGGTACTGGCAAAGCTCATGGGCAAGCCATTAGACCAATGCACAGGTGTGAACTCTCACCTGTCATGGAAGACCGCCTTCTTGGTGGCTATCCGTCAGCCAGAAGGATGGAGAACTCCAGGTGCTCTGCATTGGGTCTCCTTACCTGGTCTTCCACAGGGACAAAGTTGTCCTGCGCCCCACGAAATTCCTTCCGAAGGTGGTGTCGGAGTTTCGCCTAACCAGGTGTTGACTTTGCGGTGTTCTACCCCAATCACACCTCGGAGGCCGAATACAGGCTCCATACTGGACCCTAGAGAGGGCTGCAGCTTATTATAAGGAGCTTACGGCTGAAATCGGGAGAGGTTCAGCCAGCTGTTTGTCACCGCTGAAGCCGCACCTGGCAGACCTGCAGCCAAGCGGGATCTATAGGCAGGTGGGTCACCTCCTGCATAGATCTCTCTATAAGTTGGCGGGCATGGAGCCTCCCAGAGGATAAGAGCTCATTCTACCCGTCTATACTGCTGCATCGGTGGCTGCTTCCAGGGACGTCCCTATCCAGGAAATCTGCAAGGCTGCTACCTGGAAGTCAGCACATACCTTTATTACCCATTACCACATCGACCTTGAGTCACGCCGGGATGCTGGTTTTGGGGCCTCGGTTCTCCAGTCTTTATTCCCTAAGTAGGGGGTGTGCGCCTTGCCTCCCTCCTCCCGGAGAACTGCTAGGAGTCTGCCAGACAGTGTGGATGAACAACATATCCATGTCCCTAGAAATACAAGTTACTCACCTGTAACAGGAGTTCTAGGAATGGTATATGTTGTTCATCCACACCACCCCGACCTCCCGGCTCGACCACAACCTGAGCTTCCAGCGGGCCAGATCTGGCATCATGGGGCGGAGCCGAGTTTTACCACCCGGTGGGTGGGAGGAGCCAGCTTGAAGACCTTCCGGCAAGATTTAAGCGACAAGGAACCTGCCAGACAGTGTGGATGAACAACATATACCATTCCTAGAACTCCTGTTACAGGTGAGTAACCTGTATTTACTCACCTGTAACAGTAGTTCTAGGAGTGGTGTATGTTGTTCATCCATACGCACCCACTCGACCTTCCCGGCTTTAGGCGCATCACCTTGCTTCCAGCGGGCTAAGATCTGGCTTCATGGGGTGGAGCCGACATGTATACCACCTGGGTGGTTGGGAGGAGCCAGCTTGAAGACTTCCGGCAAGATTTAAAGGGGAAAGGGACATGCCAGAGAGTGTGGATGAACAACATATACCACTCCTAGAACTACTGTTAGAGGTGAGTAACCTGTCCCCGATGTTTCCATCAATGATTTATACAGGGCCGAGATGGCATGAGGTAGCTCATTAGTTCGGAGTATCTGAAGCAGTAATTTTATCTGGTGTGGGTGTCCCTTCGGGTTGCCCCCTATAGCTGGGAGGGTATCATGATAATGGGGTATTTTTAGGTATCGGAAAAAATCTGTGTGCCGTAGGTTAAACTCCTGTTGGATGTTGGTAAATGCCTTAAACTGCGGACCTTTAATGAACTGGGTTAGGCTGGTACGGTGTAAATGCCTCCAGTTATGAAAAGTGTGATCGGTTCATCGGGGGGAGGGGACCCTCCAACAGACCTATTGGAAGTAGCAAAACCAGGTATGGGGTAAGCTTTAGGGCTTTACGGACAGTGTGCCAGGCTCGGATTTGGTGAATAATCCAGGGGTTCGTGGTATTCTGTCCTATGGGAGGGGGTTTTGATAAAACAATGTTTGTTCCCATTCAGGGTTAGGTGTTATTGCCTCCTCTATTTCTCTCCAGCGAGCTAAAGTATTGGTCGAGAACTGTCGGATCAAGAGTGTTATATGGGAGGCCCAACTGTACAGCTTACAATTAGGGAGTGCCAGCCCTCCAGGAGACCTGGGTAGGGTGAGGGTTTCGAAGCTAACTCTGGGCTGTTTGCCAGCCCACAAAAATCTGGAGACTGCCGCATTCCATATTCTGAATAATTTCATCGGCAGGTTAAGGGGGATATTTTGAAACAGATATAGGGCTCTTGGGAGTACTACCATCCTTATCACTTCTACTCTTTGTATCAGGTTCCGGGGAAGGAGATCCCATCTGTCCAAGTCCTGTTTCATTTGTGTTTATAAAAAAAAAAAAAAAAAAGGATCATAATTATAGTGTAATGCATCCTCAGTTCTATGGGATAAGAGGATGCCCAGGTACTTAAGCTTATCGAGCTTCCACCGGAAGGGGTATCTCTCCCTGAGCCATCCCAGAGGGTCAAAGTGGAATACGAGGGCATCTGTTTTACTAGTGTTTAGTCGATATTCTGAACAGGTCCCAAACTCCTGTAGAATGCTAAATACAGTCGGGACAGACTCCATAGGATTGGAGAGGAAAAGGACATCATCTGCGTATAGTGCTATATGGTGTTCTGTATCCGCTATCCTCACACCCTTTAACCCCGGGGCCAACTGTATAGCTTGAGGCATGGTTCAATAAAAATAGCAAAGCGGCCCGGGAACAGTGGGCAACCCTGCCTCGTGCCTCTGTTCAAGGGGAAATAGTTCAAATGGTGCCCGGATACCTTTACGCATGCCTGCAGGGAGGAATATATAGTTCGGATAATGGCTATAAAGAATGGAGGGAAGCCCATCCTATGCATAGTGAAGAAAAGAAAGGGCCATGATACTCGTTCGAGCGCCTTCACAGCATCTAGGTTGAGAAGGGTGCTCGGAGTTCCGCTGGAGTGCGTTTCCTGGACCAGATGCAGAGCTCTGCATGTGTTGTCTGTGGTGGATCTAGCACTCACAAAGCCCATCTGATCCTAGTTGATCAGAGTTGGGAGAACTTTGTCTAGCCTCCGGGCTAAAATAGATGTAAAATATTTGTAAACTGTATTAAGGACCAATATAGGTCTGTGTGAGCTACATTGGAGAGGGTCCTTTTCAGGTTTAAGAATAAGAGATTGTTGCATAAGACCAGCTTTGGGGGGGGGGGGATCATTGCCCTGCACTACTTTGTTTAAAACATTTAGCAGGAGGGGGCTTACAAAGTGAGTCATACTTTTATAAAATTCTGCCCCATACCCAGCTGGCCCGGAGGCCTTCTGTGTTTTTGATCTGGCTGTAGCTTCAGCCAATTCTGTTGGGGTAATGGGGCAGTTAGGGATGTTTGTTGGTCTTCAGAAAGCTTTGGTAGGTCCAGATTGGTCAAAAAGGTGTCAGTTTGACTGGGGGCCGTCTGTTTCATGTACAGCTCTTTATAGTATTGAAGAAAACTCTGTGTATTATCTCCAAGTTTGGTTAAGTGAGTACCCGTGTTTGGGTCTTTAATGACTGCGATCGTGGACATCTTGCGTTGCTGCGCAGTCGCTACGCCAGCAGACGGGAAGCCCTTGGGCCTATCTCCCCATATTTCTGTTTTAAAAACGCTAGTGCTGTTTCTGTCTGCTGGGTGCACGTCATACAGTTCTTTTTTTAGTTTGTTTAATTTGGGTCAAAACCGAGGAATCACCCTGCTGATGTGCGAGTTGTAAGAACTGCAGTGTCTGTTTGAGCGGTCTCTGCTTCTCTTGCCTTGCTTTGGTAAGCATAGCAGCATGTTTTATTAGGTGGCCCCTGAGGACAGTCTTCAGGATGTCCCATTTAATAGATGCTGAGATGTCTGGGTCCGAATTGTGTCCAGTGATTTTTTTTTTTCAATTTTTTCTCCCAGGAATTCCCAGAAGGTTTCACTCTTAAGATGGGCTGGGTTGAGCCTCCATCTAGTGCAGTATCTCTTCTCCTCCAGGAGCCAGGTGTTCACCACTTGTGCATGGTCTACATGTGTTATGGGACCCATTTTTGCATCCACCAATTTATCTAGGTTTCCTTTTTTGTGTATAGCAATGATCAGTGCAGGTATAGGTGCCATGGACTGCTGAGTAGTATGTGTAACCCCTGGCCCCAGGATGCAGTGACCACCACACATCCAGCCAGCCCACCTCCTGAGTGAAACACCTAAAAAATCTGAGAGAGGCGGGTTGTCTGCCTTTTGGAATTTTTGTGGTATCCAAGGAGGTTAGGAGCTATGTTAAAGTCTCCTGCTAGCAGTAGGACACCCCTGGACATAGCAACTACCATGTCTAGTAGGAACTTGATTGTTGGTGTGTTTGCCCTGGGGAGGTACATGTTTGCCAGTGTTACCTCTTGGTCCGCAGCCATCCCTGGCAATTATTAGCCTACCTTCTGGATCCGCCCATTCCTTTACCAGTTGAAATGGGGTGAGAGTTGGAAACAATATGACGACTCCTCACCTACTGCCCCATTCCCCATTGCTGATGAAAATACTTGGGAAAAACCCTTTCCTCTTTAACTTTCCATGCTCAGCTTGTGTCATGCATTTCTTGCAGATACACCACCTCTGCTTTAGTCTTTTTTAAGAGTGTAATTACCCTGGACCTCTTAATGGGGCTCCTTAGACCATTAACGTTCAGAGTATAGTGTTAGATGTTGGTTATTCATTCTTATAGTATAGTAAAATGGAGTGTTTAAAAACGCTAAATAATACCCATTTTGTCAATACCTCTGTTAAGCTAAATAGGAACTTGTGACTATCAAATAACTGCTTTGAGGGAATCCCCTGTGTAATCCAGAACTGGAACTTCTGTACCACTGGTGTTATTTGGCACCAGACTTCGTGAATAACAACTAGAACATTGACCCGGCCACTAACTTGGTGGCTAGTAAGAAAACCTAGATGGGAACAACTCTCCCATGTTCGATGGTGACTTATAAGTAATTGGGCCAACAGGGCCAACATAACCAGGTTGATCCTCCATTGATTCGTGAGTCTTCCATCAAGGTGGTCACTCATAATGACCGTGATGTGTAATCAAAATACACACCTATGCTCGTGATGGTCTTACGAGCTTAAGACACTTCAAGTGTCAAGGCAGGGAGGGGACAAGAACAAGAAGAATGAGGAAGGGAGGAAGGGTAGAAGGGGGGAAATAAGGTACGAGTGTTGGGGACGTTACTTGTACTCCCAAACCACTCCATAGGTTCATCTCAATGATTAGAGAGAGCTATGTGGTTGTGTAATTAGATGAGGAGCATAGCCCTTTGGCTCAGCCCGTGTCTTTGTGAGCATTGTAGAGATTATAAATTTTACTGCATTCTACTCTAAGAAGGGTGGGAGGGAGGGGCATACATTAAGCCTTATCTCGTTCTGTAGGATGTAGTCATCTGGGTCTCGCAGCACCCAGTGGCCCCAACCTTCCCTCTTGCATTAGGCTGATTGTATATTATTATACTATTGTTCAGAAAATACATTAGTCCCATCCCCAACCCCTTCCAGTTTCCTCAAAAGGATTAGTTATTAGTAAGCAGATAGTAACACCGTCTGTCCCAGTCAAGTAGAAAAAAAAAGTATGTAAGGGCCCCTATTATCGGTACTCTAGGCCTGAAGGGCTGTTAGAATGTTAACTAAGCAGGTCGGGGCCTAAGAAAAGGTTTACAGGGTGAGTTGTGAATAAGGGGGGTCGTTTCACTCGCATTAATCAGGAGGTGGGAGGGGGGAAATGGAACCTGAGCAGTCGGTGTTTATACAGCTTCTTCCTTCCGGAATAGAATTACCAGCTTGGCAGGATTGGGGTGTGAAATCGGAGCCCTGCTGATTTAAGGGTCCGCATGACCGGAATGTATTGCTTTCGCCTGCTCATCACCTCGGGGGCATAGTCGTTTACTAAAGACAGTCTCTGAACTTGAAAGAGTACCTCACCCTGCTTCCAGGCCGAGTGCAAGACCGCTTCTTTTTCTTGGAAGTGGAGAAACCATGCTAGGATGGTGCGCGGACGCACTCCTGGAACAAGTTTTGTGCCTAGCGTACGATGGGTTCTCTCCAGCTCTACGTGTGGGCTTTGGGTAGCTTTATCGTCTCCTGGATGAGATGCTTGATAAATGCCAGCATATTGTGGCCCTCAGCCCCCTCCGGAATACCCGAAATGCGGATATTGTTCAACCTCTTGCGGCTCTCCGCATCCTCCGCTCTTGCCTGCAGCCCCTGAATGTCCTGATGCAACTGTACAATTGCATGCTCTGTGCTATCTACCCTGCGGTCTGCTTCCATGGCCTGCACTTCCAGTCCCTCTTGTTGCTTTTCTAGTTTTGTAATATCTGCGCGCAGGGCTGTCTCCGTCAATCGCATCTCCTTTCGGAAATCCCTTAATTTGGAGAGCATTAGTGACATTTGCCTTTGTATTGTGGTCAGGGGTAGCTGCTTTGCTTTGGATCTACTGCGTCACGATGAAGCTGAGGACTGGGAGCCCTCGCTACCTGAATCTCCGTCTGACAATCCTATCTCATCCCGCTCCTCGTCCAGTTTTACGTTGATAATCTCGTCTCTCTTCAGCATTCTTGTTCGTCTCCGTGTATTTCCTGAGGGTTTTTCCATGGAAAATGCTGTATTTTGAGGCAGTTTACTGGGGAGGTTTAGGAGCTGACAGTATTATGCTGCCATTAAGGGAGTGACGTCACTGGATGCTCCTTTCCGGTTGATCTTAAAGTGGAAGGGGACATGCCAAAGAGTGTAGACGAACAACATATACCACTGCTAGAACTACTGTTACAGGTGAGTAACCTGTTTTTCAGGTGTATGGATCTCCATACACTACACAGTTGCATCATACACTGTAATTCACAAATGCTCAGTAATTTTAAAAGTTTCAATTCACACTTCAGAATGATGCACTTCTGCCACATTCTAAACTGTTAGTTATAACCTGTGATCTAACTCAGACCTGCGTTCTCCAGTGAAACTGCCCTTCTCCTGGTCTCAGATCCTGAACATTGCTGCTCAAGCTCCAGATAACAGTAAAAGTGCCAGGCTATGGCTTTCACTGCAGAGCGGCACTGGCATTCTGTGACACCAACCAGACCCACATGGTACTATAGAAAAAATGTAAAATGAAGTACCACACTGCACTTTCACTAAAACCCAGTCTCTCCTGTGTGTGATAGCGAGTGGACGTGGACCAGACACAGTACACATAATAAATGCCCTGGGACTTTCACAAAAACCAGTGCAGCGCTGCCACAGTAACAGATGTAGGGGATGGATTAAAGCAGCACTGTTTGTTAGTCACAGTATATTGTTTTTTCAGCAATGCTGTTTTCCTGGCAAAAATATCAAGCCACACTTTTTTCTTTTCATTTCCTTTCATTCATGAACCAAGATATAGGATTTTGAAGTTTGCTCCCAGACCATGCCTGCCATACAAAAATTGCTTGTCCTGGTACAGTGCTGTGCTGTTTACCATCAGAAACTTGTGGCAGCACCATCCTAATACACCCACATTATGACACTAGCATGTACATTCAAAAGGTATCCTCAGCGGAAGAGATTTTTAAAAATTGTGAGCGCCGGCCATCTTTAATGGCACGAGTCATTAATTACAAAATTTGCAATAAAAGTTAAAAAAACATATTTGAGAGAACTAAAAATACACCAAAGATGAATCATAGGATGTCAGAAATACATTTTTGCTAAAAAAAAAAAAAAACAGAAAAACTGCATGTTAAAAATTTTTGTTGACAAATACTGTTGCTTTAACTATATAAAGAAAAAGATAAACAGACTTTAAATTTTAAGGGAATGATTCAGTCTTGGGTTTTAGTGACACAAACTCACTCGAACTTTGTTGTAGTCGTTTGTAACATCACAGAACCCCCTCAAGTGATTTACACCCTTTTAATTCACAGTTACTCATCCTTTAAGCAATAATATGTGGCAGGGTGTGTGTCGTGCCCAAATAACGTCACATCTTGGGTGGTTGAGATGAGTCCGCAGGTCGAGTTCATCCAGCACCCAGGAAGTGATGATCTGAGTTCGAGTTGGAGCTCTTGCAGCAGGTAATACTATTAGGTCTAAGGTTGCCAGACATTAGGACCCCTCGGAGAAAACTAGCTAGCTAGCTAGCAGTTCAGTGGCGGGGACCGCCCAAAGTCAGGTGGTATAAAGGGTCCTTGGCACCATCTCAGTTATTTTCCCGCCGTCGACCCGCTTAGTTCACCTCCACAGACGTCTTTCTTCAGCAGTCAATCACAGTGTTATCTGTTGCAGTTTTCAAAGTTTCTTCAATTTCTTTTTTTTTTTCAAATTCGTTCTAATTTAGCTTTTCCTTGCATATCTTGACCCTCACTGCCTCAGCAAAAGTCGAAGTGACAAACAGATCCCGGCCAAGGACAGCCACAAGGCCTGCCTGATCTGCCTCAGCCCCAACTATCGGCCCAATGATTGCCAGCATTGTAAAAAGTTTTTCACAAAGACGGTGCAGCTACTCTTGAACCCCATGTTTTTGCTTAAAGTGGTGTCCGCCTTATCGCTGAACCAGGACATCCAACTTTCAGTATATTACCCCCAGTTTTCCAATAGAGGGGAGGCATTGTTACACACTTTGGACGTTCACAGAGTTTTACGTTTTTACCTGGACTGTACTCGTTCTGTTAGAAAAACTGACCAGTTGTTTGTTGCCTTCACAAAACAGAAAGCAGGGAATCCTGTTACTAAACAGACACTAACCAAGTGGTTAGGCCACTGTATCTCCTTCTGTTACCAGCATCACAGCAAACCCTTACCGCGCTCGGTTAAGGGTCATTCCATCAGGGCTATCGCCGCCTCCTTTTGCCTCAATGAGGAATGTGTCTGCAACGGATTTATGTGCCGCAGTCACTTGGAGCACAGTCCATACCTTTATTCTAGGGACGTGGATATGTTGTTCAATCCACACTTACTGGCAGGTTCCTTGCCACTTTAAATCTTGCGGGAAGGTCTTCAAGCTGGCTCCTCCCACCCACCTGGGTGGTAAAACTCTCAGCTCCGTCCCATGACGCCAGATCTTCCTTACCGCTTGGAAGCTCAGGTTCCCTCCTTAACGATCCTAACTCTTCGGTTCACCCGAAAATAATTTTAGTTTTCCAGACTTCGGTCTACTTCTTCCTTCCATTAGCTGCGATGAACAAATCGGCTCGGTTTGGTAGCCCATGCGGTGAAGCTGTCCAGGACCGATCCGCACCATCGCATGCCTACTGCCTCGGGCTTGACCACGACCCGCAGGCTGCGAGTTGTGCAGGTCTTTTTCGGCTAACATCCTTGAAGACCTTGCTGCTCCGCTCCAACTTGGGCTCCCTGAGAGACATTATCTGCCGGTGAAGTCCACGGAGCCGTTGGGGCGGTGTCATGCTGGCTCGGCTGAGCAACTTGAGCAGATGATCGGCTTCGAGGAGGGAGGCGCCTGAGCCACATCCTCATCTTCCTCGGTTACGGCATTTATCCCGTCTCTTTGGGATCCTCCTACACAGCTTCTTTAGGAGCTTTGCCAATCCCTTCCAAGGGTGAGGGGTCATCGGACACTCTTCTCGGTCAAAAAGAAGGACTTAAGGTTAAGTCCCACCGCCGACAGTCGTGGGAGCGGGAGAGGTCCCCTTCCCTGACAGTGGACACTTTACTTTGGTTGAGGTAGCGGCTAAGGCTTCTGGCTTCACGGTGTCCCCATCAGGTCAGTCAGCGGAGACACCCGTCGACACTGTCGAGATTTTTCTCGACCCGTCTGACGGGCTGTCGACTGGTGATGCCAACAACCCTTCGTCACCGGTTCCCCCAGTGGAAACAGAGGACTTGCCTGCGCCTCCTGCGCCAGAGTCCCCGGTCAAGGCTCCCTTGCCGAGGGAGGAGCGGGTTCCCGCTCCCTCCCAGGCCCACCCTCGAAACACCGATGGTCTCGGACCTTGTCTCGGTCCAGCCGATCCTGCTGACACTGGCGATCTCGGTTTCGGCACCGAGGAAAGTGGCGGCGCGCTCGTCCTCGTCTTCCTCCTCAGAAGAGGAGAGGCTTTGGCGCAGATTGCGTCGATGCTGCGAGGACTTAATGTGGCAGCAGCTCCTTCTGTCCGGGTACAAGCTGACACCGTTGCCTTCCCCGGCCATTAAGTGGCTGTCATCTGAAAGGCCGAAACAACCCCTCGCGGTGGTTGAGGTGCCCAAGCCTGGGCGGGGTTGTTCGGCCGAAACCAGCTGCCCCACCAATTGTGGTGGAACCTCCGCCTCCACAACCGAAATCGGGGGCTCCGACCAAGGAGTCTCGTGGTCAGGGTCTGCCCACGGTTGTCGGTCACCCTCACTCCCGACTGTCCTCAGCAGGTAGAGGTGGCTCAGGCCCCAGCAGCTCTTGCAGACTCCTCTGAGTCTGATGGCGACTCCTCCCTGTTTTCCAAGCCCCTTGACCTGGAGTCCTCCGGGGGGGCAGTCGATGGATGAAAGCCCATCGTTCATGGGTCTGCTTCGGCTCGTCTCAGAGTCCACCGGGATACAGCTCGAGCCCGTATCCAAGTGGGCCAAGTATCTCCTCATGGAGATACTGGACCGAGGGGATTCTCCCACGGAGGCCTTTCCGGTGGCTGAAGCCATTGTTGGCCCAGCCTTGGAGCTGTGGCAGCGGCCGGCTTCCTGTCCTACGCCGTCGGCCAGGATGGCCAGGAAGTATGTGGTCCCTACCGGCTCTTTGTCTGGTTTTTTGGAACACCCCTCTGCGGAGGGGTTGGTCACCGATCGCGTTTTCCGACGTTCCCAGAACGCTAGGGATGTGGATAAGCCCCCCGACAAGGAGTCCAAAAAGCTGGACTATGCCGGGCGCAAGGTATACGCTGCGTCCTCCCTCGGCCTCAGTCAGGCTACTTCAGCTGTACTGATGGCGCACTTCTCCCACGCCCTCATGGGCTCCCTGGATGAGGTGATCCCTCATCTCCCGGCTGATCTGCAGACTACGGTCAGGCAGGTGTGGGATCAGAGAAGGGCAGTGGCAAAACAGCAGCTCCAAATGGCTCTTGATATCGGAGACTCCTGTGCCCGGTCAGTATCGGCCCCAGTGGCCATGCGCCACAGAGTCTGGCTGAGGATATCCACCTTTACGGCGGATACCCAGCACAAGTTGGCAGACCTCCCCTTCTTGGGGACCGACCTGTTCGGCCCTGGAGTGGAAGGCCACCTCCAGAGGATCGAAAAGTCCAGCACCACCTTGGACTCGGTTACATCTGCTCAGAAGGACAAACGCCGTCAGCAGCAACATAAGTCCTTTCAACCTTCTGCCCCTGCGGCACGTCCAGCCCAGCAACACCAGCATCAGGGCCAGCAGGCTTGCTCTTGGCACCCCAAAGCCAAGCCTGCAGCTTCCTCCAACAGGAAACAGGGAGGAAAAGGCCCAGGAGGTCCCTTGGCCGGTCCTTCCTCCAAGTCTGCCCAGTGACAGGTTGAGGGGTGTCTCCCCCAGCCACGTCCCTTCCCCCTCGGTTCTCCCCGTGGGGGGACAGCTCTGCCACTTCCTTTTCTGCCTGGTCCGCTATCACCACGGACGTTGGGTGTGGAGGTGGTTGGAAAGGGTCTGCCAATGGAGTTGAGCAGGCCCCACCTTCCTGAGCCATCACCGGCGGGGGCTACGGCGTCCACAACCTCTCTGTCGGCTCGTTGAGCCAACATTGCCCTGCTCCTCGAAAAGGAGGTGACTAGGAAGGTGGCGGATCCTCCACCAGACCCAGGGTTTGTGTCCAGGTACTTCCTGGTCCCAAAACGGACAGGGGGAATGGCACCCCATTCTAGACCTGCACTACCAGAACAGGTTCCTAAGGTCTCGAACCTTCAGGATGGTCACTCTGGCTCAGATCATTCCATCCTTGGAACGAGGCATGTGGTTCTGTTCTCTTGACCTCCAGGATGTGTTCTTTCATGTCCCAATCCGTCCGTCCCACCAGCGATTCCTCCACTTCAGAGCAGAGGGGTCCCTCTACGAGTTCCGGGTCATGCCCTTCGGCCTTTCTCTAGCTCCCAGGGTCTTCACCAAATGCATGGCAGTGGTGACAGCATTCCTGCGGTGCCAAAGGGTCCGGTGTACCCTACCTGGACGACTGGCTGATTGCGGCCTCCTCCAGAATGGCGGTGGAGAGGTCCAGGGATCTGGCCCTCCAGGTTCGCTCTCAGGTTGGCCTCCTTATCAACGAGGCCAAGTCGGAACTCGTGCCAAAGCAGGTGATCCAGTTCATTGGGGCAGAGCTCAACTCTCAGCGGACAGGGCCGAGGTTCTTTCCTCCTTTGCACAATCATTTCAGGTTGGACAATTGGGCCCTGCCCGGGACTTCCTGCGCCTCCTGGGCCTCATGACGGCCTGCACCAGCGTGGTCCGTTGGGCCCATTGGCACATGCGTCCCCTACAATGGGGACTGGCAAGCCAGTGGTCACAGCGCTCCGGTCCTTTGGATCAGCCAGTGACGGTGACCCAGGAGATGTGGAACGCTCTCCAGTGGTGGATCGTTCCAGCTCGTCTGCAGGAGGGCATCCCGTTTGTCTGCCCCGAGCCGACGGTCTCTCTATCAACTGATGTCTCTCTGATGGGTTGAGGTGCCCATCTGGGGGAGCACAGAGCGCACGGCCTCTGGTCCCCTCGGGAGTCCTGATGCCACATCAACCTGCTGGAGCTTCGAGCGGTTTGTCTAGCCCTCACCGCCTTCGCTCCGTTTGTACGGGGTCAAGTGGCCCAGGTCCAGACGGGCAATACCACGACCATGTACTACCTAAACCGCCTCTGTGCAGGGAAGCTCTCCACATTTGGTCCCTCGTGCGCAGCCTGGAGGTGGACCTCCTTGCCATCCATGTGGCAGGAGCCTCCAACATTCTGGCCGATGCCCTAAGCCGGATAGGAGCTGCGTCCCACGAGTGGTCTCTCCTGCCAGAGGTAGTACAAGATCTGTTCTCCCACTGGGGCATGCCTCGGGTGGACCTGTTTGCCTCCAGGGAGAATGCAAAGCTGAGACTGTTTCATGCCTGCCCCCCCTCAGCAGGGCTCGCTGCAGGGGGATGCCTTCTCAAGGCTGTGGACCTCGGGCCTCTTCTACACCTTTCCTCCATTTCCCTTGATCCACAAGGTGCTTCTCAAGGCAAGGAGGGACAAGGCGCAGGTGATTCTGGTAGCCCCAGATTGGCCCCGCCAGTTCTGGTATCTCCTCAGTCTCAGCTCCAGGCTCCCAAGGTGGCTTCCAGCCTGCCTGGACCTAATCTCAGTCAGTCGGGGGAAGGTATTCCATCTGGACCTTCAATCCCTGCACCTGACGGCCTGGTTCCTGAGCGGCTAGAGTTCCAGGCCTTTGGTCTTTCCGACAAGGTCCTCAACGCCGTTGAGGCTTCTCGTAAGGAGTCGACCAGAAAATGCTACGCCTTTAAATGGAAGAGATTCTCCTTTTGGTGTCAGGGCAAGGGCCTGGGCCTGGACCCTTCCTCCTGCTTCTTGTCAAGCATTCTGGACTACCTCTGGTCCCGTTCTCAGCTTGGGCTTCGGTCGACGACCCTTAAGGTGCACCTGGCAGCCATCTCTGCTTACCGGGCGCGTGCCGGGAAGCAGTCGGTGGTGCAGGAGAAGGCAGTCGAGCGCTTTTTCAAAGGCCTTGATCACATATCCCCTCTGGTGCAAGAACCTCCACCTCTGTGGGATCTACTGCTGGTATTGGCTAAGCTCATGGGCAAGCCATTCGAACCGATGCTCAGGTGTGACGTCTCTCACTTGTCATGGAAGACCGCCTTCTTGGTGGCTGTCATGTCAGCCAGAAGGATGGGAGAGCTCCAGGCGCTTTCCATCGAGTCTCCTTATCTGGTCTTCCACAGGGACAAGGTTGTCCTGCACCCCCACCTGAAATTCCTTCCGAAGGTGGTGTCAGAGTTTCACCTTAATCAGTGTTGGCTCTGCGGTGTTCTACCCAATCACACCTTGGAGGCGGAATATGGCTCCATACGGACCCTAGAAGAGCGCTCGCTTACAAGGCGCGGACAGCTGAGTTCGGGGACAGGTTCGCCAGCTGTTTGTCACCCACGTTGAAGCCGCACCTGGCAGACCTGCAGCCAAGCAGATGATAGGCAGGTGGGTCACCTCCTGCATAGATCTCTGCTATGGGTTGCGGGCATGGAGCCTCCTAGAGTGATAAGAGCTCATTCTACCCGCCATACTGCTGCTTCCAGGGACGTCCCTATCCAGGAAATCTGCAGGGCTGCTACCTGCAAGTCAGCACACACCTTCATTACACATTACCACATCGACCTTGAGTCACGCCGAGATGCTGGTTTTGGGGCTCGTTCTCAGTCATTATTCCCTAAGTAGGGGTGTCGCCTTGCCTCCCTCCTCCCGGAGAACTGCTAGAGTCTGCCAGTAAGTGTGGATTGAACACATATCCACGTCCCTAGAAATACAGGTTACTCACCTGTAACAGGAGTTCTAGGAGTGGTATATGTTGTTCATCCACCTGACTCCCACCAGCCTCCCGGCCCGGACGCACAACCTGGCTTCCAGCTGGCTAGATCTGGCGTCATGGGGCAGAGCCGAGAGTTTTACCACCCGGGTGGGTGGGAGGAGCCAGCTTGAAGACCTTCCGGCAAGATTTAAAGCAGCAAGGAACCTGCCAGTAAGTGTAGATGAACAACATATACCACTCCTGGAACTCCTGTTACAGGTGAGTACCCTGTATTTAGGCACTACAGTCTGGACATAGCATCTAGAAGGAGAGCAGGCTTCAGATTGGCTGTCCTTCAGGGACTGCTCTCTTAAAAGAGCAGGATTTTTGTACCTCCCTACTACAGTCAGTCCTCCTCTCTTCTGATCTGGGCCTATTTTGGTTACTGCTTGGGACTCCGTTCTAATGGTATTACCTGCTGCAAGAGCTCCAACTTGAAGTCGGATAGTATAGTTACGTAAGAACTTACCATAACAGTAGATCTTCGAGAGGAACTCTTGCAGCAGGTGGCTTTCCCACCCTTCACCCCCCAGTTCAGTTGTATTGTACTTCATTTCTTTCCAACAGGGGAGTCCCTTCTCGGTTCTCCATTTCTTACCAACCGGGTCTCCAGCGGGGAACTGAGATGGTGCCTGGGGACTACCCCTTTATACGACATCTGACGTCGGGCATGGTCCCCCACTACAGACTGCTAGCTAGAAGATTTTCTGAGGGGTCCTAACGCCTGGCGGCCTTAGTCCTAATGGTATTACCTGCTGCAAGAGCTCCTCTCGAAGATCTACTGTTAGAGTGCATTATTGCTGTTATATAATGGCTTGATTTCATGTACAGAAAAATACGTAATACGTGTGTGTGTGTGTTTATTTTTCAGTGTGGAAGCACTTTGAAAGAAAAAAATTTCCTCTTATGCACTTTTCCACTAGGTGTAGGTATGTAAAGGTGTGCCCCAAGATCCGTTAGTCTGTATTCCGTTATGTGATAGTCGCCCTTCCCCCAGCCTCCTACCTATGTGTTGCCTGTCTTTGAGTAATCGTTGTATGTGTTGAATCAGTAGTTGCTTTTGCTTTAGATTTCAAGGCTGTGTTGTCAGCCATTACTTTGGGAAGCGAGGCAGTGTTGGTCGCTAGCTTCAGGAGCAGGGCGGTGTGTGGAACAAACGCATTCACAACATCATGGTGTGCAGCAGGGAAATAGAAATGGAGGATTCAGTATAACTTGTAGAGGTAGGTTTGGTGAGATTAAGACAGTAAAACTGTGCAACGTGAAGAAACTTTATATTTTTAAATACACTTCACTTTGTTGTGGCTTTGAGAAAAGGAATAAAAAGGCCACATGGGCTCACGCTGACGATCGGTAAGCCACATGCAGCAGTGGTGTGCAGAAAAAAAATCTTTCTTTCTGTTCTTGTTTTGTATGTGGCTGCATATTTAATTGGTGGAGCGAGGGACTGCTGATGTTTGTTAGGACCGGGAAAAAGGGGATGGGGCGGTCACTTATTTTATGTATTTATTGAATTCTCGGCATTACAAAACTTTGAGTCAGAGACTCCTTTACAAAGGCTCCACATCAGACAAATTGTTACAGATAGGTTGAGATACAACAAATTAGATTTCAATACATGACATAACATAAATCGAGTAAAAAACAGTTTATAAATCACAGGCATGTTCACCAGGTACTATAGTAGGCAAAGAGAAATCATTCAATAGCGAAGGAGTTTAGAGAGTAGTCAGAGATGGACTTTGTCATTTCAGCAAGAAGGGGGTAGTGGACATGAGACCAGGAGGTGAAAGTGGGTTAGAGACAGTCATGGCATTCTGAGTCCAGGAGATGCTGACAGAGAGTAAGTCTAAACTGCCCCAGTTTGGCTAAGGCAGCGATCTCTCCAGGCAGGGCATTCAACGATGGGGGGTGGCGGCCTGTACGTGAATGCTCTCTGGCCAAGAGGGGCTCTACAACGGAGTAGAGCAGGAAAGCAGGACATGGGAGTGGCTGGAAGTAAAACTGTGCTCTGTGATTGAATGGTCAGTGTGCTGCATTACTACCCAAGATCCCCCCACCACAACAGCCCAGCTATTCACTGAACTGAATTGGGGGGTGGTTGTCTTGGCTTAAACGATAACTTGAGATGAAGAGGCACAGTGATTTTTTTGTTTGTTTACTAATGTCGTCCTGCTGCTGGACATTCATACAGTGATGTTATACACAGATATCACTGGTGAAGGTGGCCTTTGACTAATCGGAACCCAGCAAATGTCCTTACCATTGTATAATCTATATGTTAATTCCCTTGCCTTTTGTAATGTATCCTTCTAGGGACATGGATATGTTGTTCATCCACACTCATTGGTAGGTATCCTTGCCGCTTTAAATCTTGCCGGAAGGTCTTCAAGCTTATCCTCCCACCCACCGGGTGGTATAACTCGGCTCCGCCCCATGGCGTAGATCTTCCTTACGCTTAGGCTCAGGTTCCCTCCTAACGCTCTGCGTTTGAGACTAGTTCCTATTTCTCCGTTTGCGGATTTAAAAATAAATTTTGCGAAAAAAGACTTGATCTTCGATCCTCGGCTGCGATGGACAAATCGACTCGGTTCGGAATGCCCATGCGGGCAAGAAGATGTCTCGGACGGATCCACACTCCGCGTGTGTCTACTTAGGCCTTGAGCACGACCCGCGGGCTTCGCGACCTGTGCTCATCTTTCTCGGCTAGATCTCGAAAACCGTGCTGCCCGGTTGCAACTGGGCCGTCCGAAGCGTTTCCCTCTGGTGAAGTCAAGGAGGCGGTTGGCGGTTTCAGCGGCGGAGCTGGCGGATCAGCTCGGCGGATGATCGCCTCGAAGAGGAGGCGGCACGGTCAGATCTTTCCCGGCGCGGCATTTATCCCGCTCTCTCTGGGTTCTTCCTACACGGCTTCTTTTAAGGAGCTTTGTCTGTCCCTGTCCACTAAGGGAGAAGGGCCTACGTCTGCTGGACCTTATTCTCGGTCCAAAAAGAAGGACAGGGGTAAGTCCCTCCGTCGACGCTCTTGGGAGCGGGAAAGGTCCCTCTCCCCGAGTCGTCGACCGTCGGCTCCGGTCGACTGCTCGGCTTCGGCCACTGGCCTCCACGGTGTCCCGTCCAGGTCAGTTGACCGAGACTCCCACCGACTAAGTCGAGATTTTTCGACCCGTTGAGCGGCTGCTTTAGCAGCCGAGATTCCCTCTCCCGGTTCCCCGGGAGGAGTTGAGGATCCCGTGGGCTCGCCTGTGCCTCCGGTTCCGGAGCCCTCGGATGGACCATCCGAGCCGAAGGGAGTGCCGGTTCCGGCCGACACCTCCCCGCACCGACCTCGGAAATTCCGGACTCTCGGTCTCGGACCTCTTCGCGGTCCAGCCGATCCCACCATCATAGGCGGTCTCGGTCTCGGCACCGCGGTAAACGGCGTCGCCGCTCGTCCTCGTCCTCCTCCTCGGATGAGGAGGCTTAGCGTAAATTCGTCGGCGATCTACGAGACCTTATGTTGCTAACAAGCTCCTCCTGGCCGGGAGTAAGCCGACCCGTCGCCTTCCCGGCCATTATAGTGCTGTCACGGGCGCCGACACAACCCCTCGACTTATCCGAGGCCTATACCCAGGCGGTTGTTCGGCCAAAACCAGCTGCTCCACGATTCGGTGGAACCTCCGCCTCCACAGCCACCAATTGGGGCTCCGACCAAGATTCTCGGTCGGCTAAGGGTCTACCCCATCGGCTGTCAGTTACCCTCACCCGACCGACCTCGGCAGGTGAAGGGTGGCTCAGGCCAGAGGCAGCTCTTCGAGGACTCTTCCGAGTCCGAAGATGATTCCTCCTTTTCTCAAGCGACTGGACTTGGAGTCTTCAGGAGGTCAGTCAATGGACGATAGCCGTCATCCTTCCTAGGACTGCTTGGCTCATCTCGGTGTCCACGGGATGGAGCTCGAACCCGCTTCCAAGCGGGCCAGGTATCCCCTCACGGAGATTCTGGACCGAGGATTCTCCGACGGAGGCCTTTCCGGTGGCCGAGGCCATAGTGGGTCGGCACTGGAGCTTTGGCAGCGCCTGCTTCCTGCCCTGCGCCCGGCCAGGATGGCCAGGAAGTATCGGTCCCACGTTCCTTGTCGGTTTTCTGAACACCCTCTGCTGGGGGTTGTTACCGACAGCGTTTTCGGCGCGCCCGGCTAGCGCCAGGGATGTGGACAAACCTCCTGACAAGGAGTCAAGAAATTGGACTATATGGGCGAAAAGTCTACGCTGCGTCCTCTCTCGGCCTTCTTCAGGCCAGTTCGGCCGTCCTCATGGCACATTTTCTCATGCCCTGTTGGGCTCCCTGGATGAGGTCATCCTCATCTTCCTGCGATCTGCAGACTACGGTTAAGCAGGTGCGGGACCAGGGCAGGGCAGTGGCCAAACAGCAGCTCCAGACTGCTTTGGATATAGGGGACTCATGTGCCAGATCGTGGCGGCCGAGTGGCTATGCGTCGCGGGCTTGGCTGAGGATATCCACCTTTACTGGATACCCAGCACAAGTTGGCGGATGTTCCCTTTGGGACTGACCTCTTCGACCCTGGGGTGGAAGGTCACCTGCAGAGATCGAGAAGTCCAATGCTACCTTGGACTCGGTCTCTTCCGCTCAGAAGGACAAAGGCCGCAAAACCACAGCCTAAGCCCTTCGTCCTTCTGTGCCTCGGGCCGCCTGCCCAGCAACGTCAGGGCCAGCAGGCTCGGCCTTGGCATCCCAAACCCAAGCCGCGGCTTCCTCTAACAGGAGGCAGGGAGGAAAAGGCCCAGGAGGTCCTCGGCCGGTCCCTCCTCCAAGCCTGCCCAGTGACGGGCTGAGGTGTCACCCCATTCTCGTCCTGCCACCCTGGGTCCCCGTGAAGGACGGCTCCGCACTTCCGTTCCGCCTGGTCCGCTGTTACCACGGACAGGTGGGTCTTGGAGGTGGTGGGAAGAGGCCTGCCTCTGGAATTCGAGCAGGCACCACCCTTCAGAGCCGTGCGCCCCTCGGGGCTTGAGGGTCCCCAGCCTCACTGGCGGCTCGTCCGAGCCGACATCGCTCTCCTCCTCCAGAAGGAGGTGATAAGAGGTGGCGGACCCTCCTTCAGACCCAGGGTTTGTGTCCAGGTACTTCCTGGTTCCAAGCAGACGGGGCTGGCCCCATTCTCGATCTACGACCTAAACAAGTTCCTAAGGTCTCGAACCTTCAGGATGGTCACTCTGGCTCAGATAATACCATCCTTGGAGCAGCGGCGTGTGGTTCTGCTCTCTGGACTTGCAGGGGCGCGTTTTTCCGTCCCTATCCGTCCGTCTCACCAGAGATTCCCTCGCTTCCAGCGGAAGGATCCCTTCGAGTTCAAGCCATGCCCTTGAGCTTGTCTCCAGCTCCCAGGGTCTTCACCAAATGCATGGCAGTGGTGACAGCATTCCTCTTGGCGCCGAGGGTCGGGTGTACCCTTACCTGGGCGACTGGCTGATAGCAGCTCCCTCCAGGAAGGAGGCGGAGTGGTCCAGAGATCTGGCCCTCCAGGTCTGCTCTCAACTGGCCTCCTTATCAACGAGCCAAGTCAGAACTCGAGCCAAAGCAGGTGATTCTATTCATGAGCACCTTCACGACTCTTGAGCCAGGCAGCTCCCGGCGGACAGGGCGGGGTTCTTTCCTCCTTGCCCGATCATTTCTGGTTGGGCACTGCGCCTGCCGGGACTTCCTGCGCCTCCTGGGTCTCATGGCGGCCTGCACCAGCGTGGTCCGTTGGGCCCGCTGGAACATGCGTCCCCTTCATTGGGGACTGGCCAGCCAGTGGTCCCAACGCTGCGATCCTTTGGACCAGCTTGTGTCGGTGACACAGGGGATGTGGAACGCTGTCCAGTGGTGGACCGTTCCAGATCATTTGCAGGAGGGCATCCCGTTCGTCCGCCCCGAGCCGACGGTCTCTCTATCGACCGATGCCTCTCTGATGGGTTGGGGTGCCATCTGGGGAACACCGGGCTCATGGCCTCTGGTCCCGGGAGTCCCGATGCCACATCAACCTGCTGGAGCTCCGGCGGTCCGCCTAGCTCTCACCGCCTTTGCTCCGTTCCTCCGGGTCAAGTGGTCCGAGTCCAGGCGGACAATACCACGACCATGTTCTATCTAAACCGCCAGGGCGGGGCCGCTCCATGCTTCTATGCAAAGGCTCTCCGCATTTGGTCACAAATGCGCAGCCTGGAGGCGGATCTCCTAGCCATTCATGTGGCAGGAGCCTCCAACACCCTGGCCGATGCCCTGAGCGGATGGGGCTGCATCCCACAGTGGTCTCTCCTGCCGGAGGTAGTACAGCATCTGTTCTCCCATTGGGGCACACTTCAGGTGGACCTGTTCGCCTCCAGGAGAACGCCAAGCTGAGACTGTTCCATGCCCGCCCCCCTCAGCAGGGCTCGCTGCAGGGGGATGCCTTCTCGAGGCAGTGGACCCCGGGCCTCTTTTACGCCTTTCCCCCATTTCCCTTGATCCACAAGGTGCTTCTCAAGGCGAGGAGGGACAAGGCGCAGGTGATTCTGATAGCCCCAGACTGGCCTCGCCAGTTCTGGTACCCAGATCTCCTCAGTCTCAGCTCCAGGACTCGGCAGCTTCCAGCTCGCCCGGACCTGCTCTCAGTCAATCAGGGAAGGTGTTCCATCCGGACCTTCAATCCTTGCACCTGACGGCCTGGTTCCTGAGCTGCTAGAGTTCCAGGCCTTGGGTCTTCCGACGAGGTCCTCAATGTAGTTGAGGCGTCCCGTAGAGTCGACCAGAAAATGCTATGCCTTCAAATGGAAAAGGTTTTCCATTTGGTGTCAGAGCAAGGGCTTGGACCCTTCCTCCTGTTCCTTGGCAAGCATCTTGGACTATTTATGGTCCCTTTCTAATCAAGGGCTTAGGTCGGCGACCCTAAGGGTGCACCTGGCAGCCATCTCTGCTTACAGGCGGGGCGGGAAACGATCGGTGGACCGGAAGAAGTGGTCTGGCGCTTTTCAAAGGCCTTGATCACATTCCCCTCCAGTGCGGGAACCCCCTGCTTGGGATCTACTGCTGGTACTGGCAAAGCTCATGGGCAGCCATTCAACCTATGCACAGGTGTGCTCTCTCTCACCTGTCGTGGAAGACCGCCTTCTTGGTGGCTATCCGTCAGCCAGAAGGATGGGAGGCTCCAGGCGCTTCCACCGAGTCTCCTTACCTGGTCTTCCACAGGGACAAGGTTGTCCTGCGCCCACCGAAATTCCTTCCAGAGGTGGTGTGAGTTTCACCTTAACCAGGTGTTGACTCTGCGGTGTTCTACCCCAATCACACCTCGGAGGCGAATATAGGCTCCATACTTTGACCCTAGAAGGCGCTCGCCTATTACAAAGAGCGCACGGCTGAAATTCGGGGAGAGGTTCGCCAGCTGTTTGTCACCTACGCTGAAGCCAAGATCTGGCAGACCTGCAGCAAGCGGACGATAAGCAGGTGGGTCACTTCCTGCATAGATCTCTGCTATAAGTTGGCGGGCATGGAGCCTCCCAGAGGATAAGAGCTCATTCTACCCGCCATACTGCTGCAACGGTGGCTGCTTCCAGGGACGTCCCTATCCAGGAAATCTGCAGGGCTGCTACCTGGAAGTCAGCAAACACCTTCATTACCCATTACCACATCGACCTTGAGTCACGCCCGGGATGCTGGTTTTGGGGCCTCGGTTCTCCAGTCTCTTTCCCAAGTAAGTATTGGGGTGTGTCTTGCCTCCCTCCTCCCGGAGAACTGCTAGAGTCTGCCAATGAGTGTGGATGAACAACATATCCATGTCCCTAGAAATACAGGTTACTCACCTGTAACAGGAGTTCTAGGAATGGTATATATTGTTCATCCTACTCACCCGACCTCCCGCCTGACGCACAACCTGAGCTTCCCAGCGGCCAGATCTGGCGCCATGGGCGGAGCCGAGTTATACCACCCGGGTGGGTGGGAGGAGCAAGCTTGAAGACCTTCCGGCAAGATTTAAAGCGGCAAGGATACCTGCCAATGAGTGTGGATGAACAACATATACCATTCCTAGAACTCCTGTTACAGGTGAGTAACCTGTATTTTCCTGTCGTATTATTTGTTTCTCCCCCTTTGTTAATACCATCCCCCAGGTTGTACCTGGAAATGAGCGCCGGCTCACCGTGATTTTCCTGGATAGTTAGTTTTTAATAAATAGAAAAATAAAATAAGGGTACCGGGCGGTGAACTATAATTAAAGTAACAGTTTGTTAACCAGCCAGATAACACAGTAGTGGTGGTATCGCTCGCTTTGTTCATGACCTGGGGTTCAGGAATTGTCTTGGGTTGGTTTGAGGCTGGCCAGAGGAAGGGAGGATTGAGCATCCCATTGACCGCTCTCCTCCCTTGAGGAGGAAGATGCCACGTCCTGCTCTGTACCTGCCACATTGTGGTTGCAGCACAGGCACTTGAAATGGGGTAGGGGCAGCTGACAAACTGGCATGCATGTGCATGCACCTCCTGAAAGTCTACACCCTTACTGGGCAAAAGAACGGAGGAAAATATTCCTGAGTCTGGTGAAGTCCATGCCAGCACCCGACGCAGGCCCACACACAACCGACTACTCCACCATGGTTCTGAGGTAACTGATGGATAACTAGTAAATTCTTCAGAAAGTTGGTGGCTGGAGTGGGGTGTGCCATCTTGTGTGGTGCCAGATGAGGGTAGCCTGAAGAAGAAAGTAATGGTCAGAGGGAAAACGTGAGACTGAACAGAAGTAATACTTTATTGGGGTAGAGCAGCAATTGCTGGTATTACAGTATTTTTGTGAAACAATACAGTATGTCTGTTTTTTTTTTTGTATTTTTGCTTCTACATTGATGAGCAGTATGGTTTTGAGATTGGTGTAAGGAAGGTTGAGGGAGGGGGGTGGTTGAAATGATTGTGAATGTGGGAAGGCCTGCCCTCTCCCTGACCTGTGCATAAACAAGAGAACCTCAGCCTGAGGTGTTGCTACTGGTCTCATCTACCTGGTACATTAAAATTCACAAGAAGCTGTAAGTTATAAAAAGACGAACAGAAGACCGTAACAAGTGACCTAGGTCAAACCTCAAGAGTTGCACAATGAATGTGATCTTTCTACTGTCTCTGTCGGTTTCTTAGAAACAACTCCATGCTGGTGAGTTATCAAGAAAGGTGAGTGACTGGCAGCCTTCGATGCTCAGACTACCTGTCTCTGTCTTGTGAACCCTTAAAGGTCAGAGAGCCTTCCTTGAACCTTAAGGGAGGGACATTTCTACGTTTGGATAATTACCCTGAAAGCATTGGTTTGTGGACTTGGGTGCACAGTAAGTCATCCCAGACCACAAATATGCTATGGCAAGGCGGGTACTCTTGGTGGTGAAAACAAATCTCTGTTGTAATTAACACCCTTCAGGTCCTAAAATTGTGATTTTTTTTTTAATTTCTAAAACCTAAAAAAAGCAGTGACAGATGGTACAATAATAGAATATTGCAGGGCCTTTAATTGCTAGTCTGGTTTGTCACTTTTTTTTTTTTTTTTGCATTGAAGCCCAAGGCTTTTTCCACACCAAGTGCTCCAGCCTGCCAGCACTGGGGGATAGGAATGTGGAGCTTGGCAGCAGGGTTCTGCAACACGCTAGTGCCCTCGGTGTGTCAGCCCTGTACTGCACCAGGAGGATGTGAGTTAATGGCTGGGGTGGTGGGGTGGTGCATTACTGGATCAGGGCAGGGCAGTAGACTTATACTCTGGAATGGAAAAAATTGAGTGGGTGGGTGGCTGGCTAGCAAGAAAGGGGGTGGAGCAGCAGGTTGTATTAACTGGAATCCTAGCTGTAAACGGTGAGGCACAACTTTTTTTTGGAGGAGGGGCACCCCTAGGCATTCACAGCAGTACAGTCGCAGCCTCTGGGCCACCAGATGCCGTTGTGGTCACAAGAGGGATAGACACTGATACAGATTTAAATCCCCTGCCCCTCATCTACACCTGCCCCTCCTCCCTTCATAGGTACGTGGTTCGGATTGCAACCACTGTCATTTGCCCATTTATTGCCTTGCTTTGGCATTGCACTACAGGGTCCTCCGTTCCCATTCATTACACTTTATTTCTTTGTAGTTGTCTCTGTATTTTCTAGTGAAGATGTTTATAGTCATCTAATTTTTTGTTGTAAGTTGAAATTTTTATCTGTTACCCCCCCCCCCACCTCCTGGTAATGAGCCTTGGCCCAGCTTTCTGTGCCAGGATAGAACACTTTAAAATACAAATTTGGCACTATCAAAGATAGGAAGAGAAAATAAGCATCTTGGAAACCAAATAGAATAGAAACATAGAATTTGCCGGCAGATAAGGACCGCTTGGCCCACCCAGTCTGCCCATTTCCCTACCTACTGGATAAGCTGCAGATCCTAGTTAACCAGCAGCCTACTTCTTCTTACCCCCACACCCTAGAATTGCCTTATGACTGTCCCATGCATGCTTGAATTCCACCACTGATTTTGACTCCACAACCTCCTCCGGAAGGCCGTTCCATGCATCCACAACCCTCTCTGTGAAAAATGCTTGCAAATTACCTCTGAGCCGCCCCCTCTATCTTCAAATTGTGCCTCTTGTTCTTGCACACCTCTTTTTGAAAGATGCTACCCTCTTGGACTCTGTTGATTCCCTTGAGGTACTTGAAAGTTTCTATCATGTCCCCCCTCTCCCTCCTTTCCTCGAGGCTATACATATTAAGCTCCTTAAGTCTCTCTTCATTTGTCTTCCGGTGCAGACCCTGCACCATTTTAGTTGCCCTCCTCTGGACAGCTTCCATCCTGTCTATGTCTTTGCGGAGATTGGGTCTCCAGAACTGCACACAGTACTCCAGATGGGGTCTCACCAGCTGTCTGTACAGAGGGATAATAACTTCCTGTTTTCTACTGGTGATGCCTCTCCCTATGCATCCCAGTAACCCCCCAGCCCTCCTTGCTGCCCTCTCACATTGCTTGCCCACCTTTAGGTCATCTGATATGACTACCCCCAGGTCCCTTTCCATTTTTGTTGTTGTTAGTATCTCACCCCCCATTGTGTACTCTTCCCCTGGGTTTTTGTTTCCCAGGTGCATTACCTTGCACTTCTTAGCATTGAATCTCAGTTGCCATACATTTGACCAGTCCTCTAACCTTGCCAAGTCCCTTCTCACCCTTTCCACCCCACCCTGTGCATCAACTCTGTTGCAGATCTTAGTGTCATCTGCAGAGAGACATACTTTTCCTTCCAGTCCTTCCGCAATGTCGTTTATAAAAACGTTGAAGAGGACCGGTCCTAATACTGAACCCTGCGGTACCCCACTAGTAACCCTCCTTTCTTCTGGTGGACTCCATTTACTATTACTCTCTGTGTCCTATTCTCCAGCCAATTCTTTACCCAGACTGTCATCTTGGGACCCACTCCCAGGCTGGCTAACTTGTATATTAATCTTTGTGTGGACTGTGTCAAATGCCTTGTTAAAGTCTAGGTAGGCCATGTCCACAGCCCTCCTGATCTACTACTTGGTCACCCAGTCAAAGAAATCTATCAGATTTGTCTGGCATGACCTTCCCTGAGAATCCATGCTGCCTAGGGTCCTGTGCCCTCTGGCCTCTAGATACTAGACAATTCTTTCCTTCAGAGTGATTCCATCATTTCCCTATCACTGAGGTTAAACTAACAGGTCTGTAGTTCCTGCTTCTGCCTTGCTCCCACTTTGTGAGGGGGATCACATCTGCCCTCCTCCAGTCCTCGGTACCACCCCATCCTCCCATGATTTGTTAAAAAGGGTAGTCAGTGGTGTCACTAGTTCTACCCTTAGTTTTTGTAGAATTCTGGGATGAATCCCATCAGGCCCCATTGCTTTGTCCACCTTCAGTTTTAAGAGTTCTCTCAGAACCCTTTCTTCTGTAAATGGGCTGGTATCAACTTCTGTATCCAGAGTGTTACTACTATTTGTTTTATGTACCTCCCTCTTCATTTGTAAATACTGAGCAAAATATTTGTTTAGTATCTCTGTCCCACCCTCCTCCCTTTATTAAGCCTCACTCTCCTCCTTGGTCTTCCTTTGCTCTGATGTACCTATAAAAGGTTTTATCCCCTTCTTAACTGAGTTGGCTATCTTTTCCTCGGTTTGGGCCTTTGCTGTTCTGACTGCCTTCCAGCCTCTTTTGCTTTAACTGATACAGTTCTCTGTCCTGCTCCTTCTCGATTCCTTGTACTTCCTGAATGCTTTCTTTTCTCTTGAACCTTCACTGCACTTCCTTTGAGAACCATAGTGGTTTCTTACATCGTCTTGTTTTGTTTATTTGCTTCACAAAGGCTCATACCTCTGTGATGGCAGTTTTATTATTCCCATTGTTCTTCCACCCTTCCTTCCTGCCCATTTGCTAGTGCATTCCTTAGGCACTCACCCATTTTGGTAAAGTCAGCCCTCCTAAAGTCCAGTACTTTTGTCTTTGTATGGCTTGGACTCTATTGCTATGTTTATTGTGAAACCATACTGTTCTATGGTCGCTAGTCTCCCAGATGGCTACCCACTTACATCTGTAATCCCTCTCCATCTCCATTTGAGAGAATCAAGTCTAATATTGCTCCCTCGAGGTGGGCTCCAGTACTAGTTGTCTAAGGCATGCCCCCTGTAGGGCATCTAGAATAACTGCACTCTTCGAAGTGGCAGCTGCAACTGCACTCCAGTTAACATCTGGCATATTCAGATCACCCATCAGCAATATCTCCCCTTTTTCTGCCATTCTAAGTATACTTTCTATCATTTCCCTGTCCATTTCCTCCCCCTGAGAAGGGGGTCTGTATACAACCCCTGTGCGTATTGTGGTGCCATTGCCTGTCTCCAAATTTACCCACAGTGCTTCTTCTCCTCCCTGTTTACCCTTTTGTTCTGTTGCTTTTATTCCTTCCTTATGTAAAGAACTACTACTCCTCCTCTTTACCTCCCTGTCCCTCCTGTAGACAGTGTATCCTGGTATGTTTATGTCCCAGTCATGGTTTTGTGTGTACCATGTTTCTGTGACTGCCACGATATCCAGATGTTCCTCCTCCATCAAGGCCACTAATTCAGGAAGCTTGTTACCCAGACTACGGGCATTAGTACTCATTGCTCTCCATTTTTTGATGGCTTTACCTTCTGTTGCAGCATCCACCACTGACCGTTCTACCTCAGTCTTTTTTCTAGAGTAGAGTTCGAATTTATTCCACATATTTCATACACACTGTATCCCAAGTGCTGTACAAAGCAGCAAGTTTAGATACTGGTAGTGCAAGCACTGTATGCAGTTTATTTGTAGCAGCTATCAAACACATTAATATCACTCCTATCAAACACACTCATACCGCTCCTATCAAACACGCTAATACCTCTCCTTTCATACACGCTAATACTGCTTCTATCAAACACGCTAATACTGCTCCTTTCAAACACGCTAATACCGCTCGTTTCAAACACGCTAATACCGCTCCTTTCAAACACACTAATACTGCTCCTTTCAAACACACTAATACCACTCCTATCAAACATGCTAATACCGCGCCTGTCAGACTCGCTAATACCACTCAGAAAGTTGTACTGCATTAGAACCCATGTTACTGAGGGAGGACACCCGCAGATACCTTGGATACCTCACCATCTCTTTTGAAAAATGGCATGAGGTGTTTAATTACCACCTGGGTAGCCACTAGAGACTATCAAAAGGGACCTCTGCACGCACCCCTCGCAGCTTCCCACATCCTCTCTTCTTCAGGCTCTCATGCTGGTCCCTGTCTGTCCACCCGGGTGGCTCCAGCTCTGCCGCATATCGCCCATCAGACCCAGTAAGGTCTGACCCATCAGGCACACTCAGTGTGGCCGACTGATCCTGGCGGAGGCTGATCCGGGGTCTGGTGGGGAGGGGCAGGAATAGTCTATGCTGCGCGCGCAAGGCAGTGCTAGGAAGCCTCACCTGAGGCTCATCATCCTGAGCCACTGTCAGCCATTTTTCCGTTTTCTGGAGCGCCACCCACCTCTCTGCTGTGTGACTGCAGCAGCATCCTAGGAGTGGGGGTATTTGGCGTGTGAGCACCCACTCCAAGTACACCTCTGCAGTGCCACCACCAGGAGCCGCTGTCGAGGCAGCACGTAGTGACCCACCCACCTGGGAGGAAAACGTCAAAGGGACACAACTCCTTGCCTGTTGGCCTCTGCTGCTGGCATCAAGGATCGGGGCACGAGGGACCTCTGTTTAATGTCTCATCCAAAGGATGCTCACCCCCCCCGTGCCTGTTGTGAGGCTCGAACCCACAGGCCTGTGGTTTTCATGGCCCAGAGGCGAGGGTGCTAACAACTGAGGCAGTGACACTGACAGAAACATGAGAGGAGCGGGGTGGGTGGTGGTAGGAGCAGACACTGTTGCCACCTTTGGATTACTTTTAGGCAAGGCCCTGTTGTTTTTATATGAAGACAGGGTCAGGGCTCTTTTCGTGTGCAGGGACAGAAAATGGGGAAATGTGTTCCTACTGTTGTCATGTGGCCCAGAGGTTACTCCTGACGGAGGCAGTGACATTTTCTTCTGACTTACGGGATCGCAATCTTTGAGGTACATGTAAGAATTCACAAAAGCACTCTGCACTGTCTGTTTCAGGTTATGGGATTTGTGCCCGTGATAGTCCTGATGCTGTTGCGTTCTGACAGCTGAAGAAAGAAAAGTTTGTTAGCCGCCCCGAACTCTGGAACTTTACAGAGCTCTTTGATGATTCCTTTAAAATTAGAATTGGCATGTGTTCACATGCCTTTGGTTTGTTTGTCTTTGTTGGGTGTTTTGCTTCCTGGTTCGTGTCAGTTCATGTGCAGCGTTACCCATGCTGCTTGAGTTCGGAATGTCATGGGCTTCCGCTGGTGCCCAGCCAGCATTCTAGCAGAACCTGCCATCCCTCTGAGAGGACTGCTGGATTGCTAGTCATTTTCTCCCACTGTTTGCCTCTGGTTATAGGCTTCCCATGTCTGTTTTGGGTGGGCATGCTTGTGGCACTGGGTGTCTTTAGCTTTTCTTGATAGACAGCTACTGATGTCAGAATTCTTGGACCTTTGCCCAGACACCAGGGTGGAGTAACAATAAACATTAAAAAAGTACCTTTTTTCTGTGTGAATTTGTTTTTCTAGCTTTAAGTGAGAAGTATCCACCTTTCCCATCCTGACAGCTTTTAAAATGATGCATTCACTTAGAATAGCCCAGCCGAGATGCAGTGTCCTATTTCTGCCGGAGTCCTGCTTTTACCCAGTTACATACTGGGTTGACTGAATGACTGGGCAGTTTTAGTTCATTTTCTGTATTTTGTAATTTTTGACCAGGTAAAGCACCCTAAGCTGTGATAGCTTGTTTCCAGATGTGTCCTGGGGGTGGTTACATGGACCTGTTTTATTGATGGGGGAGTGTTGGTCAAGGCAGCAGGGAAACTCCCTGCTCTTCTCGGTTAGTGCCATGGGATCTTTTACTTCCATCTGGACGGTGACTCGAGAGGGACAGAAGGGACCTCGGTTTAACATCTTATCCAAAGGACGGCACCTCAACAGTACAGCACCCACTCATGCTGCACTATAGTGTCAGTTATGGGTATCACCAAGTACCTGGTGTGGGGCTAGAACCTAGGACCTTCAAATCTTCCTGCCCCAGAAGAGAAGATGCTGTCTACTGAACCACTGACACTGACTAAATGATTTGCTCTGGGTCATAAAGTGAGTGTTTTGCTGTGATGTAAGCTTGAGCCTGTGATCTCCCAGTTCCCAAACTGGTGCTCTGTTCTGTGGAGCACACTGTGTTACTTTTTTAAGGGCTTATTTGAACATGGAGACCCAGGTTTGAATCCCTCTACTGCCTCCTGGGAGGACAGATGACATTCTGAGGATAAAATGAGGGATGACACTCTGTCAGTGGATCAGTAGGTAGCACTCTCACCTCTGGGGCTGGAAGATCAGAAGGTTGTGGGTTCTAGCCCCACACCAGGTACTGAGGTGGCAACACCCATAACTGACACTCTTGTGGAGTATTGGGGGGCTGCACTGCTGAGGTGCCATCCTTTGGATGAGATGTTAAACTGAGGTCCCGTCTTCCAATCTCTGGTCGCTGTAAAGGTTGAAGTAAAAGGTCCCATGGCACTTATCGAAGAAGAGCAGGCAAGTTTTTAATGGGAAAAAAAAAAAAAAGAAACCATGCAAACACACCAAATTAAAGCAGAAACAAAAACTGCTCAAGAACCAAAAGATAATGCAAATTAGGCAAACCTGATGGGAACAGAACTGTTCTAATGGATCATCACAGGTTTCAAAGCAAGGACATAAGGATGTAGGAACAAGAAAGACGGATAACCTAATAATTGTGGGATGTACTTAAGACAGAAAAAACCCCATGAAGTTACAAGATTGCTTGGCCTTGTAATTCAAGCCACGTTGTGCCATCTCTGCTAATAAAGCAGAAGACAAGAGCAATGCTGGAATTTGGTATAACAGATAATATAGAGGATAATGGCTGAGGATCAGGTGATAACCACACTGTAATCACCTCGAGTGGTTGCTAGGGCAACGTGGTAAACCTCGAGAGCGCAGCTCGAGAGGTTTACTGTAGCCCTAGCAACCACGAGAGGTGATTTCAGTGTGGTTGTCACCCGATCACCAGCCATCGTCTTTTATAGTGTATGGTCAAAAAAATACTGTTTGCATTCTATGTGTGAGAATTATGGAACTCTGGTGAATTCTTTTTCTTATGCCACTGTTTGGAAGTTCCGAAGTTTGGTTAACAACTTTTAAAATTCAAAACAGTTTATAACAAAGCTGTGTAACTGCTGATTATGGGGGTTAATAGGCACTTACCATACATTATATGCAGTTCAGAGGCAATCCTATTAAAAACATCCGAGTATACATTTTTTGCTCTAAAGAGAAATAACACATGTTGAGCCACAGGTGCCTTTTAAAACAAGCAAATATTATGCCCATGTACTACAGTGACATTTCCCCCGAGCAGACTGGGATATATCAGTTTGTGAGTTGGTGGTTAGTTTGGCCACTAGTTTTAAAAACCTGGAAGCCAGATCAGTATTTCTAGGATTGTGGACATGTTGTTCATCCACACTGTTTGGCATGTCCCTTTCCCCTTTAAATCTTGCTGGAAGTCTTCAAGCTGTCTCCTCCCACCCGCTTGGGTGGTATATACCTCGGCTCCGCCCCATGACGCCAGATCTTCCTTTCCGCTGGAAGATGCAGGTTGCCTCCCTCGTGCTCACGCATTTCGTAGGCCCTGGCTTTCAAAACTTGGTTTACAGATTAAAACTCGTTCGAGTTAGCGATCGCGCTTTTGCATCCTCAGTCATGGAAGAAATCTTCTCCAGGGTTTTAGCTGGTGTCCTTGCGGCAGAAGATGTCACGCACCGATCCCATCTCACATCGTCTACTACCTAGAGTGTAGAGCCATGACACCTCGTCCTACAGTTTTTGCTTGGCCTTCCATCCCGGTACGTCTGAAGTTGGGGAGACCAGAGAAAAGGAGTCTTCCGGTGAAGTCTAAGAGGCTAGGTGGGCAGTTTCCGTGGCAGCAGGTTTCGCTGAGCTGCTGGAATGCATGAAGATGTTCGAAGAAGAAGCCGCCCACGCTCCGAAGCTTTTTCGTTCCACTCAACGTGGGCTCCACCTTCACAGGTTCTTTTAAGGAGTTGTGCCAGTCTCTCCCCACCCGGGGTGGGGAAACTGTGATCTCGCACTCCTTCTGCTCTTAAAAGAGGGACAAAGAACCCAGCTTGTCTTCATCTCGACGAAGGCGCTCTTGGGACCAAGAGACGTCTCAGTCCCAGGAGCACGCGGTCTCGACCTCTGTCGAGATCGTTTCCGTCTGGCCAGATGACCGAGAAAGTGGCCGATGAGGTAGAGATTGATCTTCCCTTGTCAGTCTTCTCCATTCATTACTGCTTGGGTGTTAGCCGGAGGCATGCACCTGCTATGGGAGTTTTTTTTTTTTTTTGTAGAGGAGATGGCGACGCACTGCGTGGTGTGTGAGGGGTGGCTGTTAGGCGCCACAGGCTCCTCTTCCATCTCAGTTCTGTTTCTCCCGCCATCGAGGCAACACCTGCTGCACGAATTATACAGTGCAACGCCATTAGGCCTTCTCTGCAACTTCGTCAACGACTCCATCTCAGTTCACTTTCCCGACGCTGTTGCTGGTAAGATCATTCTTTTCTTTAATATTTTTATGGCGCCGTCAGCTTTCTGTGTTATAGTTAATTTTGCATCATGTCTGGTTCGGGGGCCGAGCGTAAGCCGAAAGCAGGCCGTACCCCCATGCGTCGGTGCTCTTGTGGCCGGCATTCTTCCATTACAGACTGACATGATGTCTGCCTTCGGTGCCTGGGACCTAATCATTATACGGACAGATGCGATGCCTGCTTCTTGATGGACCACTGTGTTCTCGAAGTTCGTGCATTCAAAGTCAGCAAGACCCCGCCGACTTTTGGAGGACGGCATTGCTCTCAGACCTCCCAGGCCAGGTCTCTTGGCTCTTCCTCTGGGTCTCCTCCCAGGCCTGTATGGTCTGATGAAGAGGAGGTCTCCTCATCTTCCAGCCTTGCCGAGGAGGAGGCCTCTTTTGCGGTGTCAGGGGAACACCGTGGTCCCTCCCAGGGCTGTGGTGGAGACACTGCCTCAGCAGTGACCTCTTCGGAGGTGCAGGCTCCCCCAGTGTCGTGGCCCACAGTTGCTGGGCCTGGCATTGGTGGACCTTCGACGCCGCCTTCGGGCGCTGTCTTGGATCCCGGTGCCGTCTGCAGTGCTGGTGATCGGAGCGGCGCTGTGTGCAGTGTCATGTTGGCCCTCAGCACTGTTCGCGGCGCCATGAGTCCTGTAGGCTCTGTGAGCAGTGCTGTGTTGGGTTCGGGTGCCGCGCTCGGCGCACGGAACTTGGCCGGAGCCTTGGGCAGGTTGAGACCGGGTCCTGGAGCTGCAGCAATGCGCTGGGACCGTATGGCGCCGTGCATGGCACAGGCACTGTTTCTTAAGGGATTCTAGGGGTGGCCAGCATCGAGGTCCTTCTGGTCGACTTCTCCTCAGAGGCAGATGACTCGGAAGTTGACCCGACCTGGTTCCCCTATTCTTCAGAATCAGAGTCTTTTCTGGAACGTGGCGTCAGGTGGCCCAGCATTCCGATTCCTGAGTTTCCCCAACTGTCTTCTTCCGAGGATTCCCAGGCTGGGGGTGTCCTGGAACCCATCGGGAAGGGCGGTTTGGAGATTGGGGACCGGTCTGTCTCCCCAGCAGCTGCCGTTTCCAGTGCTGCCGCACCTTCTCGGGGTGAACTTGGGGTTCTGTCTCCAGGGGCCCCCCTTGGGTGGCCTCAGGATCAACGGAGCCTGTTACTGGGGTTGAGGAGGAGGAGGGCGTCTTCAGAGTATGAGAGGTTGAGGGGCCAAGGTGAGGGGCGTCGAGTTCCACCCACCACCCCTCGAGGTATGGGGAGGAGCTGAAGTGCAGAGCCTCGCCTCTCTCTCTCTTAGGCTCTAGGGACCCCTTCGGTGGCGTTGCTGCGGGTTGCCCGTCTGGACCCTTGCAACCACCAGTATGTCACAGGGGAGATTCTTCCGCCAGGCTCTTCCAGAGTTCGCATCCCCACGGTTCCATTTTGCAACCTCGTTTGATATCCGGGATCCCACCAGCCCAGGTTCCGTTCCCAGGATTTTAGAGCCCTAGCAGAGGACAGTTGCCTTCTTGTAGGTGCCCTTCTACCATTCCTCTGCAGCCACCCCCTCTCTTCCAGGTCATGTCGGTCCTACGGGCCCATTATCCTGGGAGACGTTCAGAGGCTCTGCGGAGGCCTTCCCGTCATATGTTAGGTATATGCATGAGTGGGTTTTTCACCTCTCCCCACCGCCGGAGGAGTCCTCTGGGCATTCTAGTTCCTCACCTTCCTCGACTCCCTCCTCTGAGGGAGAGGAACCCTCTGCCCACCTTTCATCCGACACTGATTTCACGGAATATCAGTGTTTCCTATCGAGGACGATTAAGGATCTCAGTATTTCCTTTCTCAGACGAGATGATACCGAGTGGCAGACGTGTGAATTCCTTGGGGAATTCAGTGCCCAACATCTGGTGGTGCTATCCTGGCCTATCCCTTTCCAGGAGGTGTCAGTCCGCACCTGGCAGTCTCCAGCCGCACCTTTTCCAGCCCCGGTAGACTGCAGGAGGAGGTATTGTGCCCCTTTGGAATCTCTAGGTACACTCCCCAACCCACCCTCGGGATTGCAGTTCCTAGAGACTCCTTCTGGGCTTCGCTGCCTGGCGCTCGACCATCCACCGGACTCAGATTCCCTACAGTTTGACCAGCGGGGCCAAAGAGTGTTCTCTTCCTCTCGTGCAGTGTTATGCATTGCATCACATCAGGCTCACCATGCTGCCTACAACAGGCATTTATAGTCGATGCTTTCTCAGGTTCTAGCATCTATGCCTGATACGGAGCAATCCATATAAGCTATTGCCCTCTCCGCTATAAGCCTGAAGCTGGCAAGGCACCAACCAAGGGCGTCCTATGACACCAGTGAGGTGGCCTCCAGGCTTGTGGGGACAGCAATCTGCATTAGGTGGATGGCATGGCTCGTCTGTCAAGACTGTCACCCCTGGTCCCGCGTAGAGTGATTCGCTCCGCATTCCGAGGGACCCACCTTTTCTCCACCAGGGCTTGGAGGCTTCTGCAGAGGCTTCCTCCGTCTCCTCATTTTCGGGAGATGCTTCCTAGTTCTCCTCGGCCTTAGGCTTCCTTTCTTGTAAGGCCTGGGTCTCTTCCTTCTGTTTCTCATCAGCAGGAGGCTGAGGGTCTTGTTCCCTCAGGGATTTTTCCTGGTCCCCCTTTGGGGGAGGGGGCTTGGTACTCACCCAAGCAGTAATGAATGGTGAAGATTGACAAGGGAAGATATGGAAATTACGTACCTACCATAATTCTTGATCTTCTCTTGTATCTTCACCATTCATTACTGATACCCGCCCACCTTCCCCTCATGGGCCTCCTCTTATGGCGTCTCCCCCTCACTGTTCCTTCTTCCTCCTCCCTTCCTCATGGCCTTAAAGCCTAATTAAAAAAATAAATAAATAAATACATTTTTTGAGCCTTCCGTTCTTCTCCCAGAGCAGATTCATTAATTTAGGAGGAGAGGGGAACGAGTTGAATTTATCTTTATCCTGAGGGAACTCTTTCTGATTGCCCCTGGGGTGACCTCTTGGCTCCTTCTTAAGCCATACTGTTCAATTCACAGTCAAGGAAACCATTCCTTAAAAGGTTCAGTTCCTTTTTCTAGGTCTCCTCTGACATGTCTGAATCTCCTGTTTGCGCCAGCACCTGCTAGTTAACTCTGCCCTGGCTTCCAATTCTTGGACTGGTGATTTGCTTGCCTTTCCTTCGGCAGTCAGACTGAGTTCCCACTCTTCAAAAGGGGTGCCCTTTGTAGGGCTTCCAATACCCCCCTTTACCCCCACAAACATCTGTGTTAGCACGTAACACGGTGCTAGTAGCCTTCCTTCTCCCTCGTAAGCCGGTTGGAGGCGGATCTCCTAGCTATCCATGTGGCAGGAGCCTCGAACCAACTGGCGGATGCTCTCAGCCATATAGGCCAAACATCCCATGAGTGGTCTCTCCATCTAGAGGTAGCTTACAGCCTGTTCTCCCGTTGGGGCAAACTGATGGTGGACCTGTTTGCTTCGAGGGAAGACACCAAGCTGAGACTGTATCATACCTGCCTCCCCCTCAGCAGGGCTCACTGCAGGGGGATGCCTTCTTGAGGCCGTGGACCCCAGCCCTCCTCTACGCCTTCCCTCCATTTCCCTTGATCCACAAGGTGTTATTCAAGATGAGGAGGGACAAGGTGACGGTGATTCTGGTAGCCCCAGACTGGCCGTGCCAGTTCTGGTATCCAGATCTCCTCAGCTGCAGGCACCCAGAGTGGCTTTGTATACGCCTGGACCTGATATCTCTGAACCGGGGGAAGGTCTTCCATCCGGACCTTCAATCCCTGCACCTCACAGCCTGGCTAGAGTTCCAGGCTTTGGGTCTTTCCGAAGCTGTCTACACCGTAGTGGAGGTATCTCGAAAGGAATTGACCAGGAAATGTTATGTCTTCAAATGGAAAAGGTTTTCCATTTGGTGTCAGGGTAATGGTCTGGACCCTTATCCTGTTCTGTGGCTAACATTCCTGACTACCTTTGGTGTCTCTCTCTCCAAAGGGGGTCTACGGTCTTCGACTCTTAGGGTGCACCTGGCAGCCATTTCTGCCTACTGGGCATGGGCCGGTCAGCCGACATTGGTGCAGGAGACTGTGTTCAGGTGCTTTTTCAAAGGCCTGGATCACATATCCCCTCAGGTGCGTGAACCTCCACCTCCGTGGGATCTGCTGCTGGTACTGGCAAAGATCATGGGCAAGCCATTCGAAACCATGCACAAGTGAGTTGTCACACTTGTTGTGGAAGACGGCCTTCCTGGTGGCTATCATGTCAGTCAGAAGGATAGGGGAGCTCCAGGTGCTTTCAGTGGACTCCCCTTATCTGGTCTTCCACAGAGACAAAGTTGTCCTGTGCCCCCAACCGAAATTCCTTCCGAAGGTGGTGTCAGAGTTTCACCTTAACCAGGTGTTGACTCTGCCGGTATACTACCCTAATTTCACCTCGGAGGCAGAGTACAGGCTCAATACCTTGGACCTGAAACATGTGCTCTCCTATTATAAGGAGAGAATGGTGGAAATTTGTGGAGGGGTTTGCCAGCTGTTTGTTTCCTACACTGAAGCCGCTTCTGGCAGACCTGCAGCCAAATGGACCATAGCAAGATGGATTACATCATGCATAGGTCTGTGCTATGAGTTGGCGGTCAAGGAGCCTTCCAGAGGGATAAGAGCTCATTTTACCCGCCATACGGCTGCATCGGTGGCTGCTCCCAGGGACATCCCTATCCAGGAAATCTGTCGGGCTGCTACCTGGAAGTCAGCAAACACCTTCATTACCCATTACCACATCGACCTTGAGTCACGCTGGGATGCTGGTTTTGGGGCCTCGGTTCTCCAGTTTCTGTTCCCTAAGTAGGGGGTGTGCACCTTGCCTCCCTCCTCCCGGAGAACTGTTAGGAGTCTGCCAAAGAGTGTGGATGAACAACATATCCACGATCCTAGAAAAACAGGTTACTCACCTGTAACAGTAGTTCTAGGAGTGGTAAATGGTGTTCATCCACACGGACCAACCCGACCTCCCCGGCTGTGGACGCACACAACCTAGCTTCCAGCGGGCTAAGATCTGGAGTCATGGGGCGTAGCCGAGGCATATACCACCTGGGTGGGTGGGAGGAGCCAGCTTGAAGACTTCGGCAAGATTTAAAGGGGAAAAGAACAACATATACCACTCCTAGAACTACTGTTACAGGTGAGTAACCTGTGTTTTTAGTGGCTATACTTTTTAAAGGCCTACAAATCACTTTGTGGGTAGGTAGCCAGTTGACCGGTAACTTTTCAAAATCTGGTGACTAAACTGGTTTATTTAAGTGGACATTGGCTGCCTGATTTGTCCCACCCTGCCCCCGAGCAGCCATATATTGGCCAAACGCAAGAGTCCCATAATGCGCAGTCCAGCATTGGGGCTCTGCCCACTGGACAACAACCAAGTCCCAGAAACCTACGATATAATAACTTTAAAAAAACAAAAAAGGGTGCTTCATTGTTTCCAGTTGGTTGTTACACCCAGGCATAGCACATACACGTTCTGACAACTGCTTATGCTTCTGGTTGTCTTCAACATTTAGTTTGTTATGGCTGCACAGCCATATGGTATCCCACATCTTAGGAGGCATCCTGCTTTCAGACAACTGCCGCAGTAAACATGTGCGGATCCCAAGAGGCACATGCTCAAACATTCCAGGCTGAGAGAATTTAGTCTCTAAAGGAATATAAGGCTTTCCTGGGCACGTCCCGCAGCTGAGCAAATGTGATGTCCCAAGCTTTGAGTTTGGAGAAGCCCTTCTTCATCTACAGGGGTTATTACTGACGCCTTTAATTGTTTGTTTCCCTCTTTCCCACACCTTTAGCCAAGCTAAAACTACCGTTTGCACCCAAGGAGGTCACGGTTTCCCTGAAGCCACTGTCAGAGGCCTGATATGATATGAGAAAAGCATACTATAGAGAAAAAAAAGGTGAATCATGACCCCAGTTTAATCAGATAATACATTATGCTTAACGGTTTCTGTCTACTCCCCAGAGAGTTGGGGAGAGAATCTTAGAAGGGCAGTTTTGTCTACTTTCCTCTTCTGGACTCAGTAAAGATCAAAGGAGTAGATCCAGTTCAAGCTTCCTTGGCAGCGGATCCATGCAAAGGACATACAGAAATAGGCCGGGGGGGCACCCCTGATGTGTACTCCTTTGGAGAGTGGGCACAGGGTACTAGCCAGCCATTTAGTACTGGGATGATGGAGGCCTTGCTGTATGAACACTGAACCCGGTGTATAAACTTTGAAGGAATCTCATAATTTTTTAAAATATGCAACAGAAAATCATGGGAAACCAGATTAAAAAAACCTTATGTTGGTCCAAGGATGACAGATTGCCTTTTTTTTATCTGTATTCCCTCATCATGCTGCTACTTGCAATAAAATGAGATGATCTTGTACGGTCCTTTCCAGGACCAAGCAAGCTTGTGACAGGGAGACCAGATGTCCAACAATTTGTAATAATCAGGATGTCAGTATTTTAGAAATGATTTATATGTCCGAATTAAGGAGACAGATGGATCACCAGTTAATTAAAGAGCACCTTTCCTGATGCTCACACCAAAAGCTATTAAGAGCCCTTACCTATCCCAAGTCATATGGTGCCAAAAATAGATTTTTCATTTGCCCCTGTTTGGAAGGTAAGGGATCTTAATTTGGCTCCGTGGAGCCTTGCTGCAGATCCATTTCCACTTCGTCATAGACTACCTGGAAAGCAACAGGCTCCAGGATAGTAAATGGCACAGTTTCGTGGCAGGAAGATCTTGTCAGACTGTGATAGTTTTCTTTGACTGGGTGACAAAGGAATTAGACAAGGGCCATGCTGTGGATTTGGTCTACTTTGACTTCGGCAAGGCTTTTGACTCGCCTCACAAATGATTGTTGTATGATCGTGGATATGTTGTTCATCCACACTTCCTAGTAGTGTCCCTTTCCCTTTAAGACAGCCGGAAAGTCTTTAAACTGGCTTCTCCCACCCACCCGGGTGGTATAACCCTCGGCGCTCCGCCCCATGTTGTCAGATCTTCCTTTCCGCTGGAAGATTCAGGTTGCCTCCTTCGTGCTCTCGCATTTTGTAGGCCCTGGTTTCAAAACCTTAGGTTATTCGAAAATCGCCTTGTTTGCATTAGCGATTGTGATGACTTTCTCTCGATCATGGAAAGCGAGGTCTTCCCTGGTTGCAGCCGGTGCCCGTGCGCCAGAAGATGTCACGCATTGACCCGCTGCGGCCACGTGCAGGGTTACTGTCTGGGTGTCAGCCATGACACCACAACGTGAGAGTTTTGCCTCATGTTCCAACCCAACATCCTCAATGATTGTCTCACGTGCCTCAAGCTGGGGGGGCCCGAAAACCAGAACCCGCCGGTGAAATCCAAGGAGGCCCGGTGGGCAGTTTCCGCGGCCGCGGGATCTGCCGAGCAATTGAAGTGCATACAGGCCTTCAAGGAGGAGATGGCTTGTATCACTGCATCTTCCTCCCGACGCTGCTTCTTTCCGCTCAATCTGGGCTGCACTTTCTCGAGTTCCTTCCAAGAGTTTTGCCAGTCTTTCCCTACTAAGGGTGAGGGCCCGGTGGGCATGCACTCCTCTCAATCCCATAAAAAGGAGAGGGACCCGAGATTGTCTTTGTCTCGACGGAGACATGCTTGGGATCGGGAGAGATCTTGGTCCCAGGAACTGGCTGTGTCGGCCTCGGCTGAAATTGCCTCTTTGGTCGATGACCTCTTGGTCCTGCTGACTGGCCAGTCGATCGAAGTGTCGGTCGATGACATTGAGAGTATTCTTGACCCGATCGACCCCTTGTCACCGACTCCAGTCACCAACTCTCTTGCTCGGACTCCAGTCCTTGTTTCCCCCAACGAGGGGACCCAGTCTGCTGGGAATCCTGTCAGGGAAGTGTTCCCTGACCCCGGAAAGTCTTCGGTCCCACCAGTGTCTCCCAAGCGACAGAGTCTGCCTTCCCGATCTTGATCGAGGTCTCGAACTCCCTCGACTGATAGGCTGAGGAAGAGCCATAAGCACTATAAAAAGAGGTGACGCCATTGATCGTCCTTGTCTTCCTCGGATGAGGAGAGGCTCCGGCGGCACTACAAGAACCTCATGTGGCAACAGCTGATTTTGACCGGGCAGAAGCCTTCCCCGGCACCTACCCCAGCCATTACTTGGCTTGCGCCTCCCAGACTGAATCCGTCTCCTTTGGAGCCAATCAATCCAGTTCCTCCACCTGCAGAGCGGCAAACCCAGTTCGGCCAAAACGGTCTCCTCAGTGTGGTGGCACCGCCATCAAGCAGCTAGTGGGAGGGCTCCTTCTAAAGAAGCAAGGCTGGACACCGGCTCCCCAGTGTCTTTCGGTCACTGTCAACCCGGACTGCCCAGGACAGAGAGTGATCTGGGCGGGCGACCGCTGTACCTGGATACCTCTGATTTGGATGAAACCGGTCTCCATTCTCATCTAGGGGATAATGAATCAGCCGGTGGTCTAGAAACGGACGAAGGTCCTTCATCCTTTCAGGACATTCTCCGCCTCATCTCTGAGTCCACAGGGATGCCCTCGGAACCTATCCAGAAAAAGGCGGAGTACCCTCTCACCAACATCCTCAAGAGAGGGGATACACCGATGGAAGCCTTTCCTGTGGCTGAGGCCATTGTGGGCCCGGCCTTAGAGCTTTGACAGCACCCTTCCTCCTGTCCAGCTCCATCTGCCCATATGGCCTGCAAGTATGCGATGCCCATGGGGTCCCTTGTGGGGTTCTCAGAGCACCCTTCGGCTGAGAGCCTTGTGACCAGCTCTGCGTTCAGGCGTACTGGTAGTTCTGCTGATAACGACAGACCTCCTAAGAAGGAATCCAAATATTTGGACCACTCTGCTCGGAAGGTCTGTGCGGCCTCATCTTTGGGCCTCCATCAGGCAAGCTTGGCCGTCGTCATGGCACATTTCTCCCATGCCCTTCTGGGTTCTTTGGATGAAGGCCTCCGACATCTCCCCGTGGACGTGCAGACCACAGTCAGACAGGTTCAGGACCAAGGCTGCGCTGTTGCTAAACAGCTCCAGACGGCTCTGGACATTGGGGATTCATGTTCCCATTTGTTGGCAGCCGCAGTTGCCTCCTGCCACAGGGCTTGGCTGAGAGACTCCTCCTTTCCGGTGGATACTCAGCACAGACTAGCTGATGTGCCTTTCCTGGACACCAATCTCTTCGGCCCAGGTGTGGCTGGTCACCTTCAGTGCATCGAGCAGTCCATCACCACCTTGGATGCTGCTTCTGCTAAGGGTTCTTCTGGTTGCAAGAAGCAGCAGCAGAAGAAGCCTTTTCAGCACTCTTCCTCTGCAGCCCAGCAGCCCTCGTTTCACAGAGGTCAGCAGCAGCAGCCTCAAGCTTGGCACCCCAAGCCCAGGCCGCCAGGCCCATTAGGGGGGCCGAGGTTGAGGCCCTGCACCCTCTGCCTCCAAGCCTGCCCAGTGGCGGGGTGGGGGGCTGCCACCTGTACTCTCATCAAGCCAGCTCTGGCTCCTCCTGTGGGGAGCCTTTTCCGTCACTTCCTTTCCGCTGGTCTGCTGTTACCACAGACAGGTGGGTTTTGGAAGTGCTTGGCCAGGGGCTGCCTCTGGAATTTGAGCAGTGCCCTCCAAGCCAAGCCCACACCCCATGGGAGGAAAGAGTATCCGCCCACAGTCAGTTGGCTCTCCGGGATGACATTGTTCATCTCCTCCTCAAGGAGTCGGTAGCTCGAGTGGCAGATCCTCCACCAGACCCAGGGTTCGTTTTCAGGTACTTCCTGGTTCCGAAGTGGATGGGGGGTTGGTGCCCTATTCTAGGTCTGCACGACCTGAATCAGTATCTCAGGCCACACATCTTCCGGATGGTAACTCTGTCCCAGATCTTACTATCCCTGGAGCAAAACATGTGGTTCTGCTCATTGGATCTCCAGGACGCATTTTTTCACGTCCTGATCCGTCCATCCCACCAGTGGTTCCTCCACTTCCGAGCAGAGGGAACCCCATATGAGTTCCGAGCCATGCCATTCAGCCTGTCTTCGGCCCCACAGGTCTTCACCAAATGCATTGCAGTGGTGGTTGCCCACCTCAGGCGTCGGGGATCAGAATTTACCCCTACCTCGATGATTGGCTCTTAGCAGGTTCCACCCAGCAGGAGGTGGAGAGATCCAGGGACCTGGCCCTCCAGGCCTTCTCCCAGCTCTGCCTCTTGATCAGGGAGGCCAAGTTGGAGCTCATGCCTTCTCAGGCGATGTGCTTCATTGGGGCAGAGCTCGATTCTTGTCAAGCCAGAGCTCGGCTCCCGGCGGACAGGGCGAAGGTTCTCTCCTCCTTTGCCCAATCATTTCTGGTTGGGCAATTGTGTCCTGCCCAGGACTTTTTGCGCCTTCTGGGTTACGTGATGGCATTCACCTCTGTGGTCCATTGGGCCCGGTGGCACATGCGCCCCCTCCAGTGGGAGCTGGCCACCAAGTGGACTCAGCACCACGGTCATTTCAACCAGCTGATCACTGTGACCCAGAAGATGTGGGACACTTTCCAATGGTGGACCATCCCAAACCAGTTGCAGAAAGGCGTCCCGTTTGTCCGCCCTGAGCCGATGGCCGTCCTTATGACTGATGCCTCTCTCATGGCCTGGGGTGCCCACATGGACAACAGGGCCCAAGGATTCTGGACCCCTGAGAAGCCCCATTATCACATCAACCTGTTGGAGCTCAGAGCAGTCAGACTGGCACTGTCAGCTTTCGCTCCTCAGCTCTGGGTTCAAGTTTAGATGGACAATACCATGACCATGTACTACCTCAACAAACAGGGCGGCATGCATTACCGTCTATGCAAGGAAGCGCTCCGCATTTGGACACTTGTGAGCCGTCTGGAGGCGGATCTCCTAGCCATCCATGCGGCAGGAGCCTCAAACCAATTGGCGGATGCTCTCAGCCACATAGTCGAGACATCCTGTGAGTGGTCTCTCCATCCAGAGGTAGCGTACAGTCTGTTCTCCCACTGGGGCAAACCGTTGGTGGACCTGTTTGCCTCCGGGGAAAACGCCAAGTTGAGGCTGTTTCATGCCTGCACCCCTCAGCAGGGCTCGCTGCAGGGGGATGCCTTCTCGAGGCCGTGGACCCCAAGCCTCTTCTACGCCTTCCCTCCATTTCCCTTGATCCACAGTGTGCTCCTCAAGGTGAGGAGGGACAAGGCGCAGGTGATTCTGGTAGCCCCACACTGGCCACGCCAGTTTTGGTAGCCAGATCTCCTCCGCCTCAGCAACAGGCCCCTGGAGCGGCTTCCAGCACCCCCGGACCTAATCTCACTCAGTCAGGGTAAGGTTTTCCATCTGGACCTTCAATCCCTGCACCTCACATCCTGGTACCTGAGTAGCTAGAGTTCCAGGCTTTGGGTCTCTCTGAGGATGTCTTCACAGTAGTGGAAGCATCCAGTAAGGAGTTGACTAGGAAGTGTTATGCCTTCAGATGGAAAAGGTTTTTCATTTGGTGTCGGGGCAAGGGCCTGGACCCTCTGTCCTGTCCAGTGGCTAACATTCTCGACTACCTTTGGTCTCTGTCCAAAGGGGGTCTTCAGTCATTGACCCTTAGGGTGCACCCGGCAGCCATCACTGCTTTCTGGACGCGGGCCGGTCAGCAGACACTGGCGCAGGAGACGGTGGTCGGGAGCTTTTTCAAAGGCCTGAATCACATATCCCCTCCAGTGTGTGAACATCCACCTCTGTGGGATCTACTGCTGGTACTGGCAAAGCTCATGGGGAAGCCATTTGAACCAGTGCACAAGTGTGAAAGACCGCCTTCCTGGTGGCTATCTCGTCTGCTGGAAGGACAGGGGCGCTCCAGGCACTCTCGGTGGACTCCTCTTATCTGGTCTTCCACAAGAACAAGGTTGTCCTGCACACCCACCTGAAATTCCTTCCGAAGGTGGTGTCAGAGTTTCACCATAACCAGGTGTTGACTCTGCCAGTGTACTACCCAAATTACACCTCTGAGGCTGAATACAGGCTCCATACTTTGGATCTGAGATGCGCTCTCTCCTATTAGAAGGAGAGGACGGTGGCAATTTGGGGAGAGGTTCGCCAACTGTTTGTGACCTATGCTGAAGCCGCTTCTGGCAGACCTGCAGCAAAGCGGACAGTTGCAAGGTGGATTACATCTTGCATAAGTCTGTGTCATGAGTTGACGGGCAAGGAGCCTTCCAGAGAGATAAGAACTCATTCTGCCCACCATATTGCTGCATTGGTGGCTGCTTCCAGGGACATCCCTATCCAGGAAATCTGTTGGGCTGCTACCTGGAAGACAGGAAACACCTTCATTACACGTTACCACATCGACCTTGAGTCACGCTGGGATGCTGGTTTTGGGGCCTCAGTTCTACAGTCTCTTTTCCCCAAGTAGGTATCAGAGGGGGTGTGCATCTTGCCTCCCTCATCCCAGAGAACTGCTAGGAGTTTGCCAATAAGTGTGGAAGAACATGTTCACAATCCTAGAAAAACCTGGTTTTGGGGCCTCTGTTCGCTAGTCTCTGTTCCCTAAGTAAGGGGTGTGCGCCTTGCCTCCCTCCTCCCGGAGAACTGCTAGGAGTCTGCCAAAGAGTGTGGATGAACAGCATATCCACGATCCTAGAAAAATAGGTTACTCACCTGTAACAGTAGTTCTAGGAGTGGTATATGTTGTTCATCCACATGGACCCACCCTACCTCCCCAGCTGCAGATGCACAAAACCTGGCTTCCACTGGGCTAAGATCTGGTATCATGGGGCGGAGCTGAGGGTTATACGACCTGGGTGAGTGGGAGGAGCCAGCTTAAAAACTTTCTGGATGTCTTAAAGGGAAAGGGACACTGCCAAGAAGTGTGGATGAACAACATATACCACTCCTAGAACTACTGTTACAGGTGAGTAACCGGTTTCTCAAGAAGATGGAAGATTGGGTGCAGCTAAACCCATAGTGAACTGGGTGGGTAACTGCCTAGAGTGTAGCAGCAGAGGGTGGTGGTCAATGGGGTTAAATCAGAAAAGAGGGAGGTTATGAGTGGGGTTCCTCAGGGATCATTCCTGGGTCTGGTCCTCTTCAACATGTTTATTAGTGACATTGGAGAAGGAATCCAGCGCAGGTTGTGTCTCTTTGCAGATGACACAAAACCATGTGGGAGGGTGGATAGTGACGAGGAAATAAGGAAAATGCAGAGAGACCTACAAAAGCTAGAGGTGTTGACAAAAGTCTTGCAGTTAAAATTCAACGCTAAAAAGTGCAAGGTAATGCACCTAGGGAAAAAGAACACCAAGACAGAGTACTGGATGGGAGGAGGGAGACTTGGTATTGCAGATGAGGAACGGGATCTGGGAGTTATCATTAGCAACTCATTTAAGCAATCTAGTCAGTGCAACAAGGCCTATAGCAAGGCTAATAGGACGCTGGGATGTATCAAGAGGAGTATTGATAGCAGAAGAAAGAGGTAATACTTCGCCTCTACAAATCCTTGGTGAGGCCTCACCTAGAGTCCTGCACCCAGTTCTGGAGTCCTCACCTTAGAAAGGAAAGGGATAGGTTGGAAACAGTGCAGCACAGAGTAACAAAAATGATTCAGGGCCAGCAGGGCAGATCCTTTGAGGAACACCTCAAGGCACTAAATATGTACTCACTGGAGACCAGAAGGGAGAGGGGAGATATGATAGAGACCTTCAAGTTCCTTACAGGAATTAACAGTGAACTGCGGGGAACTATTTAGCCTGAATACCAATTCGCGGTCACGTGGACATGAATGGAAATTAACAGGAGGTAGGTTCAGGAGGGATGTGAGGGAGTACGACTTTACGGAAAAGTAGTGGAACCTTGGAACAGTCTGTCAGCTGAGGTGGTGGGTGCGAAAACAGTCAGGGGATTTAAGCAGGGCTGGGACATAATGAAGGGAATGGTGGTTACTGGGGTCGACAGGACCAAGGAGGAGAATAGAGAGAGGACGGGAAGGGTTAGTACCCTGGAGGAGCAGTAGGCCCCAGGGATTATAGGGAACTTGAGCAGACTGGAGACCTCTGGTCTTTTTCTGCCATCATTGCTTAGGCTTCCTGATACTGCGATCCGTCCAGTTTTTTGATGTCAGTGTATGCAGAACATGGGGCGCACTCCATATGCATAAGCAGGGCTGTTTCTAAACTCAGTTTTATATATTAGGGGCCTTCTTGAACAAATTAGGGCACTGCTCAGCTAACAAGGTCATTGTTAGCTGAGCAGTGCTGTTGTTCTGCGATATCTAAAAATGAAAAACTGAGTTTAAAAATATTCATACTCATGTCAGTGAGCGCCACACCTCCATCTGTGACATCACAAAACGGCTCGCGCAGGGGTGGATCACAGCATCGGAAGGGAAAGGATCGCAGTCGCCCATGCAGCCAAATTACGATTCCTTCCTTCCAAAATAGAGAAATAAAGCGTTTAATTTTGGTGTAATGTGACTTGGGGCCAGGTAAGGGTCCTTCATGGTTCGGGGGTTGCAATGTTAAAGAGTAGGACAGGTGTTTTAAATCACTCTTCTCACCAGCTTTGCATAGAAGAAGCCACAAGCCTTCCTTCATTTCAGGACCAAGAGATGGTGTTTCAAAAAGGAATAAAAAATCTGGGCCAGCTTTCCCAGGAGTGTAGGGCCTACCAGCTTATGGAATTCACTTGTCAAGCCATTATTCCCTGGGTCTGTATTGGTTTTTAGAGAGAGGATAGCAGTAGCAATTTCATCAGCTGGAATCTTACCTGATAATAAAGGCAATAAATAGGCCCCCCGGGACCTGGGGTAAGTCAAGACAGAGAAAAAAGCCTCCCTGTATTAGACGTGAACCCAGGGCCAACAAGAACCGACTTCCTTGCAGAGAGCAGTTCCCCTACCACCTCCTTTTGCCAATGAGGAAGGGTTCAGTTTTCACCCCGGTCCTGCTATAAGATACTCATGGGGAAGATCCAGAAACAGACTGAACCAATTTCTGGTCAAAGAATTCATTGGACAGATCTTGGCTGATTTAAGGGAAAGGGGAAATTGGTTAGCTAGGAAACGCACACTAAGCCGGAGGTTGTTTCCAGGTGTGACCTGGGAGCACAAGGAAGTTGTGACTTGTTGAGGGTCACACAGTATGCAGATAGTGGCTGATGGGATTCAAACCCTTGTCTTCAGGTTTGCAGCTCAGTGCCCTAAACCACTATGCTATACTGCCTCCTGCAGCTCCTTTAAGCTGGAGAGAAGAGGAAACAAAGAAAGAAAATCAATTCTTATGGCAAAAAGCCCTCTGTGATATGTGGGATTCCTTCTTTTCATAATTTAAAATAGGCATCTGTTAACCCAGAAGTATCTACTATAGAAGCTGGAAAGGACACATTGCTGAATAGTTTTTTTGTTCTGGTGTTGGCTCCATGGCCTAAATGGGAGAGACTGCAGTTGAAGTCTCCACCCAAAATTACCGTTGTGGCTATAAACAGATAAGGCTGTATGATTTTAATTATCTCAGTTCTGCCAGATTTAAATCGAAGAAGAGTAGGGGAAGATTCTAGGGACATGGATATGTTGTTCATCCACACTGTCTGGCAGGTATCCTTGCCGCTTTAAATCTTGCCGGAAGGTCTTCAAGCTGGCTTCTCCCACCCACCCGGGTGGTAAAACTCACGGCTCCACCCCATGACGTCAGATCTTCCTTACCGCTTGGAAGCTCAGGTTCCCTCCTTAACACTCTGCGTATAAGACTGGGTCCTAATTCTTGGGTTTCAATTTAAAGTTTTGCATTATAGACTTGGTCTTCTATCCTCATGGCTGCAATGGACAAATCGACTCCTGGTTTCGGCGGTGCCCTTGAGGTGAAGATGTCTCGACGGATCCGCACTCCACGTGTGTCTACTGTTTGGCCTTGAGCACGACCCCGAGCTTGCGACCTGTGCTCTTCCTTCTCAACCTCGTCCTCGAGGGCGTGCCTCGTTTACAACTGGGGGCGCCCGGCGTTTCCTCCGGTAAAGTCAAAGAGGCCCGGTCAGCGGTTTCTGCGGCGGCGGGCTTGGCGGATCAGCTAGAGCAGATGATCGCCCTCGAAGAGGAGGCGGCGCGGGACGCATCTTCCTTGACCGCGGCATTTATCCCGCTCTCCCTGGGTTCCTCTTACACAGCTTTCTTTAAGGAGCTTTGTCTGTCCCTCTCCACTAGAGGAGAGGGACCAACGTCTGCTGGACCTTCTTCTCGGTCCAAGAAGAAAGACAAGGGTAAGTCCCTCCGTCGACGCTCTTGGGAGCGGGAAAGTCTCTGTCCCGAGTTGTCAGCCGTCGACTTCGGTTGATCGTTAGGCTTGACCACTGGTCTCACGGTGTCCCCATCAGGTCAGTTAGGTCAGTTGGCCGAGACTCCCGTTAGCTTGATGACGAGGATCTTTCTCGACCCGTTGGACTGGTTGTCGACCGTGAGCCGAAATCCCTCTCCCGTTCCCCGGTGGGAGTTGAGGATCCTGCAGGCTTGCCAGTGCCTCTGTTTCTGGAGCCTTGGGCGAACCCTCTGAGCCGAGGGAGGAGCCGGTTCCACCCGTCCCTTCCCCGCACCGTCCTCGGAAAGGCCGAGGTTCTCAGTCTCTGTCTCGGACTTCTTCGCGGTCCAGCTGATCCCGCCGTCGTAGGTGGTCTCGGTCTCAGCACCGTGGTGAGCGGCGCCGCCCCTCGTCGTCGTCCTCAGATGAGGGGAGGCTTCGACGTAAGTTACGTCGACGATACAAGGACCTCATGTGGCAACAGCTCCTTCTGACCGGGAACAAGCCGACGCCGTCGCCTTCCCCGGCCATTAAGTGGCTGTCACCGGAGCGGCAGAAACAACCCCTCGTTTTACCGAGGAGCCTGTTCCCAGGCCGGTTGTTCGGCCAAAACCAGCTGCCCCACCAATTCCGGTGGAACCTCCGCCTCCACAGCCGCTGTTTGGGGCTCCGACCAAGAACTCTCGGTCGGCTCAGGGTCTGCCCCATAGGCTGTTGGTCACCCTCACTCCCGATCGTCCTCAGCAGGTGGAGGGTGGCTCAGGCCCGAGGCAGCTCTTTGCGGACTCTTCTGAGTCAGATGACGATTCCTCCCTTTTCTCCAAGCGAGTGGACTTGGAGTCCTCTGGAGGTCAGTCGCTGGACGACAGCCCTTCGTCCTTCCTGGGTTTACTCAGGCTCATCTCGGAGTCCACCGGGATGCAGCTCGAGCCCGTATCCAAGCGGGCCAGGTATCCCCTCACGGAGATATTGGACCGAGGGGATTCCCCTACGGAGGCCTTTCCTGTGGCTGAGGCCATTGTGGGCCCGGCCTTGGAGCTCTGGCAGCGCCCTGCTTCCTGCCCTGCGCCTTCGGCCAGGATGGCCAGGAAGTATGCGGTCCCTACCGGTTCCCTGTCCGGTTTCTCGGAACATCCCTCAGCCGAGGGGTTAGTTACCGACAGCATTTTCCGGCGTGCTGGAAACGCTAGGGACGTGGACAAACCTCCCAACAAGGAGTCCAAGAAATTGGACTATGCCGGGGGAAAAGTCTACGCTGCGTCCTCCCTTGGCCTTCGTCAGGCAAGCTCGGCGTGCTGATGGCACATTTCTCCCATGCCCTGTTGGGCTCCCTGGACGAGGTAGTCCCTCATCTCCCGGCTGACCTGCAGACCACGGTTAGGCAGGTGCGGGACCAGGGCAGGGCAGTGGCCAAGCAGCAACTTAAGACTGCTCTGGACATTGGAGACTCATGAGCCAGGTCAGTCACGGCACGCAGTGGCTGTCGCCTGTCCGGGCATGGCTGCTGAGGATATCCACCTTCCTAGCGGATACCCAGCACAAATTGGCAGATGTCCCTTCCTGGGGACCAACCTCTTCGGCCCTGGGTGGAAGCCACCTCCAGAGGATCGAAAAGTCCAATACCACCTTGAACTCGGTCTCATCCGCTCAGAGGACAAGGACGCAGACCCAACCCAAGCCCTTTACGTCTGTCCTGCGCCTCTGGCCCAGCAACCCAGGGCCAGCAGGCTCGCCTTAGCGTCCCAAACCCAAGCCAGCGGCTTCCTCCTCCAGGAAGCAGGGAGGTAAAGGCCAGGTGGTCCCTCGGCGGTCCCTCCTCCAAGCCTGCACAGTGGACGGCTGAGGGGTGTCTCCTCCAACCTCGTCACCTCACCCAGGTTCCCCGTGGAAGGCGGCTCCATTCTTCCTTTCCGCTGGTCTGCTATTACCACAGACCGGTGGGTGTTGGAAGTGGTAGGAAAGGGCCTGCCTCTGGAGTTCGAGCAGGCCCCACCCTTCAGAGCCGTCGCACCTCGGGGGGCCTCGGAGTCCGAAGCCTCGCTGTCAGCTCACCGAGCCGACATCGCTCTCCTCCTCGAGAAGGAGGTGATAAGAGAGGTAGCGGACCCTCCCTCAAACCCGGGGTTCGTGTCCAGGTACTTCCTGGTTCCGAAACGGACGGGGGGCTGGCGCCCCATTCTCGACCTACACGACCTAAACAAGTTCCTAAGGTCTTGAACCTTCAGGATGGTCACTCTGGCTCACATAATGCCATCCTTGGAACACGGCGTGTGGTTCTGCTCTCTGGACTTTACAGGACGCGTTCTTTCACGTCCCTATCCGTCCGTCCCATCAAAGGTTCCTTCGCTTTCGAGCGGAGGGATCCCTTTTTGAGTTCCAAGCCATGCCCTTCGGCTTATCTCCAGCTCCCAGGGTCTTCACCAAATGCATGGCAGTGGTGACAGCATTCCTGCGGCGCCGAGGGGTCTGGGTTTACCCTTACCTGGACGATTGGCTGATTGCAGCCCCCTCCAGACAGGAGGTGGAGCAGTCCAGAGATCTGGCCCTCCAGGTTTGCTCTCAGGTCGGCCTCCTCATCAACGAGGCCAAGTCGGAACTCGAGCCGAAGCAGGTGATTCTTTCATCAGGGCACGGCTCCCGGCGGACAGGGTCGAGGTTCTTTCCTCCTTTGCCCAATCATTTCTGGTTGGGCAATGCGCCCTGCCGGGACTTCCTGCGCCTCCTGGGTCTCATGGCGGCCTGTACCAGCGTAGTCCGTTGGGCCCGCTGGAACATGCGCCCCCTTCAGTGGGGGCTGGCCAGCCAGTGGTCCCAACGCTGCGATCCATTGGACCAGCTAGTGGCGGTGACCCAGGGGATGTGAGCGCTCTCCAGTGGTGGACCGTTCCAGTTCATCTGCAGGAGGGCATCCGTTTGTCCGCCCTGAGCCGGCGGTCTCTCTATCGACCGATGCCTCTCTGATGGGTTGGGGTGCCCATCTGGGGAACACTGAGCCGCGGCCTCTGGTCCCGAGGGAGTCTCGATGCCACATCAACCTGCTGGAGCTCCGGCGGTCTGCCTAGCCCTCACCGCCTTTGCTCCGTTTCTTGAGGTCAAGTGGCCCGGGTCCAGACGGACAATACCACGACCATGTACTATCTAAACCGCCAGGGCGGGACGCGCTCCATGCTTCTATGCAAGGAAGCTCTCCGCATCTGGTCACTCGTGCGCAGCCTGGAGGCAGATCACCTAGCCATTCATGTGGCAGGAGCCTCCAACACCATGGCCGATGCACTAAGCCGGATAGGGGCTGCGTCCCACGAGTGGTCTCTCCTGCCAGAGGTAGTACAAGATCTATTCTCCCATTGGGGCACACCTCAGGTGGACCTGTTTGCCTCCAGGGAGAATGCGAAGCTGAGGCTGTTCCATGCCCCCCCCTCAGCAGGGATCGCTGCAGGGGGATGCCTTCTCGAGGCCGTGGACCCCGGGCCTCTTCTCGGCTTTCCTCCGTTCGCCTTGATACACAGGTGCTGCTCAAAGCAAGGAGGACAAGGCAGTGATTCTGATAGCCCCAGACTGGCCCGCCAGTACTGGTACCCAGATCTCCTCAGCCTCAGCTCCAGGCTCCCGAGGCAGCTTCCAGCTCGCCCGGACCTGCTCTCAGTCAATCAGGGAAGGTATTCCTTCCGGACCTTCAATCCTGCACCTGGCGGCCTGGTTCCTGGCTGGCAGGTTCCAGGCCTTGGGTCTTTCCGGCGGAGGTCCTCAACGTGGTTGAGTCCCTCAAAGTCGACCAGAAAATGCTACCTTCAAATGGAAAAGATTTTCCATTTGGTGTCAGAAAGGGCCTGGACCCTTCCTCCTGTTCCTTGGCGAGCATATTGGACTACCTTTGGTCCCTTTCTCAGCAAGGGCTTGGGTCGTGACCCTTAAGGTGCACCTGGCAGCCATCTCTGCTTACAGGCGCGGGCAGGAAGCAGTCAGTGGTGCAGGAGAAGGTGGTCTGGCGCTTTTCAAAGGCCTTGATCACATTCCCTCGATGCGAGAACCTCCACCTCTGTGGGATCTACTGCTGGTACTGGCAAAGCTCATGGGCAAGCCATTGAACCAATGCACAGGTGTGAACTCTCTCACCTGTCGTGGAAGACCGCCTTCTTGGTGGCTATCCGCCAGCCAGAAGGATGGGAGAGCTCCAGGCGCTCTGCATCGAGTCTCCTTACCTGGTCTTCCACAGGGACAAGGTTGTCCTCGCCCCACCGAAATTCCTTCGAAGGTTGGTGTCGGAGTTTCACCTTAACCAGGTGTTGTCTCTGCGGTGTTATACCCCAGTCACACCTCGGAGGCCGAATATAGGCTCCATACTCTGGACCCTAGAAGGGGCGCTGCTACTATAAGGGCGCACGGCTGAAATTCTGGGAGAGGTTCGCCAGCTGTTTGTCACCTACGCTGAAGCCGCACCTGGCAGACCTGCAGCCAAGCGGACGATAGGCAGGTGGGTCACCTCCTGCATAGATCTCTGCTATAAGTTGGCGAGCATGGAGCCTCCCAGAGGGATAAGAGCTCATTCTACCCGCCATACTGCCGCATCGGTGGCTGCTTCCAGGGATGTCCCTATCCAGGAAATCTGCAGGGCTGCTACCTGGAAGTCAGCACACACCTTCATCACCCATTACCACATCGACCTTGAGTCACTCCAGGATGCTGGTTTTGGGGCCTCGGTTCTCCAGTCTTTGTTCCCTAAGTAGGGGGTGTGCGCCTTGCCTCCCTCCTCCCGGAGAACTGCTAGGAGTCTGCCAGACAGTGTGGATGAACAACATATCCATGTCCCTAGAAATACAGGTTACTCACCTTAACAGTAGTTCTAGAGAATGTATATGTTGTTCATCCTATTCTCCAACCTCGGCTTGACGCGCGGCCTGGAGCACCAGCCCGGGCCAGATCTAGCGTCATGGGGGTGAGCCGACAGTTTTACCACCGGGTGGGTGGGAGGAGCCAGCTTGAAGACCTTCCGGCAAGATTTAAAGCGGCAAGGATACCTGCCAGACAGTGTGGATGAACAACATATACCATTCCTAGAACTCCTATTACAGGTGAGTAACCTGTATTTCCCTGATCTGTCTTCGAGGGTGGAGCTCTTGTAGCAGGTAATACCATTAGGATTGAAGGCGGCAGGACCTCATGGAAAACTTGTAGCTAGCAGTCTGAGGCAGGGCACCACACCCGACATCGGCTGTGCCCGATGTCAGATGTGGTATAAAGGGGACGATCACCTGGCGCCATCTCAGTTATTTTCCCGCCGTCAGCCCGCGTGGTTTGGCTCCTCTGACGCCATCCTTTGCAGTTGATAGCCATCAAATGTCAGAAGTCCTTAGTTCTTCAAAAAGCCTTTCAAACAATGCCTCGTATGTCGTCAGCTTCTCCCCATCATGTGCAAAAGGCAAAAGTGTGCGTGGTGGAAGTAGATCCCAGCTAAAGATGCACACGCAGCCTTCCCTTCTCTGCCTAGGCTCAGAACACCAGCCCGACGCCTGCACACATTGCCAGAAGTTAAACCAGAAGACACGCGCCAGGACGGCCAACGCACTCAAGACCTTCCTGCTAGAAAAGAAGCTTGTGGCCATGCAGCAAGGATCAGGAGCCAGCTCATCCTCTCCCGCCAGGGATTCCCCACCCAAAGATAGGTCATTAGGGGGGAAGCCTCACCACAGGGATAAGGATCGAGCCAGGTCTCATCTTCCTCGTCCTCCAGCTGGAGGTCCGATTCGGTTCTGGCCCAGTCGTCCGAACCTTCCTGCATGTCTAAGTCTGTTCTCGCCTCCTCTCAGGGCAAACTTCAGGAGTCGGCCTCGTCGGGACACCATCACTCTTCCCTGGCTCATCGACCCCTAAAACCCTCTGGGTCAATCAATCAAAATCAATCAAAATCTTTATTTAGTCAGGCGAACATCATTGAGCGTAGCTCATTTACAAGATGGACCTGAGTGGTCATACAAATCAGAGTACAAGTATTTTTTTTTTTTTTTACATGGACAAGAAAATAACATAAACAATAGTACAATGACATAAAATGATAGTAAACAAAAATTTATATATATACAAGGCACAGTAAAATCACTTAACCTGTAAAAGTAATATAGCAGGATAGTATGCAAATAATAGGGCCTTTATGGCTTTATAAGAATATAGCAGCTGACTGGATAATAGAAGGAGAACTAAACAGAATGGAATAGGGAAGGGGAATGTAGGTTGGATGGGAGATTAGGCCTTATGGAAGCAGTTGCAGAACTCTGGGAATAGGGTGGAGAATAATCTTTTGAAGGATGATAAGGGTAAGAGGGTATTTAGATTCAAAGAATTTTGGAGTGAGTTCAAGTAACTGCTAGGGAGTAGCTGATAGCAGCCTCCCAAACCGGGTGCAGGCATTAGAACCTTTAACATGATGAGTTTACTGATCCTTAAGGTGTATGGCCTAGAAGTAATTCGGTAAAACAGTCTGTGATATAGGAGGGAGTTTGCCTGATAAAGCTTTGAAGATCCAGATTGCAGCATTCCTATTTCTTCTGTGTTGTAGGGATGTCAATTAACTGCCATGTAAAGAGAGCAATGATGGGTGTTGAGGGAAGGTCAGTAATAAATCTGATGGATCTATGATACAGGGTGTCCAGCTTATTTAAGAGTGAGAGTGAGCAATGACCATAGAGAAAGTCAGCAAAATCAATGAGGGATAGAAATGATGCCTGGATTAATCTTTGTTTGGAGTCTCTGGTAAGATAGTGTTTTATTCTGTAAAATAGGCCAAGCCTTTGTCTCAACTTTTTTAGTAGCTCTTCAATATGGACAGAGTAGTCAAGCTTATTATCAATCCAGACTCCAAGATATTTGAATTTGTCCACAAATTCCAGCTTCTCTCCAAGTAAGGTGAATAATTGTGAGGTGGTGGGTGATGGGGTAATGGCAGAGCAACTCTTTGTGGCAAAGAACATAGCTTTTGTTTTTGGCATTTAGAAGTAGTTTTTTCCAATAGATTGTGTTGTAGGATGGAGAATTCTGACTGCAACAGTTCACGAAGCTTTTGATAATGAGGGTTGCTGACATATAATACAGTATCATCAGCAAATAGATGAATGCTAGAGTGGAGAGATTGGCATCAATATTAATTATAAATGGCAAAGAGGATGGGGCCAAGAATAGAGCTTCATGTACACCTCTTAGCAGTGGTTTAGAGGTGGATAGGTAATTTTCATTTTTTACCAATTGTGGCCTATCAGTTAGATAGCACTTAAACCAACTGAGTGAGAGAGAATCCAGGCCTAGAGAGCTAAGGGAGGTGATTAATGATTCATGATCCACTGTATCAAATGCTTTACTCAAATCCAGGAACACAGCACAGGTACTATTCTTCTTATCCAAGGCAATCTGCCAATCATTAGTTACTTTGGCTAGGGCAGAAATGGTGCTATGCCTTGATCTAAATCCCGATTGTGCTGGATTTAGGAGGTTGTTTTTATCCAGATAGGCCCTTAATTGTGAATTTACTAATTTTTCAAGCATCTTGGATAGTAACACCACTACTGAAGGCTGAGAGGGGACATGATCACAGTGTTCTGATTACTAAAGGGGACAAACAGTGTGGAGTATACACTACTACCAAAGGCTGAGAAGGGACATGACCACTGTTCTGAATACTAAAGGGGATAGACAGGATGGAGTATTCACAGATACAGAAGGCTGAGAGAGAACAGGTTCACAGTTTTCTGAATACTAAAGGGAATAGGCAGGGTGGAGTATACACAGATACAGAAGGAAGAGAGAGGACATGATCATAATGTTCTGAATACTAAAGAGGATAGACGAGTGGAGTATACACAGATACAGAAGGCTGAGAGGGACATGATCACAGTGTTCTGAATACTAAAAGGATAGACAGGGTGGCACATACTCAGATACAGAAGGCTGAGAGGGGACATGATCACAGTTTTCTGAATACTAAGGGGGATAGATGGGTGGAGTAAACACAGATGCAGAAGGCTGAGAGTGGACATGAGCACAATGTTCTGAATACTAAAGGGGACAGACAGGGTGGGGTATACACAGATACAGAAGGAAGAGAGGGGACATGATTTCAGTTTTCTGAATACTAAATTGGATAGACAAGTGGAGTATACATGGATACAGAAGGTGGAGAGGGACATTATCACAGTGTTCTGAATACTAAAGGAGATAGATGGGTGGAGTGAACACAGATTCAGAAGGCTAAGGGGGGCATGATCACAGTATTCTGAATACTAAAGGATAGACAGGAGAAGTATATACAGATACAGAAGGCTGAGAGGGACATGATCACAGTGTTGTGAATACTAAAGGGACAAACAGGATGTAGTGTACACCAATAAAAAGGCTGTGAAGGGACATGATCACAGTGTTCTGAATACTAGAGGGAATAGGTAGGGTGGAATATACACAGATAGAGAATGCTGAAAAGGGACATGATCATAGTGTTCTGAATACTAAAATGGATAGACAGGGTTTAGTACACACAGATACAGAAGGAAGAAAGAGGACATGATCATGATGTTCTGAATACTAAAGGGAATAGATGGTGGCGTATACACAGATGCAGGAGGCTGAGAGGGGCATGATCATGGTTTTATGAAGACTAAAGGGGACAGACAGGGTTGAGTATACACAGATACAGAAGGCTGAGAGGGAACATGGTCACAGTATTCTGAATACTAAAGGGAATAGACAGGGTAGGGAATACAAAGATGCAGAAGGCAAAGAGGGGACATTATATATAACGCTACAGAACGTTGAGACGGGCTATGATCACAACATTGTGAATACTAAAGGGGAAAAACAGGAGAAAGTATACACCAATACAGAAGGCTAAGAGGGGACATGATCACAGTGTTCTGATTACTAAATGGGATGGACAGGGTGGAGTATACACCAGTACGAAAGGCTGAGAAGGGACATGATCACAGTGTTCTGAATAATAAAGAGGACAGGCAGGGTGGAGTATACACAGATACAGAAGGCTGAGAGGAGACATGATCACAGTGTTCTGAATACTAATGGGTATCGACAAGGTGGAGTATACACATACAGAAGGCTGAGAGGAGGCATGTTCACAGTGTTCTGAATACTAAAGGGGATAGACAGGGTAGTGTATACACAGATATAGAAGGCTGAGAGGGGACATGATCACTGTGTTCTTAATACTAAAGGGAATAGACAGGGTAGGGTATGCACAGATACAGAAGGTCAAGAGGGGACATGATCACAGTGCTGTGAACAGTAAAGGGGATAGACAGGGTGGAGTATACACAGATACAGAAGGCTGAGAGGGGGCATTATCACAGCATTGTGAATACTAAAGGGGACAAACAGGAGAACGTATACTCCAATACTGAATGCTGAGAAGGGACATGATCACGGTGTTCTGATTACTAAAGCAGACAGACAGGGTGGAGTATACACAGATTCAGAAGGCTGAGAAGACATGATCATAGTTCTCAATACTAAAGGGAATAGACAGGGTAGGGTATAGACAGATACAGAATGTCAAGAGGCGCATGATCACAGTGTTCTGAATGCTAAAGGGGACAAACAGGGAAAGTATACACCGATACTGAAGGCTGAGAGGAACATGATCACAGTGTTGTGAATACTAAAGGGGACATACAGGATGTAGTTTACACCAATAAAAGGGTGAAGGGACATGATCACAGTGTTCTGAATACTAAAGGGAATAGGCAGGGTCGAGTATACACAGATAGAAAAGGCTGAAAGGGACATGATCATATTGTTCTGAATACTAAAATGGATAGACTGGGTTGAGTATACACAGATACAGAAGGAAGAGAGGGGACTTTATCACGATGTTCTGAATACTAAAGGGGATAGATGGATTGGAGTATACACAGATACAGAAGGCTGAGAGGGAACATGATCACAGTGTTCTGAATACAAAGGGAATAAAAAGGGTAGGGTATACACAGATACAGAAGGCCAAGAGGTGACATGATCACAGTGTTGTGAATACTAAAGGGACAGGCAGGAAGGAGTATATAACACTACAGAAGGTTGAGAGAGTGCATGATCACAGCATTGTGAATACTAAAGAGCACAAACATGAGAAAGTATACGCCAATACTGAAGGCTGAGAGGGACATTATCACGGTGTTCTGATTACTAAAGGGACAGACAGGGTGGAGTATACACAGATACAGAAGGCTGAAAGGGACATGATCACAGTCTTGTGAATACTAAATGGGATAGACAGGGTGGTGTATACACAGATACAGAAGACTAGGAGGAGATGATCACAGTGTTCTGAATACTAAAGGGACAGAAAGGATGTAGTATACACAGATACAGAAGGCTGAAAGGGGACTGGTCATAGTGTTCTGAATACTAAAATGGATAGACAGGGTTGAGTATACACAGATACAGAAGAAGAGGGGACATGATCCGATGTTCTGAATACTAAAGAGGATAGATGGGTTCAGTATACACAGATACAGAAGGCTGAGAGGGATGTGATCACAGTGTTCTGAATACTAAAGGGATAGACAGGGTGGAGTATACATAGATACAGAAGGCTGAGAGGCGTCATGATCACAGTTTTCTGAATACTAAAGGGGACAGACAGGGTGGTGTATACATAGATACAGAAGGCTGAGACATGATCACATTTTTCTGAATACTAAAGCAGATAGATGGGTGGTGTACACACAGATACAGAAGGCTGAGAGGGGACTTGATCACACTGTTATGAATACTAAAGGGGACATACAGGATGTAGTTTACACCAAAAAAAAGGCTGAGAAGGGACATGATCACAGTGTTCTGAATACTAAAGGGAATAGGCAGGGTGGAGTATACACAGATACAGAAGGCTGAAAGGGAACATGATCATATTATTCTGAATACTAAAATGAATAGACATGGTTGAGTATACACAGATACAGAAGGAAGAGAGGGGACATGATTACAATGTTCTGAATACTAAAGGGGATAGATTGGTGGAGTATACACAGATACAGAAGGCTGAGAGAGGGTATGATCTCAGTTTTCTGAATACTAAAGGATAGACAGGTGATGTATACACAGATACAGAAAGCTGAGAGGAACATGATCACAGTGTTCTGAATACTAAAGGAATAAACAGGGTAGGGTATACACAGATACAGAAGGCCAAGAGGGACATGATCACAGTGTTGTGAATACTAAAGGTGACAGGCAGGATGGAGTATAAGCCACAGAAGGTTGAGAGGGTGCATGATCACAGCATTGTGAATACTAAAGGGCACAAACAGGAGAAAGTATGCACCACTACTGAAGGCTGAGAGGGACATGATCACAGTGTTGTGATTACTAAAGGGACAAACAGTGTGGAGTATACACTACTACCAAAGGCTGAGAAGGGACAGGATCACTGTTCTGAATACTAAAGGGGATTAGACAGGATGGTGTATTCACAGATACAGAAGGCTGAGAGAGAACAGGTTCACAGTTTTCTGAATACTAAAGTGAATAGGCAGGGTGGAGTATACACAGATACAGAAGGAAGAGAGAGACCATGATCACAATGTTCTGAATACTAAAGAGGATAGACAAGTGGAGTATACACAGATACAGAAGGCTGAGAGGGGACATGATCACAGTGTTCTGAATACTAAAGGGGACAGACAGGGTGGAGTATGTACAGATACAGAAGGCTGAAAGGGGACATGATCACAGTGTTCTGAATACTAAAAGGGATAGACAGGGTGGCACATACTCAGATACAGAAGGCTGAGAGGGGACATGATCACAGTTTTCTGAATACTAAGGGGATAGATGGGTGGAGTAAACACAGATGCAGAAGGCTGAGAGTGGACATGAGCACAATGTTCTGAATACTAAAGGGACAGAGAAGGGTGGGGTATACACAGATACAGAAGGAAGAGGGACATGATCTCAGTGTTCTGAATACTAAATTGGATAGATAGGTGGAGTATACATGGATACAGAAGGTGGAGAGGACATTATCACAGTGTTCTGAATACTAAAGGAGATAGATGGGTGGAGTGAACACAGATTCAGAAGACTAAGGGGCATGATCAAGTATTCTGAATACTAAAGGGGATAGACAGGGTGAGTATATACAGATACAGAAGGCTGAGAGGGACATGATCACAGTGTTGTGAATACTAAAGGGGACAAACAGGATGTAGTGTACACCAATAAAAAAGGCTGTGAAGGGACATGATCACAGTGTTCTGAATACTAGAGGGAATAGGTAGGGTGGAATATACACAGATAGAGAATGCTGAAAGGGGACATGATCATAGTGTTCTGAATACTAAAATGGATAGACAGGGTTTAGTACACACAGATACAGAAGGAAGAAAGAGGACATGATCATGATGTTCTGAATACTAAAGGGAATAGATGGTGGCATATACACAGATACAGGAGGCTGAGAGGGGCATGATCATGGTTTATGAAGACTAAAGGGACAGACAGGGTTGAGTATACACAGATACAGAAGGCTGAGAGGAACACGGTCACAGTATTCTGAATACTAAAGGGAATAGACAGGGTGGGAATACAAAGATACAGAAGACAAAGAGGGACATTATATATAACGCCACAGAACGCTGAGACGGGTATGATCACAACATTGTGAATACTAAAGGGAAAAACGGAGAAAGTATACACCAATACAGAAGGCTAAGAGAGGACATGGATCACAGTGTTCTGATTACTAAATGGGATGGACAGGGTGGAGTATACACCAGTACGAAAGGCTGAGAAGGGACATGATCACAGTGTTCTGAATACTAAAGAGGACAGGCAGGGTGAAGTATACACAGATACAGAAGACTGCGAAAAGACATGATCACAGTGTTCTGAATACTAAAGGGACTAGGCAGGGTCGAGTATACACAGATACAGAAGGCTGAGAGGAGACATGATCACAGTGTTCTGAATACTAATGGTATCGACGAGGTGGAGTATACACATACAGAAGGCTGAAAGGGGCATGTTCACAGTGTTCTGAATACTAAAGGGGATAGACAGGGTTGTGTATACACAGATTTAGAAGGTTGAGAGGGGACATGATCACAGTGTTCTTAATACTAAAGGGAATAGACAGGGTAGGGTATGCACAGATACAGAAGGTCAAGAGGGGACATGATCACAGTGCTGTGAACAGTAAAGGGGATAGACAGGGTGGAGTATACACAGATACAGAAGGCTGAGAGGGGGCATTATCACAGCATTGTGAATACTAAAGGGGACAAACAGGAGAACTTTTACTCCAATACTGAATGCTGAGAAGGGACATGATCACGGTGTTCTGATTACTAAAGCAGACAGACAGGGTGGAGTATACACAGATTCAGAAGGCTGAGAAGACGTGATCATAGTGTTCTGAATACTAAAGGGAATAGACAGGGTAGGGTATAGACAGATACAGAATGTCAAGAGGCGGCATGATCACAGTGTTCTGAATGCTAAAGGGAACAAACAGGAGAAAGTATACACCGATACTGAAGGCTGAGAGGGGACATGATCACAGTGTTGTGAATACTAAAGGGGACATACAGGATGTAGTTTAGACCAATAAAAAAGGGTGAGAAGGGACATGATCACAGTGTTCTGAATACTAAAGGGAATAGGCAGGGTCGAGTATACAGAGATAGAAAAGGCTGAAAGGGACATGATCATATTGTTCTGAATACTAAAATGGATAGACTGGGTTGAGTATACACAGATACAGAAGGAAGAGAGGACTTTATCACGATGTTCTGAATACTAAAGGGATAACGGATGGAGTGTACACAGATACAGAAGGCTGAGAGGGAACATGATCACAGTGTTCTGAATACAAAAGGAATAAAAGGGTAGGGTATACACAGATACAGAAGGCAAGAGGTGACATGATCACAGTGTTGTGAATACTAAAGGGACAGGCAGGAAGGAGTATATAACACTACAGAAGGTTGGAGAGTGCATGATCACAGCATTGTGAATACTAAAGGGCACAAACATGAGAAAGTATACGCCAATACTGAAGGCTGAGAGGGGACATTATCACGGTGTTCTGATTACTAAAGGGGATAGACAGGGTGGAGTATACACTGATACAGAAGGCTGAGAGGGGGACATGATCACAGTCTTGTGAATACTAAATGGGATAGACAGGGTGGTGCATACACAGATACAGAAGGCTAGGAGGGGAGATGATCACAGTGTTCTGAATACTAAATGGGACAGAAAGGATGTAGTATACACAGATACAGAAGGCTGAAAGGGGACATGGTCATAGTGTTCTGAATACTAAAATGGATAGACAGGGTTGTGTATACACAGATACAGAAGGAAGAGAGGGGACATGATCACGATGTTCTGAATACTAAAGAGGATAGATGGGTGGAGTATACACAGATACAGAAGGCTGAGAGGGGATGTGATCGCAGTGTTCTGAATACTAAAGGGGATAGACAGGGTGGAGTATACATAGATACAGAAGGCTGAGAGGGGTCATGATCACAGTTTTCTGAATACTAAAGGGACAGACAGGTGGTGTATACATAGATACAGAAGGCTGAGACATGATCACATTTTTCTGAATACTAAAGGAGATGGGTGGTGTACACACAGATACAGAAGGCTGAGAGGGGACATGATCACAGTGTTGTGAATACTAAAGGGGACATACAGGATGTAGTTTACACCAAAAAAAAAGGCTGAGAAGGGACATGATCACAGTGTTGTGAATACTAAAGGGAATAGGCAGGGTGGAGTATACACAGAAACAGAAGGCTGAAAGGGAACATGATCATATTGTTCTGAATACTAAAATGACTAGACATGGTTGAGTATACACAGATACAGAAGGAAGAGAGGGACATGATCACAGTGTTCTGAATAGTAAAGGGTATGGACAGGGTGGAGTATATACATACAGAAGGCTGAGACAGGGCATGATTACAGTTTTCCACATTCTAAAGGGATATACAGGGTGGGGTATACACAGATACAGAAGGATGAGAGGAAACATGATCACAATGTTGTGAATACTAAAGGGACATACAGGATGTAGTTTACACCAATAAAAGGGTGAGAAGGACATGATCACAGTGTTCTGACTACTAAAGGGAATAAGCAGGGTCCAGTATACACAGATAGAAAAGGCTGAAAGGGACATGATCATATTGTTCTGAATACTAAAATGGATAGACTGGGTTGAGTATACACAGATACAGAAGGAAGAGAGGGACATGATCCGATGTTCTGAATACTAAAGAGGATAGATGGGTGGAGTATACACAGATACAGAAGGCTGAGAGGGGATGTGATCACAGTGTTCTGAATACTAAAGGGGATAGACAGGGTGGAGTATACATAGACAAAGAGGGCTGAGAGGGGTCATGATCACAGTTTTCTGAATACTAAAGGGGACAGACAGGGTGGTGTATACATAGATACAGAAGGCATAGACATGATCACATTTTTCTGAATACTAAAGCGGATAGATGGGTGGTGTACACACAGGTACAGAAGACTGAGAGGGGACATGATCACAGTGTTGTGAATACTAAAGGGGACATACAGGATGTAGTTTGCACCAAAAAAAAAGGCTGAGAAGGGACATGATCACAGTGTTTTGAATACTAAAGGGAATAGGCAGGGTGGAGTATACACAGATACAGAAGGCTGAAAGGGAACATGATCATATTGTTCTGAATACTAAAATGGATAGACATGGTTGAGTATACACAGATACAGAAGGAGGAGAGCGGACATGATCACAGTTTTCTGAATAGTAAAGGGTTTGGACAGGGTGGAGTATATACATACAGAAGGCTGAGACGGGGCATGATTACAGTTTTCCACATACTAAAGGGGGATATACAGGGTGGGGTATACACAGATACAGAAGGATGAGAGGGAACATGATCACAGTGTTGTGAATACTAAAGGGGACATACAGGATGTAGTTTACACCAATAAAAAAGGGTGAGAAGGGACATGATCACAGTGTTCTGAATACTAAAGGGAATAGGCAGGGTCGAGTATACACAGATAGAAAAGGCTGAAAGGGGATATGATCATATTGTTCTGAATACTAAAATGGATAGACTGGGTTGAGTATACACAGATACAGAAGGAAGAGAGGGGACATGATCATGATGTTCTGAATACTAAAGAGGAGAGATGGGTGGAGTATACACAGATACAGAAGGCTGAGAGGGGACGTGATCACAGTGTTCTGAATTCTAAAGGGGATAGACAGGGTGGAGTATACATAGATACAGAAGGCTGAGAGGGGTCATGATCTCAGTTTTCTGAATAGTAAAGGGGACAGACAGGGTGGTGTATACATAGATCAGAAGGCTGAGACATGATCACATTTTTCTGAATACTAGCGGATAGATGGGTGGGTGTACACACAGATACAGAAGGCTGAGAGGGACATGATCACAGTGTTATGAATACTAAAGGGGACATAGAGGATGAGTTTACACCAAAAAAAGGCTGAGAAGGGACATGATCACAGTGTTCTGAATACTAAAGGAATAGGCAGGGTGGAGTATACACAGATACAGAAGGCTGAAAGGGAACATGATCATATTATTCTGAATACTAAAATGAATAGACATGGTTGAGTATACACAGATACAGAAGGAAGAGAGGGGACATGATTACAATGTTCTGAATACTAAAGGGGATAGATTGGTGGAGTATACACAGATACAGAAGGCTGAGAGAGGGTATGATCTCAGTTTTCTGAATACTAAAAGGGATAGACAGGGTGGTGTATACACAGATACAGAAAGCTGAGAGGGAACATGATCACAGTGTTCTGAATACTAAAGGGAATAAACAGGGTAGGGTATACACAGATACAGAAGGCCAAGAGGGGACATGATCACAGTGTTGTGAATACTAAAGGTGACAGGCAGGATGGAGTATGTAATGCTACAGAAGGTTGAGAGGGTGCATGATCACAGCATTGTGAATACTAAAGGGCACAAACAGGAGAAAGTATACACCACTACTGAAGGCTGAGAGGGGACATGATCACAGTGTTCTGATTACTAAAGGGGACAAACAGTGTGGAGTATACACTACTACCAAAGGCTGAGAAGGGACATGACCACTGTTCTGAATACTAAAGGGGGATAGACAGGATGGTGTATTCACAGATACAGAAGGCTGAGTGAGAACAGGTTCACAGTTTTCTGAATACTAAAGGGAATAGGCAGGGTGGAGTATACACAGATACAGAAGGAAGAGAGAGGACATGATCATAATGTTCTGAATACTAAAGAGGACAGATGAGTGGAGTATACACAGATACAGAAGGCTGAGAGGGGACATGATCACAGTGTTCTGAATACTAAAAGGGATAGACAGGGTGGCACATACTCAGATACAGAAGGCTGAGAGGGGACATGATCACAGTTTTCTGAATACTAAGGGGGATAGGTGGGTGGAGTAAACACAGATGCAGAAGGCTGAGAGTGGACATGAGCACAATGTTCTGAATACTAAAGGGGACAGACAGGGTGGGGTATACACAGATACAGAAGGAAGAGAGGGACATGATTTCAGTTTCTGAATACTAAATTGGATAGGCAGGTGGAGTATACATGGATAGAGAAGGTGGAGAGGACATTATCACAGTGTTCTGAATACTAAAGGAGATAGATGGGTGGAGTGAACACAGATTCAGAAGGCTAAGGGGCATGATCACAGTATTCTGAATACTAAAGGATAGACAGGGTGAAGTATATACAGATACAGAAGGCTGAGAGGGACATGATCACAGTGTTGTGAATACTAAAGGGACAAACAGGATGTAGTGTACACCAATAAAAAGGCTGTGAAGGGACATGATCACAGTGTTCTGAATACTAGAGGAATAGGTAGGGTGGAATATTCACAGATAGAGAATGAAAGGGACATGATCATAGTGTTCTGAATACTAAAATGGATAGACAGGGTTTAGTACACACAGATACAGAAGGAAGAAAGGACATGATCATGATGTTCTGAATACTAAAGGAATAGATGGTTGGCGATACAGATGCAGGAGGCTGAGAGGGCATGATCATGGTTTTATGAAGACTAAAGGGACAGACAGGGTTGAGTATACACAGATACAGAAGGCTGAGAGGAACATGGTCACAGTATTCTGAATACTAAAGGAATAGACAGGGTAGGAATACAAAGATACAGAAGGCAAAGAGGGACATTATATATAACGCTACAGAACGTTGGGATGGGGTATGATCACAACATTGTGAATACTAAAGGGGAAAAACAGGAGAAAGTATACACCAATACAGAAGGCTAAGAGGGGACATGATCACAGTGTTCTGATTACTAAATGGGATGGACAGGGTGGAGTATACACCAGTACAAAAGGCTGAGAAGGGACATGATCACAGTGTTCTGAATACTGAAGAGGACAGGCAGGGTGGAGTATACACAGATACAGAAGGCTGAGAGGAGACATGATCACAGTGTTCTGAATACTAATGGGTATCGACAAGGTGGCGTATACACATACAGAAGGCTGAGAGGAGGCATGTTCACAGTGTTCTGAATACTAAAGGGGATAGACAGGGTGGTGTATACACAGATAAAGAAGGCTGAGAGGGGACATGATCACAGTGTTCTTAATACTAAAGGGAATAGACAGGGTAGGGTATGCACAGATACAGAAGGTCATGAGGGGACATGATCACAGTGCTGTGAACAGTAAAGGGGATAGACAGGGTGGAGTATACACATATACACAGATACAGAAGGCTGAGAGGGGGCATTATCACAGTGTTCTGAATACTAAAAGGATAGACAGGGTGGCACATACTCAGATACAGAAGGCTGAGAGGGACATGATCACAGTTTTCTGAATACTAAGGGGATAGGTGGGTGGAGTAAACACAGATGCAGAAGGCTGAGAGTGGACATGAGCACAATGTTCTGAATACTAAAGGGACAGACAGGGTGGGGTATACACAGATACAGAAGGAAGAGAGGGACATGATTTCAGTTTCTGAATACTAAATTGGATAGGCAGGTGGAGTATACATGGATAGAGAAGGTGGAGGGACATTATCACAGTGTTCTGAATACTAAAGGAGATAGATGGGTGGAGTGAACACAGATTCAGAAGGCTAAGGGGCATGATCACAGTATTCTGAATACTAAAGGGGATAGACAGGGTGGATATATACAGATACAGAAGGCTGAGAGGGACATGATCACAGTGTTGTGAATACTAAAGGGGACAAACAGGATGTAGTGTACACCAATAAAAAAGGCTGTGAAGGGACATGATCACAGTGTTCTGAATACTAGAGGGAATAGGTAGGGTGGAATATTCACAGATAGAGAATGAAAGGGGACATGATCATAGTGTTCTGAATACTAAAATGGATAGACAGGGTTTAGTACACACAGATACAGAAGGAAGAAAGAGGACATGATCATGATGTTCTGAATACTAAGGGAATAGATGGTTGGCGTATCACAGATGCAGGAGGCTGAGAGGGGCATGATCATGGTTTTATGAAGACTAAAGGGGACAGACAGGGTTGAGTATACACAGATACAGAAGGCTGAGAGGGAACATGGTCACAGTATTCTGAATACTAAAGGGAATAGACAGGGTAGGGAATACAAAGATACAGAAGGCAAAGAGGGGACATTATATATAACGCTACAGAACGTTGAGATGGGGTATGATCACAACATTGTGAATACTAAAGGGGAAAAACAGGAGAAAGTATACACCAATACAGAAGGCTAAGAGGGGACATGATCACAGTGTTCTGATTACTAAATGGGATGGACAGGGTGGAGTATACACCAGTACAAAAGGCTGAGAAGGGACATGATCACAGTGTTCTGAATACTGAAGAGGACAGGCAGGGTGGAGTATACACAGATACAGAAGGCTGAGAGGAGACATGATCACAGTGTTCTGAATACTAATGGGTATCGACAAGGTGGCATATACACATACAGAAGGCTGAGAGGAGGCATGTTCACAGTGTTCTGAATACTAAAGGGGATAGACAGGGTGGTGTATACACAGATAAAGAAGGCTGAGAGGGGACATGATCACAGTGTTCTTAATACTAAAGGGAATAGACAGGGTAGGGTATGCACAGATACAGAAGGTCATGAGGGGACATGATCACAGTGCTGTGAACAGTAAAGGGGATAGACAGGGTGGAGTATACACATATACACAGATACAGAAGGCTGAGAGGGGGCATTATCACAGCATTGTGAATACTAAAGGGGACAAACAGGAGAACGTATACGCCAATACTGAATGCTAAGAAGGGACATGATCACGGTGTTCTGATTACTAAAGCGGACAGACAGGGTGGAGAATACACAGATTCAGAAGGCTGAGAAGGCATGATCATAGTGTTCTGAATACTAAAGGGAATAGACAGGGTAGGGTATAGACAGATACAGAATGTCAAGAGGGGGCATGATCACAGTGTTCTGAATGCTAAAGGGGACAAACAGGAGAAAGTATACACCGATACTGAAGGCTGAGAGGGGACATGATCACAGTGTTCTGAATACTAAATGGGACAGATAGGGTGGAGTATACACAGATACAGAAAACTGAGAAGGGACATGAACACTGTGTTCTGAATACTAAAGGGGAAAGACAGGATGGGGCATACACAGATATTGAAGGCTGAGAGGGGGCATGATCAGAGTGTTCTGAGTACTAAAAGGGTAAATGGTGGAATATACACAGATACAGAAGGCTGAGAGGGGACATGATCATATTGTTCTGAATACTAAAATGGATAGACTGGGTTGAGTATACACAGATACAGAAGGAAGAGAGGGGACTTTATCACGATGTTCTGAATACTAAAGGGGATAGACGGATGGAGTGTACACAGATACAGAAGGCTGAGAGGAACATGATCACAGTGTTCTGAATACAAAAGGAATAAAAAGGTAGGGTATACACAGATACAGAAGACCAAGAGGTGACATGATCACAGTGTTGTGAATACTAAAGGGGACAGGCAGGAAGGAGTATATAACACTACAGAAGGTTGAGAGGTGCATGATCACAGCATTGTGAATACTAAAGGCACAAACATGAGAAAGTATACGCCAATACTGAAGGCTGAGAGGGGACATTATCACGGTGTTCTGATTACTAAAGGATAGACAGGGTGGAGTATACACTGATACAGAAGGCTGAGAGGGACATGATCACAGTCTTGTGAATACTAAATGGGATAGACAGGGTGGTGCATACACAGATACAGAAGGCTAGGAGGAGATGATCACAGTGTTCTGAATACTAAATGGGACAGAAAGGATGTAGTATACACAGATACAGAAGGCTGAAGGGGACATGGTCATAGTGTTCTGAATACTAAAATGGATAGACAGGGTTGTGTATACACAGATACAGAAGGAAGAGAGGGGACATGATCACGATGTTCTGAATACTAAAGAGGATAGATGGGTGGAGTATACACAGATACAGAAGGCTGAGAGGGGATGTGATCGCAGTGTTCTGAATACTAAAGGGGATAGACAGGGTGGAGTATACATAGATACAGAAGGCTGAGAGGGGTCATGATCACAGTTTTCTGAATACTAAAGGGGACAGACAGGGTGGTGTATACATAGATACAGAAGGCTGAGACATGATCACATTTTTCTGAATACTAAAGGAGATGGGTGGTGACACACAGATACAGAAGGCTGAGAGGGACATGATCACAGTGTTGTGAATACTAAAGGGACATACAGGATGTGGTTACACCAAAAAAAGGGCTGAAAGGACATGATCACAGTGTTGTGAATACTAAAGGAATAGGCAGGTGGAGTATACACAGAAACAGAAGGCTGAAAGGGAACATGATCATATTGTTCTGAATACTAAAATGACTAGACATGGTTGAGTATACACAGATACAGAAGGAAGAGAGGGGACATGATCACAGTGTTCTGAATAGTAAAGGGTATGGACAGGGTGGAGTATATACATACAGAAGGCTGAGACAGGGCATGATTACAGTTTTCCACATTCTAAAGGGGATATACAGGGTGGGGTATACACAGATACAGAAGGATGAGAGGGAACATGATCACAATGTTGTGAATACTAAAGGGGACATACAGGATGTAGTTTACACCAATAAAAAGGGTGAGAAGGGACATGATCACAGTGTTCTGACTACTAAAGGGAATAGGCAGGGTCGAGTATACACAGATAGAAAAGGCTGAAAGGGGACATGATCATATTGTTCTGAATACTAAAATGGATAGACTGGGTTGAGTATACACAGATACAGAAGGAAGAGAGGGACATGATCCGATGTTCTGAATACTAAAGAGGATAGATGGGTGGAGTATACACAGATACAGAAGGCTGAGAGGGATGTGATCACAGTGTTCTGAATACTAAAGGGGATAGACAGGGTGGAGTATACATAGACAAAGAGGGCTGAGAGGGGTCATGATCACAGTTTCTGAATACTAAAGGGACAGACAGGGTGGTGTACATAGATACAGAAGGCATGAACATGATCACATTTTCTGAATACTAAAGCGGATAGATGGGTGGTGTACACACAGGTACAGAAGACTGAGAGGGACATGATCACAGTGTTGTGAATACTAAAGGGGACATACAGGATGTAGTTTGCACCAAAAAAAAAGGCTGAGAAGGGACATGATCACAGTGTTTTGAATACTAAAGGGAATAGGCAGGGTGGAGTATACACAGATACAGAAGGCTGAAAGGGAACATGATCATATTGTTCTGAATACTAAAATGGATAGACATGGTTGAGTATACACAGATACAGAAGGAGGAGAGCGGACATGATCACAGTTTTCTGAATAGTAAAGGGTTTGGACAGGGTGGAGTATATACATACAGAAGGCTGAGACGGGGCATGATTACAGTTTTCCACATACTAAAGGGGGATATACAGGGTGGGGTATACACAGATACAGAAGGATGAGAGGGAACATGATCACAGTGTTGTGAATACTAAAGGGGACATACAGGATGTAGTTTACACCAATAAAAAAGGGTGAGAAGGGACATGATCACAGTGTTCTGAATACTAAAGGGAATAGGCAGGGTCAGTATACACAGATAGAAAAGGCTGAAGGGGATATGATCATATTGTTCTGAATACTAAAATGGATAGACTGGGTTGAGTATACACAGATACAGAAGGAGAGAGGACATGATCATGATGTTCTGAATACTAAAGAGGAGAGATGGGTGGAGTATACACAGATACAGAAGGCTGAGAGGGACGTGATCACAGTGTTCTGAATTCTAAAGGGATAGACAGGGTGGAGTATACATAGATACAGAAGGCTGAGAGGGGTCATGATCTCAGTTTGAATAGTAAAGGGACAGACAGGGTGGTGTATACATAGATACAGAAGGCTGAGACATGATCACATTTTTCTGAATACTAAGCGGATAGATGGGTGGTGTACACACAGATACAGAAGGCTGAGAGGGACATGATCACAGTGTTATGAATACTAAAGGGGACATAGAGGATGTAGTTTACACCAAAAAGGCTGAGAAGGGACATGATCACAGTGTTCTGAATACTAAAGGAATAGGCAGGGTGGAGTATACACAGATACAGAAGGCTGAAAGGGAACATGATAATATTATTCTGAATACTAAAATGGATAGACATGGTTGAGTATACACAGATACAGAAGGAAAGAGGGACATGATTACAATGTTCTGAATACTAAAGGGGATAGATATTGGAGTATACACAGATACAGAAGGCTGAGAGAGGGTATGATCTCAGTTTCTGAATACTAAAAGGATAGACAGGGTGGTGTATACACAGATACAGAAAGCTGAGAGGAACATGATCACAGTGTTCTGAATACTAAAGGAATAAACAGGGTAGGGTATACACAGATACAGAAGGCCAAGAGGGACATGATCACAGTGTTGTGAATACTAAAGGTGACAGGCAGGATGGAGTATGTAATGCTACAGAAGGTTGAGAGGTGCATGATCACAGCATTGTGAATACTAAAGGCACAAACAGGAGAAAGTATACACCACTACTGAAGGCTGAGAGGACATGATCACAGTGTTCTGATTACTAAAGGGGACAAACAGTGGAGTATACACTACTACCAAAGGCTGAGAAGGGACATGACCACTGTTCTGAATACTAAAGGGGATAGACAGGATGGTGTATTCACAGATACAGAAGGCTGAGTGAGAACAGGTTCACAGTTTTCTGAATACTAAAGGGAATAGGCAGGGTGGAGTATACACAGATACAGAAGGAAGAGAGAGGACATGATCATAATGTTCTGAATACTAAAGAGGACAGATGAGTGGAGTATACACAGATACAGAAGGCTGAGAGGGGACATGATCACAGTGTTCTGAATACTAAAAGGGATAGACAGGGTGGCACATACTCAGATACAGAAGGCTGAGAGGGGACATGATCACAGTTTCTGAATACTAAGGGGATAGGTGGGTGGAGTAAACACAGATGCAGAAGGCTGAGAGTGGACATGAGCACAATGTTCTGAATACTAAAGGGACAGACAGGGTGGGGTATACACAGATACAGAAGGAAGAGAGGGACATGATTTCAGTTTTCGAATACTAAATTGGATAGGCAGGTGGAGTATACATGGATAGAGAAGGTGGAGAGGACATTATCACAGTGTTCTGAATACTAAAGGAGATAGATGGGTGGAGTGAACACAGATTCAGAAGGCTAAGGGGGCATGATCACAGTATTCTGAATACTAAAGGATAGACAGGGTGAAGTATATACAGATACAGAAGGCTGAGAGGGACATGATCACAGTGTTGTGAATACTAAAGGGACAAAACAGGATGTAGTGTACACCAATAAAAAAGGCTGTGAAGGGACATGATCACAGTGTTCTGAATACTAGAGGGAATAGGTAGGGTGGAATATTCACAGATAGAGAATGAAAGGGGACATGATCATAGTGTTCTGAATACTAAAATGGATAGACAGGGTTTAGTACACACAGATACAGAAGGAAGAAAGAGGACATGATCATGATGTTCTGAATACTAAAGGGAATAGATGGTTGGCGTATACACAGATGCAGGAGGCTGAGAGGGGCATGATCATGGTTTTATGAAGACTAAAGGGGACAGACAGGGTTGAGTATACACAGATACAGAAGGCTGAGAGGGAACATGGTCACAGTATTCTGAATACTAAAGGGAATAGACAGGGTAGGGAATACAAAGATACAGAAGGCAAAGAGGGGACATTATATATAACGCTACAGAACGTTGGATGGGGTATGATCACAACATTGTGAATACTAAAGGGGAAAAACAGGAGAAAGTATACACCAATACAGAAGGCTAAGAGGGGACATGATCACAGTGTTCTGATTACTAAATGGGATGGACAGGGTGGAGTATACACCAGTACAAAAGGCTGAGAAGGGACATGATCACAGTGTTCTGAATACTGAAGAGGACAGGCAGGGTGGAGTATACACAGATACAGAAGGCTGAGAGGAGACATGATCACAGTGTTCTGAATACTAATGGGTATCGACAAGGTGGCATATACACATACAGAAGGCTGAGAGGAGGCATGTTCACAGTGTTCTGAATACTAAAGGGGATAGACAGGGTGGTGTATACACAGATAAAGAAGGCTGAGAGGGGACATGATCACAGTGTTCTTAATACTAAAGGGAATAGACAGGGTAGGGTATGCACAGATACAGAAGGTCATGAGGGGACATGATCACAGTGCTGTGAACAGTAAAGGGGATAGACAGGGTGGAGTATACACATATACACAGATACAGAAGGCTGAGAGGGGGCATTATCACAGTGTTCTGAATACTAAAAGGGATAGACAGGGTGGCACATACTCAGATACAGAAGGCTGAGAGGGGACATGATCACAGTTTTCTGAATACTAAGGGGGATAGGTGGGTGGAGTAAACACAGATGCAGAAGGCTGAGAGTGGACATGAGCACAATGTTCTGAATACTAAAGGGGACAGACAGGGTGGGGTATACACAGATACAGAAGGAAGAGAGGGGACATGATTTCAGTTTTCTGAATACTAAATTGGATAGGCAGGTGGAGTATACATGGATAGAGAAGGTGGAGAGGGACATTATCACAGTGTTCTGAATACTAAAGGAGATAGATGGGTGGAGTGAACACAGATTCAGAAGGCTAAGGGGGGCATGATCACAGTATTCTGAATACTAAAGGGGATAGACAGGGTGAAGTATATACAGATACAGAAGGCTGAGAGGGGACATGATCACAGTGTTGTGAATACTAAAGGGGACAAACAGGATGTAGTGTACACCAATAAAAAAGGCTGTGAAGGGACATGATCACAGTGTTCTGAATACTAGAGGGAATAGGTAGGGTGGAATATTCACAGATAGAGAATGAAAGGGGACATGATCATAGTGTTCTGAATACTAAAATGGATAGACAGGGTTTAGTACACACAGATACAGAAGGAAGAAAGAGGACATGATCATGATGTTCTGAATACTAAAGGGAATAGATGGTTGGCGTATACACAGATGCAGGAGGCTGAGAGGGGCATGATCATGGTTTTATGAAGACTAAAGGGGACAGACAGGGTTGAGTATACACAGATACAGAAGGCTGAGAGGGAACATGGTCACAGTATTCTGAATACTAAAGGGAATAGACAGGGTAGAGAATACAAAGATACAGAAGGCAAAGAGGGGACATTATATATAACGCTACAGAACGTTGAGATGGGGTATGATCACAACATTGTGAATACTAAAGGGAAAAACAGAGAAAGTATACCCAATACAGAAGGCTAAGAGGACATGATCACAGTGTTCTGATTACTAAATGGGATGGACAGGGTGGAGTATACACCAGTACAAAAGGCTGAGAAGGGACATGATCACAGTGTTCTGAATACTGAAGAGGACAGGCAGGGTGGAGTATACACAGATACAGAAGGCTGAGAGGAGACATGATCACAGTGTTCTGAATACTAATGGTGTATCGACAAGGTGGCATATACAATACAGAAGGCTGAGAGGAGGCATGTTCACAGTGTTCTGAATACTAAAGGGATAGACAGGGTGGTGTATACACAGATAAAGAAGGCTGAGAGGGACATGATCACAGTGTTCTTAATACTAAAGGAATAGACAGGGTAGGGTATGCAAGATACAGAAGGTCATGAGGGACATGATCACAGTGCTGTGAACAGTAAGGGGATAGACAGGGTGGAGTATACACATATACACAGATACAGAAGGCTGAGAGGCATTATCACAGCATTGTGAATACTAAAGGGGACAAACAGGAGAGCATTATCGTAATACTGAATGCTAAGAAGGGACATGATCACGGTGTTCTGATTACTAAAGCGGACAGACAGGGTGGAGAATACACAGATTCAGAAGGCTGAGAAGGCATGATCATAGTGTTCTGAATACTAAAGGGAATAGACAGGGTAGGGTATAGACAGATACAGAATGTCAAGAGGGGGCATGATCACAGTGTTCTGAATGCTAAAGGGGACAAACAGGAGAAAGTATACACCGATACTGAAGGCTGAGAGGGGACATGATCACAGTGTTCTGAATACTAAATGGGACAGATAGGGTGGAGTATACACAGATACAGAAAACTGAGAAGGGACATGAACACTGTGTTCTGAATACTAAAGGGGAAAGACAGGATGGGGCATACACAGATATTGAAGGCTGAGAGGGGGCATGATCAGAGTGTTCTGAGTACTAAAAGGGTAAATGGTGGAATATACACAGATACAGAAGGCTGAGAGGGGACATGATCATGGTGTTCTAAATACTAAAGGGAATAGACAGGGTGGGGTATACACATATACAGAAGGCTCAGCAGGGGCAGAATGATGGTGTTCTGAATACTAAAGGGACAGACAAGGTGGTGTATACACAGATAGAAGAAGGCTGAGAAGGGACATGATCACAGTGTTCTGAATACTAAAAGGCGATAGACAGAGTGGAGTATACACCTATGCAGAAGGTTGAAAGGGGCATGATCACAGTGTTCTGAATACCAAAGGGGATAGACAGGGTGGAGTATACACAGATACAGAAGGCAGAAAGGGGATATGATCTCAGTGTTCTGAATACTAAAGGGGAAAGACAGGGTGGTGTATACACAGATACAGAAGGCTGAGAGGGGACATGATCACGGTATTCTGAATACTAAAGGGGACAGACAGGGTGGAGTATACACAGATATAGAAGGCTGAGAGGGGACATGATCAGAGTGTTGTAAGTACTAAAAGGGATAGACGGTGGAGTATACACAGATACAGAAGGCTTAGCAGGGACATGATGATGGAGTTCTGAATACTAAAGGGGACAGACAAGGTGGTGTATACACAGATAGAGAAGGCTGAGAGGGGACATGATCACAGTGTTCTGAATACTAAAGGGGATAGACAGAGTGGAGTATGCACCTATGCAGAAGGTTGAAAGGGGGCATGATCACAGTGTTCTAAGTACTAAAGGGGATAGACAGGGTGGAGTGTACACAGATACAGAAGACAGAGAGGGGCTATGATCTCAATGTTGTGAATACTAAAGGGGATAGATGGGTGGTGTATACACACATACAGAAGGCTGAGAGGGGACATAATCACGGTGTTCTGAATACTAAAGGGGACATACAGGGTGGAGTATACACAGATACAGAAGGCTGAGTGGAGACATGATCACAGTGTTCTGAATACTAATGGGTATCGACAAGGTGGAGTATACACATACAGAAGGCTGAGAGGAGGCATGTTCACAGTGTTCTGAATACTAAAGGGGATAGACAGGGTGGTGTATACACAGATATAGAAGGCTGAGAGGGACATGATCACAGTGTTCTTAATACTAAAGAGAATAGACAGGGTAGGGTATGCACAGATACAGAAGGTCATGAGGGGACATGATCACAGTGCTGTGAACAGTAAAGGGGATAGACAGGGTGGAGTATACACATATACACAGATACAGAAGGCTGAGAGGGGGCATTATCACAGCATTGTGAATACTAAAGGGGACAAACAGGAGAACGTATACACCAATACTGAATGCTGAGAAGGGACATGATCACGGTGTTCTGATTACTAAAGCGGACAGACAGGGTGGAGAATGCACAGATTCAGAAGGCTGAGAAGGCATGATCATGGTGTTCTGAATACTAAAGGGAATAGACAGGGTAGGGTATAGACAGATACAGAATGTCAAGAGCGGGCATGATCACAGTGTTCTGAATGCTAAAGGGGACAAAAAGGAGAAAGTATACACCGATACTGAAGGCTGAGAGGGACATGATCACAGTGTTCTGAATACTAAATGGGACAGATAGGGTGGAGTATACACAGATACAGAAACTGAGAAGGGACATGAACACTGTGTTCTGAATACTAAAGGGGAAAGACAGGATGGGGCATACACAGATATTGAAGGCTGAGAGGGGGCATGATCAGAGTGTTCTGAGTACTAAAAGGGTAAATGGTGGAATATACACAGATACAGAAGGCTGAGAGGGGACATGATCATGGTGTTCTAAATACTAAAGGGAATAGACAGGGTGGGGTATACACAGATACAGAAGGCTTAGCAGGGGCAGAATGATGGTGTTCTGAATACTAAAGGGGACAGACAAGGTGGTGTATACACAGATAAAGAAGGCTGAGAAGGGACATGATCACAGTGTTCTGAATACTAAAGGCGATAGACAGAGTGGAGTATACACCTATGCAGAAGGTTGAAAGGGGGCATGATCACAGTGTTCTGAATACCAAAGGGGATAGACAGGGTGGAGTATACACAGATACAGAAGGCAGAAAGGGGATATGATCTCAGTGTTCTGAATACTAAAGGGGAAAGACAGGGTGGTGTATACACAGATACAGAAGGCTGAGAGGGGACATGATCACGGTATTCTGAATACTAAAGGGGACAGACAGGGTGGAGTATACACAGATACAGAAGGCTGAGATGGGACATGATCACAGTTTTCTGAATACTAAAGGTGATAGACAGGGTGGTGTATACACAGATACTGAAGGCTGAGAGGGAACATGATCACAGTGTTCTGAATACTAAAGGGGATGGACGGGGTAGGGTATACACTGCTACAGAAGGCTGAGAGGGTTCATGATACCAGTGTTCTTAATACTAAAGGGGACTGACAGGGTAGAGTCTACACAGATACAAAAGGCTAAGAGGGGGCATAAATGTATTGTCTGAATACTAAATTGGATAGACAGGATGGAGTATACACAGATACGGAAGGTAGACAGGAGACATGATCACAGTGTTCTGAATACTAAAGAGGATAGCCAAGGTGGAGTATACACAGATACAGAAGGCTGAGGGGAACATGATCACAGTGTTCTGAATACTGAAGGGGATAGACAGAGTGGAGTATACACCTATGAAGAAGGTTGAAAGGGGGCATGATCCCAGTGTTCTGAATACTAAAGGGGATAGACAGGGTGGAGTGTACACAGATACAGAAGGCTAAGTGGAGACATGATCACAGTGTTCTGAATACTAACGGGAATAGTTAAGGTGGAGTATACATAGATACAGGAGGCTGAGGGGACATGATCACAGTGTTCTGTTTACTAATGGGGACAGACAGGGTGGTGTATACACAGATACAGAAGGCTGAACAGAGACAATAGCACAGTGTTCTCAGTAGTAAAGGCTAGAGAGAATGGAGTGTACACAAATACAGAATGCTTAGGAAGGATATGATCACAGTGTTCTGAATACTAAAGGGGATAGACAGGGTGGAATATACAGATACAGAAGGTGGAGAGGGACATTATCACAGTGTTCTGTATACTACCTATACAATAAGAGGGAAAGGGAAACAGGGAAGAAAGGGGAACTTGCTTAACCAGGAAAGGCACACTAAGCCAAAGCTTGTTTCCAGGTGCGACTGGGGAGCACAAGGAGTTAAGTGACTTGCTCAGCGTCACACAGTATGCAAGTGGTGGCTGTGGGATTCAAACCCCAGTCTGGTCTGCTGGATGTCACCAGATTTGCAGCTCAGAGCCTCAAACCACTGCACTATACTGCCTAAGAAATAAGACACAACAAGATGTACATTGTACTGGCATAATGCATGCTCATGGATATAATGGGGCACGACACCACAGGCAGAGTGCCTTTGGCCTCTGGAAGTGCATTGTGACAGCACAACACTTACTTTGTAGTGCCTTATTGTGCGTATAAAATGTGAACTTCTAAAAAAATTTAAACCAGGTATTTTCTTTTGCTACAAGTAGGTAGTAAAAAGTAATCCCTCTCCAGCTGTCAAGCATCTGTCTATCCACACATTCAATAGACGGATGGTACCCAACTGAGAATTACATATAGAATAAATGATAGTCAACTGTGAATTACAAGTAGAATAAAAGTTACCCGACTATGATTTACATGTAGAATAAATGGTACTTGACTGTGAACTACATGTAGAATAAATGATACTGAACTGTGAATTACAGGTAGAATAACTGATACCCTACTGTGAACTACATGTAGAATAAATAATACTCGACTGTGAATTACAGGTGGAAAAAATGATACCAGACTGTGAACTACATGTAGAATAAATGATACCAACTGTGAATTACAGGTAGAATAATGATACTCTACTGTGAATTACAGGTAGAATAACTGATACCTTACTTTGAACTACATGTAGAATAAATAATACCCGACCATGAACTACATGTAGAATAAAGGATACCCAACTGTGAATTACAGGTAGAATAATTGATATCCTACTGTGAATTACATGTAGAATAAAGGACACCCAACCATGAACTACATGTAGAATAAAGGATACCTGACTGTGAATTACAGGGGTATAATGCCATTGAGGGGTTTTGGGGACATGAGACACTATAATAGCAAAGCTTCAGTGGTATGTTATCCTCAAAACCCCGAGATGGGATTATACCTTTGTTAATACTGAGTCAGACTGTGTTTTTTCATTGTTTATAATATCTGGTTAATCCACCAGATTTGAGTGACTGTCTGATTTTTCTGATTTTATATGTAGTGTTTGTGTGAGTCATAGGTAAAGAAGATTTACTTACTGGTTGACGAACAGATGGTGTTTGCTGGAGCACAATAACACATTTTAAAAGGAGCATTTCCGCAACAAATGGAACACAACAGTTTTTGAAAGCCCAACAATGCGAACATGGAAATATAGACATTAACAGTAGAAAAAACCAATGGTCCATCCAGTCTGTTGAACAGTTTTTGGCCAGAAATTTGAAAAGCGAAGCCAATTTCTTTTTGTTAGAGCTCATCTGTAAACTAACAGTGCAAGACTGTGCAATGGTAAACAGTGAAAACAAGTGAGAACATCTGAGAATGTGAAATTCAGGTTGCAATTCATGCTAATGGCATCAAATGCATGAATTATGGTGAGTATGATGTCTTTATCATGAACTATGGTGTTGCTAACCACTGCATTTTTTTTACTTCAAAATGCTTTTATTGGCTGTCCCGGTGGTGCTGAGTGCTGAGGAACTGGACACCACACCTTGCGCCATGCCAGCACCCCGGGAACGAGCTCGGGCCACCGGGGGTCAGCAGGGAGGAGAGAGGATTGAGCATCCAGAGGACTGCTCTCCTCTCTTGGTGGGAGACTTGTCATCCCACTCATTGACTGCCCTCTGGCAATGGCCAGAGGGCAGTATGAGTAGGGAGGCATGTGCTGACGTCGTTACATCAGCGGGGAGGGACGGGAGGAAAAACAAGAAAATTGGAGCCTGGCAGGGTTCATGATGGCTCCTGTGACTGCAGGAGTCAGTTCAGGGCATCTGGATTGGGTTTCTGGGGAAGAGGGAGTGCCGGCCCCCCTCTCTCCTGCTCCTGCCACAAGGGGCAATCCGCAGGGGACTATCCGAGCCAGCGATATGGGGTTGCGGGAAGTCAGAGACCGAGTCTCTCCATCGGGAGAGACAATAGCCACCTGCCAGGGGTTCCAGGGAATAAAAAAGCTTTATGAAAAAAAAAATGTTTTTATTGATGTATGTCAAAAGATACAGAAGAGACATAGAAGAGAAAAAAACCCAAAAGGAGTACATTCATAGCAGTGCAGCCATATCACCATAAAAGACACAGGACACTTTTCACAAAATACAGTCTTAGCTGTCCTACACCAAATTCAATACACAACTAGTGTCAGAACTAATGTACCCATATACTAAACTTTGAAGCAAAGAAAAGGGGAAAAAGATAGACTCTGGAGTCCCATATTTCTAACTCCCCTTATCTAATGCCCATGATTTGGGCTCAGTGAGTTCACTCTCAGTACAGATTTATTTACGTCCGAGCATTTATAGGTCTTTTTCAGCCCAACAGTATGAAGGGTACAGTCATATCTGCCCATCAAAACTTTATTAAGGCATAATGAACAATTGTAGGCTTTTGAAAACTATCATTACTACCATGAAAATCCACTATTAAATGGTTACTTTGGTTATAACCTCATTGAATCCAGCTTATATGCATTTCAACAAACGTTATAGAAATATCGATAAAGGTAAGTATAACTGTAAATTGAATATAACTGCAAGTCAGGTACGCATCTTATCCTCCCCACCCCCCCAGGCCCTTCCACATCTGTACAATCAACCTCCCTCGGGGGATTAGCGTGAATAAGTTTGATGCCAAGGGCGCCATACTGCTAGGAACTTATCATGCTGTAGCCTGACCTTACTGGTGATATCCTCCATCCTCTCCAGCTCCGATGCTCGAGCACACCTGAGTGGGAGGGATGGGAGAGAGCCATTGAGAAGTGATGCATTTGAGGGCTGCCACCTGAAGTGTTTGACCCAGCTTTCTACTCTCACTGGGACAAACTATTAGAGAAGGGAATCCCAATACTAAGTCTGGAAAAGAGAAAGGAATGTTAAGTCCAGTGAGTTGTAAAAGCTCTCGGTAGATCTCCTGCCAGAAAGGCATCAGTTTGGGACAAGCCCCAAAAATATAATGGTGGGTTCCTTTATCACCACAGCCCCACCAGCAAAGATCTGTATGAGTAGAACTGAAATGCTTAGTGGTTGTCGGAGTAGAAAAGTATTGAGCCAACACTTTCCAATTGAATTCCCGCCATGTGGGCAAGGAAGGTACCTGTCACTCCCATTTTAACCTTTTCCCCCACTGTTCCAGATCTATTTGTATGCCTGCCTCATGTTCCCACTTTCTCCTAAGGGCTTCTAAGGGTGTGGTTGCTGTGTAAGTTAAGATCTTATAGAGTTCCAAGGGACAGTGAGGGTTATCTCTAAGAATGGTGGCATGATAAAAAAAGGATTCCAAGGCTGAGTGATCCCTGCAAATGTGGGGAAGAACCCCAGAAGACAATAAAAAGTGGTGGACTTGCAAATATCTGTAATGGTCTTCTCTTCGAAGAGAATATTTCATTCGCAACTGTGCAAATGAAAGACGACCTTGTGCATCTGTAACTTGCAAAAAAGTAGTTAGTCTATGGTCTACCCAGTAAAGATAACCATCATTTTCCCTAGGGGGGTAAAATGAGGGTTCATGATGAATAAGAGATAAGGGTCCAAGCCCTTTGGAATGTTAGTAATCTTGTGGAGTTGGAGAAGAATGCATAAAGAATGTTTCACCCAGGGGTTATCTGTACAATTCCAAACCCACTCCGGTAAATTGTTCATAGGCAAGGGCCATAAGGCCCAGCCCTTCAAAGAGTTTTCCTCTATTTGGTACCAGCCAAAATGTATGTGCCTTTTGGCCCAGGTACATAACTGCACCCCTTGTGCTGCTAAATAATAGTGGTAAAAATTTGGGAGAGCCAGGCCTCCATCCTCCCAGGGAGCCTGAAGCACAGCCTTCGCAAGGTGAGGACAGTTACTTGACCAAGCAAATCTCTGGGTTTTCTTCTGGAGGTGATTCCAGATAAACTCTGGTACTGAAATGGGGAGGGTCTGGAATAAAAATAACAGACGTGGCAACACATTCATTTTAAACGTTTGAATTCTACCATAAAGTGTAAGTGGTAGTAAGTTCCATCTAGCCATGTCTGCTTGTGTTTCTTGAAATAATTTCATGTAGTTATTCTTAGAGAGTTGTGATGTATCCACTGATATCTTAATGCCTAAATACTGAAAGGTGTTCTTTGGGGCCCATACAAAGGGGAAGGATTTTTTAAAGTCTAGTGATGGAGAACCACTTAAAATTAAAGCCTCTGATTTCTGGAAATTTATCTTATAGCCTGCCAGGGAATCATATTCCTTCAAGGAGTTTAACAGATGGGTCATAGAGTCCAACGGGTCAGTTAAAAAGAAAAGTGAATTGTCCGCATAGAGGGCCAGTTTTTGCTCCTGACCCCCTGCCATCACTCCCTTGATGTGGTCATTGGCCCTGCTTGAAATAGCCAGGGGCTCCAACACAAGAGCAAAAAGTAGGGGGGAGAGAGGGCAACCCTGTCGGGTACCCCGACATAAAGGGAATTGTTCTAACATAAAACCGTTAACTTTGACTCGAGCATCTGGAGTAGAGTACAATGCCACTACTGCATTAATGAACTTCTCTCCAAGCCCAAACCTCTTTAAAGTAAGTTGTAAAAATGACCAATCAACTCTATTGAATGCCTTCTCAGCATTCATACTAACAGCTAACTGAAAGGCTTTGGTGTTCCATTGAGCAGTAATAATGTTAAGAAGGCGACAAATATTATCCTGGAGAAAGCATCCAGCAATGAAGCCTGTTTGGTCTCTATGCACTAACAAAGAAATAACCGATTGTAAGTGGTCTGCCAGGATTCCAGTGAAAATGTTAAGTTCCACTGGAAGGAGAGGGATTGGTCGGTACAACCCACATTCTTCTGGATCTTTGTTAGATTTAAGAATAACAGAAATCTGGGCTTGGTTCCAGGAGGCATGGACCACCCTTTTGCACCACCATCACCTCATTAAACACATCTGAAAGGGGTTCCACCAGTATGGGGGCAAACTGTTTACAAAATTTGGATGGGAAACTGTCCATACCTGGCAACTTCCCATTCTTCAGGTGTTTAATTTTCCTCACTATCTGTGGTCCCAATATCGGGGCCTCCAAATGTTCCTCCTGTTCCTCGTGCAAAGTGGGAATCTGCAAATTTCTCAAATACTGAATAGATCGCTCCATATGATCTGGTCCCCTATCAGCTGTATATAGAGATTTATAAAATGTGCCAAAAAACTTTGCAATGTGGGGTGGAGAGATGGTAGTGATTCCATCAACTGGGTCTTAGAGACAGAGAACAGCTCTGCTAGCTGCCTCCTTCCTGAATTGTCAGGCGAAAAGCTTGCCTGCTTTATTGCCCTGCTCAAAATATTTCTGTTTGGAGTACCATAACCGGCCCTCTATTTGGATATCTATTAACTGGTTTAACTTACATTTTGCCTGATCGAGTAGTAATTTTATTCCCTCATCTAAGGTTGACTGATGTTGACTGTCTAGCTCTGTGACTTTATGTTTTAGATCTAGATGTTGCTTCATGCAGGCTTTCTTTATCCGTCAGGAGTATTTGATGATCTCCCCTTGTACATAATATTTCAAAGCATCCCAGCAGACTCCTGCCCCAGTATCCCCAGGAAGGTTCATCTGCAAAAAAGATTTGGTTGTTTCCTTAACCAAATCCAGGAATTCTGGCTAGGTAAGATGGCTAACATTAAGGTGCCACGGTGTTTCTGAAGGCATGGGGGCCATGTCTAACTGAATTTGGGTGGGCGCATGGTCTGACAAAGTGATAGAGCCTGTCAGGGCACCACACAGCCTCGGAATCCAGGAGTCTGAGACCCAAAACAAATCAATGCGAGAATACATATTGTATTTTGGGGAATAATATGTATAGTCCTTCAAACCACTGCATTTTCATTAATTATATGGTTTAACCATATATTATATTGAGATTATTCCACTGAAGGATACTGGTACCATCACTAACCACAAAAGCGGTGCTCGAGTTGTTTCTGGAAAGTTACCAGAACCCCAATGTAGCATACTAGGGTGTATCATTTGTTTTGTTTGTTTTCATACAGCAGCAGGCATTCCCAGACAGAACCCCACAAATATAGGGAGGCCAAGAGTTAACTGTTAGTAGATGGCCACTCTAGGAACAAAAACTTATACCAGGTATTTATGACATCCAATTGTAAAATGTAAAATAAATTGTTAAAAACATTCTAATGGTGGGAATACAGGAGGTGGTTCTTGTTACAAGCACATGCCTTTACAATTTCTATTTGTGAATAAAATGTATAACTAATATTTTGTTTGTAAGAACCAGTTAATCTATATGATTGAGAAGAAAGATGCTTAATGACACCTAGACAAGACTGGGTATAAAAAAAGGTGGCTTGGATTTGGGAAAGAAATATTGGGGGTCAGGCTTTTGGTATAAAAACTGGCTGTGAGTGAGAACTGGGGTCAGGATGTTACACAGGCTGGCTGTGAGTGAGAGTTGGGCTCACATTGTTGGTGTACAGACTGGCTGTGTGTGAGTTGTGTTCAGGCTGTTGGTATACAGACTGGCAGTGGCTGTGAGTGAGAGATGGGTTCAGGCTGTTGTGTAAAGACTGGCTGTGTGTGAGACTTGGGTGAGGCTCTTGTACAGACTTGCTGTGTCTGAAAGATGGCTGGTGTACATACCGGCTGTGTATGAGTTGGGGTGAGATTGTTGGTGTACAGACTGGCTATGTGTGAGAGATGGGTTAAGGCTGTTGGTGTTCAGACTATCTGTGTCTGAGAGTTGGTGCCAGGCTGTTGGTATACAGACTGGCTGTGAGTGAGAGATGGATTCAGGCTGTTGGTGCACAGATGAATGTGTGTGACAGTTAGGGTCAGGCTGTTGGTGTAAAGACTGGCTGTGTGTGAGAGATGAGGTTCAGGCTGTTGGTGTACAGACTGGCTGTGAAAGAGAGTTGGGGTCAGGCTGTCTGTGTACAAACTTGCTGTGTGTAAGAGTTAGGGTCAGGATGTTGGTGTATAGACTAGCTATGAGAGAGAGTTTGGGTCAGACTGTTGATGTACAGACTGTCCATGAGTGATAGTTGAGGTTCAAGTTGGTGTGGTGCAGACTGTCCGTGAGTGACAGTTTGAGTCAGGCTGTTGGAGCATAGACTGGCTGTGTGTGAGAGCTGGGGTCAGGCTGTTGATGCACAGACTGGCTGTAAGTGAGAGTTAGGGTCCAGTTATTGGCATACAGACTGTCTATGAGTGAGAGTTGGGGTTCAGGCTGTTGGTGTACAGACTGTCTGTGAGTGAGAGTGGGGGTGAGGTTACTGGTGTGCAGACTGGCTGTGTGTGAGAGTTGGGTCCAGGCTGTTGGTGTTCAGACTGGCTGTGTGTGAAACAGAAGTGGAGGATACTGGCATGGTCAGGAACTTTAAGAGGTAGAGGATCTTTTGGGTTATATCTTACAATGACTGTACCATCTGCTTTCCATCTAAGATAGTACCTAGAGAGTGAGGAAAACTGAGTTTCGCATTTTCTGTGTACAAGTTTTTCTTTTGCATGTTTTCTCCTGTAAGCACTTTTTAGATGTTAAGTGAAGTTTGGTTCCTAATGTCAAGATCTGGACTTTTTTCACCAGTTTGTTGTGTGCAGAATACTGTATAAGACATTATTTTTGCTGGAATAAAATGTTTGCAATATTCACTATTTTGAAAATCCAGCGAAAATGATATGCCAGTGAAAATATATACTGCACTTGACAAGTTAGCTTGCTCTTGTACTTCAGCTAAATCAAACTCCGGTAAAAATGTCAGAGCAAACAAAACAGTGAAATTTAAGGGCAGTAAATTAATTCTGTTACACAGTACTTTCCCCAGTGAGATCCCAAAGGTGATTTGGTTTGGTTAGCTAGTATTCAATTTTGTATAGTGTTGTGTAGGGCTTCTTCATCACAGTGGCTGGGACATCATTTCTCAGCCTTTTACCAAGTGGCTGATGTTAGGAGCCTCTCAATAAAATGTTGAGTGCCTAATGTTAGTCCTGTTTGCTACAGCAGTTTTGAATACTTGTTTGTTTGATGTTTTGAATTTGTTTTCCATTCAGTTATGTGTTTTGTGAAGATCTGAACTTGTAGATGTAAGTAGATATAGTTTGATTCTGAATGGAGCAATGCATTGGGACATCTTTTCTATTGGGGGGCTGTAATTAGACTACCCAGTGATGGTGACTTGCGCTGCCACAGAAACATGGATTTAAAGAGCAGGTAATCAGTCATTTATTGCTGATTAGTTCTGTCATTATACATGTGTTTTATTAAACATTTTTTTTTCTACCAAGTGTGGTGTCATTTTTTAACGTATTTATTTCCCTACAATTTTTCTCTCTACAGATGCTGCCGCGTTATGTTCATTCCAGCAGCAATATCAAAAAAATCAGCACTGCGATGCCCGAGTCAGATTGATTTCACTTGCAGAAAACTGACTTGGACTTCACTAGCTGATACTTCATTACATCAATAAGAAGCTACTGACGAGTGCAGCTGTGCATCCCTATGAAGAGTAAAAGCTCTTCCCCTGCCCCAGGTGCCTGAGCACGAATGGGAAGTCTAGCTGTCAAAAAGACAGTTGATTTCAATAAGAGCCTCTGTAGTTCTGTAGAATCTGTTAGATACCCTGACTGTGGTGGAAGGCACACAGTTTTATTTCAATGCAGTTCAGTATTTTTTCTCAACTATTTTGTTTCATGTAAGGCTGTTCCTTTTATGGCACTACGCGAATGGGAGTGGGGGGTGAACTTTATTGCTAATTAGTCGTCCGAAGTTACTTTGCAGATCACCATGGTATAAGAAAGTTGGCTATCTCATTAAAAAAAGTGACAAGTAGTGCAGTTGTTATCGCGTAGTCTACTTGAATTCATGTTAGGCTGTTCCTTGTTATGGTGCTGAGTGAGTGAAAACACAGTTGGGGTGGGGTTGCTTTGAACTGGATTGCTATTCAGTGTGTAAATCAGCACTGTGTAATGAACATGACATATCTTAAAGAAACAGCAACAACATTCGGTCAAATAGCTTTTATGACATATTTAGTTTAATATAAGGCTGTTGCTCATAATGGCACTGTGTGCTTGTGCGTGTGCATTCGTGTGTGTGTATAGGGGAGACGGAACCTACTGATGGTCATTCAGCCACCTTGGAGATGCCTTTCTGTAAATCAGTACAGTTGAAAGGTACCCATATTCACTGCTTTACCTAAATGTACCAGCAGGCACGCTGATGTACAGGTGAAATCTCTCATTGGAGGGTTAAATGCATCGTCATGTACTTTAGTTTGAAAACGTAGCCTTGCTGTTTCAAGGTACCAGCAACTTTTTTTGTCTGAATGGCATATAATGACATTTCATTCCTGTACTCTCTGTAGTGTGAAGTGAAGTCAGAGGTTCTGATATTGTACAAATTCAGTATTATACAGCAAGGCAAGGTACTGCTTATTCAATACTCATAGCTTGGTGCCTTTTGGTACCTTACATTTTTTGATTTAATTCTTGTCAATACCTAATATATTGTGTAAATAAAGCAGTCTTTATCATAATATACTGATTGAGATACGTTTAAAAATGTTTTCTTGTGAACCTCTGAGGCAGCCATCATTCCAAAGGGACATGCTAGCCTATTTTAAGTAATTTCAGAAACAAAATTCTTCCTGATCCAGGGAAGTGATTTGGGTAAAGCTTGAGCCGACAAACCCACACTCCACCTAGTGTTCGAACAGGCTGCTTTAGCTTGATACAGGGGGACTGGTGACTAATCGGAAAGGTTCCAGGTGTCCGGGGCATACCACCTTTGCAGAGAGGTAAATGTGGGTGTAGGAGTACTGTATATGGGGCAAAGAAGGGTAGAGGTATGTGGTAGCCAGGTGCAAGAGGGGTGCTTACTGGAGTGTGGGCAGGTGGTTTGTCACACTCAAGGTGGAATGTTTTCCTTGCCACTGAAAGCATATTCTGTATGTTGTGCAAGACAAAATACAGATATCCTCAAAACAAAAGAAAAAAATGAGCAGTTTTATAATTTACCAATGTGACATCACATCAGTGAAGTATGGCTAGTTTGATTGATGAATAAGTCATAATTCACCGTTGTGATGTCACATCATAGAATTTATGACCTCTGCATTACAGCAGTTGTTCTATATACTATAATAATTCATTTGAAAGTGCAAAAGCGGATGTCTTATGTCTTGAAATACACCAGGATTGCTGCGGATACAGCCTGCATTTCATTGATTTCCACTGCAATGGCATCTGGCCCCTTTGGAACAGAGAGTATTTATTTTCCTCCCACTTTCTGTCCTACTCCTCAGCTGATGCAATCACAGAATAAACACACTGACACTCTCCCACATACACTTACTGCTTCATTCAAACCCAGGAGAGGCTTACGAGCAATAACATGCTGGTTTTCCCTTGAACCCTAAGCCAGTGGTAGCAGGCACTGTGCAAGGTTTTATTGCTGTTCCCAGTGGACACTGAGCATGGTCCTTCCACAGTAGTGATGTCATCACAGGCTACATCTATCAGAATGCAGCTCTTTGCTCTGACTAGCACCTGCCTCTGGTTTACTGGATGGAGAGGAGTGGAGTGGGGGTTAGCTGTATAGATCACAGTCTGCCCATACCACAAGACATATATAGAATAGATAGTAAAGGTGGACATGATGTCCTAACTGGTTCTAAATTAAAACAAAAAAACATAGATCCAGGTTGGTTCTAAAATTTAGAATAGGATAGAATATGGATTTATTAAGCACATTTCAGACACACTGTATTACAAAGCTTCTTACAAAGCAATGAGTTAGATACTGGTAGTGCTGTACATGCAGCAGCTGTTATCGGTATAGTTTTTGTTTACCTGGTAAGTGCACTAGATGTTACATGCCTATTTTCAGACACAACTATTAAGCACGCCGATACCGCACACAGAGCCATACTGTATTATTAGAACTTGTGTAAGTGAGGAGGGAATATTGGCAAGGATATGGGTGATTACTCACCAGGGTTCCCACCAGACCGAGTGGGCAAGTAGCCAGAGGGGCTACACCACCCATTAATCCACTGAGGACAGTGCTCTGCAAAACCAGATCGATCAGAAACAAGACCACAATTATAGCAGACTTGGTTTCTTCATTTGATCTGACTTGCATTACTGAGACCTGGGAGGGTGATGATGATGGCCCTGTCCTGGAGGCCACCATCCCCCTGGGTACTCCATAGTGCACTGCCATAGAGTGGAGTGTAGGGGCGGGAGAGTGGCCATCTGTTTTAGATCCATGCTAGGCTTCACTGTGCACCCTGTGAGAATGCCAGGTTCCTTTGAATGTGTGGCTGTACGTGGGGGTCTGGGTGCAGGCTGCAGGATTCTCCTGATCTACCGTCCCCTGGAGTGGTGGGAGAATTCCTGCAGGAGGTAGCCAATTTCATTGTCAGCGAAACATTGGAGGCCCCCTGATGCTTGGTCCTTGGGGACTTCAATGTTTGGGCCAATGACAAATCTTCTAGGCTAGGTTACAACCTCCTCCAGATGATGTCATCTCTGGACCTGTTGCAAAAAGTTTCTTCTGTGACCCACCAGGGTGGCCATATGTTGAACTTGGTCTTCTCAGTGGGGATTGAGATTAACAACCTCAAGACTGATCGGGTTGTTTGGTCCAATCATTGCACAGTTTCAGCCCTCCCCCCGAGAGCCCTCCCCCTGCAGAGATGGTAAGCTACCACTCTTTGAGGGGTTTGACCCCAGATGGATTTCTGGTGTTGGTTAACCTATCTAGTGTGGGTAAAGCATGTGTAGGGGGACCGAGCAAGGTGGTTGCCGCCTATAACAAGGCGATGTCTGACGTGCTTGACTCCCTCGCACCAGTCCATGTATGACCTAAACCCTCTCACCTGAGGTCCCCATGGTTTGATAGGGAGTTCAAGGTGATGAAGATTATGGGTCAGAGGTTAGAGCACTGCTGGCGGAAGACCGGGCTGGAGGCAGACAAATTGGCCCTGCGTACCCACTATGGTGAGTACTAGGGTACAATCAACTGTAAGAAGGCAGAGTTTCTGTCCAGGGAGATTGCTGCTGGGAAGAATTGACCAACAGTGCTCTTTTGGACTGTAGACGGGCTATTACACCCAGTCTGTCTGCAGCCAAAAAAATTCCTTTCTGATGCTTTATGTGAAGAGTTTGCTTGGTTCTTCTCGGACAGGGTGTCTGCCATCTGGCAGGGAATTCCACCAGTGAGCCAAAATGTGGCTGACAGTAATCACCTTGGATGTCTGGGGGGCACTCTGCCTAGCTGAGGTGAGTTTAAACTGGTGGAGGTGGCCGAGGTCATTGAGGTTGCTTCCCAAGCTGAAGCACACTTATTGCGAACTGGACCCAGTGCCGACACGTTTCCTGATGGGATGTGTTGACTCTGTTGGCCCGGTGTTCTCCTTGATTATCCAGTGTTCTTTTCAGAGGGGGTTTTCCCAGATGCCTTGAAGGAGGCACTGGTGAGACCCCTTCTGAAGAACCATCATTAGACCCTGACAACAAGGCGAATTACCATCCTATCGCCAACCTTTCAATTTTAGAAAAGATTGTTGAGAAGATTGGGGTGCAACAGCTTGAGGAGCACCTTGTGACCTTTGATCTATATGAGCCACTCCACTCTGGGTTTTGTGCGAGGTATAGCATGGAAACTGCGTTAGTTTGGGTGCATAATGACCTCCTCAGGGTGAGAGACCGAGGGGAGGGGACAATTTTCATTCTCCCCTGATCTCTCCTCAGCCTTTGACATGGTAGACCATTGTGTGTTGCTCGACTGCCTGAGAGAATATTGTGGGCTCGCTGGCACTGTCATCTGCTGGTTTGAGTCTTACCTTGCAAACAGGAGGCAATGGGTAGTGATGGTGAACTTCTCCTCCTCTCCCAGCCTCCTGTCTTGCAGGGTGCCTCAGGGTTTGGTCTTGTCACCAGAGTTGTTTGCCATGTATATGCTGTCCCTGGGTGAGCTCATTAGGAAGTACAGTTTGGGTTTTCATTGCTATGCTGAGGATACCCAACTGTATCTTTCCTTTGCTCCAGGAACATCCAATGCAGTAGAAGTGCTAAATAATTGCCTTACCGAGATCAATGACTGGATGGCCTCCAGCTGGTTGTGGCTGAATCCTGATAAGACAGAGGTACTGGTGGTGGAGTCAAACAGAGAGCATGACAGAATGGCCACTGGTACAGCAACAGGATTATTCTTGGGGTCTCTGCCATTGAAGGCCTCCTCTAGGGTGTGTGATCTTGGTGTTATCCTCGACAGTGGACTGACATTTGAATCTCAGGTGTTGTCTGTTGTTCAAACTAGCTTTTACCATCTGAGGAATATTGACAGAATCAAACCCCTAGTTCTGCCCATGGACCACCCCACCTTAGTGCATGCATTCATGATGTCAAGGCTTGATTACTGTAATGCACTCTACTTCGAGGTCTCAGGGGGTACCCTCCACTGACTGCAGCTAGTGTAGAATGCAGCTGATAGGCTGCTAACTGGGCAGTCTAAGTGTTGCCACATCATACCGGTACTGCGTGAACTGCACTGGCTGCCGGTCAGGTGGAGGGTCCTCTTCAAGGTGGGCTTGCTCACCTTCAAAAACCTGCATGGACTGGGCCCTGGCTACCTGTTGGACATTCTAACACCCACTGCCTCTGTCCGCTCCCTCCATTCCTCCTCTAGGGGCCTCCTTGTGATTCCCAGGATGAGGTTAAAAACTGCCGGTGACAGAGCTTTTAGTGTTGCCTGCCCCATCCTGTGGAATTCACTTCCTCCAGCTGTAAGGAAAGCACCTTCAGTTGAGGTATTTAAAGCCTGTCTCAAGACCTTTCTGTTTAATTAGGCATTCCCAGACACTGTCTTTTAGAAATTGCTTTTAGTGACAGTCCTATTTTAGAAATTGTTTATTTTTGTTGCAGGCTGTTGTTCCATCTTGATGTAGCCTGCTTTTATCTAGTATTACTGTGTGTTATTTATTATTGTATTTGATTCTGTCTGTTGTTTATTGTGTGCTTTTATCTGTACTGCACCCAAAGCCTCTGGGATTAGGCACCTAAAAAATAAAATTTGCCTTGCCTTGCCAACTCCTCATCTCTTCTAAATGTTCCATGGGATCTTTAACTTCCACTGAATAGGCTACCCCTCAGCACTGAAATGGGTTCACCCATAATACTGAATGGTGTCACAGCTCTTGTCTTTGTTGTTTATATGCTTATTAAAGTCTTTGGAACAGACCATTGAGCCAAGGTTCATATACAGGAGCACCCTTTGATCAAGATAAGCATTACAATTGCACAGGCATACAGTAATAATATGTAATATATGGAAAATGCTAATAGTGTAATAACATTGAAACTCATGCAAATAATTTGCTATAATACCATCATTAGAGCTCAATGATAGTATTACGAGATTGCATAATTCTATCGTTCCTCTCATAATACTATCGTTCTGAGCTTTAAACAATTGTAGTACAAGAAAGAATGTTTCCTTATGATGCACGCAGTCCATCAGCTGAGCACAAGCTGACTTTCATGGTAACCATCGCCTACAGTAAAAGCCAGCTCACCACTGCCTCAGAAATCCTCGAACCTCTATGTTGCTCACACCGCTCTTTCTCCAACCCCTGCAGAAAAAAACATGTACATGTCTTTAAATAAGACAAAAGAGAAGCTCATGGAGGGCAGTTTTGTTGCTTGCTCTTCTCTCTCTCTCTCTCTCTCGCTCCATCTCTCTCGTAGCCCTGCTGCTCACATCTCACTCTTCTTTCTCTTCTTTCTCTACTCTCTGCCCTGCAACCTCTGCATACAAAATAAATGTTTAAATTAAATAGAAAGAAGCTCATGGGGGTTCTATTTCAGCAACATTTAGAATTTAATTTCTCAGCCCTGAATCATTGGCTAACCTACTGGTGAATACAGTAATTTTTACAATCAATTCAAAAAGTCAAAGTTTATTGGATCCATATATTAAAAAATAAATATAAGACTGGGTATTTCTTGGCTATAATACTGTCTGAAGGTTTTGATGAGCTATTGGAACCTCCCCAAGCTTTGCTCTGGAGGTTCACATGTCACCAAAACCTTGAGATGGTATTATAGTCTTATAATACACAGTCACCTATCTATTATTCTATTTATAATTACTGGTTGCTGTATTTAATACCCCAATTTTGAACACTTTCAACTCCTGTACTGCATGAGTGATAATATACATATGTGTATTATAACTCATGTATTATGACACAAGGGATACAGTAATACACAAATGATATTACAAGCAATAATACACAGGTGTGTATTATCCCTCTTGTATTATGACACAAGTGATAATACACAAGTGAAAATACACATTTGTATTACCATATGTGCATTATGATATTTTTTGTACTTAGACATACTGCTCAAAAATTCAAGCTAACCAAACAACATAATCCTTAAACCAGTGTTTTACAATTTAAAATGATTTACTTTAATGCTTCCATTTCCTGAGTCTCTTACCATTTCCACCTCAGTCTACTCTTGATGACATAATTCAGAACTTGTACATTTTAAGGTTTAAAATGATCTATTTTTAAATGTTATATTTCTTTGTAAAGCCCATGGTGTGAAATATCACCATGGTTGAACAATAAACTTGAACCTGACACAATTCAGTTAATTCAGCAAAAGTTAAAATGCTCTGCATTTTTTACCTATGTTGTCATACACCAGTAATTATAACAAATAAGAGAAGCATCTTAAATTAGGTCTTTTTACACACCCTGGATGTGTGATGTCTTTATAAACCTCTTGATCTTTGCTCTTGGAGTTTATGTACAAGACAAACCTTGGGTGAGTAAAAAAAAAAGTCATAATATACCTTTTACAATGCATTATTCTCTATAAAAAAGTTAACATATAAATACCCCAGCACAATGAAATAATATGCACTGGTCATCTAGAAAATGCAATGTGATTATAAGTGCAGCAGTCAGGAATTTGGGGTACATGATGCCCCCTCTTGCACTTAAGTGATCATGGGAGGAGAAGTTGGGGGGGTGGGGTGTGTGAGTATACACTTATAAGTAAGGTTACTATTTATTTATCTCGGAGGGTCCCCCATAACAGTCTCATGTAATGTTTTGCCTGCTAAACTAATCTGGCAGTGACTATCTGATTTCAATTATTTTGAGGTAGGTAGTAACCTTTGTATTTTTATTCTGTCTGCGAATTTAGTGCTTGTGAAAGATGTTGGATTGACAACACGGGAACCTGAAGCCCTCTGCTTATCCATGCGACAGGCACAGCATGGGCAATCACAGAGCAAGCTTCCCCGTGCTGGCTATGTACCACCAAAAAATCTGTAATTTCAAAGCCATCCCAATTTTCATTACTGCAGGTACTGACATGAAAACAACATATTTGCCCATTACACTTCGTCTACAATGGAGGTGTGTTCAGGTGTAAAGCTGTACAGGCGTCTTTATTTCTGCTTTAACTGACCCTGTTGAAAAAAAAAATACAGAAAATTATGTGCAGTTCCAATATCACATGAAATTTTTATTTTGTGAAAAAAATCTGTGAAATTTGGAATTTGTTGTAAAGGAAAATCACGCGAAAAGATTTTCGCAAGAAAAAAATACTAATTCTGCAGCCAGGGTAAATGTGGAATTTATTCTGGGGAAGGTTTTGAAAAATTCCAAGGAATAAAAATTTGGTGGAATCAATATTGTAACGTAACTCTGCTGATGGAATTTAATTTCATAACATCTCTGTTCAGAAGTTGAAATCATACAAATGAGGAAGATTTGAGGGAAGTGAAAAAAACTAATATTTTCTTCAGCTAAATGAAAAAGTCCAAGCATATCCACAGAGCTGATAACACCAGATGAATAAAACACCTTCAGTAATAAAGAATAGAGTGACTTGAAATTCAGAGTTTTCGGGGATGCAATGCAACTGAGTTCTGTTGTTTGCTGTGACTTGTTTTGTGCTGGTGACTGAGCCCCTCTTGAACACGAAGAGTAGAGTACATTAGTCCACAGAGAACACACATGAGTGGGCTGTTCCAGCAGTCAACACGTTGCCGGAAGCAACCTTCACACACCCCAGCAGTTCAGAGAATCATCACTCAGCAGCAAAACACTAGAAATGCAGTGACTCATAGGCCAGCAGTAAAGCCAGCGACAGGCCTGCTAAAGACCTAGGATGAAGATTTCATATCACTACAACTCTTCAGAGAATTTCATACTATGGCAAGCCATTAGGGACATAATTCAGAATCTCTGGCTGTATAGTAAAACACACACACTATATAGTGAAATACATATATCATATAGTGAAATATATACATTTTATAGTGAAATGCATACACAACGTAGTGAACCATATACATGATCTACTGCAATATATACATCATGTAGTGAAATACATATATACTGTATAGTGAAATGCATATATCATATAGTGAAACACATGTTATATAGTGAAATGCTTACATTATATACTGAAATATATGCTCTATCTACTGAAATATATACAGTATACTGTATACTGAAATGCATATATCATATAGTGAAACACATACATTCTATGGTGAAATACATACATTATCTACTGAAATACATATACTGAGTACTGAAAATCCACCTACACTGTAAACTGAAACAAATGTACTATGTACTGAAACATATACACTACCTATTGAGATACATACACCACAGACTGAAAAATCCACATAAACTATCTACTGAAACAAATACTCTATACATTGTAACACATACACTATATAGTGAACAAATCTGCATCCACTATATACTGAAACAAACACACTACATATTGAAATACATATACTACACACTGAAAAATCGACATACACTGGACCAGATAGTCAAAATTTGCACTGGGTGCAAACTGTTTGCGCAGGGTTTGTGCCAGGTTTGCGCGGGTCTGCTATATTCAAAAGGTCAAATAGTGTGGGGAAACTGCAGTACCACTGGGCAAAAGTATAATGTATGCAAGGGGCAAAAAGAGGAAGCATGTACGTGAATACAGGTGCAATGCTACATTTAGTGCATTAGCGCCCGCAAAGTGTTTTTGCGTGACTTAGCGCAACACTTTGCCCAGTGCAAATTACCACCCAGGAAAAGGTAGTCTTAACTCTGTGGAAACCAGCTTTGCATGACTTGGTGGCTTTGCGTGAATTTTGCACAGCTTTGCATGATCCTAACCAGTAAATATTAAACATAGAAAGAAACCAGACACAGAAGAAACATACTGCACACTGATGGCACCTCCTATGTTGCCATCATCTGCCATCAATCTCAATCATGCTAGGCATTAATTGGTGACCTGGCTCCCAGTGAACGCCATGGCAGTGTGTCCATACAGCACACACCTGCAGACCACACTTTGGTGGATACCAACAGAATCCAGCACACACATGCAGCACTGGGAGCATGGAGGGTGTTGAGGGGAGGGTGTACAGGTAGCCAGTCTGCACCACATACTGGGTACTGCCACAAGGCTGGGACAATCCATGCAGTGCAAATGGTCCAGTGTAGGGAATACCCCAACACCAGTGTGCCTGTCTGATGGTATGTGCCCCCCCAGCCACATACTGCACATCTGTACAGACACCACAGCACACACCGCCAGTCATGTATATGTATATGCCACTGTGAGTATCCCATGCCAGTGGAGCAGTGTCTGTGGGTCACACAACAGCATAACAGTAATGTCCACTGTCAGTACACAACTGCAAGATTGGCCTATCACTGTGTAAAGTGCAGCAGTCATTGATGCCCTACACATCATAGGCATTGCTGTGTCCCTCACACTACTGGCCCCCTTGTTACTGTAGTGTCTGCTGTGCACTGCAGCAGAACCTACAGTTTGACTATTGCATGCAGCACCACCACCTGTGCCTGTGCTGTGTAGTCCCCTTGGGCACAATATTCTGTGCTGTTCTGTACAAATGTAGCCTGCAGCTACCACCATGCACTTCCAGACTGACTTATAGGTGGAGCAGTGGGAGATCCAGCCAGCCCCTGTACTTCCAGACTGACCTACAGGTGGAGCTGTGGGACCCTGCAGTAGCGCTGGGCAAACTGCATGCAAATCAGAACATAATGAGATGCTAATCTGGATGTTTGCCCACAGACTGCCTAAGTAGGCTCATTTGCATGTCACTTTTTGAATATACGCAGACAAGCAAAGCTTAGCTCTGCGCAAAACCTGCGTAAATGCGTTTGCACTGCGCAAACATTTCAGAAACATGGTACATTTCTGCAGAATTTCACATGCGCTGGTGCTTGCAGCTTTAATGAATCCACTTCTTTGCTAGCACATACATTGGCCTCACTGTTTACCTTTACCTTCCTCCATGTTGCTGTGCACGGGGTTGTTGCTGTGGTTTGCACTTCCCTGGGTGCTATATTCAAAGCTGTCTTTTTCCCGGGCTATTTTTGCACTGCACTCCCAGCCAAGTTTGCCCAGCTTCCTTAGCACGCTATATTCAGCAGGTTTATCCTGGGGCTATCCCTTTTGAATATAGCAGGTATTGGTTCTGAGCTAATTTAGCACGCCGAGCAGTGCTAATTTAGCCCCGGGGCAACGTTTTGAATATCTGGCTCACTGTCTACTGAAACAAATACACTATACACTGAAACATCTACACTTCATATTGAAATACATACACTAGCTATTGAAATAAATAAACTATGCACTGAAAAATCTGCATACACTATATACTGAAGCAAATACACTACATATTAAACCACTTACCCTATCTATTGAAAAACTTTGCATGCTCTATATACTGAAATAAATATAATACATATTGAAATACATACGCAGTGTATTTAAAAAATCCACATACACTATATACTGAAACAAATACACTACGTGGTGAAACACATACACTATGTATTAAAATACATACACTATAGACTGAAAAATCCACATATACTATATACTGAAACAAACTATATACTGAAATGGACCACATTCTGAAATTATCCCTCCCCCTTGAATGGCCTGCTCCTGCACTTATCTTCTGTTGCATTCAGGGAGCTTCTGGCCTGATGAGAGCATGTCTAAAGCTGCAGAGCAGAAGGTAAACAAAACAGGGCTATCTCTTATTCTACTTCCTCATGGGGTTTTCCATCTTGTTTTGCTTGCACACCTTTAATCAAATTTCAGAACACTGTGATGTGACAAGAAAGTTTTCGAACTAATTTAAAATGCTGTAGTTTATTCTTTTAAATAAGTGCTGCCCTCATTTACTGTTAAAACACATTTGTATGGGAAGCTAATACTTAGGGATATTCCTAACATATCACTCTCATACCATATAAACACAGGGAACTGTATGCATTTTTCTAAGTTAAAGTTTTGATCAAATTTATGTGTAATTAATTACTGTGTTAGTCCAGCAACTTATCTGAGCTGAATGCTTGGGAAGTACTGCAGAAACTGAAAGTGTAAGCCAAACACTTTCCTAGTTTGTACTCTACTGAGTTAGTTTTGATTTAGTTTTTGTTTTTATTTGAATGTTTTGTTTCATAAAGTTTCTTGGTTAAGAAAAAAAATATATATTTTTGCAGCAGTCACTCAGGGCCCAATTCTCGTCAGGAGCTCAGCTGGCATATACATAATTTGCACATTTCTGTTCTGAATAACTTCACTGTGATTCCTCACTGGTGGCTCTCAGGTCCCCTAACTTCCCATTACATATCTGCAGAACACTGCAAGGTGGACAGAGCTTTGCCAGGCACTTGGTTTCCACTAATAAACCTGCCCTGGTCTAGCCGCATAGTGCATAGGTATGCTGTTTATGTGGTATGACTGTGTTATTGAATTTTAGATTCCCAAACTGTGTTTTATTTCTTTTTCCATGGAGACGTTCATCTTCTAGGTTACCCACTGACCCCCTTGTGCACTGATCTGTCCAACCCCATCACCCAAAATCACCAGGACTTAGCTGTTCTGCGATCTCTCATGACCTACCCACCACTCACATGGTGGGGCCAGGAGGGAGAGGGCCATTCACAAGGAGACATGTATTCAGACAGGAGCAGAGCCTGGTTAATAGGGCAAAGGCTGTGGCAGGTTGGTGGATTATTCTTCCATTGGAGTTTTTCTACCTTTGTTTGTCCCCTTGGTAGCCAAGCATGCAATGATGCCAATCCAATTAAAGGCAAGTACTGCTTTGTGCCTGCCTGAGCCCTGCCCCTTATGCCACTCTGATGCCCTGCCAGCCTTCCTCACCTTGGTGGCTATTAAAGAGCGAGGTGGTCAGACTCCTCCTCCCTGAGAGGAGAGCAGTCCCTGAGATGCTTAATCATCTCTCCCGCCAGCTAACATCTGTTTGACCCAGGTCCTCCCCCAAAACTGGGCCACTGGCATGGGAGCCAGTGTAACTACCACCAAGCTGCTGAGCCAGCTCACCAGACTGTATTTTTATAAGTAAATAAAAACAGCACTCAGATGAAAGAAGAAATTGTATCTCAGCTACAGTTGTTATAAATATTTTAAGACACATCACAATGTTTTGAAATTGGAGGAAAGTTTTCCAAGGAAAATAACATAAAAAAATACGTAAGGATACAGATTAAGACAATCCATTTTTGTTTACTTTCTGCATCTTAAGAGGCATCGGCAGGGGAATTTTAGTCAATTAGGGCCCCATTTTCAGAAGGTTAGCAGAGTGCTAAACATCTAAGCCATGTGGGAACAGCATGGTTTAATAGGTGCCATATATTTAACAGCTCCCGATGCTAACTTGATCATGTGCATGTGCATATGTACTACTACAGCCGTGAAAATGAGGGATCCCCTCTTGCATATAGAGCATAGTGCTATATAAAAGGTTTTGAAAGTGTTTAACAACTGAAATTGCAATACTGTTTACTGTTTCCAAATATCCTGCCCTCATTTGAGCACACAGTGATTCATATTGTCACCCTACCCCAGGTTACCACTCTGATGCTCCCAAGTAGTATACCAAAATGATCCGTGGCATCTAAAGGTTCCACACCCCTGATCACAGTTTAAATGGCTCCAGTTATTATAGTAAAATGATCCTTGGTGTCTAGTGCCCCCCCCAAATTGCCATTCAGATGACCCAATTATTATAATAATATGGGTGTAGAATTTATTTATTTACTTACATATCTAAAAGTTTCATCAGGAAAGGTATACTAAGCTGGGAGCTCATTTCCCAGATGCATCCTGGGGGAAGGGGAACTTGTTCAAGTGGGCCTAGGTAGCAGAAGAGTTCAAAATACATAACATACATGGTGGAAGACCATTGACAGAGCAGAGCAGAGTGGCACACAATCACAAATTACATTGGGAATAATACATGCAAGACGTGAGAACTTGAGTGACAAGCAAACAACTGACAACAGAAACATAGAAACATAGAATTTGACAGCAGATAAGGACCGCTTGGCCCACCTAGTCTGCCCATTTTCCTACCTAAAAGATAAGCTGCAGATCTTAGTTAACCAACAGCTTATTTTCTCCTACCCCCCCACTAGGACTGCCTTATGCCTGTCCCATGCATTCTTGAATTCCCCCCACTGTTCTTGACTCCACAACCTCCTCAGGGAGGCTGTTCCATGCATCCACAACCCTCTCAGTGAAAAAATACTTCCTCACATTACCTCTGAGCCGTCCCCCCTCTATCTTCAAATTGTGCCCCTTTGTTCTTGCACATCTCTTTTTCTGGAAGATGCTACCCTCTTGGACTTTGTTAATTCCCTTGAGGTACTTGAAAGTTTCTATCATGTCCCTTCTCTCCCTTCTTTCCTCAAGGGTATACATATTAAGCTCCTTTAGTCTTTCTTCATATGTCTTCTGGTGCAGACCCTGCACCATTTTGGTTGCCCTCCTCTGGACAGCCTCCACTCTGTCTATGTCTTTGTGGAGATGGGGTCTCCAGAACTGCACACAGTGCATATGCAGCACAGTCAGGAGCCACAAACACATGCTGACAATCAAATACAGAGCATTTTAAATCAACACTAGTTGTAAACATTCATGCATAATGCCTAGAGTGGGAGCATAAGTACATACATTATAACTGTACCTAAATTGGAAACAAGTCATAGGAGAGCAGGAGGGAAAATTAGGAGCAAGTGCAGGAGGGAGCAGTGAGACCTCTGAAGTGGTTTGAAAGGATCCAAGGGAGGGAGACTGGTGAATGGCTGGGGAGAGGGAGTTCCAGATTTTAGGGAAGTGGTGGCTGAATGCAGATTTGCTGATGGTCATGGAGACTGAAGGGACTGCTAGGGTTCGAACATTTGAGCTTCTGAGGGTATGGCTGTAGGGGGAAACAGAAAGGTAAAAGGGTAGGGAAACAAACCAGAATTTATCTACAAAGCTGGCACAGTGGGTGTGGTATTTGTCCACAAGAGAAGAAAAGGAGAGAGATTTATACATAGAACAGTGATGAGTCCTAGGAGGACAATCGAGAGTGTAATGGCAGAAATAGTTGAAGAGTGTGTCCAGTCTAGCAAGGATAGTGACTGGGGTGATACTGTAGACCACATCACCATAGTCAGAGATTGGGGGGATCATTCTCTGGATAATAGCACAGTGTGCTGGAGGTGGGATACAGTCACAGTTCCTGTAAAGTGCACCAAACTGGGATGCAGCTTTTTGACTATAGCATCCACTTGTTCAGAAAAGTTTAGGTGCTGGTCTAGCCAGATACCTAAAGGTGGTAACATCCTACACAGTGGAACCAACCAGGGTTTGGAAAGTAGGAAGGGGAGGTAGCATAGAGAGTCTGTGCCTTGTGTCAGAGGACATGGAGACAGTCTTCTTGGCATTGAGGAAAAGCTGATTTGTGCATAGCCAGGGCTGAACTTGATTGAAGTCCAGCTGGAGTCTGTGGGTCTCCTGCGAAGAGGACCATGTCATCCCTGTACATGTGAATGGATGCAGACAAGCATATGGAGGGGAGATCATTAAGGAAAATGAAGAAAAGTAGAGGGTCTAACACAGATCCTTGTGGGACCCCAGTGGATACAGGCAGGGAGGAGAGAGGGGGGTCACCAATTTTGACTGCCTGGGACCTACCCATGCGGTAGGAGTGGAACAGCCAATGGCTGAGTCAGAGAGGCCTGGAGTTTGGCTAATAATTGGGGGTGGGAGACAGCACTTTGGCTAGATCAGCCAAGATAGCAGAGGTGAATAGGCTGTGATCCATACCATTGTAGATATATTTGGTGAGCCTGAGCAGTGTGATGGTGGTGGAGTGGTTCTTGCAGAAGCCAGACTTGCAGTGGGTGAAGAAAGAAGAGGAGTCAAGAAAGGGAGAGAGTAGTGACAAGACAATTTGTTCCTGTATTTTGGAGGGAGGAGAGAAATGGGTTGGTAGCTGTTAGTAGCAGATGGATCACCACCTTTTGGAAGAGGAGTAACAGTGGCAGTCTTCCAGTCAGCAGAGATGGAGGAACAGCAGAAAGAGAGGTTAGGGAGGTTAGCCAATGGGGAGGAGATTGCAGAAGCAGAGCGATGGAGGAGCTTGCTATCCAGGCCATCTGGACTCCTACCCCTGGAAGAGTTAAGGGTGGGAAGAGTGTCGGTGATGGAGAATGGAGTTACTGGAGAGAAGAAAAATAGAGGAAAGGAAGGAGATGACTGTCATGCAGGCTGGCAGGGGCGAGAGGGAGGCGAGAAAGGGGAGGGGGAGGAGAGAGGAGGTGCAGGTGATAAAAAAAGGAATTAAACCTCTGTGGTGATGAAGGAGGGGTAAGAGATAGGGGTGTCATCCACTCTGAGGACAGGCAAAGGGGACTGAGTGTTAGGGTAGAAGAGATTGTGGCAAACTTCCAAAAGTTAGACAGGTGACCAATGGCACTGAAGGTGGATGTAAAATATTCGCCTTTGGCAAGCCTTATTGCCTGGTACAGGTGTTGTGGAGGTGATGATACTCTGGAGGCCATGGGGGAACAGGTTACATTTATTTTCTGACTAGACCAAATAATGCACTTGCAAGCAAGCTATGAGTTCGGCCGTGATCTATGGGAGGTGGGGTACCTTTTCTCATGTCCTGCGCTGTGGGGGCATAGCAGTCCCATATTTGAGGAATTTCATTTTGAAATATGTTTGCATGGAGTCAATGGAGGAGGCCAATGAGATAGGGGACCAATCAGAGTGGCTTAAGTCACAGTACAAGGAGGTGAGGTCCAGGGATTTGAAGGAAAATATAAGCAGTGTTTTGGTGTGTGTGAAGGGACTTTAGTTGAAAAAGAGGCAACAGAGGGTCATGATTATGGTGTCAAATCAGAAGAGAGGCATGCCACAGGGATCCATCCTGAGTCCTGTCCTCTTCAATATGCTCATCAACAACATTTGAGAATAAACCTGGGGATGCATCTCTTTGAAGATGACACCAAGCTCATGGGAGGATAGATAGTGACGGGGGAAGTAGGAAACTGCAGAGTGACATGCAAAGAGTAGAGAGGTGGTCTAAGGTTTGGCAGTTGAAATTCAATGCCAAAAAGTGCAAGGTGATTCACTTAGGGGACAAGAACCCCGGGACAGAGTACTTGATAGGAGGAGTAGAGCTGAGCACTACAGCTGAGGAGAGGGACCTAGGAGTCATTAGTGACTCCCTTAAACAATCAAGCTAGTACAGTGAGGCATCTAGTAAGGCAAATAGGATGCTAGGATGTACCAGAAGTGGTTCTGAAAGTAGAAGAAAAGAGGTTTACTGCCTCTTTGTAGATCGTTGATGAGGCTGCGCCTGGTGTACTGTGTCCAGTTCTGAAGACCTCATTTCAGGAATGATAAGGACAGGCTGAAGACCATGTAACAAAGAGTGATCAGGATGATTCAGATCTGACAGGACAGATCTTATGAGGATCTGCTCAAGGCACTGAACACATATTCACTGGAGACCAGACAAGAGAGGAGTGATATGATAGAGACCTTCAAGTTCCTGTAAGGAATAAACAAGGTGAACGGAGAAGACCTACTTAGCATGAGTAACAGTTCAAGTTATGGGGGCACAAGTAGAAACTGATGGGAGGGAGGTTCAAGAGGGATATTGGAAAGTTTTATTTTCCAGAAATGGTGGTGGAAAAGTGGAATAGTCTGCCAACTGAGATGGCAGGCACCAAAATCATAAATGGTTTCAAGCATGGCTGTGACAAAGTGAAGGGTATAATAGTTACTCAGGCTGATAGTAGTAGGGAGGGGAACAGGGGAGTGGATAGTGAAGGCTAATATCCTGTATGGAGAGTAGGTCCCGAGGTTTAATAGGGAACTAGGGGCAGACAGGGTGTATCATTTTTTTTTTCTGCCATCATTGTCTGTTTTTCTGTGTTTCTGTTTTTCCATGATCCCTGATATCTAGTAGCCCCACCCCCCCAGTTGCAAATCTGAGCCCCCCTCACAAAGCCATCCAACCAGGTTCCTCCATCCCCTCCCCATTGGCTCCCCATTTACCCAAGATTGCAGCCACCTCCCTGTGACTGTGATTGGTACAGCCTCTCAGCTCATTACCTTGGCTGGCCACTGTTTGAGTGAAAGGGAGTGAGTGCACACCTACTGTAGAACATGTTTTTATAGTAGATTCCGAGGGTTAGCTTAAAGTCATCTGGGGTCCGTGCTTTCGGGTTTGTTGCCCTTACCCTCTGGAATTCTCTGCCCAGTCAGCTATGGGAGTGCAGGACAGTGAGGTGCTTTAAGCAGGCATTGAAGGCCTTTTTATGGGGTAAAGTCTATTCTGAATTTTGCTGATTTTATTGTTATTTATTGTAGTTGCTGAATTTTTATCTGTTTGTTCAGCGCCTTGATATTTGAAAGGCACTATATTAAATAAAAGTTATTATTATTATTATTATTACCAGTTCAGAATGATGCCCCGAATTTTGTCCCTGGGTACCTAAATGCCATGTTGCAGGCTTGAGGCGCCACTGGTCGGTGGGTGCTGGCATGCCCACCTGAACCAAGCAACCCCCCACATGTTCCCCTTGATTGTTTTAAACCTTGAATTGGCTTTTGGCACCAGTGGACTTGAACACAGATAACTATATATATATATTCCCCAGGTGCAGGGCAATTCCTGCCCTCACTCACTGGCACACATGACTGAAGTCCTGGGGTACATAGATCAGCAGACGCAGAACTGGGCCTGATGCTTAACACTTGAAGGTGTAGAAGCTGCAGCTTGGATCTTCAGCATGACCAAAGATCTTGCAGCCCTTCTCCCCCCCCAACACACAGAGACCCACTGCAGGACATCACACAAGGCCTGCCAGCCAAAAGGGACCCAGACACGGGAGCATACCAATGGCCTGGTTCCCCCACAGGTCAGAGCACCCAGGCACAAACACACAATCCTGTGCCATCAGTGGCTTATTGAGGTCAGCAAGGTCCTCACCTGGCACTAGGTTTAGGATGGATTCTTCAGGTAATTTCCGTTCTTTCCTCAATTATCCGCTACAGTGTGTAGTCAAGCAGTCCTGGCTGCCTTCCCAAATATCAGGCTCTGGGGGGACTTTGCAGAGTCTGCATATCCAGGGGTTTACCACAACAGTCTCCCATCTTGCTGATCTGAGGAGCAGACAGCAGACACCCACCCAGACAGCACCCTCTCATCCCCCTGCCCCCACAGACTTTCAACTCCAACACAGCGGCCACTCTTGTGCTCTGGCTCACACACAAGTTCAGCAACTCTTTTTCAGAAATCAAGAAGTCCCTTTTCTCACCATGCAGGTGCTAGTCGACTCCAGACAGAAGAGGCTCTCTCTTCAGCTTCTTAAAACCTGGGTTCCAATCCCATTTTCATATCCATTTTCTACAATCCAGTTTTCTCTGCCAAAAAATAGTCATTTAACCTTGTCTTTCCCTTTTCCTGTAGATGCCTTGTCTTTGCCAGGGTCAGACAGAACCTTTTACACTTTTTCTTACTTCTCTCATCAAAAATCCTTGATCATCCATGTCTCACCAATGTGGTGCAGATGAAACTGCAGAGGCTTTCTCCCCATCCTCTTGACACAAATCTGTCCATTTCCTTAATCCTTTTTTGCAATCCATTTAACCTTTAGTCTAAACACTTTCACCGCTGTTGTGCAATTTCTCTGCACAGCAACAGAATACTGCAGCTCTCCCTCTCTGCAGAGCTGCCCACAAAATCCTGTCTTTTCTCTCTCTAGATGGGGAAAGGCACAACCAGCTCTGGGGACAGACTGCTGGCAGCCCCCAGGCAGCCCCCATCACATCCCTGCAGCTCCACCTTTTCTCTAAGGGCTGGAGACCCCCTCCCTGTGGAGGGGCTCCCACTAAACTGAACTCAGAAACCAAAGTTCTTTCCCCTTGGGCGCTTTCTGGCAGCTCCCTATTGGCAGGAGCCACTGTCCTCAACCAAAATTAACATGTACAAAGTTCCCTCGACACCTCACTGGTTGTTTAAAAAGGCACACAGACTGTCCCCAGTATTTTTCCCCAAGAGTCTTCACTGAAGCTCTACTCTTTAGCAACCTCTTCCCTCTGATGGCCCAATACAAAATTTAGCATTTTTAGTTTTTTTTCCAGCCGTTCGCTAATGCTGAAACTTGTTTTCCCCAGCACCAGACAGGCTGAGAAATATGTGTAGTATAACAGCAGCAGGAATGAGGGATAAATGTTCTAGCTCTACCTGGATTAGATGAGTGGGGGACCACCAGACTACCAAGGAATTATTTTTTTTATTGTGTCCAGGACTGACAGTGTGCATGTGTGTGTGTGTGCATGTGGGGGAGGTTGCTGGCAGGCTGCATGTGTGCAGTTTCAACACGATTCCCAGAATCATTAACTAGCACTAACCAGGCAGTGTGTTAGCACTTCCAGAAAGCATTTAATATACCTGTACACCTTATATGCATTGGAGTAACCCCCAGTTGTATGGGCTCCTGATTGCAATTAGTAATCCTGTGCAAAAAAAAATAGTGCCACGCTAACAGGTTAGCACTACACAGAAGAATGCTTTTTAAAATAGTACCAGCCATGCTTATCACAGCGCAGTACTAATCCTGTTACAGTGGTATGTGGGCCCCCATATTCAGAGCCAGTCATTAGTGTTGTGCACGCCTAAGTGCTGCACCTGAGATAGCGCACAGCCACAGAAGGTGGTGGTAAATGGCACTCACTCCAATGAGGAGCCGGAGGGCTCAGTAATGGGACAAGTCCTCTTCAATGTCTTTATAAGTGACATTACAGAAGCACTGGAAGGGAAGATGTGCCTTTTTGCAGATGACACCACCATCTGTAATAGCACTGTTAGGTACAAATAGAGAGAATGAGTAGGGACCTTAGAAAACTCAAAGAGTGGTACGGGACATGGCAGCTCGGTTCAAAGCCAAAAAGTGCAAAATCAAGCATCTAGGGCATAGAAACCTAGAGGCTGAGTATAAAATGAAGGGAGAGGTACTGATGGTCACAAAGAAGGAAACCTTTTATATAGCACTGTGCTCTGTATGCAGGAGAGGATTACTCATTTACATGACCATAGTAGTACATATGCACATGCACATGATCAGGTTAGCATCAGGAGAGGTTGAACATGACACCCATCCAACCATACTGTTCCCAAATAGCGAAGTGTTTAGCACTGTGCTTACCTTCTGAAAATGGGGCCCTAATTGACTAAAAATCCTGGCCGATGCCTCTTAAGATGCAGAAAGTAAACAAGAAAGGGTTAACTTATCTATCTCTTTATGTATTGTTTTACTTATTTTGCTTGCAAAACCGTAATCCGATTTCAAAACATTGTGATGTGACTTAAAACATTTATAACAAACTAGTTAAAATACAGCTTTTTTTTCTTCTTTCATCTGAATGCTGTCTTTATTTACTTATAAAAACACATTCTGGTGGGCTGGCCTAGCAACTTCATGGTAACTGTACTGCCTTCCATGCCAATGGCCCAGTTTTGGGGGTGAACCTGGGTTGCACAGAGGTTAGCTGGGGGGAGGTACGATTCAGCATCTCAAGAAATTCTCTCCTATTAGGGAGGAAGAGTCTGACCATCCTGCTCTTCAACATCCACCTAGCTGAGGAGGGCTAGCAGGGCAGTGGAGTTGAATAAGGGGGAGGGCTCAGGCAGGCACAAAGCAAGCATATGTCTTTATATGCAATTGCATCATTGCATGCTTGGCTGCCCAGGGGATGAAACCAAAGGTTGAAACCCACTAATGGAAGAATGATCCAACAACCTGCCGCAGATTCTACACTACTAACCAGGCTCTGCTCCTGTTTGAATATGTGTCGCCTTGTCAATGGCCCTCCCCTTTCTGGCCCCAACACGGGGGATATGTGTGTGTGTGGGGGGGGATCTCAGAGCAGGTAAGTCCTGGGGATGGTGGGTGATTGGGCTGGAGATGTCAGTGGGCAAGGGGGTCTCAGGGTGACTAAGGAGATAAAAATATGGAAAAAAAAAAAGAAATGAAACACAGTTTGAGAAGCTCAAACCCCAAAACAGACTGTGAATGCCTCTAGTGAGTTATCACAGTAAAGTTATTTAGTATAGAAACATGCAAATTATATGCATATGCCAGCTAAGCTTCTGATGAGAACCGGGCACTGGCGGATTGCAGCAAAAATATATATTTTTGTTTCTTAAACAAGAAACTTTTATTAAACAAAACATTAAAATAAAAACAAAAACTAAATCAAAACATAGTCCATAGAGTACAAACTAGCAAAGCTTTTGGCTTACACTAGCACAGTTCCTGCAGTGCTTCCCAAGCATTCAGCTCAGATACATTGCTGGACTAACACAGTAATTAATTACACATAAATCTGATCAAAAATTTAACTTAGAAAAATGCATGTAGCCCCCTATGTTTATGTTAGGAATATCCTAAGTATTAGCTTCCCATACAAATGTGTTTTAACAGTAAATGAGGGCAGCACTTATTTAAAAGAATAAACTACAGCATTTTAAATTAGTTCTAAAAGTTTCTTGTCACATCACAATGTTCTGAAATTTGATTAAAGGTGTGCAAGCAAAACAAGATAGGGAAAACCCCATAAGGAAGTAGGATAATAGATAGCCCTGTTTTGTTTACCTTCTGCTCTACAGCTTTAGACACGCTCTCATCAGGCCAGCAGCTCCCTGAATGCAACAGGGAATGAGTGCAGGAGCAGGCCATTCAAGGGGGAGGGGTAATTTCAGAATGTAGTCCATTTCAGTGTATAGTTTATTTGTTTCAGTATATAGTGTATGTGGATTTTTCAGTCTATAGTCAGGGCCCCTGGTGTTCTGCGGCAGAATTTTCTGATTTCTGCAGCATGATTTATTCATTTCTCTGGCAGAATGCAGTCCTGTCATTGGCTAAATATGATGTGATGTCATCGATGACATCATATGCTGAGCATAGAGGAGGGGCTTCAGGATAAACGAGGTGGGAAAGAAAGCCTGACACTATGGAAAAACAGTATATTTATATGAAAATTCACCCAAAACAATGAATTCTGTGGCACTATATATATTCTGCAGGTTGATGCAAATTCTGCGGCAAATTCCGCAACTGCAGAACCGCAGAATTCCAGGAGTCTTGTCTATAGTGTATGTATTTCAATACATAGTGCACATGTTTCACCATGTAGTGTATTTGTTTCAGTATACAGTGTTATGTGGAGTTTTTCTAAATATACTGGCCCAGATATTCAAAAGGGTTGCGCCATGCACAACAGGGTTGCGCATGCGCAACTCCAAAAATGCACCATTCTGCGATATTCAGAAAGGGCCAGTTGCACCACCAAAAACATGCTGAGCAACAGCGCAATGGAAATGAATGCATGCGCAACTTGAAGAGGCGGGTCCATGCATAAAAGTGCATAACACGATATTAGAACACTCTGCGCACGCGCAAGAGTGGCTCAGCCGGAAGTTGCGTAGGCAGCGGAATTGAGCCAAATAAAAAGGCTCAAGGAAGCGGCGCAGAACCCCTAGCAGCCGCAAACTGGGGAGAGAGAGAGAGAGAGAGACAGGAGCTGAAGGGCAGAGAGGACAGTGGGTCCAGGAGGACAGAAGGCCAGTGGGGTGCCGGTGCAGTGGAAGCAGCAGTGGGGTAACACAGGAACAGCAGCTGGGGGGGCAGAAGTCAGGGAGATGGACAGTGCCAGCTTCCACATGGAAGCTGTAATGAGGGGGGTGAGACACCATGCTGCAGGGGGACGTGGCCGCGGAGGGGCCCATCAGCGGTATGCCCCCGACAGGTGGTATCATGCCCGCATCAGCTTCGAGCTGTACACAGACATCGAGATTGTGGGCCGGTATCGCCTGAACTGGGCAATACTGAGACGGCTCTGCGAGCTGTGCAGTGATGTGATGCAGGCACCCTCACGACGGAGTCACGCTCTGTCCGTGGAGACCAAGGTGACAGCCTGCATGTGCCTGCTGCCACGGGCACCTTCCAGAGGCCAACAGGGGACACCACAGGCATTACACAGTCGGCCACGTCACGCATCCTCACCCAATTCCTCGAAGCACTGCTGCCTCATGCTGTGGAGTACATCCATTTCCCCAGCACCGCGGCAGAGCGTACAACAAACATGCAGGAGTTCCACAGGGTAGCACGTATGCCTGGCATGCTAGGGGCCATAGACTGCACCCATGTGGCCATTCGCATGCCACCTGGCCCCGATGGCCAGGCATATCGGAACCGAAAGGGGTTTTCCAGTGTCAACTGCCAGGTGGTGTGTGATGCCACTGGGCGCATTATCAATGTCTGTGCCACACACCCTGGTGGAGCACATGATGCCTTCATATGGCACCAGTCTACACTGTACCATCGATTCGAGAGTTGGGACATCCCCACGGGTCATCTAGTGGGTGAGTACACATGTATGGAATGCAAACTCTGGGCAAGGGTGGGAATGACACAGGTGCAATGGTAGTGGCACACAAGGATGTGGGCAATATGGACCTGACATGACACTGATCTCCACTATCTCCACACAGGTGACTGCGATACCCACTCCATCCCTGGCTGCTCACGTCGCAGGCGCCCCACGACCCCGCCAGCTATGCTTCAATGAGGCACATGCTGCAACCACGTAACATCATAGAGTGGGTGTTTGGGATGCTCAAGGCAGCTTCGATGCCTGGACACCTCGGTGAGCCTACAGTACAGCCCCAAAGGCCTGTGGGATATTCCTGGCCTGTTGCATCCTGCACAACATGGCCAAAGACCATGGGATAGCCATTACAGGTCCAAGAGGGGACAGCGATGGGGCGCCAGTGGCGCGGTGATGTTGGTGAGAGCAGCCCCCTAGGATGGAGGGACCCCGACTGACCCGGCAGGCCCAGCTGCAACGGGACACCATTGCAGAAGAGCACGCCCAACACAGGTAAGTCAAGGGGACATGTGCAGGCAACACTGTCCATGTGCAAACCACAGGCACGAGGGGAACACACGTGCATGAAGGTCAGGGAGTTGAAGGTTCCAGGCATACCAACACACCATCAGAGGGTGAGCACTCATATGGACACACACACACCAGGCAGCGTGCATGGGCAGCAGACACAGCACTCCGGAAGCGACATTGCCAACACAGCACCACCGACCACCCCACCACCTGGACTGTCCACGTGCATGTGTCGGGACCTGGGCACCTGCACCTTGGTGTACAGTGCAATGCAGGCATCATCATGCACACGCACCTGTGGACAGCAGTTGGGAGAGTGTGCAGGTGGTCCATGTGTCAGCGTGGTGAGCAGAGCACCCAGCAGTGCACTGCCCACCATGACACACATTGCACACAGGGCAGCACCAGACAGGGCCTGCACTGGGAGACAGCTCAGTCAGGTAGCACTGTCCCACGGCCACCACAGATGCATGGGTGGCTCCGCCGTGGCCCAGTGGCACTGGCAGGCTGAGCAGGGGCCACATCGGGTGGCGCTGGTGCACCACCAGGGGTCCCACTGTGCGAACGCGACCTTGCCCGCACAGGGGTCTGCATCCTGCCAAACAAACTTGCACCAGGGGTGTTCGGGATGCCTACAGCAGAACCCGGCATCAACAGGCCTGGTGTCGCACGACGCCGGGAATGGGGAGTGGAGAGTGCACTGTGTGGGGTGTGTGGTACAGGGGCACCTGACAGTGTGGCCAATGCATCCGCGACAGAGACCACTGCCTGGGTCAGCCTGTCAATGGCAGCGGTCATATCCGTCCGCATAAGGACCACCTCAGCTTGGTCCTGAGCACACTCCCTGCTATGCCGCTCCACGGACACAGACAGTGCCTTCACGGACCTTGCAACCCGCCCCTGCAGCTGTACCAAGTCCTGCAGCAGGCGGGTGTGCGCGTCCAATGGGTACTGTGCCCCAATGGCATCGTGACCCCCAGGGTGTGGATGGTCCTGGTGCACAGCACCCCTTGAGGATGGGCACTGTTCGCCAGGACCAGGTATGGGTGGATCAAAGGGCGGTGGACATGTGCCACTGCTTGACACTGTACCCCCAGACCTGGTGTGTGACTGCTGCTGCCGTCCCCTCCAACTGCTGAGCCCCCAGGTCCACCTGTTCCACCTCCGTGCTGACAACAGTGCCAGACACCTGCACAGCCACTGGTGCTGCCTCACCGGTGCTGACAGGCACAGCCTGGGACTCTGCCAGCATGCTGGTACACAGGTGTGAACCAGGAAGGCCCAGGGGCACGTGCTGGCCTGCCATGTGTCCGTCATGGGACACACACCTATCACTGCCCATTGCAGGCCTGCTATCATCAGTGGTGCAGGTGCGTGCCACTGCCATAGGCACAGCATGCTGGCATACCTGCATGCCAGACTGCTGAGACACAGGCTGTGCACCCCCTGCACCCGTATCACTGACACTGGAGTTGTTGGCCCAGCGTGCATGCTGCTGCAGTGCCTGCAGGCTGGTGGCAGAGGTGGATGGTCCCTCCTCCACGTCCAGCAGGTCTGCATCACTGTCTGGACCCACCACCACCACCGTCTCCTGATGATGAACAGGATCTGTAACAGAAAGAGAGTACATGTGAGTGCATGTGAACAACAGCCCCCCCCCAACAACACCACCATGTCATACCGTGCAGTGATGGGCTTCCACCTGTCTGGAATCCTCCGCCTGGTAAGCCCGCAATGGCACTCAGCTGCATGGCCGCGACCAGTGTCTCCTCTATAGGGGTCAGCTGCAACACCACTGGTGGGCCCCCACCAGTGCCAGCACGTGCCGCCCTGAAGGCTGCCACCTGCTCCTTCAGCCTCCTGCGGTCAGTCCCCATCTTCTTCTTGCATTCCTGCATGAGCTGGTGGCTTCCGTGCAGGTTGACGACCAAAGCTACCCCTCCCATGCAGCTGCGTTCCTGAGGGTGCCCCTCCGTCCACTCAATAGTAGCTCATCCTCCAGGTAGGCCTGGAAGGGGCCTCCATCTCTGCCACAGGGTGAAGTTCGGCCTCCTCCTCCCGCACCGTCCACACCTCAGCTTGGCTCTGATCAGTCATGGTGATCTGTGCGGTGAAGTGGACACCTGTCACTGTGCAGTCGACAGCATTTCCCCATAAGCATAGCTGCCCGGCCGGGCGGAAGCCCCCACTTCCTCTCCGCATGGCAGATACTGATAGAAAGGGTGCCCTTTGTCCCTTTCTAGGTGCCCCTTTCATACTCAGCCCCCTCAGCCTTTATCATCTTCCCCATGAGCATTGTCCTGAGCATCACACAGCGTAACTCACCTCTCACCTGCAGTAACAAAATCTGGCCAGCACAACCCACTGTTGCATTTTATAGCGCAACACATACAAATGGTGTGGGCGCAACTTTAATAAACATGCTAATCGCGCCCTCTCGCCTTTGAATAATGATCGAATGAAAGTTTGCATATATCGGCTGAATATCGCGTATTTGCTTGCAATACAGAAAGGTCGGCTGAGCCAATAAGCGCAGGTTTGTGGCCGCGTGCTACATTCGCATGCCCCGGACGGCTACGCATGCGTCTATTAGCTGTGAGACCTGCTGGTAGCGATAAGGCGATTCAGGCCATAGCCACCATTGTGCCAGTGGCGCTACAGCACTGGGCACTATAGGCGCTGTGGCACTACTGCGATAGTCACTGTGGCACTGGTGCGCAGCAGCGGTCGCGCGGGATGCCTATACATCGATGGCGCTGTCCGTGCTGCTGTCGTGCCGTGACCTTGTAATGCCCTCTGACCCTGGCGCTGTTGGCATGCCATGTATGCGTCCCTATTGCGCTGTCTAGTGACAGCGCCATGTAGTAATGACGGCTGTTCGAACATCACGATTGGAGCCTGTGGTGGTCTATTAAACAACTCCACGTGGGTTACTGGCGCAGCGAGGCACCATATTGCCTGCTGTAAAGTTGGTGCCATGGCTGGGAGGAGGCGGTGTCCTGGAGCCAGATTGAAGTGGCCAACCTGGTGGCCTAGTTGAAACCACACTATGATGGCCTCTTGGTGAGGTGCCTCACCAGTGCCAGGACTCAGCTGTGGCAGCAAGTGGCCACTGACCTGGTGGAGGTCACTGGATGGGGCCTGTCTGCTGAGCAGTGCGGCACGGTACAGTGACCTCCTGCGAGGAGCCAGAACTTTTGTCGGCTGTGGTTGTGTGCCGGGTGGGCGTGGTGCCTGGGCCAGGTGAGTGTACCATCTATGCACCTATATTCTCTGTAGGGGTGTGTGTGTGCTTGGGTGGCTGTGCATAGGTGCCGCTTGGACCACGGTTGGCTGTGTCAGTGTGTGCAGCTGTGCGATGGATGGTTATGGCTGTGTGGGCAGGCACTCTCACTGGGGCAGGGGCACTCTGCTTTTGAGTCACACTGATGTTTGTCTCAACATGTCTCCCACAGGCCGGAATCTGGGGGCCGCGGGGTGACAGTGGCGTGGGCGTGCCAGGGCCCCGGTGCCGGGGTGTTGTGCCCCAGCAGCAGCAGCAGCAGCAGCGGCAGAGCCAGCTGCTGGAGGATGTGAGTATCATTACTTCATGGATGCTATTGCATGCTGGGGGGCAAGACCACCAGCCATGCACCAACACAACCATGCAGGAAAGGAGGTCATAATTCCACTATACAAGACACTGGTGAGGCCCCACCTGGAGTACAGTGTACAGTTCTGGAGACCATACCTACATATGGACATGGACTGGGTAGAGAGGGTTCAAGAGGAGGGCAACAAGGATGGTGCATGGTTTGCATCACAAGTCCTATGAAGACAGGTTGAAGGAACTGAACATGTACTCCTGGAGGAGAGGAGGGAGAGGGGGATATGATGGGGACACACAAGTATCTTACAGGGGAACAGGGTGCAGGAAAACACTATTTTTAAGCGTAAAGATGTTCCAGGACTAGGGCATGGGATGAAGTTGGAGGGGGACGATTCAGAGAAACATGAGAAAAATTTCTTCACAGAACGGTGGTGGACAAGTGGAACACCCTGCCAGAGGAAGTGGTGGGGCTGACTTGGTCACGGGATTTAGAGATGCACAGGATAGCCATAAAGGAATTCTGGAGGTCAGGGTAAGGTGCAACAGACTTATAGGAAAACAGAGTGAACTTACAAGGTCAAATGGCCAGACTGGAGTGGCCACTGGAAGCGCCTCTGCTGACACTGTCTATGTATCCATGTATGTAGGCACAACACACGTGATCGTCACTGTGCAGTATCACAGCACGTCTGTGTAAGCGTCACTGGTGGTCTAGGCATGCACTGGGCACATAGCTGTGTAACTGGCATCGCACCACGTTGCCACATCACTTGCCAGCCTAGTTTGTACTGTGATTGACGTGGGCAGTGTGTGTGGGCGATGGTGTGCATAGCTGGTGCCGCCTGTTTGTGATGGCCATGTGCATGTTCACTGTGGGTGGGTGTATGTCATCACAGGTGCGGGACATTGGGCTATATGGATTGCAGGTTGGGTGGTGTTCAGGTTGTGGTCAGTCACAGCCATTGACTGTGTTCCCATTTTCCTAGGCCTCATTGTGCTCCAGAGGATCGAGCAGGCACTGCAGCAGCTCACCCAGGTCTCCGTGGACAACAGGACCATCCTCAGCAACATGCAGCGCCATGGGTATGGAGGCGGCACAGCCATACAGAGCACCAGGCGGCAGAGGACCAGCCTCCAAGGCCTTAGGCTGGATTCCCTTCCCACTTCACCCATCCTCCACTCCTGCCTTCCTCTCCAAGTTCTTCATCCCTACCCTTGCCCACCCCTACCTTGCCCTCCCCCTCTTGTAAATAGTTATGTTGTTGTGGATTTTGTAATTACATTTTCTAATACATTTATATTTTGATATGATTACTGTGTTGGTCTCTGATTTGCAGCTGGCTATGGTTGCTCAGTTGCAGTGGTGTGCATGCCATCTGGGCTGGTATGGTCCTGGGTATGTGTGTGTGTGTGTGTGCATGTGTGTCATGGGAGGTATCTCCAGCATGGCAGTGGCTTTGGTTGGTCTTGCCATATGCTGCCACCCACTGCTGGGTGCACAGGTGTGTCTGGCTTGTAGGCTTCTGTGTTTGCAGGGCTGGCGTGTGCTGGGGGACTGCTTGGTTTCCTGCAGTGCCAGTCACTGCACATGGGTGGTGTCTTGGGGTCACAGTGCAGCGTGTGCTGTGCATACGGGGGCTGATGTGCACTGTGGTTGTCAACCCTGTGTGTGGCACCTCCGCCTGCCAGTGGTTGTGCTGGGGTGTCAGGGCTCTGCTATGCTTTGTTGGCTTGTCCCCATGGGCACGTGGATCATCCATCCCACCCCCAGTGGTGCTGTGCTTGGGGTGTGCAGGTGTGGTGTGGGTTCTGCAGTGTGTTCCTGTGCCCATGTGTGGCATGGCTGGCGGTGGGCCCCAGCCTGCCTTCCTGGATGTGCAGTTCCATTGCTCTGGGGGGCTGTGCTTGCTATGGCAGCTCTGGAATGCTCAGCTGAGCTTCCTGGTTGCGCCATAAGCGCAACATTTCAGCTCAGCTTCTCCCTTCCTGGTTTGCGATGGCGCAGTATGTGATATTCAGGCGTTGGTTGCTTTGCGCCAATTTTGCTCCTCCATGTTTGAATATCGCACCTGTTGCGCATTTGCGCAACTGGTTTGTGCTTTCTCCTGCTGTTGCGCTACTTTTGAGCGCAGTTTGAATATCTGGGCCACTGTGTATGTATTTCAATATGTAATATAGTTCTTTCAGCATATAGAGTATGCAACATTTTTTAACGGATTAGGGTAAATGTTTTAATATATAGTGTGTTTCAGTATATAATGTATGCAGATTTTTCAAAGCATAGTGTATTTATTTCAATAGATAGCTTATGTATTTCAATATGTAGTGTGTTTCAGTATATAGCGTATGCAGATTTTTTCAATATATAGTGTATGTGTTACAATGTATAGAGTATGTGTTTCAGTAGATAGTTTATGTGAATTTTTCAGTCTGTAGTGTATGTATCTCAGTAGGTAGTGTGTGTGTGTGTTTCAGTACATAGTACATTTGTTTCAGTATATAGTGTAGGTGGATTTTCAGTACTCAGTATGTGTATTTCAGTAGATAGTGTATGCATTTCGCTGTATAATGTATGTGTTTCACTATATGATATATACATTTCAGTATACACTACAGTATATCTATTTCACTATATGATGTATATATTTCAGTAGATGAGCATGTATTTCAGTATATAATGTAAGCATTTCACTATATACTGTAACATGTGTTTCTCTATACAGTATATGTGTTTCACTATATGATGTATATATTTCAGTAGATAGTGCATGTGGTTCACTACATTGTGTATGCATTTCACTATATAATGTATATATTTCACTATATGATGTATGTATTTCACTATATAGTGTATGTGTTTTTACTATACAGCCAGAGATTCTGAATTATGTCCCTAACTGCTTGCCATAAATATCACACCCACCAAAAGCAGACACATCCAAAGCTGAGGTGTGCCATATTACCCAATAGAGCAGGTGTGGTTTACAAATAAGGGCATTTGCCTGTTTGGGAACATTTTTTTAACTTTCTTTTTATTGAAATTTGTTTTAATACAACCACCAGGATTTTCCTGAGACAGCTTACAGTGTCTACAAGGTTTTGTGCTGAACATTTGACATGACCTACATTTATTTGGTAAATTTCTGAACCCATATTACCTTTGTTAGGAGGGCATACCTCCCCATTATTACACAAAATGTCTCCTAGGTCAGGTTGCCAATGATGTCATCGAGATCAGTTACAAGTCTGAGCTGTGTTGTGGAGGGGGGCATGGGGGGGCCAGCCCCAAAATACGGAAGAGAAAGGAGGCTGGGCCCTCCCCTCAAGGTTAGAGTCAGACCCAGTCAGTCATATCCTGAATACCAATGGCCTCCCTAGGAGCTGGGCTGAGTAATGGTGTCTCCCCCAACCCCAGATCAATCCACCCTCCCTCATTAGATGAAATCAGTGCAATGTGGTACCATGTACATTAACCATCTGTTTCAAATATTACTAAAGGCTGAGAGTTGCTGTCTCAGAGAGTAGGACATGTTTTCCATTCTATAAAGCCCTATAACTACATCCTGCCATTGTTGTACATTGGGGTGGGGTGGCTGTTAGCCAGTGCTTGGTAATGGTTTCTTCACTGCTAAAATACAGATGTGTATTTGTGTTAAAGATGGTTGATGAATGATGATCTATCAAAATGGGCCTGACCTTTTTAGAAAATTTTTTTAAGAATAGTATGCATAAGTATATTTCTTAATAAGTATCTTATTACATTTCTTTTTATATTCTCATTTATTGCACGAGAAATGCATTACATTGTTGGATGAAGATATTCTCTTATATAGGTATGTAGCTGTCTCATTACTGTAGTCTTGTATGTTGCTTTCGAAAATTTAATAAAAAGTAAATTTAAAAAGAAAATAAAATAGAGATGTGTATCAGTTTGTTGGTTGGAGGCTTCCGGAATCTCCTAAGGACGATGTGGACGAGGATAGTCTTTGGGGAGAGAGTGAGATATGGATTAAAAAGATCCTGGAACTCCTGCTGCTATAAACTCCAGAATAACAAGAGTACAGAGTTGTGTACCTGCCCAAAATACATGTGCATGTGGGGCTGGGGCAGTCCCATATTGTCTCCAACAGCTAGCCCTATGAGGGCCTTGGAATTTTGTCATGATCTAGGGTGTACGGAAGTGCAGAGAAATATTTTCCCTGCAAATTGCCACCACAATGGGGAAGATGTTATCTATCATGAATGGGATACTAAGGATCACATCCAATTGTTCCTTGGGTATTGGGATTTGGAGGTCTTTCTCCCAAGCTATCTTAATGCGCTCTACCACTGTGTTTTCGAGTTGTGGTAGAGCCCTATATAAGACACAGATGGCATGCATTAAAGGAACATGAACATTAATTTTTGTTGTTTGCAAAGGTCCTCTTTTATTAATGTTTGTAAGTGTTTAATCGTTTTGTGTCTTTGATTGTCAGTGTTACGTAGGTACTTTTGTTTTAATTTTGTTTTAACATTATATTAACAGAACATTCTTGTAAACAAGACCTTCATCTTAATGAACTTTCCTGCAATTTGAAACTATTAATAACTAATAATAAATAAACACCTGCTGTAAAATAATTCTATTTTTGCTGGTGGATTTGTCCTCATTTTACTTATTTGTTTCACTGTCAGCCAACCTTTTCAAGAGGGAGTATGGTGTATTGGTTAGAGCACAGAGCTGTGAACCTGGAGATCAAGGTTTAAATCCCAGCACTTCCACTTACTATGTGACCCTGAGCAAGTCAGTTAACATCCTTGTGCTTAATTTCCTCTCACTCTCTCTATCTCTCTACGTATTCTCCAATACACTTCCTTAAAGGAAAACTACTCTCCCCAGCCATTAGCTACCCCCCCCCCCCACAGCTATGGCTTATAGTTGTAAAACAAACTTTTTGGTTACCTGGAAATACCTTTTAAAAGCCTATCTATATTTACACCGTAACCTCCAAGCCAAAGATGAGCCCACAGCAATCTCAAGTGCCCAAGCCCTCTTTCTGTGTTCGCCTCATGCTAATGAGAACGGCTGACTAATTGCAGAAGTCAGCAGTGCGCATCAACATTAATACTCATTAATCTTGCTCTGTGCTCATTGCCTAGCAGCAGTGATGGCAACATTCCAGAAAAAATAAAGAGCTGATTTCTGTATAATCATTTGTGCATATTATGTATGTTTTATTTTTTTGTCAGTACTTTTATTGCTTGTCCTTCCTTCTTCTCTGAAAAGTATTTGCTGTGTTATCTTGTGTATTTGTATTTTTCCACCTCTCCTGTCTCCCCGGGTACCCCTGGAAAAAAGCTGTATAGCTCAGTGTGCCTTTTTGACCAGCTCTAAATCAATAATTTCATTTTATTTTAATTTGTTATACTGGAGAGCAAGATGAACTACTCAGTGTTTTTTCACAAGTGACCAGTTGTACATAAAAGGCACAAGGTAAAGCGGACTTCACAATAAATACAAGGAACAGAGCAGACAACATCACAATAAATACAGGGCACAGAGCAGACACATCACAATAAATACAGGGCACAGAGCAGACACATCACAATAAATACAGGGCACAGAGCAGACAACATCACAATAAATATAGGGTACAGAGCAGACAACATCACAATAAATACAGGGTACAGAGCAGACACATCACAATAAATACAGGGCACAGAGCAGACAACATCACAATAAATACAGGGTACAGAGCAGACACATCACAATAAATATAGGGTACAGAGCAGACAACATCACAATAAATACAGGGCACAGAGCAGACACATCACAATAAATACATGGGCTCAGAGCAGACAACATCGAAATAAATACAGGGCACAGAGCAGACAACATCACAATAAATACAGTGCTCAGAGCAGACAACATCAACATGAATACAGGGTACAGAGCAGACAACATCACAATAAATACAGGGTACAGTAATACAATTAACAAGTGGATAAAAGGTACCATTTTAGGACATTGTACAGGAAAGTTATGACCTAAACCTAAAGGTACAGGCAGGCAACATCACAATGAATGCAGGGAACAATAAATAACAAAATTAACACATGGATAAGCTGCAATTTTAGGACACAGAGAAACAATTGCAGTGGAAACTGTCTGACACATGTTGGCAAAGCCTGGAGCTGAAGCAATGAGTGCTACCAATATCAGTGAGGCGGGTGGGTAAGTGGTTATAAGGGCCAGTGCCTCTGTAAGTCAGCACCTCTGTCTGGGAGAGATTTCCCTGAATGGGAGTGTGAAGGTAAATCTGGACTGGGAACGAGTCCCCTGTGAGCTGGATGAGCTTTGGAAGAGCTCAGAAATGCATGTTGGGGCTTTCACAAGTGGCAATTAATGAATTAATTAAGGAATCAATCAATAAATCAATCAATCAGTCAACCCCCTGCCATGTTGTGCCAGGAAATGATTCCTAGCTCAGTGTGCTGTTCCTGGTTACCAGTTTCTAATAAATAAATAATTCCAAAATGGAAGGTGAATGAGAGTAACCTAACCATATTGTTATTTTTCTTTTTCTAACTTTTTCCTTACCTATTTTCCCTTCAAGGCTGGATCTGGGACCATCATCAGTGCCTTCACTACCTCATGTCTGTCCAGAAACCATGCAGTCCTGGTGCCAGATGGTTGTCACCACTCCTGTGCTTGACTGTACTCATACTCTGCCTCCGGCCCATGCACATGTATGTTTTCCCCCTTCCAGTCCCTCAGAGCCACTGTGCAGGCTCCATGCTGAGGAGCTTTCTACTGGGCCTGACACCCATTGCTGCCCTGCAGTGCCAGATCAGCTCCCTCCCTCCCCATCAGTCCTGGAGCCAATGGGGCAAAGATCCTCAGGTCAGGGGGCACAGCATGGTGGCCAGTGCAGCCCTATAAGGCATGATGGTTGAGGGCCATATTATCCTCCCAGGCCTGCCAGTGTTTTGAGGTCACCACCCTCTCTGGCAGCCGTAGCAAGCCAGAAGGCCTTCTAACACCACCCAGTAGCGGATATAGCTATGTGGATAAGTAGCACCCACCACCCCTTAGGCCAGCAACAGCCATTTTGGCCTAATCTGCATCAGATATTGGAGCATTTTTACATTTTGGGGGGGTACATACTAGCCCCATGACAAGACTGCTACCTGATTAAGTAAGAAATTCTGGATCTTCTCCTAACACCACCCACTCAGCCCTGTGGGATAAGTTATTCCCCACTTTCATGTTGTGCCCTGGGAACACCAGGGGCAGTTGTTGAGCGGTGCAGGGCACCCTTCCCAACATGGAGGTGGAAGGCATCCCCTTTTATGCTTAGCCCACATCTGCCAGCAGTGACAAGCCAGGCTCAGGATTAAAACCTAAGTCTCTGTTAGAGACACTCCCTGCCGCTGTGCTATTCGGTCTACAGCCATTACTGGACTAAGTCAATTGTTCTATTGTCTTTTAAGTATTATTTTTATTCTACAGTGAACTGCTAAAGTTGTTTTATATATGCAGATTCCATTCTTTAACATAGCCCTTGTGACTAGCTCTTGACCAATCAGGGGCCTCAGTCCCCTTCTGTCCTGGTTGTACCATTTGTTCTATCATTCATCCCTTCTCTTCTAGGACTTTCTTTTCATTCTTCAGTGGTTCACGGTCTTTAATCACCTTCGAACGGCATTTTCCTTTCTTTGTTGTGCCTTATGAATCAATTTGTAAACAGCTGCCTGTCTCTGCTTATTTTTTTTTCTGTTTGTCGTTGTTTCTCGATTCACTTCGCTGTTCATTGATCTACCTGTCCCTGTCTCATTTAATAACATCTTTCCCTGCTATGACTTGCATTGATTAATGTTATGGGGATTTGGTCTGTTTCTCTGAATTTCACGCAATATTACGGTTGACTATGCATAATCTGGTTCTAATTAAATGCCCAGAAACATTGCCAAAGGTTCTTGTTTTTAACCTAGTAATTTGCATGCATTAGCATAGTTATCATATGCAAATTACTGATAAGACTTTTTGAACCACTCAAACTGAGGAAGTGCTCTTCAGTTTTAATTATAGAGCAAACATCATTCTAGAGTTTTTTTGTTCTTCCCAATTTCAATTTTATTTTTGTCCCTCTAGTTCTCCCACTCTGACATTTGAGTTACCCCTGCTGCACCCATCCTCTCTCCAGAGAGTCGGCAAGCCACTATCTTCCAAGTTGATGCCAATGTGGCTCCTGAGCCAGCCAGCAGGGGGTGCCTGAATGCTGGTTAGCCTGCTTCCACCCTCTCTGAGAGCTGAGCATCTCATCACCATGAAATGATAGCCCCATACCAGCTCCAGTGTGTGATCCTGCTGATCGCACGTGCACCCTGCTGTTCCAGATTACAGCATAGTGTGCCGCTGCCATTTTGTTTTACAGGACTGGCTTTAGGATTTATGCTCCACCCCCAGTAAGCTTTGTCATGGGGCCTACTGAGACCCAGCTGGGTCACATGCCTTTTATTCTATGCTATATGCACACCATTTGTTTAGTACAACTAGTAATACTATTATTACTTTTTAGAGAAGGCAGCAGTGTCAGTTCTGGGGGGCCCCCCTCACTCCAGCCCTATCCATTTCTGTCCAGCTACCTCTGAGTGACTGGGCATACTTTTGGGAGTAATCCTTTTCATTATAATGATGCTCCATCAGAAGATCTAACCAGGTCCGGGATGCCCTTAATTGCTTTCCAGCAAGACAATAAAATGAAAAAACAGTGAGGTGCTCTGTCTGCAGCTGGTGTTTCCTCAAGGATGAGGGCTCCCATGACCAGCGGGTTTTCTGGTTCCCAAAACTTGCTATGTGTTTTTTTAGAACTTTCTGGGCCCATCCCTACACATTTACCATGCTGTGAACAGAGGAGCTGAACGAGACAAGGGTAGTGGAGTAGATGGCATAGTGAGATAAGAGTTGCAATAGGCTGGCAATGCAACCTTAATGACTGTGACAATTAGCAGTTTAATGATGTTAACTACTCCAGACTTTCCTTGTCTGCAGGAGACTGAAAGGCACCAAGTTGGGAAAACAGAACTATGTACAAAGCTAATAAAGATCTCTCGGGGTTAAATTGAACAGGAACACTCAGGAATTCATATTCATCTTCCAACTCATACAAGACTAGAAATGAGAGTTCCCCCTTCTTACCATTTTCAATTTAATCCTTGATATAGGATCACACGAGGTCAGGGATTGGGCAAATGAAAGTCTGGAGACTTTCCAAGTCAACACCTCTCAAATGTGAAAGATCTCCTGGTTTTGGCCATGAAATCAGGGAGACTGTCACAGGCTCAGCATTGATGCAACTGCATATAAGATGACAGAAGTACAGTGCTAGAGCCATTAGAAGTCAAGAAGCAGAGAGTGTTCATGGATTTTGATGATTTGGTGGGGAACTGGAATGGCGTCATAATGAGGGGGATGTAAAAAAAATGGCAAAAATCAGGGAGACTCCCTGAAAATTGGCAAACGATAGGTCTGCTGGAGCTCCACAATATAACATGAGAAAAGTTATATTGTTTATTGAATGTGCCTGTTAAATAAAATGAAAATAAACATAGCACAGTATAAACGTAATACAGCAAATCATGCACTAGTTACATGGTTCATCATTTTGCACGTACCATACAGTCAAAATAATAGCAGTTACAGAGTTCATATGTGAAATCAGAGCAGGGCACCACAAAATATGGGTTCTAACCTGAAATGGGGAAACTGATGCGTCTGTTCCTGATTTAACCATTGAATGTGTTCCATATATATCCCATGATGCTTTGCATTATGGGGGTATGTGTGATGTTGTAGTTCTTTGAAACCTGGCTTTTTTTCCCCAATGCCCTTTTTGGGTAACCCTTACCTCAGTGCTGTTGTGCTGAGGTTCTTTGTCTTTCTAACTTGCTTTCCTACTTTGGGCCCACCATGGCCGAAACCAGTAAGACAACCTTAGGACTGGCTCATTTTCCCTTGGCGTATGATACAGATGAGGCACACTGATGAGTCTTGTGCAGTATGAAGCGTGTCTGTGTCTTCTCTTTGCAGATTGTGTGAGATACCCTTTGGCACCATGCATTCCTGCTTACAGCAGAACCAGCCTAAATTCATGTTGGTTTTCATATATATCCCATGATGCTTTGCATTATGGGGTTTGGGTGATGCTGTTTTCCATATAGATTCACTTACTTTGTATTTGTTACTAATTATGTGACTTATTTGTTCATTGAGGGCTGCTTTGCCCATGTATTTCAGCCATTTGTTTAGAACCAGTGCATTTTGATCTTTCCATTTAGCAAGCAGAAATGCAAAATCACACATACTCAACAATGCAAGACATCATGGGAAGCATATGCAAATCACCATGACCAGACTAAAACTGGTTCTGCTTTAAGCAGGACTACATGCTGCCAAATGGCCACTCACACAATCTGCAAAGGCTGAGAACAGAAGACACAGTCACATGTTTTAACCTTCTCAGGACTCATCAGTGTGCCTCATCTGTACCTCAGCCCTGGGGGAAGGAGGAACCAGTCCTTATGATGGTCTTACTGGTTTGGGTAATGGTAACCCAAAAATAGGAAAGCAATTTAAAAGACAAAGAACCTCAGCAGTAAAGCATTGAGGCAACCGTTGGATTGCCCGAGGAGGTTAAAGAGCAGTGAATATGGTGCCTCTGTATAAGAGCTGAAGCAGGGATGAACCATGTAACTAGAGACCAGTCAGTCTGACATGTATCATGGGGAAGTAACTTTGATACCATAAAAAAAGAGGCTAGGGTAATTTATGGAGACAAATGGACTTCAGGATTTAGGGCAACAGGCAGCATGGGTTCACAGGAGGAAGGTCCTGCCAGATGAAACCAATCAATTTCTTTGATTGGGTTATGAAGGTGATTGATAAGGGCCAAGCAATAAACATATTGTACTGTACCTCACTGCGTTCAATTTCTGCACCTTGCCGTATCTGATTTCCCTGCAACTTCCTCACTGTTTTAGCACCCTATGAGCTTATTCCCATGAATTATGTAGTGTTCTGCACCGTTGAAAAAATGTCTTTTCTGCTTCTTTTTTGAGCTGTGCAGAAAAAAAACAATCAAGAGTGACTATAAAACTTAGAAGTAAAGAACTTAAGATGGGATATTTGGAGGCAAAAAGGAATTTGTAAAACAGGGGACACGATATAGATTCTGTTCTAAATACAGTGGCATTATTCACAGTCTGGCAAAGCATTATTCCCTTCCTGGGACAGAATTTCATAACTACCTACACCTGAGAGATGTATTTAGAAATCTCTGAGGACACAGCCTCTCACTTTCCTATGGGAATGTGTTGGACAATGTACTCTTAAGTACTTACCCCAGTAAGATAATCTATAAGTGACCAATAGAAAGGAAAAAAGATATTATGCAAGACCTAAGAGAAAAATGGGAAAATTAACTAAATATAAGTATCTCACAAGAAGAATGGGATTTATTTATTTATTGAACATTTCGAGGAATACCTTGAAACAGGAGTGCTCTATTGCAAAGGTTGCATGTCAACAACAGAGATTACAAGGCAACATAACAAATACAATAAGCGAGTTCCAATGGAATGAAGTCAAACAAGTACAATATAGTTGAACGAGTACAAATAAATAGGCTGGATCAGTTACATACAATTTTACACTAAGTCAGGTAAACAGAAACAGTGTAAAACATGCATGGTAGTGGTAAGTGGCCGCAGAACCAGAGTCAGACACAGTTCAAAGTGTATACCGGGAGGGAAGTAGGATGATTAGCAGTTACAGCTACATTGAAATATTAGGGTTGCCCGAAGTGCTCTCTTAAACTAGTCAAATTTAGGTAGATTAAGCAAGGTATCAAGCAGTTCATTTAACCAGCCAGCTGAAATTTAGCACTTCATCCATGTTAAGAAACTAAAGGTAGACTTGTTCATTATAAAATTGTCCACAGATGGCACTACACACCAGATAAACTCTTCAGACATGGTTTATCACCAGATAATTTGTGATGGAGGTGTAACACTGGGAGGGGTACCATATCGTGTTTAATCTGGTCTTGTAAAGACATACAAAGCTTTGGGGAAGAAATCTGTCTAACATGATAGTTGATATTGGACAGTAACTTTAAAAGTAGTACCAGCTTTATAATGCTGGTCCTTGAGTCTGAACGTTCCCATCTCTCCACTAGTCAAAAGAGAGCTCCCCATGGCATGCATTATGGCTACAAATGTGATATTAAGGCACTGAAAACAACCCACTTCTCCCCCTTTTAGCTACAAGAGCCGCTTATGAAAAGTTTGCTCATTAGATGCAATGTAGAATAGAAACATTTTGTGAGATATGGAACCTTTTCTTTAATTCATCTTGGTGCAAAATTTTAGATTGATATACTGTAAAATTTAACTGTGGTGTTACATTTAAACTAACCAATTGTAGTTCTCATTAATAGTATAATTTCTGTATAACACCATCCATTCCTGCAGCCTTTTTCCTCTATAATTTAAATCATTGCTTGATTTTACTGTATATAGTTATATCGTTTTGTTCAAAATGTGCTTTTCTTACTTTCTATTGTCTGGATCTATGAAACATTTGTGTATCTCCTTAAACATTAATAACATTTGAATTACAAAAAAGGCATGAGTGACTATGATTTTCTGGAGTGCATAGTTGCAAAATATGCTCCAAGTTTACTACTAAGCCCTCCTCTGTGAAATAGGAACAATTCAAGAGTAAATTAAGACACTAACATTGGCTCACTAAAAGGGAAAGCTTTAGCTGGATCAGAAAAGAAAATAAACCTTGAACTTTTAATTGAACAAACTCCTTCCCCAAGGCTGAGAATTTAAAACAACGTATTAAGGCAGGGACTCCCTAGGAGGTGTCTGACATCTTTTCTAATTTACAGTAATCATTCATTTCCTGTAAATGCAGAACCCTTGATTCAGAAGGAAAAACCGAGCAAAGAATCTGCATGGCCCATTGGGTTACCTATCCAGGATTGGTATGAGCTTTTAATTATGTTTTCTTGTACTGAGAGTAATTAATTAAACCCCTTTGCTGTTGGTAATCATCCCATTTCACTTTCTATGGGCAGAGGGAGTGCCTACAAGGACAATTGCATGTTGTTTTCATATTATTCAAAAAGGAGGTTTTAAAGGGGTTAGCACAGTTTTTGTCAGGGGTATTCATATTTCTGATTTTAAGGTAGGGGCAGTACTTGCAGGGGATCACTGCTCACTTACAAAACAGGAGATCCTCAGTTCAAATCCCGCCAGAGGCATTGGTTCACTGTGTGACCTTGAGCAACTCTCTTGACCTCTCTGTGTAGTATCCCACCCATAAACTGGATACAAGCAGGACTCTCCACGCCACCAGCACTAACACCAACCTGCTGCACATCAGCTGGGCTATCCAGGGGAAATTTTATGAATATTATTCCTGGCTCCCCCCCTTCTCTTGCACTCTATGCATAGTTTGAGGTGTCAGGGGGTCATGGGAATCAGCAGTCACCTTACTTCTATAGATGGGGGTCAGCCAATGCATTTTGACCTCCCTCCTCCCCAACACACATTTCAATCTGTGGAGCAGCATTACTTTAAGAGGAATGAAGCTGGTGGAAACTCTCCAAGGACAGCAGACAGGCTGCTTTAAATGTGTTGCTTTCATTAACCACAAAGATCCATGCAATAGAACGTATATTTTGGTTTAATACTGCATGGGTTGCCCTGTATACTTATTTTGGCTTCCTTTCTTCTCTCAAAATGCTCTATAAGCTGCATTTCAACTATGAATAATCAATATATTTCTGTTAATGAGCAACAGACTCCTTATGAAAATGTATGGCCTATTCAGGACTATAAAAATCTTGGTACATTGCCTAAAGCATATTCAAGAAAGCTATTATTTCCCCAGTGCCCTAGGCTGATGGGCTGCATAGCTTGGTCTCATGGCTTATGCAATTCTGATCTCCCACTTTTGGGTATACTCCTCTGCCACTGACTGTATGTACTGATAGCAGTAGTGGCGGAGCATTGCTACTGTGTTGGTAGTCTTCACAGGCCAAATTGTTGTCTTTCTTGCAGTTATCTATGTGGGTGAGTGTCCTCCCATCTGTCCCATTACACCCCTCTCCACCCCTTTGTGGAGGCCACCTATGACATCACTCCTGCGGGCTGGCAGCAAATTTCAGATTTTTTTTGTATTAAAGTTTTAAATTACAATACAACAAAAATGTACAATAGCAAAATATTAGTAGTGCTATTCAATAAACACTGTACATTACCTCAAAAGGTCACTACTAAAATTAGTACATAAAGACTTGGGTGGGGAACAACTGACATTGTGTGGGCATCTGTAGCATCCACGCAACCCCAACTCTTATCCTAGAATGTACTGCTCAAGCACCTTCACCCATCCCCTCCCAGGGATCAGAGTGCAATGGCTTCTTTGTTATTAGAAACATTATTATTTATTTATTGAGTTTTGGTAACCATGTAAGTCCAATGAGATAATTACAGTCCCCTTTTCAGCATCGGCCCGGAGCATACAGCCATAGGGTTACAACACAAGATAGATGCATAAAGATGTATATACACCTGAGGTAACAATAATAGCAATGGGTGAAAGACATGTATCACAACAAGGTCTGAAATAAAATAAAATACTAGTATGATATAATATTTTACAACAGGTAACAAGAGACAATATATGCACATTAGCAAAAACATACCCTTGAATTGTATTAATCTGTACTCTGTTTGCAATGTCCACATTGTTGTAATGTCTGTCTTAATGTTCACCATAATTTGCATTTCTCTGACATGGAACCTTTGTAAAAGAGCCAAGGCTCAAAGGAATTTGTAATCCTAGACTTGATAAATAAATAAATAAATAAAATAAATAAAAAAAGAGAGAGGAGGAAAGCAGGAGGGGAAAGCATGAAAAGGTAGAGGGAGTGGATAATGCTTAATCCCTCCCCACCCAGCCATCTGGAGCCACAAACCCCTCTCCCTTTATAGCCTCACTGCTAGCAAAATGTGGGGCTCATGAGTGGTGCCAAGATATACAGCAATGCAGACTGAAAACTGCTTTATCCGCTTGACAAGTACACAACAGGTGGCTGCAGTGAAATATTTTATACGCACTACCCTACCAATATGCTTCAACCCAGCTGTCATGGCATGAACATCTTTAACAGGTAGTGCTGGATGAAATAAAAAAATCTGTTTTGCACACTTTTAGTGAAACTACACCAATTTCCCATAATTCCATGTAATTTCACGAACTGGAATAGTGTGTTTAAAAAGGCCAATTGTGATTGAAATTTGCCTTTAAAAAATAATTTTTCTTAGAAATGTGCAGCTAGAAACAAATGATGCAATTTCTTTTTAAGAACTCATTATTTTTAAAAATGTGAAATTTGTAGAAAAACTGTGCTTGTTGAAGCATTGACAAAATGACATCAGATTTTGGTGCAGTTTGGGAAAAATTATGTGAATTCGAAATCAGCAGTTTTGCACAATTTCACAAAATTTCACAAACTAGAACAATGTGTTTAAAACAAGTAATTTTGGTTGAAATTGTGCCTTTTTTAAAAAAATCATATTTTTAGAAATGTGTAGTTTGGAAAAAATTGTGCTATTTGTTGAAATTGTGCCTTTTTAAGAACTCCAATTTTTTAAAATGTGCAATTTGAGGGAAAATGGAGCTATTTGAATTAAAAAGCATTAGCAAAATGATGCCAGATTTTGCCACAATTTTGCAAAAATTGTATGAATGTGAAATCGGCAATTTTGCAAGTGTAACAAAAATTGCTCCCAGCTTCAGACTCCATGCCCATTTAATCATTGGCCTCCCATGTGTGACTAAACCAGGATGCCATCCATGATATGAGCTTCTACAGGGCACAAAATAATACATTTGATTTATTATCTAAATTAAAAAACCAAACCATGCAAACTATTATTAAGCATGGAAAGTAAAGAACATATTTAGATCATGAACAGTTATGTTGCTACATTATATAATTAAACATTTTCCTTTGCAGTAGCAGAATGTTTTTTCTTTCATTTACCAAACTGAAAATGGATTAAGTTCTACCAGTTAGTTTCTATTGGTTGGTTGTTTCCTCCGGTCATTATATTCATCATCCCTGGACAATCTTGTCCATGAGTCATGGACAAAACATGGATGGAGTTATCATGGCCAGTCAGGGACACAGCATGGACGATCATGAATGTCTGTGGACAATTATTTTTTGTCCATGAAACCATGGATAACCAGAGACTGGTGGCATGTATGGTTATCAAGGTGTCAATCAAGTGGCAGAATGAGTCACCCACCAACCCCAGAGTGGAAAGCATCCTTTGGGATCCTCAGTCTCTTACTGCCAGCCCTCTGACACCCAGGGACTGGGACTGAAACTCGGGTCACAAGAGACAATGTAGTTGCTTCTCCTGCAGGCCAGCCTGCAAGGATTTTTTTTTTAAATATAGCCTTCACAGTCTCACTTCCTAAAAGAGCACATCTAATGCTAAAATGTGTAGAGAACTGGAGGATTCATTAGAAACATAGAATTTGATGGCAGATAAGGGCTGCTTGGCCCACCTAGTCTGCCTATTTCCCTACCTAATGGATAAGCTGCTGATCCTAGTTAACCAATAGCCTACTTCCTCCTCCAATAGAACTGCCTTATGTCTGTCCCATGCATTCTTAAATTCCCCCATTGTTTTTGACTCCACAACCTCCACAGGAGGGCTATTCCATGCATCTACAACCCTTTCTGTGAAGAAATACTTCCTCATGTTACCTCTGAACCATCCCTCCCCTCTATCTTCAAGTTGTGCCCCCTTGTTCTTGCACATCTCTTTTTCTAAAAGTTGCTACCCTCTTGGACTTTGTTGATTCCCCTGAGGTACTTGAAAGTTTTTATCATGTCCCCCCTCCCTCCTTTCCTTGTGGCTATATTACTCTGCCATGGGTCAAATCATGTTAAACAAAGCCTGTTTGGTGGACTTGGTCATGATAAACTTCTGTACAGTAAACCTCCAGAACTGACAGTCCATAATCACAGCCCATTCTGGAATAAGCTTTGAAAATAACTTACCCGTGAACATCGACTTAGATCTAAACAATGATACAGTTCCTGGATATAACACACCTATGAGTTATGGCAGAAGATGTCTTGCAAGGGGGGAGGAAAGTCTCAGGAGGCACCCAGTGCTACTCGGGCAAAAAAACAAACAAACCTTTGTGTAGGATGGAGGAGCAAACTCCTCATAACAGATACCCAAGGCAAAGAAGACAAAACTAAAGGCTCAACTCCAAAATATGTAATCTAATATGATAAATGTGATTACGGTATTCCACCAAAGGACCAGTATTCCACAAAAGGACACCAGCGCTTCATGGTCTTGCCACTTTGTCATGGAGAAAGGGGTACAGATTTCTCCAAGCTATCCTAATAGCTTTCAGTGGTGTGGGAGTTGCCACTCGCTCAAACACATTAGGATTCTGAAGTGCCACATAGCTGGCAGATGTTTCCCCTTAACCCGTGAGTGATGGCTGGGATCAACTGACTACTTACATAAGACATAGTTCCTGGAAAGGACTTCCAAGCAAATCTATATGGACTTGTGATGGGGAAAATCTGTGCCACCATCTCCCAAAAGAGGTCTTGCACCTTCTCGCTTCACCATCACCTATCATTGTCCTAGGTGATGAATATGGACTCCTCTTCTTTGCCTCAGGTGAAGATGGAATCAAAATTCAAAGATTAAACAAAACAAGGTTTATTGGCTCCAGCTCATTTTATTGAAGCTGACAAAATACATACTTTCTCAGATATGAAAATTTGCTTTGAATTACAACAATCTGATGTTTTTCAGATTTCTACAAATCAGACTCAAAGACAACAGAAAATGCAAAATTAGAAAAATTTGTACAGTGCCACGCCCCTTCAAAGATCTCATTCAAGACTCATGGCTAGGAAGAACATAGTAAGGAAAGGTCAGAAAGGAATCTTGGTTCATCAGGTCCACTCTGCCTCCCATAAGAAGGGATTGATGAGTTTATTGTGCAAACATCTTCTAATTTAGAGGGATTACTCTCCTACCTAAGTACCCAGGGTACCCTGTGATTCTTTGATAATCAGACATTTGTGCAGGTTTACCTTGAAGGCTTGTGCTGCCTTCATACTCACTGCCTCTGCTTGTAAACTGTTCCATAGGCTCACCACCCTCTGGGAGAAGACATGCCTTCTAATGTCACCCTTGAATTTACCTCCTTAGAGCTTCAGGGTGTGTCCCTGTGTCATAGTGGAGGACTCCATGTACTGTATGTATCTCTATTCTAATTTTACCATTTATCATTCTCTTTGCTTCTTTCTGCTTTTCTTTCTTTCTTTCTTTCTATTGCTCCATGTTAAAGCAGCAGTGCAATGAGAAATGTTTCTCCAAAAACCTAGTTTCAATTACATTAATAAATATATATTCATACCTGACAAATCTACTTTTCTAGGTACCTCCTATAGTAAAGGAAAAATAATAGGACTCCATGACCAATTTATGGGGACAAAGGTTTGAAGGTGGTTTTTATATGAACAAATGGTGCTAAAAAAGATGGGCTTGGGAGACCCTCTCAAAAATTTGGGCAATTGTTGCTAGGTGGCCAAATTTAAAATGGCTGCCCAAAATCTCTAAAATGGCACATCTCAACTCATTGTTGTCATATAAAGCTGTATTTCTTGTCTAAATGGGGGGGGGGTTGAGGGTCGAGAACTTCATTTCCTATAATAAAAATGTTCTTTCCTGAAGCCAAAGACACCATTACAACATGTTCTCAGATTTCCACAGTAATTGCTGCTTAATTCTAAGTTCCCCCAACCCCAAAACTTGAAATTTGTTTTTCTAAACTTAAGTATGTAATGCATGTCATTTTTCAGTGTCAGAAAAATAGCCAACTTTTAATTTTACAAAATCTGGTTTTGCACAGTTAGTAACATTTTTTATTGAAAAGTTCTAGTTTGGTACCTTTAGTCGGATTGTACAATTATCTAACATCCATAATGTCTGAAACCTTATTGCTATCATAACATTCTCCAATTAATGTTTGAAGTGCTGTCTTCATTTCCGCCCAAAATCTCCTACTCATTTTCTTCTTCCATGTTATTCTCAGTGTCATTATCAGAATCATAGTCTGTATCAGATTCTGCATCATCTTTTCCAGCTGTTGAGACTTTCTCTTGTGCTATAATATCACTGAGGCTCTTTGGTAGAGGTGCCTTTGTGTATCAGAGAGGCTGACATTTCCCTTCAATCAGTATCCAGCCATGGTCCAGTGGTGATGGTAGAGCATCAGGCTTGTCATAGTTGAGCAGGATGTACACCTGGTAGTTAACTCACGTCACCTTTAAATCATGTGAGTCACGGTCAGGAGGTATTCTCTGGGTTGACTTTCTCTTCATTTTGTCCCATTTCCATGCCCGAGCCTCAGCTAGCATCTTGCTGATACTATCTTTTTTTGATATATTTTCTTTTTATTTGTGCACCAATCACATACAATCATTACATGTAATACATTTCCACAAGCAGTTACATACAATTCAGCAGTATACCTTCTTTGGTTTAAACATACATTATTCCATTGTTTAGTCATGTCACCTTTTATTTACATTTCCTGTCTGTGTGCCACCTGTATGTTGTCTAGTCATGATTTTAGTACTGTTACTGTTCCAGTTTCCCCATTCCTAAGGACTGTCTTAATGTCATCACAGTCACCCTTTCTTCTTTGCTTTATTTCATGTAGTCCAAATGACTTTACTACTTTTTTTAAGCTATGTACCCTATTTGCTGAGCTCTCATCTGCCTTTTTGTGGCCTTGCATTGTTCAGTGTCTAATGTTCCTATGGAACAAAATCCCTGTCATGCTGCATAATATACATTACCTAAGCCTGCCATCTTAGTCTAAACCTTTGTTGGGAATTATTGAGATATGCTGTGATACATTCCATGCTATATATTTAATTTACTATGCCTTGCCAGTCACCTACTGTAGGTATTACCACCTGTTTCCATCTTCTGGTAATAGCTTTTTTGGCTGCTAATATAAGGACCAGGGCTAGGGACCCAGGAGCCACTCTTGTGCCTCCCAAGGGGGGATCATTAGGAATGCCATATTGGTATTTATTAGGTCTGTCTGAATGTCCACATTTATCATTTGCTGCACAATGTCTTCCCAATATGTCTCTAGTAATGGGCAGGAGTAGAACGCATGGACATCACCAGCTTCCGTAGCTCTGCATTGTCTCCAGCATCTACCCTCCACATGAAGATATGCCCTGGCTAATTTTGCTGGAGTATAAACAAATCTTGATCTGCACTTCCAGGCAATTTCTCTCCATGTATTAGAAGAGATAATTTTTACTGACAACCCCATGTGTCCACTCCAATCTTCCCATGTTATAGGTATGGGCAGTTCAGGGTTCCATTTATCTAGTGTGGATTTTGTAGAGTCTGATAGGTACTCCATAAGGCCTTTATAGAAATGGCCAATTAAATGTGCCCACTGTCTCCCCTCCTGTGAGTCTATTATTATTTTCAAGAGTAGGGGCAGTGGATCTGGGAGCATAGTCCTGTCCTTTGTTTTGTGGGGGAGGTAGGTCTGCAATTGTAAGTATCTGAAATGTTCCCTTCCTACCGATCCATATCTGTTCTGAAGGGTTTCAAACGGTACCATCCCTGCATTGTCCAGGAATTGGTAGATGTAAGTGAGACCCTGATGTCTCCACCACGCAAATGTCAAATGAATATGTGGTGGTAGGAAATCTGGTGTTCAGGAAAGGATCCGTAAAAAGTAGAATGGAAAGACCAATTTTCTGTTAGTGAATATACTATGTCGCACCCTCAATGTAGCTGTTGTATACTGCCCAAAGTCCTTTTGCGTAATTGGGTTGGCAGGGGTCTTGAATAACTATGGACCCACATGATGCAGGTCCTACAGTGTATTCTCTATATGTTTCCATTGGTGGTCGGATGTGCAATTTATCCAGTGAAACACTACCCTCATGTGTGCCACCCTGGCTTATTGTAGAAGACTGGGGAGTCCCAGCCCCCCCAATGCTCTGGGTAATTGGAGGAGAGAATACCTAATTCTGGGCTTCCGACCTGCCCAGATAAATCTAGTTATCTTATCCCAATATTTAAAGTACTGTATTTCCATCATCAAGGATATGGTTTGAAATAAATACAGTAGAATGGGCAGGATATTGAACTGTATTATTTCCATCCTAGAAAAGATTGTTAGCGGGTCCCAGTCCTTTAGCTCTCTCATTATATTTTGTGTTAGGGGCTCATAATTAAGAAGTTTAAATTGTTTTTGTTGTTTTGGTATAGTTATGTCCAAATATTTACTGTTAATACTTCTCCATTTGAAGGAATAGATTGTTTTGATTATGGTAGGAAGGGAGTAATTATGTGTCAGGACCTCCATTTTGAGCCGATTAAGAGAGAAGCCAGATATCTACCCAAATTCTCAGAGCAGTCTCCATGTTATGGGGATGGATTCCATTGGGTTCAAGAGGGTAAATAGTAAGTCATATGCAAATAGCGCTATTTTATGTATTTGCCCTCCTAGTGGTACCCCCTCTATGTGTGGTGAATTTCTGACTGGTATGGCCATGGGTTCTATATATAGGGTAAACAGTAGCAGGGACAGGGGGCAACCCTGTCTTGTGCTGCACTGTAGAGTTATAGTAGGGGTTAGTGTGTCATTTATTGTATATATGCTTTTGGTTCATTATATAGGACTTTAATATTGTCTCTGATAGCTTGTGGGAACCCAAACACCAGTAATGTGTTCCATAAAAAAGTCCATGAGACCTTATCAAATGCCTTCTCTGCATCACAGCTAAGAGCGACTGCATGGATCTGTCAGTGTGTCACATGGCCAGGCAGCAATAGTGTGCATCTTATGTTGTCCAAGGTTTGCCTTTTGCATACAAAACCTGATTGGTCCTTATGTATGAGTGTTGGTAGGATGTGTTCTAATCTATTTGCCCAGATAGCCATATAGATTTTATAGTCTACATTCAAGACTGATGTAGGGTAGTATGAGAGGACTGAGCCCTGGCCTTTGTCTGGCTTTGGGACTGCTGAGATGGTGGCGTATCACCAGGTATCTGGAGTAGGATCCCCATCCCAGGCCTCCTGAAAGACCCAGGATAGGAGAGGGACCAACTCTCCCTTGAAGATTTTGTACCATTCTGACAGATAACCATTTGGGCCCAGACACTTCTGAGTTTTAAGACACCCAATGGTGTATAATATTTCCTCAGTTGTTATCGGGGCTTCCAAACAACAGATCTGTTGTTGGATGAATTGAAATATAGGCAGGCCTGTTAGGAAAGTTTTTTGTTGTTCTTCCGATTGGGGGGGTCTGTCTCACTATATAGTTGGGTATAATATGTTTTGCTGATACTATTTGGATAGACAAACCTGATATTGAACTTTGCCATGTTGTCCAGAATATTTGGTGTCATTGGGAGACTCTTTCCCACACCTGACAACAACCTATGTGCTGCTTCATATTTCAGTGCACTCTGAAATACTGACTTCTTTCCATGTCCAAAGAACTCTGAAACTGTATCTGCTCCTGTGTGTATATGAAGAGGTACAATGACTTGAGCAACTTCTTTTGAACACAGTGCTTTACAGTCATATATGTCCTTCTTCCTCTTCAAACCAAGAACACCATCAACCTGGTGTGATACATATGCAGCTAGGACTACTACGTCAGTATCTTCTGCATCAAGTACAACAATATCCTTTACTCCATTCTTCCTCAGTTGTGAGTATATATACAGACGTATCATGTCTGCTTGTATGTGGTGACACTGGAACTCTTTTAATTTGCACATGTTCATCCTCAGAGGACAGACTCCAACAGTTGCTCCTCAAAGAATTTAGAAATCGGATGGTTGGATGTTGATGTGCAAACACCCTGAAGTCACCCTTCAGGAACTGCTGGATACATATTTTGTTGTCTGGGTGGCTTTTTGAACATGTTGTGGAACTCATTTGAAGCAGGCAGCTTATCTTCTCTCTTGATATATACTGTATATTCCATGTCCCTCCTGCGTATGATGTGCATGGTGTCCTACGTTAATGTTCACTGTCTTTTTTTTGTGTGTAATTTTTTTTATTGAAGCTTAGATAAATACAAATAAGAGATTACAATTCTCTGCAACAGCCCCCCTTCCAACTCTCGAGTGATACTGCCTTCAATCTCTCAGTACATTTGTAAAAACAACTTAAACACTCTATAGTCAAATACATGCATGATGGTTTATTTGGAGTGTGAGTTAGCATCTTCTCATTCTTCAAAATTCTCATCCAGACAGTTTTCATCTTTGAGTCCTTGTTCATTGTCATTTCTATCCATAGATCCAGTGCAAGCAAGTGCAGGGGTTCCCTGTTATTGATTGTCCAAATAAACCATCATGCATGTATTTCACTTTCTCCTCAGGCAGACAACTAATCTCTAGCCAGAACTCAATGAGCTGTCTTCCATACTTGTCATTGTCATATATTTGCAGCCATGGCAACATCAGTCAGTGATGCCTTGAATGCCTCCCAATCCTGAGTTCTTAATGCATGGATATTCATCATCAGTATTTCAGTCATGTATATGAAACTGAGCCACTACTTTGCCATTGAACTGTCAGAATTTTCTATATTCATTTTTATTCTACTTGGCTCTGCAGGCATTAATCAGTCCCCCCTCCAGTCTCCAGTCACCCCCCCAGGCACCCCCATGCCCTAGGATGGGATGGGAAGGGGCCATCCTGCTGTCCCCCATGACCATATGCAGAGCAGTCTATTATAGGCAGTCATGAGGTGGTGGTGCCGGCTTGCTGGAAGGGACTTCACAGTGCCTGCAGCCATTTTTTCCTCCTGTTTTTCTGGTCCCTCCCCTGCGGCTGTGAACATGTGCACATGGAGGCATACACATGTCACAAAGCCACATTCTTGCATCTGGTGTGGCCCCCTATCCTCCACCAGGAGGCAGCCATAGAGTGAGATGACGTACTCACCCATCCGCGGGAAAGGAGAGCTGTCATGGGACACTCAGTCATCTACCTCCCCCTGCCAACCCCGGCAGCCAGAGTTCACTCCTAACCTGGGTCTCTGGCGTGATGCGAGGTGTGATGTGCAGCGCCTCAGCACCGCCAGGCAGGTCAAACTATCAGAATTTTCAACCATTTTGAATGCTTTCATAACAAATGAAGATAACTCTTGATTAGTCTCTAGTTAAGGACCTAAAGCTGCCTTGACACTTGACTGCACAGTGTGCTGCCTGCTTATCTCCCTACTACATCACTGACCCTCCCCCCTCTTCTCATACTCCTGCGTCTCCCTCCTGTGTGTTAGTGCCTTGTCTGAGTGCTGTCTGCCCTTTTCTATCACCCTGCCAGCTCCTGTTACCCTCCTATCTCCTCTACGCCCTTAGCACCCCCATGCACATGCTCTCCTTCCCTGTCTCTATCCCCCAGCGCCCTGTGAAGCTTTGTGTCAGACAGCGGACTGTTCCACTTCTGTTCAGTCACACTGTATATGATCAGGTTACAGTGTTGCAGCAGTATGCATCCACTATTAACTTACCATTTGCTTTCTCTGTGATGCAGTACTACCAGTGTCATCCTAATTTTAACCTGATTTGGCTCATAACTGCTTACCCCTGTATGTTGTCTTGACTGTATGTGCCAACTAAACTACTCAGCATGTTTTTTGCGACCCATGTCTGAAATGTGCCTTGTAACACTCTCGTAATTTCTGCTTACCTGCATCTGCTTGCCTGAATTCTATTATTACTGTATGTGTGTACTGAACAATGCTGCATGTACTACTTTTTTGACCTATGTTGAAGTGTGTACTGTACCAAGTAATGTATTTTTCTGTGTGCCTGTACCATTGTATTGTATTTCTGCTTGTTGACTGCCACTACATGGCCCAGGTCGTGACTGTTAATGGTCCTTTGGATCAGTTCACTTACCCGGTTACCAAAGACATAAATAAATAAATAAATAGTTCATCACAGATCATCTTGAGCTCTTCTCATGTTTGTGGAGGGGTGTCTTAGTATTTCCAGCTTTTCCTGTAGCTCTGGAGACAAGTGTAGACCATCACTAAGTCCTTTTGGAATTATACTGTGAGCCAATACCTCGTACATCACTCAAATACATCTGATGCTTCTCTTATAATGTTTTCCATGCAGTCCTTTGTCAACTGAACCTTTTGTAATCACACTAGCTGTAACAAGAATGTCAGATAAACCAGATCCTTTGAATCACTTGTTCATTGCTGATATGGAAGAACACTGTGCATGGAATGAACCTAGGAATGGAAGGATGAGTTCAAACTGTGTAGGGTTCTCATTTTTCACTGAACAATCAGGGCATAGACTGACTGGTCTCCACTCTGTTGAATGAAAGGTATCAATTTATTTTTCGCTACAGCGACTATGTGACACCATCACCTCATGCACTACTGACTTGTGGGGTGGCTTGGGCAATGTGAGGTAGTAGTATGCCTTGCTCTTTGTAGCCAATTTCTGGATATTGGCTTGAAATCCAGCAAAAGATCCAATCTTCTGGCTTTCTGCTGGAACATCTTTCTCACTGCTACCAAGACAAGCCTAAGAATGGGCCATTTCTTGAATCTTTTGGTTCCAAGTGCTTTGAGGTGAGATATCAACTTCATCTCAAACTGATGGTAGGCCATGTTTGACCGTCTAGTAAGGTTGAACTCTGTGTTGTTCTGAACTGATATTTTTCATCTCAAGAGGCTTTGCCATAGCCAGTTTAGGATAATTTTCAGTAGAAACTTTAGTAGCAACATTCTCTGGTTGAGCAAACATCACATTTTTCAAATCACCAAACTTGTGGCTTCAGAGCTCCCGCGGTGCCTTATCATTAGAATTCTTACAGCATATCACAACATGTATGGCTACCCACATTAAAGGAAAACAGTCCCAGTACTAGAGAACTTTTATAAATATATTTTATTATTAAAAAGCTTTAGTAGCACCCCACAATCACACTGTCAACGTTTCAAGCCCACCTGCTCTTTATCAAGACAATGGCCCCCTCTATTGTCAGGCTTAAATAGTGCAAATACCTTAAATTCTATAGTATAATGTCCTTTACCATATATAATGGTGTTCAATCACCTATATCAAATTATTTAGTTATTTAATACCCATCCATAGGATACATAACTCCAAATAACATTGATAATTATATGTTTATCCAAATATCAAATCAAGTGCCTATCACTATAAATAGCATTATTAATTAATTAATAAACTACACAGCAATATAAACCTAAATGGCTCACTTTATTAATCATTTAAGGCACTGCAAAGTCCACTATCAAATAACCATTAAAAGCTTAACACTAAATGGGCGTTACCAATTATTAACTCACATATTCACAATAATTATTATTAGAAAAGCAAACATTTGCATTTTTAATTCAAAGCATTTCTAAATCAAAACTACACTCTGAATGATATGCACCCCCAGATATTTATTTAGATAAAAAAGAAATGCACAGCAGCATTTAAACTATACCAAAGTATGTTACTTTCTTTTAATTTCTTTTAGCCAGCAGTGGCACTAATTGGAAATGTCCATTTAGACCTGGTATTTCATTGGCTCTTAATTTAAATTGCCAAAAAGTTTCTCTACTAAGCAATAGATTGTCTATGTCCCCACCACATATATCAGTTCGTACATGTTCTATACCACAAAATCTAAAAAAATGGCCTTTACTTTATTTTTTAATATGTACTGCAAGTGCATTTTCTTTTGTCTCCAGTCTAATGCGTCTTAAATGTTCCATTATGCGATGTCTTAATTTTCATTTAGTTTTACCCACATAGAACCTGTTGCAAGTACTTTTAGCCAAATAGACAACTGATCCAGTGTTACACATTATAAAGTCTTGAATTTTGAACTTTATATTATTTCCAATGAAGCATTCATCTCCTACCTGTATGTGTCTGCAAACTGTACAATTACAGCATCTAAAGTTGCCACTTGGTGGACTTTCATTTCTGGGGTTTCGACTGGGTTCCAAGGCACTATGCACTAATTTGTCCCAAAGGTTCTTTCCCCTTCTGTAAGTGATATTCAGTCCATTTTTAACCACTTCCTTCAATGCTGCTTCTGCTGACAGTATGTTCATATTTTTCTTTAAGACCTCTTTTATATTATAGCTCTGTGAAGTAAACGTAAGGACAAAATTAGGACCTTTATCATCTCTTTCCTTTTGCTTTTCTTTTTGCTTAGGTGTTAACAAACTCTTTCTACCCACCTAATCGACTATTCTTTTGGTTTTTTCCAATATTTCCATATTGTACCCTCTAATTTTAAATCTATCCATCATATTTCTACTTGCTTGTTCATATTCCTTTTTTTGAACTGCAATTTATTTTTAATCTAATGAACTGTCCTTTTGGAATATTCTACACAATATGTCGTGGATGACAACTACTATAATGTAAAGTAGAATTTCGATCAGTGGATTTTCTAAAAATTTTGGTTTCAATTTTCCCATTATCCTTTTTCATAATCAAAAGGTCCAAAAATGCTACTTCCCTTTGACTTGTAGTAACTGAGAATTTTAAATTTCCATTTGTCCCTTCCAAATAAGAGATAAATTACTTCAATTCCACAGGGCCACCTTTCCATATAATAAAAACATTGTCCAAAAAATGTTTATACAAGTCCAGATGTTCAAAGAATGGATTAATGTTCTGATCATATATGTAGTTTCGTTCCCATTCTGCCAAATATATAGTGGCATTGTTTTGGGCCATAGCTTGCTCCCATTGCAGTGCCACTAATTTGGTGGTACATTGTATCCCCAAATAGAAAAACATTTTTGGTAAGTACATGTTCAGTCATCTTAAGTAAAAATTCAACAAATTCCCCAGAATATGAAGTATCCCTATATAAGGCCTGTCTCAATGCCTCAATTCCCTCTACATATGGAATGACCATATATAAAGAAGCCACATCCAGGGTAACTAGAAACCATTCTGTTTCTATTTCAACTTTGGACAAAATTTCTAGAATATGCATCGTATCTCTAAGGTACACCCTTATTTTTTGTGCCACTCCCTTTATATGCTCGTCCTCAAATTGAGCCAAAGGTTCAGTGAGGAACTCATTGCTGAATACAATCGGTCTCATTGGAGAGCAACTAAGGCTTTTATGTACCTTAGGTAAGCCATAAATTATGGCCCTTTTAGGATTTTTAACTGTTAAAAAGTCTGCTGTCTCTTTATCAAGGCATCCAATCATAGTTACTTCATGTATCATCACACCAATTTCATGTTTAAAATTTATTGTCAGGTTCTTGTTTAATTTTTTATATATCATATTATCAGATAACATATTAATCATTGCATTTTTATACTCAACTTTATCCATCACCACCAAGGGGCCGCCTTTGTCTGCGGGTTTGATGATGATGGAGGTGTTATCTTGAAGCTTTTTAAGTGCAGTTCTTTCTTCATCTGTCACGTTCTGTTTTGTATAATCTGGTTTCTTTTCCAATAATGTTCGTATTTCAGTCTCACACAATTTTACAAAGACACCAACACTAGGATTCACTGAAGGAACATATGTTGATTTTGTTCAGTGAGATGTATCTGCTCCGGTCAATGTGTCATCCTAAAAGTTGTCATTGTCTAGAATGGCAGTTCCAGGAAAATTGTTGTCAAGCTCTTCAGGACAGCTGTCATTCTTCTCAAGCTAAAACTTGACCCATGTAGCATACAGATTAAGAACATCCTGGTAGCTTGTTCCTAGTGATAATTTCTTCATCATGTCTATAATCTCATGACTTCTAGTCAGGCCATGAGTCTTCATTGATAACTTGACCTTTAAGGAAGTGTGTTTCCCCATGACGAATGAAAATAACAGTGATGGCAAGGCTGCACTCCTGGATCCTGGCAGGCATTACTGAAGTCACTAGCAACAGGGTTCTTTAGCCAGGTGAGAAACTTTTGTATCTCAAGATTAGGTTCTTCAATGTTCTCAAGCTCATCAATATGTGGGGGCCAGCTCATGCCTGTATCACGTGATAACTTGTCTTTCAAGCACCTGGCAATGGTATTCAGTAATTGTTCATCACTCACTCCCTCCCCACGAGTAGATTACTGCTTCCACATAGTTTCCACCTGCAGATGTGTCAAACACTGAGGTACTCTCATTTTTGTGGAAACGATCATGAAATCCATGAAATCCAATTCTGTTTGCAAACTCCTTTTGAATCATTTGCTTAATTGTGCTTGATTTTGTTGTACTTGTATCATAACTGAAATTCCTCAACAGGTTATTGTAGTCCATCAGCAGTCCTTGTAATGTTCTTGGCTCATTCATATCCAATACAACTGTCCGAACATGCTCGAAGGACATATCTCAAACTTCTGCAAGACGAACGTACTGTAAGTGGAGATCTGAATTAATGTTTTTGTCCTGGTGGTATATTGGAGAGACATATTTTTCCAACAGGAGTGATGATACCAAATCTCAGTGGCAAAAGGATCTCTTGTAAAATCAGTTACAGCTAAGATACAGTCACACATTGTAGCATCTTCTAGGTACACTGTGTGAGCCTTGAATGTGTGCCATGCATCCATTTGTTGGAGAAGACACCACTTGTCTCAGCCAGGATGTTTTTTGTCTTCTGGCATCATGCACCAGATGCAGAGATCCTTGTCCTTTAGAGGAACATGCCATGAAAGTCTAGCTGAAGGGCCAGGAGCATTTTCAGGGGAACTGCCATGCTCAGATTGGAATATGAGGATTTCTTGCATCTGCTGTTTCTCTTTCCTAGTTTTGGCTTGCTGAAGCTTCCTTTACTCATTAATCCAGTCTTACACAATTTGTGAAAAAACATGCCAGTTGGACCATCATCCCAGTTTACTTTCTCAATAACACTTCCATATTTATCTAATCCCCTCCATTTCAATGCTAGACTGTTCGGTTTGTTCCTTGAATCAATTGGATAGTCACTTTTGTCTTTATCACACTCTTTATCACATAATATACACAGTTCTTTAATCGTGTTGACTCCTTCTTTTCTCTTGACTGTTGTACTGGTTTTATTAAGGGTGTCAACATCTTTCCAATCACCAATCTCAGACCTTCATTTGGACACACCTGTGAAAAGATAAAACACACACACATATATATACACATACACACACACATTTGGCTTCAAGAAAGAACAATTTTATTATAAGAAAGGAATTCTTTGACCCTCAAAACCCCCATTGAGACACCAAATACAGTTTTATACGACAACTATGAGCTGAGATGTGCCATTTTAGAGATTTGGGGCAGCCATCTTGAATTTGGCCACCTAGCGGCAGTTGCCTTAATTTTTGAGAGGGTCCCCAAGACCATCTTTTTTTAGACCATTTATTCATATAAAAACCACCTTCAAACCTTTGTCCCCATAAACTGGTCACAGACTCCTACTATTTGTCCTTTACTACTATGCTGTGAACCATGCATTTCTTTTTTATTTTGCTCAATCCTAACCCTTGCTAGGTCCTCAGCACTATTTCTAAGCCAGTTGTGGTGGCCATATTTTTTTCTTGAGCAAAAATATAGACATTTATAAAATACTCACATTTTGGTGGAACTAGAAAATTTTACCACCAAATTAAACCGGAAGATGCCTGGAGCTTTTATAGTGAAAAAATGGAGGATCAAATGTTTAACATAGAAACATAGACAATGATGGCAGAAAAAGACCACTGGTCCATCCAGTCTGCCCAAAACCCAAACAAACTCAGGACCTATTGTCCGTACGAGGTTCTAACCCACACCATGCACCTCCATGCTCCCCACTCTACTGCTATCACCCTGAGCAATCACTAAGCCCTTCACTTTGTCCCAGCTGTGTTTGAAACCATTGATAGTTTTGGCACCCACCATGTCAGGTGGCAGATGATTTCATGGCTCCACCACTCTTTCTGTAAAATAAAACTTTCTCACATCCCTCTTGAGTCTCCCCCCTGTCAGTTTCCACTCATGCCCCCCGTTCTTGATCTGCTACTTATGCTAAACAGTTCCTCCCAGTTTACCTTGTTCATTCCTTTCAGGAACTTGAAGGTCTCTGTCATATCTCCCCGCTCTCATCTGACCTCCAGCGAGTACATGTCCAGTTCTTTGAGCCAATCCTCATAAGAGCTACCCTACTGGCTCTGAATCATTTTTGGTCAGTGTATGTTGCACTGTCTCCAGCCTCTCCTTATCTTTCCTTGGTGAGGACTCCAGAACTAGGCACAGTACTCCAGGTGGGGTCTCACCAGCTAACTATAGAGAGGCAGTAACACCTCCTTCCTTCTGTTGTCAATACCCTTTCCTATGCACCCTTTCCTATTTTTTTTTCATTCTTTGCTTATCCTCCCATAGCCAGGCCAGACAATCCAAAGATACCAGTGCAGCCCCCCCCCCACTCCTTTTATACACTGTGCTTCCATCAAGGATTTTACACAGGTGTTTCAAAGGCAGTATGCTAAGAAGGAACACCACAAACTCCTAAAACTCAAACAAATCCAAAATAGCATGCTCAAACCTTTTAAGTTGTTTCACACACTAGAATTCACATTTTATCTCTAAGTGGTGCTACTGGGTTGTGACATACAACAGACAATCCAAAGATACCAGTGTACACCCTCCCCCCACACACACAACATAGCATATTTAAACTTTCCACTGCCAGAAATGGCTATATTTACTTTAAGCTTCATGTGAGGAGTGGGTTCTCTTGGTTTCAGACTGAAATTCCAGTGGGAGCACAGTGTATCTGCACTAGACAAACCCTCTCAGCATGAGATGCCCCAACTAACTGAGATGCTACCTAAACATTATGACTTGGGCAGAGCACAGCTGTGCTCATACTCCTCCTGTTCTCACAGCATATATAAAAATGGACTATTTAGGCCCACTGGCAAAACAGGGTGAGCACTATAACTGTGCACTCCTTTCTCTCGCACTGGGCCCATTCTATCCCAACTGTGACTCCTCCTTATTCTAACTGCTAGCCTTACAGCTTGCTGCCTGGAGCGAAGAATTCACACTGCACTTCTTCCTACTGACTGCAATGTTTAATACTGTATTGTAATACCTGTTTTTGGTATTGTTGTCTTACAATGTCCCTATGTTCTGGTCACTTTATATTAACTCTTCACTACTATTTGCCTGATGAAATCTGATGCTTGTAAAGTCCCTGTTGTGCTAATTCTATGTAATGTAATCCTCCACTTGTATTTGCCTGATGTTCATGTATGTACCTTGTAATGTACCTTGTAATCTCCCGGGTTGCACCTGAAAATAGGCACTTGGCTGTCTAGTGTGCTTACTCAGTTAACAAAAGCAAATAAATAAATATAAAAGGAGCCAATTAGTCATATTAGCCATTGAGGCATTGGAAAGTTAGGGACTAAATCAAGGGTCCGACCTTGCCGTTGGTGATTTAGCTTACTCGCACTGGCATTCCAGTCTGAAACCAAGTCCAAGCAGACCCCCTCCTCACATGGAGCTTAAAGTAAATATAGTCATTTTTGGTGGTGGAAAGTTTAAATATGCTGTGTTGTGTGTATGTGTGGGGGGTGTGTGCACTGGTATCTTTGGATTGTCTGTTGTATGCCACAACCCAGTAGCACCACTTACAGATAGAATGTGAATTCTAGTGTGTGAAGCAACTTAAAAGGTTTGAGCATGCTATTTTGGATTTGCCACAGCCAGGATAGGCTGGGCTCCCCTTCAGCACTGCCCTACCAGTCCCACCATCCTACATCTCCCTGGAATCCCAAGAGCCTGAGTATCCCCATGGATTTCCCCCCTTGTAGTGGGGTCAGGAGGGGGAGGACCATCCCTCCCCAAAGCACACATCCAGTCTTTGGCTCCAGGGTCTGGTGATCTGGCGGGTGAAGACTGGTGGGCAGGCATCATTCTTGCCTTGTCTTGCCACTTTTCTCCTCATAATTTAAATCCCTTCCCTATGCTGGGGCATGCTCATAAGTGCATGTGTGGAGGCACGCACACACTATGGAGTCCTGTAGCACCTCCCTTCATCTGCCCTCCTTGACCAGCACTGCCACCTGGCCTCCACCGGGTGACAGTCATTCGGTGGAGCATACAGCCCTCCCCTTCCCTCCCTCCCCAGAAGAAGGGATCTGCCTGTCAGGCGCTCGATCCTCTCCCACCGCAGCCAACCACTGGCAACCCATGCTCATTCCCAAGCATGGGTAGCCAGCATGGTGAGAGGTAAGGTGCTTACAGTGCCTCAGCACTCTACATCACCGGGCCGGCTTACCCCAACATCCTGTTTGCCTTACTATAGGCCTTCTTACTCTGATTTGATTGTTTTGTTTTAGGGAGTCACTGATGATGACCCCTAAGCCTCTTTCCTCAGAGGTAGTGCACAGCTTTAACCCCCACATCCAGTACTTTGTAATTTTTGCCCAATTTTTTGAGCTGCTGCTTCAAATATAGGGTATACTACAGTAAATATTTATGAGTTCATTTAAATTAATAAAACGAGACCAGATGATGACTTGAACTTGCAGAAGATAAGAAATACAACAGGGGAACAATACAGATTTTTTTGTGTTATTTAAAACAGAGTTGTTTGTTTTTGTTTGTTTTCATTTTTCATTATTGTTATTAAACGTTGTCATTTAATTGAAATATGTTAACTATTACATATTTAATTACATTTAATCTGTTTATGCACACTTTTAAAATTGGAATGTATGTATTACATTCAGTACTGTTAACTTTAAAAATCAATAAAATGTTATTGACGACAAATAAAACCTGTCTATTTTATTGATACAGTTGAGGATGTAGAAGGCTGAGACCAAGTCCCCTCTCAGCCTCCTTGTCTCCAAGTGAACATGAGATGGGCCTCCAGTCTCTCCTCATACCTTCTGTTCCCCCATACCCGTGATCATTGTGGCCCTGCATTTCATCTTCTCATAACAAGAAGGCAGTATAGTGCAGTGGTTAAGAGCACTAAGCTGCAAACCTGGAGGCCTGGGTTTGAATACCACAGCCACCACTTGCATACTCTATACCTATGACTTTCTGTGTTTCTCTCCTTTGGAATGAAAATACTGAGATGATGTGACAAAAAAATTAGTGATGTCTTGATGAATACCCTCATCTGTTCTCCTGGGACACAATAATCCTTGGTGCTTGTGCCCTAAAAATGAAAATGAATAAGCAGTGTTGTTTTTTTGTTTTTTTCAAATTCTGATCAGTTCAGTAAAAGTAAAACAATCATCTGCAGGTGGTTAACTCTGCAAGCACTGGACCTAAATGAATGAGGCAAAATGTCAAATATATGCAATCGATGGAAATGGTTACCCTCTCCCTACACACCCTACAACTCCAATCAGATACATGTTAAAATAAATGGGATAGGTAGATCTTCTATACAGTGGGACAACCTCAGTTGGGGTGAAATGAAAACTCTAAAGCTTGAACTCTTAGATCAGTTTCTAAGATCAATACCAACCTTTATCAACCCCCCTCCCAGTTTCGACTGTTACAGACAGAAGCTGTACAAGTGTTCTTAAAATATTATACTGTCCTAAATTTCATGACATTTCATCTGTACAAAGATCCTGGATTGCACTATTGAAATGACTTGGTGTTAAAAATTTGTATTAGACACTGCAGCAATGTGAGTATGTATAGGCATGGCAGGTGACTTGATTCATCCAATCACAGAGCAGTATTTGTGGCAGCCATCTTGACCTATTTCATAAATGGTCTTATCTTTAGTAGTGGGGATAAGTGTGATTGTCACATGTGACTGCCAGTGTAGCCTGGTGAAGTTAGATATACATATAGATATAGAAGTAGATATAGCTATAGATTTAGATGTAGATATAGATAGAGGTGTGTAAGTGATAACATTCAACATGGCGGTATATATACATACATACACAAAAAGCAGGGTTACTGTATCTTAAAAAAACACAACTCATGTGTATTGCAGAGTATATACCATGTCTTGTGGTATGTTATCACTCATACAAAATGAGATTCGTTTGAGAAAAAAAGTGAAACTAGACAAGACGAATGAAATGATCTTTAAAGTATGGGTATTTCATGAGATAAACGTACTGCATCTTCCCAAATCTCATTACCATTAAATTATCCTGTCCTTTTCAAACCACATTTCTCTTACGAGAATCATATCTTTTGAAAATAGCTGTGTTAAACACTTACTAAACCACAGGGAAATCACTGCTCTTCTTGCTAATTGATAATGGTTTAGATGGCTTATGTCTTATAGAGACTTGGCACACCTCTACTGACCTATTCCCATTTCTTGAAGCTGTACCCTCCGGCTACTGTCTTCTGGAGCAAACTCACATGTTAGGCGGAGGTGGTAGCACTGCCATCATAAAATCTAACCTTAAAGCAGTCCTGCCTCCATCAGAAATCAATACATTTGAACATCTTGCTGTAATCCTCCATCCCCCTTCAACCTTAAACTTATAGTACTTTATCACTTACCTAAATGTAATTCTACTTTACTTACAGAATGTTCTAATTTATCTCACTTTCCTTCCTCTCGTAACTGATGATTTTATCCCTATACTGATGCCTGTCTGACACATCTACAAGAACCTTCCTCTCCTTTATCCACTCCTATGACTTGATTCAGCAAATTACACTACCTAAGCACATTTGTAGATTCACTCTTAATTGAGTCATCACAAATAATCAAATTACTACTATACTTCCTCTATATTATCTCACTGTTAGTGACCATCTCATGGTTGACTTCTCCTTAAACCTATCAAGGCATATCTGTTCTTCCAAATCTCTGTCCTTCTAACCACTGAAAAACATTGACCCTACTCTCCTCTCATTACGTATTTTCCACCTTGATCCTTCCTTTACTAATCCACACCCAGCCAATGTCTCATGCAACCACTTTAATAATATTTTTTCTCATACCCTTGATGGCCTTGCCCCTGTTTGATCCCATACAACAAATAGAACCAAAAGAGCTCCTTGGGTCAACAATCTCTCCACACTGAGAAATGTATTTGCCACTTCCTTGAAAAACTCTGGTGACTTACTCCACCAAATGCTCACCACGAACCATGCAAGACTCAACAGAACAGAACCAAAAGCAAATGATTTGATACCGTTTATTGGACCAGCATAGATGTAACAAAAAAGAAAACAGTGCCTAAGCTTTTGGACCAACCAAATCCTTCCTCGGAAGCTTATGCCAGTTGTTTAGAGAATCACATTCTATTAACACCCGGATCATATATATTAAAAAAAAACAGAAATAATTATCATTGGTTTAAAATACCTATTTTAAAAAATAAATGAGATTTTAATGAAAGGAACCAGATTTTACCAGTTTGCTATTACTGAGAAACCTTCCAAGGTCAAATGTCAACAGAGGCAGATAAGATGAATAATCGAGCAGACAGTTCCAATAACTTGAACTATGAATGAATGTGTTATGTAAACACACTCAATTAAAAGTCAGACCTTTAGATTTAATACCCACTTAAGTGCACGTTAAAATGTGATAGTATTGTATGTTTAAAAAACTATAAAACAGATATTTTCTATATATGGAAATATGAGGGTATAAAGAAAAGCTTCCCTAGTGTGAACAACTGTTTCCCATATTCATACAGTATTAAACCTATCTGGAGACATTTTCTCAACTATACACTCAACCAGTTAACATACTCCATAAACATTAAGACCTTCAGTGCTGTAACAAGATTGTTTTACAAGATAATATAGATTGTCAGTATTAGTGCCAAATAAAAAACAAATCTCTCAAGGAACCCTAGAAAATGAGTTCATGCATCATAAAATGTTAAGAGTTCAATAATGTGGCAGTATATAATTAAGCTACTATTTATACAGTAACAGTTTTAGGAATCTGAATAAAACGCAATGGAATTAACCCCCCCACCCCGGGAAAAGATAACCAGTTAGAAGGAAGCATGTATTCACTATGTATGTGAACCAAGAGTCCTAACACACTGTAACATCATTATGACGTGTACCAGAATATAAGCCTTACCTCAATATAACCACAACTCTAACCCCCCCACTTTTCCCCATCCCTCCCCACACACACAACCCCCACTAAAAATAACACACCATCCCCTACCCCACCACACACACACATAGTTACCCTACCCCCACCCACACACTAACCCCTCCTACAAAACAAGCCATATCCCCCTACCCCCCACACACATAGTTTTTTGGTGAGAAACCAACATGTTGATAACCAGTTAAAATGGACTCTATGAATATTAAAACAAAAAACAAAAGCACACTGAAGTCCTATTAAATGTCCATCCTTTTAAGTAAAAGTCTGTGTAAGTTTAAGTAGGGTAATGTCTGGTTTTAGGAAGACCCACTCTACTGCCACTTCCCTGCTAAGGCTCACCAATTCCATCCACTCTGGCATGGACAAAGGCCACATCACCTCTGCAATTTTCATTGATCTGGCAAAGGCATTCAACGCTGTTTCTCACCCACTCCTCCTGTCCAAACTTGCGCTCATAGGTCTCTCCAGTGAGGCAACAAACTGGTTCCATGCTTCCCTGATTGGCAGATCCCAATCGTTCCAAATTAGCAACACCATCTCAACCCCTCTCCCTGTCACCTCTGGATTGCCACAGGGCACCATACTTGGTCCTCTCTTATTTTCAGTTTTCTTAAATTCTCTACCCTCTGCTTGCACGCACACATCCATAAGCATGTACGTGGACGATACGGTGTTGTATACTTCTGGTCCCACCACTGCTGATGTGATGACCAGACTTCAACCGGACTTCAATAGTGTTCAGTACTGGTTTTGTACAAATCAGCTCTCTTTCAATGCCAAGAAAACAGTCTCAATTATCTATGGCACTAGGCAGACTCTGGCGGCTGACCTCCACTCCCATTTTCCACACCCTGGATGGGTCCCCCCTGGAGGACTGTACCTCCTTTAGATACTTCAGAGTTTGCCTGGATCAGCACCTCGACATTTCTGCACATAATGATGCCATCCAAACAAAGCTGCACCCCAGGTTGGGTACCCTATACTACGGCCCACTGGGCCATTGTACAGAAAATGATCCGCCCTAGTTTTGATTATGGTGATGTAGTATACAGTGCCACACCCAAGTCCACGCTAGCCAGATTGGACCCACTCTTCCATTCCTTCTGTCATTTTACTCTTGACTGTCCTCCTTCCACCCATCACTGCATCTATACTGGTCCCTGGGCTTTCCCCCTCTCTTGAGGCCCGAAGGCTGTCCCGATGCGCTAGCATCACAGCTAAGTACTGGTCCCAGTCCCTTCCCACCTACCTCACAGCTGTGTTATCTGCCCCTATTACTCCAGTGTACCCACTGAGAAACAATGATATCAGGCTTCTAACTGTTCCCCACATGTCCACAGCCACTGGTCAAGCTGCCTTCAAATATTGCTCACCTACACAGTGGAACTCCCTCCCCAGGAGCATTAGACATGCCACCACATCTCATCACCTCAACTACGTACTCTGAAGCTCATTTCTCCTCCTCCTGCTCATGCAACTAATTATATGGGCTAACCAAGGACAGCTCTTTCTGCTCTTACTGCTCATCCTCTCGTATCATCACCTGATACTAGTACTACCCCATGTTCTATATATAATATTTCAGTTATGATTTCAATCACTTTGTATTGCTTCTTGATGCTAAGGTACCTACACTGCATTTTTACTTCTACTGAGCTACTGTGTATTTACTGTGTATTTACTATTGTATATTTACTATTGTATGTTTACTATTGTTATATGTACATTCTTGTTGATTACTATTGTTTCCTTACTTGGCTATTGTACCTTCCCTTTCCCCACTCCCCCAGGATGCATCTGAAATCAAGCAGTAGCCTGCTCAGTATGCCTTCCTGGTTAAACTCTTAAATAAATAAATAAAATGTGTCATAACACCCAAATTAATGTTCATGCCATCTGCTACCATATTGAGAAGTAAAATAAGCCTGACTTCAAAAGCCCATCTCCGTTGTGTATGTTTGAAATGTCCTTTTAAGACCATTACTGATATATCTGAGATGGAGTGATCAGTCTGATTGAAGTGTTTCTCCACTGGTTTTCAGTCATCTTCATTTTAATTTATGTCTGTGTGAGTTCATTCTAGTGCAGAGAGGTTGGCTTGTCTCTCCCACATACCCTGTTTGTAGACATCTCTTGCATTGAATGAAATAAACAACATTCCATGATGCACATGTATAATTCCTCTGTATCCTGAATTGTCTGTTTTGTGAAGTAACTACACAATCCAAAGTGGAAATACGGACTCTATTAGTAGAGTGGTGGCTTTCATTGCCCTCTCAGATTGCGCAAAGCTTCATAAAACTGCTTTTAAAAAACACTTCATAGACTTGTATCGGGCTCACCCCCACACTCTCCCTACTCACACGTCACAAAAACACTGAGCATGGGGGCAGAGCAAGCATACTAGGAAGCTGGAAGGGATCAGCTGGCAGTGGCTATGAAGCCAGCTATGATCCCTTCATTTACTTCACAGAGTGAGTAAAAAAATTAAATATTTGCAAAAATGAGCTCACGCTGGCATAAAGCATTGTGCTATGAAGCCCAATATCTTATGCCAGAAACTTCCTTTAAGGATCTGCCAAGTAACTCTCTAGAGGAAGCAATGAATATAGTTGTCCAGTAAAATCAGATGATTTCTTTCTCTCATCCATTGAATTGTTACTGTCTGTGATTTCTTCTCTGCCTGTGATTTCTTCTATGCCGTGAAAGAATTCTTTAAGTCTCAGTCTACGGAAGTATTCCTCCAGTTCACCGCAAAACTGTATTCTGTCCAGTGGTTTTGTTGGGCAGAAAGTGAGGCCCTTAGAAAGTACATGTAATTCCCCAATAGTCAGTATGTGGTTGGACAAATTAACAACTGAAAGGTGCCCATCTGTATAGCTTTGTTGTTCAATCACTCTATTCTGTTATTCATGGTTGTTAGGAAGTATGGTACATTGAAGGGTATCTAACTTCCTGTTTTTAATGAGCATGGCTTTTCTTAAGGTCCTTCGGTAGTCCATGTGTATCTCGTGCAGGATGTCTGGAATAGACCCACCAGATATCCTCTCCAGTGTGAAGACAATTCCATCAAACCGTTTCTTCAAAAATGCTTTTTTGGCATATGACCTATGGATCCTGTGATTTCTAAATTTCTAAGAGGTCCTATGACAGAGTTGTTCAGCATGCTTAGAATTATTGGTGTTCTTTAATGGATTCCAAACAATTAGACCTTTAGGGATAATGCTTAGTATTCAACTTATCTGCCTCTGTTGACATTTGACGTTGGAAGGTTTCTCAGCAGTAGCAAACTGGTAAAATCTGGTTCCTTTCATTTAAATCTCAGTTATTTTTTTTAAAAGATATTTTAAACCAATGAGAACTATTTCTGTTTTTTTTATGTATGATCTGGGTGTTAGTAGAATGTGATTTTCTAAACAACTGCATAAGCTTCCAAGAAAGGACTTGGTTGGTCCGAAAGCTTAGGCACTGTTTTCTTTTTGTTACGTCTATGTTGGTTGATAAAAGGTATTAAATCATTTGCTTCTGGATCTGTTCATACTAGGACCAATACGGCAACTAAACTAGACTCACCAGAATAGATTCAAGGCATCCCTTAAAATGTTGAAGACATCTTTATATACCCAAATCATTTCAGACAGTGCTGGAAATCCACATACCTTTTTTTCCACATTGCTCACATTCTCCCCCCTCCCCACAAAACCCTTGAAATGTGAAGATTTTGCTGTATTTTCATGGAAATTGTATCAAGTGTACATAGTTGGATTAGCATAGCAGACCCTTGCACTGGTCTCCATACATAATAGAAACGCAGACCTTACATTTACACTCTCCTACCTCACACGTTTCATGTAAAACTATTACTGACGTTATCACTTCTCTAAAGATATTACCTCCCATCCTTGCTTCTGTTCTCACTAGCCTTATTCCTAGTTGTCTTCTTCTCACACTGGTTCCCTACATAACAGCTATAGTAAATAAATAAATAAATACTAGACTTCTCCCTCATTCCATGAAAGTTGCTGCTGTTCATCTTCTCAAATAAAAAACTGAACTGGATGACCTCTCCAATTTCCATCCCACCTCTAACATAGAAACATAGACTTTGACAGCAGATGAGGACTGCTTGGCCCACCTAGTCCGTCCATTTCACTACCTACAGGATAAGCTGCAGATCCTAGTTAACCAACAGCCTATTTCTTCCTACCCCCCACAAGAACTGCCTTATGCTTGTCCCATGCATTCTTGAATTTTCCCACAGTTTTAGATCCCACAACCTCCTCAGGAAGGCTGTTCCATGCATCCACCTCTCTGTGAAAAAATACTTCCTCACATTGCCCCTGAGCCACCCCCCCTCTATTTTCAAATTGTGTCCCCTTGTTCTTGAACATGTCTTTTTCTGAAATGTGCTACCCTCTTGGACTTTGTTGATTCCACTGAGGTACTTACAAGTTTCTATCATGTCCCTCCTCTCCTCAAGAGTAAACATATTAAGCTACTTTAGTCTCTCCTCTTATGGCTTCTCTTGCAGACCCTGCACCATTTTAGTTGCCCTTCACTGGACTGCCTCCATCCTGTCTATGTCCTTGTGGAGATGGGGTCTCCAGAACTGGATGCCACACTCCAGATGGGGTCTCACCATCTGCCTGCACAGGGGGATAACAACTTCCTGTTTTCTGCTGGTGATGCCTCTCCCTATACATCCCAGTATCCCCCAGCCCTCCCTACTGCCTTCTCACATTGCTTGCCAACCTTAAGGTCATCTGATATGATGACCTCCAGGTCCCTTTCCATTTTTTGTTGTTGTTACTACCTCCCCCCCATTAAGTAATCTTCCCTGGGTTTTGTTTCCCAGGTGCATTATTTTGCACTTCTTGCATTGAATCCAAGCTGCCATACTCTGACCATTCCTCCAACCTTGCCAAATCCTTTTCATCCTTTCCATGCCTCCTTGTGTATCAACCCTGTTGCAGATCTTTGTGTCATCTGCAAAGAGGCATACTTTTCCTTCCAGTCCCTCTGCAATGTCACTTATAAAGACATTAAAAAGGACTGTACCCAGTACTGAACCCTGCAGTACCCCACTAGTAACCCCCTTTCTTCAGATTGGACTCCATTTACAATTACCTTCTGTGTCCTGTTGTCCTGCCAATGTTTTAGCCCAGGCTACCACCCTGGGACCCACTCCCAGGCTGGTTAATTTGATTATTAATCTTTTATGTGGGACTGTGTCAAATGCCTTGCTAAAGTCTAGGTAGGCCACGTCCACAGCCACACCCTGGTCTACTACTTTGGTCACCCAGTCAAATAAATCAATTAGATTCATCTGACATGACCTTTCTGCTGTGAACCCATGCTGCCTTGGGTCCTGTGCCCCACTGGCCTCTAGGTACTAAACAATTCTTTCCTTCAGAAGTGATTCCATCACTTTTCCTACCACAGAGGTCAAACTGACAGGTCTGTAGTTTCCTGCCTCTGTCTTGCTCCCACTTTTGTGAAGGGGAATCACATCTGCCTTCCTCCAGTCCTCAGGTACCACACAATCCTTCCATGATTTGTTAAAAAGGGTAGTCAGTGGTGTCACTAGTTCTCCCCTTAATTCTTTTAGAATTCTGGGGTGAATTCCATCAGGCCCCATTGCTTTGTCCACCTTCAGTTTTAGGAGTTCCTTCAGAACCCTTTCTTCTGTGAAAGGACTGGGATTGACACCCCCCATTCAGAGTGCTTCTGTTAATTGGATTAGGCACCTCCCCCTCCTCCTCTTTATAAGTAAAGTATTGGCAAAGGTGGTCTGCGCCCAACTTTCTACTTCCCTTTCTAGTAGCAACCTCTTGGAAAGATTTTAGTCTGGTTTTCAACCTGGTCACAGCAGTCAGACTGCACTAGTCCATGTAGTCCATGCAGTTAATGATGTCATCAGGGCTAGCTACAAATATTTCCTTTTCATACTAATACTCCTTGATCTCATCTCAGCATTTGACACCATCATTCATCGTATTCCTATTTTCTACCTTGAAAAATATGTTGTCTGGGACTGTACTGTCCTTATGCAGGTTCTGTCTGTCTGACTGCTCATCCTTTGTTTCTAGTGATGATTTCTCCTCCACTTCAAGTATGTCCTATCTGGGGTCCCTCTGGGTTTTGTTCTTGTTCCTTTCCTATTCACCATCTATTTTCTTCCTCTTGGACATTTAATCTCCCAGTTCAATACTGGATATAATTTTCATACTGATGACACTCAACTGTATACCTCCTTTTACTCATTTCAGGATACTCTCCTCTTTATGTCTCTCCCTTATCAATGTTTGGCTCAAAACTAATGTAATTCAATTAAATGCAAAGAAATCTGAAGTTATCCTCCCTGGGAAGAATTCTCTCCTCCCAAGAAATCCACTCTTTTCATTTTCCCTGCTAGATTCCAGTCATAACCTAAGTAGACCCCCCAGAAATCTTGGGGTATAACCTGACCCTGAGCTATCCCTTGAGATCCGCATTAACCACATCTGCAAAACAGCATTTTATCATATGCATAATATTTCCCACATTAGGGCTTACCTTGCTCTCTCCTCATTGCAAACACTCATACATGTATTGTTGCATCTTGTATTAACTGTGGCAACTCCTTCCTTACTGGCCTACTGTTCTCCCTTAGAAGCTTAACTTCCTGTGTCATCTGAATGAAGCCTCGAAGAAACTAAGACAGCAGTTAGGCTTATTCTATTGTATTAAACATCTGCTTACCTTAGAAGCTAGAAAAAGACTAGTACAGTGTACATTCGTATCTATACTGGACTATGCTGACTTTCTTTTCATTGTCTCTCAACGGTGCTTAGCAAATTAGACACACTGTACCACTGGGCCCTAAGATTTATCTTCAGTCTACCCCTTCGTACTCACCACTGCCTACTTTTCCAGGAATCAGGGTGGCCATCACTTTCAAACAGGAGGAAAAGAAATACTCTTCTTTGGCTTTATAGATCACTCTCCAATAATCTTCCTACATACATATCGAGTTTATTTCAATGAGCCAAGGGTTCCTATGGCCTGAGAAGCTTCTCTTTAATTTGTTTCCAGATTCCCAGAGTGAAAACAACATATGGTTTGGCTGCAATCAATTTTTCACTCCCATTGCTTTGGAATACCATGCAAAGCTTGTTAAAACTTTCCTCACTTTCAGGCCTTTTCACATTCAAAGATTTGCTGGCCAATTTACTGAAGGAAACATGTAACTGCTTTAGACAATGCTGAGCCATTAGCACCTGGCCCCTTTCTCAATTTCTACAGCTAATTTCAACCAAGATCCTCTCTTGTAGGGGACTTCCAGCACTCCCAGCTTACTTTTTCTGCCCTGACCCTCCTCACCCCATCCTCTTCCACTAGCACCCTCCTCACTGCCTTCCTTCTCCCGGTCTACTATCATCGCATTGAAGAGAGTCCAGGATTATTGGCTTCTCTTTTTTTCCTGTAACATTTTTTATGTAGTGCACATCTTCATACCTTGGCAGGCCAGTGCTACTGGCCTTACGAGTCTATCTGTAAGATGTCTTTGCACTTTTGAGTATACCTTATCTGTGAACATGTATTGTATGGTATGGCTGGGGAAGGGGGCTGGAAATCTCCCACAGGGTTGCACCAAGCACTGGGGGCAGGGGTATAGGGAAAGGAGTGCAGGAGAATACTCAAGGGTCACATAGGGACCCTGGCAGAGTGGGCCCAAAAGGACACTACCAAGGAAGCAGGCAGGTAACTGGGGACCCTCACAAAGGGGGACGGAGGGACAACATTCTCAGGGAAGTAGGCGGATAGCCAGTGCTGGACAGAAGGAAGCAAGCAGGGAGGTGGATCAGACCTTATACTTAGTAACCACTTCAATTCTCTTCTTCTGCTCAAGGATGAGGGGATGTAGCCATGACAGAGGTGGTTAGAGGACGGAAAGGGTGTGGGAGTGGGGGCAGGAGGCAGGGGCCAGATAGCAGGAAGAACAGGGGGACCTGGAATGCAGGAGAATGGGGAGCAGTGAATCGGGCAGGAGGGGCAGGAAGAGGGAGGAAGCGCAGGAGAAGGACCAGTTGGGAGGAAAGGTAAAAAAGACCAGAGTACAAGGAGGATTCAGTAAAGAGAGCTGAGGGGTAGGCCAGAGCGATGAGCAAGGAGGAACTAAATGGAGACAGGAAGGAAGGAGGATGAGCCAGGCTAGTTTAGCAGATGGGGAGATGGACCAGTTGTGAGCAGGGAGGGAATAAACAAGGTACAGAAGGATACTCAGAAGGAGGAGGCATAGGATTGGAGGAGGGTGGCCATGGTAACTAAGTGGGTGGCATGTGGCACACAGATAGGGGAGGAACAAGGAGCCAGCTGGGTGGAAGGGGCGGTAGAAAGGATGAGGGACATGGAAGGGGGAATGGAGGAAAAGGATGGTCAGAGTGCTCCTGCTGGGGATTCTATGATCAGGGGTATCAAATGGGATAGGAGGAGAAGCCTGGCCAGTTAGAACAAGATGCTTCCCTGGACTAACGGTGCACAGGGCTGCTACCCAGGGTATCAGCTGGCAAAGGACTGTGGGGTTCCCCAGACATACTGGTCCACCTGGGCACAAATGACATTGAGGGAAATAGCGAGCAGAGATACAGGCAAGATTCAGGGACTCGCCAGGTCTGTCATGACATAGGATGCACAGTTTCCTTCTCAGAAATCCTGCAAGTGCCAAGGGCTAGTGGGGAACACAAAAGAAAAATTAGGAGATAAACCAGTGGCTCAGGGGTGGTGTGAGGCCAGAGGTATGGGTTGATGGGGATTGGGGAGACCTGGGAGGATGAGGAGCTGTATGCTAGAGATAGACTACATCTCAATTTGGAGGGGAAGGGAATCCTTAAGTTGAAAATAGAGGAGTTCATTGGTGAAAAGTGGGGTTTAAACTTGTGAAGGGGGTGGGATGGGAGAAAAGGCAGTCAAGGGGATGCCGATAAAGGAGGAACTCTGTCTCCACCCCCCTGGGGACCAGGAGGATTGCAGGAAAAGACCAACTGGCAAAGTGCAGACCAGGAGAAAACAGAATCCCCAAGGGAACACGAGCAGGGGAACTGGAACTATAGGGAAAGGGTGGAAGGTAGTCCTTCTAAATGCCAGGAGCTTGGGCAATAAAATGCCTGAGCTCCAGGCGATGTTAACTGAGGGAGCAGTGGATGTGAAGCGGTCACTGAGACTTGGGCCACTGCAAGACATGACTGGGACCTGAACCTGGAGGGTTACACTATGTTCAGGAAGGACAGGGGGGAGGGAAGGGGAGGAGGGGTAGCAATGATAGTAAAAAACTGCATTGGCATAGGGGGAGTAGAGGAGGCGGAGGGAACCGTGGAGGCGATTTGGGTCACCTTGATAACAAGGGGCAAGAGAGTAAAAATAGGAGTGGTGTATAGACCTCTGCCCCAGGCGGAGGAGCTGGAGGACAGTCTGGTGGCAGATGTTAGGAGACACTGCAGACTGGGCAGAGGAAAGGTGGTGGTGTTAGGGGACTTAAACATGCCAGGAACAGACTGGGGAGATTATGACATCCCTCTGTGACCAGGGAACAGAGGTTGTTGGATGTCTTCAAGACGCATTCCTAACTCAGCAGGTGAGGGAACCGACCAGGGAGGCATGGGTACTGGATGTGGTCCTGGCAGACAGTGACCAGATTGGGGCCTGGAGGTAAGGGACCCATTGCAGGGAGTGACCATGCCACGGTCTGGTTCTCTGCCTGGACCTAGGAGGGTAGAAGGCTGCACAAAGATGGAAGTAACCGACTTCAGGGGTGGATTTTAAGGAAATGGAAGGATCCTATGAGCATTTGGATGGGATTGGGTCAGACATGGACTGCCGATAGTAGGTGGGAAATCATGAGGAGAGGGTGCAGGATGCTACCAACACCTGTACAAGTGAAGACAAAAATGGGTAGGGCCCAAAACCCTGTTGGTGGACCAGGGAGGTCCAGGAGGTGGTGCTAAGGGGAAAGAAAAGCAGCTATATAAGAAATTCAAGTGCTCAAGGAGTGAAAGGGACTCGAGGGGAGTATGAGCCGATGGCTGAAGGGCCACTAGAGTGGTGAGGGTGGCTATGAAGAAGGAGCAGAACCTGGCCAGGGAAATTAGGGAGAGGAAAAGGGTTCTTTAGATACATTGGGGAAAGACGAAGGTGAAGGGCAGATTAGCAGGATTAGATCAGGGAAGAGATGGCACAAGACCCAGAGGAGCAGGCTGAGGTACTAAATGAGTACTTCACTCAGTTTTCACAGGAAAATGGGGATGCTGCATCATACATGGGAGGAGACAGAGATAATGAGGAGGGGGCCTTACCAATCGGCAGGTCTGGAGAGGGAGGCATCACTGGCAGGTGGGGGAGGGCTAAGCAGGGAGAAGAGGTACTGGAAGTGGAAATCACAGCAGAGAGAGTGAGGAAGCCCTCAGCTCCCTTAAGACGGAGAAAGCACAGGCAAGGATAAATTACATCCTAGAGTGCTGGAAGGAACTTGCAGATGTCCTGGCGAAACCCTGGCAGAGCTTTTTCACCATCTCTCTGAGGACAGGGTGGGTGCCCCAAGACTGGAAGGTGGCGCATGTAGTGCCTATCCACAAGGGGATCAAGGGAGGTGGCAGGGAACTACAGGCCTGTCAGCCTGACATCAGTGGTGGGCAAGGTGATGGAGGGCATTGTCAAGGAGAGGCTGGGGGACCTGGATAAGTCAAGGTGCCTGGACAATAGACAGCATGGATTCATCCCGGAAATCATGTCAGACAAACCTGGTGGAGTTCTATGACTGGGTGACAAGTGCCTTGACCTGGGTAGACCAGTGGATGTCCTCTTTCAGACTTCAGCAAGGATTTGACTCTGTTCCTCACGTGGCCTGTTGGATAAACTAGGAGAAATGGGGTGGGAACCAGATGATCCGATGGATAGGAAATTGGCTCAGAACCGGACCCAGGGTCGTAGTTAGTGGGATAGTCTCTTCCCCAAGGAGGGTCATTAGTGGGGTCCACAGGATCAGTCCTTGGGCCCTTCTGTTCAATGCCTACGTATCTGACATAAGAACAGGAATCAGGAGTGAGATGAGCTCTCTTTGCAGATGACCTCAAACTGGGGCAGGGTGGATGGGGAGGGAGGAGGGTGGCTCTGCAGGAGACCTGGAGGCTCTTGGAAAGATGGTCTAGAAAGCAGAAGCTGAGGTTTAATGCAGGGAAATGCAAGGTACTCCACCTGGGCCAGAAACCCAGGCCAAGTGTACACCCTGGGGAAATACTACAAGTCTCAATGGCTGAGAGGGACCTGGGGTGGTGGTGGATGTCAAGATGAACAACTCTGAGACTTGTAGGAGGGCAGCAGCCAAGGCCAACAGGATGCTGGGATGCATCGCTAGGGGATCACCTCCAGAAGGAGGGAAGTGATACCCTCTGTATAACAAGCTGGGTGAGGTCAGCACCTGACATCACTGCGGCAGTTTTGAGGCCGCACTTAAAGAGGGACATTAACCTCCTGGAGAGGTCCAGAGGAGGGCAACCAAAATGATTTGGGGCTTGGGGGACAGGACCTATGAGGAGAGGCTCAAAGAGCTAAATATGTACACTTTGGAAGAGAGAGGGACCGGGGGACATGATAGAGGTCTTCAAGTACATGAAGAGGGTAAATAGGGGAGGAACAGTGAGGGTGCTTCAAGGAAGGAGGAGGGGCCACTAGAGGCATGGGTGGAAGCTGGAGGGGAAGATTCAGGGAGAAAGGAGGAGGTGCTACTTCACTGAGAGGGTGGTAGAGCCATGGAATGCACCTACCTAGGGGGCTGGTGGAGGCAGAGACAGTGGAGGGTTCAAGAGGGGTGGGACAGGTACAGGGGAAGGGTTCAGGAAGCAAAATCCAATGCAGCAAGAATATCCGGAACTGGGAAGGGAGAAGCCAGAGAAGGCGAGGGGGACAGCAAGGTCAGCACCCAGGGTGGGGGCTGACCAAACGAGCAGACACGAAAGACCATTAGGCCTATTCTGCTGGCATTTTAGTATGTTAGTATGTTAGTATGTTAGTATTGTATTGTATCCAGGACCACCTTGAAAATGAACTTGCTCAATGGTGTTTTTGCCTGGTTAAATAAAATGATCGATTGACTGACTATCAATACCATAATGCAGAAACAAGGGGATGATTAATAGTCTCTGAAATATTTATTTCATTTGCTTAAGATCTTTTCTATGAGTTTTTCTTTCCTTTGCCGTCTTTTCTGGATACTTCTATCTTCTTTTCTCATCTTCCCTTATTTCTATCTTCCCTCCTTAAAATGTAGTAGTAAAAGAAGTTACGAAGACTGTAGTACATAAATAATACTCTCGGAATAAGAAATATCTCAAAGTTTATTCATAAGCTTTTTCTGATTATATACAATATGTGGTTCTTTCAAGAGTTACTTATACATTTGTTATTTAGGATATAATAATTAATATATGTTTATAGAATGTATTTGTTTCTTCAATTAAAACATTTATTGATAAAAAAAAGTTCCAACTTGACCAAAATGCAGCAGCTCATCTGGTAAGGAAATGTAGGTGAGATGACATCACACCCATTCTTCAAGATCTGCACTGGCTTCCTCTCAAGCAACACCCTCATTACAAAGTTGCTCTCTTGATTTTCAAAACCCCACATGGTCAAGATCAAACCTATCTTGCTGACCTGTTTCTACTCTATCAGTCCAAACAGCCAGTTCACTCTGCTACCAGTAGCCTCTCCTCCAGTCCTGTTGTGAATCTAGTTAAGATTGGTGGTTGTACTTACACTGCACCTACCATATGGAGTGGACTTCCCCTTTAAGTCTGATCATCTGACTCCATTTCCCATTTTAAATCCTCACTAAAAACCTATCTTTACTCCATGACTTATAACTGTTGACATCTGTAATGTAGCATACTGGTATACAGCCTTGATTACCATAAAAGTGTAAATTATAACTTCTTTAAGTTCCATGTGATTCATCTGATAACTTATTACTGCATCTTGTATTTGTTCTTTTTCTTACTTTGTTCTTTGTAAAGTGTTTTGTGACACAGTGTATGAAAAACACTATATAAAACTGAACTGAATAAACTATAGGCACGTGATCATGCACCACAAATCACAATACACATCATTGTGAGTGGCACAGTAGATAGTATGCTAACCTCTGGGGATGGAAGATCAAAAAGTCATGGGTTCTAGCCCCACACCAGGTACTTGGAGTAATACCTATAACTGACACATTGGTACACTATGAGGGAGGTACTGCACTGGTGAGGTGCCATCCTTCAGATGACATATTAAAGCAAGGTGCCTTCTGCCCATCTCTGATCACTGTCCAGGTGGAAGTTAAAGAACACAAGGCACTTACTGAAGAAGAGTAGAGAGGTCTTGCTAGTGTTGTGGCCAACATTCCCCCACTCAGTAAAACAGGTCCATGTACCCCCCCCCCCAGAGCACACCTGGAAACAAGCTGTCACAGCTCAGTGTATTATTCCTGGTCAAAAGTTATAAACAGGCTGTCGCCATGGCATGGAGGGCTTTGGCATGGGTGCCTCACCTGCCGCAACACCGGCAACTCGGGTTTGGGAACAGACCAAGGTCGCTTGCGGGAGGCTGGGTTAAGGAGGAATGAGAGTCCCAATGACCGCTCTCCTCCTTCAGTGAGGGGGGATAGCATGACTCACTGCCGAGGCTGGGTGGCATGACAGGCAAGAGAATTTTCAGGGCACTGTCTGTAACCTGCAAATGCATCAGCATGTTCACAAGAATCATTGCACACAGCTTGGCTTAGAGGAAGTGGAGAGAAGAAAACAAGAAAAGAAAAGGTAAGTGCATTGACCATCATAAATGACAGTGATGGTGTCCTCAGGTTCCACCCCATGTTGATCCATTCCGGTGTGATGCTGGGGGGAGTGAAAGATGGGACTGGGGGTACTGGCAGGATGCCTGAAGCAGGCACAAGGTGGCAGTTGGAAAGGCCAAACAACTCTATACTAAAAAAAATTATAAATAACTTGATTAATTAATAAACAATGTGGGATTTTTCCCAACCTATTTTATGAATACATATTTATATATACAGTAGATACATGTCTGACAGTCTATATATACCAGCTCTGTGTGAAGTAAATATTGTTTAGTTTGCCGACCCAGTGGCACTGAGGGTTGAGGCACTGGACACCACACCTCACGCTGCACTGGTGACCCGGGTTCGGAAGTGAGCCTGGGTTACTGGGGGTCAGCTGGGGGGAAGGTGGGAGTTGCATTGAGTGGCTGAAGGGCAGCTCTCTTCTTCTGGGGAGGGTTTCAGTCACTCCTGCTGCAGGGCTGCCCCCGGGTGGAAGCCCAGGGATAGTAAAGACGGCGAGTGGCTAGAAGTAGGGATGATGCTGCAGATTGCTGAGTGTGCGTGCCTCCACACACACTCGAGTGACTGTGGCAAGGAAGGGGAAGGAAGAAAACATGAAAAAGGATCTGACAGATATCATGATGGCTCAGCTGCACCCGCACCATCCTCCCTGGATTCAGGATTTGTGTCCCGGGGGGGGGGAGAAAGTTGACGCTCCTCACTCTGGCTCCGCTAAGGGGGACAATCCATGGGGGAACTCCTGGGGTAGGACTGGTGTGGGGATGATGGGGCCAGAACCGCCTGCCAGCTCCAGGGAAGGAGGGACAAAAATACAATAATAAAAAAAAAAATTGTTTTGTTTATAATAAGTTCACGTATAATTTTGTAAACAACCAATTTCATTCAGTTTTGTTTAGTAAATGCATTCTCCCTTTTCCTTATTTGTTCAGATTATGCCCCAGTGCTAGTACAGAGCAAAAGGAAAGTGATTCATGAATCCTACCTAAACAGCTAGCTGACACAGTCCGTGAAGCAAACAGGATCCTTTCTCTCTGTGTCCTCTTGCCTGTTAACATCTGTGACTCACACCATTAATAGCCATCACTTTCCTTTCTCCACAGAAGAAACCTTTTGAAAACTATTAGTCACCAGCTATTCACTTGTTGACAAGGCAGTGTACAGGAGCCCTCAGAAAGAAAGCCTGCTCTAAATGTTGTTAAGATTCGTTATCAAGCCCACCCAGAGACACCCGTTCATGTGCTCTTGCGGATGCATTGGCCACTTCTGCAATGCCTATGCCTTGGTATTTACTTCCGACCTTTGGGCAGTGCAGGAGGAGAGGAAATGACTTTGGTGCATTAAAGATTTTGAAGGGGATGTAAATAAGAGGTTCCTCCCACTGTCTACATGCAGAACTAGGTCTGTGATGTACACATCATAACAGTCCTGTTCCAGTATTCAGAAAAAAATTTCAAAATATAATTTTCAATCACAGTCAAGCTTATATTTGTTTGTTTTTGTTGCTGGGAAAAGAGAGCTAGAACAGTATTTCTTGTTTTCAGCCTTATTACACGGGGAAAGATGGGGTACAGGAAGTACTGACTGATACTAAACCAGGTTAATCTGTTGGTGGATGAGGTGGGGAGAAATTTGGGGGCACTTGCCTTACTTTTTTCAAGAAGTCCCATGGGATCTTTGAAATTGACCTGAACAACCACCAGAAGAGGCAACAGGACCTTGGTTTAACTTCTCATCTAAAAGATGACACCTCACAGCTGCACAGTGTCCCCCCTGGGTCCTTACACCATGCTGGGACATTGGTATCGTTACTTATAACTAGAGGGAAAGCGACCCCTGCAGAGCTACTAACACCACTTCCTGCAGCACTTGGTGTCTATTGGAGGTCTCCCATCCTACTACTGACCAGGCCTGATCCTGCTTCCCTTCTGAGAATGGTGCACAAAAGGCATCACAAAATGTTTACACTTGGTAGACCCTCAAACCAGAGTGCTGCTCTCCTTCCAAGAAATGAAAGCCAGATGTGGTATAAGCAATTGTCATATTCATTACTACTTGCAGTTAAGGGAAATGCATAGGAATTCTAATATTCTAAGTTTAAATTATGAGTTACCAAACTGCAAGGGATGGGAGCAGCTAATTCGATTGTCAGCGCTTAAGAAAGGGGCAGGTCTTTTATGCAAATTCCTCACTAATAATCTATCCTCTACATGTCTAACCATCAAGGCCAAGCAGAAATGGGAGGAAGAATTGTTTACGGATATAAGTGATGAAGAATGAGATGCCACTTGGGGAATGGCTATCAAACATTATAAAGAATTGCAAGGTAGGTCGCTCAATTCAAAATTCTACATAGGTACTATCTTTACCAAGGAAAATTGAATGCCATGGGGTTAACTGAGGAAACAAGTTGTTGGAAGTGTAAGGAAAAAGATGCTAATCTAACACATATGCTATGGGATTGTCCCAAGATTAGGTCACTCTGGAACAGTGTGCAATCCATATGTAATCTAGTTACATGACAAACCATCCCCCATTCACCAGTAATTTTTTTTATTAGGAATCTATCCAGAATCTTTTTTAATCTGAATAAACAACAGAAGATCTGGATTTCTCAGGTCTCTCTTTCTCTAAAGAGAATCCTGCTGCAAAAATGGAAAAGTGCACAGATACCCACACTGACAGAGTGGTATAATCAAAGAGTGTTTCTATATAACAATGAACAGATATGTTACTCTCTATCTGATAAGCTAGACATTACGCAAGATATATGGGCCTCCTTCTGGTCTATACAGTAGATTTGGGGATCAACAATATAATGTGTGATATATAAATAGATGGTTTGGGAATAAGCATCTGATATACTTCTTTGTGTTTTTAAAAAGGAACAGGAACAACTTTAACGGTATTAAATTATACCAGTCAGCCATCCCATTATGGCCTAGCTCTTACTTTAAATAGACATAATGTTTAAAACCAAGGATTTCTAATTTACTGTAATGTTTAATATCTTGTTTTTGACTTTTGTTTACTCTTCATCTTGTTTGATTATTGCTTTTATTGCCTCACATTTTAAAAAACAATAAAAATTATTATGGGAAAAAAACTTCCTAGATTCTCTAGTGGATCCATCTATATATAGGAGTCACACCCACTGCTCCCTTAGGCCAGTAAATAGTAACTGTCTGGTGTCCGGTCAAAACCGTGACAGCAAATACGCATGGTCAAAAACCGCATGGTCATAACAGTGCCATGAGGTTTTGGAGTTAGTACTGTATATCTAATCTAATGTGGTTTTGGACCATGTGGTTTCGTACTGACCATGTGGCGTAGTTATTGACCGCACTGTTTTTCACCGTGTGGTCTTGACATATCACCTAACTGTCTTAGTCTAATCTGAGCTTTTGAAAAAGGAACACAGTAAATGTTCTGGTGAAAGCACAACTCCATTATCAAAACTGCTACCCCCTTTGAAAAATGATAGCTCTCCCCAGTCTGAGATGTGATGGGACCAGGCTTCAAAGAGGTATGGTAGCGGCCATGGACTGTACAATTTTTCTTCTAATCTGCAGGTTTCAGGTGACTGTGCTACAGGAACTAATGAGCTGGAGGTAGTGTGTGTGGGGGGGTGGGGGCATAGAAGAAACCACTGTAGTGAGACGGGGCGGAGGTTGCTCACACCCTGGGTCACTTTTTATCCAGGGAGGGCCTGGCTCTCAAAGAAGAAGGAGGTTGGTTCCCCAGATGGCACAGCTTATACCAGTTTGGTTTCCAGTTCATGTTGTTTGGTTTTTATGTTTTTCAGTCGGCACTTGGGGAATAACAAGCACCAGCTTTTGGAATGCACTGTTGGAGTTACACTGGGGCCTTCCGGGGTTCAGCCCCAGTAGCTCTTCAAGGAGCCCTGGTAGCAATGAAAAATAAATCTCTTCAGTAGGGCTGTGGTCATAGCCCCAGCAGCTGTTCCTTCACTGTGAACCCACATGTTAACCCTTCACACCTAAGAGACACTTTTGAGAAAGGGATCTATGCAAAGCTATCACTGCAGTGGGAAGCAAGACATTAATAGGTTAAGGCCTGTTCTCTAGTTGGCACCAAGATCAGATATAAACTAGTCACTCCCTCTTGTCTGAGAACACACAGGAGAAGATTCATTATTTAGAAGGAGGAAGGTCACAGGTGCTGTTAATTAAGATGACATAGTTTCAGTACTATCTGACTGGAATATGACATAATGCTCCTTGGTGCTGCTTTGGGTCCTAGTTTCAGTTTTTTTTCCCACAGGAATAAGGTTATTTGTTGGTGGCATTTTCCTAAGAGCAGGATATAAACTTGAGTTCAGCAAGACTTGTGGTATTTTTTAAAAATGTTTGTGTACTCTTTAGTAGCTTACTATATTTAGATTTTTACAATGTGGCAGTATAGCCTAGCCTAGAGGTTAGCGTAACGAGCTATGAATGAGCTTGGTAAATCCAGCTCAGCTGGGTTTGAGTATCACAACCTCTACTTGCCTACTGTGTGACTGAACAAGTCACTTAACCTCCTCAGTGCTCTCAGGTTGCCTCTGAAAATAGGCACTTGTGTCTAATAGACCTTACCCAGTTACCAAAACAAAATGTACTGTCTTGCTGGCTGACCCCTCCCTTCATTGCACTGCTGCTTAAAAATTAGTTTAAAAATGAGTCACAAAACTGAATTTGCAAAACATGATGGTTTGGACACTGTAAGTGTTGGGGGCCTCCATGTGGTGTCTCTTATGGTAGAAGAGGCTCCGATCATGAAGTTTGAGAGGCATGCAAAGCATAGCAGAGCAGTTTAGGCTGCTGCCTGAACATCAAGAGAGGAGTCTGATTGTCTTGTACCATAAGACACACCACTGGGGCTCCATTAACTCATTATAAACCACTCAAGCATACAATAAAGTATAAGAAGTGGTGCACCTGACTTTGGATTTTTTTATCCTGTCAAAAACATGGGGTGGTGGGAGAAAATTCTAAAGTTATGAAATAAAGGGGAAAGATTTTGGTGAGCTGGTGTGGAATGGGTCTTTCATGATTCAGCATGCAACAGTACATGACAGATTGGTGGTGGGCCTTATGCAGAGATAACTGGCTAACTGGCTACCTAGGGGAGTTGTAAGACCCAGTGCTGAAGGCAGAGGGCCTTATATCCCCTGCAAGGGTGGTTATCTCAGAACATGGGACACCCTGTCCTGTCTTGTTGCATTAATAAAATGGGTGATAGGTGTCACAAATCTGCTCCAGGGGTCAGGCCCTCTGCTCCCACAGTGCCCAACCTTGCAGTACGATTCATGAAGAGGGGACAAACAGGGACAACTTCCTGTTTGTTTTGGGTCCGAACAAACTACCAGTCTCGAGTTCTGGGGTCAATTATTAACCCTTTTTAGCTAGCACACCCAGGTAACAGGTCCAAATATCACACTGTCTTCGGGGAAAGCAGCACAATAATTGACCCAGCGGGCATACAACCAACCTGGTTCACAACCCACTGCTGATTCAATTGAGATGCTGGTATTTTCTTACCTTGCTGGATCTTTACACAGATCCTCATTAATGTGGCTCATATGGTGACACTCTAAGCAATTTAACAGTTATGTCAGAATTATCAATACTGTCCTACCATTCACACTCAAAATGAGCAAGTTCCCAGGCAGGTTTAAGGTAAACAAGGTTTACTAAAATTAAAAATAGTAAATAAATACAGAACATATATACATTAAGGTTACAGTCAGAAAAGAAATGGACAATTACAAAACAAAGTGCCTTGTAACTGATTTAGCTAATTCTACCTCAGGTTTTCAGTTGGCAAATTATTTGGGCTGTTACCTATCTTGGTAGAGGTGTCTCTTAGAAGTCCAGAAACAAAGATGATTCTTAGAAGTCCAGAAAAGAGTGTCAGTCCTTTCAGCCAAGCTTCACCAACATCAGAGAGGCCAGAATGTCCCTCCCTCCTTGTGATGTCACAGCTCTGAGCTGCTAGTGTGAGGTCACACTCAGTCCTGCATACTTAATTTGTAACATGCAGCTGCATAGGTAAACAGGTCAGATTACTGCTTGACTGGAATCTGCAAATACAGCAATATTTGTAATTATAACAAGACAGCCTGTCTTCCTCAGAGTATGGTTTATGACACCCTTTGATGCTGCAGAAATATCCTATAAGGTTAATTCACATATGCTTTCCAAATACAATCTTCCTCCTCTTATCCTATAAAATGTAACCTTTTTATGGCAGTCTTCCTAAGTTCAAAGCAGTTGTTTTGTTATAACCTGGTTGTATAACAGCTACACAGGTTTTGGCAGGTAGGTGTTAAAACAGGAAAGGAAACTCTAGCCAGCTTATCCTCTAGGTCAACGAGAGGGCAGACAATTTTTTTCTTCTCTTTTAAAATCCAGTGTCCTATGAGGCACTGCTGCGTGGCCTGTTTCCTAAGCAGGCCTGCCATACAAAACATAGATTTATAACAAAATTATACACACACGTAACTGGCAGATGGTTATTCCCATTACACCCTTCCCTCCTTCCTAGACTGAATTTGTGGAAATCCATCCCTAGGCATGGGATGAGTTTCACAAATTCAGTTCACTGCTCTAACTGCTGTGATAGCCCATCTGCATTGGCATTTGCTGCCCCTGCCCTGTGAGTGACAGTCATGTCATAACCCTACAAGGTAAGGCTCCATCTTAGAAGCCTACTGTTTGTTTTACCCATTTGTGACAGCCAATCCAGGGGGCTATGGTCCGTCTGTACTTCAAAGTGCCTCCCGTACAGGTATGACTCCAATTTCTTCAGTGCTCACAACAGTGCAAGGCATTCCTTCTCCACTGTAGAATAAGCCTGTTCCGGCGGAAGTAATTTTTTACTGAGGTACAGTATTGGGTGATCCTTCCCTTGCTTAGAAGTCTGACTAAATGTTGCCCCAATACCCAATATGTCTGAGGCATCTGTCTGGACTACAAATGGTTTACTGTAGTCTGGACTGGCTAACACAGGAGCACTGCACAATGCCTCCTTTAGCCATGTAAAGGCTCATTCACAGGCTGGCTCCCATTTTACCATTTTAGGTATTCTTTTCTTTAGCAGGCCAGATAGGGGAGCTGTCAGGGCACTGTAGTTTGGTACAAATTTACAATAGTACCCTGCGGTCCCTAGAAAACTCCAAACCTGCTTCTGTGTTTCAGGTCTGGGCCATGCCTCTATTGCCTCAGTCTTTGCTTGATTAGGACAGAGCTATCCCCATCCTACTACATGCCCTAGGTATGCCACCTCTGCCATGGTCACCTGGCACTTTCCAGTTTTGACAGTGAGCCCAGCCCTCTGTATCCTGCCCAACACTCCTTAAGGTGAGAGAGGTGTTCCTTCCAACTGGCACTGAAGATGACAATATCATTCAGATATGCCACTGCCTACTCTTCAGTCCCATGTAACACCTGGTTCATCAACCTTTGGAAAGTGGCAGGAGCGTTCTTCATTCCAAAAGGCATTACCTTGAACTTAAATAACCTTATTGGAGTGATGAAGGCTGACCTCTCTCAAGCTCTGTCAGTTAACACCACCTGCCAATACCCTTTTGACAGGTCAATAGTGGTAAGGTATGTCGCCCCTCCCAACTTGTCCAGTAGTTTGTTCGTCCATAGCATTGGGTGGGCGTCAGACTTTGTGACTGCTTTGAGTCCATGAAAGTCCACATAAAAGTGAGTAGAGCCATCCGGCTTGGGAACGAGGACTATGGGTGAGGCCCAAGGGCTGTGGGAATTCTGGATTACCCCTAAATCCAGCATTTCTTACACCCCCTCCTAATGTCCTTTAGGACAGCCTCAGACACCCAATATGCTGTCTGCCATGTGAGCGTTGTGTCTCTGTGTCTATATCATGTGTTGCTAAGGGGGTTAGTCCAGGCTTAGCATTAAACAAAGGGGCAAAGTCTGCTAAAACCTCCCTTACTTCCTGGGTCTGTTCTGGGGTCAACTGGGGTGACAGTTTGATTGCCTCCACAGAGGACTTCTGCTTGCTTTCCTCAAGCAAGTCCAGAAGGGGGTCTTCCTCATCCATCCCCTCCCCAGGACTACACACTGCAAATACCATGTCATCCCTATTTGCATATGGCTTCATCATGTTGACATGGTACATTCTATTGGTATGTCTCCTGTCAGGCAGTTCTACAATGTAGTTTACATCATTTACCTGTCAGTCTACCCACTACCCCTGCAGCTTGTCTTTCTGGACTGGGATTAGTACCATGACTTCCTGACCTACACTGTACGAACACGCTCTGGCTCTGCAGTCGTACCAGACCATTTGCTTCTGCTGGGCAGCTGACAGATTGCTCTGGGTGGCTCCCATAAGCTCCTTCAGCTTTTCCCTAAACTTAAGGACATAATCCACTATGGGAGTTCCCTGGGTGGCATGCTTGCCTTCCCAGTCCTCCCGGATCAAGTCTAAGGGCTCACACACCCTGTATCCATATAAGAGTTTGAAGGGGAAAACTCTGTTGACTCTTGGGGAATCTCCCTGTATGTGAAGAACAGGTGGGGAAGGTATATCTCCCAGTCCCTCCTATGCTGTTCAGCAAACACTTGTCACATCGATTTAAAGGGCACCATTAAGCCTTTTCACAAGCCCATTGGTCTGCAGGTGATAAGGTGTTGTGCATCTCTGCATCACCCCACACTTCTCCCACAAACACTTCATCAGGTCCAGCATGAAGGTATGCCCTTGATCAGTGATAACCTCCTGTGGAAATCTGACATGGGAGAAAATCCCTAGCAAGGCACCTGCTACTTTGTCTGTCCTCAATGAGGGTAGGGCAACTGCCTCTGGGTACCGGGTGGCATAATCCACCACCGTCAAGATAAACCTCTTCTTGGAGGGACTGTGGGTATTCAAAGGTCCTACAGTATCCATTCCTACCCTCTGGAATGGCTTCTTCACAATGGGCAAGGGAATTAGGGCAGCTTGGTTTTACTACCCGCTTTCCCTATTTGTTGGCACCGGTGACAAAATCTGCAATATTTCTTCACCTGCTGGGTGAAGTTAGGCCAATAGAAGTTCTGGGCCAATTGCTGCATAGTGCATGTGATTCCCAGATGTCCAGACATGGGGATATCATGGGCGATCTTGAGCAACTGCTCACGATACCCCTGGGGAACAACAAGTTGCCTGCCCATCACCCCTCCCTCTGTCCTTACGTCCTGCGTATACAACAGTCCGTTGTCCCAATATACTCTGTGTCTCACGTCACCTCCCTGTGTCCCATCAGATTCTTCACAAGCCCTCAGCCTCTCTAAACTAGGATCAGTCCTCTGAGCAGCTGCAAAATCCACACATTTTCCCAAGGCATGGGACATGTGCCCTTCAGTCTCTGAACTGGGGTTCATAGCTCTGGTGTCAGGGCATTCAGGGTTACTGCCATCCCTAATCCTCTGACAATTGGCTACCCCTTCCTCCTCAGAGTAATCTTCTGTAGCAGTTTTGTTAACTGTTACCTGGGGGAGTTCTATCTCCCTTTCACTACTCTCCATTGCAGGAGACACAGGCTGGGGAACCAGCCTCCCAGTGTTTTCCACAGGGGCTTCTATGGAGTCCAGGGAACTACAATCAGCCTTTGCTGTCTGACTGTAGGTAACCACACACACCACCCCCTTTTGTAGATTGTTCCCTATAATCACATCCAGGGCGAGGTTGTTGGCTACAGCCACTTTCTGCACCCTCTCTTCTGTCTCACCCCAGTCCAGGAGAACTCTTGCTAGGGGCAGAGTTTTTTCCTCCCCAGTAAATCCCCTTACAGTTATGAACTGATTAGTTATAAGTTGTCCAGGCTCAACCAGATTCCCCTTTTACCAAAGTACGGGATGTCCACGTGTCCCTTAACCCATGGGTGTGCACCCCATTTACAGTAACCGGGTGACTGTGCTCCCTCATGTTTCAGGCATGCTTTCAGGGATACACAGTGCACCCACCTCTGTTTGAGCACCACTTTGGGCACTCTGTGCCTTTTTAGGACACTGTCTTGCAAGGTTGCTTGCAAAACCAACATTCATCATTTGTTTTATCAGGCAAATCCTTTCTCTGTGACCTGGGTCTGCCCACTTTCTGGGGAGGCAGTGAGAGTTTTAGCTGCCCTGAAGGAGTACTTTTCCCTTTCTGCACTGCCACACCCACTCCACACCCTTTCAGAGCAGGCCTGTTCATGGCATAGGAGCCCAAGAGCTCAGCAGCCTCCTGCACTGTTTTTGGAACTTGGTCCTCTAGCCAGGTTTTCAGCTCTGCTGGGCAATCCCGAAAGAATTGTTCCAAAAGTACCAGATCCTCAATTTTCTCTACAGAGTCTGCTTTGATCCCCTCCCACCAATGTTTCAAAAACTGATGTTGCTTTGTGGCTAATTCCTCATAGCTCATGTCAGGGCTTCTCCTGAGCTTACGGAACTTAACTCTGTATGCTTCAGATGTCAATTCATACTTTTTAAGCAATGCAGTGTTAAGTTTGTCATAATCATTACTGTCCTGATTGTCCATTTGACCCAATGCATCACATGCTTTCCCGGTATGCAGTGGGGATAGCTGGAAGCTCCACCAGGACTCTCGGGGAATGTTTGCCTGAATGCATACCTTTTCAAATGAATTTAAAAATGCATCCACATCCTCCCACTCTTTAAATTCTGCTATCAATTTAGAATTTAATTTGTACCCCAGTCCTAGAGTTACAGGTTCACCCATGCCACTTACCTGCTCTGGTGTTGGATGCTGGAGTTTTGGCTTCTGCAGTTCAGACTCTTGGTACACTCTCTCCTCTTGCTCAGCCTCTCATTGCTGTCACTCAGCCACTCATCGCTCTCACTCAGCCTCTCGCTGCTGCTGTCATTCTCATTCCTCCGCCTCTCTCTGAAGCTGTTGCTCTCTTTCCTCTGCCTCTCTCTGAAACTGTTGCTCTCTTTCCTCAGCCTCTCTCTGAAGCTGTTTTTCCTTTTCCTGCTTCTCCAGCTCCATCTGGAATTTTCTCTGTTCGAATTCCAACTCCAGTCTCCTCAACACTGGCTGCAGCCTGATCCCTTCTGGCTCCAGCATGGTGGTGACCTTCCCCTGCTGCTGTGGTCCTGGGTTCCCTCTGGTTCTGCAGTCCTCCTCCTCCCCAGGACTGGACATGGTGGTGGACCCTGACCCCTCCATGCTCAAGGTCTGGTCCCTTTCACTCACCAACTGTGACTCAAGGTCCTGGGCAGTCGCTTGTGCATCAGCTGCCACAACAGCCCCCACAAGGTGCTGTTTGGTCTGCCCCTCACACCAGACTCCTCTTTCCTGGCACAGCTGCCTCATGTATTCCACTGTGTATTCACTGTAGGTGGAAGCCCTCTTCTTCCCTAATCTACAGCTACACTAGCTTGGCACCCAAAGGAAAAAATAAAACAGGTAGGGAACTTTAGACTGTAACCAACATTATATACTTCTTTTAAAATGTTGGTCTTGTTTATGTGTGAACTGTTACAGTTTACCACTCTGACACACAGGACTGTTAATGCCCATGCCACCAAATAATTGCACAATATGCAAAAAAATCTTTATATTCCAGCACTGTGCACCAGATCTGTCACAAATCCACTCTGGGGGTCAGGCTCTCTGTTCCCATAGTGCCCAACCTTGAAGTGCAATTTGTGAACAGGGGACAAACAGGAACACTCTCCTGTTTGTTTTGGGTCTGAGCAAACTACCAGTCTCGAGTCCCAGGGTCAATTATGAACCCTTTTTGCTAGCACACCCAGGTAACAGGTCCAAATATCACACTTTCTTTGGGGAAAGCAGCGCAATACTTGACCCAGTGGGCATACAACCAACCTGGTTCACAACCCCCTGCCAATTCAATTGAGACACTGGTATTTTCTTACCTTGCTGGATCTTTACACAGATCCTTGTTAGCAAAACAGGAAGTTGTTATCCCTCTGTACAGACAGTTGGTGAGACCCCATCTGGAGTGCTATGTGCAGTTCTGGAGACCCCATCTCCACAAAGACATAGACAGAGTGGAGGCTGTCCAGAGGAGTACAACATAGAAACATAGAATGTGATGGCAGATAAGGACCACTTGGTCCTCCTAGTCTGCCCATTTTCCTACCTAACAGATAAGCTGCAGATCCTAGTTAACCAACAGCTTACTTCCTCATACCCCCCACTAGGACTGCCTTATGTCTGTCCCATGCACTCTTAATTCCCCACTGTTCTTGACTCCACGACCCTCCTCAGGGAGGCTGTTCCATACATCCACAACCCTCTCTGTGAAAAAATACTTCCTCACATTACCTCTGAACCATCCCCCCTCTATCTTCAAATTGTGCCCCCTTGTTCTTGCACATCTCTTTTTCTGAAAGACAACCAAAATGGTGCAGGGTCTGCACCAGAAGACATACGAAGAGAGACTAAAGGAGCTTAATATGTATACCCTTGAGGAAAGAAGGGAGAGCGGTGACATGATAGGAACTTTCAAGTACCTCAAGGGAATCAACAAAGTAAAAGAGGGTAGTATATTTCAGAAAAAGAGATGTGCAAGAACAAGGGGGCACAATTTGAAGATAGAGGGGGAATGGCTCAGAGGTAATGTGAAGAAGTATTTTTTCATGGAGAGGGTTGTGGATGCATTGAACAGCCTTCCTGAGGAGGTCATGGAGTCAAGAACAGTGGGGGAATTCAAGAATGCATGGGACAGACATAAGACAGTTCTAGTGGGGGATAGGAGGAAGTAGGCTGCTGGTTAACTAGGATCTGCAGCTTATCCATCAGGTAGAAAAATAAGCAGACTTGGTGGGCCAAGCGGTCCTTATCTGCCATCAAATTCTATGTTTCTATGGATGCATATGGTGACACTCTAAGCAATTTAATGGTCATGTCAGAATTATCAATACTGTCCTACCATTCACATTCAAAACAAGCAAGTTCCCAGGCAGGTTTAAGGTAAAACAAGGTTTACTAAACTTAAAAATAGTAAATAAATACAGAACATATATACATTAAGGTTACAGTCAGAAAAGAAATGGACAATTACAAAACAAAGTGCCTTGTAATTGATTTAGCTAATTCTACCTCAGATTTTCAGTTGGCAAATGATTTGGGCTGTTACCTATCTTGGCAGAGGAGTTCCTTAGAAGTCCAGAAACAAAGATGATTCTTAGAAGTCCAGAAAAGAGTGTCAGTCCTTTCAGCCAAGCTTCACTAATATCAGAGAGGCCAGAATGTCCCTCCCTCCTTGTGAGGTCACAGCTCTGAGCTGCTAGTGTGAGGTCACACTCAGTCCTGCATACTTAATTTATAACATGCGGCTGCACAGGCAAACAGGTCAGATTACTACTTTACTGGAATCTGCAAATACAGCAATATTTGTAATTATAACAAGACAGTCTGTCTTCATCAAAGTATGGTTTATGACACCCTTTGATGTTGCAGAAATATCCTGTAAGGTTAATTCACATATGCTTTCCAAAAACAGTCTTCCTCCTGTTATCCTATGAAATGTAACCTTTTATGAAAATCTTCCTAAGTTCAAAGCAGTTGTTTGTTTATAACCTGGTTGTATAACAGGTACACAGGTTTTGGCAGGTAGGTGTTAAAACAGAAAGGAAGCTCTGGCCAGCTTATCCTCTAGGTCAGCGAGAGGGCAGACAATTATTTTTCTTTCTCTTTAAAAATTCAATGTCCCATGAGGCTCTGCTGCTTGGCCTGTTTCCTAAGCAGGACTGTCATAGAAAACATAAATTTATAACAAAATGATATACTCATAACTGGCAGATGGCTATTCCCATTACAATAGGTAGGTTCGTTAGAACAGCATGGGGGGGTGCACTGGATCGTGTTTTTTTTCTGCTACTGCATCACACCCACAGCAGAGACACCCCATAGAAAATTTAGTAATATGATAAGAAATTTGATTGAATCTTGGTGAATGAACAGTGGTAGACATGTTTTCTTCACCTTGGTTTGCTAACAGGTTTGGGTGGGGTAAAATGACATATTTTTGAAAATGTGGATTTTATACTGGCACTGTGATATTTGAGGTGATGAGCCTCGGGCAGGTTGGCACTGGTACATTTTCCTCAGATGGCATTATGCTATGCAGATGCTGAGCTAAATGCCCTGGTGTCAGCCTGTCTAAGGCATCAGTAGCTTGGATTTTCTCTACCAATTTTATAGGCCTTATGTAATTACTTCCAGCTTTATTGTGCATTTGGGGGGGTTAACGATATTCATGATTAACTTTTCTTTGCACTGGTTAAGCTCAGAAAGTGGTACCCACTTTGCATTGGTTCTCCAAGATTATTAGTCAGACATTAGTTTACAAATAAATAACATGCCATGTTAAAATATATCGTTTTTAGAAAGCGCATTAGAAGCCATGTAACACAAGGTTTTGCATTGTATGTTTATTTTTACTAAGAAAAAATGGACTACATAAACCAGTGAGTACTGATAGACCCATCAGTTTGACCTCGGTGGTGGGAAAATTAATGGAGAGTATACTAAAGGAACGATTGGGAGTGTACTTGGAGGAGGTGGGAGGTCTAGATAGTTGGCAACATGGGTTTGTGCCAGGTAGATCATGTCAAACCAATCTTGTGGAGTTCTACGAATGGGTAACATCAGAACTGGACAGGGGAAAGCCTGTGGATGTATTATTCTAGGACTTCAGCAAGGTGTTTGACTCTGTCCCCAACAATGGTCTGGTGGAGAAACTGATGGGGTTAGGAGTAGGCCCTTTGATGGTCAGATGGATTGAAAACTGGCTAGCTGGACGCACCCAGAGAGTAGTGGTCTGTGGGGAGCTCTCGAACCCTAGAGAGGTTGGTAGTAGGGTACCGCAGGGGAGCTTAGTCCTGGGTCCGATCCTGTTTAATGCAACATATCGGACATCGGGAGGGTATAGGGTGTGAAATGAGTCTCTTCACTGATGACTCCAAGATGGGAGCAGTAGTTGAGGGAGAAGAGAGGAGGTTGGCCCTGCAAGGGACCTGGACACCTTGGAAAGCTGGCTCACACATGGAAATTAAATTTCAATATCACCAAGTGCAAGGTGTTGCATCTTGGGTGGGGAAACCCTAAACACAGGTACACCCTTGGAGGGGAGGCGCTGGAGGCCTCAATAGGGGAAAAAGACCTAGGGGTCATGGTGGATGCATGTATGAATAACTCTGAGCAGTACAGGAGAGCGGCTAGCAAGACAAGCAGGATGTTGGGATGCATCATAAGGGTCACCTCTAGGAGCAAGGAAGTGGTTCTGCCGCTGTACAATGGACTGGTTAGACCACACCTTGAGTACTGTGTATAGTACTGGAGACCACACTTGAAGAGGGACATATAGCTCCTGGAGAGGGTACAGAGGAGGGCAACTAAGATGATACGAGGGCTAGGAGATTTGACGTATGAGGACAGACTTGAGGAGCTCTGCCTGTTTTCATTGGAGGAGAGGAGGAGGGGACATGATTGAGGTCTTCAAGTACCTCAAGGGAATAAATAGGGTAAACATGGAGGGATCTTTAGACTAAAGCAGGGAGGTATCACCAGAGGGCATGGTTTGAAGTTGGAAGGTGGAAGGGTGAGGGGGAAATGAGGAGGAGGTTTTTCACTGAGAGGGTGGTGAACCCTTGGAATGCACTGCCTGGTGAGCTGGTTCAGAGATCCACAGTGGAGGGCTTCAAGAGAGGGTGGGACAGACACAGAAAGTGGATGTATCAGATGATGGCCTGTCCCAGGGAGGTGGGGATGGATGGATGATAAGGGTTTCTGGAACACAAGGGAGGGGAAGGCCTCGGCACCCAACTAGGGATCTGAGGTTCGAGCAGATTTGATAGACTGTAAGGCCTAATCTGCTGGTAAATAGTATGTTAGTATGTTAGTACTGTTTAGTGCAATGCCCCTTCCATCTGACCTGTTGGTGTGTGTTACACATCGATTTAAAACAGTCACAGATGGCCATGATCCAAACATTTTAGAGCCCTGGTAGCTCTAGAACTATAATTCCAACACTGGAATGCACTATTAGAAATTGGTAAAGGGGGGGGGGGGGAGACAGCACGTGCCTGAACATGGTGGCAGCCTGAATTGTTCACAGAGTTTCATATGAAGAAATCCTTTTTAATAAATCCTACTATTAGTACTGACAGCTTGTAAATCCTGTACCATTTGACTCCGCTCCTCGAAATTTACATTTGGGTGTGTATTGTTTCACTCAGTTCGCCAAGTAGTTTTTATTATTTTACAATTTGAAGTCATTGACAGCTTTATCAGTCTTCTTTTCATGGACGACTTGAAGTTTGAATCGGGTGCCATTATGCAGCAGATGCTGAACAAGGGAAAGGGAACAGGCAAGCAGGGCTTGGCTCCCACTATCAATAATCACCAACTAGCAGCCTCTAAACAAATCAGTGCTATATCCGCAATACTGCTGACAAACATACAGAACAATATTAATTTACTTAAAATAGCTGTAGCTGACATACAGGCTCATAATGCTGCCACAGACACTAGATTAGATGAAGCAGAAACACTTATTGCCGTTGCAGAACATTCAGTTCTGCACATAGAAAATAACATTCTTCAGGATTGCCCTGAGCGGGCTCCATCTTCTGTGCTAGCAATCCAGCGCTGAACACAGCTGGCCACAGGGCACTCCCCAGCCCGTTCTAAAGAGCAAGGATCCAGGATTTCCCTGAGCGGTCTCCATCTTCTGCGCTAGTGGTCTGGCACTGAACACAGCAGGCTGGAGGGCACTTCCCAGCCCACCTTCAAGAGCAAGGATCCAGGATTGCCCTGAGTGGGCTCCATCTTCTGCACTAGCAGTCCGGTGCTGAACACAATCAGCCTCAGGGCACTCTCTAGCCTGCCCTCAAGAGCAAGGATCCAGAATTTCCCTGAGCAGGCTCCATCTTCTGTGCTAGGGGTCCGGTGATGAACACAGCCGGCCACAGGGCGCTCCCCAGCCCACCCTCAAGACCAAGGATCCAGGATTTCCCTGAGTGGGCTCCATCTTCTGCACTAGCGGTCAGGCGCTGAACACAGCTGGCCACAGGGCTCTCTCCAGCCCCCCCTCAAGCGTAAGGATCCAGGTACACTTCAGGAAAGCAGCTCCAGCCCGGCTTGCTAGCAGTGAACTAAGTTGGTGGATGGTGCCTGAATTGGGTCTACTATAGGCCGATTCAGCACTCCGTCTCTCCCTGATTGGCTACAGTTCCCGGGGATTCAAACTGCCTGGCACCTTCCCCTGGAGCTCGTCTTTCTACTGCCTAAATTTATTTTCTTTTCTTTTCCTAATCTCTGCAACTGAATCTGTCATGAGCCTAATGTACCCACTGCTGAATTTGAATTGTTAGAGTAAGGAACTACAACCATTTCTGAATTGTTAGAGTAGGAAACTACAACCATTTCTGAATTGTTAGAGTAGGAAACTACAGCTATTTTTGGAGTGTTTTTTTTCTGCCTTAAGAAATTTAAATACTTTTATCTCCCCAATTTTCCATTTGCAAGTTATATATCTCTACCACTTGATGGCACTGTTCCTAAGCCAGCACTACTCAAAGGGCAGGAATCTTTCTATCTTTCTGACACATCACCTGACTTTAAACTAGGTTCTATTTATGGCTTCTACTCCACCTTATCTAGACCTGTCACTTAACTAGGCATTACCGAATTACCTTTCCCTAACCACTCCAAGTTGTCTGCAAAAAAAAAAAAAAATAAACCTTCTTGCCTAGCTGTCACATACCACAGAATGCTGACTTTACAAATAAGCTGCCTACTTCTCCTTACTCTCTTTACTGTGTCACTTCCTCCCACGCCACCTACCCATGTGAACCTCCTAAATAAACCCACAGTAACCACTCTTGCTTATTCTCTTCCTCTAATTTCAGCCCCTTTGATCCCATTATTAGGATTCCCCACTCCATTCCTCCAACTTTGGGCTCACCATACTTTTCTACCCTGTGCCTCTGTCTCTTTTGTGCCTAACTCCTATGCATTCCTCTGCTCCCTATCTATCCAGTTTGCTTCCTCCTACTATCTGCCTACCCCCTATAGCCTGATCACATCTAGGTCATGGTACAAAAGTTCAAAACTCCACTTTATAATCATCTCCCTTCTTCTACTATCCACTGGGAATATAAACCCTAACCCTGGACCCCTCTATCCATCATGCAGGCGGCCCCTCTCCCACACACGCCCTCCCCTGCCACCAACACCCCAACCCTCCCTTGTGGTCTTAAAGTCCTGCACCTTAACATAAGAAGTTTACTACCTAAACGAGCCCTGCTTCAACCCCTAGCACTATTGCTGGCCCCTGACCTCCTCATAATAACCGAAACCTGGTTAAATAATAAAACAACTGATCCCAGTATATACATCCCTCCCTGGCTACAATATCACCTGGCAAGACCGCGCAGGTAGGGGTGGCAGTGTAGCTATTTACACCTCGTCCTCCATTCATACTAGGTACCTTTGTACCTTTGTAAATGAGCCTATGGTTCAAAGGTTTTCCAAACTGCTGTCTAAATAAATAAATAAATACTACCCCAGTCCTATCTCTATCGGTCCCCTCAGCTTATGAAGCCCTTGTCCTATGGCTCTACATGCCTTACTCCATACCAATCTATGTTGCTGGGATTTACTGCCACCCAGGCCTCTCCCCTACTATTGCCTCTAATCTTCTCTCTCAAATTTCTACCCTCATATCAAACAGCGAACTCTGTATACTAGGCGACTTTAACCAAAACTGGCCTGAACCCTCCCTATCCAAGCTGCGTAACAACATTGCAGCCCTTAACTTAATGCAATTGATCCTAAATCAGGCAACCACTCAGTCATTGATTGGGCCCTAACTTCACATGTCCACAGAGTAATTGAATCAGGCCTCCTCCCAGATGCACTCAGCGACCATTATATGATCTACAGTACTTGGTCCACAAACTCCACCGCCAAAAAGCCCAGCATAAAACATTGCTTGTCCGCTCATATAAGTCCCTGTACCTTACCCACCTCCTATATGACCTAGCCCACACTGACTGGTCTCCTATTTCCTCTGCTACCACAGTTAACGAAGCCCTGGACTATTTCCAAGGCCACTTTCTTAACATCTGGAACAAGCGTGCACCCTTTAAGCGCACTCGAGTATGGGGGAACCACCTCTCATGGATCACACTGGAATTGATGGCATGTATGAGAGCTCGAGACCAGACTTGGAAGGCTCACAAAGTCTTTAAATCAAATGCTGACCATGACAGATATAGACCCTCAGAAACACCTGCTCCAAGGCTACAAGACCCGCTAAGTCCGAATACTTTAGATCCACCTTTGATGCTAACATACGTACCCCATCAAAATTTTGGAAAGTTATTAACTCCCTCTTCTCTCCCCCCCTCTAAATCCCAAACTCCACTCATCTATGTCAATAATGCCCTTACATCTGTCCACCTCTCAGTTGCCACTGAATTCAACTTTTACTTTACCTCATGTGCTGCTGCTCTACTAGCTTCTCTTCCTCCTACCCAACCAGTCGCATCTGTCCGCAATAACTTACACCCAAGTACCCTCCCTAGAGACCTTTTCTCCTTCTCTCCAGTCTCACCTCATGATACTCTAAATGCTGTCCTCGCTCTCAACCCATCTAAGGGTTCCTCACCTGAAGGGCCTTGACCCCAAACTTCTCTTCCTGTCTGCTCATGCCATTTATTCTCCACTTTCTGCCTTACTAAACCTTTCCTTCTCTCTGGTCTCCATCCCTGACCCATGGAAGCATGCTGTAGTTCTCCAACTACCCAAGGGAGGTGACCCTTCTATGCCTGGGAACTATCGGCCAATCTCTCTCTCTCACCTATTCTCGCTAAGCTTCTGAAGGCACCTGGTCCTCTTGCAACTCTCCTCTTACCTCTCTGACTGCCTTTTTCACTCCCTTCCAATCTGGTTTTAGGAAAGATCACTCCATTACCACTTCCTTACTTAGGCTCATCAATTCCTTACTCTCAGGTATGGACAGTGGTCTAATCACACCTGTGATCTTTGTCGACCTTGCAAAAGCTTCTGTCACTGTCTCCCACCCTCTCCTCCTAGATAATGTGCAATCTGCTGGCCTGTCTGATTCAGCCACAAACTTGTTTAGCTCCTGTCTAACATGCCAGACACAGTCAGTCAGAATTGTTGATTCCACCTCCCCCCCCACTCCAGATAAATGTTGGCATACTCCAAGGCTCCGTCCTTGGCCCCCCCTACTATTCTCCATATTCCTTAATGACCTCCTGTCAGTGTGCCTCTCCTCCTCCATTCATAGGTATGCTGACAATACTGTCCTTGTCTACTCTGGCCAATCACTAACTGATGTTGCTTCCACGCTTCAGCATGACTTTGAGAAAGTTCAGCAATGGCTAAGCTCCCCTCAGCTTTTCCTTAACACCAAGAAAACAGTCTCGTGGGCTGGCCCAGTGGTGCTGAGGGTTGAGGCACTGGACGCCACACCTCATGCTACGCCGGCGACCTGGGTTCAGGAATGAACTCAGGTTGTCGGGGGTCAGCAGGGGAGGGAAGAGATTGAGCATCCGGAGTACTGCTCTCTCTTTTCGGGGAGGGCTTTAGGGGTTGCGTCTCACAGGGGCAACCTCTGGTGGAGACCGGGAGAAAGCTGAGTTTGTGTCGCCATGCATTGTGAGGGGCGGTGTTGCAGCAGGCATTGGCACTGTGCCGTGACTCCATTGCGCTTCGAGCATCGCGGAAATGGAGGAAAAATGGAAAAAAAACCTCCAGAGGATAGGCGAAGGCAGTGCTGCCAGCTCCACACTCCCAACGCTGGGCTCCTCGCTCTCCTGGGCCCTCCACTCTGACAGGCTCACTACACTATAGATAGAGTGCCCTGGGGAGATAGGGCAGCCATTCCCCATGGGGGCTTAGATTCGGGGGTGCAGCCTGGTTGGAGAGAGGGAGTAGTTGCGGTCGCCACAGTGGGAGGTAGAGAGAGGGTTAGACAGATGCTGGAAACAGTTCATCAGGCAAGGGGGCGAAGAAATAATGTGTAAAAAAAAAAAAACAGTCTCCATGACCTTCAGCACTAGGCAAAGACTCTCTAGGCTAACTAACTTGCCCTCCTTCCACACCCTTGATGACTCTACTCTGGAGGACCGCTCCTCCTTTAAGTATCATGGGGTCTAGCTAGACCAGCACCTAAACTTCACTGGACACAGAGACTCCATCCTGAAAAAGCTGCACCCCAAATTAGGTACCTTTTTACAGGAACTGAAGCTGCCTACCTCTACAGGCCAAGTGGGAGATTGTCCAGAAAATGATATTACCCATCTTTGACTACTGTGACATAGTTAACAGTGCCGCACCAAAGTCACCCTTAACCAGATTGGACACCCTTTTCAATACTTTCTGTTGTTTCACTCTAAATGCCCTTTCTTGTACCAACCACTGTGATCTATATTGCTCGCTAGTTTTTTCCTTTCCTGGAAAACTGCTGTCTAGCCCACTGCATAAAATTTGTCTCTAAATTTTGATTTGATACACTTCCCTCTTACCTTGCTTCCTCACTGTCCTTCCGTTCCACTGCCCCTCTCTCCCTCAGATCCAGTGACTCCTGCATGCTAGCTATATAGCTAGCATGCTATATATATAGCTATACCATGGCACACGACCTCTATAGGTCAATCGTCGTTCTCCTATAGGTTTCCTAAGCTCTGGAACTCAATGCCTCATCAAATCAGGCACACTGCCTCCCCATGTTCAATCTTGACCTCCCCTCCTCAGCTTCCTCCTCTCCATCTTGCAGCAGCTCCTAATTTCCCCTCTGGCTCCTCACTCCTCCTAATTTTCCCTCTGGCTTCCCCATTCCCTTTTCTAGCCTAGCACTTAATCTGAGGAGAAACCAATGTACTTTATTGCACTGCCTTGTCTGCATTTTATGTATTAAGTCTGCAGTGCTGTTAATTTGCTCCTCTCGCATCAAATCCCAATGATTATCTAATGCTATTAACTGATGTATTGCTTCTCTGTTTTATATTACCTTTGGAAATGTGTTGTTGATTGCTATAATACTGCAAGGAAATGTGCTTTTGATTACTGTACTCTCATGTTCCCCTTCTCCCAGGACGCTCTGTGAGATGAGCAATTTTATATTGTTCAGTGTGCCTTTCTTGGTGAAACTTTTCAATAAATAAAATAAATAAACATTGAATTTCTTAAGGTACAAATTTCTAAGTTATGGGATAAGGTGGATGACCTGGAAAATTGTGGAAGACTTAATAATTTACAGTTAGTTGGTCTACCAGAAAACTCTGAAGGGTCAAATATGATTGTTTTTCTACAGAAAATGCTCCCTGCTATACTTAATTACAACTGGCCAGTCCCACTGGAGAGAGAGCAAGCACATAGGTCACGTGGACTTATGCCCAAACCAGGGGCTCACCCAAGATCTGTAATTATTAACTTTCTGCATTTTACCATAAAAGAACAGATTCTGGAGCTGGCCAGAAAAAAAGGGTGCTAGAATGGAATGGAGCTCTGTTATTTATTTTTCAGTATTTCTCTAGTGAGGTAGTTAAGAAGTGGAAACTGTTTGATGAGCTGAGGGGCTATTTACGAAAGTGTGGTGTTGCTTATCATTTTAAATACCCTGCCAGTTTTAACCTTGTACATAATGGAGCCATACACTCATTTAATAATGTTGAAGATGCCTGGGGAATTTGTGTTTGAGATCTGGCCAAACGATGGGAGCAGCCCTTCTAACAAAAAAATTCAATGGCTGTAATCGGCACGTGGAGTCTACAGTTTCTGTGCATGCTAATGATGTAACCAAAGAAACCCCCTCTGCAGACTCCAAATCCTCTGTAAATAAATTTTCTAGTACGGTACATGATCTCTGCCGAACACCAAAATCACATACCTGGATAATAGATGAAAATACATACATAGGAAAAGTAGATAGATTTCCAGGAACAGGGATTGTTTGAGCCATTCACTCTCTGGCGCCACACAATATATTCAATGAGCTAGAAATTGTAGTCTGGGAAGCAGGAAATCATTTGACTACTCAAGTTCCTCCCAGGAAGAGAAGGGCTGTAGAACAATCATGCCAATGGCTACACAGTCTCCCCTAACTGAGAACTCTGCCATGGCTTAACCATTTAGGTGTAAGATATAACATTCAGAAAGCACAGTGGTAAACCCCAAATTTGCCATAGATCCTAACTCTGAACTCATTGCCCATGTGGCTGTGTGGCTGCAGTGACTTTTTTAAAACAAAATTTACTTATTTTGCATATAGCTAATAGAGATGTTGTCAGCTTAATATAAATACTTGCTTTTCACAATAGTTCTGCACAGCATTAAACACTGTGCCTGTTTCAAATTATAAGCCCATGCCTCGAATATGTAAGTAGCTATGAATGCAGGGAAGTTGGAAGTTGATTACATACGGTTGCTTTCATTAATCTACCTTTTTTTTGTATTTATAAAACAGGATGCGAAGCCACTGCTAAAACAGATAAATGTGCACAATATACATAGCAAGTAGGAATCAAGTGAACTGTAACACAGGTTTTGGGTGCCTTGGAAGGAAGTCTCTTATTTTAAGGGACGGTCCTTCCAGACCACAGTGTGTTATGATAACTAAAGAAATGGTCAAACGCAGTGAATAACATGGATATAACAGAACTGCTTGTTGTTTTAAGTATTGAGAATACTTCTAGAACTATATTTATTCAATAATTTTTTGAAAGTACTGGTGGCTTCAATTGCGCCCATTGTTGGAGACCCTTGGAAAAAGACCAGCCCTCAATGGCCACATAAAAATCCTTCCTTATGTGATGCATTCTAAACCCCCTGTACTCCCTCACTTTTTAACCCTTGTCTCCTCACTAGGATTAATTAATCTATTCCCCCCTTCATGCCTTATTCCTATTACCATCCCTATTCTTACACATTTAATAATTTTGCTGTACACATAGGTCAGTTATATTAGGAACCAACTACCAAACCATACCAGAAGACATTAGGCTAGCCCTCAAATGATAATACATATGCATTGTTGAGATGGTTGCATTGAAATTTTAATCTTCAGCTGAAACTCATGTGACCTCAAGCTTTGCTTGCCTCTTTAATAAGGGCACCACTATTGATTACAGTCAATAATATGTTTAGAATTTTTAAAACATAACTTGTTAATGTTTGATAAGATGAAGCATATAATCAGAGGAAAACTGTCGGGGATCCAAGAGAGATAGGAGGTCGAACACATATGGGAGCAGGTTATACAAGCCATTCTGGAGGCCATCAAACTGAGCATAAGGGCAGTGACTAAAAGGAACAGGCACAGGAGACTCATTTGGTTCATGGGCCAGGTCAGGGAAGCAATTAGGAGCAGAAGGGTAGCTTTTCACAAGTATAAGGCAATCCAAGGGGATTGGGAATGGGATGACTACCCCCAGAAAAGCAAATAGGCTAAGAGGGCAGTAAGATAGGCTAAAGCGGCAGCAGAGCTCTGGATGGTGAAAGGGATCAAATCTGGGGATGAACACTTCTTTTGTTACATTCAGGAGAAGAGGAAAAATGGGGGGGATAGTTTGACTCTTAGAAGGTGATAGGCTCATTGAGGATGAGGAACAGAAGGCAACTGCTCTGAACAACTTCTTCTATTTAGTATTCACCAAGGAGCATGATGGACCAATTTTGAAGAGTGGCATAAAGGCTGATGACAGGGGGATCCCAAGAATGGAGACACCAATGTTTACCACAGAGATGGTCAGGGAAGCAATGGCGCACCTAAAAACAGACAAAACACCTGGACCAGATGGACAGCACCTGAGGGTGCTGAAAGAACTTGCCAAGGAATTGGTGGACCCCTTGGCACATTTGTTCAACTGCTCATTGCAGACAGGAATCATGCCTAGAGACTGGAGAAGAGCAGGTATGGTACCTCTCCACAAGGGAGGGAGTAGGGAGGAAACCAGCAACTATGGACTGGTGAATCTCATATCCATAGTCAGGAAGTTAATGGAATCTCTAATTAAACAGGACTTAGTAGAATACCTGGGAAAGAATTGCTTTCAAGATGGGAGGCAGCATGGGTTTGTGGCTGGGAGGTCATGCCAGACAAACCTCATTACATTCTTTGACTGGGTGACTAAAGTATTGGATAGAGGCCACCCAGTGGATCTCCTCTACTTCAATTTTAGTAAGGAATTTGATTCAGTGCTGCATAAGCGACTATTATGAAAATTAGAGGATCTAAGCATTGCCAGGAACATAGTCAGATGGGTGGGAAAGTGGCTAAAAGGCAGATGACAAAGAATGGTAGTCAACGGGGTGAGGTCAGGTATGGGGAGGTCACTATTGGGGTGCCACAGGGATCGGTCTTGGGTTCAGTCCTCTTTAATATGTTCATTAGTGACATTGGTGATGTTGTTCGGGGCAAAATGGCCCTCTTTGCAGGTGACACTAAGCTAGGTGGTAGGGTTGACAGTGCCAAGGCAGTTAAGGACCTGCAGAAAGACCTAAAGAAGTTGGAGAGATGGTCAAATGTTTGGCAGCTGAAGTTCAATGCAAAAAACTGCAAGGTGCTGCATCTGGGTAAAGGGAACCCAAGAGCAGAATACTGGCTTAATGGAGTCCAACTCAACACCTCACATGAAGAAAGGGATCTTGGCATCATCATATGTGATACCCTAAAGCATTCAAGCCAATGCAACAAGGCTTACAGCAAAGCAAAAAAAATGCTGGGCTGGATAGGGAGAGGTTTTGACAGCAGGGATAAGGAGGTAATCCTCCCACTGTATAGGTCCTTGGTGAGACCTCGCCTGGAGTATTGTGTCCAGTTCTGGAACCCTTACCTTAGAAAAGACAAAGATAGGCTGGAGGCTGTGCAGAGAAGGGCAACCAAGATGGTTCAGGGCCTCCAGGGGCTCTTGAACAAGGAGAGACTAAAGTAATTGAACATGCGCTCTTTGGAGACTAGAAGACAGAGGGGAGATATGATTGAGACATTCAAGTTCATGAAAGGCATTAATAGGATGCCATAATCAAAACTTTTTAATAGAGCTGAAGGGTCAGCCACAAGGGGACATGGATGGAAGTTACAGGGTGGGAGCTTCAAAAGGGATCTAAGGGAATATTTCTTCACAGAAAGCATCACTGAGCCATGGAACAGACTATTCACCAAGGTGGTGGGTACCAAGACAGTGGCAACTTTCAAGAGAGGGCGGGACAGGGAAAGAGCTCAACTAAGTGCCAAGAGTACAGAGACTGGGTAGGGGGGCTAGGTCCCAGGACCCATACAAGTTCTCAGTAACCCTTGGGCAGACTTGATAGACCTATGGTCTTCTGCCATCATCTTCTATGTTTCTATATCTGTTTGGAAAGATTATTTAACTGCAATATTAATAACCTGGATAGATAGTTCATATTAGTTTGGTTTATTGTTTTCTTAGCCTATTTCACTCACTTACGGTTATATGTTATTGCTAATGTTAAGGCTAGCACTGCTACTAAGTATTCTCATACAAAACTCTCTGGTACTCACACATGAATTGTTGTAGGTAATTATTGTAGCTTTCTTATGAATTGGAGTCAGTACAAGATAAGACATAAACTCTGAAACACCCTTTGGTCCTTATAGTGCTGTATGCTATGCCATCCAAAAAGTTAATGCTCACTAATAAATACCCTAGAAAGATAACTCTTTGGTCCTATTCACATATATCCACTTTAGGTAATTATACTGCTAATATATGGAATATATTTCAACTTAGGAATTTTATGTTAAAGGCCCTAAGGAAATTTGTCCCAATTATAATGAATAATTATGATTATTATACAATGGCAAGAAACATTCAAGAAAACCTGATTGGCTAATTACCCTCAGAGACTGTGATGTTATTGAACAATAACATCTCTGTGTCTAGAGCAGGCAGAGAAATTACCACATAGCAAGTACAGAAATCACTCTGTTCTCAATTAATTCAGAAGCTGTGAAGCCCGCTTTACTGACTGACCTGAGCATGACAGGAAGCGCTCTGTTTCATTTCACTTCCTCACAGTTTACTGGTTAGCTTTCTGCCCAGAATTCAGTCTCCCCATTAATTTTTTCTTATTTGTTTCCTGTTTAGGTTTAAAAGTATAATGACAATATATTGTAACCTAATATGCTGACCTATTTATTGTTTTGTTCCTATTTCTGTAACTTGTATTGTATTTGTTCTGTGATGCGGAACCTTCGTAAAAGAGCCTGGCTCAAAGGTACTTGTAATCCTAGTTGTAATAAAATAAAAAAAAAATTAAAAAGTATAATGAAGCTGACACGGGCTTCTTGGTGCAGTACGGTCAGTAGCGGGATCATGAAAAGCGCATGCTCAGTTAAAAACAGTTATCGCATCAAGCAAGCTATTCAGTTAAAACTGGTGATGCTTTCAAAAGTAGCACAAAATACTGGAGCTCTTCATTTACTGAGATTCTTGTCATGCCCCTCGCCTTTTTTGTCCGGTTCCATGTCAGTAATTAACAGAAGTAAGGCTACAGACAGCCACTTTTGATCCCGATCTGGTCCAAGTCCCCACTCCACTGTCACCCAATCTGACTGCACAGGTTGTCACTTCATTGAACAAAAAAAAAAAGAGCAAACTCAATATCAAACACAGACACCGTCTGTACACTGTGTGTCTGTGTAAGAGGGGGGAAACAGCAGCAGAACAAGAGGACATGGGGTTGGAAACACTCAAACAGATCCACAAAGAGAGACCAACAGGGGACTACAGGGCAACCATGTAGAGGCAGCACCACCTGTTGGACAAGACAGAAACTATGGACTTTTTTTTCAATAGATATACTTCCACTAACAACAAGTAAAAAAAAAAAGCAACCAAAAAAAAAGGTATTTTAAACGTATTTTCCAGCCATTGTATAATAGCAATAAGAAACTCCAGGATGTGTGTTACTGTGTAATAATATCACTTCTTGGATATTGAACACACTCGGCCTGCAGCCTTGTAATTCAACCACCTGTGGCATGATGTTATTACACAGTAACACATACCATACCCTGCTGTGCCTTATTGCTTAAGTAAATGTACATTTGTTACTTGGAATGTTAAAGGGTTTGGAACTCCAATTAAGCAGACAAAGGTATTATCTCATCTAAATAAGATACACTCAGATATTGCTCTCCTGAAAGAAACACACCTGATTCCATCTGAGGCTGAGAAACTTAGGAGCTCATGGGTCAGTGAAATATTCAACAGTTGCTTTGATAATAAAAGTAGGAGAACTGCAATTTTGGTGAGGAAAGGAATTAATCTATAACTCAAATCTCACAAAACAGATGCTGAGGGTAGATGGCAGATATTACAATGTGTGACAGATGGCGTGGATTACCTTATTAGTAATATTTATGCACCCAATCGTGACCCCTCCCAAGCTTTTTATTAGTTTATGTACAGAAATAGGTACCTGTAATCAGGAGAAAGTAATCTTAGACAGGGATTTTAACTTAATTTGGGATGATATCTTGGATAAAAGTAACCAGCTAATAAAGTTCAGTAACCCTAAAAGCAGAAGGATAGTTAATGATCTATTTGCAGATATAGGTGTAGTTGATGCATAGAGACTTGCGAACCCTACAAAAAGAGATTATACCTTTTATTCTAATCTTCATGCGTCCTATAGCAGAAATGATTATCTGTTTCTCTCTAAACAAAATTGCAGTGAGATACTTTTGACCAACATTGGCCAACACATAATTTCTGACTATGTCCCAGTGGTAATTACCCTATTTAACAGACTCACTAGATATGGGCATCCCAGATGGAGGCTTAATGTATCTTTGCTTCAGTCACAGGAATTCACTCAGTGGCTAAAAAAGGAGGTTGACATGTTTTTAATATTAATGATAATGGAGAAATGTTGGAGGCTGTTCTGGGGGAGTCTTTCAAGGTCTACATAAGAGGGAGAGTCATAGGGTTCTCTTCAAAGATTAAAAATAAAAAAAAATGCTGAGTTACAGAAGTTAGAGATGGAATGAACAAAGCTGGAGCTTAATCACAAAAAACAACCACAAAATAAACAACTTTACTGGCAAATGACTTTATTGAAATATACAATTAACAAAATATTGAGAGATAAGATAGAGTATGCTCTATTTCAGACAAAACAAAGTTATTGGGAATATGGAGAGAAACCTGGCAAATAATTGGCGTATGGCTAAAACAAAATTGTAACCAAAACATGATTCATAGCATAATTGATGGCAAAGGGAAAAAAGCAATAAATTCTAAGGATATTAATGATACTTTTCACAAATTGTATACTAAGCTGTATGCTACCAAAGCCAGCCCAACCATGTCAGACATTAATGATTTCTTGAAAAAAGTGAACCTTCCATCTTTGAGTGAGAAATATAAGCATTTGCTAGATAAACCAATCTCAACTAGTGAAATTTTATCAGCTATCAGTATACTATCACCGTCTCAAATGCCAGGTTCAGATGGGCTTCCAAGGAGTTCTACACAGCATTACAGGACTTCTTGCCAAACATCCTTTTGAGGTATACAGTGAAGCCCAGACAAAGAAAGAACTTCCATCCAACATGATAGAGGTTATCACAGTTTTACCAAAAAAGATAAAGATCCAATATTGCATAAACTGTCTCCCTATCTCATTGTTGAACATCGATTATAAAATACTTGTAAACATATTAGCCTCCAGATTACAAACAGTGGTAACCAAATGAATCCATAAGGATCAGGTGGGATTAATTAAATCCAGATGTAGCGAAATAACATCAGGTGGTTACTCTCAATCATTTGGTCTGCCATCAGGTCTAATGTTTCCTCAGTGATTCTATCTTTAGATGCAATGAAAGCATTTGGCTCAGTAGAATGGTCATATTTACAAATACCCCTTACTTATTTTGGAATTGGCAGTCGTTTTTCTGACTGGGTTGTCACACTTTACAACAAAGCTTATACCAAGATACTAATGAATGATATCTTATCCCCTGTGTTAGGTTTAGAGAGAGTCACTTGACAGGGTTGCCCTCTGTCCCCTCTGTTATTTGTGCTTGCATTGAATCACCTCTGAGTTACATCACGAACAATGCAACTATTTCAGGGGTTAAAATTAAATTCCAAGAAAGTAAAATTCTTACATACGTGTCGGCCCAGTGGCGCTGAGGGTTGAGGCACCGGACGCCACATCTCGTGCCACGCCAGCAACCCCGGGCGGGAGTGACCTTAGGTGCTGGAGGGTCGGCTGAGAGGGAGGAGAATTGATCATCCCAGGGACTGCTCTCCTCTTCTGGAGAGGGTAGGAAGGGATTATCACAGATGCACTGGCTCCTGGCAGTGACTGGGGGTTGGTGCATGCTGCGGTCAGCTGTGGGTTGGTATGGGCCGACGCCAGATGTGCTGTGCGCAGATGCACACATGTAAGCATCCTTGGTGTCATTGCACACCTGTGCCATGGGAGAACCAAACACAGAAAGCCTCTGTGTGCAAAGTGAAGGCAGTCAGTCCATTGGTGTCACGTCAGACGCACTCAAGTTAGCTCCCCTGGTGTCCGCCCCCTGGCCTTCCATGGTGTGCGGGGTAAGTACCCACCATGATGTGGCTAGGAGGGGTAGGACATAGGGGTAGAATTCTGACTGAGGCTGGAGTGGGGCCAAGGAGATAGCTGGATGGGGGGAACCATAGGTACGACCCCCCCAGCTGAGGAGAAATAAAGTAAAAAAAAAAAAAGTCTTGCATACGTAGACAATATGTTGTTAACTCTAACTAACCCTGTTCAATCTTTCAACCAGATAATGGAAATATTGAAAGAATTTCAACTGTTGTCTGGTCTAAGCATTAGCAGGGGGAAAGTCTGAACTAATGCCCACTAGTACTAGTAATATGCTTAGTATTATTTTACTGTAGCGTCACTATGGGCTGGTTTCTGGCTTCACTTCTCCACCATCCTATGGCTGGTGCCTTATGCAATATATCTGCCTGGCCAAACAAACTCTCAGGGGAGTTGGACCTCTGTCCCAATGTTCCTTGCACAGTAACTGATCCCATAGCTATTGTTGCACCCCATGCTCCCATGCCTGCATCATTCTGGGGTATCTTCTGGGGTGGGACTTGCACCTCCACCTGTGCAGGGTATGTCCCCATATCCCTAATGATCCCCATCTGGTGCTTTGTGGCTAGGGTTTTAGTCTATGCAGCCTTAGGCCAGCACAGTGCAAGCAGCAGGACCCTGCACTCTCACACAGACATCACAAGTAGTCGTGGAAGGGTTAGAATTTCAAACTATCTCTTGCTGCCTTAAGGAAAATTTTGCTTCTCCTCTTCTTGTGCTCGGGTAACGTTGAACTTAATCCTGGTCCTACAGAAGCCCTTTTATCTCCACCTGACCTTACAAGGCTTAGAGGAATGAGTTTTATGCATGCTAATGTATGCAGTCTTTTAAAAAGTTCACCTCAGTCAAGACCTGGGTTATCAATACCGAGCCAGATGTACTGGTGGTTTTGGAATCCTGGCTCAGACCAACTGTGCCTGATAGGGAAGCTAACATTCCCAACTACTTGCTGTTTAGAGCAGACAGGCAGTCTAGGGGTGGTGGAGTGCCCATTGATGTCAAGGACAAATATATGGTCACTATCCTTGACTCCTCCTCTGCTGCAAATGGTTTTGAATGTCTGTCCCTTAAGGTTAAAATATCCCCCTTCACTGGCTCTTCGTGTCATAGGATGTTGCAGACCACCATCAGCTGGTTCCCAGCTCTTGTCCTATCTATTGACTGTTCTGGGGCATGGGACCCTTGAAACAATTATACTAGGGGATCTTAATTTTGATTGGCTATCCAAGGCCTAAATACCTCTTAAATCCTTCTGTGACTCTCATGGGCTCACGCAACTTATCAAATAACCAGCAGCGTCCAAACAAGCAAAACCCCAGGAATAGTACCCTGTTGGAAGTCTTTCTTGTAAGCAAACCTCGTTTCTTTTCTCATGCCGGAATTTTTTCCTCGGATGTCAGTGATCACTTTTATTTATTTGTTTATTTGATATATCGGTTTGCAACCTTTGAGCCAGAGGCTCATTTCCAAAGGCACCTCATCACATGTAAGACAGACGCTAATACAGACAGGGTATAACAACAGTTACATAGAGCATGTGTTACAGACATTGTCACTGACATTATTTACAGTATTTACAGTAAGTACAGGATGTAGATATTTTCAGACTTTATTTACAATATTTGGATGACGATATTTATATCATCACAGCAGAGAGACATTATTAGCTTGAGAAAGCATATAAACAGAGTAGTCAGTCCTATTTATGGGTTTGGTATTATTGACGTAGGTTGCAATCCATAATGGACTTTGTCAGAGAATTTGGATCAGAGAGGGTGAGAGAGTGAAATGTTAGTTGCAGTTTCAGGAGTGGATATTGAAGAGGTGGTTGCGAAGAGTGGTTTTGAAGTGGGCGATCGTGGGTGCACTAGTGATGGTGTTTGGGAGTGCATTAAACCATGTGGGGGCCCTGGAGTGGAAAGATCTCTGGGTAAGGGAGGTTTTTACCCTGGACACAACCACTGGTGCTTTCTCTGAGTTGTGGGTAGAGATAGTGGGGGTGGCTGGATGAAGAGAGGCAGAGACCCCAGGGGGAGAGAGTCCAAGCAGTATTTTCTTGGACAGTATGCAGGTCTGGTAGTGGAGCCTTTCATCGAGGATCACTGTTTCATTGCTGGTGTAAGACCTGCCTCTAAACCTCCATCTGCATCCCAGTTCTCTACTAAGCGGTCCAGATGCAACTTTGACCCATTCACCTATATTGACTAGCTAAAATTTTCCTTACGCTGGCAGAACTTTTACCTAGCTAAATCGGTGAGTATGGCTTATGATATTTTCCATGAAATTGTGTCATGTGCCTTAAATAATCATGATCCCCTGGCAAAAGTCCATGCAAAGACTAGAACATGCCATTGGTTTTCCATGGAACTTAAGGCTGCATTGTTAGAGAGGGACAAGCTTTGGAAAAAAACACGTAAATCAAAAACATCTAAGGATTAGTGCCCTTTCAGGAGGGCCAGGAACTTCTGCACCAAGATGGTTAGAGAGGAAAAGGCCTACTTCTATCGTTCTGAACTAGACTCTGCTACAAAGTGCCCAACTAAATTTTGGTCTACAGTCAAAGAGCTGTCTGGTCACATGTCTGGAAATGTACTTCCCTCGAAAATTATTTCTGATAACGTTACTATTTGTGATAGAATGGAGATTTTAAGGGCCTTTAACAACCACTTTGCCACTGCAGGTCTAGCATTTGACAACTCACCTGCATGCGTGTTATGCTCCCAGATTAGCACACAGATTCCTGAATCCAGCACCACTAACGCGGTCTTCTCCTTTGTACCTGCATCACTAAAAGAGGTCAAAGATCTTCTTCTACAAATGGACACTAAGAAAAGTGCTGGTACTGATTCCTTCAACCCCTGCTTCCTAAAGATTGCATACCATGTCCTAGCCATACCAATTACTCATCTGTTTAACCTGTCCTTATCCCAAGGGACTCTCCCACACTTATGGAAAACTGTCCACGTCATTCCTCTGTTTAAATCAGGGGACCCCTGTGGTCTAAATAACTATAGGCTGATCTCACTCCTCCCCATACTGTCTAAACTCTTGGAAAAAATTGTGAATGCACAGCTGAGAACCTACTTAGACAATACGAACCTTCTAAACCCTATGCAATCTGGCTTCAGAGCAAAGCACAGCACCATTACAACCTTGGCCAAAGTGACTCATGATTGGCAACCAGACCTGGAGAATAGAAACTTCATCTGTGCCATGTTCCTGAACCTAAGTAAGGCCTTCAACAGTGTTGACCACAGCCTGCTTCTTTCCACCTTGAAAATGATATGTCTGGACTTGGTATCCATGTGTTGGTTCAATGACTACCTTACAGGCAGGCTACAGCAGGTTAAGGCTGAAGGTGAACTTTCCCCTCTCAAACCACTAAAAAGAGGTGTACCACAGGGATCTGTCCTGGATCCCTTACTGTTTGCAATTTACATAAACTACATTGATATTGGCATTAAGGAGGCCAATATTCACCTGTTTGCAGATGATACGGTGCTCTACCTAAGCCCCCCCAACTCTGTAAGTCGCCTGTGGAGACTTGCAAGCTGACTTCAACCTGCTGCAGAGCCAGCTCCTAAATAAAAAAACTTTTACTCAATGTCAAAAAACAAAAGCGATGCTGTTGTCACCTGCCATTCATACGGTGAACCCAGACAATGTCAGTTCTATACCTCAGACTACCACTATACTAGGAGAAAGGTTGGAATTTGTTACGAAATTCAAGTATCTGGGGGTTTGGCTGGACCAGAGAATCTCCTTTTTGGATCATGTTGAGGATCTGCTGAAAAAGCTGAGGCAGAGGCTTGGTCTTTTCTTTAGGATTAACCACCTCTTGACTAGAGATGCTAAGATGCAGTTAGTTCAAGCTACGTTGCTTTCCCTAATTGACTATGCTGACTTCATTTATAGTCAATACACTACCTTCTATCTTGCTAAGCTGGACACCCTGTATCACAGAGCCTTGAGATTTATAACTGGCCTACCCCTCACCACACATCATTGTTCTTTGTGTGCAGCTGTGGAGTGGTCTTCCCTTCAGTACAGGCAGAACAGAAATGTGGCTCTCTGGATCTTCAGAGCTATTACCAATAAATTTCCCCAACATGTTTCTGACTGCCTTCCACTAAGTTTGTTAGGAAACTATGCACTGAGAAGTTACTCTTTGATTTCCTTGAAAGTGCCTAGGGCTAATACACGCTTTGGGAGAGTGGCCATAAGCTTTGAGTTGCCATCACTTTGGAACAAATTGCAGAAATCAATGAAATTGAGCATCCTTGTCAGTCTTACCATCTTCAAGACCTTGTATGCCCGGGCTGTTAAGGAACTCTGCAACTGTTTCCCCCACTCTTAGCATGTTATGGTGTATGCTGTTTACCTGTCCTCTGCATTGCTACCTAAGTCTTGGCTCTATGGTTTCCTCAAGCCTATATCCCTTTCAATCTACTGCTGTTCACTCCGCTCACCCCTTCCTACCTTATCTGACCTCCCACCATGTGTTATCCCTAGCCCTGTTGTCCTAGCATCCCTCTATTAGAGCAGCCTCATCTTACCTTGTAACCCGCTTCTCCACTGTCAGCCTTACTTTCACCCCTTAAGCCTGAATGTCATGTCTTGAATTGTGCTAGGTATTGCCAATATGAGAATGTTTTATTATCTCTTGTTCATACCACTTACTGTTATCTTCTCCACTGAATAATTGATGTACATGATGACTCAATCTTGTTAACGCATTATCTGGACCTATTGCTATTGTTCTATGTGTATCATTTTAATGTATACAAATGTCTATTTTGTCTGCATATAAATGTATTGTGCTTTGACCTAGTGAGACACAGGTCCACCTTGTAAATAGAGCTTGCTCAACGGTGTTCGCCTGGATAAATAAAGATTTTGATTGACAGAATTTATTTTCTTACAAACATTTTTAGATGCTAAATTTCAGATGAAGTGGATGCCTGATTTAATCACATATCTGGGAGTTAAGGTTACTAGAAATCTCTAACAATTGGAGAAGGTTAGCTTTGAGCCACTCATAGAGAAAATAGAACTGGATTTGGCTAAATGGGAGAAACTAAATCTTACTCTATGGGGTAATATTAATGCCTTTAAATTCCTTTTTGTCACCTAAGATCTTGTTTCTTCTGGAACATCTTATTAAGTTAAATAAGAATATTTATGAAGTGATAGGTAAACTCCTAAAAAAATTCTCTGGGAAAATAGCCAGCAAGACTGGGTTTTCAAAAGTGCAGGTGAGTTGGAGAAAAGGTGGTCTGGGCCTTCCAAATTTTAAGAAATATCATATCTCCTATGTGGTCAAACAGCTAATGTGCTGGTTCCAAACCAATCTTAATTCTCCCACTTGGGTAAGCTATGAAGAAGAATTGATCAAACCTGGGGGGAAGGAGGTTCTCTGCTAATACAGGTAATCCAGTAACAGAGCCAATAAGTACTTATCCATGCTGGCTGGGGTTAAGGCAGCATATAGGACTATATCTTCTATTCTTGAAGGAACAGAACTTCTGGATGACCTATAGCCATTATGGCACAACCCTAGAATTAAGTATGAAAACAAGACACTACTAGATGAAGGATGGTTTAAGAAAAAAAAGTTGTTAAAGACTTGATAGATCCTAGCACAGGTATATTATATTGTTTCATAGAAATTACAAACAAATATAGGCTCACAATAATGCATTTTTATAAGTACTTACAAACAAGAGAAGCATTATTGAGTATGCTTGACTCAAACATAGCAATGAAACCAACTTCCGGGTGGTCTAACCTTATGAACATAGCTTTGGGGAAGGGGGGGCAGGTAGGGTATATAGATTGCTAATGGAAGAAGATGAGATGTAGACCTAACAAACAATGCTAGATGGTGTTGGGAAGAAGATACGGGTATAACAATAAATGAAAAAGAATGGGATAAGTTGTGGTACAATGCTTATAGGTTTAATAAAGATGTACAAGGGTGATTAGTTAAATTCAAAATTTTACACCATTTTTATTTTTCTGCCAAATGATTACAGCAGATGGGGAAAATGCTGGATGGGAAGTGTTGGCACTGTGGCACTAGCCAAGCATCCCTCTTCCATATGCTATGGGAATGTCCTGGAATCCTCAACATTTGGGGTACAGGTAAAACTATATGCTCAAAAACTGTAAACTATTAAATACCATTTGAACCAAAAAATTGTTATATTGGGGGACTTATCTGGCTTTGATTTTCTAGAGAAAGAGAGAGAGAGAGATTATAATGCTTGCAGCATTGGCATTTAAGAAACTTAATCCTATCTAAGTGGAAAGATCATGTTTGCCCCACCCAGGAAGAGTGGCTAGAGGCTATGGAGAAACTAGTAAACAATGAGAGACTTAGGTACAGAATTAATAAGAAAATAACACAATCTGAGAAAATACGGAACCCTTTTTGGATTTTCTCCTGAAAAAAATCAGACAGTAAAATACCATAAAGATTAATCTTTTTCTTTCTCTTTCTCTTTCTCTTCCTCATACTCATTCTAGGTCAGTACAGTACAGACTTTGTTACATGAAAAAAAATATAACAGTAAGGGAACAGAAAATGTAAATGATTAAGAATACAGAGAAGCTGAATCTTTAGTAATGTGTTGTTAGTTGTTTAGGTGTAGCTGGATATGTAACAAATAGTATTAGTTAAGTATAATATCTGTAATTATTTATTGATTGTATACAGACACAGAATTTGACAACAGATAAGGACCCCTTGGCCCACCTAGTCTGCCCATTTTCCTTACTTGATCTTTAGCTTGGCTCTCCCTCTCTTCCCTAATGACTAAGTTTCCCTTATGCCTATCCCATGTATTCTTGAATCACACCACAGCTTTCGCCCCCAGGCATCCACTACTCTCTCTCTCTCTGAAGTACTTACTTGTGTTTCCCCTGAGTCTAACCCCCTCCAGCTTCATAGCATGTCCCCTTGTTCCTGAGCATCTTTTTTCAAAAACAATGCTTCCCTCTTATACCTTATTTATACCTGTGAGGTATTTGAAAGTCTCTATTATATCCCCTTTCCTACAGGGTGTACATATTGAGGTTCTTTAGTCTCTCCTCATAGGGTCTCTGGTGCAGGCCCTGCACCATGTTGTTGTCCTCCTCTGGTAGATAGTGATTTGTGTTATCATCTGTGGCTATGAATGTTTACTTACTGTCATTGTTTACATTTATAAGTACTGATCTTTTGAAACTTTATCAAAATTTATAAAGCAAAAAAAAAGAGATTGATAAGGAGGGGGATGAGACATGGACAAGGAGGTCCTTGTAGTCTGGACATGGGATCATGGTTCCTAATCAAGGAATCCTAACATTCAGCCATGGCTAACTCAACAGAATTAGCCACATGGAATATCCGTAGGTTCTCGTCCCCAGTAAAACGCAGAAAGATTCTTTCAGCACTGTAGAAAAAAGGGGGCCAGGTGGCACTTCACCTGGAAATGTACCTCACTGCATCCAAGCACCAGAAATTGATTAGGGAATGGGAGGGGTGGTCAATGATTTGCAGCCCGTTATTTCTCCCATAAGAAAGAAACAGCAATCCTGGTTCATAAGACCCTCCCCTTTGTGGTGGATAGAGTAGTCTAAGATATCACAGATGACAGATGCATTTTTGGGCAAGGGGTGCTGCAGGAAGGAAAAAATAACAGTTCTAGGTCATAATATTGTGTACAAAAACACTGCGGCACACAACACTGCAACCAAAACCTCTAAAACCATGTACAACGTCAGTAAAAACACCAACCAGCACAAATGCCGACACAACACAGAAACTTACAAAAAAACATCAGGAGTCTTTTGTTTTGTGGGGGGCACAGCCACCCACACCCCCTGGAATTAATATAATCAGCTCTGAGGGGGTGTGGACCTTTGGGATGGGGAGAAACTCAGGAGGAAAGAAATGTCTTTGTAACATCAAAAAACAAAAGTTCAGTTCCAAGAGATGGGGATCCAAACCCTTGTCCCCCAGTCTCCTCTGCTCCAGGTGTGAGTGCCTTAGCCATTCCACCATGAGAGTGACTTGACCAGGCACTGCATCTATTACTCCCTTATCCCTTTCCCACTACTCCATTCCCTTCCCCATCTACACATTCAGTGACAGGAGTAGTCATAACTCTGTAACACTGTTATACCTCTGTTGCTGTAAACTCTGCTGAAATTCTAGCCACAATATTATTGTGGCAACATTATGGCAGCGATGTCTTAACCAGATACCAAACTAACATATGGAAGTCTTCACACTCCAGCACTATATAAACAAGTCTTCTTCCAATATCTTAAATAGAGAGCAATTTGAGAATCTACACCTGAGGGGTGTCACAAACCCACTCAGCAGGTCAGGCCCTCTACTCCCAAAGTGCCAACCTCTGAGCACAGTCTTGTGAACAGTTTAACAGAACAAGGTAACCCTCTTGTCTGTTTTGTGAGTTCAGATCAACCTTTGATCTCAAGTCTTGGAGGGATTCAAACTGTGAACCTCTTGTTAGTGTACCCAATGCACAGGTTCATATATTTCTGTCTTTGTGGAGCCAGATATCTTTGCCTATGGATACCTAGCCAGGTATACAGAGATGAACCTTTAAAAACTTTAATAAAGACCTCAGATTTAAAACGCTTCTCTTTCCAGTTTGGTATCACCATTCAAGCTTATGCCTAGTGTCTGCTATAACCATATATACTGTTCTTACAAATGAAAGAAAATCAAAGACAGACCAGGTATGCTCTAAAAAGAGTTTTTACTAAAAATAGATACAAATATGTAAACACAAAATACAGAACTCTTATATCACAAGACATACAAATCTTTTAAAAGAACAATGTTTAAACAGTGCAAATTCCTACTTACAGTACTTAGATTTGACTCTCTTTCTAAATACCTGTTTAAAAGTGCTCACAGATGTGTCCTTGTCAGAGTCTAGATAAAAGCGTCTGAAGTAAAACAGATATTCCTTAAAGCAAGCTGTATTTGCCAACCCCTTTTTGTGTGAGGTCACATAGCTCCTCCTTTGTCAGAATATATAAAAAAATATATATTTAAAAAAAACAGGAAGTCTTTTTCAAGAATTAAATTCTGCAATCCTCAGCATTACTCATATGTTCTTCAAATGACATCTCTTTGGATCTCATGATAAGCTTCCCCCTTCCAGGACATGAAAGCATCTTTATGATTTCGCACTAATACATCACAACCTGCTTTTCTTCCTCTGGAAGTGTCATTAAATGGATATGCTCAACTCAAGCTTCTTTCACCCTGTAATTAGCTTCAGGCCTTCCACGTAACACCTGGTATCTAAAACCAGTGTGTGATCTCACATGCTGTTTCAGCATTTTCTCATGGCTTTCATCTTTCAACGAAACCTGTGGGGTGGGCGAGGTCACTCCTAAAGCATCAGATTTTCAGCACAGACAGTCAGTAATACATTTTATATTAAAAATGACACAGCACTCAGAACTGGCTGTCCACATCACAATTCCTCCCCACCTAGACTGAATTTGGGGGTTCTATCCCCTACATGGGATGAGCTTCCCAAATCAGTTCACTCCTCATAAACCCTAGAAAGCCCATCTGAGTTCTGGTTTTTGGCTCCAGCCCTATGTACAGTTGTCAGATCATAACCTTGCAAAGCAAGACTCCATCTTAGCAATCTGCCATTGTTTTCCCCATCTGCATCAGCCAAACCAGGGGGTTGTGGTCAGTCTTCACCACAAAATGCTGCCCATACAAGTATGGCTCTAATTTCTTTAGAGCCCACTCTATAGCAAGACACTCCTTTTCCACCGTGGAGTATGCTTGCTCCCTGGGAAGTAGCTTCCTACTGAGGTACACTACTGGGTGATCTGTCCCTTGGCTGGACATCTGACTCAGTACTGCCCCAATACCCACATCTGAGGTCTCAGTCTGAACTATAAAGGTTTTGCTATAGTCAGGACTTGTCAAAACAGGAGCACTGCACAGTGCCTCCTTTAGTCTGGTAAAAGCTTCCTCACAAGCTGGACGCCAGGTAATATTCTTGGGCATCCTTTTCTTTGTCAGGTCAGATAGGGGAGCAGCCAGGGCATTGTAATTGGGTACAAATTCCCTGTAGTACCCTGCTGTCCTTAGAAAGCTCCTGACCTGCTTCTGGGTTTCTGGTCTGGGCACACCTGGATCACCTCTATCTTTATTTGGTTAGAACAGAGCTGTCCCCGGCCTACCACATGCCCAAGATATACCACTTCTCCCATGGCCACCTGGCACTTCTCAGCTTTGACACTGAGCATGGCCCTCTGTATCCTGCCCAGCACTTCCCTAAGGTGGGATAGATGTTCCTCCAAGCTGGTACTAAAGATGGCAGTGTCATCCAGGTACACCATGGCGTACTGCTCAGCACCATTTAACACCTGGTTCACCAACCTTTGGAAAGTGTCCGGGGCATTCTTCATTCCGGAAGGCATTACTTTAAACTCAAATAAGCCTATCGGAGTGATGAAGGCTGACCTCCCCTTAGCTCTGTCTGTCAACTCTACCTGCAAATACCCCTTTGTCAGGTCAGTGGTCGTAAGGTAGGTCACCCCTTTCAACTTGTCCAGGAGTTCGTCCATCCAGGGCATCGGGTGGGCATCTTACTTCGTGACTGCATTCAGTCCATGATAGTCCACACAGAAATGAGTTGACCCATTTGGCTAGGGCACAAGGACTACGGGTGAGGCCCAGGGGCTGTGGGATCTCTGGATTACCCCTAAATCCAGCATCTCCTCCACTTTCCTCCTAATGTCCTTTTGGACAGCCTCTGACACCCGATATGCTGTCCGCCGTATGGGCGTCTGTGTCTCTGTCTCCACATCATGTCTTGCTAAGGAGGTTAGTCCAGGCTTGGCAATAAACAACGGGGTAAAGTCTTCTAAAACCTCCCTTACTTTCTGGATCTGGTCCGGGTCTAGCTGGGGAGACAATTTTCAACCAATCAATCAATCAAAATCTTTATTTATTCAGGTGGGCACCATTGAGCAAGGCTCATTTGCAAGGTGGACCTGGTCATGAATACATCAAAGTACAGTACAGAAACAGGTATTCAGAAAGCAATAATATACAAGGAAGAAAAAGTATATATAGTGTACACAGTACAGTACAGGGTTGAAATAAATAAAAAAAAACAGCATTATTTTACAATTGAAGAAGTCAGCAGATGTACAATCAAGCATAGGCATACAGGGGTTATAAGCAGAGATCTTTTGAGTGAGGCAGCCGGCAACTACATATATAAGGGAAAGAGGCCGTGTATGGGGTGGCAGAATGGAGCGGTAAAGAAGAGGAGGGATATATTACCGACGATTGGGGGAAAAATTGAGCTAAAACCACAGAAAGTGACAATGGTTGTCGTGTACTTGTTTATTATGATAATGACGGAGGAGGGGTAGATAATTGGGACACTGCTATGGATGGGGTGGGACTTTAGCCAGGCTGGAGTGAACAGGGAAGGGTGGGTGCAGCAGGAACAGTTAATAAGGAAAGAGTGAGAGCCAGGGGTAGAAACATGGTGAGCGTCAGGATGGAAAAGGGGAGTTCGGAATTAGTGGGCTAGTGGTGAGGAAAACATTTGCAAGGTGCTTTCATGTATGATCGTGAGAGCGCCTTGAAGATATTCAGGCTAACAGGGCAGCTCAGCTTCAAGTTCCTTTGTAAACCATTCCACAATGTGGGTAAAGAGAAGCTTAGAGCAGCTTTGCGAAACGAGTTTTGACCCTTGGAACCTGGAGGGCAATTAAGGAATAGCTCCTTAGAGCGTAGGTGCCTAACACACTCCGGGGAATACAATCTGAGACATATGGGGGGAGCTTGTTGGTCACCGCTCTGAAGGCCCATAGGGCGGCATTTCTATTCCTTCTATAGTGAAGTGAAGTCCAGCCTAACAATGAGTACAAGGAGCAGTGGTGTGTGGAAAGTGGAAGGCCAGTAATGAACTTGATAGCTCTGTGGTAGAGGGTGTCCAACTTAGCCAGTGCAGAGGCAGTCCAGTGGCTGTAGAGCAGGTCCATGTAATCTATTAAATATAGGAAGGTAACTTGAACCAGTTGAATCTTGGCCTCCTTTGTGAGCAGGTGGTTAATTCTGTAGAATAGTCCTAATCTTTGCCTTAGTTTCTTCTGTAGTTCTTCGAGATGGTTGGCGAAGGAACGTTTATGATCGAGGCAAACTCCTAGATATTTGAATTTAGCTACATACTCTAGTGTTTCCCCAAGAACAGTGGTAATTTGTGGGATAGCCCCCCCCAGCAGGAATTGCTGCATGCAAGGAGGGGGAGAAGTGCATGGCTTTTGTCTTTTTCACATTGAGCTAAAGCTTTTTGTTTATGAGCTGGTATTGTAGAAGGTTAAATTCAGCTTGGAGGTCTTCACAGGCTGCTTCCGGCATGGGACGACTCAAGTACAGTACAGTGTCATCCACGAATAAGTGGATGTTGGCTTTGATGGGGTCATTGATGTTGTTAATGTAGACTGCAAGAGGAGGGACCAAGGATAGAGCCCTGGGCACGCCCTCAGCATGGGTTTTAATGGAGAAAGATCACCTTCAGCTTTAACCTGCTGTTTCCGCTTCTCCGAGGTAGTCTGCAAACCAGCACATAGATTTATGGTCCAGGCCTAAGGTGCATAGGGGAAAGAAGCAGGCTGTGATCGACTGTGTCGAATGCCTTACTAAGATCCAAGAAACCGGCACAGACATGCTTCTTGTTGTCAAGGTCTCAGAGCCAATCATTGGTCACCTTAGCTAGGGCTGTTATGGGTTGTGCTTTGCTCTGAATCCAGAATGAACCGGGTTTAATAGGCTTCTGGATTCTAAGTATACCCCTAGCTGGCCACACACTATTTTTCTAGTAAGTTAGACAGGATGGGGAGGAGGAGATCAGTCTATAATTATTTAGATGCATGGGGTCACCTGCTTTTAATAGAGGGATGACATGGGCTATTTTTCCATTGAGGGAGGCTACCCTGGGAGAGTGACATATGTTGAATAGGTGGGTGACTGGCACCACAAGCACATGGTAGCACATTTCAGATAGTATGGCTCTATGAAGTCAGAGCCTGTTCCTTCCTGGTGTCCAGTTGTAGCAGTGAGGTCTTCCACCTCTTTTAGAGAGACAGGCAGGAGGAGAAGGCCTCCTCAGTAGAGGGGGACTCGTGGGTTGGTGGGCCCTGAGCTGTGCGGAGGTCATTGGCAGGAGAAGTATCAAATGCTAGCCCTGCCGTTGCAAAATGGTTATTGAGGGCTTCCAATATCTCCGATCTGTTAGAAATAACGCTTTCACCGGACTTAATTTTTGTAGAAATGGAATTACCAAGTGCATGTCCAGACATGTCTTTTAATGTTTTCCAGAGCTTTGAAGGATTTCTTGAGGCAGGGGCTAGCTCTGAACGATAGTAGGCGGCCTTGGCTGCTCTGACCAACTTGTTGCACTTGTTATGTGCTCTCTTGAAAAGACACCAATCCGAGTCGTTTTTGCTTCTTCAGGCTTTTTTCCATAAAGTATCCCTTTCTAACAGGGAAGCTTTGAGCTCAGGTGAGAACCAACAGCAGGTGCTGCTCCTGACCCGCACCTTAACCAAGGGTGCATGCTTATTTAAAGCCTCACTTAAAATATCGTAAAAAATACTATATGCCCTGTTAACCATTTTGGCTAGGAAGAATTCCTGCCATCGCGGTGAATGTTTCAAGTCATGGACATAAGCAAACAAATCAAAGTTGCGTTTGCACTTCTTGATAGAGAACTTTGTCGCAAATTGTGGGTTGTGCACGGATCTAATGGTGGTGATTATACAATGATCGCTAATGTCTGAGAAAAATGTTCCGACATGAGAGAATAGGTGTGGCTTGCTAACCAAAATTACATCTAAGAGGGAGCTGTTGTTAAGGTTCTTTTTATTTGGGTGAGTAGGCTTGCCAATGAGTTGCACCAGCCCTAGAGTGTCACGAAAGGATTTCAAGGGAGCTGATGCACTTGATAGCCAATCGTAGTTCAGGTCGCCAAGAATAATGATTTCCAAGGAACTGAGCCCCAGTACAGAACTGAGGTGAGACAGAAGATGCGGCCCGGCAGAAGGGGGCCTGTAGCAGCCTATTACACAGAGAGCACTGGAAGGAGAAAGTTCGATCTTTAGGGTCAAGCACTCGAATTCTTTGGGGGAGGATGATGCATCTATGCATGCGGCTGAGTATTTGTCCCTTACATAAATTGTCACCCCACCTCCTCTTGATTGCCTATTCACTCAGAAGAGTAAATAATTTGGGATATTGATTTCATTGTCTGGGGTGGCTGGCCTAAGCCAGGTCTCAGTGATCACTTGGACATCAGGTAGGGTATGGCTCACCCAAGCCTGGATAAGGGTGAACTTTTTCAGCAAACTACAGGCATTAAGATGCATAAAAGACATTCCTTTTATACCTGCCAGGTCTGATGGAGAAGCAAGGGTGTCTAATGATCCTGGGCTGAGTTCGACATTGCCTGAGCACAATAGTAAAAGAAGCAGGATTCTTATTAAGGCAGTGAACTGTAATTTGTAAACACTATTTTTTGGGCGATAGGGGAGGCGGTGTTGATGGAGGTGGCCTGTACCCACTCCTGGTGTTATACTGGCCTAGTGTTGCCGCCACTAGTGTTCTGGCAGAAATTTGCCATGAGTAGGAAGTCTCAAGTCTGGATGGGGAGTAATCTGCAGAGGCAGCTCGGAGATGTCCCCTCCCAGCAGAGACAGCCGAAGCCCAATAGTCCAGAATGGCTACCTGAAAGGAGCTGTTGGCGCAGGACAGGGAGAAGCACAAGGGTCATTCCACTTTAGGGAGGGATGAGGGTTCCGAAGAATTGAGCTGAGTGCTAGTAAAGCTAGTGACACACTGAGGAACCAGCTGTAATTTCCCATGGTAGATCTAAACGCTACAACAGCCGGCAGTAAAAGCCACTAGAAGCCTAGACCAATCGGTGATCAGGTGTCATAAGTTCAAAATCCTTTTGTTGGCTGAGAGGCGGTTTTGGCGCTGAACGTACCTGTGGAGCAACTCTTTGCAGCTGAGCCAGTGAGGTGGTTCAAGGCTGCAATTTGGTGTGGCAAGACTGGTCTGTAGCTTTCGTTTCTGTTTCTGGCCCTGCTCCACCAGTACAGAATGAAAGTGGGGACAGGCGTTCAAGTCTTGCAGCCTTAGTGGATGAGCATGGTTCAGCCTGAGAAACAGGCAGAAAAACCCCAGGGATGGTCCTCTGTAAGAGAGGTATCCCAGGTCCACTAGAGCAGAAGAGGAAGTAGGAAATATAATGTGTTTCTTCTTGAACAGAAAAGACAGCTGTTGTAGCCCTCTAGTGGCTATGTAGTATAATTTGCAAATGAGAAAGTAGACAAAAAAAAATGAAATTCTTGCTTTACAAAAAGGGATAGTCTCCCAGGGTCAGCAGCGCTGATAAACGTCTCTAATGAAGCAAGGTAAAATGGAGACTAGAAGGAAGAAGTCAGTGAGGCTGAGATCCTCCAATCAGTGTTGGCGCTGAAAATTCAGAATGTCCAAAGGCGCCAAATACCAACGTACCTGAGGGGGTATACGGCTTTGGGCTGTTTCTGTAAATTTCTGGGCCCTGCAACGAACTGGAGTTCGGAGGATCCTGGGTGGCAGTTTCTACAGGGGAAGAAAGCCTCAGGGTCTGCTAATTTGCAGCAGCAGAATCATGGGTTGCTTCCCAGGACAGGCTTGTAGCTTTTCCTCTGGTGGCGAGGTGCGAGCCCCAGGAGGGCACGGCACATCTGAGGGGAAGAGGAAAGGAGATGGATTAAGTAGGGGCAGGCAGGGGAGGTGTGGTTAACTCAAACAAAGAAACAGGGTGGTCACTATTATTTGGAAGGAGGAGACTAAACTACAAAGTGGGTAATAGAAACAGGGAGCAGACGTAAGTGGGTTAGAGGGCAGACAGGTAGCAAAGTGAGAGGCAAGGATTGGGCTTTAAATTTAGAATGCTAGGCAGTACACTGAAAAGTCTGGTCAATTTAAAACTACAGCTTTACACAGAAATTAATTCTAAAAAAGGATTCAGCTGTTTGCTTAGAATAATAGACAGTGTAGTACAGGTCTAATAATCTTAAGACTCTACAGTTTTACACTCAGAATTAATAATAAAAAGGATTAGTCTGTAGTTTTAGGATATTAAGGAGTGCATAAAAAGGTCAACTTAAAACTCTTCAGCCTTTCGCAGAGAATTAATTCTAAAGAGGGATGTAATCACAGTGCCTCCACAGAGGACTCCCGCTTACTCTCTTCCAGCAAGTCCAGAAGGGGGTCTCCTTCGTCTGTCCCCTCCCCATGACTACACACCTGCAAACACCATGTCAACCCTATTTGCATGTGGCTTCATCGTGTTGACATGGTACATCCTTTCTGTCTGTCTTCTGTCAGGTAACTCCACAATGTAGTTCATGTCATGTACCTTCCTAACCACTTTGCATGGTCCTGCCCACTCAGCTTGCAGCTTGTCTTTCCCGACTGAAATAAGGACCATGACTTCCTGACCACCATGTACATGCGAGCTCTGGCTCTGCGGTCGTACCACACTTTTTGTTTCTGTTGGGCAGCTGCTAGGTTGCTCTGGGCTGTCCCCATAAGCTCCTTCAGCCTTTCCCTGAACCTAAGGACATAATCCACAATGGGAGTTCCCTGGGTGGCATGCTTGCCTTCCCAGTCCTCCCAGATCAAGTCTAGGGGCCCACATACCTGGCATCCATATAAGAGTTCAAAGGGGAGAAATCCTGTCGACTCTTGGGGCACCTCCCTGTATGCAAACAACAGGTGGGGAAGGTATTTCTCCCAGTCTCTCCTATGCTGTTCAGCAAATGCCCAGAGCATTGACTTTAGGGTACCATAGAATCGTTCCACAAGTCCATTGGCTTGTGGGTGATACGGTGTTGTGCATCTCTGCACCACCCCACACTTCTCCCATAAACATTTCATTAGGTCTGACAAGAAGGAACCCCCTCGATAGGTGATAACCTCCTGTGGAAACCAACATGGGAGAAAATCCAAGTAAGGCATCTGCCACTTTGTTTGTCTCATTGAGGATTGGGCGACTGCCTCTGGGTAGCAGGCGGCATAATCCACCACAGTCAGGATGAATCTCTTCCCTGAGGAGCTGGCGGTATTTAAAGGCCCCACAATATCCATTCCCACCCTCTGGAATGGCTCCTCCACTATTGGGCAAGAGAATCAGGGTGGCTTGGGTTTTCTTGCCCGCCTTCCCTATTTCTTGGCACCGATGACAAGACCTGCCATACTCCTTCACCTGCTGGGTGAAGTTAGGCCAGTAGAAATTCTGGGCTAACTGCTACATAGTGCGCATGATTCCCAGATGATCAGACAAGGGAATATCATGTGCAATTTTGAGCAACTGCTCATGATACCCCTGGGGAATGACAAGCTGCCTGCCTAGCACCCATCTCTCTGTCTGTACTGCCTGAGTATACATAAGTCCATTTTCCCAATAAACCTTATGTCTGCCGTCACCTCCCTGTGTGCCATCTGAGTCTGCCCAAGCCCCTCAGCTTCTCTAAACTAGGGTCACTTCTCTGAGCAGCTGTGAACCCCTCACACATTCCCAAGGCATGGGACAGGTCCCCTTCAGTCACTAAACTAGGGTCCCTAGCACTAGTGTCAGGGCACTCAGGATCACTGTCAATCCCAACCCTCTGACAATGGGTCACCCCTCCCTCTTTGGAGTAACCTTCCATAGCTGTGTGGTCACTTCCTACCGGGGAAATTTCTACTCCCTCTTGATCAGTCTCCATATCAGGATACAGAGGCTGGGGAACCAGCCTCCCAGTGGTTTCCACAATTGCTTCTTTGGGGTTCAGGGAACTACAATTTTCCCTTGCCGCTTTGCTATGGGTAACTGCACATACCATCCCCTGTTGGAGATTGTTACCCCAGGATCACATCCACTGCTAATGTTTTGGCTACAGCCACCTGTTGCATAGTTCCCCCGTTTCACCCCAGTCTAAGAGAACACTAGTGAGGGGCAATGTTTTTGCCTCTCCAGTGAAGTCCTGTACAGTGACATATTTATTGGGTATAAGCTGACCAGACTCTACTAGATCCCCCTTTATCAAGGTCAAGGATGCCCCTGTGTCCCTTAACCATTGCGTCTGTACACCATTCACCATGAGTGGGTGCATGTGTTCCCCCATGTTCACTGGCATGCTTCCAGGGACACACAAACAACCTACTTCCTTTCTAGCACCCTGTTGTGCATTATTGCTCACCTTTTTGGGACACTGTCTGGCAATATGCCCAGTTTCTTTACACAACCAACATTCATTTCTTCTGTCAGAGAAATCTTTTCTCTGAAACCTGGGGCTAACTGGTTTCGGTGGAGGCAGTGAGGGTTTTAGCTGCCCTGAAAGCGCGCTTTTCCCTTTCTGCACTGCCACACCCACCCCATTCGCTCTCAGAGCAGGTTTGCTCTTGGCATAGCGGTCCGAGAGTTCAGCAGCCTCTTGCACAGCTTTGGGATCTCGGTCCTCTAGCCAGGTTTTTAGCTCTGCTGGGCAAGCCCAATAAAACTGTTCTAATAAAATCACATTTTCAGTTTTATCAACAGAGTTTGCCTCAATTCCTTTCCACCAACGTTTTAAAAACTGACATTGTTTCATGGCTAGCTCCCTGTAGTTCATATCAGAGCTTCTCCTGAGCTTACGGAATTTAGCTCTGTATGATTCAGCAGTTAATTCAAATGTTTTTAACAGTGCAGCTTTTAGTTTGCTGTAATTATTATTGTCCTCATTGTCCATTTGATCCAATGCATCCCGAGCTTTCCCGGTAAGTAGCAGGGATAGCTGGAAGCTCCAGGACTCTCTAGGAATTTTAGCCCAAATACAAACTTTTTCAAAAGAGTTTAAAGAGGCATCCATATCTTCCCCCTCTTTAAACTCGGGTATTAATTTGGAATTTAATTTGTAACCCAGTCTCTCTTCTCCTCTGCAGCTCACTGGCAGTCATGCTCCTCACGGTCTGCCTCCCTCTGTTGTCGCTCTGCCTCTCACTGTTCCCTCTCTGCCTCTCTGCATTCTCGCTCTGCCTCACGGTTCACCTCTCGCTTCTCTTGCTCTGCCTCTTGGTGTTCTTGCTCTCTCTTCTCCTGGAACTCCAGCTCCAACCTACTCAACTCAGTTTGCAGCCTGAGTACCTCTACATTCAGGATACTGGTGACCTACCCTGCTGCTGTGGCCCTTCACTGACAGTGACCCTGCTGTCATCCTCACTGGATCTGGACACAGCACTGGCCACTAGTCCTGCCACACTCAAGGTCTGGTCCCTTTCAGTCATGGTCTGTGACTTGCTGCTCTGGGTATCTGCTACCATCAGAGACACTCTGAGGCTCTGCTTTTGCTGTCACCTCAGAGGGACTCCTCTGTCCCACACAACTGCTTCAAGTAATCTACAGTGTGCCTGCTGTAGTCGGAAGCCATCTTTTCCCTGACTACGCTACTCTGACTTGCACTTTAGGAAAAAAATAAAATGGGTAGGAACTTAACTCATCGCCAAGTGATATATAGTTCTGTTTCCTTTTAAAATAAAACTCTGTCTTTTTCTTTCTTTGCAAGAGAGCTTATGGTCTCAAGCTGACAGAACAATAAAGCTTGTGATACCAAATTATGCCACCACTGCCAGCCAATCTGTCACAAACCCACTCAGCAGGTCAGGCCCTCTGCTCCCAAAGTGCCAACTTCCAAGACTTGAGACCAAAGGTTGATCTGAACTCACAAAACAGACAAGAAGGTTACCTTGTTTGGTTAAACTGTTCACAAGACTGTGCTCAGAAGTTGGCACTTTGGGAGTAGAGGCCTGACCTACTGATCAAGGTTTAAGAAAGACTTCAGTTGTCTCCTAGCACCCTATGGATCACCCAGGAGGGACAAGGTAACACATGGGAGGGACAGAGGTATGGTGGCAAGGGCTTCTAGATCTGGACTTGGTGGATGTGTGGCATACTGCCAACCTGGGCTCCTAGGAGTACACATACATTTTGAACCTTCAAATTTAGTATACTTTAGTCAATATTTAATAAAGAACAGAATACAACACAATAGAACACTGAGATGTGGGAGCAAAACAACTTGCACAATAGTAATAATGAGAGGTCCATAACAACTCCCAGTACTGCATGTGTGCAACAAAAGGACAACAAACAGCAGTATACAACACTGGAACATGATTACACAGAAGTACAGTAATTGAACAAACAGAAAAAAAAAATAATAAAAGGGGACAACCCATATCCCCTCCCATCCCCCTCCCACCCTCTGCATAAATCAACAGTATGTTTACAACCAAGAAAACAATCATGTAATAACCTGAGACACTGACAGACTTTACATTGGGTGACAGTGTGAAAAGAGGGAAAGAAAACCTAAAATATATGTATAGCCCTATAGTGATATAGTCAGTAATGCGTGGAGAGCGGCCCAAACCCTTTGATAGTACTTTACTCTTTTAGAAATGTTGGCTAGTAGGTTCTCTGCCAGCAAGGTGAAAAGGACCTCATGTAACCATTCCGTAAGGGTGGGGGTACTTTGATCCAGCCAATGGCAGACAATTCCTTTTGTAGCACATAAAGATACAATGGCCATGTGCTTCCATTGGTTACCTATTACAATGTCTCCATAATCCCCCAAAATGCATATTTCAGAATGAAAAGCATCAGAGAGGCCTAGAATGGGATCCAGCTTGGCCTTAATAGCTGACCAGAGATGGGCGGCATTGCTACATTCCCACAAAATATGAAATAAAGTGCCAGGTTGTACGCCACATCTAGAACATAAATTGGTTGGGAGTTTCCCCATTTTGTGGAGTTTAATCGGAGTGTGATATAAGTCATGAATTACTTGAAACTGTAAAAGGCAGTAGCGGTCCCATTTGATATCCTTATATAGCTGGGACCAAATTCATGGCCAAGTACGAGTAGGAGATGAGTTAGAGGGTATTACTTGGTCCCACATGTAGTGGGGGTGTCCTTCCATGTCACCTATAAAGTCTAGCAGTTGGTGATAAAAGAAGGAAATGAGATGAGAAGAAGGAGAACTCAAGATTGCTGAAAGGATCGGGCTGGCAAAGTACTGGTCCCAGGGTCCCAAGCCAAAATGTCGCAGGAGCATGTGAGATAGCTGGATATATTTAAAACAATAGGATGAGGGGAGGTCAAATTTGGTATGAGCTTCCTGAAAAGACAACAACTTATGATCATTTAATAGGTCACTAACCTTTGGTGCTGGGCTGTATGGCCAGAAGGTTGAGCTGAGGACCCGCCCTCCAATTTTAAAATTAGGGTTATGTAGTATGGGTTGTTAAACATCCCGTAAGAGAGAAGTGTGAGTGGTCGCACAAAGTTGTGAGTGTATCCAAACAGTTGCCATAAGAGGGGAATCACGCAGCTGTCTGGAAATATATTTAAGGGGAACATAAAGTAGGGATCTTAAGTCGATATTTTGTTGGGCACTTTTTGAACCTTCAAAAAATGTGGTCCAAACTTGACCATGTATTTGTCCCCTGTGTGTGGTATGCCAGGGCAATGTTGGCTGACAGTGACCCATTAGTGATATCAGATCACGCCATGGTATGGTTTGCAATAAGGACTTTAATACTGGATAGGAGGAAGCTGACCTGGTGGTTTCCTCACTGACGATTAGGATTTTCATACCTACCTTAGAGATCAATGGGGCCTGTATGTTGTTACTAATAACCCAAAAGCTCCATCATGTGCAGCCTTCTGGGAGGTTAGAAGGCTTCATTGCATATTCAGCCATTCAGAAGTGGAAGACGAAGAAAGAGAGAAAGACAGAGAGAGAATGTGAAACCAGCCAGAGAGGGATGCACTGCAACTACACCTTCCCTCCAATGTGCATTGATGGCGATTCCCTGGTCTGGAAGAACCATAGGAAAATTAGGGCTTTCTCTGCAGCAATATCACACGCTTTATTAGCCAAGCGTAACTGGAGCGTGAGCTCAAAGATCTGGAGTGATGATCCTATATAGACAATTTGAGGGAGTGTATGGGGCAACTTACACCCACTAGGGAAGCAATTAACTTACCATTAATGGATAAATGTAGAAACATAGACTTAGATGGCAGATAAGGACTGCTTGGCCCGCCCAGTCTGCCCATTCCCCCCTACCTACAGTATCACTGCAGACCCTAACTGATCTCTATCTCTTTCTCCCCTCTTCCTTTCCACTAAAATTCCCTTATGCCTATTCAATGCATTCTTGAACCCCACGACTGTTTTCACCCCAACCACCTCTGCTGGAAGACTGTTCCAGTCATCCACCACTCTTTCTATGAAGAAGAATTTCCTCACATCCCTTCTGAATCTACCCCCCTCTGACTTCATTGCCTGTCCCCTTATTCTTGAGCATCTTTTTCTCCGAAAAATACTCCCTTCCTGTACCTTATTTAGCCCTTTGAGCTCTATCATACCCCCTCTCCCTCCTCTCTTCCAGGTTATACATACTGAGGTCCTTTAGTGTCTCCTCATAGGGATTCTGATGCAGACCCTGCTCCATTTTAGTTGCCCTCCTCTGGCAGCCTCCTCTCTGTCTATGTCCTTCCAGAGATGTGGTCTCCAGAACTGGATACAGTACTCTTAAGTGTTTTTTTCACCAGCAATCTATACAGAGGCAACACCACTTCCCTCTTTCTTTAGTGATACACCTCCCTATGCACCTCAGCATCTCTCTATCCCTCCCAACTGATTTTTCACACTGCCTGGCCACCTTTAGGTCATCAGATATGGTTATCCCTAGGTCTCTTTCCTGTTTGATGGTCATAACTACCTCTCCACCCATTTTCTACTCCATTCTTGGGTTTCCGTGTCCCATGTGCATGATTTTGAACTTTTTAGATTTGAAACCCAGTTGTCATACCCTTGACTACTCCTCGAGTTTTCTCAGGTCTCTCCTCATTTTTTACACTGTCCCTGGAGTGTCCGCCCTATTGTAGATTTTGGCATCATCCACAAAGAAGCAGACCTTCCCTTCCAGCTCCTCTGCAATGTCACTTATAAAGATATTAAAGAAAACTGATCCCAGTACTGATCCATGAGGCACCCTACTGGTCACCCTCCCTTCTGCAGAGTGAATTCCATGTGCTTCCACCCTCTGTCACCTATCCCCTAACCAAGTCCTTAACCGATTTACCACCTTTGGACCTACCCCTAAGCTGCACAGCTTTCTTATGAGTCTCCTGTGAGGAACAGTGTCAACTGCCTTACTGAAGTCTAGGTAGGCCATGTTCACTGCTCTACCCTGATCTAATTCCCTGGTCACCCAGTCAAAGAAATCTGTCGGGTTCCTTTGCTACGACATCCCCCTTCTTGAATCCATGCTGCCTCGGGTCTTGTAATCCATTGGATACAAGATATTATACAATGGGGTATGAAAATCCTTTAACCTCATTGGTCAAAACCCATCACATGACCGTGGTATATCCTGTAACAACCCATGGCTGAGAAATGGCATTTATAAAAAACATTCTTAAAAGCATTTAAAATTTATTTTACACACATGGGTCCATTGTATAATCACAATAAGACACTCCAGGATGTGGGTTAATGGGGGATTTACCCACTTCTTGTGTGGTTAAGTCACTCGGTTGCGCCTCGTGACACACCACACAAGGCATGGATAAATCCTCTACTAACCCACACCCTGTCATGCCTTATTGCTTAATTTCACAATCATTTCCTTCAGCAGTGATTCCGTTAACTTCCCCACCACCAATGTCAGGCTGACTGGCTTATAGTTGCCAGCCTTCTCCCTGCTACCACTTTTGTGAAGTAGGACTATATCTGCCCTTCTCCAGTCCTCTGGAACCACCCCTCTTTCCAGTCAGTTGTTAAATAGGACTGTCAGAGGTGCAGCCAGTACATGCAAGGTTCTCTATCTTCTGTACCTGTCTGTGGCTGTTAGAATGGAAGAATAAGCCATGGATGCTCCTAGCCTGGCTGGCCAAGGGAAGGTGCAGCTCTACAATTGTCACTGCTATGAGGGTCTCCACTGGGAAATTTGGGAGTGAAATCAAGTGCATAAAACAGATCTTTGCATCTTTGTGTAAAGGGCTCTATACATTTGAATGCCGAATTACAATTCCTAGAGGTGCTGGAATTTTTGAACAAGGTGACATTCCCAAAGCTACAGGAAGCAGAACTGGGAATGTTGGGGTCCCTGATCTTGCCTAAAGAGATTCTTGAGGCCATGCAGTCACTCAAAAGGTGGAAGGCCAGTGGGACAAATGGGCTGACAGCACAGTACTATAAGGAGGCAGGGAAGGCAGTATGGCAGAATGCCTTAAAGGGATGTTTGCAGAGGCAAGGAAGAGGGAGCACAATCCCAGTTACACAACAAATATTTGTATCATTCCTATAAAGGAAAGTACCCATTCAATGCATCTTTTCACCCATATTGCTTTTAAATTGTGACCTGAAAAGTCTAGCCAAAATTCTGGCAAGGTAGCTCGAATTGTTGGTACTAGAATTGATACACCCAGACCAAATGGTGTTTTGATTAAGAGTGTCTCTCTTATAATAGTTTATGCCCACTGTTGAAAGTAGTACATTAGGGATCACAGCATCTTGGATCAACTTTTGTGGTGATCATGGATGCCAAAAAGGCATTTATTTGCATCCAGTGGGACTCTGACTTTAAAGTGCTGCACTGTTTTCAACAGGATTAGATACTTACAGACCTAGTAAAACTCCTGTATGTAGCACCCACAACTAGGGTCGTGGTTAACAGCCAGGTCTCAGAAGAACTTGCTCTGTGACACAGTGTGAGGCAGGGGTTCTCCCCTCTCCCTGCTACTCTTCACTTTGGCTATAGAGCCGCTGGCAATTAAAATAGGGGAGCAGGTAGAGATTGCTGGGGTGCCATAGGTTCAGAGTAGCAGCATAAGATAACTTTGTATGCTGATGACACACTGCTGTATATTACTAATCCGACAACTTCTATAACAGTATCAATATGGACAGTAGAGGGGTTTGCATACTTTTCAGGGTGTAAGCTCAATTTAGTGAAATCAGAGCTACGGAAGATGGGAAAAGAGCCTAGCCCACCTTGCCCTGAGATGTATCACGAGGGAAGTGAAAAGAAGTATTATTTACTTGGGAATCTGGGTTAGTGGGAATTTAGGGGACATGTAGAAACTGAACTATATGCCAGAAAACAAGCAAGTTCCCAGTGCTCAGGTCTCTCAGTAAGACCTGTCAACACAGTGCTACTAGCACAGTTAAAGCTTAAACCAATGTATATTTTGGGTGCACTGCAGTACACCACACAGCTAGGCACACACACTGAAAAAGAAGATGCTTAACCACTGAAGGTTCAGTCCTACCTTTCACTTGTAGGTACAGCAGCCTTTTTTATTTAATTTCAGCATTAATCTTTGTCATTTAATCCACAAGAATTTCTCTGTAGCGACATCATTGTTTACTCTTAGGTATTCACATGGCCATAAAAACAGATGTGGGAAGCGTGCACCCATGAATTATACCACACTGCTTGCCGCTAACAATTGGCGTAAGCCTTTCAGCAAAGCTGAACTCTGTGCCACTTCTGGTTGATTTAGAAAGATGGAGGTCCTCCCATTTTGTGTTTGGTCATATTAACCTCATCAAGATGAACGCCCTACCTAGAATTTTATACCTTCTGCAGATGACATATATGGGCCTTACCAAAGGTGAATATTTCAAGACTCAAACCAGGCTGCTCCAAGTTTATATGGTAGCAGAAGCAGCCAGTAGCTAGCCTATCCCTACTGAAGGGGAAGTATCCAAGGGGGGGCTTTGAATTCCCCAATGTTAAAGGATATCTCAAGAGACTGGGTGGCATGGAAGTCTAGCGCAAGCTGGCTTGACTGAGAAGGAGACTGCCTCCCCTTCCATTGTAGGCATATTGGGGACTGTAACAGGGAGATCCTGCCACTCTTGAGGACTGACCGTTTCTTAAATCTGTTGCGACAGTTCTTCTATTTCTTAGCCTAATCTATCCTTTACAATTTCTAGTCCATATGGGAGCTCCTCCCCTTTCTTGACTATGTTATAGTGTCCTCTTTAGTTTTCCTTTTCCCTCTCAGGTCCTTGTGTAAGGACGTTATTGTGGTGATCTTTGAGCTAATGTAAAACAACAGTCTGTGTTCCTCACTGTTGGATTTAGTATGCAATAGCACTATGTCATAAAATACCTCGAGGTATAAAAATTAAGTTACCAGGGTAGAGATATCAGAAACCCCCCGTTGTGCTATTTTAATTGCATGTAAATTGCAGATTGTTTGAGAGGCCCTTTGGCATCGTGTATTCCTGCTTTAAGCTGAACCAGCCTAAAATTTCATGGTGATTTGCATATGCATCCCATGATAATATTTTATTTATTGAAATGTTTCACCATGAAGGCACACTGAACAACAAGTTGCTCATCTCCTGGTGCAACCTGATGCTTTGCATTATGGGGGTATGTATGATGTTGTGTTTATTTGAAATGTGGCTTTATTGCCACTGCCCTTTGGGATAACCCTTACTTCAGTGCATCTGCACTGAGGTTCTTTGTCTTTAGCTTGTTTTGGGGTTTTTCATTTTTGAGCTCCCCATCACCCAAACACACAAGACCAACATAGGGGATGAATTAATTTTCACTAAAGAGATAGATCAGTAGATCAGTGGGTGCTGACCAAGTGCAGAGAAAGGACCTGCATAGTCTGTTACTGCAAACTGATGTATTGAAGAGGGATATGCCATTGCTTAAGGTTGTTCCCTCTGTTTTAAATAAACATCACACAGAGATTGTGTGCTGAACCTGAAGTTCTGTGTCTGGTTCATCAGTTATCCCACAACTCCTCCACAGGGACCAGGGAGAACAAGAGTCAGCAAGGTACTCACACACCAAAATCCCTAGTTAAAAGTACTTTGGAGGAAGGAGGGCTTCAGAGAAGTACTGGGGCAATGAATTAAGCCACTCTTTTTATGCAGCGACATACCCCAGACTTCCTACATGGACTGGAGGATAGGGGGATTCGTGTACTAGGTAAGTAGTGGCGCCCAATGAATTGGGGACCTGCTCTTTTCTGATGGAATTTGGCCCTTTACAAAGATTAAAGAAAAATGGAGAATAGTAACCCACTATCACTATTTTCAAGGTCTGACTATCTATACAATATAGGGCATGGGGCCCCCACTGAGTCCTTAATTTTCCCACTGGAGCAGTCCATATTAAATCAATGTCTTGGTACTGGTAGCATGATTATCATAGTAGTGGGCCAGAACAGGACTTAGAAATCTGGCCTGTCATGTCAGATTAGAAGGCAGTGGGAGAGGGATCTGGGTCTACAGATAACAGAGGAGAAATAGGCCATGTTGTGCATCTTGCAGATGGTCCTCCTGGCATGTCATAAATACAAAGAACTGCAATTTGCTTTCATTACTCTATGTTCCCCCCCTCCCGGCATGGTGCATACGTTTCACAAAAATGGCTAATCAATATGCAGAAGTGCAATAAGGCAGTGGGTATAGACTATACTTTCATGATTGCTGGGACTTTAGGGTCCTGTGGCCCTTTTGGTCACATGAAATTTCAAGAATATATAATAGACCTATAGCTGACATTCCATTTACATTCATACATACATACATTCATATATACATAATAGTGTCAGCAGATAAGGACCTACATGGCCCACCTAGCCTGCCAAGTATCCCCCCTCTACTGAGCCCCCCTCATCCCCAGACCTTACTCATTCCCCCTTCCCTCCCAGGATACCCATGTGCCTATCCTATGCATGCTTAAAACCTAAAACCATCTGGGCCACAATTACCTCTTCCAGTAGGTCATTCCAAGCATCTACCACCCTCTCCATGAAATAGTACTTCCTCACATTACTCTTAAACTGTCCACCCTCCAACTTCCTACTATTTCCCCTGGTTGCTGAACATCCATTCATTACAAATAGGTTCCCCCTGGTGTTCTGTTTATACCTTTTAGATATTTGAACATCTCAATCATATCCCCTATGTCTCTCCAATGCTTCTGAGGGGTAGAGGAGGGAGATGGGGAGAAGTGGTCCCCACATACAAGAAGTATTCACATCATGCAAGTTATGGCCCTGCATTGTATTCAAAACACCCAGGTTTCCAAGGTTACACCTAACATGTCACAGTGGAAAGAGATACTGATGAACTACCTCTGCAAAGGTTCACATATGAGTTAAGAGGAGGGTGGAAAAATGTGAAAGAGTGCAGGGTGGCATTTCTTGACTCTTGCCACTAACAGAGACCCTTATAATTAGAAATAGCATTCTATGAAACAGATGAGACAGTGTGCAATAGGAATCTAATATGTACATTTGGTGTATGCCAGCTAACTAATTTTGAGTGCAGAATGAATTAACTGTATTAAATATTGTCCCAGTTGTTACCCTACCTGTTCAGTCTTTGATTTGTATGAACACAAAAAACCAACAAAAATATTATTTTACAAAAAGGATTCTATGGTCTGAAAGGATTAAAATTCCCCAATATCTTATTTGCAGTCCAGGCAGGTGTATTGTGACTGAGGCCAGTGTGAATTTACGTAAATCAGCCCTCTGCTGGGTCTGAGTGTGCGAGTGAGGCATGCTTGTAAACTGCTGCTTCTAAGCACAGTGGAATCAGGGCTGCCAGCGGTGCAGGAGGTAAATTATTGATAGGACACGTCAGCGGCATGAGGGCTTTGAAGCAGACAAGCCTCAAGCAGCTGAACTGTAATAAATCTCCTGAAATTAGTTATCGCTGTAACAGATCCCCTTGGGTAGGGATGGGAGACAAGTGATGGAGGAGGGAGAACTGATGGCCAACACTTAAACCCATGCATTTTAATGCACTCCCAGTGCCATGTTTGTTAACATTAATGAGTTATCCTGTTCTTTTTAGCTTCATTTAAAAAAAACATATTGAAGGCTGGTTGTCCTCTTTCAACCTGGGACAAATTTCCCTCTTAATTATCATAAGCATCCTAAACTGCAACCCGCCTGACTAAATAAAAACTCTGAAACTGTCATAGAAGAAGTATTGAGGACCAGCCCAGTGACTCGGTGTCAGTGTTTGTTTTACTTTATTTAGATATTAGTGACTTTTAGGCACTCTGAGCCAAGGCTTGTTTCCAGGCACAGCCAGGAGAGGGGCAAAAATGGGGGAGAGGCTGCAGAGCAAACAGCAAGGCACTATATTGCAGTGTTAACAATATTTTGTAAAAGTTTAGTACAGTTTATAATATAATATATACTGTATAGTACAGTATATAATATAAACTTGTAGTATAATACCAGTAAGCAATAAGACACAACAAGACATTCATTGTCTGTGGTAAATGTATGTCCAGGTGTGTAATGAGGCATGGGATGCTTGTACCGAGTACGTTTAGCACCTGGAAGTACATTAAATGTAGATGATGACCAATCTGCAGTGTCTTATTGTGCTTATAAAATGGGCAAACTGGAAAGCGATTAAAAAATGGCACCTGATTTTTATTAAAACAAACATTTTCTTTTGGAAAGTAACTAGTAAAAGTAGTCCATCCCACCAGTCAATCATCGTTGTTTCCACACATTTGCTCTATAGGTGCTTGAGTTTGATGGAATACAGGAATTCAAAGTGGCAGAATTCCTCTGGCAGTATGTTTACCCCCTCACATGTACAACAGAAGGCCTTATATGGTGCCACAGTCTCACTTTTATCTGCAGCAGGGCAGGTAGTAGAAATTGCCCTGGCAAGTTGGTAAGGTTAGGGCAGGCATTTTTCATGGTCACCAATGAAACAAAAGTGATAAAACATTTGAATAGTACTTCATTTTATAATTTATGTAGGGAGGAAGATATTGTGAGATGAAAGAATGTTTAATTATTTACTCTTTAACCTAAAGGATTTTTACTTTTTGAAGGCCTTATTAAAGGTTTTCAGTGAGTAAAGGTGGCAGCCATGTTTGTTATGGCAATCACAGAGCAGCAAAATGGGTTGTGAATTCTGTAAGTAATTGGCCCAAATTTCATATCCCACTGCCTGAACTCATCCCAACCTGTGCATTTCTGGAGGACTAACATATGGGTCTCAGAATTTATTTAGTCAATATGGGTCTCAGATCTTATTTAGCTAATCAGGAAACAGGAAATTTCAAACTCATTTTATTATATACAGTAATATGAACAGTGCAGTATAATGATAAAAATAGTATAATAAAATACAAACAAATGTAATCAGCACAGTCTAAAAATAAAAACAGTACACTATCGTAGCATGTCATATCATATATCATATCATAAAAAACAGTATAGTGATCTTTCCAGAAACTTCCGCTGGTGCCACCTACATGGGTATAGCCTAATCAGAGAGCTCTGGGCGACACCTCAAGTAAATCTAAAATAATCCTCTTGCATCGCTATATATTTTCAACAAAAGTGCAGCTGCATTTTCTGTCGAAATGGCAAGGAGACCTCCGAGGCAAAAAGAATACAAAAATAAGGGGGCAAGACCGAAATTTAAACTACTTTCAATCGGAGCAGCAATGGAGGGCCCAACCATAAGTGCCTGGCCTGACAATATAGAAGAGAACGAGTCAGAAATAGAAGAAACTGAGGAAATAGATCAACCAAATACTGCCCGAGCTATCCAACAAATACTGAAAACAGTTAGCAAACTTGAGATGGCATTCTCATACACCTCAAAAGTGATCTCAAAAGCATAGATCAGAAAGTGCTGCAGAATGAGACAAAAATCACACAGATCACGGAGGCACAGGAATCTACCGACCAAGTCCTAATGTACCTACATCGGAGGGACAGGTTAGTTCAGGAGCGTTTGGAAGACGCTGAAAACAGAGCCAGAAGAAATCATTTTAGACTTTATGGAATTAAGAAAGGGGTGGAAGAAGGCTATGCGACTGGCCCTGACTTCATTAAACATGTGCTGCACTCCACACTCTCCATATCCTCGGATCTAACACTTGATATGGAGAGGGCACATCGATCGCTGGGGCAAAAATTTGCAGACCCAAATGCTCTCCCTAGGTCCTGGATAATAAAGATGCTAAGATACCAGGAAAAAGAATACATTTTGCAGGAGGCGTGGTACCAGAAATCCCTTACCTATGTCGAAGTCCAAATTTTCTTCAACCAGGACCATTCAGCAGAACTCCAAGCTAAAAGAAATATGGTGAGAGCAGTAGTAAGAATTAAAGGAAAAACAGATTAAATCCCAGCTAATGTTCCCAGCAAGCTAAACTCCACCCTCATATCTTCTAAATGTTATTTGTTTCCATGTCAATGGACAACTCTTTTCATGTAGCTATTGGGATGTATGCAAATGTTTTCGTTTGTTTTACAGTTCATACTAGGCCCTGTGACCGCCTGGGAGTCTCCATTTCATGGTTGTTGAAATTGCATTGTCCCTGAGGGCTTCATTATCATATGAGAACATGATGCGAGAGCACCCATTTATACCATGTATCTTTATGCTGAAAGAACAAATACCCTGCAAAAACTCTCTGGAAACTCATAAAGTGAGGAAAGTTTAAAGGCAAAAAATCTGCATTATAACTCAGACAGTTTGCAAAGCTCATTGAAGGTAAATGTGGTATTCCATACCTTTTTGCAGCTTGTTTCTTTTAAGACTAATTAAGCAGGCAGGCATACTGGGAAGTTTAAAGAGTGATTACGCATCATGTTCTCATATGCTAATTCAGCTCTCAGGCACAATGAGATTTCAACAACCATGAAATGGAGAATCCTGGGTCAGTCACAGTGCCTAGTATGAACTGTAAAAACAGACTAAAACATTTGCATACATCCTTAACAGATACATGAAAAGAGTTGTCAATTGACATGGAAACAAATAACATTTAGAAGATATGAAGGTGGAGTTTTCCTTTAAAGAAAACACAACGGAAGGAACTAAAGTCTACAATTCACTGGGTGAAACCATGCCATTTCTGAGGGAACACCAGGTCACACTTCTGGATCTTACAATGGAAGTGCTAGAGAAAAGTTAACGCTGGAATCTGGAATGTCAGTGCAAAGGGAAGAAACAAAATCCTCCGTGGCAGCCACCTCACACTGGATGTTGCTAGATTAGCGAAGAAAGTGGCTAAAGACTCTAAGTTACAGATGTCGATGGGGCACCATCCTAGCATGGAGGACTGATTGGGAACCTCTGTAAGTGGGCAAAGATGGCTTGCTTTTCTCCTCTCGAGCTCCTCCTTATCTGTCATTTTGGAGGGGGGCAGTGATGATATAGGGAGAGTGACTTTCAGGACATTGGCACTAGATGCAAGAGACTTAAAGGTTGTCAGAATACCTCTACATTGCCCTAATAGGGGAACTTTTTCATTTTTTTATGCTCTAATCACAATCTCTTAGTTTTTAACCCTATTTGGTTAAAGCAAATGACAATTGTCAGAGAGAGCGGTGGAAGTTAAAGGAACCGAGGTGTCATCCGGAAGGAGAGTAGGGGGCGCAACAGGTAGAGAGTTACCGTAACTCTCAGAAACAGGCCTGGGGAGGATGTAGTTGATGAATTAACCAGCTATAGTACTTGGTCTGGTTCTCAGGGAAACAACACGGGAAAATAATTGGCTTTAACCTTGTGAGGCAAAGCTATTCACCTTAGAAGCACACTTGAATGGGAAGGAAAATGAGTAGGTTGAAATATTTTTACAGAATGTTAATTGTTGAAATATGTGTTGTGGTCCATGTTTGGACTACAGTGTATATTATATTTGCTGGTAAAATAGAAGCTACTAATAATGAAGGGACAAGAGAGAAACACAGGAAAGGATTTGTTGAAGGGTGATACATGGGCAGACTGTTCTATGTGAAAGATGGCTGAGATTCAAATTATTTCCTATAATGTGAAGGTCATACATTCCCTATCAAATGAACCAGGCTGCTGTCAGAACTAAAGAAACTAAGCTGCAAGGTAGGCGTTTACATGAAAGCGCATCTCACAGAAGATTAGCATTTAAAGCTCAGAAGAAGTTGGTGGGGCAGGTTGAAGCAGCCCCTCCAGCAATAGTAAGAAAGCAGGGGTTGCAATCTTATTTAGAAAGGGCAGTGCTTTAAAAAGTACAACAGTGGAAAAAGATGACGAGGGGCACTTTATCAGAGTATCTGCAGAATACCAAGGGGAGGTGCTCCGCTTCGTAACTATCTACACCCCCACTGCAGAGCATGCACCCTTTTTATGTAAGGTCTTTCAAAAGATTGCAGATTTACTTCAAGGGCAAATCATTCTGGGGGATGGGGGGACTTCAACATTGCTCCGAATGCAGTCCTGGACAGAACTGCACGGACACAAACTCAGCACAGAAAAGCAACTCAGATTCTGGGGGACATGACTAAAGAACTTGGTTTGAGGGACATTTGGAGAGATCAGCATGCTGGAGAAAGGGATTATACTTTTTATTCAAATCCACATGCCTCGTATTCGAGGATAGACCTTTTTTACATGCAGCAAAGTAAGATGCATACTTTTAAACAATCTAAGATCCACCAGATAACCCTGTCAGATCACGCTCCCATCTCAATCAGTTTACAACTACTGAAGGGCCAAAAAAATCAGTATGGAGGCTAAACGTCTCATTATTAAATGATAAACATTTTGTGAATCAATTGGCAGATAAAATTCAAGCAATCTATGACATCAACATACAGCAGGGCTGGTCACAAATATCTACATGGGAGGCTTTAAAATTAATCATACGAGGGGAGATAATTAGTTATGCCTCAGCAAAGAAAATGTTGACCTTTTAACATACAACAAACTGTTACAGGAACTTAAAAACTGAGGAGCAACATAAAAAAATCCAAATAACCAAAAGCTGTTTCAAAAATTGATTAGGGCTAGAAAGCCCTAACACTACACAAAAGTAAAAAGTGGAGGAAACCTCAGGTTCTGTAATCAGAAATATCATGAAACGGGGATAGGTCATAAGGCTGCTTGCTTTTAGGCTAAAAAAACAAACAAGCGGACAGACCAGTACCCAAACTGAATAACAACAAAGAACCTACAAAACCATGGGTTAAACCAGAGGAAATTGCAGACCAATTTAGACATTATTATAAACAGTTATACCAAAGAGAAAATCAGACAGCAAACATAACTCAAGCTACCAGGAATTTCTGGGAAAATATAAACTGCCCAAATTAGGGAGGCGATATGGGGAGGATCTGGGTAGAAGCATAACAGAAGCTGAAGTGTGCTTTACAATATGATCCCTCCAAACAGGGAAAGCCCCGGGGCCAGATGGATTCTGCTCAGTTTTTTACAAAATAATCATCAACACACTAGTCCCCATCCTTGCCCAGGTCTATAACACCTGTAACAAGGACAACAAAGCCCCAAAATCATAGCAAGAAGCTATCATAACCACAATTACCAAACCAGGTAAATCACTAAATACGTGCAAAGCATACCATCCTATATCCCTCCTAAATCAGGCCCTGAAAATCCTCACAAAAATTTTGGCCAATAGTCTACAGGAATATATTGAACACCTTATCCACCCAGATCAAACAGGGATTTATTCCTAATAGACAACTAACATCCACTATTAGAAAACTCCTAAATATTATAAAATATAAAACATCAAAAGTTAGCTCTTTTTATAGATGCAGAAAAAGCCTTTGATAAGCTAGACTGGGAGTATTTATTCACAGTCATGGAACACCTGGGAGTGGGAGGGGGGGATATCCTTAAATGAGTTCAGCTATCCTACCTCCAGCCTACAGCCAAAATTAAAGTGAACAGGACCCTTTTGGAATCCTTCAATATTAAGAGGGGAACTAGACAAGGTTGCCCATTGCCCCCTCTGTTATTTGCCTTGAGTTTGGAACCCCTAGCAGCAGCTATCAGGCAGAATGAAAACATTAAGGGCATTAGGGTGGGATTACAAATCTGTAAAGTGTCTTTATATGTGGATGATATGCTTGTTTATTTGGATGAATATCATACCTCTATGCCCCATCTGCTTCAGCTTCTCTCTCAGTATCGAGATATCTCTGGGTTTCAGGTGAACACAGATAAATCAGAGGCTTTGATGCTGGGGAGAGGAGTGATAAAGGAGGAGGGGAGTGGCATTCCCTTTAAATGGGTAACAGGAAAATTTGATATCATGGTATCAGGATCCCCACGAATATATCCCAGCTATACCAGATTAATTATGGTAGACTGTGGAAACAGATATTTGAGGATCTTAAGAGGTGGAATTTGCTCCCTCTCTCCTTTTCAAGCAGGATTGAAATGATCAAACAAAATGTCCTTCCCAGACTGCTCTTCCTCTTCTCCACCCTACCAATCACGATGCCACAGTCAGATTGAAGGAGTGCACAAAGGAAGATTTCCTTTTTCTTATGGGCAGGGAAGCGGCCTCGAATAAGAAAAACGTGTTTAATAGTCCCTAAGGAGATGGGGGGTTGAGGTCTGCCAAATCTATATAACTATTATCTGGCAGCTCAAGTTGGACCACTCATAAAGCTGCTAGCACATCCCAATGAGGGCACCTGGTGGTCACTGTAAGAGAATGCCCACCCCAGAATTCCAGTAGGAATACTTACTCTGGATTAACTCTTCCAAAGAGTTAGGACAGATTAGAAATTGTTGAATAAAACACGTTACAGTGCTGGCTTAAGGTCCGAGCACATTGGGAATACTCATATAGAGTGTGGGCATATATACCACTTAAATATCTCCCAGTCTTTCCCCTACAAAAGCCAGATAAATGCTTTGCAACATGGGAACTACTAGGATTGAAATACATTACTCAATTTATACAACAGGGTACAGTGTTAGACTACAGAACCCTACAGGACCAATATAATCTACCCCACAAAGATTGTTATAGGTTCCTACAATGTAGGCATTATATAAGAAAAGAGATGGACATAAAGTTGCTGGATTCATCACCGGTAGAAATGATCCAAGCAGTTAATACCAGAGTGAGACAACAGAATACTAAACAGCTTATCTCATGTGTATATAAAAGCTTACAGCGGGGTGGGGTTGGGGGGAGCTTAGTCATACAGGCCATACAAAGCAAATGAGAAACAGAAGTGAATATTGATTTTGAGGAGGAGGAATGGCTAAAAATTTGGAAGGACACTCACCATACCACCTCCTCAGCAATATGGTGAGAATATAGGTGGAAGGTAACAGGAAGATTTTTACCACCCCAATAATAACATAACATTAAGGTAACAATAGGTCAGATAGATGTTAATGAAACTGTAGCTAGGAACACACTTTCATATTTTTTGGGAGTGTCCAAAACTCATCATTTACTAGCAGGAATTGGCCCAGATATTGAGGGAGATGCTAAACCTGCAACACCCTTTTGGATTTAAGCAACTGGTGCTGGGTCTAACTCCAAAAGAACTAAGACCTGAAACCCACAGATACTTAGTGTGGTATCAAAGGTTATCACTCAAAACTTGTTGAATGTAGGGACCCCAAAGAGTGGAACAATGGTGGAACAATGTGAGGAAGATCAGGACAATGGAAAGCAGTCCACGGCTAGACTGAGGTTGGGGGTACAGAAGTATAATATGTGGTGGAATCCTTACTTCCTTTATGTTAATAAAATGCAGGGAACCCCATACTTGGACCAGATATTACTGGATTAAAGGGAGAAGAAATATGGACCCACACCCCCTTCCCATCTAGCTCTGGGATCCTCCATGCGCCTTGATCACCCTCTTATGTGATATTCTCCAGGAGAGAGTAGTTATGAGCAATGCAGTGTATAAGAGGAAATATTTCTGACATTATGCTTGTTAATGTTTTTGGCCCTTCAACTTATAGTTAACATGGTGGGAAAATGACAGCAAACTTGGCAGCCCATACTGTATTTATTGAGTTAAATTTTAGATTAATAGTTTATTGTTATGAAGTGCTTCCTCTTTATTTACTGAGTAAATTATCAAAGAAATATTAACTTCAACCAGATAAAGAAAGTATAATGAGAGCAAAATAAATATGTTGAAATGTATAGCATGTGCTTTCCAGTAGTGAGGGAAGAATCCTTATGAAGCAAGAAGTTCCAGGGTTTCTCTGGACCGGGGTACAGATGTCTGGAGCCTGAAGAAAATGTCTACAGAGATTGGACTTCTCCTAAGGGAATGAATTAAGCAAAAAGTCATGAAGTTACTAATCACAACAGTATCTACAAGACTTTAAAACCAAACAAAACATTGAGGACTTATAAAGACTGAAATTAATATTCTGTGTGCTATATGTATTGATGGGCTTGTATATGTGAACTTGAATAGTTCTCAATTATCTTAATAAAATTCATTGTGTTTGTGGGAAAGTTTCTGCTGTTAAAACTAATTCATGCTGATGTACCGCGTTAAGCTGCCTGATTGCCTTAGAGTTTTATGGTGTTGTTCTGTAAACTGCAAATTGTGACTGTCTCCTGCCCTCTGAAATCTCCCTTGCTGGCTCTCTCCTTCTCTCTCTCTCTCTAAGCCGTACTTCTGCATTCCTCTCTCTCTCTCTCCCTCTCGCTCTCTCTGTTTTCCGCAGAAACTCTGCCACAGCGTGAACCGCTGTGCTCTTTCTACCCCCCCAGCTCCTGTCCCTCCACACCAGCTATAGCCACTCGAGCGCAGACTTGAATTTCTTCTCACCTCAACCTCTGAGCTCTCTACCCTCTCCCTGCTGTGACTCGGTCCTCCTGCTTCTCAATCTGCACCTCGGCTCCTTTGTCTAACAGCCCCACCCCGTGATTCCAACACTCTTTCCATCCTTAATCCCTTTATCACCCCCCCGCTGACGGGCTGCCACCAGCCTCCCACCCACAATCCTTCAATCTTTGGTGGACTTATAATAACCCTCCTCTCCTCTCTTGCCCCTAGGTTCACTGATTGAATTTTTGGTGCCACTGCCAAAAGTGGCATCTTACGGCCGCCTGCTGACTCCTGCCTATCCTTGAGCCATCTCTGTGGAACCCAGTGGTGGGCCCCTCTCATCAGGATCCTCAGTGGATGCCCTCTGTGCCCAATCACAAGCAGTGCACAACAGCTGCCTTTGCAGACTCTTTCCCAATAACTGGCCTCCTTCGCTGGAACCCATCAGCGGATCCTCTCCTCAAGTACGAGCACCAATTGTTAGGAAGATCCCCTTTCTTGTGGCTGTGCTCCGATTGGTGCGGTGCTGATCACTGATGCACAGTGATTGGCTAGGACATTCTCCTCTCACCAGAGCCATTGGTGGGGCACTCAGACTGCTATTTTTCTAACTCCCACAGCTTTTCAGTTAGGCAGGCTTGGGAGAAGTGTGTAATATTTTGTCCCACCCCCCCACCACCGCCTCCCAGGCCTCCATTAAATACTCTCTCGTCCCTCCCACTTTTGACCTATACACCTATCTGCTCAGCACCCCTGTCCTCAACCAATTGCATCTGTCCTCACCCTTAACTTTCTCTTACCTCTCTCTCTCTCTCCCCAAGTACTTCTGCCTCCTTCTCTCCCTTAACCATGGTGGCTTCAAGCTGAGGCCAACACTATTAGTTGTTGCATTTATATTACTGATCTGCCCCAATGGGCAAGAGGTTGCATCCTCCTACCCCAACTGCCAGCTAATGCAAACCACTGCTCTGCACTACACTCCTGGCATGATAACAGGGATCCATTATAATAATCCCTTGAACCACTGCTTTTGTACTATGGCTTACTCCTTATCTCCTGCAGCCCCATACGTCTGGCACACCGTGTTACCTACTGACTGTGGCAGCCCGCTGCAATAAGGCTAGACAACCCCTGCAGTGGTGTGCCAAGACATACAGACGCCTAACAAGCAAGTAAGCCTTCAAAATTATTAAAACCTCTCTCCTGAGAATTATATTTATACTGCTACTCCTATCTGGATATGTACACCCAAATCCAGGACCGCATGGACCAACTACCTACCCTCAGAACAAAGCAACGGGATCCCTCGCCCTAGCATCCATTAATGTCTGTAGTCTTCTTAGCAAACTCGACAATCTCCAAACCTGGATCCAACAACACAATCCTGACATCCTCTCGGTAGTTGAAACATGGCTCTCCCCAAGATCCCTGACTCTGCGGTAGCAATTCAGGAAACTCAATCTTCAGGATGGACAGGATCTTGAAGTGGGCGGTGGCTGTGCCAATTACTTAAAAGACTCTCTCATGGGACCGCTATCCAAGTTCCAAACCCAGACTCATTGTCCCAGGTCCTCGCTATCAGAGTTCTTCTAGGGCTCACAATAAAATATTACTGTATTCTCTGTATATATACCCCTAAACACCAGGATACTGGCTTCAACAACTTAACGGAATGCCTCAATGGACTGCGCCATAATATGGAGATCATAATAATGGGGACTTCAATATCAGCTGGCTTGCACTGATGCCTGCAGCTATAAGGATTCTATCACAGCACAGCACCTCACTCAGCTGGTCCCCTCTCCTAGTAGAAACAACTACAGAACAGGGTCCAGCACCTTAATAGACTGGATACTATCAAATCGCCCTGACAGAATTACCAAAGTGTCTGTCCTCCCAGACTCGATAGCGACCACTCACCTGTGATCTGCTCATGGCTACCTAAAATCACTAAGCCTCCTCTGAAAATCATTTACACTAGGGTTATCAAACATGGACACCACACCAGCTAAAATCTCATCTAAGTAGGCTTGATTGGTCTAAAATTGACTCTCTTAAGGATGTCAACAAAGCGCTGGAACTGTTCATCAGACTCTTCACTATAGCCTGTGACATCTATGCACCACTGGTCAAGAAGAAAGTTAAAGGCGTATCAAACCCATGGATTAACTCTGAACTTGTAGCACAACTAAAACCCAGGGACCACCTCTGGCAGTGTGCCAGAGCCACAGGAGCTAAAAGGACATCCAGCGCTACAGAGCAGCAAGAAATAGCTGTACCGGTCTATTCAGAATGCCAAACGCAAACACTTTAGAGAGGCACTCTTCAACTCCTGGGGAGATGTGGAAAAAATTCTGGAATAACCTGAAGGTCCTTACGGGGAAGAGGTTGTCACCGCCAACTATGTTCAACATTGATGGTACACCCATGCTCGACCCTCACGATCTCTAACACATTCAACAATGCATTCTGTAACCTGAGCAGCGCCCCACCACCTGATTTCTTCTATGTCCCCACTCAGCTCCACCCAATATCGTCATCCCAAGCACACTCTACCCCACAGTTCTTCTTCCAAGAGGTCCCAATGCACCTAGCCAGAACCTACATACACAAGGCCATCAGCAAAACTGGCTACAGTGGTGACTCCCTTGACCTAAAGCTGCTTTCACTAGTTCTTGATGAGCTCCTTGAACCCCTGACAAAGATACTTAACCTTTCCCTAAGCCTGGGTCAATTCCCATCACTCTGGAAACAGGCAACCATCACACCAGTGTACAAAAATGGAGACAAGATGATACACATCAACTACAGGCCCATCTCCATCCTCCCCCACTTATCCAAAGCTCTGGAATGAATAGTCTCTGATCAACTCGTGGAGTTCCTGGATAAGTATGAAATCCTCTGCCCAGAGCAACATGGTTTCTGGAAGGGTCATAGCACCACCATGGCACTGCTAGAGTTCACCAGTTTCCTCCATGACACCATTGACCAAGGCACGTGTGGAGGGTGGTATTCATTGATCTAACAAAGGCCTTTGACACGTTAACCACCTGCTACTTCTAGATCAGCTCTCCACCTTGGCCTCTCAAACATGTAGTAAGCTGGTTTGCTAGTTACCTTGGGGACAGGGTACAACATGTCAGGATAGCTGGAGTCACCTCAGATGAAAAAACAGTCCTCTCAGGTGTCCCCAGAGGTCGATACTGCGACCACTGCTCTTTCTCTCCTTCTTAATGATCTTCCTAGCATCTGCCAACAGAGAATCCTACTTTATGCGGATGATACAGTACTATTCACTCGAACTGAGATACTAGCCTCCTAGAGAGTCACCTACAAAGCAACTTTATGTGTGTTGAAGATTGGTTTCACTCCATAAACTCATCCTGAACTTTAGCAAAACTAAGGTTATGACATTCTACAACTAACAGACAAGTACAAACCTCTGCTCCTCAACATTATGAACCAAGCGGGGCCTCACTTGAGCATATTCCTGCATTTAAATACCTTGGCATCACCCTGGACAGCTCACTTACATTCACACAGCATATAAGTAATGTGGCAAAAGCTGCCAATATTTGGATTGGCCTGCTTCACAAACATAAGAATTGCCAGACCCTGAAGCCCTCAGACTGGCTATCTATAGTTCTGTCATCTCCATTATTGACTATGGTCTTGCCATCTACAGCTCTGCCTCCTAAACTGCTCTCCGGAGAATATCCATGGCACTCAATAAAGCCTGTAGGTTCCTACAGGTGCCTCCCACCTAACTCACACCTGTGAGAATATATATGCCCAGACTGGGTGGCTTCCACTCATGAGCAGAATTCAATACCAGACCTGCCTACTCACCAAAAAAAAATATCCTTGGGCACATGCTGCCTGGAGTTGCTAAACTCCTTACCACCCACAGCAACATCCAACCTACACGGACAGCTCTTCAACAGATGTTCCAGGTCCCAAGATGCCAGACCTCTATGGGGCAGAGATAATTCTCCTTCAGGGCTCCTCAGTGGTACAACACCCTAAGCAAAGAAGCACTTACAACTGTGACTCTAGGTGCTTTTAAAAAGGAACTTTGACGCTCCATTGCCTCAACCTCGCAGTGTGACTGCCACTCCTAAACTATGGTCTTCACCTTGCACCGGTGACAATGGTACTCTGGATCTACTGCCTCCTTAATCCTCCTTGCTCACCCCCCACACTCCTCCCTTTACTCACCACTCCCCTAGCAGCTGACTCTAGGCCTGAGCCACCATCACCTGTCTCTTACACCTGCCCCTACTAACGGACAATGGCCTTTGCCTGCTCACTCATCCGTGTATCTCTCCTCTCCATCTGCTGTTCCTCTTCAAAATCGACTCATGCTGGCAATTGCTGAATCTCTCTGCAAACCACTGCTTAGTCAACCTTGAGTGTAATATTTGTAACTATTTTTTCCTTTGTATTGTTGTTACCCTGCTTCCTTTGACGTGGAACCTTTGTAAATGAGCAGTCCCTGCTCAAAGGTATTTGTAATCCTAGAGTTTACTAAACAAACTAAACTAAAATAAAAAAAAACTTGATACTGAAGTTAAAAAAACAGTATAGTACAGTATAATATAAAAAGTACAGTTTAATATAACAGTATGTATAGCATAATATAATACAAACAATATAATACAATATAATAAAATCAGTATCATACAGTATAATACAATGTAAACAGTATAGCAGAGTATAGTATAAAAAGTACACTACAGTACAGCATATTATAAACAGTATAGTACTGAATAATATACTAGAACCACTACAGTACTGTATAATATAATTTTTTTTTTATTTAGTTGTTTAACCAGGTATAGCACACTAAGCTGAAAGCTTTTTTACAGGAGCGACCTGGGAGCACAAGGAGGTTAAGTGACTTGCTCAGGGTCACACAGTATGCAAGTGGAAGCTGTGGGATTCAAACCCAGGTCTGGTCTGCTGGATGTCCCCAGATTTGCAGCTCAGAGCCTTAGACCACTGCGCTATACTGCCTCCTATAATATAGTAATATATGGATAAGCCTCAATAATACTATACTAAATTATACAAAGATTTCCCAGTAATACATCACTACGCTCAATAATACTATCCTGAAAAGTGATAATACCATAATTTTTGCTGATAATACTACAGTTCAGAGGTCATCTCCAACTATAGCATAATCAATGGATCCATATATTACAAAAAATAACAGAAAGATAAGTGTTTTACAAGGCAATAATACCATCTTGAGGTTTTGGGGACTTTAAGACCTCTCAAGCTTTGCTCTCGAGGTTCCATGTCCCCAAAACCTCTCGATGATATTATTGCCTTGTAATATACACTTATCTATTCATTATTCTATTTATAAAAAAACAGTGTAGTACATACTATAATACAAACAGTACATTGTATAAAACATGTAATACAGTATAATAAAAACAATATAGTACAATAATAACTGGTGACCCCTGTTATCAACCCGTTTTCAATTACTGTAAAAAGTTGTATTAACCCTGCAGGTTGATACAAAAAAACTCGTGCTGAGAAGCCTGAAGCAGGTAAGACCAATCAAACAGACTGAGGCAGCATGAGACGGTTTTCCAACCATAAACTCGCACTCACAGCACTGACCCCATTTTAAAAGAAAATAAACAGAGCTCAACACCTAATCCTAAATTAAAAGTGAACATTGAAATGTCACACAATGGAGAACCACTTCGTTGTCTCCTGCAGCAGTGACAGGGAAAAATTAAGTACTTACTAGCTTGAAAAATGCTCTACTAAAAACGCACTTTCCCCATTACCCCTTACTGGTTCCCTAGGCTGCATGAACTTTCACTTCAGACTGGAATAACTCTGACCCATCAAGATGACACAACAACAGACACTGAAGCTGGAGGATTGCTTCTAGCATTTTCAAATAAATTAAATGAACTTTTTCCATTGCTCGAAAGTTGATCCGTTTCCCGACTTGAATACATGACATAAGGTACCATATAAATTATTTTTGCAGCAGTTATTACAAAAAATAAAACATTTGTAGGGGTTTGATATGCAGTTTTTTTAAACACACCCTCGGTGTGTGATATTAGTGAAACCTCTCGAGTACTTCACTAAACAATAATTTTTAATGCTTATTTTACATTTTTGAATCAAACCAGCCACGAGTGGTATTTGACCTGAGAATATGACTTCTGGGTCAAATTACTCTTTAAAACTTGGCTCTCAGTGAGCAGTGTGAGCCGAGCAGGGCAAGCACAGCTAGCAAGACGGCGACATCAGCGTTACAAGAGTTAATGCTTTCATGTAATGCGTCGTTGTATTCATGAAAAGGTGTGAATTAAGTTTTCAAGTAGTAGTACTAAGTTTATGATATACATAGACCTCATAATACACATATTGCTTATAGCTACTGTTATTCCCCTTGCACTTGTGTCTGTTAGCTACACACCAGATTGTTATTATGGATTCACTTACTCAAACTAACAAGGGTGATATAAGCATTTTGTGTCAATCTTGCAATATGTATATGTTTGTATCAGAAAAAACATCAACTAGTCTCGTTACCTGCCTCAAATGCATTGAAAATGCTGAGATGTCAGATCTGCTAGACCGGTTTAGTAAAAGGCTTGCATAATTAGAACGTAGCCAACTAGATATGGCCAAACATTTAAAAATCAGTTTACAACCACAATCATCACCATCTGTAACAGAACTAGCACACCACATTACCCTCTCTAATAACATGACACCATGTAAATCAACTCCAACTCCTGTGACTAATACTACCATAAATAGAAAAAGAGCTAGGGAGGAGGAAGAAACAACTGATCTAGAAGATGCTTGGTACTTGGTGCAACATTTAAAACATCCAAAAAAAAGGGGGGGAAGGAAATCTGACCACTTCAATATAGAAATGTCCAATATGTTCGATCCCCTAGCTCTAGATGTAGCTCATGATGAAATGGTTGATGTAATTAGTGTTTCAAATGATATAATAACACCTAGCACTGTCCCAGTAATTCCAAAAGCATACTCTAGTACAGATAAATGTCAAAAGGATACAATAGTAGATATACCATTAATACTACTAGAAACTGCACCCATAACATTGGACCAATCTCAAAATATAATGGAAGCAGATTCTTCCCAAAAACATAATACTGAAATCTTTGTTCTTGGTGACTCCATCGTCAAAGGGATGTATCGAGCCATACGTGACATAGATAAAGCTCATCGAATTTTATCTTGCTGTAAGAGAGCTAAAATTGGTGACAATAAGATGATAAATGACATAATCTGTATGAGTAGTGACAATAAAATAGTAATTATTCATGCAAGGGCTAAACACATTTTTCCAATCACCTCAATAGATTAAGCAGGAATTTGTTAACCTAACTAATAAACTGGTAGAGTTGGGCTGTGTGTTTGCTCTTTCTGAGATCTTGCCAGTTCCTCGAGCAACGTTTCAACAAAATCACACTCTAAAAGACACAAATAACTGGCTTAGACAATAGTGTCTTAAACAAAATATTGATTGTATAACACACTGGGAAGAGTATTGGAAATAATGAAGTGTACTGTGGTGATGGGATACATTTAAACAAAAAAGGGTTACAAATTCTTAGTCATCAGTTCAATAATTACATAAGTGCAGTTTTAAACTAACTCATTGGGGGGAAGGGAATACATTTATACTAGCACCCCATCCACTAGATATAAGGCACCAGAGTAATCTGAATAATAAATATTACAAATCTCATACTGTCCTAACAACAAAATGAAGGAAAATAAAGAAGAAGAAATACACAAAAAGATTTCCCAGTTCTGGTCTATATAACATAAATATCTCCAAAAACCATGTAAATAATTATGAATACAATCATAAAGATAGCATAAAACTCTTATTACTGAATGCATGCATCTTGACAAATTAGATGGATGAATTATGTCCTTAGAAGTAAAAAAGTCGATATCTGCTTTATTACTGAAACATGTTTTTTAGACAAGGATTGGAATACAGATATTCCAGGTTTTTTTAAACTGTTAAAGAACTGACAAAATAACAGAGGTGGAGGCTTAGCAATTTATGCATCAAATAACTTTGTATGCCATGAGATAATTCTCGAAGACACTGCAGTAGAAATATTGAATGCTAGGATTATGCTTGACCAAGAAACTTTAACAATCAGCTTATGCTATAGGTCCCCAAGTCTGAAATATGAAGAGAACCTAACCTTTCTAAACCAGCTAGAAAATATATCTGTAAATAGCAATTTAATATTACTTGGTGACTTCAATTTTCCAAATATTAACTAGGAAACGCTTAATATTGATGGCCCCCTTGAGAAAAAATTCCTCGAAACTACTTTTAAATTAGGTCTAGATCAATTGGTGTATCACCCTACAAGGAACAATTATATCCTGGACCTCATTTTTACAAATAACCCCAACCTATGTTCCTCACCAGTTATATTACCACCTTTAGGAAACAGTGGCCACAACATGATCTCATGTGATATTGCACAATTTGTTGCTGATTATACAAGTATAAAAAAGTATTTATCTGCATGGAACTGGGCATATAAACTAATAGATCTAGATACTGAATGTATTTGGGAAAAAATAAGGGAAAAATAGACTATTGTGTAGATACATGGGTTCCTAACAGAGTTAAATACAATGTAAATACTAAACAAAGAATACCACTCTGGTGGTCTAATGAAATTAAACAACTCGTAAATAAAAAACATAGAGCCTATAAGAAATTTCACAAAACCAAAAAAGATTCTGATCGGACTAAGTTTAAGTACATAGCAAATATAACAAAACACAAAATAAGGATGGCAAAACAAAATCTACAAATCAATTTAGCCTAAATATCAAAGATAATAATAAAAAGTTCTATAACTACATCGGCTCTCTTAAACAAAATTCCACTGGATAGGCCCTTTAATAAACAAAGATAAAATTGTCACTAATGAAGATGATATGGCAGCTGAAGTCAACCAATACTTCACAGGTATTTATAGCCCCAAAGAACCTATAAATCTTAATTTGCAACCATCAGTCAATTTCATTTCTTATTTTTCCAAACAAGACACTCTTGAGGCAATAAATTTAATAAAAAATAATTAATCTCCAGGACCTGATGGCATAAATTCAAAATGTATAAAAGAATTTACAAAAGAACTTACGGATCCACTTATCTCTTCATTATATCTGTGAATCATGGTATAGCATTACAGTCATGGAGGGTAGCTAATATAACTCCAATTCATAAGGGTGGCAATAAACAAATGGCATCTAACTATAGACCTATTAGCCTAACATCACTTATTAGCAAAATCATTGAACGCCTGATTCAAATTAAAATCACTAATCATATTATTAACACTGGCTTTACAGATATGTCACAACATGGTTTCACACCGGGCAGGTCATGTTTAACTAACTTAATTAGTTTTTTCGAACCAGTCAGCGAAGCACTGGATAATGGCATCCCAGTGGATGTTATTTTTCTAGACTTTGAAAAGTCATTTGTTACTGTGTCCCATAAGATTTTGATTAAACAACTCCTTAATATAAATGTGGATAATAATATAATTAAATGGATTGAATCGTGGCTATCTAATAGACAACAAAGGGTGGTTATTCGAGGCCATGAGTCTGATTGCAGCAAGTTACTAGTGTACGTTACAAGGGATCTGTGCTAGGTCCTTCCTATTTAACATACTTATTTCCAGTATGCAAACCTCAAAAGAAGTCTGATCAACAAGCACGCTTGACGACTGTAAAATAGGAAGCCTAATAACTGATACTTCATCTGCCAATACTTACAAGAAAATCTAAATAGATTAGCAATGTGGGCAGATGTAAATAAAATGAAGTTTAACATTAGGAAGTGCAAAGTTATGCACATGGGTAATAATAACCATGGATTCAACTATTCAATACAAAATATAAATTTAGAGGACTCAACTGAAGAAAAAGATGTGGGTGTTATATCTAATAATTTAAAATTCAATTGTCATACTAACTTGACTATCAAAAAATGCCATATGATTCTTGGCAATATTTTGAGGCACATTAAAAGTAGGAAACAATCAGTTACTCTACCCTTATATTCCTGTCTTGTACGTTCACATTTGGACTATTGTTCCTCTTTCTGTGCTCCAACTTCTGCAGGCTGTTTAGGCATGATAGAAAGGGTACAGTAAAGCCACTAAGAGAATTGACAGTGTGCCCAATATGGAATCTGGTCTAGACTTAGAAAACTACAATTATACTCTCTGGAATACAGAATATTGAGAGGCGATCTAATTTTAGTATTTAATGCCTATCAAAATGAATATTTGCTAAACACAATTGGATTAGAAAAACCCAAATTAAATTACAAAGATCACATAATCTTAAACTTAAAACCTCATTATGTAAAACAAATAAACGTTCTAGGTTTTTTACTCCAATTTGGAATTCACTTCCTGCAGATATTGTTAACAGCAATAATCTTCAGCGGTTTAAGAAAAGGCTTGACACTTATATGGGTGATAGAAAATTTTCTTTCCACCACTGAAAGGTGGTGGTGAGTTCACTCATGGGCGTCTGCCCTCTGAACTTGTAAACATCTATGAGTCTATGAGTCTATCTGCAACTACAATCTCTTGAGGTAATCTATTCCACATTGTCACTGTCCTGTATATGAAATAATTTCTTCAACTGTTTTGTTGTTGTTGTTGTTGGTTCAAGTAAAATCTGTTTTGTGACTTCTCAAATCTATCTCCTGTTAATAAAATGAAGTCCCAGATTCTCCATTAGTTCTCTATCCCTTGTTATTGTATACATCATGAGCATGTCGCCTCTTTCCTTCTCTTCTCCAAGGTGTACAGCCCTAATTCTGTGATTCTCTTCAGAGGTCATATCTTTTATCTCGCAAATTAATTTAGTTGCTCTGTGTTGTATCCATTTGATGTTGTTAATATCTCTTCTTAGGTGGGAACTCTATACACAGGAACAGTATTCAAAGTGAGGTTTTATGCATAAAGGGACATCATACAGACTTTGTCACTTTATACAAATGACCTTCTAATACATCGCAGGATCCTATTAACCTTTCCCTTAACCTTATTACTATGACTGCCAAAGCTCAGGTCTTTGCTATTTAGTATTTCTAGATTGTTTCCATTGTCTACCTCTCTTAGCTGACTGCCATTGAGGTAATATTTGTGATTATTAATGTCATACCCTAAGGGCCGGATATTCAAACTGCGCCCACAATGTGCACAAGAGCAGGAGCAAGCATAAGTCCATTGCACACATGTGCAATAGATGCGATATTCAAACATGGAGCAAGGTCAATTGCGCATCCAGCCAACGTCTGAATATCTCACAACCTGTGCCATAGCACAACCAGGAAGGGGAAGCTGAGCAGATATGATGCACCATAGTGCAACAAGGCCAGCCCAGCTGACCAGTCCAGAGGTGCCATAACACAAGCAGAGAGCCCCCCAGCAGCAGAGCAATGGAACTGCACAACCAGGGAGGTAGGCTGGGGCCCACCACCCATGCCACAGATGGGCACAGGAACACACTGCAGAACTACCAATACACCCCCACACCCTAAGCACAGCATCACTTGGGGAGGGACGGAATATCCACCGGCCCATGGGGACAAGCCAACAAAGCACAGCAGGACCATGTTGCCCAGCACACCCACTGGCAGGCTGAGGCTGCCACATAGGGGTCGACAACCACAGTGCAAGGCAGCCCCTTGTGTATAGCACACCCTGCACTGTGACCCCAAGACACTACCCATGTGCAGTGACTGTCACTGCAGGAATCCCCATGCATCCCCCCCGGCACACTGCAACCTTGTGTACCACAGAACCATACAAGCCAGATGCACCATGAGCACCCAGCAGTGGGCGGCAGCAGATGGCAAGACCGACTGAAAGCCACTCCCACACCGGAGACACCTCCCCATGCACACACACACACACACACACACATATACCCAGGACAATACCACCCCAGATGCCATGCACACCACTGCAACTGAGCACCCATAGCCAGCTGCAAATCAGAGACCACCACAGTATTCATAACAAAATATATATATATTCAAACCAATAAATGTACAACACCAAAAGGAACAAACAGAATGATTTACATATTTACAATACAAGGGGGGGTAGGGGTACAAGGTAGGGGTGGGTAAGGGGTAGGGGTGAACAACTGGGAGAGGGAAGGCAGGGTGTGAGGGATGGGTGAAGTGGGAAGGTGATGCGCAGCTAGCGCCTGGCAGGATGCCCTCCTGCTGCCCGTTGCTGGTCCCGGGGCCTCCTACGGCTCCTCACGCCATGGCGCTGCATTTCTATGAGAATGTCAAGAGTGGCAATCGACACTCGCATCAGCCACTGTAGGGAACGTTCCATGCATCACAGGAGTTGGATACCTAGGACAAGAGAACAGAGTCAATGGCTGTGACTGTCCATATCCCTGAACCCCACCCATCATGCAAGGCATGTAGCCAAGTGCCCTGCACCTGTGATGGTATGCACCCACCCACAGTGACCGTGCACAAGACACGCCCAACCAGGCAGCACCAGCTATGTGTACCACTGCACACACACACACACTGCCCATGTCCATCATAGCACAATCAAGGCTGTCAAGTGACGTGGCTACGTGGTGGGATGCTAGTTCCACAGCCATGTGCCCAGTGCATGCATGGACCACCAGTGATGCACACAAAGACATGCAGTGACACTGGACAGTGATGACTGTCACCTGTGTTGTGCATGGTTGTGTTGTCCATGGCCGGTGATCATGCCCCCCCACCAGTATGCAATAGCATCCATGATGTAATGACACTCACCCTCATCAAGCAGCTGTGGCTGCTGCTGCTGCTCCTGCTGCTGCAGCTGTGGCCCAACCATCATGGCACCTCTGGCTCCACCTATGCCCCACTACGGCCCTCCTCAGCCGGGCTTGCCTCCGCCTCCTCCACGCCTGTGGGGACAAATGTTGAGAAACACATCAGTGTGAACCCAAAGCAGACAGCTCCCTGCCCCAGTGAATGTGCCTGCCCCACAGCTAGACCCATGCATCACACACCTGCACACACTGACATAGCCAAACATGGTACAGCCCTCCCCATGCACCGCCACCAATACACAGTCACACCCCTATGGACAATACAGGTGCATAGATGGGTCACCCACCTGGCCTAGGCACAATGCCCTCCTAGTACGGGACCTGAGGCGATCCAGCACTGCCTGCTCCCTCCTGCGGAGGTCACTATAGCGGTGTCTGCACTGTTCTGCCGTCCTGCACCACCCTGTGGCCTGCTCCAGTGCAGTGGCCACCTGCTGCCACACATGGGTGCATGCCATGTTGAGGGGTTCTCCCCCAAACAGTGGCCCAAAGTGAGGCTCCACCACAGCCACCAGATTGGCCACCTCCAACGGACTCCACTGTGGAGCTCTCCTGCGTGCCATTACTGGAGTTGTATAGTAGGCAATATGGTGCCCAGCAGTGCGGCAACCCCATGTGGAAATGTTGTGCAATAGAACACCATTAGTTCCTATCACGCTGTTCGTATAGCGCCGTTGGTTCACATCGCGCTGTCACCGAACAGCGCGACAGAGCCGTACGCATGCCAGACGAACAGCGCCAGGGGGCAAAGGTTGGGCACAAGGTCAGGGGTCTGTGGTGCAAGGCCATGCACAGCGCCTTCGGACATCTACACATCCTGCGCAATCGGTCACCTGCATGCCAGTGCCACAGTGTACTATTGAGCATTTGTGCCACAGCGCTATGAGGTGACCAGCACTGCAGCACCACTGGCACAATGGTGGCCGTGTCCTGCACTGCTCATCGTGCACAGCACATCAGCAGCATGGCAGATGCCTGCGTAAGCTACCCGGGCATGCGCAATGAGGTGTACTGCGCAGTCACAGACATGCGCCATTGGCTCAGCAGGATCAACCGTATTCCGAAAAGCGCAACAGCGCGATATTCAGCCAACATATGCAAATCAACTGATCAGCCATTCAAAGGCACAGTGGCGCGATTTGCATCTCATTAAAGTTGCTCCACACCTAATTTGCATGCATTGCACTATAAATGTGCGACAGTGGTCTGCGTTGGCCAGATTCGGTTACTGCAGCTGAGAGGTGAGTTGCATGCTGTGTGATGTTCTGGGCTATGCTCATGGGATAATGCTGTAAACTGCACAGTGACAGGTGTCCACATCCACCCATACAGACCGAAATGACTGAACAAGGACCGGGTGATGACGATGATGGTGGGCGAAAGAGGAGGCCAAACTTCACGAAGGCTGAGACTGAGGCACTCTTCCAGGCCTACCTGGAAGAGGAGCCACTTCTCAGTGGACGGCGGGGCACCCCGCAGGCCCATGCTGCTGCATGGGTGGAGGTAGCACGTGCCGTAAACCTGCACGGAAGCCACCAGAGCTCTGCGCAGGAATGCAAAAAGAAGATGGGGACCGACAAAAGGCGGGTGAAGGAGAAGGTGGCAGCCCTCAGGCGGTGCGCACAGCCACGGGCGGGGCCAGCCAGAGGTGGTGCAGCTGACCCTGGCGGAGGACTGTCTGGCTGCATCCATGCAGTGTAGTGCCATCCGGTGTACCTGGAGGTGGCTTCCAGACAGGTGGAAGCCCAGCACTGCGGTATGACATGGTAGCAGTGATGGGGGAAGGTGATCACATGCACTAACATGTTCTCACTTTCTGTTACAGATCCTGTGCGACTGCATGGGACAGTGGTGGTGGGTCCAAGAAGTGTGGATGACCTGCCGGAGTTGGAGGAGTGTCCATCCATCTCTGCATCCAGCCGGCTTGCTCTGCAGCAGTGTGCATGCCTGGCTGCCATCTCGGGTGTCGGTGAGTCAGGTGTGGGGGGTGCACATCCTGTGTCCCAGCAGTCTGGCATGCAGGCATGCCAGCACACTGTGACTGTGGCTGTTGCACGGACCTGCACCATTGATGATGCAAGGACTGCAATGGGCAGTGACATGTGTGTGTCACATGATGGACACACAGCAGGACAGCACGTGCCCCTGGACCTAGCTGGTTCCAACGTGTGTGCCAGCACGTCAGCACAGTCCCAGGCTGTGCCTGTCAGCACCGATGGGGCAGCACTGGTGGTTGTGCAGGCCTCTGGCACTGTTACAGACACAGCGGTGGAACGACCAGACCCTGGGGCACAGCAGTTGGAGGGGCAGCAGCAGCAGTCACCCACCAGGTCTGGGGGTACAGGGTTCAGCGGTGGCCCATGCACACCGCCTGTTGCCATGGCCATACCTGGTCCTGGTGAACAGCGCCCACCCTCAAGGGGTATTGAGCATCAGGGCCTTCCACACCCTGGGGGAGAGATTGCCGATGAGGCAGACGACCCATTTGACGAGCACACCAGCCTGCTGTGGGCATCAGTACAGCAGCAGATGCGGGTTGCAACATCCGTGGAGGCACTGTGCATGGCTGTGGAGTGGCACAGCAGGGACAATGCAAGTATCCTTGCAGAGATGGTCCAAATGCAGATGGATGTGACCGCCACCATTGACAGGCTGACCCAGGCAGTGGTCGGTGTTGTGGCCACATTGGGCACACAGTCAGATGCCCCTGTACCGCACACTCCACACAGTACGCTCTCCACTCCACATTCCCGGCGTTGTGTGACACCCAGCCTGTTGACACCGGGTTCTGCTGTAGGCATCCCGGGCACACCTGGTGCAGGTATGTTCAGCATGCCACAGACCCCTGTGCAGGCGAGGTCGCGCACACGCAGTGGGACCCCTGGTGGTACGTCAGTGCCACCCCATGTGGCCCATGCTCAGCCTGCCAGTGCTGCTGGGTCATGGCGGGGCTGCCTATGCATCCGAGGTGGCCGTGGCACAGTGCCATCTGACTGACCTGTCTCCCAGTGCGGGCCCTGTCTGGTGCTGCCCTGTGTGCAATGTGTGTCATGGTGAGCAGTGCACTGGTGGGTGCCCTGCCCAACACGCCGACACACGGACCACCTGCACACCCACCCGACTGCTGTCCACAGGTGCGTGTGCATGATGATGCCTGCATTGTACTGTACACCAAGGTGCAAGGGTGCCCAGCTTCTGACACATGTACTTGGACAGTACAGGTGGTGTGGGTGGTCCGTGGATCTGTGTGTTTGCCATGTCTGTTCCTGCTCTGCTGTGCACCTGCCCATATACGCTTTGTGCCTGGTGTGTGTGTGTGTGTGTGTGTGTGTGTGTGTCCATATAGCATGTAACTATTCACCCCTCCCTGATGGTGTGTTTGTGTGCCTGGACCCTTCCACTCCCCTTGCCGTCATGCACCCCTGATGTGTTACCCTGTGTGCCTTTGGGTTGTGCCTAGACAGTGTTGGTTGCACATGGCCCCTTGACTTACCTGTGTCGTGTGAAATGCTCCTCCGTGATGGTGTCCCGGTGCAGCTGGGCCTGCCGGATCAGTCGGGGGTCCCGCCGTCCAAGGGGGGGCTGCTCATCACCATCATCACCGGTGTCACCAGTGTCCCAATCGCTGTCCCCCTCCTCGACCTGTACAGCTATCCCACAGTCTTTGGCCAAGTTGTGCAGGATACAACAGGCCAGGAATATCGCACAGGCCTTTGAGGGGCTGTACTGTAGTGCACCACCAGAGGTGTCTAGGCATCGGAATCATGCCTTAAGCATCCCAAACACCCGCTCTATGATGTTGCATGTGGCGGCATGTGCCTCATTGTAGCATTGCTGCGATGGGGTCGTGGGGCGCCGGTAGGGTGTGAGCAGCCAGGGTCGGAGTGGGTATCTGCAGTCACCTGTGTGGAGATGGTGGTGATTAGTAACATGTTCAAGTCCATTTCGCCCACATCCCTGTATGCCACTATCATGGCACCTGTGGCTTTCCCACCCTTGACCCAACATTGCCATTCCCACATGTGTACTCACCCACTAGATGGCCTGTGGGGATGTTCCCACTCTCGAATCGATGGCACAGTGCGGACTGATGCCATATGAAGGAATAATGTGCTCCACCAGGGTGTGTGGCACAGATATTGATTATGCGCCTACTGGCATCACACACCACCTGGCAGTTGACACTCAGAAGCCCTTCCTGTTTCTGTAGGCGGCCCCATCGGGGCCGGGTGGTGTCTGAGAATAGCCACATGGTGCAGTCCTATCGCCCCTAGCACCAGGCATACGTGCTACCCTGTGGAACTCTTGCATGTTTGCTGACGCTCTGCTGCGGTGCTGGGGAAATGGATGTGCTAGAGCATGTGGGCAGCAGCGCTGAGGAATTGGGTGAGGATGCATGACGTGGATCGACTGTGTGATGCCTGTGGTGTCCCGTGTTGGCCTCTGGAAGGTGCCCGTGGTGAGCAGGCACATGCAGGATGTCACCTTGGTCTCCACTGACAGAGCGTGACTCCGTCGTGAGGGTGCCTGCATCACATCACTGCATGGCTCACAGAGCCGCCTCAGTATTGCCCTGTTCAGGTGGTACCGGCCCATGATCTCTACATCCGTATACAGCTCAAAGCTGATGCGGACACAGTACTGCCTGTTGGGGGCGTACCACCAACGGGCCCTTCCATGGCCACGTCCCCCTGCAGCATGCCTTCTCACCCTCCTCATTACAGCTTCCATGTGGAAGCTGGCACTGTCCATCTCCCTGGCTTGTGTCCCCCCCCGGCTGATCTTGCTCTGTTACCCCCGCTATCCTGACTGCTACCTCCACTGCACCAGGTACACCTGCTGGCCTCTGCAGCCTGTGGCCCACACACCTTCCCTTGCTTATGTTTGCCTGAACACCCCTTGGCCTGCCTCTTTCTCCCTCTTGCTGCCTCTCTCTCTCTCTCCTGGCTCGCTTTGGCATCCCTGTAGCGTTCTTGCGCCTCTTCCTTGAGCCTTTTTATCTTGGCTCATTTCGCTGTGGCGCACCTTCCGCTGTTCCGCTATTGTGCATTGCTAAGCCTTTGAATATCGTGATTGCGCCTTTTTATGCATGGATCCACCCTTCGGTTACGCATGCCTTCATTTGCATTGCGCTGTTGCTCAGCATGTTTTCAGTGGCGAACTGCCTCCCACTGAATCGCAGGTATGGCGAGTTTCAGACTTGCACTGGTGTAACCCTATTAGCGCATGGCGCAACCCTTTTGAATATCCGCCCTAAGTGCATAACTACACGCCCTCTGGTTAAACAGCATTTCGCTATCATACACCCATTGTTCAACTGTCTTCAGTTCCCTCCATACTTTGCACTTATTTATTATTGCATACTGTCACTTCTAAAAATTACACTTACGGTATGACCTTTTTGCAATAGTAGACACTTCTTCTTTGGGGATTGCATTTTAAAATAATTCTTTCTTCTGGGCCCACGTGGACTACTTGTACCATCGCATTCCTCCATGTGACAGTGATGAGAGCACCAGTATCATGGGGCTTTTATGGACCTCACCTAAGTTATTTTTTTTCCAATAGCGTTAAACACTCCACCATTCAATTCATCATCCTGTTCCTTACCCTAAATTGCACTCTAAAGAGATTTCCCCAGTTTCCTTCAGACCCCTGAGAGTCAGCACTGGCAGGACTCCACTCATAATAATCCTCAAAAATATAAACTTCAAGACATTCCATCTGTACCTGTTGCTTCTCTTACCCTGAAGTCACAATCCTCTGCTTGTGATGGCAGAAACATTTCCATGGCAACAGGTTCTGATGTAGTAAGTAGAGGTTTTATCTTTAGGGCAGGAATAAGCAGGTCTCTGAAACACTGCAGGGAAATTGCTGGAGTTCTACTATAATATACCCAGCATTCCACAATAAATCTTTTATTGTTTTCTGCAGCATATGTTGGAACGCATAAATTGCTAAATAAATATATTGCTGTAGTATTTTCAAGCTATATTAAGTGCAAATGACTTGTTAATTTCTGGACTGGTATGCATTTCAAACTACTCTGAGAGGCTTTTTAAAGTAGTAGTTCATGTAATGGTAAAAAAGTTGCACCTATCCCTTTTATTTACATTTTATTTCACCCTTTTTCTCCTGTCTCGTGACAACATGGCCTTGTTTCTTCATTTTTACATTCGCTTACGTGCATGCGCAAGGAACGTCTTGGGAGAATAGGACAGTTTGGAGGTGTGACTGTCCTGTGCAATATACTGCTCCGTTGAGCAGGCGTGGCGGTCCTGCACCAATGGATGCGGGTGCTGTGTATGACAACGGTGGTCTTCACTTCAAAGAAAACCACCGCTGTGTGCTGGCAGCGCCTCCCCCCTCCCAAAGCTTTGGTGCCACGCTGGGAGTCCACCCAGCATGGCAAACATCCCGCGTTGTCTTTCTTTTTTTTTTAAAACCTGTAAATTAAAACAGTCCCACGGGCGCTTCTCCTTGGCCCCTCCCACAACCGCACCCACCACTGTGCACCTGCCTCCCACACCCCTCACCCCATACTTACCTCCAGAGTCTGGTGCAATGATCTTCGATGGACCGGGAACACGCCTGCACTCTTCAAAGTCGACCAGCGAACTGAGGAAATGCCGGTAAGCTGAATAATGGGCTAGATGGGTTTTCAACTTTGTTGCATATCTCAGGCATTTTTTGGAATTTTTGCATCAAATTTTCAACATGGGGTTTTTGGGACCCCTTCTCATGAATGATGTCACTGTCATGGCGTTATTCGGGCCTGAAGGGTGATTTCGCAGTCACTGCGCAAAATCACCTTTTGGGCCAAATTAATGAAATGACACTGCTGGTGTTCATAAGGTAGGCTCTCAAAAAGCCTATTTTGAAAATTTGGTCGAAAAATTCCTAAAAATGACCGTTTTACGAGCGTGCGTAGTGCAGTTCCTACGCAGGCTCGTAAGTTCGTGAATTTTCAATATTTTCACTCCAGATTTTCAACATTGCCATTTTACCACACCTTCTTATGAGTAGTGCAGCTGTCATTTTTCACATCTCACCCAAAATGTGTTTCCGCCCATGTAGCGCACAATGGAGCAGTCGGTGAGCGAACTCAATGTATGGGACACATTAAGAAAATCACAGTGACACTGTTCATGAGCAGAAGTCTTAAAATGGCTATGTTGAAAATTTGGTGAAAAATTCCTAAAAATGACTGTTTTACGAGTGTGTGTTGCACAGTTCCTACGCACGCTCGTAAGTTTGCGAATTTTCAATATTTTCACTCCAGATTTTCAACATTGCCATTTTACCACACCTCCTCATGAGCAGTATGGCTGTCATTTTTCACATCCTGCCCAAAATGTGTTTCCGCCCATATAGCACACAATGGCATAGTTGGTATGTGAACTCAATGTATGGGACACATTAAGAAAATCACAGTGACACTGTTCATAAGCAGAGGTCTTAAATGGCTATGTTGAAAATTTGGTGAAAAATTCTAAATGACTGTTTTTGATGAGCATGCATTACAGTTCACGCACGTCAGAAGTTCACGAATTTTCAATATTTGCACTCCAATGACTTCCAAATACCTAAACAGCACATAGAAGCTAGCAACATTTGGCATTGACAAATGCTTGTTTATTTTTGCATTCGCTTGCATGCATGTGCAAGGAACGTTTTGGGACAGTACGACTTTTTGAAGGTGTGTGACCCTCCTGTCCAATGCAGTGCTCAGTGTAACGTGTGCAACCCTACTGCACCAATGGATGCATGAGCTGTCTATGACAGCAGTTTGGCTGCAGTGGTCTTCAGTTAAAAGAAAAGCACCACTGCAATCAGTGGTGGTAAAGTGTGTGTATTTAACATATTGACATCACCCTTTTCCCTCTGGCTGCTAATAAAATCCTCCACTTCCTCCTCTGCTGCTGTCTACCCTGCTCCCCTGTTATTGCCCCCACAAACACATTGTATGGAGACGGAGTGCCCAGTCCCCATTGTCTCCAGGCCCCCCAACAAACACTCAGGTGGCATGCTGGAGCCCACCCCAAGCATGCCCATTGTCCCTGTAAATGGGAAAACTGTCCCGCAACATCTTTGTTTTTTTTAAAACCTGTGAAAACAGAAAACCGTCCTCGCGGTGTCTTGTACCCCTTCCCGAACCCACCCACCTCTGCATACCCCACCTCCCCTCACCCCATACTTACCTCTGGAGCCTGGCGCAATGATCTTCAGTGGAGAGGGAACACGCCTGCACTCTTGAAGCTTGAACGCTAAACTGAAGAAATGACGGTAAGCTGTATAATGGCATAAATGTTTTTTTTTTCAACTTAGGTGGCTATCTCGGGCATTTTTGCAAATTTTGGCACCACATTTTCAACAGGGGGTTCTTGGGACCCCACCTCATGAATTCAGTTACTGTCATGTGAGTTATTCGGTCCCCAAAGGTGATTTCATGGTCACTGCACAAAATCACCTTTTGGGATTGATTAACTAAACAACAGTGTCACTATTAATGAGGTGGGCTCCCAAAAGCCTATGTTGCAAATTTGGTGAAAAAAATGTCAAAAAATGACTGTGTTACGAGTGTGCATTGCGCAGTTTCCACGCACACTCATAACTTCGAGAATTTTAAATATTTTCACTCCAGATTTTCAACACTGGCATTTTTTCACACCTCCTTATGAACAGTACAGCTGACATTTTTCACATCCTGGCTGAAATGTGTTTTTGCACATCCAGCGCACAATTATTTATTTATTTAGTTTTTGTTAACCGGGTAGGTACACTAGACAAGTTTTATGCCTATTTTCAGGAACGACCCGGAGAGTACAATAGGGTATAACAGGTACAACAATACAGCAATAGGGTATAATGAGTACATTCAATACAACAGCAGGAGAGAAAGACAGTTTTACAGTTTTACATTTGAATGGAAAGTACACCCAGTTTCTAATGCTGGGGGGCAAGATACAAAATTAGAAATAAATACAATGACCAGCAGGGCATGTAAAGAATCATGAGCGTAGGAGCACCATAGAGTCAGTCAGTAAGGTATGGAGTGGGATAAGGTAGCAGCGCAAGAGTGGTGAAGCCAGCTTTCCAGTGGGCACCGGGAGCTATGTGCTAAGGAGGCTTTAGGCATTGCAGCGAGAGACCAGCTTAAGATATTCCCAGGAGGTCCGGAAAAGCTTGTGAGAGGGGCAGTGTGGACACTTTCAGGAAGGAGTTCCAAAGCCTGGGAGCATGAACAGCAAAGCTCCGGTCCCCATGATGGTGGGTGGTAGGTACATTTAGTAGGCCAGGGCCCTGGGATCTCAGCGGGTAGGGGAGAGGTCAGCAGGGGAGAATCCGGGCCAGTTCCGGAGGGTGCGGAGCTGATTACTTTACTCATGAGGCACCCAGTACTAAAGTTAAGGTGATTGACTGGGGATAGCCAACCAAGCTTCTCATAGAGTTCACAGTGATGGGTGAGGCGGGGTGCGGCCAGGGCAAACCGACAGATATTGTTGTACGTCATGCTCCATTTGTTTAGGAGGGCCTTGGAAGTATGAGCAAATATGAGGGAGCCATAGCTGAGGGAGGGAAGTAATACTCCCCTGGCAAGAGCTAGACGAGCCGCGGGGGTGAGGTTGTACTGAGCCCTGTAGGCCAGCCCAGCTTACAGTTTACCCCATGCAGGCATTATGGATGTGACTTCCCAGGTCCAGTTGAGGATCAAGCGTCACTCCAAGATATTTAAGGGAGGTCACAGTAGGAAGAGGGGTGCCATCTTCATAGTTGATATGCAGGGGAGTTGAAGAGGCCCAAATTTTGGCAGAGGAGCTGAATAGCATGGCCTGGGTTTTTTTTTGGTTAAGGACCAGTTTATGGTTGGCGAGCCATGCCTGGATGTTCCGGAGGTCCTCTGATAAGTGACGGTTTAGAGTGGCTGGATCACAGGAGTGGGCCAGGAGAACCAGGTCATCCGCATACATGGTAACTTGGCAACTGGTGACCACAGCAGGGAGATTGTTAATAAACAGGGAAAAGAGTAGGGGACCCAGCACAGAGCCCTGTGGGACACCAGAGGTTACAGGCAGGGGGGCACAGAGGACTTTGTTGAATTTAGTTAGTTGTTTTCTGCCATTCAGATAGTCAGAGACCCAGTTTAGAGCAGAGGAGGACAAACCAAGGGACCTCATCTGCGAGGCAAGCAGAGTTGTGGTATCACGAGGTCGAAGGCCTTGGATAAGTCAATTGACACAGCACCTGAGAGTTGTCCCAGATCCATTGCAGCTCTGATGCTGGAAGAGACAGAGATGGAGCTGTGGTAGTGCTGTGCCCTTCTGAAAGCCATGTTGGGCAGGGGACAGCAGTCCATGGGAGTGGATATACTCCGAGAGTTGTTTGGCTACCACCTTTCCAGGAGCTTGCTGACAGCCGAGAGAATGGCTATGGGATGGTAGTTATCCAGGATTTTGGGGTCACCCTGCTTAGGTACAGGGACGACCTTGGCAACCTTCCAGATATCAGGATCTGACCTGGGTAAGGGATGAGGTGGAAGATGTCGGCCACTGGGAGGGCTATGAGGGGCACCTAGTTTGAGAGCTTGGGCTCCAGGTTATCTAGGCCAGGGCTTGCATTCTGGAGAGGCCTTGAAGAAGAGACCGCACCTCACTTACTGATACCACCTTAGGTGGAATGGAGGGCGGACAGACCAGACTCCTGCTGGGTCATGGTGGCAGAGCAGTTTGAATTCGGGCCATAGACCCAAGTGGGAGGATGGAAGGAGGTCTGTGAAATGGGAATTTAGTGCATTGGCAATCACGTGAGGATTGTTGCAGGAGACACCTCCGATGAGCATGTCAGTGACCCGGAGTTGGAGCAACCACTGACCAGTGTTTGGATGGTTCTCCAGAACCGTCTAGGGTCTTTGCAGAGCTGAGAAGGCGGCCTTACAGAGTCGCTTTGCCCCCTGATCATTTTCTTGCACTCATTTCTGAGTTTTCTGTATTGCTGAAACAGGGCAGTATCGTGTGAGCGTTTGAACCCGAGCCCACACTTGTCTCTCGCTCGCATAAGGGAGAGAGGCCCCCATGCAGCCACTGGGTGGCTGTCACAGACCCACACCTAGTGAGGGGCATGCCTATCTTGTAGATCCACAAAGATGTTGTGGAGCATGGCGGCGGAGGAGGGTCCAGTGCTCTGTGGACTTCTGTCCAGTCCGTGAGCCTAGTTCCTCCATGAACAGGTCTGGGTTAAATCTGGCAAAGTTTCGAACCTGGATGATTTTGTGGGGGACCTTAGGGGAGGGGATATTCCATATGCAAAGAACAGGAGAGTGGTCAGAGATGGCGTCGGGTAGGGTCCCTACTGAGGAGATCCTCTCGGGACGATTCGACATGATCCAGTCCAGAAGGGAGCAGGAAGTGCCGTTAGCCTTGCGTCGGGTGGGCTCCTTTACAAGTTGTGTCAGGGATTGGGTGGCAAGCAAGGCCTCGAACTGCTTGACGTTATCCCCTGCCCAGTTTAGGTTCACGTCCCCCAGGATTAGGAGTTCGTTGTCCCCGGTGCTGGGACAGACAGTATCCAGGAGATGGGTGAGGCCCTGAAGCCCTCCCTTTGGTGGGTTGTAGGTACACACCACGTGCAGTTTCTTGGCGTTGCCAAGTAGCAGCACGCAGTGGAGGAGCTCGCAGGATGACGGCAGCAAGGAGGTGTGATTTATAAGGGATATGTTGAGGTGGGTCCTATAGTAAATCAGGATGCCTCCACCCCTTTTGCTCCCGGTTCTGTCCAACCGTTTGAACTCATAACCAGGGAGCCTGCAGGCTGAGTCGGGAATCTGGGGTTTAAGCCAGGTCTCGGTTATCCCCAAGATGTCGAGCTTGTAGAGAGTGGCCCATGTGGTGAGCTCATCGAGGTTGGGAAGTAGACTCCGAATGTTGAGGTGAGCTACTTTCAGACCCTTGCCCATCCACCATTTCTGAGGAGAGTCAGGGGTGGAGGGGCCGGGACTTAATTCGATGTCTCCAGATAGGGCAAGGGTCAGTAAGAATAGCCACAGGAGGGGTCCTCTAGGGGGACCTTTTGATTTCTAGCCTCTGGACCTGGCGTCGCACTGTCCTGATTTGGGACAGGATGAGTCTTGGCAACAATCCGCTAGGGGGATAGCGGGGACCTACGGCATAGGCCATAAGGTTAGAGAATGTAAAATTGATCACTGAGCAGTGGAGGAAGGACCTGCCACTGCCACTATCCAGGCCAGGGGCAGTGTCAGAGTGGAGGGGCATAAGTCCCAGGATAAGGATAGCCAAGAGAACATTGTGGGGAGGGGAGGGGAAACAGATTCCCTTGAGAGAGATCATTCGAGAGGCCGAACTTGGTTGTAGAGGGGATATTCTTTAGAAGAGTGCATGATTGTGGAATACCTCCGGGAGATTGGTGGCAAGGGCAAGTTGTAGAGACCTGGGAGAGGTACAGGGATGCCCGTCCGAATGTACTCCACAGGTGGCGGTAGTAAAACTCAGGGATAGTAGGGAGTGGGGAGCTAGAGGACCAGGGAGCAGTGTGGTGACAGAGGACAAAGTCAGGCAGGAATGCCGAAATCACCAGGGGTAGGCTGCTCACTAGGTGTGAGGATTCCGAGCGACTAACTGAAAGGTCAAAAATGTCACTTTAGTAATAACAATAACACTTGGGAAAAAACAGCAGTTACAGGATTCTGAGCGACTAACTGAAAGGTCAAAATTGTCACATTTAGAAATAGCAGTAAACACTTAGGTAAAACAGCAGTTACAGGATTAATCGAAAATGAACTGGGTTATGAGCGCAATGGGCACAGAAAAGAATGGGCTGAGCATAGGTGAAAACCAGGAGTGGGTAGAAACAACGCCCCTTTCAAGCCAATAGGCAAGTTAGCAGCCAGTGGGTGGAGCAGGTGATGATTAACAGTCACTTCAGAACCAGGGGTGGTGGGAGGGCTCTTAAAAGCCGTCGGTAGAGCAGGCTGCCGCTGGACTGCAGGATGCTGCCGGGTAGGAGTTCAGTTTTTAAAGTTCTCCTGCAAGCAGGAGGGCAGGTTCTTTGTCCTCAGGTGATGGAAGCAGACTGGGTCCGAGTCATCGATGTTCGAGGAGGCCGCCAGAGCTTGCCAGTCAACCCGGCACCTCCACTCGGGAGATTAGCCTAGGAGGCGCGAGTCGTCAATGTGAGGCGGGGACCCTCCGGTCAGGTCTCCTCTCTCCCTCCGAGGCAAATATGGCCTTGGTGTGGTCACAGTGAGAAATCAATACTCAGGACAGATTATGAAAATCACAGTGACACTGTTCATGAGCAGAGGTCCCAAAATGCCTATGTTGAAAATTTGGTGACAAAGTCCACAAAATGACTGTGTCATGGCGTTCATTGCGCCGGTTTCCATGTCGCTCGTAAGTTCGAGAAATTGTTGTATTTTCACTCCAGATGTTCAACATTGCCATCCCTTCACACCTCCCTATGAATGCTACAGCTGTCATTTTTTACATCCTGCCCAAACTGTGTTTTTGCACATGTGGAGCAGAATGATGTGGTCGCTGTGGGAAATCAACGTTCAGGACAGATTAACAAAATAACAGTTGTACTGTTCATAAGCAGAGGTCTCAAATGCTTTTATGAGGTGGGGGTAACAAAAAGGTCAATGTAGTGCAAATACCAGCAATCGCACAGGGCATTAGGGTAAAGCACCATACGTGCCAAACACCACTGCAAATACCTGCAAGCGAACGTCCGGAATTCACAAATGCTTGTTCAAGTTTGCCATAGCATTTTGTTTTATAAGATTTGAATACTTATTGGGGAGCATCATTAAATATGTTTTATAAGATTTGAATACTTATTGGGGAGCATCATTAAATATGGCTGCCACAAGAGTATTATCAGTTTTCTCAACTGTCTTCAGACACCCATAGTTTTACATCACTCATCTTATGACCAAGATGAATTAGCATGCAAAAGACACTGCTCCCTGATGTTATAGGGCACTGTGGGACATCCAGTTTTCTTCAGGATACAAAAGCCATACTTGGTGAACATACAATGCAATATGGCACCCTATAAATGGATTTGGAGGCAAAAATGAAGAGCAGGGACCAGCACCGGGGGATGCAAAGGACTGCAAAATGAAGCATATACAAAAATGTTTTAAAGGAAAAACTGCACAGATTTAGTATCCCTCTCCTTTGGATAGATATGCACTGCATTAGGTGACAAATAAGTGATGGGTAGGTGTGGTATACAAGGAACAATATCCACTGAGGGGACTAATCAGATAATAAGGCCATCAACCTGAAGTGTGAATGGCTTTATTACCTGAGCAGCCCCACCTCCGAGATGGGTATATGGCCTTGTATATTGCACTACCCATCACTGTTATATAATATTTTGAGATGTTTGTTATTTTTACCTTATCTGTGGGACTGTTGGAGTTTCCTGGTGAGCCGTGGTCAGGACTATTTCTGGGTGTGCATTGTGTCCCATGTGTTTCTGTAGTGTGAGTGGTAGTTTGGTACTAGGTTCTCTTTTGAAGAAGAAGAAGAATCTGCATTTATATGGCGCTTTCTTACATCCAAAGCGCTTTACAAACAATGCTAGACCGGTAGTGAAGTGACTGAATGTGTGGTGGCGGCCATATCGCACATCATCACCCACACGGCCTGGATAATTGCATGAACCAGCTTATAGGAAGGGAATGTTGGCCAGGACACCGAGAATGTTCCCTACTTTACGAAGAGTGCCCTGGTTCTTTTATCTTCACCTGGACACCCAGGACAACACCAGGATGGGTAGAAGGGACCTCGTTTAACATCTCATCCGAAGGCCTTTTTATGTTTCCATAGTGTAGGGTTCCCCAATAAAAGAGGGTGTGCTTGTGACCAGTCATCCTTTAGTTCATTGCTGGCATTGTGGATAGCAACAGTGTGTGGTGGTGTGGACTGGCATCATCAGTCAGGAGAGCAGCCTGTAGTGGAGAGCTGCATGTGGACTGCAGGAAGATGGCCTATGGCTGACAGCTGCATGTTGAAGTGGTCTGGAATCATGCAGCCTGGATGTAACAGTAGGACTGTGGAAGGCATAGCATTAGAAAGCAGCAGCTGGAGGATAAGAGGAGAAGTCAGCAGAAGCATGGAGGGTTGGCAGTTAGGAGAGGAAAGGAGAGGAGCATCAAGGGACATGAATGTTTGATTAGTAAAGATGGGGTTGTTTATTGTGTGCCCCTGCCTTTCATTTTCCAGTTTTGAGTGAAGCACTGAGAGACATGCTAGGGTTTGGTGAATGTGAGGGGTGGTTGCATATTGTGTGATCCATGATGTTTTTGTTGCAGCATTGAGGTAGAGCTCAAGAACATACTATTAGGGTTGGGTAAATGTGTGTGTGGGGCGGTGGGGTAGTTGCTTATTGTGTGGTTCCTGATGTTTTTGTTGTGGCACTGAGGTAGAGCATCGAGGGTCATGCTGTTAGGGTTGGAATATGGGGCATGGGGGAGACAATTTTTTGTGTGGCCCCCCTCCAGTGTATGAAACCACAGTGGCTATGCATTAAACTGTTGTTTTATTTACATGAAGAGGGATATTAGTGTTTAAAATAACACTTACAACAAAGTTTGAGATCTTGTTGTATTATTTTAAACTCAGCTATCACAGTGACACAAGTAAAATAATAGTTTTTTCAACAAAAACAATCAAGAGAACTGCCACATAAAGCTTAATAAGAAAGCAAAGAGCATTACAACTTGGAAGTGCATAAGTACAAAATAAGTTATGTTATACAAGCAGTAAATCTATTCTGATAAAAAGAGCAAAGATAGGAAACAGACTGAATAAACAAACACAGGAGGGACAATCAATGATCGAGTGCATATACTCTAGTTTCTAGATATGTTATTAATCAGATGTTACCCAATCTTTCATCACATTATAAATAACTGTCGAAACAAAGACCACTTGTAGTTGTACATTTACTTTTTATGGATAAAAATAGTAGAGCTATGCAGAATGAGAAAAGGGCTCTACAATTTGGCATGCTTACTGCCTGGGAGGAGTTCAATGATGTGCCAAATATAATGAAATTGGGAGGATTGTCTCAAATTATAGGTGCTCAAAGTCTGTCATTTTATGTTTTGTGGAATATTTCATGAAAAGTTTTATCTGCATATACCACAGCCATCTATTGGGCCAGAGACCTTAAATTTGGCATGATTACTTGGTGACAGGAGTTCTAACAATGTGCATAATGTCATGACATTATGATGCATCGCCTCAAAATTACATGTACATAAAGCCTGTCATTTTATTTTTTGCTGGGAATTTCATGAAACATTTTATCTGCATATAACAGCACCTGTGGGGCTAGACATGTGTAAATTAGAACAAATAACCTTTTTGTAATGGTTATAGAATAATCTAAATATGGAGATAATTGGATTAGAAATTTTTAAGTTACGGGGTTCAAAGGTTTATTGCGTAAATATTTTTAAAATTTTGTGAAAACTAAAAAAATGTGGATGCTTGTAACTTACCTGCTTTTTCATGCATAGAGTTAACATCTGACATACATATCTGATGTGCATTCCGATGTCTAACACAACTAGATAAATTAGTTTAGCAATTTTAAATTTACAATGGAAAAAATATTGGTAAAATTTTCTTAAATATTTATGGTAGGATATACATGAAGCATCCAGAATTCTTTTTGTGGAATTTAACATTCACAATGCACATACCACTACTTCATTTGATAAGCTGGGCTGAGCTTTTTGCAGTCCTACTGTTCCTCACTGGGTGACTATTTTGCCCCCCCTTCTGTCTTGGCATAGCCAGATGGACTCAGTAGAAATGCTGATCCCATTGATATCCTTTTTGTTCTTTACAGTGACAAAATACATTAAAACACAAAGTCACCTACTCCTTTCCTAACAACCTATCTGGTTGGAATAGCCAGAATTCTTCCTTCCTGGTGTCCCAAATATTGTCTTCCCTCTACATCTTTTGAGTACCTCTAAGTCCCAGACTTGCATGTGCATCAGGCTCCCTGGATCATCAATTTACTGGGTGTGATCCTTATATATATCCTATATTCAGGATGGAATTGTTGACACCCTGTGCCTACTTGCTCCAACTGGGCCCCTGAGTAGTACACCATTGGTAGACCCCCAGTCTACCAATGGTGTATCTCAACTCAGTTAGTCCATTTCTTTGTGAAACCATGTATCTAAGTCCTAAACCTGGTGACCCCTGCTAACTGCCTCTCATACCCTATCATTTAATTAGAATCTCCAGATAAGCCTGGGTGAAATTAGACAATGCCATATTTATGGAATTTTCATGAAAGTCCACAATTTTCACAAAGACTCATGGAATTTGACTTTAAGTACAAATGTTATTTTGCAATTTCTGGCAGCAAACAATTATTTATTTATTTAGCTTTTGTTGACCGGGTAAGTGCACTAGACAAATCCTGCCTATTTTCAGGCACGACCCGGGGGAGGGGGGGATACAGATGAATGCCAACTGACCTTGAACCAGATTAAGCTGTTGGTGGTATTTGTTAGTGAATGAGGGAAATTTGGCCAGGACACCGGGGAAATTCCCCTACTCTTTTCGATAAGTGCCATGGGATCTTTAACATCCACCTGAACTACCACCAGTCCAGGCAGATGGGACCTCGGTTTAACGTCTCATCCGAAAGACGGCACCTCAGAAATGCAGCACCCCTCTCATGCTGCATTACAGTGTCAGTACTGGGATATTAACCCAAGTGCCAGATGTGGGAACTGAACCCACAGTCCTCTGATCTCCCAGCCTCAGAGGCGAGTGTGCTACCTACTGAGCCACTGACACTAATTAATAACATTGACACACCTGGTCTCTTTGTAAGGTCTAAGAACCTGTCAACATTGCATTCTCCAGTTTTAGAGTTTCAGGGGTTTATACATTTACAGTTTACATTGTTGCAAAATTTAGTTTTAAAATGTTGTGAAAGTTTGACTTCTTTTAATTCAGTCCCATTTAAAGCTGTAAATATGAACTTTGGCAGAAATGGCCATGTAGTACAGTAGTTTAAATGTTTCAAATCTGGTTAAATTTTGACATGTTGTTTTAAATTTAGAGGGAAATAACTGAATTTTAAATTTTGGCAACATGTTTAGCAGGCCATAACTCAGTCCCATTTGAAGCTAGAAATATGAAACTAGGTACATTTATAAATGTAGTGATAACCTGTATACCAGTAAAATGCTATAACATTTCAGTGGATACTGTCAAAATTATACTAAAATAACAGAAATCTAGCCCCTTTGAAGCTTGAGACTTAAAACATGGTGAACATACCCATGCTGTATGTTTGTCTAAATCCTGAAACTCTGGAGAAATTTGTATCAGAAATTTTAAAATTAGATCAAAATAACTGAATACTAAATTTTGATTAAATGTTTGGCTGTCCATAACTCCATTCCCTTTCAATCTAGGACTTTGAAATTTGGTACCCTTATGTAGCCTTTATGAACTGTCTACATACCAAAATGTTGTGTCAGTTGGACAGGTAGTGTTAAAATTAGAGCAATATAACAGAAATTTAATATTTGGCAAAATTCTGCAGAATTGTAATGCAAATTCCATGAAATTCCACAGAATTGGAATGATCATTCTATGGACATTCCATGGGCAGAATTTTATATTCTGCCCAGTTCTAATAAATAGTGTACTTTTTCTGTACTATGTATCAAAATCATGAAGTTCAAGCAGGTAACAGTCTGGTAACTGGTTATTCTTCCATTTAAGCAAAATGCATGTCTTGTCTGTTCTTATCCTAAATGAAGTAATTTGCTTTTATAGTTAGATATATCCACTGATCAGATGGTATATGGCAGTAAGATCTGACAGCTGAATAGCAGTGTAGCAGTGGCTTTGTAGAGAGTACCAAGATCTTTATACCAAAATGCATTGACTGTATTACAACAAATATATTTTCCAAAGTTCCTATAGCAATTTTTGCATCCTAGGCATACTGTGGAGACATCTGTATTCATTTTGTTTAAGTGATCAGGAGTATAATACATTCTATGATAAACATTGAAGTGAATTTATTGTATTTTACTGGAGATGGCTATGAAAAATGTAATGCATAATGGAGTTCATTTTCTGTGTCAGCAAATGTTATTTTTAATTTTCATTCCCATTTTGTTCTGACTTGTGTTGATCCTTTATTACAGGACTCTGTTATAGATGCATATATTTTTGAGAGAATGTTTGAGTGGTTATTATTATACATGACATTTCTAATGTACAGAAATCTGGTAAGGAAGAAACAGATGAATGTTTGAATACAGAGTTCCCTATTTGAAGCCATCTAAAGAAATGTGAAGCAGGAATCTCAAATCTATCATTTAAAATACCAAAATCCATAAAAAATATTCTGTGCACAAAGATCTTTAATTTCTTTGACAACGCAGTATGTCAGGCTTTGAATGCATTATCTGTCATGGAGGGCCATTCTGATATAGTGGGAAGAATTGGGAACCTTTAAGAGAAGTATCGGTAAGTTTAAGAATTCTGTCCCATACCCAACAAGTTATTTGAGAACTTAGATTTTGCCCAATTTGTTGCTCTAGGTATCTGTATATAGGAGATGTTTTAATATTTTCCATATGATAGTGATGTAATTCTATTTTACAGGGTACTAAATGTTCCTAATTTATAAACCATGAATGTACCAGGGCTAACTGGTTGCAAGATAATACCATAGGAGGCTGGGAAGTGCTAGCCCTCCATGTATTTTTGTGAGATACAGTTTCTGCATTATAACCTCAGTCTCTTTTCTTTCTGCGGGAATTTTGTAATTATTGTTTTCCACATTTGATGAAAAAGTCTTTACTGATGTTAACTGGAAGGGTCTGGAAAAGAAATAAGAATTTTGGTAGTATGTTTATTTTGATAATGTTGGATCTGCCTAGGGATGCACTAGCAAATAGGCAGGGAGGAGGAGTGGGAGAACAATGGGGAAAAATCAAAACTGCTATCATAGAGGCAACAAGCCTTTGTGTGAAGCAAATAAAGAAAACAAAACAAAGTAAAAGACCACTATGGTTCTCAAAAGAGGTGATAAAAAAGGTTAGGGAGAAAAAGATAGCATTCAGGAAGTATAAAGAATCACAGAAGGAGCAGGACAGAGAACTGTAGCAGTTAAAGCAGAAGGAAGCGGAGAAGGCAGTCAGAATAGCGAAGGCCCAAACCGAGGAAAAGACAGCCAGCTCAGTTAAGAAGGGGGGTAAAACCTTTTATAGATACATTAGGAGTGAAGAAAGATCAAGGGAGGGATAGTGAGGCTTAATAAAGGGAGGAGGTGGGCAGAGGGGACAGTGAAAAGGCAGAGATATTGAATGAATACTTTGGCTCAGTATTCACAAAATAAGAAGAGGAGGTACCTAAACCAAACAACAGAAGCACTCTGGGCAGGGGATGGTACTAGTCCATTCACAGAAGAAAGGGTCCTGAAAGAGCTCTTAAGACTCAAGGTGGACAAGCAATGGAACCTGACAGGATTCACCCCAGAATTCTAAAATAACTAAGGGAGAATGGTGTGGTCTCTGAGGACTGGAGGAAGGCAGATGTGATTCCCTTCACAAAAGTGGGAGCAAGGCAGAGGAAGGAAACTACAGACCTGTTAGTTTGACCTCAGTGGTAGGAAAATGATGGAATCACTTCTGAAATAAAGAATTGTCGAGTACCTAGAGGCCAGCAGGACACAGGACCCCAGGTAGCATGGAATTCACAGCAGGAAGGTCATGTCAGATGAATCTAATAGATTTCTTTGACTGGGTGACCAAAGTAGTAGACCAGGGAGGGGCTGTGGATATGGCCTACTTAGATTTTAACAAAGCATTTGACACAGTATCACACAAGATTAATAAACAAGTTAGCCAGCCTGAGAGTGGGTCCCAGGGTGGTAGCCTGGGTAACAAATTGGCTGGACAACATGATGCAGAGGCAATAGTAAGCGGAGCACACTTTGGAGAAAGGGAGTTACTAGTGGGTACCAGGGGTTCAGTACTGGGACTGGTACTCTTTAATGTCTTTACAGGTGATACTGCAGAGGGTCTGGAAGGAAAAGTATGTCTCTCTGCAGATGACACAAAGATCTGCAACAGGGTTGATACGCAAGGAGGGGTGGAAAGAATGAGAAGGGACTTGGCACAGTTGGAGGAATGGTCAAGAGTATGGCAGCTTAGTTTCAATGCAAAGAAGTGCAAAGTAATGACCTGGAAAACAAAACACAGGGAAGAGTACATAATAGGGGAAGGTACTAACAACAACAAAAATGGAAAGGGCCGAGGGTACTTATATTAGACAACCTTAAGGTAGGCAAGCAATGTGAGACGGCAGTAAGGAGGGCTGGGGGGATTCTGGGACGCATAGGGAGAGACATCACCAGTAGAAAGTAGGAAATTGTTATCCCTCTGTACAGACAGTTGGTGAGACCCCATCTTGATTACTGCGTGCAGTTCTGAAGACCCCATCTCCACAAGGACATAGACAGGATGGAGGCAGTCCAGAGCAGGGCAACCAAAATGGTGCAGGGTCTGCACCAGAAGCCATAGGAAGAGAGACTAAAAGAGATTAATATGTATACCCTTGAGGAAAGGAGGGAAGGGGGCATGATAGAAACGTTTAAGTGCCTCAAGGAATCATCAGAGTCCAAGAGGGTAGCATCTTTCGGAAAAAGAGACAGGCAAGAACAAGGGGGCACAATTTGAAGATGGGGGGCAGCTCAGGGGCAACGTGAGGAAGTATTTATTCACAGAAAGGGTGGTGGATGCATGGAACAGCCTTCCTGAGGAGGTCATTGGGTCAAAAATAGTGAGGGAATTCAAGAATGCATTGGACAGACATACGGCAATTATAGTGGTGGGGTAGGAGGAAGTAGGCTGCTGGTTAACTAGGATCTGCAGCTTTTCTGATCGGTGGGGAAATGGGCAGACTAGATGGGCCAAGCAGTCCTTGTCTGCCATTAAAGTCTATGTTTCTATGTTTAAGTGTTAATGGTTGTGTTTCCTATTGTGTTAGGTCTAGTTTTATGCTATTTGTAAGTGGTGTGTGGTTTTACTTGAATAATTTATCTAGTGTGTTGCAGATTATTACTCCTAAATATTTCTTATTGGACACTGTCTTCACCTGAATTAATGAGAGGATATTTGAGGGATATATTTGTAGGAATTCAAATTTACTCCAGTTCACTTTGTAACCTGAAATAATTGCAAATTCTTGCAGCAGTGAGACCAGGTCCTGTTCTTATTCTGCTAAGTTAGTCAAATATAAGAGTGCATTGTCTATGTGCAGATTTATTTTGTGTTCTGTATTATTGGTAATTGTTTCTTTAAAGTAAATTTCCAGCATTTTATTGGTCCCTTATGAACTTTATAGCCGGTTACCTTACTGCAGCATAAGTCCTCTGAGCCATAAAAGACATTTTTTTATTAGTCCTGTTAGGAAAGGAAGGGATTGTTAATCAGACCGAGCCCAATGGCCAGCCAGCCCCTCACACTCAGACATTTTGTGACATCTAAACAGGGAGAGCGCAGGGCGCACCCCATTGAAGTCCATGGGGCTTGGTTTCAAATTGTTTTTAAGTGATAAAGCAATCTCTGGTGTATATGTAAGCACAGCTCGACCAATGAGCGGCCTCTTGGTTGAGCGGTGGCTTTCATATATACACAAATTTCTTTGTCGCCAAAAAAGATTTAAACTGAGCCCCATAGACTTCAATGGGGCATGCCCCCGCACTCCCCCTGGTTAGACGTCACAAAACATCTGAGCAGAGGGGCATAGCTGGCAGACCAGGAAGTGGAAGGGATCAGCTGGCCATTGCGCTTGGCCCAGTTTATGATCCCTTCCCTTCCTAACAGGACTAATAACAAAATGTATACAAAGGGCTGGATATTCAAACTGCGCCCAAAAAGTGTGCAATAGCAGGAGCAAGCACAAGTCCATTGCGCCCATGCGCAACAGACGCGATATTCAAAAAAGGAGCAAGCCAAATTGCGCCAACAGCTAACGTCTGAATATCGCACCACCTGCGCCATAGTGCAACTAGGGAGGGGAAGCTGAGCAGATATGATGCGCTATGGTGCAACAAGGGATGACCAGCTGAGCAGTCCAGAGGTGCCATAGAGCAAGCAGGGAGCCCCCCAGCAGCAGAGCAATGTAACTGCACAACCAGGGAGGTAGGGGCCCACCACCCATGCCACAGATGGGCACAGGAACACAAAGCAGAACTGACATAGTGACCCCACGCCCCAAGCACAGCACAACTGGGGGAGGGCTGGAATAACCACTGGCCCATGGAGACAAGAAAACAACCCACAGCCGGGCCAAGGTGCCCCATCACACCCACCGGCAAGCTGAGACTGCCAAACAAGGAGGCGGACCACCCGTGCCACCATCCCCAGTGCACAGCACACCTGCACTGTGCCCCCAGACACCCCCATGAGCAGTGACCACCACTGCAGGAAATCCCATGCATACCATCACCCCACTGTGACACTGACCTTGTGCACCACAGAACCATACAGCACAGCCCACCATGGGCACCCAGCAGTGGGTGGCATCCGCGGCAATGCAACAATGGCAGACACAATGCTACCATGCACAATCCCTCAAAACACAGCTGAGAGATCGACCATGCGTTGGCACAAGAGGTACCCACACGGGACAGGGCGTGCCCTGACACCACCACCAGTGATACAGCACCCTGCACAGTAGTCCAGTGACACACCCCGACCTACCACTGGCCACAGCAGCCAGCACAGACACTCACAGTGGTGCGTGGAAGCATGTACCACACGGATACAACACAGTGCAGGGACAAACACCCACCCATACCCAAGGGACAATAACACAGGGACTGATAGCGGGCAACCAAGCCCCAGTGCGGGCTCATGGAAACTGTGTACACACAGCCTGCAGTCCTCCCTGGCACAGGTGCCAGCCACCCTGGGCAGGCACTGTGGACCTAAACAACACCAGCATATGCATGGAGCACAAGTCACAGACAGTGGTGCACATCCCCTGCAACACACACAAGGCACAGCATGGAGGTGGGACAACAACCGCCGGAGGCCACAGTGTCACCTGAGGCAAACATGCACCACACCAGTGACAGGAGACAACTCAGCATTGTGGACGAGTACAGTGGCTGCCCCATGGACAGCCACCACTGACATGGCAGCAGACCGTGCAGGTCACAGACATGCAAGGGTGTCAGCAGCACAGTCCATGGATGGGTTGACAGGGGCACCATGGACACAGAGCACGCACCGTGGACCACTGCACACAGTCATCCATTACACAGGGAACAACACACACACCACAGACACTGACTGATAGCTACTCCCACACCATAGTCACTGCCCCACAGACACACACACAAACCCATGACTGCACCACCCCAGACGCCATGCACACCACTGCAACTGAGCACCTATAGCTCATTGCAAATCAGAGACCACCACAGTATTCATATCAAAATAGTTATATTGTAACACATAAACAAAACTATTTACAGAACTATGTAGATATGGGGGGGAGAGGGACATAAACAAGGTGGGGGTGGGTAAGGGGCAGGGGTGAACATATAGGAGAGGGAAGAAGGGGTGTGAGGGTGGGTGCAGAGGAGGAAGGTGTTTCCAGGGGCATGGATGGCCCATCATCTGCCCTGCTCATCTGCCATGTTTCGCTGATGTGACTTCCGCCTACTGACCCCGTGTTGGTCCATCCTTTGGAGGATCTTCAGGGATGCCCTCGCCACCTGCAACAGCTCCTGCAGTCCCCTCTCCTAGCCCAAGTTGCTGTACACCTAGGATGAGGGAGCAGAGTCGTCGTGTGACTGTCCATCCCCTGCAGCCCACCCATGGTGCATGGCATACAGCCATGTGCCACGCCCCTGTGATGGTGTGCGACCACCTTCAGTGACTGTGTCCACAAGACCTGCCCACCCAGGCAGCCACAGCCATGTGGACCACTGCACACCACCACCCATGTCCTGCACAGCACCACCATGGGTGTACAATGCTATGGCTATGCGGTGTGAAGGCAGTGCCACAACCATGTGCCAGTGCATGCATGGACCACCACTGACACACTCCCAGACATGCAGTGCCACTGGACAGTGCTGACTGTCACAAGTCGTGTGCATGGCAGTGGTGTCCATGGATGGTGGACATGCTCCGCTGCCCACCCTGTTACACAGCATGCAACAGTAATCATGGAGTTATTGCACTCACCCTCACTGGGCCAGTCAGGTTGACAGTGACAGTCCTCGTCCTGCCTGAACTCTCTGTCCACCTCCCTCCGGTGCTCCTCCCTCAGCTGGTGCCGCTCGTCCACGCCTGTGGGGGAAACAAGGAGAGAAGAACATCAGTACAATCCCGAAGCAAAGTCCCCCTGATCCAATGTGTGTGCCCACCCACCCAGCCAGACCCACCCACCCACACCCTGTGAACACCGCCACAGCCAACCTAGACTAGCCTTCCCTATGTGCTGGACATACAACACTGTTACCCATATGGACAATACAAGTGCATAGACGGAATCCCCACCTGGATGTGGCACCATGCCCCTCTTGGCACGCGACCACAAATGAGCTAGTAGGTCCGGCTCCCTCCTGCTGAGGTCCCCATAGCAGTGCCTGCATTGCTCTGAGGTCCTCCTGCATCCAGTGACCACCTCCAGGTCAGTGGCCACCTCCTGCCAGACCTGGGTCCTGGCCCTGTCCAGTGCCTCATCACCAAACAGTGGGCCATAGTGTGGCTCTACAATGGCCACAAGGTTGGCCAACTCAGTGGCACTCCATTGTGGGGCTCTCCTGCGTGCCATCTCAACAACTATAGTAGGCAATATGGCGCTCTGCAGCGCGGTACCCCAGGTGCAAATGCTGCGCGGTACAGCACTGCCATTCCCTATCGCACTGTTACCAAACAGCGCGATAGAGTTGCAGCCATGCCGGACACATGACGCCAAGGGGCAAAGGTCAGGCACAGGGTCAAGGGTCTCTGGAGCAAGGCCATGCACAGCGCCATCGGACAACTATGCGTATAGCGTGATTGGTTGCCTGTTTGCCAGCGCCACAGCAGACTATCACACAGTTGTGCCATTGCACCTATGGAGGCCCATTGTCACAACACCATGTAGTGACCCTGCCATAGCGCCACTGGCATAATGGTGGCTGTGCCCTGCATTGACCATGCACACAGCACGTCATCAGCGCAGGAGCGCCAACATCAGCAGCCTGGGCATGCACAGTGAGGTGTACTATGCATGCCGCGGAACTGCTCCATTGGCTCAGCTCGTTCAACACAATTGCGCAAAGCGCAAAAGCGTGATATTCAGCGTCATATGTTAATCATCCGATCAGCCATTCAATGGTGCAGCACGCGATTTGCATCTAATTAAAGTTGCTCCTCACCTAATTTGCATGGATTGCACTATTAAAGTGCGACAAAGTTCTGCAGTGGCCATATTCGGTTACTGCAGTTTATTGATAAGTTGCATGCTGTGTGGGAGTGTGGATTGTGGATTCAGGGACATGCTTTGGATTGCACAGTCACAGGTAGCCACTGCCATTCCTACAGGCTGAATAATGACAGGGTAAGGTCTGGGTGAGGGAGGACAGCGATGGTGGGCAGAAGGAGGCCCAATTTCACGAAGGCGAAACGAGGCACTTTTGAGGCCTACCTGGAGCAGGAGCCACTGCTCAGTGGACGGCGGGGCACCTCTCTGACCCGTGCTGCTGCATGGGAGGAGGTGGCATGTGCTGTCAACCTGCATGGCAGCCACCAGTGCTCTGTACAGGAGTATAAGAAGAAGATGAGTACTGACAGAAGGAGGGTGAAGGAGAAGGTGGCTGCCATCAGGGCGGCCATGCTGCAACAGGCGGTGGACAGCGGAGGTAGTGCAGCTCACACCAGCAGAGGACAGGCTTGCTGCAAGCATGCACTGCAGTGCCATAGAGGGAGTTCGTGCGGTGGCTTCCAGGCGGGTGGTGGCCCATCACTGCATGGTAAGTCATGGTGGTCGGTCTATGGGGGCAGGGGTCAGTCCCGCACTTGATGCGACTTTGATTTCCTTACAGATCCTGCACATCTGTATGGGTCAGCGAATGGTGAGCTTGTCCACTGTGGACAGTCAGCTGGAGTTGGAGGAGGGACCATCTCTGGCATCAAGGATGCCAGCACGCCATAGCCATGGCTGGGGAAAGACCTGCTCAGTGATGATGACCGCGACGTCATGGGTAGTGACACGTGTGTGCCACGGAATGGACACACACCAGGTCAGCTCACGCCCATGGCTCTGGCTGGTGCTGCCATGTGGGCCAGCATGTAGCACAGTCCCAGGCTGTGCTTGTCAGCACCAGTGGCTGGTCAGGACAGTGGGACTGTTGTGGCCACAACAGCCCGGCACCACTGAGCCCTTGGTGCAGCGGCGGGCGGCAGCAGTCTCCACGGGACTGGGGTTCAGGGTTCAGCGGTGGCGTCTGTGCAATTCCTGTGGACTTGCCCATACCTGGTCTAATGCTCAGCACCCACCCTCAAGCGGAGTTGAACATCAGGTCCGTGCACACCCTGCGGGACAGGATGCCGAGGAGGCAGACGACCTCTTTGACGAGCACACCCACCTACTGCAGGCATCGGTCCAGTAGCAGATGCAGCTTGCAACATCTGTGGAGGCACTGTGTGTGGCTCTGGAGCAGGCAGAGGAGCATCGCAGCAGGACACCGATGGGATCCTGTCATGGATGGACCATTTGCGGGAGGATGTGACCGCTGCCATTGACAGGCATGCACAGGCGTTCATTGCTGTCATGGCCACAATGGGCACACAGTCAGGTGCCCATGCGTCGCTCACACAAGCAATGCACTATCCACCCCCATTTCCAGCATCATCGACACCCACCCTGTCGGCGCCAGGTTCAGCTGGGGCATCCCGAGCACTCCTGGTGCAGGCATGTTCGGTGTGCTGCAGACCCCTGCGTGAACATGGTGCATTCACGAGTGGAACCCTGGGGGACCATCGTTGCCATCCCATGAGGCCCATGGGCGGCTTGCTGAAGCTGGCGGGTCTCGTGAGGGCCGCCCATGCATCCGGTGACCGTGGCACTGTGCCGTGAGAATGACCTGTCTCCCAGCACTGGCACTGTCTGTTGCTGCCCTGTGCATTGTGTGTTTTGGTGGGCAGTGCAGTGGGTGCCCGGCCATGCATGCGAACACGGTCCACCTGCACCCTCCTGGCTGCTGTCCGCAGGTAGTAGCTGGATGATGATGCCTGAGTTGCGCTGTACACCAAAGTGCGATGGTGCCCAGCATCTGACATATGCACATGGACAGACAGTGGATGTGGTGGCCTGTGGACATGTATGTTGCTAGTGTTGGCATTCTGGCTTGGTTGTCCACCTGCCCTCTTTGCACGTTTGGTGCATTGTGTGTGTGCATGTGTGTGTGTCCATCCATATGGCGTGTTGCTGTTCACCCATCCCTGGTTGTGTGCATGTGCTTCTGTGCCCTGCCACATCCCTTGCCAGCATGCACCCTGGTGTGTTTCCATGCGTGTTTGTGGGTTGTGCCTTAGCCACTGGTGGTTGCGCGCGGCACCATGGCTTCCTAGGTTGGCTGAAGTGCTCCTCTGTGATGGTGTCCCGGTGCAGCTGTGCCAGCCTGATCAGTCGAGAGTCCCAATTTGCCAGGGGGAGCTGCCCATCACCATCATCACCGGCATCCCCCTCGTCCCCATCGCTGTCCCCCTCTTCAACCTGTATGGCTATCCCACATTCTTTGGCCATGTTGTGCAGGATGCAACAGGCCAGGAATATCCCACAGGCCTTTGAGGGGCTGTACTGTAGGGCACCGCCAGAGGTGTCCAGGCAACAGAAATGTGTTCCAGCATCCCGAACACCCACTCAATGACATTGCATGTGGTGGCATGTGCCTCATTGTAGCGTTGTTGCGATGGGGTCATGGGCCGCTGGTAGGTGTGAGCAGCCAGGGACAGGTGGGTATCCACTGTCACCTGTAACGGAGATGGAGGTTAGTTTCGTGTTCAGCTTCAGACTGCCCCAAGCCCTGTGGGCCACACCCATAGCACCTCTGGCCATGCCCCCAGGCCCGTGATATGTCCATTTGATTTGCATACTCACCCACTAGATGTCCTGTGGGGATGTCCCACTCTCAAATCAGTGGCACAGTGCCAACTGGTGCCAGATGTATGAATCATGTGCTCCTCAGGGTGCGTGGCACATACATTGATGATCGCACACTGGCATTGCACACACCTGGCAGTTGACACTGGAATAGCCCTTGCGGTTCATGTATGTGGCCCCTCCTCACCAGGTGGTATGCGTATGGCCACATGGGTGCAGTCTAGTGCCCCTAGCACACCAGGCATCCGTGCTACCCTGTAGAACTCCTGGATGTTTGCTATGGCTCACCACAATGCTGGGAAATAGATGCACTCTGCAGCATGTGGCAGCAATGCTGAACTGCTGAGGATGATGACATAGCCAACTGTTATACCTGTAGACGCAGTTAATCTCTGGAAAGGTACCCATAGTAAGAACATGGCCCTTTGTCTCACTGACGCCCAGCTCCATGTGGGAACCTGCATCACATCACTGCACAGCTCACAGACCACCTCAGTATTGCAATGTTCAGGCAGTACCAGCCCACAATCTCGATATCTGTATGTAGCTCAAAGCTGGTGTGGGCTCGGTACTGCCTGTTGGGGGCATACCGCCGATGGGCCCTTCCACGGCCACATTCCCCTGCCACATGCCTTCTCACCCCCCTCATTATGGCCTCCATGTGGAAGGTGGCACTGACCATGTCCCTGGCTTGCGTTCCCCCCCATCAGCTGTTGCTTTGTTCCCCCCGCTGTCCTGACTGCTACTTCCTCTGCACTGGGTACACCTGTCTGTGCTGGCCTCTGGTATGTGTGTCACCACACAACTTCCCTGTGCCTCTCTTCTGCAGTGTGGTTTCCCTGGCCTGCCCTCTTTCTCCCAGTTTCCCTGTGCCTGTCTCTCCCCCTGCCTCATGTGGCTTCCCTGTAGCGTTCTTGCGCCTCTTCCTTGCTCCTTTTATTTTGGCTCATTTCCGCTGTAGCAACTTCGCTTGCTCCACTGTTGCGCATTGCACAGAGTCTTTGAACATTGCACTCGCCCTTATGCATGGTTCCTCCCTTTGGTTGTGCATGCCTTGCTATCATTGCGCTGTTGCTCAGCATGTTTCAATTGGTGCAACTGCCTCCTGCTAATATCGCAGAATGGCGCATTTTCAGACTTCACGCTGGCGCAACCCTATTGTGCATGGCGCAACCCTTTTGAATATCCAGCCCAATGTATGTAGGGATTCTTCTACTTAAATAAATGCATTATTTCAATCAAAATCTTTTTTTTCCCAAGACTCTGACCCAAGTGAAAGATAACGATGTTATTCACTCAATGGGTAAATAATCTTGTTTATTTTTCACTTGCCTACATTACAATCAACTTGATTGACAGCTCATTCTGCCAACCCCACAATGAATCTGCCCTTAAATGTTACATGAAATTCTAGAAAATAAACATTGTATACACAAAACATGCAATGGACTGTGTTCAGATCGTCATTAATTTTCAATCATGAGGTGGCTGGACTTTCATAACTCTCTCTGGCTTTGTCACTCGTGAGTTATGGTTCCGCCCCCTCACTCTTGGAAACAAATACCATATTTGAACACAGGCTTTTGTATATCTTTTATGGCTCAGAGGACTTATAGGTAACGGGCTATAAAGCCCAACACCACATCTCGGAAATTTCCTTTAATGATTGTGTTACAGTACTTCTAAGGACAATTGCAAGATGATTAGAGGAGACAGCAGGCATCCTTGTATTGTTCCTTGCACCTGGATAATTTCTGACTTATCTTGATCAGTCCTAATGGTGGCTGTCAGTTTAGTGTACGTAAGATTTACCCATGTTCTAAAACTCGGCCCAATACTGATAGAATTCAAAACTGCCTTTATACAATCCCATTCAAAGCTTTTGCACACATCTAGGGAGAGTAAAGAAATGCCTGAATTTTGATTATATCACTATCCTTATGTTAGATGCCAACTATCTATCATTAAATAAAGCCATTTTGATTTGGATGGATAATGGTTGGTAATATTTTTCTAGTCTGGTTGCAAGGATTTTTGAAAACATGTTTGTATCTATGTTAATTAATGAGATAGTTCTATAAGAGCTGCAGTCAAATAAATCCTTTTTTTTAAACAGGAGAATGGAAGCCTCATAGAATAATGATGGGAACAGAGATGAAGTTAAAAAACTATTCAGGACAATACCAAATGGTGTGACAGAACATTGCCTAACATGTTATAGAAATCTATGGGATGCCATCCAGACCAGGTGCTTTCCATTATGGAGATCACTAAAGGGACACTGTCAACCTGTTTTTCAACATATTATTTCTAGTTAAAAACCTACATTTTATGATTGCTTGCCTTCTCTAAAATTCAGTGATGTTGCTGTTCGTTTTGTCTGTCTTCTTGTTTAATAGAACTGAAATGCATGGTGAAGTACATTTATAAACAACCTTGTTTTGTTTACAATCCTGTGTCTGTTCTTACTGCATACTTCCTGAGCATTAGAAACACACTCAACCAGTGCAGTCACTCTTGATGCAATAGCCTCTTAAACTCACACTGCATCATGAGTGGTTAGACTGTGGTGGAGTTGATCAAAGAATGTAAACAAACCTGTTTTTGTGTGGTAACTCCAGTATGGTGGGCAGTCTGTTTTTTACTTTTTTTAAAGAAAAAAAATAATCAGAATCCAACTACCAGATACATCAGCAGTCTTTACAGAATGTTGGCAATCATAAAATGTATATTTTAAACTGTGGACACTTTGAGACCTAAGGGGGTTGACAGTGTCCCTTTAATAGCCGGAATTATTTCCTGCTCTAAACTGTTCTTATCTAGTTGTTGCATAAGTTCCATATTTATTTTGGGCATCTCTACTGTTTGTAGAAAACCTGGTATAGCTGAGTTATCCTTTTGCCTTTTGATGTATACAAAATTTTATAAAATGGGTAAAAGGCTTGGTTAATTTCTGGTGGAGATTCTAAGATTAACCCTTGACTCTTTTTGATTCTAAAAATATGTTTATCATCTTTTTTCTTCCTTCCTAAGTTGCCATTCCAATATTCTGTCTGGTTTGTCTCCTTGTGCATAGTACTTATTTCTAGTTTGAAACATTAAATGCTCCAATGTCAATATTTTATTATATTCATCTCTTAATGATAGTAAATTGTGTAGTGTCTTGGTGTCTTTGGTTAGTAAGTGTTGATTTTCTTTATGTTGAATAGCTCTTTCAAGTGAAATAATTCTTCCTTATGTTTTTTTATTTATGACCTCTATGTAATATGGCGATGCCTCTTATGTAGGATTTTAAGGCATCCCAGATGTAATTAATTGATGTACCTAAATCATAATTAATATTAAAATGGATCTCTATTTATTTTTATTACTCTTTCTATAAATGTTTCATCTTTAAAATGACTGGGTCCATTCTGAATACTGAAGCTCTCTGACAATAATTGAATTCTGAATTTAAAGTAACTGGTGCATGATCAGGTTGGAAAATCTACTTATATTCAGTATTAGTAAGGGAAAGGGGATATTGTTTAACCAGGAGTAGCACACTATGCCAAAGCTTGTTTGCAGATGTGACCTGGGAGCATAAGGAAGTTAAGTGACTTGTTCAGGATCACACAATATGTACCTAGCTGGCTGTGGGATTCAAACCCAGGTCTCCAGATCTGCAGCTCAGAGCCTTAACTCATTGTGCTATATTGCCTTCAGTAACTGTAATATAACACAGTAGTGAGTCTGAGATTAATTAGCAATCTGTTGAGAATATGAATTGTGAACTATGGAGTTAAATAAATACTGTCTAACATTTGGGTTTCTGTATCACGTGGATCAATTAACTTAAGGACTTCCATGAAGTCTAAGAGAGCTTTGGTAGCTGACTTGACACTGCTAGTTAGAACATAAGCCCTACTGTATCTAAAAGTCACCCAGCATTAAATTAAAGTCTCCTCCTATAATATAAGGAGGACTGTATGTAACCATTAGAAGAAATAACTCATTTACAAAACTTGTACTGTTTTGTTAGGACCACATATGTTAATCGATGTAAACTTGTGACAATTCAGATGCATTTCACAAATAATAAATCCCCTGTGTTTATCAATAGTATTTTGTGCAATTTGTATACCTCAGTTTTTGTTTTTAACAAAGACGGATACTCCCTGGAATCAGTTCTATAGGGCATAAAGGCCTTATCCTATTTTCTGCATTGGAATTCAAATTCTTTTTGTTCTAAGCGTGACTCATGTATCATTGTGGGGATGGTCTCTGAGGCACTCCACCTACTCTGACATCATGGGTTTGTGTACAATGGATAGGTTGTCTTGATGCACATGTGACATAAATTTGAGAACGTCCCTTCTGGGTGTCCCTGGTCACTTCTAATCAGTTCAATTTGTGCATCTCACAAAGGTTGTCACACTACTCCAGAGCTCCAGATCACCGAAACATTAACCAACTTATCTAAGGTAGGACTACAGTTTCATATAACCTTTGTACCCATTGCTGCACAATCACCTTTACCAGGTGAGTAAACTACCATTATACAGGCAATAAAGTGCCTGTCTGCTTAATTCAACATTCTTTGCTCTTGTTATGGTCCTTCATTCCTTTATGTTCCATAACAATACATTCAACTTGGCATATTAACAGTGATTTACATTAAAAAGTGTGTTATATATCGATACCATTTCAAGTGCTGCTTTCCAAGCCTTTTCTGCCTTTCTTGCTCTCCATATCCCATTTTACAGTTAATCCTGCCTGTTTTTGTTTTATGTTTTCCTAATAGTAGACCCCTCTTCTGATGCCCTCCCCATTCGACTGAAAATCCTGAAGAGCCCTCTCTTTAGCCTCCTACCCTCCCACCCCAAGCACATCAACTAAGACGGCTTGGAAGGAAGTCAGCAACAAACTTACCCTGGCATAGCTGTGCTGCCAGTGCTAGTTATTTGTGAACAGTGACCAGTTACTTATAATACAAAAAGTGCCTATATGTAGTGCCAACAAGTAGTCTGATCCTAGACCTGTGAAAAGTGCAATATTCTGTGTTTTCATTACCAAATGCATCACTAGGGAAAGAAGACAAAAAAATATTATCTGCTTACTTTGTATGACCTTAAATTTGAGAGAGCCAGTATTACTCGATTCCCTTATGTGTGTGAAATAGCACATGCCAATCTTTAATATTCATATCATTGTATTTATTGATTGATTGATTTTGGTGACCAGGAAAGGCACACGGGGAGTGGGTTCCAAATCGATGAAAAACTATAGGAAAAGGCTGACTGTCAAACAGAGGAATGGGGATAAGGAATGGTGAAAGTGTTAGGATCCCTGGCGCTGAGGGAGCAGGAAGAAGGGGGATGAAGGAGAGGAGAGGAGTGATGAGAGGTAAGAGGGAAGGGACCTAAACCAAGGTTTCCAATGTGAGAAAAAAAACTGCACTCTTTTAAATAAGGGGGTGCTATACCTGCATGAGTCCAGGTCATGACTTCAGACAATAATATGGGCTACTTTTGTATGAAACACAAATGGAAAGGTGAGCATCAGGTGTAGGTCAAGGCTCCAAAAAAATGCACTTTAGTTCATCATGAAAGGCAAATTAATTGTGCAAATATAAAGTGTAAGTACATTGTACAAATATACGAAATCTTTCCAGACCTACCCCAGTCCAACAGCCAGCCACCACTAACCCCAGCGTTTCGCCAGGAGGCTTCCTGAGCTGAGAGGCCATCTATCTATCTATCAACAGTATCTATCAACAGTATCTATCTATCTATCTATCTATTTACAATTTATTTATGTAGTGGACTGGGAAGCCCACCCCTGGTACTGCTTTTCTTGACCCCACTCTCCTGCAGGTCACCCACCCCATTCCCATTTTAAAGGTTGTGGCACCAGGGCGCCCAACCCCAGGCCGCAAAACAGTCGCACAACACTTGAGTGCCCAATCCCCAGTGTTAGAATGTCACTTGTTCCCTGAAAATAAGAAAACTGTCCCTCGTTGTTTTTTTCCTGCAAAAAAGAAAAGAGTCTGTTGCTGATCTGGCCTCCCACCGCATCATCCCACTCAGCATCAACAACCCCCCACACACACACACTCACTCACCTGAACAGGTCCCAGGGTGAAGATCCACTCTCCAATCAAAGATACATCTTGGTGCTGGAGCTGCTGACTGCAATATGAGAAACTAAGGTGAATGCGGTTCAATGTACTTTAATGACATTTTGAACTCCAATGCATAACTTTCTTATTTTTGCATATTTTGACCCCAAATGTTCAACATGGCCTTTCTGAGACACCATCTCATGACCAATGGCAGTGGAATTATGCAAATCAGGCCCAAAAGATGATTTTATGGTCATGGCAAAATCACCTTCGGGGTTTTATGTGATAGACGAGTCTGAAAGACCGTCAATCACATACACAAAAAAAAAAAAGCCTGTCGTCAAAAGAGTGACTGAAATTGAAATGGCGATTGCAAATAATGACGGTCGCTACATTCAATCAAAACAACAACCAAAATCAGTATTTTTGTGTAGGAGGCTATGCTCCCCGTGCCTTGCGGAAACGCAAACCCTCGCGCCCCCTAAACAAAATAATCAGCTCCACGGAGGGTGCGGACCTAGAGTAAAGTCTTTTTTTTTTTTTAAAACAAAAAATTCTTTCCCCTGAAATCAGATTCAAACCTGGGTCTTCTGGCACTACAGCTTGGCAGGGGTTGGCTACACAACATCCTATATCCTGTAGTAGTGAGTGTAGCTCCCTGTTATACTTGCTCTACAGGATATATTGATGTTTTTCACCACTCCCTCTCAGTGTGAGTGGTATTATTGAGTCGCTCATATTGACGCATGCAATAATATTCGCTCATATAACATGATACCCCTTTCAGGTGGGATTTGAACATTTCCACTGCCCTTGTTCGTGAGGTGGGGCCATATGAAGGCTATGTTGAAAATATGGGGTCACAATATGTAAAAATGGAAAAGCTGTTTGCATTTCTTGAAATTTTACTATGCTCACTTGTAACTTTGGTAATTTAAAATATTTTGACACCAAATTTTCAACATAGCCATTTTACACCACCTCATGAATGTGACAGCTATCATTTTCAAATCTTGGGCAAAATGTGTTTTCTGCAATTGTGGTTTGAAATAACGTTTTGATGCTGTGGAATGATGTTTTGGCATGGATTTAAACATTTTCACAATGGGGTTCATGATGTGGGTAATAAGAAGGCTATGCTGACAATCTGGTGTACAGATATGGTAAAATGCCCAGGCTATGAGTGAATATTGCAGTATTTCAACATTCACTCATAACTTCACTAATTTTCACTATTTTGTCTCCAAACTTTCAACATAGCCATTTTTCCATACCACCTCATAAGCATGACATGTGGCATTTTTTAAATCCTCTGAACAAGACATGTTTTCGCACTTCTTTTTTTTTTATTTTACTATTTATTTCTCCTTTTCACCCTCTCGGCTCTGGTCTTCCTTGGGAGCACATGGAGTCATCCCCCTTCGGCTCGCACCCTACCTGGCCATCCTCCGTCGGCCATGTAGCCTCGGTTATACCTCCCGTGCGGGGACGGGGTGGGCCCCGACACTGTAGTAACATCAGTCGGGAGGATGCCAGGTGGGCAGCCGCAAATCAGGGGCATGCTCTGGTGCTCCATCTCCGCCAGAGCCGAGAGGCATTTTCTCTGTTTTTCTCTGGGGAGTGGCTGGTGCCCTGATGTCAAGGCGTATCCGACATCTGCCACTCCCCCACTCCTTCTTTCTACTCCTCAATGTCTGCTGTATCTCCAGCTTCCACCAGAGATCAGTAGAGCACCGAACAGGAACCGTCCCTCCCGGGAGAGAGGCTGTCCTCTGGATGCTCAATCCTCTCCCTCCCCTGCCGACCCCCAGCAACCCGAGCTTGTTCCCCGAACTCCGGTCGCTGCATGGCCTCAACCCTCACGCCATAGGGCTAGCTATGTTTTCACACTTTTGGTGTGAAATGACATTTCGCCAGTATACTATAAATGGTACATGTGTTTGTAAGGTGAATCATAAAATTAGTACTTTGAAAATTTGAGGTCATAATTGAAGTTAGAGATGGAATGAACAAAGCTGGAGCTTAATCACAAAAACAACCACAAAATAAACAACTTTACTGGCAAATGACTTTATTGAAATATACAATTAACAAAATATTGAGAGATAAGATAGAGTATGCTCTATTTCAGACAAAACAAAGTTATTGGGAATATGGAGAGAACCTGGCAAATAATTGACGATGTATAAAACAAAATTGTAACAAAACATGATTCATAGCATAATTGATGGCAAAGGAAAAAGCAATAAATTCTAAGGATATTAATGATACTTTTCACAAATTGTATACTAAGCTGTATGCTACCAAAGCCAGCCCAACCATGTCAGACATTAATGATTTCTTGAAAAAAGTGAACCTTCCATCTTTGAGTGAGAAATATAAGCATTTGCTAGATAAACCAATCTCAACTAGTGAAATTTTATCAGCTATCAGTATGCTATCACCGTCTCAAATGCCAGGTTCAGATGGGCTTCCAAAGGAGTTCTACACAGCATTACAGGACTTCTTGCCAAACATCCTTTTGAGGGTATACAGTGAAGCCCAGACAAAGAAAGAACTTCCATCCAGCATGATAGAGGTTATCACAGTTTTACCAAAAAAAGATAAAGATCCCCAATATTGCATAAACTGTCTCCCTATCTCATTGTTGAACATCGATTATAAAATACTTGTAAACATATTAGCCTCCAGATTACAAACAGTGGTAACCAAATGAATCCATAAGGATCAGGTGGGATTAATTAAATCCAGATGTAGCCGAAATAACATCAGGTGGTTACTCTCAATCATTTGGTCTGCCATCAGGTCTAATGTTTCCTCAGTGATTCTATCTTTAGATGCAATGAAAGCATTTGGCTCAGTAGAATGGTCATATTTACAAATACCCCTTACTTATTTTGGAATTGGCAGTCGTTTTTCTGACTGGGTTGTCACACTTTACAACAAAGCTTATACCAAGATACTAATGAATGATATCTTATCCCCTGTGTTAGGTTTAGAGAGAGTCACTTGACAGGGTTGCCCTCTGTCCCCTCTGTTATTTGTGCTTGCATTGGAATCACCTCTGAGTTACATCACGAACAATGCAACTATTTCAGGGGTTAAAATTAAATTCCAAGAAAGTAAAATTCTTACATACGTGTCGGCCCAGTGGCGCTGAGGGTTGAGGCACCGGACGCCACATGTCGTGCCACGCCAGCAACCCCGGGCGGGAGTGACCTTAGGTGCTGGAGGGTCGGCTGAGAGGGAGGAGAATTGATCATCCCAGGGACTGCCTCCTCTGGAGAGGGTAGGAAGGATTATCACAGATGCACTGGCTCCTGGCAGTGACTGGGGTTAATTGCATGCTGGAATCAGCTGTGGAGTTGAGTATGTGGGCCGGCGCCAGATGTGCTGTCTTGCAGATGCACACATGTAACATCCTTGGTGTCATTGCACACCTGTGCCATGGAGAACCAAACACAGAAAGCCTCTGTGTGCAAAGTGAAGGCAGTCAGTCCATTGGTGTCACGTCAGACGCACTCAGTTGCTCCCCTGGTGTCCGCCCCTGGCCTTCCATGGTGTCTGAGTGAGTACCCACCATGATGTGGCTAGGAGGGGTGGGACATAGGGGTAGAATTCTGACTGAGGCTGGAGTGGGGCCAAGGAGATAGCTGGATGGGGGGAACCATAGGTACGACCCCCCCAGCTGAGGAGAAATAAAGTAAAAAAAAAAAAAGTCTTGCATACGTAGACAATATGTTGTTAACTCTAACTAACCCTGTTCAATCTTTCAACCAGATAATGGAAATATTGAAAGAATTCCAACTGTTGTCTGGTCTAAGCATTAACGGGGGAAAGTCTGAACTAATGCCCACTAGTACTAGTAATATGCTTAGTATATTATTTTACTGTAAGGCGTCACTATGTGGGCTGGTTTCTGGCTTCACTTCTCCACCATCCTATGGCTGGTGCCTTATGCAATATATCTGCCTGGCCAAACAAACTCTCAGGGGGAGTTGGACCCTCTGTCCCAATGTTCCTTGCACAGTAACTGATCCCATAGCTATTGTTGCACCCCTATGCTCCCATGCCTGCATCATTCTGGGGTATCTTCTGGGGGTGGGACTTGCACCTCTCCACCTGTGCAGGGTATGTCCCCCCATATCCCTAGTGTTGACCCCATCTGGTGCTTTGTGGCTAGGGTTTTAGTCTATGCAGCCTTAGGCCAGCACAGTGCAAGCAGCAGGACCCTGCACTCTCACACAGACATCACAAGTAGTCGTGGAAGGGTTAGAGATTTCAAACTATCTCTTGCTGCCTTAAGGAAAATTTTGCTTCTCCTCTTCTTGTGCTCGGGTAACGTTGAACTTAATCCTGGTCCTACAGAAGCCCTTTTATCTCCACCTGACCTTACAAGGCTTAGAGGAATGAGTTTTATGCATGCTAATGTATGCAGTCTTTTAAAAAAGTTCACCTCAGTCAAGACCTGGGTTATCAATACCGAGCCAGATGTACTGGTGGTTTTGGAATCCTGGCTCAGACCAACTGTGCCTGATAGGGAAGCTAACATTCCCAACTACTTGCTGTTTAGAGCAGACAGGCAGTCTAGGGGTGGTGGAGTGCCCATTGATGTCAAGGACAAATATATGGTCACTATCCTTGACTCCTCCTCTGCTGCAAATGGTTTTGAATGTCTGTCCCTTAAGGTTAAAATATCCCCCTTCACTGGCTCTTCGTGTCATAGGATGTTGCAGATCACCATCAGCTGGTTCCCAGCTCTTGTCCTATCTATTGACTGTTCTGGGGCATGGGACCCTTGAAACAATTATACTAGGGGATCTTAATTTTGATTGGCTATCCAAGGCCTAAATACCTCTTAAATCCTTCTGTGACTCTCATGGGCTCACGCAACTTATCAAATAACCAACGCGTCCAAACAAGCAAAACCCCAGGAATAGTACCCTGTTGGAAGTCTTTCTTGTAAGCAAACCTCGTTTCTTTTCTCATGCCGGAATTTTTTCCTCGGATGTCAGTGATCACTTTTATTTATTTGTTTATTTGATATATCGGTTTGCAACCTTTGAGCCAGAGGCTCATTTCCAAAGGCACCTCATCACATGTAAGACAGACGCTAATACAGACAGGGTATAACAACAGTTACATAGAGCATGTGTTACAGACATTGTCACTGACATTATTTACAGTATTTACAGTAAGTACAGGATGTAGATATTTTCAGACTTTATTTACAATATTTGGATGACGATATTTATATCATCACAGCAGAGAGACATTATTAGCTTGAGAAAGCATATAAACAGAGTAGTCAGTCCTATTTATGGGTTTGGTATTATTGACGTAGGTTGCAATCCATAATGGACTTTGTCAGAGAATTTGGATCAGAGAGGGTGAGAGAGTGAAATGTTAGTTGCAGTTTCAGGAGTGGATATTGAAGAGGTGGTTGCGAAGAGTGGTTTTGAAGTGGGCGATCGTGGGTGCACTAGTGATGGTGTTTGGGAGTGCATTAAACCATGTGGGGCCCTGGAGTGGAAAGATCTCTGTGCAAGGGAGGTTTTACCCTGGACACAACCACTGGTGCTTTCTCTGAGTTGTGGGTAGAGATAGTGGGGTGGCTGGATGAAGAGAGGCAGAGACCCCAGGGGAGAGAGAGTCCAAGCAGTATTTTCTTGGACAGTATGCAGGTCTGGTAGTGGAGCCCTTCATCGAGGATCACTGTTTCATTGCTGGTGTAAGACCTGCCTCTAAACCTCCATCTGCATCCCAGTTCTCTACTAAGCGGTCCAGATGCAACTTTGACCCATTCACCTATATTGACTAGCTAAAATTTTCCTTACGCTGGCAGAAACTTTTACCTAGCTAAATCGGTGAGTATGGCTTATGATATTTTCCATGAAATTGTGTCATGTGCCTTAAATAATCATGATCCCTGGCAAAAGTCCATGCAAAGACTAGAACATGCCATTGGTTTTCCATGGAACTTAAGGCTGCATTGTTAGAGAGGACAAGCTTTGGAAAAAACACGTAAATCAAAAACATCTAAGGATTAGTGCCCTTTCAGGAGGGCCAGGAACTCTGCACCAAGATGGTTAGAGAGGAAAAGGCCTACTTCTATCGTTCTGAACTAGACTCTGCTACAAAGTGCCCAACTAAATTTTGGTCTACAGTCAAAGAGCTGTCTGGTCACATGTCTGAAATGTACTTCCTCGAAAATTATTTCTGATAACGTTACTATTTGTGATAGAATGGAGATTTTAAGGGCCTTTAACACCACTCTTGCCACTGCAGGTCTAGCATTTGACAACTCACCTGCATGCGTGTTATGCTCCCCAGATTAGCTACACAGATTCCTGAATCCAGCACCACTAACGCGTCTCTCCTTTGTACCTGCATCACTAAAAGAGGTCAAAGATCTTCTTCTACAAATGGACACTAAGAAAAGTGCTGGTACTGATTCCTTCAACCCCTGCTTCCTAAAGATTGCATACCATGTCCTAGCCATACCAATTACTCATCTGTTTAACCTGTCCTTATCCCAGGGGACTCTCCCACACTTATGGAAAACTGTCCACGTCATTCCTCTGTTTAAATCAGGGGACCCCTGTGGTCTAAATAACTATAGGCTGATCTCACTCCTCCCCATACTGTCTAAACTCTGGAAAAATTGTGAATGCACAGCTGAGAACCTACTTAGACAATACGAACCTTCTAAACCCTATGCAATCTGGCTTCAGAGCAAAGCACAGCACCATTACAACCTTGGCCAAAGTGACTCATGATTGGCAACGAGACCTGGAGAATAGAAACTTCATCTGTGCCATGTTCCTGAACCTAAGTAAGGCCTTCAACAGTGTTGACCACAGCCTGCTTCTTTCCACCTTGAAAATGATATGTCTGGACTTGGTATCCATGTGTTGGTTCAATGACTACCTTACAGGCGCATACAGCAGGTTAAGGCTGAAGGTGAACTTTCCTCTCAAACCACTAAAAGAGTGTACCACAGGGATCTGTCCTGGATCCTTACTGTTTGCAATTTACATAAACTACATTGATATTGGCATTAAGGAGGCCAATATTCACCTGTTTGCAGATGATACGGTGCTCTACCTAAGCCCCCCAACTCTGTAAGTCGCCTGTGGAGACTTGCAAGCTGACTTCAACCTGCTGCAGAGCCAGCTCCTAAATAAAAACTTTTACTCAATGTCAAAAACAAAAGCGATGTTGTTGTCACCTGCCATTCATACGGTGAACCCAGACAATGTCAGTTCTATACCTCAGACTACCACTATACTAGGAGAAAGGTTGGAATTTGTTACAATTCAAGTATCTGGGGGTTTGGCTGGACCAGAGAATCTCCTTTTTGGATCATGTTGAGGATCTGCTGAAAAAGCTGAGGCAGAGGCTTGGTCTTTTCTTTAGGATTAACCACCTCTTGACTAGAGATGCTAAGATGCAGTTAGTTCAAGCTACGTTGCTTTCCCTAATTGACTATGCTGACTTCATTTATAGTCAATACACTACCTTCTATCTTGCTAAGCTGGACACCCTGTATCACAGAGCCTTGAGATTTATAACTGGCCTACCCCTCACCACACATCATTGTTCTTGTGTGCAGCTGTGGAGTGGTTCTTCTTTCAGTACAGGCAGAACAGAAATGTGGCTCTTGATCTTCAGAGCTATTACCAATAAATTTCCCCAACATGTTTCTGACTGCCTTCCACTAAGTTTGTTAGGAAACTATGCACTGAGAAGTTACTCTTTGATTTCCTTGAAAGTGCCTAGGGCTAATACACGCTTTGGGAGAGTGGCCATAAGCTTTGAGTTGCCATCACTTTGGAACAAATTGCAGAAATCAATGAAATTGAGCATCCTTGTCAGTCTTACCATCTTCAAGACCTTGTATGCCCGGGCTGTTAAGGAACTCTGCAACTGTTTCCACTTTTATGGTTATGGTGTATGCTGTTTACCTGTCCTCTGCATTGCTACCTAAGTCTTGGCTCTATGGTTTCCTCAAGCCTATATCCCTTTCAATCTACTGCTGTTCACTCCGCTTACCCCTTCCTACCTTATCTGACCTCCCACCATGTGTTATCCCTAGCCCTGTTGTCCTAGCATCCCTCTATTAGAGCAGCCCTTACCTTACCTTGTAACCCGCTTCTCCACTGTCAGCGTCTTACTTTCACCCCCCTTTAAGCCTGAATGTCATGTCTTGAATTGTGCTAGGTATTGCCAATAGCGAGAATGTTTTATTATCTCTTGTTCATACCACTTACTGTTATCTTCTCCACTGAATAATTGATGTACATGATGACTCAATCTTGTTAACGCATTATCTGGACCTATTGCTATTGTTCTATGTGTATCATTTTAATGTATACAAATGTCTATTTATTGTCTGCATATAAATGTATTGTGCTTTGACCTAGTGAGACACAGGTCCACCTTGTAAATGAGCTTGCTCAACGGTGTTCGCCTGGATAAATAAAGATTTTGATTGACAGAATTTATTTTCTTACAAACATTTTTAGATGCTAAATTTCAGATGAAGTGGATGCCTGATTTAATCACATATCTGGGAGTTAAGGTTACTAGAAATCTCTAACAATTGGAGAAGGTTAGCTTTGAGCCACTCATAGAGAAAATAGAACTGGATTTGGCTAAATGGGAGAAACTAAATCTTACTCTATGGGGTAATATTAATGCCTTTAAATTCCTTTTTGTCACCTAAGATCTTGTTTCTTCTGGAACATCTTATTAAGTTAAATAAGAATATTTATGAAGTGATAGGTAAACTCCTAAAAAAAATTCTCTGGGAAAATAGCCCAGCAAGACTGGGTTTTTCAAAAGTGCAGGTGAGTTGGAGAAAAGGTGGTCTGGGCCTTCCAAATTTTAAGAAATATCATATCTCCTATGTGGTCAAACAGCTAATGTGCTGGTTCCAAACCAATCTTAATTCTCCCACTTGGGTAAGCTATGAAGAAGAATTGATCAAACCTGGGGGGAGGGAGGTTCTCTGCTAATACAGGTAATCCAGTAACAGAGCCAATAAGTACTTATCCATGCTGGCTGGGGTTAAGGCAGCATATAGGACTATATCTTCTATTCTTGAAGGAACAGAACTTCTGGATGACCTATAGCCATTATGGCACAACCCTAGAATTAAGTATGAAAACAAGACACTACTAGATGAAGGATGGTTTAAGAAAAAAGTTGTTAAAGACTTGATAGATCCTAGCACAGGTATATTATATTGTTTCATAGAAATTACAAACAAATATAGGCTCACAATAATGCATTTTTATAAGTACTTACAAACAAGAGAAGCATTATTGAGTATGCTTTGACTCAAACATAGCAATGAAACCAACTTCCGGTGGTCTAACCTTATGAACATAGCTTTGGGAGGAGGGGGCAGGTAGGGTATATAGATTGCTAATGGAAGAAGATGAGATGTAGACCTAACAAACAATGCTAGATGGTGTTGGGAAGAAGATACGGGTATAACAATAAATGAAAAAGAATGGGATAAGTTGTGGTACAATGCTTATAGGTTTAATAAAGATGTACAAGGGTGATTAGTTAAATTCAAAATTTTACACCATTTTATTTTTCATAAAATGATTACAGCAGATGGGGAAAATGCTGGATGGAAGTGTTGGAACTGTGGCACTAGCTAAGCATCCTCTTCCATATGCTATGGGAATGTCCTGGAATCCTCAACATTTGGGGTACAGGTAAAACTATATGCTCAAAAACTGTAAACTATTAAATACCATTTGAACCAAAAAATTGTTATATTGGGGGACTTATCTGGCTTTGATTTTCTAGAGAGAAAGAGAGAGAGAGAGAGATTATAATGCTTGCAGCATTGGCATTTAAGAAACTTAATCCTATCTAAGTGGAAAGATCATGTTTGCCCCACCCAGGAAGAGTGGCTAGAGGCTATGGAGAAACTAGTAAACAATGAGAGACTTAGGTACAGAATTAATAAGAAAATAACACAATCTGAGAAAATACGGAACCCTTTTTGGATTTTCTCCTGAAAAAACTGGACAGTAAAATACCATAAAGATTAATCTTTTTCTTTCTTTCTTCTCTTCCTCATACTCATTCTAGGTCAGTACAGTACAGACTTTGTTACATGAAAAAATATAACAGTAAGGGAACAGAAAATGTAAATGATTAAGAATACAGAGAAGCTGAATCTTTAGTAATGTGTTGTTAGTTGTTTAGGTGTAGCTGGATATGTAACAAATAGTATTAGTTAAGTATAATATCTGTAATTATTTATTGATTGTATACAGACACAGAATTTGACAACAGATAAGGACCCTTGGCCCACCTAGTCTGCCCATTTTCCTTACTTGATCTTTAGCTTGGTCTCCTCTCTTCCCTAATGACTAAGTTTCCTTATGCCTATCCATGTATTCTTGAATCACACCACAGCTTTCGCCCCAGGCATCCACTACTCTCTCTCTGAAGTACTTACTTGTGTTTCCTGAGTCTAACCCCTCCAGCTTCATAGCATGTCCCTTGTTCCTGAGCATCTTTTTTCAAAAACAATGCTTCCTCTTATACCTTATTTATACCTGTGAGGTATTTGAAAGTCTCTATTATATCCCTTTCCTACAGGGTGTACATATTGAGGTTCTTTAGCTCTCCTCATAGGGTCTCTGCAGGCCCTGCACCATGTTGTTGTCCTCCTGGTAGATAGTGATTTGTGTTATCATCTGTGGCTATGAATGTTTACTACTGTCATTGTTTACATTTATAAGTACTGATCTTTTGAAACTTTATCAAAATTTATAAAGCAAAAAAGAGATTGATAAGGAGGGATGAGACATGGACAAGGAGGTCCTTGTAGTCTGGACATGGATCATGGTTCCTAATCAAGAATCCTAACATTCAGCCATGGCTAACTCAACAGAATTAGCCACATGGAATATCCGTGAGGTTCTCGTCCCCAGTAAAACATGAAAGATTCTTTCAGCACTGTAGAAAAAGGGGCCAGGTGGCACTTCACCTGGAAATGTACCTCACTGCATCCAAGCACCAGAAATTGATTAGGAATGGGAGGGTGGTCAATGATTTGCAGCCCGTTATTTCTCCCATAAGAAAGAAACAGCAATCCTGGTTCATAAGACCCTCCCTTGTGGTGGATAGAGTAGTCTAAGATATCACAGATGACAGATGCATTTTTGGGCAAGGAGCTGCAGGAAGGAAAAATAACAGTTCTAGGTCATAATATTGTGTACAAAACACTATGCACACAACACTGCAACTAAAACCTCTAAAACCATGTACAACGTCAGTAAAAACACCAACCAGCACAAATGCCGACACAACACAGAAACTTACAAAAACATCAGGAGTCTTTTGTTTTGTGGGGGCTAGCCACCCACACCTCTGGAATTAATATAATCAGCTCTGAGGGGTGTGGACCTTTGGGATGGGGAGAAACTCAGGAGGAAAGAAATGTCTTTGTAACATCAAAAACAAAGTTCAGTTCCAAGAGATGGGGATCCAAACCCTTGTCCCCCAGTCTCCTCTGCTCCAGGTGTGAGTGCCTTAGCCATTCCACCATGAGAGTGACTTGACCAGGCACTGCATCTATTACTCCCTTATCCCTTTCCCACTACTCCATTCCCTTCCCCATCTACACATTCAGTGACAGGAGTAGTCATAACTCTGTAACACTGTTATACCTCTGTTGCTGTAAACTCTGCTGAAATTCTAGCCACAATATTATTGTGGCAACATTATGGCAGCGATGTCTTAACCAGATACCAAACTAACATATGGAAGTCTTCACACTCCAGCACTATATAAACAAGTCTTCTTCCAATATCTTAAATAGAGAGCAATTTGAGAATCTACACCTGAGGGGTGTCACAAACCCACTCAGCAGGTCAGGCCCTCTACTCCCAAAGTGCCAACCTCTGAGCACAGTCTTGTGAACAGTTTAACAGAACAAGGTAACCTCTTGTCTGTTTTGTGAGTTCAGATCAACCTTTGATCTCAAGTCTTGGAGGGATTCAAACTGTGAACCTCTTGTTAGTGTACCCAATGCACAGGTTCATATATTTCTGTCTTTGTGGAGCCAGATATCTTTGCCTATGGATACCTAGCCAGGTATACAGAGATGAACCTTTAAAAACTTTAATAAAGACCTCAGATTTAAAACGCTTCTCTTTCCAGTTTGGTATCACCATTCAAGCTTATGCCTAGTGTCTGCTATAACCATATATACTGTTCTTACAAATGAAAGAAAATCAAAGACAGACCAGGTATGCTCTAAAAAGAGTTTTACTAAAAATAGATACAAATATGTAAACACAAAATACAGAACTCTTATATCACAAGACATACAAATCTTTTAAAAGAACAATGTTTAAACAGTGCAAATTCCTACTTACAGTACTTAGATTTGACTCTCTTTCTAAATACCTGTTTAAAAGTGCTCACAGATGTGTCCTTGTCAGAGTCTAGATAAAAGCGCCTGAAGTAAAACAGATATTCCTTAAAGCAAGCTGTATTTGCCAACCCCTTTTGTGTGAGGTCACATAGCTTCCTCCTTTGTCAGAATATATAAAAATATATATTTAAAAAACAGGAAGTCTTTTCAAGAATTAAATTCTGCAATCCTCAGCATTACTCATATGTTCTTCAAATGACATCTCTTTGATCTCATGATAAGCTTCCCTTCCAGGACATGAAAGCATCTTTATGATTTCGCACTAATACATCACAACCTGCTTTTCTTCCTCTGGAAGTGTCATTAAATGGATATGCTCAACTCAGCTTCTTTCACCCTGTAATTAGCTTCAGGCCTTCCACGTAACACCTGGTATCTAAAACCAGTGTGTGATCTCACATGCTGTTTCAGCATTTTCTCATGGCTTTCATCTTTCAACGAAACCTGTGGGGGTGGAGCGAGGTCACTCCTAAAGCATCAGATTTTCAGCACAGACAGTCAGTAATACATTTTATATTAAAAAAATGACACAGCACTCAGAACTGGCTGTCCACATCACAATTCCTCCCCACCTAGACTGAATTTGGGGGTTCTATCCCCTACATGGGATGAGCTTCCCAAATCAGTTCACTCCTCATAAACCCTAGAAAGCCCATCTGAGTTCTGGTTTTTGGCTCCAGCCCTATGTACAGTTGTCAGATCATAACCTTGCAAAGCAAGACTCCATCTTAGCAATCTGCCATTGTTTTCCCCATCTGCATCAGCCAAACCAGGGGGTTGTGGTCAGTCTTCACCACAAAATGCTGCCCATACAAGTATGGCTCTAATTTCTTTAGAGCCCACTCTATAGCAAGACACTCCTTTTCCACCGTGGAGTATGCTTGTCCCTGGAAGTAGCTCTCACTGAGGTACACTACTGGGTGATCTGTCCCTTGGCTGGACATCTGACTCAGTACTGCCCCAATACCCACATCTGAGGTCTCAGTCTGAACTATAAAGGTTTTGCTATAGTCAGGACTTGTCAAAACAGGAGCACTGCACAGTGCCTCCTTTAGTCTGGTAAAGCTTCCTCACAAGCTGGACGCCCAGGTAATATTCTTGGGCATCCTTTTCTTTGTCAGGTCAGATAGGGAGCAGCCAGGCATTGTAATTGGGTACAAATTCCTGTAGTACCCTGCTGTCCTTAGAAAGCTCCGACCTGCTTCTGGGTTTCTGGTCTGGGCACCTGGATCACCTCTATCTTTATTTGGTTAGAACAGAGCTGTCCCCGGCCTACCACATGCCCAAGATATACCACTTCTCCCATGGCCACCTGGCACTTCTCAGCTTTGACACTGAGCATGGCCCTCTGTATCCTGCCCAGCACTTCCTAAGGTGGGATAGATGTTCCTCCAAGCTGGTACTAAAGATGGCAGTGTCATCCAGGTACACCATGGCGTACTGCTCAGCACCATTTAACACCTGGTTCACCAACCTTTGGAAAGTGTCCGGGGCATTCTTCATTCGGAAAGGCATTACTTTAAACTCAAATAAGCCTATCGGAGTGATGAAGGCTGACCTCCCCTTAGCTCTGTCTGTCAACTCTACCTGCAAATACCCCTTTGTCAGGTCAGTGGTCGTAAGGTAGGTCACCCCTTTCAACTTGTCCAGGAGTTCGTCCATCCAGGGCATCGGGTGGGCATCTTACTTCGTGACTGCATTCAGTCCATGATAGTCCACACAGAAATGAGTTGACCCATTTGGCTAGGGCACAAGGACTACGGGTGAGGCCCAGGGCTGTGGGATCTCTGGATTACCCCTAAATCCAGCATCTCCTCCACTTTCCTCCTAATGTCCTTTTGGACAGCCTCTGACACCCGATATGCTGTCCGCCCGAGGAGCCTGTGTCTCTGTCTCCACATCATGTCTTGCTAAGGAGGTTAGTCCAGGCTTGGCAATAAACAACGGGGTAAAGTCTTCTAAAACCTCCCTTACTTTCTGGATCTGGTCCGGGTCTAGCTGGGGAGACAATTTTCAACCAATCAATCAATCAAAATCTTTATTTATTCAGGTGGGCACCATTGAGCAAGGCTCATTTGCAAGGTGGACCTGGTCATGAATACATCAAAGTACAGTACAGAAACAGGTATTCAGAAAGCAATAATATACAAGGAAGAAAAAGTATATATAGTGTACACAGTACAGTACAGGGTTGAAATAAATAAAAAAAAACAGCATTATTTTACAATTGAAGAAGTCAGCAGATGTACAATCAAGCATAGGCATACAGGGGTTATAAGCAGAGATCTTTTGAGTGAGGCAGCCGCAACTACATATATAAGGAAAGAGGCTGTCAAGGGTGGCAGAATGGAGCGGAAAGAAGAGGAGGATATATTACCGACGATTGGGGAAAAATTGAGCTAAAACCACAGAAAGTGACAATGGTTGTCGGTACTTGTTTATTATGATAATGACGGAGGAGGGGTAGATAATTGGGACACTGCTATGGATGGGGTGGACTTAGCCAGGCTGGAGTGAACAGGGAAGGTGGGTGCAGCAGAAAAGTTAATAAGGAAAGAGTGAGAGCCAGGGTAGAAACATGGTGAGCGTCAGGATGGAAAGGGGAGTTCGGAATTAGGTGGGCTAGTGGTGAGGAAAACATTTGCAAGGTGCTTTCATGTAGCGATCGTAGAGCGCCTTGAAGATATTCAGGCTAACAGGGCAGCTCAGCTTCAAGTTCCTTTGTAAACCATTCCACAATGTGGGTAAAGAGAAGCTTAGAGCAGCTTTGCTGAAACGAGTTTTGACCCTTGGAACCTGGAGGGCAATTAAGGAATAGCTCCTTAGAGCGTAGGTGCCTAACACACTCCGGGGAATACAATCTGAGACATATGGGGGGAGCTTGTTGGTCACCGCTCTGAAGGCCCATAGGGCGGCATTTCTATTCCTTCTATAGTGAAGTGAAGTCCAGCCTAACAATGAGTACAAGGAGCAGTGGTGTGTGGAAAGTGGAAGGCCAGTAATGAACTTGATAGCTCTGTGGTAGAGGGTGTCCAACTTAGCCAGTGCAGAGGCAGTCCAGTGGCTGTAGAGCAGGTCCATGTAATCTATTAAATATAGGAAGGTAACTTGAACCAGTTGAATCTTGGCCTCCTTTGTGAGGCAGGTGGTTAATTCTGTAGAATAGTCCTAATCTTTGCCTTAGTTTCTTCTGTAGTTCTTCGAGATGGTTGGCGAAGGACGTTTATGATCGAGCAAACTCCTAGATATTTGAATTTAGCTACATACTCTAGTGTTTCCCAAGAACAGTGGTAATTGTAGGATAGCCTCCAGCAGGAATTGCTGCATGCAAGGAGGGGAGAAGTGCATGGCTTTTTGTCTTTTCATTGAGCTAAAGCTTTTGTTTATGAGCTGGTATTGTAGAAGGTTAAATTCAGCTTGGAGGTCTTCACAGGCTGCTTCCGCATGGGACGACTCAAGTACTAGTACAGTGTCATCCACGAATAAGTGGATGTTGGCTTTGATGGGGTCATTGATGTTGTTAATGTAGACTGCAAGAGAGGGGACCAAGGATAGAGCCCTGGGCACGCCTCAGCATGGGTTTTAATGGAGAAAGATCACCTTCAGCTTTAACCTGCTGTTTCCGCTTCTCCGAGGTAGTCTGCAAACCAGCACATAGATTTATGGTCCAGGCCTAAGGTGCATAGGGGAAAGAAGCAGGCTGTGATCGACTGTGTCGAATGCCTTACTAAGATCCAAGAAAACGGCACAGACATGCTTCTTGTTGTCAAGGTCTAGGAGCCAATCATTGGTCACCTTAGCTAGGGCTGTTATGGTGCTGTGCTTTGCTCTGAATCCAGAATGAACCGGGTTTAATAGGCTTCTGGATTCTAAGTATACCCCTAGCTGGCCACACACTATTTTTTCTAGTAAGTTAGACAGGATGGGGAGGAGGGAGATCAGTCTATAATTATTTAGATCGCAGGGGTCACCTGCTTTTAATAGAGGGATGACATGGGCTATTTTCCATTGAGGGGGGAGGCTACCCTGGGAGAGTGACATGTTGAATAGGTGGGTGACTGGCACCACAAGCACATGGTAGGCACATTTCAGATAGTATGGCTCTATGAAGTCAGAGCCTGTTCCCTTCCTGGTGTCCAGTTGTAGCAGTAGGTCTTCCACCTCTTTTAGAGAGACAGGCAGGAGGGAGAAGGCCTCCTCAGTAGAGGGGGACTCGTGGGTTGGTGGGCCCTGAGCTGTGCGGAGGTCATTGGCAGGAGAAGTATCAAATGCTAGCCCTGCCGTTGCAAAATGGTTATTGAGGGCTTCCAATATCTCCGATCTGTTAGAAATAACGCTTTCACCGGACTTAATTTTGTAGAAATGGAATTACCAAGTGCATGTCCAGACATGTCTTTTAATGTTTTCCAGAGCTTTGAAGGATTTCTTGAGGCAGGGCTAGCTCTGAACGATAGTAGGCGGCCTTGGCTGCTCTGACCAACTTGTTGCACTTGTTATGTGCTCTCTGAAAAGACACCAATCCAGTCGCTTTTTGCTTCTTCAGGCTTTTTCCATAAAGTATCCCTTTCTAACAGGGAAGCTTTGAGCTCAGGTGAGAACCAACAGCAGGTGCTGCTCCTGACCCGCACTTAACCAAGGGTGCATGCTTATTTAAAGCCTCACTTAAAATATCGTAAAATACTATATGCCCTGTTAACCATTTTGGCTAGGAAGAATTCCTGCCATCGCGGTGAATGTTTCAAGTCATGGACATAAGCAAACAAATCAAAGTTGCTTTGCACTTCTTGATAGAGAACTTTGTGCATAAATTGTGGGTTGTGCCGCGGATCTAATGGTGGTGATTATACAATGATCGCTAATGTCTGAGAAAAATGTTCCGACATGAGAATAGGTGTGGCTTGCTAACCAAAATTACATCTAAGAGGAGCTGTTGTTAAGGTTCTTTTATTTGGGTGAGTAGGCTTGCCAATGAGTTGCACCAGCCCTAGAGTGTCACGTAAAGGATTTCAAGGGAGCTGATGCACTTGATAGCCAATCGTAGTTCAGGTCGCCAAGAATAATGATTTCCAAGGAACTGAGCCCCAGTACAGAACTGAGGTGAGACAGAAGATGGTCCGCAGAAGGGGGCCCAGTAGCAGCCTATTACACAGAGAGCACTGGAAGGAGAAAGTTCGATCTTTAGGTCAAGCACTCGAATTCTTTGGGGAGGATGATGCATCTATGCATGCGGCTGAGTATTTGTCCCACATAAATTGTCACCCACCTCCTCTTGATTGCCTATTCACCAGAAGAGTAAATAATTTGGGATATTGATTTCATTGTCTGGGGTGGCTGGCCTAAGCCAGGTCTCAGTGATCACTTGGACATCAGGTAGGGTATGGCTCACCCAAGCCTGGATAAGGGTGAACTTTTTCAGCAAACTACAGGCATTAAGATGCATAAAAGACATTCCTTTTATACCTGCCAGGTCTGATGGAGAAGCAAGGGTGTCTAATGATCCTGGGCTGAGTTCGACATTGCCTGAGCACAATAGTAAAAGAAGCAGGATTCTTATTAAGGCAGTGAACTGTAATTTGTAAACACTATTTTTTGGGCGATAGGGGAGGCGGTGTTGATGGGTAGGCCTGTACCCACTCCTGGTGTTATACTGGCCTAGTGTTGCCGCCACTAGTGTTCTGGCAGAAATTTGCCATGAGTAGGAAGTCTCAAGTCTGGATGGGGGAGTAATCTGCAGAGGCAGCTCGGGAGATGTCCCACTCCCCAGCAGAGACAGCCGAGAAGCCCAATAGTCCAGAATGGCTACCTGAAAGGAGCTGTTGGACGCAGGACAGGGAGAAGCACAAGGGTCATTCCACTTTAGGGAGGGATGAGGGTTCCGAAGAATTGAGCTGAGTGCTAGTAAAGCTAGTGACACACTGAGGAACCAGCTGTAATTTCCCATGGTAGATCTAAACGCTACAACAGCCGGCAGTAAAAGCCACTAGAAGCCTAGACCAATCGGTGATCAGGTGTCAGAAGTTCAAAATCCTTTTGTTGGCTGAGAGGCGGTTTTGGCGCTGAACGTACCTGTGGAGCAACTCTTTGCAGCTGAGCCAGTGAGGTGGTTCAAGGCTGCAATTTGGTGTGGCAAGACTGGTCTGTAGCTTGCTTCTGTTTCTGGCCCTGCTCCACCAGTACAGAATGAAAGTGGGGACAGGCGTTCAAGTCTTGCAGCCTTAGTGGATGAGCATGGTTCAGCCTGAGAAACAGGCAGAAAAACCCCAGGGATGGTCCTCTGTAAGAGAGGTATCCCAGGTCCACTAGAGCAGAAGAGGAAGTAGGAAATATAATGTGTTTCTTCTTGAACAGAAAAGACAGCTGTTGTAGCCCTCTAGTGGCTATGTAGTATAATTTGCAAATGAGAAAGTAGACAAAAAAAAATGAAATTCTTGCTTTACAAAAAGGGATAGTCTCCCAGGGTCAGCAGCGCTGATAAACGTCTCTAATGAAGCAAGGTAAAATGGAGACTAGAAGGAAGAAGTCAGTGAGGCTGAGATCCTCCAATCAGTGTTGGCGCTGAAAATTCAGAATGTCCAAAGGCGCCAAATACCAACGCACTCTGAGGGGTATACGGCTTTGGGCTGTTTCTGTAAATTTCTGGCCCTGCAACAACTGGAGTTCGGAGGATCCTGGGTGGCAGTTTCTACAGGGAAGAAAGCCTCAGGGTCTCTAATTTGCAGCAGCAGAATCATGGGTTGCTTCCCAGGACAGGCTTGTAGCTTTTCCTCTGAGCGGCGAGGTGCAGCCCCAGGAGGGCACGGCACATCTGAGGGGAAGAGGAAAGGAGATGGATTAAGTAGGGGCAGGCAGGGGAGGTGTGGTTAACTCAAACAAAGAAACAGGGTGGTCACTATTATTTGGAAGGAGGAGACTAAACTACAAAGTGGGTAATAGAAACAGGGAGCAGACGTAAGTGGGTTAGAGGGCAGACAGGTAGCAAAGTGAGAGGCAAGGATTGGGCTTTAAATTTAGAATGCTAGGCAGTACACTGAAAAGTCTGGTCAATTTAAAACTACAGCTTTACACAGAAATTAATTCTAAAAAGGATTCAGCTGTTTGCTTAGAATAATAGACAGTGTAGTACAGGTCTAATAATCTTAAGACTCTACAGTTTTACACTCAGAATTAATAATAAAAAGGATTAGTCTGTAGTTTTAGGATATTAAGGAGTGCATAAAAAGGTCAACTTAAAACTCTTCAGCCTTTCGCAGAGAATTAATTTTAAAGAGGGATGTAATCACAGTGCCTCCACAGAGGACTCCGCCACTTCTTCCAGCAAGTCCAGAAGGGGTCTCCTCTGCCTGTCCCCTCCCCATGACTACATTGTAAACACCATGTCAACCCTATTTGCATGTGGCTTCATCTGTTTGACATGGTACATCCTTTCTGTCTGTCTTCTGTCAGGTAACTCCACAATGTAGTTCATGTCATGTACCTTCCTAACCACTTTGCATGGTCCTGCCCACTCAGCTTGCAGCTTGTCTTTCCCGACTGAAATAAGGACCATGACTTCCTGACCACCATGTACATGCGAGCTCTGGCTCATGCGGTCGTACCACACTTTTTGTTTCTGTTGGGCAGCTGCTAGGTTGCTCTGCTGTCCCATAAGCTCCTTCAGCCTTTCCCTGAACCTAAGGACATAATCCACAATGGGAGTTCCCTGGGTGGCATGCTTGCCTTCCCAGTCCTCCCAGATCAAGTCTAGGGGCCCACATACCTGGCATCCATATAAGAGTTCAAAGGGGAGAAATCCTGTCGACTCTTGGGGCACCTCCCTGTATGCAAACAACAGGTGGGAAGGTATTTCTCAGTCTCCTATGCTGTTCAGCAAATGCCCAGGCATTGACTTTAGGGTACCATAGAATGGTTCCTAAGTCCATTGGCTTGTGGGTGATCTGGTGTTGTGCATCTCTGCACCACCCCACACTTCTCCCATAAACATTTCATTAGGTCTGACAAGAAGGAACCCCCTCGATAGGTGATAACCTCCTGTGGAAACCCAACATGGGAGAAAATCCCAAGTAAGGCATCTGCCACTTTGTTTGTCTCATTGAGGATTGGGCGACTGCCTCTGGGTAACGGGCGGCATAATCCACCACAGTCAGGATGAATCTCTTCCCTGAGGAGCTGGCGGTATTTAAAGGCCCCACAATATCCATTCCCACCCTCTGGAATGGCTCCTCCACTATTGGGCAAGAGAATCAGGGTGGCTTGGGTTTTCTTCCCGCCTTCCCTATTTCTTGCTTCCGATGACAAGGCCTGCCATACTCCTTCACCTGCTGGGTGAGATTGAGCCAATGAAATTCTGGGCTTGCACTACATAGTGCGATGATTCCCAGATGATCAGACAAGGAATATCATGTGCAATTTTGAGCAACTGCTCATGATACCCTGGGAATGACAAGCTGCCTGCCTAGCACCCATCTCTGTCTGTACTGCCTGAGTATACATAAGTCCATTTTCCCAATAAACCTTATGTCTGCGTCACCTCCTGTGTGCCATCTGAGTCTGCCCAAGCCCTCAGCTTCTAAACTAGGGTCACTTCTCTGAGCAGCTGTGAACCCTCACACATTCCCAAGGCATGGGACAGGTCCCCTTCAGTCACTAAACTAGGGTCCCTAGCACTAGTGTCAGGGCACTCAGGATCACTGTCAATCCCAACCTCTGACAATGGTCACCCTCCTCTTGGAGTAACCTTCCATAGCTGTGTGGTCACTTCCTCACCGGGAAATTTCTACTCCTCTTGATCAGTCTCCATATCAGGATACAGAGGCTGGGGAACCAGCCTCCCAGTGGTTTCCACAATTGCTTCTTTGGGGTTCAGGGAACTACATTTCCTTGCCGCTTGCTATGGGTAACTGCACATACCATCCCCTGTTGGAGATTGTTACACCAGGATCACATCCACTGCTAATGTTTTGGCTACAGCCACCTGTTGCATAGTTCCCGTTTCACCCCAGTCTAAGAGAACACTAGTGAGGGCAATGTTTTTGCCTCTCCAGTGAAGTCCTGTACAGTGACATATTTATTGGGTATAAGCTGACCAGACTCTACTAGATCCCCCTTTATCAAGGTCAAGGATGCCCCTGTGTCCCTTAACCATTGCGTCTGTACACCATTCACCATGAGTGGGTGCATGTGTTCCCCCATGTTCACTGGCATGCTTCCAGGGACACACAAACAACCTACTTCCTTTCTAGCACCCTGTTGTGCATTATTGCTCACCTTTTTGGGACACTGTCTGGCAATATGCCCAGTTTCTTTACACAACCAACATTCATTTCTTCTGTCAGAGAAATCTTTTCTCTGAAACCTGGGGCTAACTGGTTTCGGTGGAGGCAGTGAGGGTTTTAGCTGCCCTGAAAGCGCGCTTTTCCCTTTCTGCACTGCCACACCCACCCCATTCGCTCTCAGAGCAGGTTTGCTCTTGGCATAGCGGTCCGAGAGTTCAGCAGCCTCTTGCACAGCTTTGGGATCTCGGTCCCTAGCCAGGTTTTTAGCTCTGCTGGGCAAGCCCAATAAAACTGTTCTAATAAAATCACATTTTCAGTTTTATCAACAGAGTTTGCCTCAATTCCTTTCCACCAACGTTTTAAAACTGACATTGTTTCATGGCTAGCTCCTGTAGTTCATATCAGAGCTTCTCCTGAGCTTACGGAATTTAGCTCTGTATGATTCAGCAGTTAATTCAAATGTTTTTAACAGTGCAGCTTTTAGTTTGCTGTAATTATTATTGTCCTCATTGTCCATTTGATCCAATGCATCCCGAGCTTTCCCGGTAAGTAGCAGGGATAGCTGGAAGCTCCAGGACTCTCTAGGAATTTTAGCCCAAATACAAACTTTTTCAAAAGAGTTTAAAGAGGCATCCATATCTTCCCCCTCTTTAAACTCGGTATTAATTTGAATTTAATTTGTAACCCAGTCTCTTCTCCTCTGCAGCTCACTGGCAGTCATGCTCCTCACGGGTCTGCCTCCCTCTGTTGTCGCCTGCCTCTCACTGTTCCTCTCTGCCTCTCTGCATTCTCGCTCTGCCTCACGGTTCACCTCTCGCTTCTTTGCTCTGCCTCTTGGTGTTCTTGCTCTCTCTTCTCCTGGAACTCCAGCTCCAACCTACGCAACTCAGTTTGCAGCCTGAGTACCTCTACATTCAGGATACTGGTGACCTACCCCTGCTGCTGTGGCCCTTCACTGACAGTGACCCTGCTGTCATCCTCACTGGATCTGGACACAGCACTGGCCACTAGTCCTGCCACACTCAAGGTCTGGTCCCTTTCAGTCATGGTCTGTGACTTGCTGCTCTGGGTATCTGCTACCATCAGGGCCACTCTGAGGCTCTGCTTTTGCTGTCACCTCAGTGGGACTCCTCTGTCCCCACACAACTGCTTCAAGTAATCTACAGTGTGCCTGCTGTAGTCGGAAGCCATCTTTTTCCCTGACTACGGCTACTCTGACTTGCACTTTAGGAAAAAAAATAAAATGGGTAGGAACTTAACTGTACGCCAAGTGATATATAGTTCTGTTTCCTTTTTAAAATAAAACTCTGTCTTTTTCTTTCTTTGCAAGAGAGCTTATGGTCTCAAGCTGACACAGAACAATAAAGCTTGTGATACCAAAATTATGCCACCACTGCCAGCCAATCTGTCACAAACCCACTCAGCAGGTCAGGCCCTCTGCTCCCAAAGTGCCAACTTCCAAGACTTGAGACCAAAGGTTGATCTGAACTCACAAAACAGACAAGAAGGTTACCTTGTTTGGTTAAACTGTTCACAAGACTGTGCTCAGAAGTTGGCACTTTGGGAGTAGAGGGCCTGACCTGCTGAGTGGGTTTGTGACAAGGGGGACTTCAGTTGTCTCCTAGCACCCTATATGGATCACCCAGGAGGGACAAGGTAACACATGGGAGGGACAGAGGTATGGTGGCAAGGGCTTCTAGATCTGGACTTGGTGGATGTGTGGCATACTGCCAACCTGGGCTCCTAGGAGTACACATACATTTTGAACCTTCAAATTTAGTATACTTTAGTCAATATTTAATAAAGAACAGAATACAACACAATAGAACACTGAGATGTGGGAGCAAAACAACTTGCACAATAGTAATAATGAGAGGTCCATAACAACTCCCAGTACTGCATGTGTGCAACAAAAGGACAACAAACAGCAGTATACAACACTGGAACATGATTACACAGAAGTACAGTAATTGAACAAACAGAAAACAAAAATAATAAAAGGGGGGACAACCCATATCCCCTTCCCCATCCCCCCTCCCACCCCGCACCGCAAATCAACAGTATGTTTACAACCAAGAAAACAATCATGTAATAACCTGAGACACTGACAGACTTACATTGGGTGACAGTGTGAAAGAGGGAAAGAAAACCTAAAATATATGTATAGCCCTATAGTGATATAGTCAGTAATGCGTGAGAGCGCCCAAACCCTTTGATAGTACTTCTTACTCTTTAGAAATGTTACAGTAGGTTCTTCTGCACAGGTGAAAAGGACCTCATGTAACATCTATCTGTGAAGGGTGGGTACTTTATCCAGCCAATGGCAGACAATTCCTTTGTAGCACATAAAGATACAATGGCCATGTGCTTCCATTGGTTACCTATTACAATGTTCCATAATCCCCAAAATGCATATTTCAGAATGAAAAGCATCAGAGAGGCCTAGAATGGGATCCAGCTTGGCCTTAATAGCTGACCAGAGATGGAAGGCATTGCTACATTCCCACAAAATATGAAATAAAGTGCCAGGTTGTACGCTACATCTAGAACATAAATTGGTTGGGAGTTTCCATTTTGTGGAGTTTAATCGATGTGATATAAGTCATGAATTACTTGAAACTGTAAAAGGCAGTAGCGGTCCCATTTGATATCCTTATATAGCTGGGACCAAATCTTGCCGCTGGCACGAGGTAGGAGATGAGTTAGAGGTTACTTGGTCCCACATGTAGTGGGGTGTCCTTCCATGTCACCTATAAAGTCTAGCAGTTGGTGATAAAAGAAGGAAATGAGATGAGAAGAAGGAGAACTCAAGATTGCTGAAAGGATCGGGCTGGCAAAGTACTGGTCCCAGGGTCCCAAGCCAAAATGTCGCAGGAGCATGTGAGATAGCTGGATATATTTAAAACAATAGGATGAGGGGAGGTCAAATTTGGTATGAGCTTCCTGAAAAGACAACAACTTATGATCATTTAATAGGTCACTAACCTTTGGTGGCTGTATGGCCAGAAGGTTGAGCTGAGGACCCGCCTCCAATTTTAAAAATTAGGGTTATGTAGTATGGGTTGTTAAACATCCCGTAGAGAGAAGTGTGAGTGGTCACAAAGTTAGAGTGTATCCAAACAGTTGCCATAAGAGGGGAATCACGCAGCTGTCTGGAAATATATTTAAGGGGAACATAAAGTAGGGATCTTAAGTCGATATTTTGTTGGGCACTTTTTGAACCTTCAAAAAATGTGGTCCAAACTTGACCATGTATTTGTCCCCTGTGTGTGGTATGCCAGGGCAATGTTGGCTGACAGTGACCCATTAGTGATATCAGATCACGCCATGGTATGGTTTGCAATAAGGACTTTAATACTGGATAGGAGGAAGCTGACCTGGTGGTTTCCTCACTGACGATTAGGATTTTCATACCTACCTTAGAGATCAATGGGGCCTGTATGTTGCTACTAATAACCCAAAAGCTCCATCATGTGCAGCCTTCTGGGAGGTTAGGAAGGCTTCATTGCATATTCAGCCATTCAGAAGTGGAAGACGTAAGAAAGAGAGAAAGACAGAGAGAGAATGTGAAACCAGCCAGAGAGGGATGCACTGCAACTACACTTCCCCTCCAATGTGCATTGATGGCGATTCCCTGGTCTGGAAGAACCATAGGAAAATTAGGGCTTTCTGCAGCAATATCACACGCTTTATTAGCTGTTAACTGGAGCGTGAGCTCAAAGATCTGGAGTGATGATCCTATATAGACAATTTGAGGGAGTGTATGGGCAACTTACACCCACTAGGGAAGCAATTAACTTACCATTAATGGATAAATGTAGAAACATAGACTTAGATGGCAGATAAGGACTGCTTGGCCCGCCCAGTCTGCCCATTCCCCTACCTACAGTATCACTGCAGACCCTAACTGATCTCTATCTCTTTCTCCTCTTCCTTTCCACTAAAATTCCCTTATGCCTATTCAATGCATTCTTGAACCCCACGACTGTTTTCACCCCAACTCACCTCTGCTGGAAGACTGTTCCAGTCATCCACCACTCTTTCTATGAAGAAGAATTTCTCACATCCCTTCTGAATCTACCCCTCTGACTTCATTGCCTGTCCCTTATTCTGAGCATCTTTTCTCCGAAAAATACCCTTCCTGTACCTTATTTAGCCCTTTGAGCTCTATCACAACCCCTCTCCCTCCTCTCTTCCAGGTTATACATACTGAGGTCCTTTAGTGTCTCCTCATAGGGATTCTGATGCAGACCCTGCTCCATTTTAGTTGCCCTCCTCTGGCAGCCTCCTCTCTGTCTATGTCCTTCCAGAGATGTGGTCTCCAGAACTGGATACAGTACTCTTAAGTGTTTTTTTCACCAGCAATCTATACAGAGGCAACACCACTTCCCTCTTTCTTTAGTGATACACCTCCCTATGCACCTCAGCATCTCTCTATCCCTCCCAACTGATTTTTCACACTGCCTGGCCACCTTTAGGTCATCAGATATGGTTATCCCTAGGTCTCTTTCCTGTTTGATGGTCATAACTACCTCTCCACCCATTTTCTACTCCATTCTTGGGTTTCCGTGTCCCATGTGCATGATTTTGAACTTTTTAGATTTGAAACCCAGTTGTCATACCCTTGACTACTCCTCGAGTTTTCTCAGGTCTCTCCTCATTTTTTACACTGTCCCTGGAGTGTCCGCCCTATTGTAGATTTTGGCATCATCCACAAAGAAGCAGACCTTCCCTTCCAGCTCCTCTGCAATGTCACTTATAAAGATATTAAAGAAAACTGATCCCAGTACTGATCCATGAGGCACCCTACTGGTCACCCTCCCTTCTGCAGAGTGAATTCCATGTGCTTCCACCCTCTGTCACCTATCCCCAACCAAGTCCTTAACCGATGCACACCTTTGACCTACCCTAAGCTGCACAGCTTTTATGAGTCTCCTGTGAGGAACAGTGTCAACTGCCTTACTGAAGTCTAGGTAGGCCATGTTCACTGCTCTACCTGATCTAATTCTGGTCACCCAGTCAAAGAAATCTGTCGGGTTCCTTTGCTACGACATCCCCTTCTTGAATCCATGTTGCCTCGGTCTTGTAATCCATTGGATACAAGATATTATACAATGGGGTATGAAAATCCTTTAACCTCATTGGTCAAAACCCATCACATGACGTGGTATATCCTGTAACAACCCATGGCTGAGAAATGGCATTTATAAAAAAATTCTTAAAAGCATTTAAAATTTATTTACACATGGGTCCATTGTATAATCACAATAAGACACTCCAGGATGTGGGGTTAATGGGGATTTATCGACTTTCAGGTGGTTAAGTCACCGGTTGCGCCTCGTGACACACCACCACAAGGCATGGATAAATCCTCTACTAACCCACACCCTGTCATGCCTTATTGCTTAATTTCACAATCATTTCCTTCAGCAGTGATTCCTATACTTCCCACCACCAATGTCAGGTTGACTGGCTTATAGTTGCCAGCCTTCCCTGCTACCACTTTTGTGAAGTAGGACTATATCTGCCCTTCTCCAGTCCTCTGGAACCACCCCTCTTTCCAGTCAGTTGTTAAATAGGACTGTCAGAGGTGCAGCCAGTACATGCAAGGTTCTCTATCTTCTGTACCTGTCTGTGGCTGTTAGAATGGAAGAATAAGCCATGGATGCTCCTAGCCTGGCTGGCCAAGGGAAGGTGCAGCTCTACAATTGTCACTGCTATGAGGGTCTCCACTGGGAAATTTGGGAGTGAAATCAAGTGCATAAAACAGATCTTTGCATCTTTGTGTAAAGGGCTCTATACATTTGAATGCCGAATTACAATTCCTAGAGGTGCTGGAATTTTTGAACAAGGTGACATTCCCAAAGCTACAGGAAGCAGAACTGGGAATGTTGGGGTCCCTGATCTTGCCTAAAGAGATTCTTGAGGCCATGCAGTCACTCAAAAGGTGGAAGGCCAGTGGGACAAATGGGCTGACAGCACAGTACTATAAGGAGGCAGGGAAGGCAGTATGGCAGAATGCCTTAAAGGGATGTTTGCAGAGGCAAGGAAGAGGGGAGCACAATCCGCCAGTTACACAACAAATATTTGTATCATTCCTATAAAGGGAAAGTACCCATTCAATGCATCTTTTCACCCCATATTGCTTTTAAATTGTGACCTGAAAAGTCTAGCCAAAATTCTGGCAAGGTAGCTCGAATTGTTCGTACTAGAATTGATACACCCAGACCAAATGGTGTTTGATTAAGAGTGTCTCTCTTATAATAGTTTATGCCCACTGTTGAAAGTAGTACATTAGGGATCACAGCATCTTGGATCAACTTTTGTGGTGATCATGGATGCCAAAAAGGCATTTATTTGCATCCAGTGGGACTCTGACTTTAAAGTGCTGCACTGTTTTCAACAGGATTAGATACTTACAGACCTAGTAAAACTCTGTATGTAGCACCCACAACTAGGGTCGTGGTTAGCCAGGTCTCAGAAGAACTTGCTCTGTGACACAGTGTGGGCAGGTTCTCCCCTCCCTGCTACTCTTCACTTTGGCTTAGAGTCTGGCTACTAAAATAGGGGAGCAGGTAGAGATTGCTGAAGCTATAGGTTCAGAGTAGTAGCATAAGATAACTTTGTATGCTGATGACACACTGCTGTATATTACTAATCCGACAACTTCTATAACAGTATCAATATGGACAGTAGAGGGGTTTGCATACTTTTCAGGGTGTAAGCTCAATTTAGTGAAATCAGAGCTACGGAAGATGGGAAAAGAGCCTAGCCCACCTTGCCCTGAGATGTATCACGAGGGAAGTGAAAAGAAGTATTATTTACTTGGGAATCTGGGTTAGTGGGAATTTAGGGGACATGTAGAAACTGAACTATATGCCAGAAAACAAGCAAGTTCCCAGTGCTCAGGTCTCTCAGTAAGACCTGTCAACACAGTGCTACTAGCACAGTTAAAGCTTAAACCAATGTATATTTTGGGTGCACTGCAGTACACCACACAGCTAGGCACACACACTGAAAAAGAAGATGCTTAACCACTGAAGGTTCAGTCCTACCTTTCACTTGTAGGTACAGCAGCCTTTTTTATTTAATTTCAGCATTAATCTTTGTCATTTAATCCACAAGAATTTCTCTGTAGCGACATCATTGTTTACTCTTAGGTATTCACATGGCCATAAAAACAGATGTGGGAAGCCGTGCACCCATGAATTATGACCACACTGCTTGCCGCTAACAATTCGGCGTAAGCCTTCAGCAAAGCTGAACTCTGTGCCACTTCTGGTTGATTTAGAAAGATGGAGGGTCCTCCCCATTTTGTGTTTGGTCATATTAACCTCATCAAGATGAACGCCCTACCTAGAATTTTATACCTTCTGCAGATGACATATATGGGCCTTACCAAAGGTGAATATTTCAAGACTCAAACCAGGCTGCTCCAAGTTTATATGGTAGCAGAAGCAGCCAGTAGCTAGCCTATCCCTACTGAAGGGGAAGTATCCAAGGGGGGGCTTTGAATTCCCCAATGTTAAAGGATATCTCAAGAGACTGGGTGGCATGGAAGTCTAGCGTAAGCTGGCTTGACTGAGAAGGAGACTGCCCTTCCATTGTAGGCATATTGGGGACTGTAACAGGGAGATCCGCACACTTTGAGGACTGACCGCTTCTTAAATCTGTTGCGACAGTTCTTCTATTTCTTAGCCTAATCTATCCTTTACAATTTCTAGTCCATATGGGAGCTCCTCCCCTTCTTGACTATGTTATAGTGTCCTCTTTAGTTTTTCCTCTCAGGTCCTTGTGTAAGGACGTTATTGTGGTGATCTTTGAGCTAATGTAAAACAACAGTCTGTGTTCCTCACTGTTGGATTTAGTATGCAATAGCACTATGTCATAAAATACCTCGAGGTATAAAAATTAAGTTACCAGGGTAGAGATATCAGAAACCCCCCGTTGTGCTATTTTAATTGCATGTAAATTGCAGATTGTTTGAGAGGCCCTTTGGCATCGTGTATTCCTGCTTTAAGCTGAACCAGCCTAAAATTTCATGGTGATTTGCATATGCATCCCATGATAATATTTTATTTATTGAAATGTTTCACCATGAAGGCACACTGAACAACAAGTTGCTCATCTCCTGGTGCAACCTGATGCTTTGCATTATGGGGTATATGTATGATGTTGTGTTTATTTGAAATGTGGCTTTATTGCCACTGCCCTTTGGGATAACTCCTTACTTCAGTGCATCTGCACTGAGGTTCTTTGTCTTAGCTTGTTTTGGGGTTTTTCATTTTTGAGCTCCCATCACCCAAACACACAAGACCAACATAGGGGATGAATTAATTTCACTAAAGAGATAGATCAGTAGATCAGTGGTGCTGACCAAGTGCAGAGAAAGGACCTGCATAGTCTGTTACTGCAAACTGATGTATTGAAGAGGGATATGCCATTGCTTAAGGTTGTTCCTCTGTTTTAAATAAACATCACACAGAGATTGTGTGCTGAACCTGAAGTTCTGTGTCTGGTTCATCAGTTATCCCACAACTCCTCCACAGGGACCAGGGAGAACAAGAGTCAGCAAGGTACTCACACACCAAAATCCCCTAGTTAAAAGTACTTTGGAGGGAAGGAGGGCTTCAGAGAAGTACTGGGGCAATGAATTAAGCCACTCTTTTTATGCAGCGGCAGCCAACCCAGACTTCCTACATGGACTGGAGGATAGGGGGATTCGTGTACTAGGTAAGTAGTGGCGCCCAATGAATTGGGGACCTGCTCTTTTCTGATGGAATTTGGCCCTTTACAAAGATTAAAGAAAAATGGAGAATAGTAACCCACTATCACTATTTTCAAGGTCTGACTATCTATACAATATAGGCATGGGGCCCCACTGAGTCCTTAATTTTCCCACTGGAGCAGTCCATATTAAATCAATGTCTTGGTACTGGTAGCATGATTATCATAGTAGTGGGCCAGAACAGGACTTAGAAATCTGGCCTGTCATGTCAGATTAGAAGGCAGTGGGAGGGATCTGGGTCTACAGATAACAGAGGAGAAATAGGCCATGTTGTGCATCTTGCAGATGGTCCTCCTGGCATGTCATAAATACAAAGAACTGCAATTTGCTTTCATTACTCTATGTCTCCTCCTCCGGCATGGTGCATCGTTTCACAAAAATGGCTAATCAATATGCAGAAGTGCAATAAGGCAGTGGTATAGACTATACTTTCATGATTGCTGGGACTTTAGGGTCCTGTGGCCCTTTTGGTCACATGAAATTTCAAGAATATATAATAGACCTATAGCTGACATTCCATTTACATTCATACATACATACATTCATATATACATAATAGTGTCAGCAGATAAGGACCTACATGGCCCACCTAGCCTGCCAAGTATCCCCCCTCTACTGAGCCCCCCTCATCCCCAGACCTTACTCATTCCCCCTTCCCTCCCAGGATACCCATGTGCCTATCCTATGCATGCTTAAAACCTAAAACCATCTGGGCCACAATTACCTCTTCCAGTAGGTCATTCCAAGCATCTACCACCCTCTCCATGAAATAGTACTTCCTCACATTACTTTAAACTGTCCACCCTCCAACTTCCTACTATTTCCCCTGGTTGCTGAACATCCATTCATTACAAATAGGTTCCCCCTGGTGTTCTGTTTATACCTTTTAGATATTTGAACATCTCAATCATATCCCCTATGTCTCTCCAATGCTTCTGAGGGGTAGAGGAGGGAGATGGGGAGAAGTGGTCCCCACATACAAGAAGTATTCACATCATGCAAGTTATGGCCCTGCATTGTATTCAAAACACCCAGGTTTCCAAGGTTACACCTAACATGTCACAGTGGAAAGAGATACTGATGAACTACCTCTGCAAAGGTTCACATATGAGTTAAGAGGGAGGGTGGAAAAATGTGAAAGAGTGCAGGGTGGCATTTCTTGACTCTTGCCACTAACAGAGACCCTTATAATTAGAAATAGCATTCTATGAAACAGATGAGACAGTGTGCAATAGGAATCTAATATGTACATTTGGTGTATGCCAGCTAACTAATTTTGAGTGCAGAATGAATTAACTGTATTAAATATTGTCCCAGTTGTTACCCTACCTGTTCAGTCTTTGATTTGTATGAACACAAAAAACCAACAAAAATATTATTTTACAAAAAGGATTCTATGGTCTGAAAGGATTAAAATTCCCCAATATCTTATTTGCAGTCCAGGCAGGTGTATTGTGACTGAGGCCAGTGTGAATTTACGTAAATCAGCCCTCTGCTGGGTCTGAGTGTGCGAGTGAGGCATGCTTGTAAACTGCTGCTTCTAAGCACAGTGGAATCAGGGCTGCCAGCGGTGCAGGAGGTAAATTATTGATAGGACACGTCAGCGGCATGAGGGCTTTGAAGCAGACAAGCCTCAAGCAGCTGAACTGTAATTAAATCTCCTGAAATTAGTTATCGCTGTAACAGATCCCCCTTGGGGTAGGGATGGGAGACAAGTGATGGAGGAGGGAGAGAACTGATGGCCAACACTTAAACCCATGCATTTTAATGCACTCCCAGTGCCATGTTTGTTAACATTAATGAGTTATCCTGTTCTTTTTAGCTTCATTTAAAAAAAACATATTGAAGGCTGGTTGTCCTCTTTCAACCTGGGACAAATTTCCCTCTTAATTATCATAAGCATCCTAAACTGCAACCCGCCTGACTAAATAAAAACTCTGAAACTGTCATAGAAGAAGTATTGAGGACCAGCCCAGTGACTCGGTGTCAGTGTTTGTTTTACTTTATTTAGATATTAGTGACTTTTAGGCACTCTGAGCCAAGGCTTGTTTCCAGGCACAGCCCAGGAGAGGGGCAAAAATTGGGGGGAGAGGCTGCAGAGCAAACAGCAAGGCACTATATTGCAGTGTTAACAATATTTTGTAAAAAGTTTAGTACAGTTTATAATATAATATATACTGTATAGTACAGTATATAATATAAACTGTGTAGTATAGTACCAGTAAGCAATAAGACACAACAAGACATTCATTGTCTGTGGTAAATGTATGTCCAGGTGTGTAATGAGGCATGGGATGCTTGTACCGAGTACGTTTAGCACCTGGAAGTACATTAAATGTAGATGATGACCAATCTGCAGTGTCTTATTGTGCTTATAAAATGGGCAAACTGAGAAACGATTAAAAAATGGCACCTGATTTTTATTAAAAACAAACATTTTCTTTTCGCGAAAGTAACTAGTAAAAAGTAGTCCATCCCCACCAGTCAATCATCGTTGTTTCCACACATTTGCTCTATGGCGTGCTTGAGTTTGATGGAATACAGGAATTCAAAGTGGCAGAATTCCTCTGGCAGTATGTTTACCCCCTCACATGTACAACAGAAGGCCTTATATGGTGCCACAGTCTCACTTTTATCTGCAGCAGGGCAGGTAGTAGAAATTGCCCTGGCAAGTTGGTAAGGTTAGGGCAGGCATTTTTCATGGTCACCAATGAAACAAAAGTGATAAAACATTTGAATAGTACTTCATTTTTATAATTTATGTGGGGAGGGAAGATATTGTGAGATGAAAGAATGTTTAATTATTTACTCTTTAACCTAAAGGATTTTTACTTTTTGAAGGCCTTATTAAAGGTTTTCAGTGAGTAAAGGTGGCAGCCATGTTTGTTATGGCAATCACAGAGCAGCAAAATGGGTTGTGAATTCTGTAAGTAATTGGCCCAAATTTCATATCCCACTGCCTGAACTCATCCCAACCTGTGCATTTCTGGAGGACTAACATATGGGTCTCAGAATTTATTTAGTCAATATGGGTCTCAGATCTTATTTAGCTAATCAGGAAACAGGAAATTTCAAACTCATTTTTATTATATACAGTAATATGAACAGTGCAGTATAATGATAAAAATAGTATAATAAAATACAAACAAATGTAATCAGCACAGTCTAAAAATAAAAACAGTACACTATCGTAGCATGTCATATCATATATCATATCATAAAAAACAGTATAGTGATCTTTCCAGAAACTTCCGCTGGTGCCACCTACATGGGTATAGCCTAATCAGAGAGCTCAATGACACCTCAAGTAAATCTAAATAATCCTCTTGCATCGCTATATATTTTCAACAAAAGTGCAGCTGCATTTTCTGCCGAAATGGCAAGGAGACCTCCGAGGCAAAAGAATACAAAAATAAGGGGGCAAGACCGAAATTTAAACTACTTTCAATCGGAGCAGCAATGGAGGGCCCAACCATAAGTGCCTGGCCTGACAATATAGAAGAGAACGAGTCAGAAATAGAAGAAACTGAGGAAATAGATCAACCAAATACTGCCCGAGCTATCCAACAAATACTGAAAACAGTTAGCAAACTTGAGATGGCATTCTCATACCTCAAAAGTGATCTCAAAAGCATAGATCAGAAAGTGCTGCAGAATGAGACAAAAATCACACAGATCACGGAGGCACAGGAATCTACCGACCAAGTCCTAATGTACCTACATCGGAGGGACAGGTTAGTTCAGGAACGTTTGGAAGACGCTGAAAACAGAGCCAGAAGAAATCATTTTAGACTTTATGGAATTAAGAAAGGGGTGAAGAAGGCTATGCGACTGGCCTGACTTCATTAAACATGTGCTGCATCCACACTCTCCATATCCTCGGATCTAACACTTGATATGGAGAGGGCACATCGATCGCTGGGGCAAAAATTTGCAGACCCAAATGCTCTCCCTAGGTCCTGGATAATAAAGATGCTAAGATACCAGGAAAAAGAATACATTTTGCAGGAGGCGTGGTACCAGAAATCCCTTACCTATGTCGAAGTCCAAATTTTCTTCAACCAGGACCATTCAGCAGAACTCCAAGCTAAAAGAAATATGGTGAGAGCAGTAGTAAGAGAATTAAAGGAAAAACAGATTAAATCCCAGCTAATGTTCCCAGCAAAGCTAAACTCCACCCTCATATCTTCTAAATGTTATTTGTTTCCATGTCAATGGACAACTCTTTTCATGTAGCTGTTAAGGATGTATGCAAATGTTTTCGTTTGTTTTTACAGTTCATACTAGGCCCTGTGACCGCCCTGGGAGTCTCCATTTCATGGTTGTTGAAATTGCATTGTCCCTGAGGGCTTCATTATCATATGAGAACATGATGCGAGAGCACCCATTTATACCATGTATCTTTATGCTGAAAGAACAAATACCCTGCAAAAACTCTCTGGAAACTCATAAAGTGAGGAAAGTTTAAAGGCAAAAAATCTGCATTATAACTCAGACAGTTTGCAAAGCTCATTGAAGGTAAATGTGGTATTCCATACCTTTTGCAGCTTGTTTCTTTTAAGACTAATTACAGGCAGGCATACTGGGAAGTTTAAAGAGTGATTACGCATCATGTTCTCATATGCTAATTCAGCTCTCAGGCACAATGAGATTTCAACAACCATGAAATGGAGAATCCTGGGTCAGTCACAGTGCCTAGTATGAACTGTAAAAACAGACTAAAACATTTGCATACATCCTTAACAGATACATGAAAAGAGTTGTCAATTGACATGGAAACAAATAACATTTAGAAGATATGAAGGTGGAGTTTTCCTTTAAAGAAAACACAACGGAAGGAACTAAAGTCTACAATTCACTGGGTGAAACCATGCCATTTCTGAGGGAACACCAGGTCACACTTCTGGATCTTACAATGGAAGTGCTAGAGAAAAAGTTAACCGCTGGAATCTGGAATGTCAGTGCAAAAGGGAAGAAACAAAATCCTCCGTGGCAGCCACCTCACACTGGATGTTGCTAGATTAGCGAAGAAAGTGGCTAAAGACTCTAAGTTACAGATGTCGATGGGGCACCATCCTAGCATGGAGGACTGATTGGGAACCTCTGTAAGTGGGCAAAGATGGCTTGCTTTTCTCCTCTCGAGCTCCTCCTTATCTGTCATTTTGGAGGGGGGCAGTGATGATATAGGGAGAGTGACTTTCAGGACATTGGCACTAGATGCAAGAGACTTAAAGGTTGTCAGAATACCTCTACATTGCCCTAATAGGGGAACTTTTTCATTTTTTTATGCTCTAATCACAATCTCTTAGTTTTTAACCCTATTTGGTTAAAGCAAATGACAATTGTCAGAGAGAGCGGTGGAAGTTAAAGGGAACCGAGGTGTCATCCGGAAGGAGAGTAGGGGGCGCAACAGGTAGAGAGTTACCGTAACTCTCAGAAACAGGCCTGGGGAGGATGTAGTTGATGAATTAACCAGCTATAGTACTTGGTCTGGTTCTCAGGGAAACAACACGGGAAAATAATTGGCTTTAACCTTGTGAGGCAAAGCTATTCACCTTAGAAGCACACTTGAATGGGAAGGAAAATGAGTAGGTTGAAATATTTTTACAGAATGTTAATTGTTGAAATATGTGTTGTGGTCCATGTTTGGACTACAGTGTATGTTATATTTGCTGGTAAAAATAGAAGCTACTAATAATGAAGGGACAAGAGAGAAACACAGGAAAGGATTTGTTGAAGGGTGATACATGGGCAGACTGTTCTATGTGAAAGATGGCTGAGATTCAAATTATTTCCTATAATGTGAAGGTCATACATTCCCCTATCAAATGAACCAGGCTGCTGTCAGAACTAAAGAAACTAAGCTGCAAGGTGGCGTTTTTACATGAAACGCATCTCACAGAAAGTTAGCATTTAAAGCTCAGAAGAAGTTGGGTGGGGCAGGTTGAAGCAGCCCCCTCCAGCAATAGTAAGAAAGCAGGGGTTGCAATCTTATTTAGAAAGGGCAGTGCTTTAAAAAGTACAACAGTGGAAAAAGATGACGAGGGGCACTTTATCAGAGTATCTGCAGAATACCAAGGGGAGGTGCTCCGCTTCGTAACTATCTACACCCCCACTGCAGAGCATGCACCCTTTATGTAAGGTCTTTCAAAGATTGCAGATTTACTTCAAGGGCAAATCATTCTGGGGATGGGGACTTCAACATTGTTCGAATGCAGTCCTGGACAGAACTGCACGGACACAAACTCAGCACAGAAAAGCAACTCAGATTCTGGGGACATGACTAAAGAACTTGGTTTGAGGGACATTTGGAGAGATCAGCATGCTGGAGAAAGGGATTATACTTTTATTCAAATCCACATGCCTCGATTCGAGGATAGACCTTTTTACATGCAGCAAAGTAAGATGCATACTTTTAAACAATCTAAGATCCACCAGATAACCCTGTCAGATCACGCTCCCATCTCAATCAGTTTACAACTACTGAAGGGCCAAAAATCAGTATGGAGGCTAAACGTCTCATTATTAAATGATAAACATTTTGTGAATCAATTGGCAGATAAAATTCAAGCAATCTATGACATCAACATACAGCAGGGCTGGTCACAAATATCTACATGGGAGGCTTTAAAATTAATCATACGAGGGGAGATAATTAGTTATGCCTCAGCAAAGAAAATGTTGACCTTTAACATACAACAAACTGTTACAGGAACTTAAAAACTGAGGAGCAACATAAAAAATCCAAATAACCAAAAGCTGTTTCAAAATTGATTAGGGCTAGAGAAGCCCTAACACTACACAAAAGTAAAAAGTGGAGGGAAACCTCAGGTTCTGTAATCAGAAATATCATGAAACGGGGATAGGTCAAGGCTGCTTGCTTTTAGGCTAAAAAAACAAACAAGCGGACAGACCAGTACCCAAACTGAATAACAACAAAGAACCTACAAAACCATGGGTTAAACCAGAGGAAATTGCAGACCAATTTAGACATTATTATAAACAGTTATACCAAAGAGAAAATCAGACAGCAAACATAACTCAAGCTACCAGGGAATTTCTGGGAAAATATAAACTGCCCAAATTAGGGAGCGATATGGGGGAGGATCTGGGTAGAAGCATAACAGAAGCTGAAGTGTGCTTTACAATATGATCCCTCCAAACAGGGAAAGCCCCGGGGCCAGATGGATTCTGCTCAGTTTTTTACAAAATAATCATCAACACACTAGTCCCCATCCTTGCCCAGGTCTATAACACCTGTAACAAGGACAACAAAGCCCAAAATCATAGCAAGAAGCTATCATAACCACAATTACCAAACCAGGTAAATCACTAAATACGCAAAGCATACCATCCTATATCCCTCCTAAATCAGGCCCCTGAAAATCCTCACAAAAATTTTGGCCAATAGTCTACAGGAATATATTGAACACCTTATCCACCCAGATCAAACAGGGATTTATTCCTAATAGACAACTAACATCCACTATTAGAAAACTCCTAAATATTATAAAATATAAAACATCAAAAGTTAGCTCTTTTTATAGATGCAGAAAAAGCCTTTGATAAGCTAGACTGGGAGTATTTATTCACAGTCATGGAACACCTGGGAGTGGAGGGGGGATATCCTTAAATGAGTTCAGCTATCCTACTCCAGCCTACAGCCAAAATTAAAGTGAACAGGACCCTTTGGAATCCTTCAATATTAAGAGGGAACTAGACAATGCTGCCCATTGCCCTCTGTTATTTGCCTTGAGTTTGGAACCCCTAGCAGCAGCTATCAGGCAGAATGAAAACATTAAGGGCATTAGGGTGGGATTACAAATCTGTAAAGTGTCTTTATATGTGGATGATATGCTTGTTTATTTGGATGAATATCATACCTCTATGCCCCATCTGCTTCAGCTTCTCTCTCAGTATCGAGATATCTCTGGGTTTCAGGTGAACACAGATAAATCAGAGGCTTTGATGCTGGGGAGAGGAGTGATAAAGGAGGAGGGGAGTGGCATTCCCTTTAAATGGGTAACAGGGAAAATTTGATATCATGGTATCAGGATCCCCACGAATATATCCCAGCTATACCAGATTAATTATGGTAGACTGTGGAAACAGATATTTGAGGATCTTAAGAGGTGGAATTTGCTCCCTCTCTCCTTTTCAAGCAGGATTGAAATGATCAAACAAAATGTCCTTCCCAGACTGCTCTTCCTCTTCTCCACCCTACCAATCACGATGCCACAGTCAGATTGAAGGAGTGCACAAAGGAAGATTTTTTCTTATGGGCAGGGAAGCGCCCTCGAATAAGAAAAACGTGTTTAATAGTCCCTAAGGAGATGGGGGGTTGAGGTCTGCCAAATCTATATAACTATTATCTGGCAGCTCAAGTTGGACCACTCATAAAGCTGCTAGCACATCCCAATGAGGGCACCTGGTGGTCACTGTAAGAGAATGCCCACCCCAGAATTCCAGTAGGAATACTACTCTGGATTAACTCTTCCAAAAGAGTTAGGACAGATTAGAAATTGTTGAATAAAACACACGTTACAGTGCTGGCTTAAGGTCCGAGCACATTGGGAATACTCATATAGAGTGTGGGCATATATACCACTTAAATATCTCCCAGTCTTTCCCCTACAAAAGCCAGATAAATGCTTTGCAACATGGGAACTACTAGGATTGAAATACATTACTCAATTTATACAACAGGGTACAGTGTTAGACTACAGAACCCTACAGGACCAATATAATCTACCCCACAAAGATTGTTATAGGTTCCTACAATGTAGGCATTATATAAGAAAAGAGATGGACATAAAGTTGCTGGATTCATCACCGGTAGAAATGATCCAAGCAGTTAATACCAGAGTGAGACAACAGAATACTAAACAGCTTATCTCATGTGTATATAAAAGCTTACAGCGGGGTGGGGTTGGGGGGAGCTTAGTCATACAGGCCATACAAAGCAAATGAGAAACAGAAGTGAATATTGATTTTGAGGAGGAGGAATGGCTAAAAATTTGAAGGGACACTCACCATACCACCTCCTCAGCAATATGGTGAGAATATAGGTGGAAGGTAACAGGAAGATTTTTTACCACCCCAATAATAACATAACATTAAGGTAACAATAGGTCAGATAGATGTTAATGAAACTGTGGGGGCCAGGGAACACACTTTCATATTTTTTGGGAGTGTCCAAAACTCATCATTTACTAGCAGGAATTGGCCCAGATATTGAGGGAGATGCTAAACCTGCAACACCCTTTTGGATTTAAGCAACTGGTGCTGGGTCTAACTCCAAAAGAACTAAGACCTGAAACCCACAGATACTTAGTGGTGGTATCAAAGGTTATCACTCAAAACTTGTTGAATGTAGGGACCCCCAGAGTGGAACAATGGTGGAACAATGTGAGGAAGATCAGGACAATGGAAGCAGTCACGGCTAGACTGAGGTTGGGGGTACAGAAGTATAATATGTGGTGGAATCCTTACTTCCTTTATGTTAATAAAATGCAGGGAACCCCATACTTGGACCAGATATTACTGGATTAAAGGGAGAAGAAATATGGACCCACACCCCCTTCCCATCTAGCTCTGGGATCCTCCATGCGCCTTGATCACCCTCTTATGTGATATTCTCCAGGAGAGTAGTTATGAGCAATGCAGTGTATAAGAGGAAATATTTCTGACATTATGCTTGTTAATGTTTTTGCCCCTTCAACTTATAGTTAACATGGTGGGAAAAAATGACAGCAAACTTGGCAGCCCATACTGTATTTATTGAGTTAAATTTTTAGATTAATAGTTTATTGTTATGAAGTGCTTCCTCTTTTATTTACTGAGTAAATTATCAAAGGAAATATTAACTTCAACCAGATAAAGAAAGTATAATGAGAGCAAAATAAATATGTTGAAATGTATAGCATGTGCTTTCCAGTAGTGAGGGAAGAATCCTTATGAAGCAAGAAGTTCCAGGGTTTCTCTGGACCGGGGTACAGATGTCTGGAGCCTGAAGAAAATGTCTACAGAGATTGGACTTCTCCTAAGGGAATGAATTAAGCAAAAGTCATGAAGTTACTAATCACAACAGTATCTACAAGACTTTAAAACCAAACAAAACATTGAGGACTTATAAAGACTGAAATTAATATTCTGTGTGCTATATGTATTGATGGGCTTGTATATGTGAACTTGAATAGTTCTCAATTATCTTAATAAAATTCATTGTGTTTGTGGGAAAGTTTCTGCTGTTAAAACTAATTCATGCTGATGTACCGCGTTAAGCTGCCTGATTGCCTTAGAGTTTTATGGTGTTGTTCTGTAAACTGCAAATTGTGACTGTCTCCTGCCCTCTGAAATCTCCCTTGCTGGCTCTCTCCTTCTCTCTCTCTCTCTAAGCCGTACTTCTGCATTCACTCTCTCTCTCTCTCTCTCCCTCTCGCTCTCTCTGTTTTCCGCAGAAACTCTGCCACAGCGTGAACCGCTGTGCTCTTTCTACCCCCCCAGCTCCTGTCCCCCTCCACACCAGCTATAGCCACTCGAGCGCAGACTTGAATTTCTTCTCACCTCAACCTCTGAGCTCTCTACCCTCCCTGCTGTGACTCGTCCTCCTGCTTCTCAATCTGCACCTCGGCCCTTTGTCTAACAGCCCCACCCCGTGATTCCAACACTCTTCCATCCTTAATCCCTTTATCACCCCCGCTGACGGGCTGCCACCAGCCTCCCACCCACAATCCTTCAATCTTTGGTGGACTTATAATAACCCTCCTCTCCTCTCTTGCCCCTAGGTTCACTGATTGAATTTTTGGTGCCACTGCCAAAAGTGGCATCTTACGGCCGCCTGCTGACTCCTGCCTATCCTTGAGCCATCTCTGTGGAACCCAGTGGTGGGCCCCTCTCATCAGGATCCTCAGTGGATGCCCTCTGTGCCCAATCCACAAGCAGTGCACAACAGCTGCCTTTGCCGACTCTTTCCCCAATAACTGGCCGCCTCGCTGGAACCCATCAGCGGATCCTCTCCTCAGGTACGAGCACCAATTGTTAGGAAGATCCCCTTTCTTGTGGCTGTGCTCCGATTGGTGCGGTGCTGATCACAGTGCACAGTGATTGGCTAGGACATTCTCCTCTCACCAGAGCCATTGGTGGGGCACTCAGACTGCTATTTTTTCTAACTCCCACAGCTTTTCAGTTAGGCAGGCTTGGGAGAAGTGTGTAATATTTTGTCCCACCCCCACCACCCCCTCCCAGGCCTCCATTAAATACTCTCTCGTCCCTCCCACTTTTGACCTATACACCTATCTGCTCAGCACCCCCTGTCCTCAACCAATTGCATCTGTCCTCACCCTTAACTTTCTCTTCCACTCTCTCTCTCTCCCCCAAGTACTTCTGTGCCTCCCTTCTCTCCCTTAACCATGGTGGCTTCCAAGCTGAGGCCAACACTATTAGTTGTTGCATTTATATTACTGATCTGCCCCAATGGGCAAGAGGTTGCATCCTCCTACCCCAACTGCCAGCTAATGCAAACCACTGCTCTGCACTACACTCCTGGCATGATAACAGGGATCCATTATAATAATCCCTTGAACCACTGCTTTGTACTATGGCTTACTCCTTATCTCCTGCAGCCCCATACGTCTGGCACACCGTGTTACCTACTGACTGTGGCAGCCCGCTGCAATAAGGCTAGACAACCCCTGCAGTGGTGTGCCAAGACATACAGACGCCTAACAAGCAAGTAAGCCTTCAAAATTATTAAAACCTCTCTCCTGAGAATTATATTTATACTGCTACTCCTATCTGGATATGTACACCCAAATCCAGGACCGCATGGACCAACTACCTACCCTCAGAACAAAGCAACGGGATCCCTCGCCCTAGCATCCATTAATGTCTGTAGTCTTCTTAGCAAACTCGACAATCTCCAAACCTGGATCCAACAACACAATCCTGACATCCTCTCGGTAGTTGAAACATGGCTCTCCCCCAAGATCCCTGACTCTGCGGTAGCAATTCCAGGAAACTCAATCTTCAGGATGGACAGGATCTTGAAGTGGGCCGGTGGCTGTGCCAATTACTTAAAAGACTCTCTCATGGGACACGCTATCCAAGTTCCAAACCCAGACTCATTGTCCCAGGTCCTCGCTATCAGAGTTCTTCTAGGGGCTCACAATAAAAATATTACTGTATTCTCTGTATATATACCCCCTAAACACCAGGATACTGGCTTCAACAACTTAACGGAATGCCTCAATGGACTGCGCCATAATATGGAGATCATAATAATGGGGGACTTCAATATCAGCTGGCTTGCACCTGATGCCTGCAGCTATAAGGATTCTATCACAGCACAGCACCTCACTCAGCTGGTCCCCTCTCCTAGTAGAAACAACTACAGAACAGGGTCCAGCACCTTAATAGACTGGATACTATCAAATCGCCCTGACAGAATTACCAAAGTGTCTGTCCTCCCAGACTCGATAAGCGACCACTCACCTGTGATCTGCTCATGGCCTACTAAAATCACTAAGCCTCCTCTGAAAATCATTTACACTAGGGTTATCAAACATGGACACCTACACCAGCTAAAATCTCATCTAAGTAGGCTTGATTGGTCTAAAATTGACTCTCTTAAGGATGTCAACAAAGCGCTGGAACTGTTCATCAGACTCTTCACTATAGCCTGTGACATCTATGCACCACTGGTCAAGAAGAAAGTTAAAGGCGTATCAAACCCATGGATTAACTCTGAACTTGTAGCACAACTAAAACCCAGGGACCACCTCTGGCAGTGTGCCAGAGCCACAGGAGCTAAAAAGGACATCCAGCGCTACAGAGCAGCAAGAAATAGCTGTACCCGGTCTATTCAGAATGCCAAACGCAAACACTTTAGAGAGGCACTTTCCAACTCCTGGGGAGATGTGGAAAAAATTCTGGAATAACCTGAAGGTCCTTACGGGGGAAGAGGTTAAGTCACCGCCAACTATGTTCAACATTGATGGTACACCTATGCTCGACCTCTATACGATCTCTAACACATTCAACAATGCATTCTGTAACCTGAGCAGCGTCCTACCACCTGATTTCTTCTATGTCCCCACTTCCAGCTCCACCCCAATATCGTCATCCCAAGCACACTCTACCCCACAGTTCTTCTTCCAAGAGGTCCCAATGCACCTAGCCAGAACCTACATACACAAGGCCATCAGCAAAACTGGCTACAGTGGTGACTCCCTTGACCTAAAGCTGCTTTCACTAGTTCTTGATGAGCTCCTTGAACCCCTGACAAAGATACTTAACCTTTCCCTAAGCCTGGGTCAATTCCCATCACTCTGGAAACAGGCAACCATCACACCAGTGTACAAAATGGAGACAAGATGATACACATCAACTACAGGCCCATCTCCATCCTCCCCCACTTATCCAAAGCTCTGGAATGAATAGTCTCTGATCAACTCGTGGAGTTCCTGGATAAGTATGAAATCCTCTGCCCAGAGCAACATGGTTTCTGGAAGGGTCATAGCACCACCATGGCACTGCTAGAGTTCACCAGTTTCCTCCATGACACCATTGACCAAGGCACGTGTGGAGGGGTGGTATTCATTGATCTAACAAAGGCCTTTGACACCGTTAACCACCTGCTACTTCTAGATCAGCTCTCCACCCTTGGCCTCTCCAAACATGTAGTAAGCTGGTTTGCTAGTTACCTTGGGGACAGGGTACAACATGTCAGGATAGCTGGAGTCACCTCAGATGAAAAAACAGTCCTCTCAGGTGTCCCCCAGGGGTCGATACTGCGACCACTGCTCTTTTCTCTCCTTCTTAATGATCTTCCTAGCATCTGCCAACAGAGAATCCTACTTTATGCGGATGATACAGTACTATTCACTCGGAACTGAGATACTAGCCTCCTAGAGAGTCACCTACAAAGCAACTTTATGTGTGTTGAAGATTGGTTTCACTCCCATAAACTCATCCTGAACTTTAGCAAAACTAAGGTTATGACATTCTACAACTAACGGAGCAAGTACAAACCTCTGCTCCTCAACATTATGAACCAAGCGGGGGCCTCACTTGAGCATATTCCTGCATTTAAATACCTTGGCATCACCCTGGACAGCTCACTTACATTCACACAGCATATAAGTAATGTGGCAAAAGCTGCCAATATTTGGATTGGCCTGCTTCACAAACATAAGAATTGCCAGACCCCTGAAGCCCTCAGACTGGCTATCTATAGTTCTGTCATCTCCATTATTGACTATGGTCTTGCCATCTACAGCTCTGCCTCCTAAACTGCTCTCCGGAGAATATCCATGGCACTCAATAAAGCCTGTAGGTTCCTAACGGGTGCCTCCCACCTAACTCACACCTGTGAGATATATATATGCCCAGACTGGGTGGCTTCCACTCATGAGCAGAATTCAATACCAGACCTGCCTACTCACCAAAAAAAAATATCCTTGGGCACATGCTGCCTGGAGTTGCTAAACTCCTTACCACCCACAGCAACATCCAACCTACACGGACAGCTCTTCAACAGATGTTCCAGGTCCCAAGATGCCAGACCTCTATGGGGCAGAGATAATTCTCCTTCAGGGCTCCTCAGTGGTACAACACCCTAAGCAAAGAAGCACTTACAACTGTGACTCTAGGTGCTTTTAAAAAGGAACTTTGACGCTCCATTGCCTCAACCTCGCAGTGTGACTGCCACTCCTAAACTATGGTCTTCACCTTGCACGGTGACAATGGTACTCTGGATCTACTGCCTCCTTAATCCTCCTTGCTCACCCCCCACACTCCTCCCTTTACTCACCACTCCCCTAGCAGCTGACTCTAGGCCTGAGCCACCATCACCTGTCTCTTACACCTGCCCCTACTAACGGACAATGGCCTTTGCCTGCTCACTCATCCGTGTATCTCTCCTCTCCATCTGCTGTTCCTCTTCAAAATCGACTCATGCTGGCAATTGCTGAATCTCTCTGCAAACCACTGCTTAGTCAACCTTGAGTGTAATATTTGTAACTATTTTTTCCTTTGTATTGTTGTTACCCTGCTTCCTTTGACGTGGAACCTTTGTAAATGAGCAGTCCCTGCTCAAAGGTATTTGTAATCCTAGAGTTTACTAAACAAACTAAACTAAAATAAAAAAAAACTTGATACTGAAGTTAAAAAACAGTATAGTACAGTTATAATATAAAAGTACAGTTTAATATAACAGTATGTAGCATAATATAATACAAACAATATAATACAATATAATAAAATCAGTATCATACAGTATAATACAATGTAAACAGTATAGCAGAGTATAGTATAAAAAGTACACTACAGTACAGCATATTATAAACAGTATAGTACTGAATAATATACTAGAACCACTACAGTACTGTATAATATAATTTTTTTATTTAGTTGTTTAACCAGGTATAGCACACTAAGCTGAAAGCTTTTTACAGGAAGCGACCTGGGAGCACAAGGAGGTTAAGTGACTTGCTCAGGGTCACACAGTATGCAAGTGGAAGCTGTGGGATTCAAACCCAGGTCTGGTCTGCTGGATGTCCCCAGATTTGCAGCTCAGAGCCTTGAACCACTGCGCTATACTGCCTCCTATAATATAGTAATATATGGATAAGCCTCAATAATACTATACTAAATTATACAAAGATTTCCCAGTAATACATCACTACGCTCAATAATACTATCCTGAAAAGTGATAATACCATAATTTTTGCTGATAATACTACAGTTCAGAGGTCATCTCCAACTATAGCATAATCAATGGATCCATATATTACAAAAAATAACAGAAAGATAAGTGTTTTACAAGGCAATAATACCATCTTGAGGTTTTGGGGACTTTAAGACCTCTCAAGCTTTGCTCTCGGGGTTCCATGTCCCCAAAACCTCTCGATATATTATTGCCTTATAATCTCTTATCTATTCATTATTCTATTTATAAAAACAGTGTAGTACATACTATAATACAAACAGTACATTGTATAAAACATGTAATACAGTATAATAAAAACAATATAGTACAATAATAACTGGTGACCCCTGTTATCAACCCGTTTTCAATTACTGTAAAAGTTGTATTAACCCTGCAGGTTGATACAAAAAACTCGTGCTGAGAAGCCTGAAGCAGGTAAGACCAATCAAACAGACTGAGGCAGCATGAGGCGGTTTTCCAACCATAAACTCGCACTCACAGCACTGACCCCATTTAAAAGAAAATAAACAGGCTCAACACCTAATCCTAAATTAAAGTGAACATTGAAATGTCACACAATGGAGAACCACTTCGTTGTCTCCTGCAGCAGTGACAGGGAAAAATTAAGTACTTACTAGCTTGAAAAATGCTCTACTAAAAACGCACTTTCCCCATTACCCCTTACTGGTTCCCTAGGCTGCATGAACTTTCACTTCAGACTGGAATAACTCTGACCCATCAAGATGACACAACAACAGACACTGAAGCTGGAGGATTGCTTCTAACGCATTTTTTCAAATAAATTAAATGAACTTTTTTTCCATTGCTACGAAAGTTGATCCGTTTAACCCGACTTGAATACATGACATAAGGTACCATATAAATTATTTTTGCAGCAGTTATTACAAAAAATAAAACATTTGTAGGGGTTTGATATGCAGTTTTTTTAAACACACCCTCGGTGTGTGATATTAGTGAAACCTCTCGAGTACTTCACTAAACAATAATTTTAATGCTTATTTTACATTTTGAATCAAACCAGCCACGAGTGGTATTTGACCTGAGAATGATGGCTGGGGTCAAATTACTCTTTAAACTTGGCTCTCAGTGAGCAGTGTGAGCCGAGCAGGGCAAGGCAGCAGCTGCGCGACCACCAGCCCAAGAACCATGGCAGCTTTCATGCATGTCAAGCGTGTCTGGCGTAAAAGGTGTGAATTAAGTTTTCAAGTAGTAAGTACTAAGTTTATGATATACATAGACCTCATAAGTACACATATTGCTTATATCTACTGTTATTCCCCTTGCACTTGTGTCTGTTAGCTACACACCAGATTGTTATTATGGATTCACTTACTCAAACTAACAAGGGTGATATAAGCATTTTGTGTCAATCTTGCAATATGTATATGTTTGTATCAGAAAAAACATCAACTAGTCTCGTTACCTGCCTCAAATGCATTGAAAATGCTGAGATGTCAGATCTGCTAGACCGGTTTAGTAAAAGGCTTGCATAATTAGAACGTAGCCAACTAGATATGGCCAAACATTTAAAAATCAGTTTACAACCACAATCATCACCATCTGTAACAGAACTAGCACACCACATTACCCTCTCTAATAACATGACACCATGTAAATCAACTCCAACTCCTGTGACTAATACTACCATAAATAGAAAAAGAGCTAGGGAGGAGGAAGAAACAACTGATCTAGAAGATGCTTGGTACTTGGTGCAACATTTAAAACATCCAAAAAAGGGAAATCTGACCACTTCAATATAGAAATGTCAATATGTTCGATCCCTAGCTCTAGATGTAGCTCATGATGAAATGGTTGATGTAATTAGTGTTTCAAATGATATAATAACACCTAGCACTGTCCCAGTAATTCCAAAAGCATACTCTAGTACAGATAAATGTCAAAAGGATACAATAGTAGATATACCATTAATACTACTAGAAACTGCACCCATAACATTGGACCAATCTCAAAATATAATGGAAGCAGATTCTTCCCAAAAACATAATACTGAAATCTTTGTTCTTGGTGACTCCATCGTCAAAGGGATGTATCGAGCCATACGTGACATAGATAAAGCTCATCGAATTTTATCTTGCTGTAAGAGAGCTAAAATTGGTGACAATAAGATGATAAATGACATAATCTGTATGAGTAGTGACAATAAAATAGTAATTATTCATGCAAGGGCTAATAACACATTTTTTCCAATCACCTCAATAGATTAAGCAGGAATTTGTTAACCTAACTAATAAACTGGTAGAGTTGGGCTGTGTTTTTGCTCTTTCTGAGATCTTGCCAGTTCCTCGAGCAACGTTTCAACAAAATCACACTCTAAAAGACACAAATAACTGGCTTAGACAATAGTGTCTTAAACAAAATATTGATTGTATAACACACTGGGAAGAGTATTGGAAATAATGAAGTGTACTGTGGTGATGGGATACATTTAAACAAAAAAGGGTTACAAATTCTTAGTCATCAGTTCAATAATTACATAAGTGCAGTTTTAAACTAACTCATTGGGGGGAGGGGAATACATTTATACTAGCACCCCATCCACTAGATATAAGGCACCAGAGTAATCTGAATAATAAATATTACAAATCTCATACTGTCCTAACAACAAAATGAAGGAAAATAAAGAAGAAGAAAAATACACAAAAAGATTTCCCAGTTCTGGTCTATATAACATAAATATCTCCAAAAACCATGTAAATAATTATGAATACAATCATAAAGATAGCATAAAACTCTTATTACTGAATGCATGCATCTTGACAAATTAGATGGATGAATTATGTCCTTAGAAGTAAAAAAGTCGATATCTGCTTTATTACTGAAACATGTTTTAGACAAGGATTGGAATACAGATATTCCAGGTTTTTTAAACTGTTAAAGAACTGACAAAATAACAGAGGTGGAGGCTTAGCAATTTATGCATCAAATAACTTTGTATGCCATGAGATAATTCTCAAGACACTGCAGTAGAAATATTGAATGCTAGGATTATGCTTGACCAAGAAACTTTAACAATCAGCTTATGCTATAGGTCCCCAAGTCTGAAATATGAAGAGAACCTAACCTTTCTAAACCAGCTAGAAAATATATCTGTAAATAGCAATTTAATATTACTTGGTGACTTCAATTTTCCAAATATTAACTAAGAAGCGCTTAATATTGATGGCCCTTGAGAAAAATTCCTCGAAACTACTTTTAAATTAGGTCTAGATCAATTGGTGTATCACCCTACAAAGAACAATTATATCCTGGACCTCATTTTTACAAAAACCCCAACCTATGTTCCTCACCAGTTATATTACCACCTTTAGGAAACAGTGCACAACATGATCTCATGTGATATTGCACAATTTGTTGCTGATTATACAAGTATAAAAAAGTATTTATCTGCATGGAACTGGGCATATAAACTAATAGATCTAGATACTGAATGTATTTGGGAAAAAATAAGGGAAAAATAGACTATTGTGTAGATACATGGGTTCCTAACAGAGTTAAATACAATGTAAATACTAAACAAAGAATACCACTCTGGTGGTCTAATGAAATTAAACAACTCGTAAATAAAAAACATAGAGCCTATAAGAAATTTCACAAAACCAAAAAAGATTCTGATCGGACTAAGTTTAAGTACATAGCAAATATAACAAAACACAAAATAAGGATGGCAAAACAAAATCTACAAATCAATTTAGCCGCAAATATCAAAGATAATAATAAAAAGTTCTATAACTACATCGGCTCTCTTAAACAAAATTCCACTGGGATAGGCCCTTTAATAAACAAAGATAAAATTGTCACTAATGAAGATGATATGGCAGCTGAAGTCAACCAATACTTCACAGGTATTTATAGCCCCAAAGAACCTATAAATCTTAATTTGCAACCATCAGTCAATTTCATTTCTTATTTTTCCAAACAAGACACTCTTGAGGCAATAAATTTAATAAAAAATAATTAATCTCCAGGACCTGATGGCATAAATTCAAAATGTATAAAAGAATTTACAAAGAACTTACGGATCCACTTATCTCTTCATTATATCTGTGAATCATGGTATAGCATTACAGTCATGGAGGGTAGCTAATATAACTCCAATTCATAAGGGTGGCAATAAACAAATGGCATCTAACTATAGACCTATTAGCCTAACATCACTTATTAGCAAAATCATTGAACGCCTGATTCAAATTAAAATCACTAATCATATTATTAACACTGGCTTTACAGATATGTCACAACATGGTTTCACACCGGGCAGGTCATGTTTAACTAACTTAATTAGTTTTTTCGAACCAGTCAGCGAAGCACTGGATAATGGCATCCCAGTGGATGTTATTTTTCTAGACTTTGAAAAGTCATTTGTTACTGTGTCCCATAAGATTTTGATTAAACAACTCCTTAATATAAATGTGGATAATAATATAATTAAATGGATTGAATCGTGGCTATCTAATAGACAACAAAGGGTGGTTATTCGAGGCCATGAGTCTGATTGCAGCCAAGTTACTAGTGTCGTGCCACAGGGATCTGTGCTAGGTCCTCTCCTATTTAACATACTTATTTCCAGTATGCAAACCTCAAAAGAAGTCTGGATCAACAAGCACGCTGACGACTGTAAAATAGGAAGCCTAATAACTGATACTTCATCTGCCAATACTTACAAGAAAATCTAAATAGATTAGCAATGTGGGCAGATGTAAATAAAATGAAGTTTAACATTAGGAAGTGCAAAGTTATGCACATGGGTAATAATAACCATGGATTCAACTATTCAATACAAAATATAAATTTAGAGGACTCAACTGAAGAAAAAGATGTGGGTGTTATATCTAATAATTTAAAATTCAATTGTCATACTAACTTGACTATCAAAAAATGCCATATGATTCTTGGCAATATTTTGAGGCACATTAAAAGTAGGAAACAATCAGTTACTCTACCCTTATATTCCTGTCTTGTACGTTCACATTTGGACTATTGTTCCTCTTTCTGTGCTCCAACTTCTGCAGGCTGTTTAGGCATGATAGAAAGGGTACAACGTAAAGCCACTAAGAGAATTGACAGTGTGCCCAATATGGAATACGGGTCTAGACTTAGAAAACTACAATTATACTCTCTGGAATACAGAATATTGAGAGGCGATCTAATTTTAGTATTTAATGCCTATCAAAATGAATATTTGCTAAACACAATTGGATTAGAAAAAAACCCAAATTAAATTACGCAAGATCACATAATCTTAAACTTAAAACCTCATTATGTAAAACAAATAAACGTTCTAGGTTTTTTACTCCAATTTGGAATTCACTTCCTGCAGATATTGTTAACAGCAATAATCTTCAGCGGTTTAAGAAAAGGCTTGACACTTATATGGGTGATAGAAAATTTTCTTTCCACCACTGAAAGGTGGTGGTGAGTTCACTCATGGGCGTCTGCCCTCTGAACTTGTAAACATCTATGAGTCTATGAGTCTATCTGCAACTACAATCTCTTGAGGTAATCTATTCCACATTGTCACTGTCCTGTATATGAAATAATTTCTTCAACTGTTTTGTTGTTGTTGTTGTTGGTTCAAGTAAAATCTGTTTTTGTGACTTCTCAAATCTATCTCCCTGTTAATAAAATGAAGTCCCAGATTCTCCATTAGTTCTCTATCCCTTGTTATTGTATACATCATGAGCATGTCGCCTCTTTCCCTTCTCTTCTCCAAGGTGTACAGCCCTAATTCTGTGATTCTCTTCAGAGGTCATATCTTTTATCTCGCAAATTAATTTAGTTGCTCTGTGTTGTATCCATTTGATGTTGTTAATATCTCTTCTTAGGTGGGAACTCTATACACAGGAACAGTATTCAAAGTGAGGTTTTATGCATAAAGGGACATCATACAGACTTTGTCACTTTATACAAATGACCTTCTAATACATCGCAGGATCCTATTAACCTTTCCCTTAACCTTATTACTATGACTGCCAAAGCTCAGGTCTTTGCTATTTAGTATTTCTAGATTGTTTCCATTGTCTACCTCTCTTAGCTGACTGCCATTGAGGTAATATTTGTGATTATTAATGTCATACCCTAAGGGCCGGATATTCAAACTGCGCCCACAATGTGCACAAGAGCAGGAGCAAGCATAAGTCCATTGCACACATGTGCAATAGATGCGATATTCAAACATGGAGCAAGGTCAATTGCGCATCCAGCCAACGTCTGAATATCTCACAACCTGTGCCATAGCACAACCAGGAAGGGGAAGCTGAGCAGATATGATGCACCATAGTGCAACAAGGCCAGCCCAGCTGACCAGTCCAGAGGTGCCATAACACAAGCAGAGAGCCCCCCAGCAGCAGAGCAATGGAACTGCACAACCAGGGAGGTAGGCTGGGGCCCACCACCCATGCCACAGATGGGCACAGGAACACACTGCAGAACTAACAATACACCCCCACACCCTAAGCACAGCATCACTTGGGGAGGGACGGAATATCCACCGGCCCATGGGGACAAGCCAACAAAGCACAGCAGGACCATGTTGCCCCAGCACACCCACTGGCAGGCTGAGGCTGCCACACATAGGGGGTCGACAACCACAGTGCAAGGCAGCCCCCCTTGTGTATAGCACACCCTGCACTGTGACCCCAAGACACTACCCATGTGCAGTGACTGTCACTGCAGGAATCCCCATGCATCCCCCCCGGCACACTGCAACCTTGTGTACCACAGAACCATACAAGCCAGATGCACCATGAGCACCCAGCAGTGGGCGGCAGCAGATGGCAAGACCGACTGAAAGCCACTCCCACACCGGAGACACCTCCCCATGCACACACACACACACACACACACATATCCAGGACAATACCCCATGCCATCACACACTGCAACTGAGCACCCATAGCCAGCTGCAAATCAGAGACCACCACAGTATTCATAACAAAATATATATATTCAAACCAATAAATGTACAACACCAAAAGGAACAAACAGAATGATTTACATATTTACAATACAAGGGGGTAGGGGTACAAGGTAGGGTGGGTAAGGAGGAGGTGAACAACTGGAGAGAGGAAGGCAGGGTGTGAGGGATGGGTGAAGTGGGAAGGTGATGCGCAGCTAGCGCCTGGCAGGATGCCCTCCTGCTGCCCGTTGCTGGTCCGGGGCCTCCTCGGCTCCTCACGCCATGGCGCTGCATTTCTATGAGAATGTCAAGAGTGGCAATCGACACTCGCATCAGCCACTGTAGGGAACGTTCCATGCATCACAGGAGTTGGATACCTAGGACAAGAGAACAGAGTCAATGGCTGTGACTGTCCATATCCCTGAACCCCACCCATCATGCAAGGCATGTAGCCAAGTGCCCTGCACCTGTGATGGTATGCACCCACCCACAGTGACCGTGCACAAGACACGCCCAACCAGGCAGCACCAGCTATGTGTACCACTGCACACACACACACACTGCCCATGTCCATCATAGCACAATCAAGGCTGTCAAGTGACGTGGCTACGTGGTGGGATGCTAGTTCCACAGCCATGTGCCCAGTGCATGCATGGACCACCAGTGATGCACACAAAGACATGCAGTGACACTGGACAGTGATGACTGTCACCTGTGTTGTGCATGGTTGTGTTGTCCATGGCCGGTGATCATGCCCCCCCACCAGTATGCAATAGCATCCATGATGTAATGACACTCACCCTCATCAAGCAGCTGTGGCTGCTGCTGCTGCTCCTGCTGCTGCAGCTGTGGCCCAACCATCATGGCACCTCTGGCTACCACCTATGCCCCACTACGGCCCTCCTCAGCCCGGGCTTGCCTCCGCTCCTCCACGCCTGTGGGGGACAAATGTTGAGAAACACATCAGTGTGAACCCAAAGCAGACAGCTCCCTGCCCCAGTGAATGTGCCTGCCCACACAGCTAGACCCATGCATCACACACCTGCACACACTGACATAGCCAAACATGGTACAGCCCTCCCCCATGCACCGCCACCAATACACAGTCACACCCCTATGGACAATACAGGTGCATAGATGGGTCACCCACCTGGCCTAGGCACAATGCCCTCCTGGTACGGGACCTGAGGCGATCCAGCACTGCCTGCTCCCTCCTGCGGAGGTCACTATAGCGGTGTCTGCACTGTTCTGCCGTCCTGCACCACCCTGTGGCCTGCTCCAGTGCAGTGGCCACCTGCTGCCACACATGGGTGCATGCCATGTTGAGGGGTTCTCCCCCAAACAGTGGCCCAAAGTGAGGCTCCACCACAGCCACCAGATTGGCCACCTCCAACGGACTCCACTGTGGAGCTCTCCTGCGTGCCATTACTGGAGTTGTATAGTAGGCAATATGGTGCCCAGCAGTGCGGCAACCCCATGTGGAAATGTTGTGCAATAGAACACCATTAGTTCCTATCACGCTGTTCGTATAGCGCCCGTTGGTTCTCATCGCGCTGTCACCGAACAGCGCGACAGAGCCGTACGCATGCCAGACGAACAGCGCCAGGGGGCAAAGGTTGGGCACAAGGTCAGGGGTCTGTGGTGCAAGGCCATGCACAGCGCCTTCGGACATCTACACATCCTGCGCAATCGGTCACCTGCATGCCAGTGCCACAGTGTACTATTACGCAGTTGTGCCACAGCGCTATGAGGTGACCAGCACTGCAGCACCACTGGCACAATGGTGGCCGTGTCCTGCACTGCTCATCGTGCACAGCACATCAGCAGCATGGCAGATGCCTGCGTAAGCTACCCGGGCATGCGCAATGAGGTGTACTGCGCAGTCACAGACATGCGCCATTGGCTCAACAGGATCAACCCGTATTCATAAGCGCAACAGCGCGATATTCAGCCAACATATGCAAATCAACTGATCAGCCATTCAAAGGCACAGTGGCGCGATTTGCATCTCATTAAAGTTGCTCCACACCTAATTTGCATGCATTGCACTATAAATGTGCGACAGTGGTCTGCGTTGGCCAGATTCGGTTACTGCAGCTGAGAGGTGAGTTGCATGCTGTGTGATGTTCTGGGCTATGCTCATGGGATAATGCTGTAAACTGCACAGTGACAGGTGTCCACATCCACCCATACAGACCGAAATGACTGAACAAGGACCGGGTGATGGCGATGATGGTGGGCGAAGAGGGCCAAACTTCACGAAGGCTGAGACGGGCACTCTTCCAGGCCTACCTGGAAGAGGGCCACTTCTCAGTGGACGGCGGGCACCCGCAGGCCATGCTGCTGCATGGGTGGAGGTAGCACGTGCCGTAAACCTGCACGGAAGCCACCAGAGCTCTGCGCAGGAATGCAAAAAGAAGATGGGGACCGACAAAAGACGGGTGAAGGAGAAGGTGGCAGCCCTCAGAGCGGTGCGCACAGCCACGGGCGGGGGCCAGCCAGAGGTGGTGCAGCTGACCCTGGCGGAGGACTGTCTGGCTGCATCCATGCAGTGTAGTGCCATCGAGGGTGTACCTGGAGGTGGCTTCCAGACAGGTGGAAGCCCAGCACTGCACGGTATGACATGGTAGCAGTGATGGGGGGGAAGGTGATCACATGCACTAACATGTTCTCACTTTCTGTTACAGATCCTGTGCGACTGCATGGGACAGTGGTGGTGGGTCCAAGAAGTGTGGATGACCTGCCGGAGTTGGAGGAGTGTCCATCCATCTCTGCATCCAGCCGGCTTGCTCTGCAGCAGTGTGCATGCCTGGCTGCCATCTCGGGTGTCGGTGAGTCAGGTGTGGGGGGTGCACATCCTGTGTCCCAGCAGTCTGGCATGCAGGCATGCCAGCACACTGTGACTGTGGCTGTTGCACGGACCTGCACCATTGATGATGCAAGGACTGCAATGGGCAGTGACATGTGTGTGTCACATGATGGACACACAGCAGGACAGCACGTGCCCCTGGACCTAGCTGGTTCCAACGTGTGTGCCAGCACGTCAGCACAGTCCCAGGCTGTGCCTGTCAGCACCGATGGGGCAGCACTGGTGGTTGTGCAGGCCTCTGGCACTGTTACAGACACAGCGGTGGAGCGACCAGACCCTGGGGCACAGCAGTTGGAGGGGCAGCAGCAGTCACCCACCAGGTCTGGGGTACAGGGTTCAGCGGTGGCCCATGCACACGCCTGTTGCCATGGCCATACCTGGTCCTGGTGAACAGCGCCCACCCTCAAGGGGTATTGAGCATCAGGGCCTTCCACACCCTGGGGGAGAGATTGCCGATGAGGCAGACGACCCATTTGACGAGCACACCAGCCTGCTGTGGGCATCAGTACAGCAGCAGATGCGGGTTGCAACATCCGTGGAGGCACTGTGCATGGCTGTGGAGTGGCACAGCAGGGACAATGCAAGTATCCTTGCAGAGATGGTCCAAATGCAGATGGATGTGACCGCCACCATTGACAGGCTGACCCAGGCAGTGGTCGGTGTTGTGGCCACGTGGGCACACAGTCAGATGCCCTGTACCGCACACCCACACAGTACGCCCACTCCACATCTTCGCCAGGTGACACCCAGCCTGTTGACACCGGGTTCTGCTGTAGGCATCCCGGGCACACCTGGTGCAGGTATGTTCAGCATGCCACAGACCCCTGTGCAGGCGAGGTCGCGCACACGCAGTGGGACCCCTGGTGGTACGTCAGTGCCACCCCATGTGGCCCATGCTCAGCCTGCCAGTGCTGCTGGGTCATGGCGGGGCTGCCTATGCATCCGAGGTGGCCGTGGCACAGTGCCATCTGACTGACCTGTCTCCCAGTGCGGGCCCTGTCTGGTGCTGCCCTGTGTGCAATGTGTGTCATGGTGGGCAGTGCACTGGTGGGTGCCCTGCCCAACACGCCGACACACGGACCACCTGCACACCCACCCGACTGCTGTCCACAGGTGCGTGTGCATGATGATGCCTGCATTGTACTGTACACCAAGGTGCAAGGGTGCCCAGCTTCTGACACATGTACTTGGACAGTACAGGTGGTGTGGGTGGTCCGTGGATCTGTGTGTTTGCCATGTCTGTTCCTGCTCTGCTGTGCACCTGCCCATATACGCTTTGTGCCTGGTGTGTGTGTGTGTGTGTGTGTGTGTGTGTGTCCATATAGCATGTAACTATTCACCCCTCCCTGATGGTGTGTTTGTGTGCCTGGACCCTTCCACTCCCCTTGCCGTCATGCACCCCTGATGTGTTACCCTGTGTGCCTTTGGGTTGTGCCTAGACAGTGTTGGTTGCACATGGCCCCTTGACTTACCTGTGTCGTGTGAAATGCTCCTCCGTGATGGTGTCCCGGTGCAGCTGGGCCTGCGGGATCAGTCGGGGTCCCATGCCGTCAGGGGCTGCTCATCACCATCATCACCGGTGTCACCAGTGTCCCAATCGCTGTCCCCCTCCTCGACCTGTACAGCTATCCCACAGTCTTTGGCCAAGTTGTGCAGGATACAACAGGCCAGGAATATCGCACAGGCCTTTGAGGGGCTGTACTGTAGTGCACCACCAGAGGTGTCTAGGCATCGGAATCATGCCCTAAGCATCCCAAACACCCGCTCTATGATGTTGCATGTGGCGGCATGTGCCTCATTGTAGCATTGCTGCGATGGGGTCGTGGGGCACCGGTAGGGTGTGAGCAGCCAGGGTCGGAGTGGGTATCTGCAGTCACCTGTGTGGAGATGGTGGTGATTAGTAACATGTTCAAGTCCATTTCGCCCACATCCCTGTATGCCACTATCATGGCACCTGTGGCTTTCCCACCCTTGACCCAACATTGCCATTCCCACATGTGTACTCACCCACTAGATGGCCTGTGGGGATGTTCCCACTCTAATCGATGGCACAGTGCGGACTGATGCCATATGAAGGAATAATGTGCTCCACCAGGGTGTGTGGCACAGATATTGATTATCATCTACTGGCATCACACACCACTGGCAGTTGACACTCGAAGCCCTTCCTGTTTCTGTAGGCGGCCCCATCGGGGCCAGGTGGTGTGCGAATAGCCACATGGGTGCAGTCTATCGCCCCTAGCACACCAGGCATACGTGCTACCCTGTGGAACTCTTGCATGTTTGCTGTACGCTCTGCTGCGGTGCTGGGGAAATGGATGTGCTCCGCAGCATGTGGCAGCAGTGCGCTGAGGAATTGGGTGAGGATGCATGACGTGATCGACTGTGTGATGCCTGTGGTGTCCCGTGTTGGCCTCTGGAAGGTGCCCGTGGTGAGCAGGCACATGCAGGATGTCACCTTGGTCTCCACTGACAGAGCGTGACTCCGTCGTGAGGGTGCCTGCATCACATCACTGCATGGCTCACAGAGCCGCCTCAGTATTGCCCTGTTCAGGTGGTACCGCCATGATCTCACATCCGTATACAGCTCAAAGCTGATGCGGACACAGTACTGCCTGTTGGGCGTACTCACCAACGGGCCCTTCCATGGCCACGCCCCTGCAGCATGCCTCTCACCCTCCCTCATTACAGCTTCCATGTGGAAGCTGGCACTGTCCATCTCCCTGGCTTGTGTCCCCCGGCTGATCTTGCTCTGTTACCCCGCTATCCTGACTGCTACCTCCACTGCACCAGGTACACCTGCTGGCCTCTGCAGCCTGTGGCCCACACACCTTCCCTTGCTTATGTTTGCCTGAACACTCCCTGGCCTGCCCTCTTTCTCCCTCTTGCTGCCTCTCTCTCTCTCTCCTGGCTCGCTTGGCATCCCTGTAGCGTTCTTGCGCCTCTTCCTTGAGCCTTTTTATCTTGGCTCATTTCCGCTGTGGCGCACCTTCCGGCTGTTCCGCTATTGTGCATTGCGCAAGCCTTTGAATATCGCATTGCGCTCTTTATGCATGGATCCACCCCCTTCGGTTGCGCATGCCTTCATTTGCATTGCGCTGTTGCTCAGCATGTTTTCAGTGGCGCAACTGCCTCCCACTGAATATCGCAGTATGGCGCAGTTTCAGACTTGCACTGGTGCAACCCTATTGCGCATGGCGCAACCCTTTTGAATATCCGGCCCTAAGTGCATAACTACACGCTCCTCTTGGTTAAACAGCATTTCGTTATCATACACCCATTGTTCAACTGTCTTCAGTTCCCTCTCCATACTTTGCACTTATTTATTATTGCATACTGCCGCCCCTAAAAATTACACTTACGGTATGACCTTTTTGCAATAGTAGACACTTCTTTCTTTTGGGGATTGCATTTCTTAAAATAATTCTTTCTTCTGGGCCCACGTGGACTACTTGTACCATCGCATTCCTCCATGTGACAGTGATGAGAGCACCAGTATCATGGGGCTTTTATGGACCTCACCTAAGTTATTTTTTTTCCAATAGCGTTAAACACTCCACCATTCAATTCATCATCCTGTTCCTTACCCTAAATTGCACTCTAAAGAGATTTCCCCAGTTTCCTTCAGACCCCTGAGAGTCAGCACTGGCAGGACTCCACTCATAATAATCCTCAAAAATATAAACTTCAAGACATTCCATCTGTACCTGTTGCTTCTCTTACCCTGAAGTCACAATCCTCTGCTTGTGATGGCAGAAACATTTCCATGGCAACAGGTTCTGATATGAATAAGTAGAGGTTTTATCTTTAGGGCAGGAATAAGCAGGTCTCTGAAACACTGCAGGGAAATTGCTGGAGTTCTACTATAATATACCCAGCATTCACAATAAATCTTTTATTGTTTTCTGCAGCATATGTTGGAGCATCATAAATTGCTAAATAAATATATTGCTGTAGTATTTTCAAGCTATATTAAGTGCAAATGACTTGTTAATTTCTGGACTGGTATGCATTTCAAACTACTCTGAGAGGCTTTTTAAAGTAGTAGTTCATGTAATGGTAAAAGTTGCACCTATCCCTTTTATTACATTTATTTCACCCTTTTCTCCTGTCTCGTGACAACATGGCCTTGTTTCTTCATTTTACATTCGCTTCGTGCATGAGAGGAGCGTCTTGGGAGAATAGGACAGTTTGGAGGTGTGACTGTCCTGTGCAATATACTGCTCCGTTGAGCAGGCGTGGCGGTCCTGCACCAATGGATGCGGGTGCTGTGTATGACAACGGTGGTCTTCACTTCAAAGAAAACCACCGCTGTGTGCTGGCAGCGCCTCACACCCCCCTCCCAAAGCTTTGGTGCCACGCTGGGAGTCCACCCCAGCATGGCAAACATCCCGCGTTGTCTTTCTTTTTTTTTTAAAACCTGTAAATTAAAAACAGTCCCACGGCGCTTCTCCTTGGCCCCCCTCCCACAACCCGCACCCACCCACTGTGCACCCTGCCTCCCCACACACCCCCTCACCCCATACTTACCTCCAGAGTCTGGTGCAATGATCTTCGATGGACCGGGAACACGTCTGCACTCTTCAAAGTCGACCGCGAACTGAGGAAATGCCGGTAAGCTGAATAATGGGCTAGATGGGTTTTTTCAACTTTGTTGCATATCTCAGGCATTTTTTGGAATTTTTGCATCAAATTTTCAACATGGGGTTTTTGGGACCCCTTCTCATGAATGATGTCACTGTCATGGCGTTATTCGGGCCTGAAGGGTGATTTCGCAGTCACTGCGCAAAATCACCTTTTGGGGCCAAATTAATGAAATGACACTGCTGGTGTTCATAAGGTAGGCTCAAAAGCCTATTTTGAAAATTTGCGGAAAATTCCTGACATCGACCGCTTTATTAGCCGCAAGGGATAGAAATTCCTACGTAGGCTCGTAGTTCGGAACTTTTCAATATTTTCACCCAGATTTTCAACATTGCCATTTTACCACACCTTCTTATGAGTAGTGCAGCTGTCATTTTTTCACATCTCACCCAAAATGTGTTTCCGCCCATAGCAACACAATGGGCAGTCGGTGAGGCCGAACTCAATGTATGGGACACATTAAGAAAATCACAGTGACACTGTTCATGAGCAGAAGTCTTAAAATGGCTATGTTGAAAATTTAAGTAAAATCCTAAAAATGACTGTTTTACGAGTGTGTGTTGCACAGTTCTCCACGCCGTAAGTTTCAATTTTCAATATTTTCACTCCAGATTTTCAACATTGCCATTTTACCACACCTCCTCATGAGCAGTATGGCTGTCATTTTTTACATCCTGCCCAAAATGTGTTTCCGCCCATGTAGCACACAATAGCGCATGGTTGGTATGTGAACTCAATGTATGGGACACATTAAGAAAATCACAGTGACACTGTTCATAAGCAGAGGTCTTAAAATGGCTATGTTGAAAATTTGGTGAAAAATTCCTAAAAATGACTGTTTTACGAGCATGCATTGCGCAGTTCCTACACACGCTCATAAGTTCGCGAATTTTCAATATTTGCACTCCAATGACTTCCAAATACCTAAACAGCACATAGAAGCAAGCAACATTTGGCATTGACAAATGCTTGTTTATTTTTGCATTCGCTTGCATGCATGTGCAAGGAAAGTTTTGGGACAGTACGACTTTTTGAAGGTGTGTGACCCTCCTGTCCAATGCAGTGCTCAGTGTAACGTGTGCAACCCTACTGCACCAATGGATGCATGAGCTGTCTATGACAGCAGTTTGGCTGCAGTGGTCTTCAGTTAAAAGAAAAGCACCACTGCAATCAGTGGTGGTAAAGTGTGTGTATTTAACATATTGACATCACCCTTTTCCCTCTGGCTGCTAATAAAATCCCTCCCACTTCCTCCCTCTGCTGCTGTCTACCCTGCTCCCCTGTTATTGCCCCCACCAAACACATTGTATGTGCGGACGGAGTGCCCAGTCCCCATTGTCTCCAGGCCCCCCCCAACAAACACTCAGGTGGCATGCTGGGAGCCCACCCCAGCATGCCCATTGTCCCTGTAAATGGGAAAACTGTCCCGCAACATCTTTGTTTTTTTTAAAACCTGTGAAAACAGAAAACCGTCCCTCGCGGTGTCTTGTGCCCCTTCCCGAACCCACCCACCTCTGCATACCCCACCTCCCCTCACCCCATACTTACCTCTGGAGCCTGGCGCAATGATCTTTGAGTGGAGGGAACACGTCTGCACTCTTGAAATCGAACGCTAAACTGAAGAAATGACGGTAAGCTGTATAATGGCATAAATGTTTTTTTTTTTCAACTTAGGTGGCTATCTCAGGCATTTTTGCAAATTTTGGCACCACATTTTCAACAGGGGGTTCTTGGGACCCCACCTCATGAATTCAGTTACTGTCATGTGAGTTATTCGGTCCCCAAAGGTGATTTCATGGTCACTGCACAAAATCACCTTTTGGGATTGATTAACTAAACAACAGTGTCACTATTAATGAGGTGGGCTCCCAAAAGCCTATGTTGCAAATTTGGTGAAAAAATGTCAAAAAATGACTGTGTTACGAGCGTGCATTGCGCAGTTTCCACGCACACTCATAACTTCGAGAATTTGAAATATTTTCACTCCAGATTTTCAACACTGGCATTTTTCACACCTCCTTATGAACAGTACAGCTGACATTTTCACATCCTGGCTGAAATGTGTTTTGCACATCCAGCGCACAATTATTTATTTATTTAGTTTTGTTAACGGGTAGGTACACTAGACAAGTTTTATGCCTATTTTCAGGAACGACCCGAGAGTACAATAGGTATAACAGGTACAACAATACAGCAATAGGGTATAATGAGTACATTCAATACAACAGCAGGAGAGAAAGACAGTTTTACAGTTTTACATTTGAATGGAAAGTACACCCAGTTTCTAATGCTGGGGCAAGATACAAAATTAGAAATAAATACAATGACCAGCAGGGCATGTAAGAATCATGATAGGAGCACCATGGAGTCAGTCAGTAAGGTAGGGAGTGGGATAAGGTAGCAGCGCAAGAGTGGTGAAGCCAGCTTTCCAGTGGGCACCGGGAGCTATGTGCTAAGGAGGCTTTAGGCATTAGCGAGAGACCAGCTTAAGATATTCCCACAGGGAGGTCCGGAAAAGCTTGTGAGAGGGGGCAGTGTGGACACTTTCAGGAAGGGAGTTCCAAAGCCTGGGAGCATGAACAGCAAAGCTCCGGTCCCCCATGATGGTGTGGGTGGTAGGTACATTTAGTAGGCCAGGGCCCTGGGATCTCAGCGGGTAGGGGGAGAGGTCAGCAGGGGCGAGAATCCGGGCCAGTTCCGGAGGGGTGCCGGAGCTGATTACTTTGCTCGCGAGGCACCCAGTACTAAAGTTAAGGTGATTGACTGGGGATAGCCAACCAAGCTTCTCATAGAGTTCACAGTGATGGGTGAGGCGGGTGCGGCCAGGGCAAACCGACAGATATTGTTGTACGTCATGCTCCATTTGTTTAGGAGGGCCTTGGAAGTATGAGCAAATATGAGGGAGCCATAGCTGAGGGAGGGAAGTAATACTCCCTGGCAAGAGCTAGGCGAGCCGCGGGGGTGAGGCTGTACTGAGCCCTGTAGGCCAGCCCCAGCTTACGGTTTACCCCACTGCAGGCATTATGGATGTGACTTCCCAGGTCCAGTTGGGGATCAAGCGTCACTCCAAGATATTTAAGGGAGGTCACAGTAGGAAGAGGGGTGCCATCTTCATAGTTGATATGCAGGGGAGTTGAAGAGGCCCAAATTTTGGCAGAGGAGCTGAATAGCATGGCCTGGGTTTTTTTTTGGTTAAGGACCAGTTTATGGTTGGCGAGCCATGCCTGGATGTTCCGGAGGTCCTCTGATAAGTGACGGTTTAGAGTGGCTGGATCACAGGAGTGGGCCAGGAGAACCAGGTCATCCGCATACATGGTAACTTGGCAACTGGTGACCACAGCAGGGAGATTGTTAATAAACAGGGAAAAGAGTAGGGGACCCAGCACAGAGCCCTGTGGGACACCAGAGGTTACAGGCAGGGGGCCAGAGAGGACTTTGTTGAATTTAGTTAGTTGTTTTCTGCCATTCAGATAGTCAGAGACCCAGTTTAGAGCAGAGGAGGACAAACCAAGGGACCTCATCTGCGAGGCAAGCAGGTTGTGGTATACGAGGTCGAAGGCCTTGGATAAGTCAATTGACACAGCACCTGAGAGTTGTCCCAGATCCATTGCAGCTCTGATGCTGGAAGAGACAGAGATGAGAGCTGTGGTAGTGCTGTGCCCTTTTCGAAAGCCATGTTGGGCAGGGGACAGCAGTCCATGGGAGTGGATATACTCCGAGAGTTGTTTGGCTACCACCTTTTCCAGGAGCTTGCTGACAGCCGAGAGAATGGCTATGGGATGGTAGTTATCCAGGATTTTGGGGTCACCCTGCTTAGGTACAGGGACGACCTTGGCAACCTTCCAGATATCAGGGATCTGACCCTGGGTAAGGGATAGGTGGAAGATGTCGGCCACTGGGGAGGCTATGAGGGGGGCACCTAGTTTGAGGAGCTTGGGCTCCAGGTTATCTAGGCCAGGGCTTGCATTCTGGGAGAGGCCTTGAAGAAGAGACCGCACCTCACTTACTGATACCACCCTTAGGTGGAATGGAGGGCGGGACAGACCAGACTCCTGCTGGGTCATGGTGGCAGAGCAGTTTGAATTCCGGGCCATAGACCCAAGTGGGAGGATGGAAGGGAGGTCTGTGAAATGGGAATTTAGTGCATTGGCAATCACGTGAGGATTGTTGCAGGAGACACCTCCGATGAGCATGTCAGTGACCCCGGAGTTGGAGCAACCACTGACCAGTGTTTGGATGGTTCTCCAGAACCGTCTAGGGTCTTTTGCAGAGCTGAGAAGGGCGGCCTTACAGAAGTCGCTTTTGGCCCCCCTGATCATTTTCTTGCACTCATTTCTGAGTTTTCTGTATTGCTGAAACAGGGCAGTATCGTGTGAACGTTTGAACCGAGCCCAGCACTTGTCTCTCGCTCGCATAAGGAGAGGAGGCCCCATGCAGCCACTGGGTGGCTGTCCAACGGACCCTACACCTAGTGATAGGGGCATGCCTATCTTGTAGATCCACAAAGATGTTGTGGAACGCAGCGACGGCGGAGGAGGGGTCCAGTGCTCTGTGGACTTCTGTCCAGTCCGTGAGCCTTAGTTCCTCCATGAACAGGTCTGGGTTAAATCTGGCAAAGTTTCGAACCTGGATGATTTTGTGGGGGACCTTAGGGGAGGGAATATTCCATATGCAAAGAACAGGAGAGTGGTCAGAGATGGCGTCGGGTAGGGTCCCTACTGAGGAGATCCTCTCGGGACGATTCGACATGATCCAGTCCAGAAGGGAGCAGGAAGTGCCGTTAGCCTTGCGTCGGGTGGGCTCCTTTACAAGTTGTGTCAGGGATTGGGTGGCAAGCAAGGCCTCGAACTGCTTGACGTTATCCCCTGCCCAGTTTAGGTTCACGTCCCCAGGATTAGGAGTTCGTTGTCCCGGTGCTGGGACAGACAGTATCCAGGAGATGGGTGAGGCCTGAAGCCCCTCCCTTTGGTGGGTTGTAGGTACACACGTGCAGTTTCTTGGCGTTGCCAAGTAGCAGCAAGGTGGAGGGCTTCGCAGGATGACGGCAGCAAGGAGGTGTGATTTATAAGGGATATGTTGAGGTGGGTCCTATAGTAAATCAGGATGCCTCCACCTTTTGCTCCCGTTCTGTCAACCGTTTGAACTCATAACCAGGAGCCTGCAGGCTGAGTCGGGAATCTGGGGTTTAAGCCAGGTCTCGGTTATCCCCAAGATGTCGAGCTTGTGAAAGTGGCCCATGTGGTGAGCTCATCGAGGTTGGGAAGTAGACTCCGAATGTTGAGGTGAGCTACTTTCAGACCCTTGCCCATCCACCATTTCTGAGGAGAGTCAGGGGTGGAGGGCGGGACCAATCGATGTCTCCAGATAGGGCAAGGGTCAGTAAGAATAGCCACAGGAGGGGTCCTCTAGGGGGACCTTTGATTTCTAGCCTCTGGACCTGGCGTCGCACTGTCCTGATTTGGGACAGGATGAGTCTTGGCAACAATCCGCTAGGGGGATAGCGGGGACCTACGGCATAGGCCATAAGGTTAGAGAATGTAAAATTGATCACTGAGCAGTGGAGGAAGGACCTGCCACTGCCACTATCCAGGCCAGGGGCAGTGTCAGAGTGGAGGGGCATAAGTCCCAGGATAAGGATAGCCAAGAGAACATTGTGGGGAGGGAAGGGGAAACAGATTCCCTTGAGAGAGATCATTCGAGAGGCCGAACTTGGTTGTAGCAGGGGATATTCTTTAGAAGAGTGCATGATTGTGGAATACCTCCGGGGAGATTGGTGGCAAGGGCAAATTGTAGAGACCTGGGAGAGGTACAGGGGATGCCCGTCCGGAAATGTACTCCACAGGTGGCGGTAGTGAAAACTCAGGGATAGTAGGGAGTGGGGAGCTAGAGGACCAGGGAGCAGTGTGGTGACAGAGGACAAAGTCAGGCAGGAATGCCGAAATCACCAGGGGGTAGGCTGCTCACTAGGTGTGAGGATTCCGAGCGACTAACTGAAAGGTCAAAAATGTCACTTTAGTAATAACAATAACACTTGGGAAAAAACAACAGTTACAGGATTCTGAGTGACTAACTGAAAGGTCAAAATTGTCACATTTATAAATAGCAGTAAACACTTAGGTAAAACAGCAGTTACAGGATTAATCGAAAATGAACTGGGTTAGCAAGCGCAATGGGCACAGAAAAGAATGGGCTGAGCATAGGTGAAAACCAGGGAGTGGGTAGAAACAACGCGGCCCCTTTCAAGCCAATAGGCAAGTTAGCAGCCAGTGGGTGGAGCAGGTGATGATTAACAGTCACTTCAGAACCAGGGTGGTGGGAGGGCTCTAAAAAGCCGCCGGTAGAGCAGGCCGCGCTGGACTGCAGGATGCTGCCGGGTAGGAGTTCAGTTTTTAAAAGTTCTCCTGCAAGCAGGAGGGCAGGTTCTTTGTCCTCAGGTGATGGAAGCAGACTGGGTCCCAGTCATCGATGTTCGAGGAGGCCGCCAGAGCTTGCCAGTCAACCCGGCACCTCCACTGGGAGATTAGCCTAGGAGGCGCGAGTCGTCAATGTGAGGGCGGGGGGGGGGACCCTCCGGGTCAGGTCTCCCTCTCTCCCCTCCGAGGCAAATGGCCTTGGTGTGGTCACAGTGAGAAATCAATACTCAGGACAGATTATGAAAATCACAGTGACACTGTTCATGAGCAGAGGTCCCAAAATGCCTATGTTGAAAATTTGGTGACAAAAGTCCACAAAATGACTGTGTCATGAGCGTTCATTGCGCCGTTTCCATGTACGCTCGTAAGTTCGAGAAATTGTTGTATTTTCACTCCAGATGTTCAACATTGCCATCCCTTCACACCTCCCTATGAATGCTACAGCTGTCATTTTTTACATCCTGCCCAAACTGTGTTTTTGCACATGTGGAGCAGAATGATGTGGTCGCTGTGGGAAATCAACGTTCAGGACAGATTAACAAAATAACAGTTGTACTGTTCATAAGCAGAGGTCTCAAATGCTTTTATGAGGTGGGGGCAACAAAAAAGGTCAATGTAGTGCAAATACCAGCAATCGCAAACGGCATTAGGGTAAAAGCACCATCGTGCCAAACACCACTGCAAATACCTGCAATGAGCGTCCGAATTCACAAATGCTTGTTCAAGTTTGCCATAGCATTTGTTTTATAAGATTTGAATACTTATTGGGAGCATCATTAAATATGTTTTATAAGATTTGAATACTTATTGGGAGCATCATTAAATATGGCTGCCACAAGAGTATTATCAGTTTTCTCAACTGTCTTCAGACACCCATAGTTTTACATCACTCATCTTATGACCAAGATGAATTAGCATGCAAAAGACACTGCTCCTGATGTTATAGGGCACTGTGGGACATCCAGTTTTCTTCAGGATACAAAAGCCATACTTGGTGAACATACAATGCAATATGGCACCCTATAAATGGATTTGGAGGCAAAATGAAGAGCAGGGACCAGCACGGGGATGCAAGGACTGCAAAATGAAGCATATACAAAAATGTTTTAAGGAAAACTGCACAGATTTAGTATCCCTCTCCTTTGGATAGATATGCACTGCATTAGGTGACAAATAAGTGATGGGTAGGTGTGGTATACAAGGAACAATATCCACTGAGGGGACTAATCAGATAATAAGGCCATCAACCTGAAGTGTGAATGGCTTTATTACCTGAGCAGCCCCACCTCCGAGATGGGTATATGGCCTTGTATATTGCACTTACCCATCACTCGTTTTATATAATATTTTGAGATGTTTGTTATTTTTTACCTTATCTGTGGGACTGTTGAGTTTCCTGGTGAGCCGTGGTCAGGACTATTTCTGGGTGTGCATTGTGTCCCATGTGTTTCTGTAGTGTAGTGGTAGTTTGGTACTAGGTTCTCTTTTGAAGAAGAAGAAGAATCTGCATTTATATAGCGCTTTTCTTACATCCAAAGCGCTTTACAAGCAATGCTAGACCGGTAGTGAAGTGACTGAATGTGTGGTGGCGGCCATATCGCACATCATCACCCACACACGGCCTGGATAATTGCATGAACCAGCTTATAGGAAGGGGAATGTTGGCCAGGACACCGGGAATGTTCCCTACTCTTTACGAAGAGTGCCCTGGGTTCTTTTACTTCCACCTGGACACCCACCAGGACAACACCAGGATGGGTAGAAGGGACCTCGGTTTAACATCTCATCCGAAGGCCTTTTTATGTTTCCATAGTGTAGGGTTCCCCAATAAAAGAGGGTGTGCTTGTGACCAGTCATCCTTTAGTTCATTGCTGGCATTGTGGATAGCAACAGTGTGTGGTGGTGTGGACTGGCATCATCAGTCAGGAGAGCAGCCTGTAGTGGAGAGCTGCATGTGGACTGCAGGAAGATGGCCTATGGCTGACAGCTGCATGTTGGAAGTGGTCTGGAATCATGCAGCCTGGATGGCAGCAGTAGGACTGTGGAAGGCATAGCATTAGAGAAAGCAGCAGCTGGAGGATAAGAGGGAGAAGTCAGCAGAAGCATGGAGGGTTGGCAGTTAGGAGAGGAAAGGAGAGGAGCATCAAGGGACATGAATGTTTGATTAGTAAAGATGGGGTTGTTTATTGTGTGCTCCCCTGCCTTTCATTTTCCAGTTTTGAGTGAAGCACTGAGAGACATGCTAGGGTTTGGTGAATGTGAGGGGTGGTTGCATATTGTGTGATCCATGATGTTTTTGTTGCAGCATTGAGGTAGAGCTTCGAAGAACATACTATTAGGGTTGGGTAAATGTGTGTGTGTGTGGGGCGGGTGGGGGTAGTTGCTTATTGTGTGGTTCCTGATGTTTTTGTTGTGGCACTGAGGTAGAGCATCGAGGGTCATGCTGTTAGGGTTGGAATATGGGGCATGGGGGAGACAATTTTTTGTGTGGCCCCCCTCCAGTGTATGAAACCACAGTGGCTATGCATTAAACTGTTGTTTTATTTACATGAAGAGGGATATTAGTGTTTAAATAACACTTACAACAAAGTTTGAGATCTTGTTGTATTATTTTAAACTCAGCTATCACAGTGACACAAGTAAAATAATAGTTTTTTCAACAAAACAATCAAGAGAACTGCCACATAAAGCTTAATAAGAAAGCAAAGAGCATTACAACTTGGAAGTGCATAAGTACAAAATAAGTTATGTTATACAAGCAGTAAATCTATTCTGATAAAAAGAGCAAAGATAGGAAACAGACTGAATAAACAAACACAGGAGGGACAATCAATGATCGAGTGCATATACTCTAGTTTCTAGATATGTTATTAATCAGATGTTACCCAATCTTTCATCACATTATAAATAACTGTCGAAACAAAGACCACTTGTAGTTGTACATTTACTTTTTTTATGGATAAAAATAGTAGAGCTATGCAGAATGAGAAAAAGGGCTCTACAATTTGGCATGCTTACTGCCTGGGAGGAGTTCCAATGATGTGCCAAATATAATGAAATTGGGAGGGATTGTCTCAGAATTATAGGTGCTCAAAGTCTGTCATTTTATGTTTTGTGGAATATTTCATGAAAAGTTTTATCTGCATATACCACAGCCATCTATTGGGCCAGAGACCTTAAATTTGGCATGATTACTTGGTGACAGGAGTTCTAACAATGTGCATAATGTCATGACATTATGATGCATCGCCTCAAAATTACATGTACATAAAGCCTGTCATTTTATTTTTTGCTGGGAATTTCATGAAACATTTTATCTGCATATAACAGCACCTGTGGGGCTAGACATGTGTAAATTAGAACAAATAACCTTTTTGTAATGGTTATAGAATAATCTAAATATGGAGATAATTGGATTAGAAATTTTTAAGTTACGGGGTTCAAAGGTTTATTGCGTAAATATTTTTAAAATTTTGTGAAAACTAAAAAATGTGGATGCTTGTAACTACCTGCTTTTCATGCATAGAGTTAACATCTGACATACATATCTGATGTGCATTCGATGTCTAACACAACTAGATAAATTAGTTTAGCAATTTTAAATTTACAATGGAAAAATATTGGTAAAATTTTCTTAAATATTTATGGTAGGATATACATGAAGCATCCAGAATTCTTTTTGTGGAATTTAACATTCACAATGCACATACCACTACTTCATTTGATAAGCTGGGCTGAGCTTTTTGCAGTCCTACTGTTCCTCACTGGGTGACTATTTTGCCCCCCCCCCTTCTGTCTTGGCATAGCCAGATGGACTCAGTAGAAATGCTGATCCCATTGATATCCTTTTTGTTCTTTACAGTGACAAAATACATTAAAACACAAGTCACCTACTCCTTTTCCTAACAACCTATCTGGTTGGAATAGCCAGAATTCTTCCTTCCTGGTGTCCCAAATATTGTCTTCCCCTCTACATCTTTTTGAGTACCTCTAAGTCCCAGACTTGCATGTGCATCAGGCTCCCTGGATCATCAATTTACTGGGTGTGATCCTTATATATATCCTATATTCAGGATGGAATTGTTGACACCCTGTACTTACTTGCTCCAACTGGGCCCCCTGAGTAGTACACCATTGGTAGACCCCCCCCCAGTCTACCAATGGTGTATTACTCAGCTCAGTTGTCCATTTCTTTGTGAAACCATGTATCTAAGTCCTAAACCTGGTGACCCCCTGCACTAACTGCCTCTCATACCCCTATCATTTAATTAGAATCCTCCAGATAAGCCTGGGTGAAATTAGACAATGCCATATTTATGGAATTTTCATGAAAGTCCACAATTTTCACAAAGACTCATGGAATTTGACTTTAAGTACAAATGTTATTTTGCAATTTCTGGCAGCAAACAATTATTTATTTATTTAGCTTTTGTTGACCGGGTAAGTGCACTAGACAAATCCTGCCTATTTTCAGGCACGACCCGGGGAAGGGGGGGATACAGATGAATGCCAACTGACCTTGAACCAGATTAAGCTGTTGGTGGTATTTGTAGTGAATGAGGGAAATTTGGCCAGGACACCGGAGAAATTCCCCCTACTCTTTTCGATAAGTGCCATGGGATCTTTAACATCCACCTGAACTACCACCAGTCCAGGCAGATGGGACCTCGGTTTAACGTCTCATCCGAAGGCGGCACCTGAAATGCAGCACCCCTCTCATGCTGCATTACAGTGTCAATCTGGATATAACCCATGCCAGATGTGGGAACTGAACCCACAGTCCTCTGATCTCCCAGCCTCAGAGGCGAGTGTGCTACCTACTGAGCCACTGACACTAATTAATAACATTGACACACCTGGTCTCTTTGTAAGGTCTAAGAACCTGTCAACATTGCATTCTCCAGTTTTAGAGTTTCAGGGGTTTATACATTTACAGTTTACATTGTTGCAAAATTTAGTTTTAAAATGTTGTGAAAGTTTGACTTCTTTTAATTCAGTCCCATTTAAAGCTGTAAATATGAACTTTGGCAGAAATGGCCATGTAGTACAGTAGTTTAAATGTTTCAAATCTGGTTAAATTTTGACATGTTGTTTTAAATTTAGAAATAACTGAATTTAAATTTTGGCAACATGTTTAGCAGGCCATAACTCAGTCCCATTTGAAGCTAGAAATATGAAACTAGGTACATTTATAAATGTAGTGATAACCTGTATACCAGTAAAATGCTATAACATTTCAGTGGATACTGTCAAAATTATACTAAAATAACAGAAATCTAGCCCCTTTGAAGCTTGAGACTTAAAACATGGTGAACATACCCATGCTGTATGTTTGTCTAAATCCTGAAACTCTGGAGAAATTTGTATCAGAAATTTTAAAATTAGATCAAAATAACTGAATACTAAATTTTGATTAAATGTTTGGCTGTCCATAACTCCATTCCCTTTCAATCTAGGACTTTGAAATTTGGTACCCTTATGTAAGCCTTTATGAACTGTCTACATACCAAAATGTTGTGTCAGTTGGACAGGTAGTGTTAAAATTAGAGCAATATAACAGAAATTTAATATTTGGCAAAATTCTGCAGAATTGTAATGCAAATTCCATGAAATTCCCACAGAATTGGAATGATCATTCTATGGACATTCCATGGGCAGAATTTTATATTCTGCCCAGTTCTAATAAATAGTGTACTTTTTCTGTACTATGTATCAAAATCATGAAGTTCAAGCAGGTAACAGTCTGGTAACTGGTTATTCTTCCATTTAAGCAAAATGCATGTCTTGTCTGTTCTTATCCCCTAAATGAAGTAATTTGCTTTTATAGTTAGATATATCCACTGATCAGATGGTATGGCCCAGTAAGATCTGACAGCTGAATAGCAGTGTAGCAGTGGCTTTGTAGAGAGTACCAAGATCTTTATACCAAAATGCATTGACTGTATTACAACAAATATATTTTCCAAAGTTCCTATAGCAATTTTTGCATCCTAGGCATACTGTGGAGACATCTGTATTCATTTTGTTTAAGTGATCAGGAGTATAATACATTCTATGATAAACATTGAATTTATTGTATTTTACTGGAGATGGCTATGAAAATGTAATGCATAATGGAGTTCATTTTCTGTGTCAGCAAATGTTATTTTTAATTTTCATTCCCATTTTGTTCTGACTTGTGTTGATCCTTTATTACAGGACTCTGTTATAGATGCATATATTTTTGAGAGAATGTTTGAGTGGTTATTATTATACATGACATTTTCTAATGTACAGAAATCTGGTAAGGAAGAAACAGATGAATGTTTGAATACAGAGTTCCCCTATTTGAAGCCATCTAAAGAAATGTGAAGCAGGAATCTCAAATCTATCATTTAAAATACCAAAATCCATAAAAAAATATTCTGTGCACAAAGATCTTTAATTTCTTTGACAACCGCAGTATGTCAGGCTTTGAATGCATTATCTGTCATGGAGGGCCATTCTGATATAGTGGGAAGAATTGGGAACCTTTAAGAGAAGTATCGGTAAGTTTAAGAATTCTGTCCCATACCCAACAAGTTATTTGAGAACTTAGATTTTGCCCAATTTGTTGCTCTAGGTATCTGTATATAGGAGATGTTTTAATATTTTCCATATGATAGTGATGTAATTCTATTTTACAGGGTACTAAATGTTCCTAATTTATAAACCATGAATGTACCAGGGCTAACTGGTTGCAAGATAATACCATAGGAGGCTGGGAAGTGCTAGCCCTCCATGTATTTTTGTGAGATACAGTTTCTGCATTATAACCTCAGTCTCTTTTCTTTCTGCGGGAATTTTGTAATTATTGTTTTCCACATTTGATGAAAAAGTCTTTACTGATGTTAACTGGAAGGGTCTGGAAAAGAAATAAGAATTTTGGTAGTATGTTTATTTTGATAATGTTGGATCTGCCTAGGGATGCACTAGCAAATAGGCAGGGAGGAGTGGGAGAACAATGGGAAAAATCAAAACTGCTATCATAGAGGCAACAAGCCTTTGTGTGAAAGCAAATAAAGAAAACAAAACAAAGTAAAAGACCACTATGGTTCTCAAAGAGGTGATAAAAAGGTTAGGAGAAAAAGATAGCATTCAGAAGTATAAAGAATCACAGAAGGAGCAGGACAGAGAACTGTAGCAGTTAAAGCAGAAGGAAGCGGAGAAGGCAGTCAGAATAGCGAAGGCCCAAACCGAGGAAAAGACAGCCAGCTCAGTTAAGAAGGGGGGTAAAACCTTTTATAGATACATTAGGGAGTGAAGAAAGATCAAGGGAGGGATAGTGAGGCTTAATAAAGGGAAGGGGAGGTGGGCAGAGGGGGACAGTGAAAAGGCAGAGATATTGAATGAATACTTTGGCTCAGTATTCACAAAATAAGAAGAGGGGGGGAGGTACCTAAACCAAACAACAGAAGCACTCTGGGCAGGGGGGATGGTACTAGTCCATTCACAGAAGAAAGGGTCCTGAAAGAGCTCTTAAGACTCAAGGTGGACAAGCAATGGAACCTGACGGGATTCACCCCAGAATTCTAAAATAACTAAGGGGAGAATGGTGTGGTCTCTGAGGACTGGAGGAAGGCAGATGTGATTCCCCTTCACAAAAGTGGGAGCAAGGCAGAGGAAGGAAACTACAGACCTGTTAGTTTGACCTCAGTGGTAGGGAAAATGATGGAATCACTTCTGAAATAAAGAATTGTCGAGTACCTAGAGGCCAGCAGGACACAGGACCCCAGGTAGCATGGAATTCACAGCAGGAAGGTCATGTCAGATGAATCTAATAGATTTCTTTGACTGGGTGACCAAAGTAGTAGACCAGGGAGGGGCTGTGGATATGGCCTACTTAGATTTTAACAAAGCATTTGACACAGTATCACACAAAAAGATTAATAAACAAGTTAGCCAGCCTGAGAGTGGGTCCCAGGGTGGTAGCCTGGGTAACAAATTGGCTGGACAACATGATGCAGAGGGCAATAGTAAACGGAGCACACTTTGGAGAAAGGGGAGTTACTAGTGGGGTACCGCAGGGTTCAGTACTGGGACTGGTACTCTTTAATGTCTTTACAGGTGATACTGCAGAGGGTCTGGAAGGAAAAGTATGTCTCTCTGCAGATGACACAAAGATCTGCAACAGGGTTGATACGCAAGGAGGGGTGGAAAGAATGAGAAGGGACTTGGCACAGTTGGAGGAATGGTCAAGAGTATGGCAGCTTAGTTTCAATGCAAAGAAGTGCAAAGTAATGCACCTGGAAAACAAAAACACAGGGGAAGAGTACATAATAGGGGGAAGGTACTAACAACAACAAAAATGGAAAGGGCCGAGGGTACTTATATTAGACAACCTTAAGGTAGGCAAGCAATGTGAGACGGCAGTAAGGAGGGCTGGGGGGATTCTGGGACGCATAGGGAGAGACATCACCAGTAGAAAGTAGGAAATTGTTATCCCTCTGTACAGACAGTTGGTGAGACCCCATCTTGATTACTGCGTGCAGTTCTGAAGACCCCATCTCCACAAGGACATAGACAGGATGGAGGCAGTCCAGAGCAGGGCAACCAAAATGGTGCAGGGTCTGCACCAGAAGCCATAGGAAGAGAGACTAAAAGAGATTAATATGTATACCCTTGAGGAAAGGAGGGAGGGGGGCATGATAGAAACGTTTAAGTGCCTCAAGGGAATCATCAGAGTCCAAGAGGGTAGCATCTTTCGGAAAAAGAGACAGGCAAGAACAAGGGGGCACAATTTGAAGATGGGGGGCAGCTCAGGGGCAACGTGAGGAAGTATTTATTCACAGAAAGGGTGGTGGATGCATGGAACAGCCTTCCTGAGGAGGTCATTGGGTCAAAAATAGTGAGGGAATTCAAGAATGCATTGGACAGACATACGGCAATTATAGTGGTGGGGTAGGAGGAAGTAGGCTGCTGGTTAACTAGGATCTGCAGCTTTTCTGATCGGTGGGGAAATGGGCAGACTAGATGGGCCAAGCAGTCCTTGTCTGCCATTAAAGTCTATGTTTCTATGTTTAAGTGTTAATGGTTGTGTTTCCTATTGTGTTAGGTCTAGTTTTATGCTATTTGTAAGTGGTGTGTGGTTTTACTTGAATAATTTATCTAGTGTGTTGCAGATTATTACTCCTAAATATTTCTTATTGGACACTGTCTTCACCTGAATTAATGAGAGGATATTTGAGGATATATTTGTAGAATTCAAATTTACTCCAGTTCACTTTGTAACCTGAAATAATTGCAAATTCTTGCAGCAGTGAGACCAGGTCCTGTTCTTATTCTGCTAAGTTAGTCAAATATAAAAGTGCATTGTCTATGTGCAGATTTATTTTGTGTTCTGTATTATTGGTAATTGTTTCTTTAAAGTAAATTTCCAGCATTTTATTGGTCCCTTATGAACTTTATAGCCGGTTACCTTACTGCAACATAAGTCCTCTGAGCCATAAAAGACATTTTTATTAGTCCTGTTAGGAAAGGAAGGGATTGTTAATCAGACCGAGCCCAATGGCCAGCCAGCCCCTCACACTCAGACATTTGTGACATCTAAACAGGGAGGCTAGGGCGCACCCATTGAAGTCCATGGGGCTTGGTTTCAAATTGTTTTTAAGTGATAAAGCAATCTCTGGTGTATATGACAAGCTCGACCAATAGGCGGCCTCTTGGTTGAGCGGTGGCTTCATATATACAAAATCTCTTTGTCGCCAAAAACATTTAGAAACTGAGCCCATAGACTTCAATGGGCATCCCACTCCCCTGGTTAGACGTCACAAAACATCTGAACAGAGGGCATAGCTGACAGACCAGGAAGTGGAAGGGATCAGCTGGCCATTGCGCTTGGCCCAGTTTATGATCCCTTCCTTCCTAACAGGACTAATAACAAAATGTATACAAAGGGCTGGATATTCAAACTGCGCCCAAAAAGTGTGCAATAGCAGGAGCAAGCACAAGTCCATTGCGCCCATGCGCAACAGACGCGATATTCAAAAAAAGAGCAAGCCAAATTGCGCCAACAGCTAACGTCTGAATATCGCACCACCTGCGCCATAGTGCAGCTAGGAAGGGGAAGCTGAGCAGATATGATGCGCTATGGTGCAACAAGGGATGACCAGCTGAGCAGTCCAGAGGTGCCATAGAGCAAGCAGGGAGCCCCCCAGCAGCAGAGCAATGTAACTGCACAACCAGGGAGGTAGGGGCCCACCACCCATGCCACAGATGGGCACAGGAACACAAAGCAGAACTGACATAGTGACCCCACGCCCCAAGCACAGCACAACTGGGGGAGGGCTGGAATAACCACTGGCCCATGGAGACAAGAAAACAACCCACAGCCGGGCCAAGGTGCCCCATCACACCCACCGGCAAGCTGAGACTGCCAAACAAGGAGGGCGGACCACCCCGTGCCACACCATCCCCCCAGTGCACAGCACACCCTGCACTGTGCCCCCCAGACACCCCCATGAGCAGTGACCACAACTGCAGGAAATCCCATGCATACCATCACCCCCACTGTGACACTACAACCTTGTGCACCACAGAACCATACAACGCAGCCCCACCATGGGCACCCAGCAGTGGGTGGCATCACACGGCAATGCAACAATGGCAGACACAATGCTACCATGCACAATCCCCTCAAAACACAGCTGAGAGATCGACCATGCGTTGGCACAAGAGGTACCCCACACGGGACAGGGCGTGCCCCTGACACCACCACCAGTGATACAGCACCCTGCACAGTAGTCCAGTGACACACCCCGACCTACCACTGGCCACAGCAGCCAGCACAGACACTCACAGTGGTGCGTGGAAGCATGTACCACACCGGATACAACACAGTGCAGGGACAAACACCCACCCATACCCAAAGGGACAATAACACAGGGACGCAGTAGCGTGGCAACCAAGCCCCCAGTGCGGGCTCATGGAAACTGTGTACACACAGCCTGCAGTCCTCCCTGGCACAGGAGTGCCAGCCACCCTGGGCAGGCACTGTGGACCTAAACAACACCAGCATATGCATGGAGCACAAGTCACAGACAGTGGTGCACATCCCCTGCAACACACACAAGGCACAGCATGGAGGTGGGACAACAACCACGGAGGCCACAGTGTCACCTGAGGCAAACATGCACCACACCAGTGACAGGAGACAACTCAGCATTGTGACGAGTACAGTGGCTGCCCCACATGGACAGCCACCACTGACATGGCAGCAGACCGTGCAGGTCACAGACATGCAAGGGTGTCAGCAGCACAGTCCATGGATGGGTTGACAGGGGCACCATGGACACAGAGCACGCACCGTGGACCACTGCACACAGTCATCCATTACACAGGGAACAACACACACACCACAGACACTGACTGATAGCTACTCCCACACCATAGTCACTGCCCCACAGACACACACACAAACCCATGACTGCACCACCCCAGACGCCATGCACACCACTGCAACTGAGCACCTATAGCTCATTGCAAATCAGAGACCACCACAGTATTCATATCAAAATAGTTATATTGTAACACATAAACAAAACTATTTACAGAACTATGTAGATATGGGGGGGAGAGGGACATAAACAAGGTGGGGGTGGGTAAGGGGCAGAGGTGAACATATAGGAGAGGGAAGAAGGGGTGTGAGGGTGGGTGCAGAGGAGGAAGGTGTTTCCAGGGGCATGGATGGCCCATCATCTGCCCTGCTCATCTGCCATGTTTCGCTGATGTGACTTCCGCCTACTGACCCCGTGTTGGTCCATCCTTTGGAGGATCTTCAGGGATGCCCTCGCCACCTGCAACAGCTCCTGCAGTCCCCTCTCCTAGGCCCGAAGTTGCTGTACACCTAGGATGAGGGAGCAGAGTCATTACGTGTGACTGTCCATCCCCCTGCAGCCCACCCATGGTGCATGGCATACAGCCATGTGCCACGCCCCTGTGATGGTGTGCGACCACCTTCAGTGACTGTGTCCACAAGACCTGCCCACCCAGGCAGCCACAGCCATGTGGACCACTGCACACACCCACCACCCATGTCCTGCACAGCACCACCATGGGTGTACAGTAACATGGCTATGCGGTGTGAAGGCAGTGCCACAACCATGTGCCCGGTGCATGCATGGACCACCACTGACACACTCCCAGACATGCAGTGCCACTGGACAGTGCTGACTGTCACAAGTCGTGTGCATGGCAGTGGTGTCCATGGATGGTGGACATGCTCCGCTGCCCACCCTGTTACACAGCATGCAACAGTAATCATGGAGTTATTGCACTCACCCTCACTGGGCCAGTCAGGTTGACAGTGACAGTCCTCGTCCTGCCTGAACTCTCTGTCCACCTCCTCCGGTGCTCCTCCCTCAGCTGGTGCCGCCCTCTCACGCCTGTGGGGAAACAAGGAGAGAAGAACATCAGTACAATCCCGCAAAGTCCCCTGATCCAATGTGTGCCCACCCACCCAGCCAGACCCACCCACCCCACACCCTGTGAACACCGCCACAGCCAACCTAGACTAGCCTTCCCCTATGTGCTGGACATACAACACTGTTACCCATATGGACAATACAAGTGCATAGGCGGAATCCCCACCTGGATGTGGCACCATGCCCCTCTTGGCACGCACCACAAATGAGCTAGTAGGTCCGGCTCCCTCCTGCTGAGGTCCCCATAGCAGTGCCTGCATTGCTCTGAGGTCCTCCTGCATCCAGTGACCACCTCCAGGTCAGTGGCCACCTCCTGCCAGACCTGGGTCCTGGCCCTGTCCAGTGCCTCATCACCAAACAGTGGGCCATAGTGTGGCTCTACAATGGCCACAAGGTTGGCCAACTCAGTGGCACTCCATTGTGGGGCTCTCCTGCGTGCCATCTCAACAACTATAGTAGGCAATATGGCGCTCTGCAGCGCGGTACCCCGCTGCAAATGCTGCGATCGGTACAGCACTGCCATTCCCTATCGCACTGTTACCAAACAGCGCGATAGAGTTGCAGCCATGCCGGACACATGACGCCAAGGGGCAAAGGTCAGGCACAGGGTCAAGGGTCTCTGGAGCAAGGCCATGCACAGCGCCCATCGGACAACTATGCGTATAGCGTGATTGGTTGCCTGTTTGCCAGCGCCACAGCAGACTATCACACAGTTGTGCCATTGCACCTATGGAGGCCCATTGTCACAACACCATGTAGTGACCCTCGCCATAGCGCCACTGGCATAATGGTGGCTGTGCCCTGCATTGACCATCGCACACAGCACGTCATCAGCGCAGCAGACGCCAACATCAGCAGCCTGGGCATGCACAGTGAGGTGTACTATGCATGCCACGGAACTGCTCCATTGGCTCAGCTCGTTCAACACAATTGCGCAAAAGCGCAAAAGCGTGATATTCAGCCGTCATATGTTAATCATCCGATCAGCCATTCAATGGTGCAGCACCGCGATTTGCATCTAATTAAAGTTGCTCCTCACCTAATTTGCATGGATTGCACTATTAAAGTGCGACAAAGTTCTGCAGTGGCCATATTCGGTTACTGCAGTTTATTGGTGAGTTGCATGCTGTGTGGGAGTGTGGATTGTGGATTCAGGGACATGCTTTGGATTGCACAGTCACAGGTAGCCACTGCCATTCCTACAGGCTGAATAATGACAGAGTAAGGTCTGGGTGAGGAGGACAACGATGGTGGGCAGAAGGGGAGGCCCAATTTCACGAAGGCCGAAACCGAGGCACTTTTTGAGGCCTACCTGGAGCAGGAGCCACTGCTCAGTGGACGGCGGGGCACCTCTCTGACCCGTGCTGCTGCATGGGAGGAGGTGGCATGTGCTGTCAACCTGCATGGCAGCCACCAGTGCTCTGTACAGGAGTATAAGAAGAAGATGAGTACTGACAGAAGGAGGGTGAAGGAGAAGGTGGCTGCCATCAGGGCGGCACATGCTGCAACAGGCGGTGGACAGCCGGAGGTAGTGCAGCTCACACCAGCAGAGGACAGGCTTGCTGCAAGCATGCACTGCAGTGCCATAGAGGGAGTTCCGTGCGGTGGCTTCCAGACGGGTGGTGGCCCATCACTGCATGGTAAGTCATGGTCGGTCTATGGGGGGGCAGGGTAGGTCACACGCAGTAACGCGACTTTGATTTCCCTTACAGATCCTGCACATCTGTATGGGTCAGCGGTGGTGGGCTTGTCCACTGTGGACAGTCAGCTGGAGTTGGAGGAGGGACCATCTCTGGCATCCAAGGATGCCAGCACGCCATGGCCATGGCTGGGGAAGAGACCTGCTCCAGTGATGATGACACGGCCGTCATGGGTAGTGACACGTGTGTGCCACGGAATGGACACACACCAGGTCAGCTCACGCCCATGGCTCTGGCTGGTGCTGCCATGTGGGCCAGCATGTCAGCACAGTCCCAGGCTGTGCTTGTCAGCACCAGTGGCTGGTCAGGACAGTGGGACTGTTGTGGCCACAGCAGCGGCACCACTGAGCCCTTGGGTGCAGCGGCCGGAGGGGCGGCAGCAGCAGTCTCCCACCGGGACTGGGGGTTCAGGGTTCAGCGGTGACGTCTGTGCAATTCCTGTGGACTTGCCCATACCTGGTCCTGGTGCTCAGCACCCACCCTCAAGCGGAGTTGAACATCAGGTCCGTGCACACCCTGCGGGACAGGATGCCGAGGAGGCAGACGACCTCTTTGACGAGCACACCCACCTACTGCAGGCATCGGTCCAGTAGCAGATGCAGCTTGCAACATCTGTGGAGGCACTGTGTGTGGCTCTGGAGCAGGCAGAGGAGCATCGCAGCAGGGACACCGATAGGATCCTGTCATGGATGGACCATTTGCGGGAGGATGTGACCGCTGCCATTGACAGGCATGCACAGGCGTTCATTGCTGTCATGGCCACAATGGGCACACAGTCAGGTGCCCATGCGTCGCTCACACCAAGCAATGCACTATCCACTCCCCATTCCCAGCATCATGCGACACCCACCCTGTCGACGCCAGGTTCAGCTGTGGGCATCCCGAGCACTCCTGGTGCAGGCATGTTCGGTGTGCTGCAGACCCCTGCGTGAACATGGTCGCATTCACGCAGTGGAACCCTGGGGGGACCATCGGTGCCATCCCATGAGGCCCATGGGCAGCTTGCTAGAGCTGGCGGGTCTCGGCGGGGCCGCCCATGCATCCGAGGTGACCGTGGCACTGTGCCGTGGGAATGACCTGTCTCCCAGCACTGGCACTGTCTGTTGCTGCCCTGTGTGCATTGTGTGTTTTGGTGGGCAGTGCACGAGTGGGTGCCCGGCCATGCACGCAGACACACGGTCCACCTGCACACCCTCCTGGCTGCTGTCCGCAGGTACATGTGGATGATGATGCCTGAATTGCGCTGTACACCAAAGTGCGATGGTGCCCAGCATCTGACATATGCACATGGACAGACAGTGGATGTGGTGGCCTGTGGACATGTATGTTGCTAGTGTTGGCATTCTGGCTTGGTTGTCCACCTGCCCTCTTTGCACGTTTGGTGCATTGTGTGTGTGCATGTGTGTGTGTCCATCCATATGGCGTGTTGCTGTTCACCCATCCCTGGTTGTGTGCATGTGCTTCTGTGCCCTGCCACATCCCTTGCCAGCATGCACCCCTGGTGTGTTTCCATGCGTGTTTGTGGGTTGTGCCTTAGCCACTGGTGGTTGCGCATGGCACCATGGCTTACCTAGGTTGGCTGAAGTGCTCCTCTGTGATGGTGTCCCGGTGCAGCTGTGCCAGCCTGATCAGTCGGGGTCCCATTTGCCAAGGGGGAGCTGCCCATCACCATCATCACCGGCATCCCCCTCGTCCCCATCGCTGTCCCCCTCTTCAACCTGTATGGCTATCCCACATTCTTTGGCCATGTTGTGCAGGATGCAACAGGCCAGGAATATCCCACAGGCCTTTGAGGGGCTGTACTGTAGGGCACCGCCAGAGGTGTCCAGGCAACAGAAATGTGTCTTCAGCATCCCGAACACCCACTCAATGACATTGCATGTGGTGGCATGTGCCTCATTGTAGCGTTGTTGCGATGGGGTCATGGGCCGCTGGTAGGGTGTGAGCAGCCAGGGACAGAGTGGGTATCCACTGTCACCTGTGTGCGGAGAGTGGAGGTTAGTTTCGTGTTCAGCTTCAGACTGCCCCAAGCCCTGTGGGCCACACCCATGGCACCTCTGGCCATGCCCCCCCAGGCCCGTGATATGTCCATTTGATTTGCATACTCACCCACTAGATGTCCTGTGGGGATGTCCCCACTCTCAAATCAGTGGCACAGTGCCAACTGGTGCCAGATGTATGAATCATGTGCTCCTCCAGGGTGCGTGGCACATACATTGATGATGCGCCCACTGGCATTGCACACCACCTGGCAGTTGACACTGGAATAGCCCTTGCGGTTCATGTATGTGGCCCCCTCCTCACCAGGTGGTATGCGTATGGCCACATGGGTGCAGTCTATTGCCCCTAGCACACCAGGCATACGTGCTACCCTGTAGAACTCCTGGATGTTTGCTGTGCGCTCCACCACAGTGCTGGGGAAATGGATGTACTCTGCAGCATGTGGCAGCAGTGCGCTGAGGAACTGGGTGAGGATGCATGACGTGGCCAACTGTGTTATGCCTGTGGTGTGCCCGGTTGGTCTCTGGAAGGTACCCATGGTAAGCAAGCACATGCAGGCTGTTACCTTTGTCTCCACTGACAGGGCATGACTCCATCGTGTGGGTGCCTGCATCACATCACTGCACAGCTCACAGAGCCACCTCAGTATTGCAATGTTCAGGCAGTACCAGCCCACAATCTCGATATCTGTATGTAGCTCAAAGCTGGTGTGGGCTCGGTACTGCCTGTTGGGGGCATACCGCCGATGGGCCCTTCCACGGCCACATTCCCCTGCCACATGCCTTCTCACCCCCCTCATTATGGCCTCCATGTGGAAGGTGGCACTGACCATGTCCCTGGCTTGCGTTCCCCCCCATCAGCTGTTGCTTTGTTCCCCGCTGTCCTGACTGCTACTTCCTCTGCACTGGGTACACCTGTCTGTGCTGGCCTCTGGTATGTGTGTCACCACAACTTCCCTGTGCCTCTCTTCTGCAGTGTGGTTTCCCTGGCCTGCCCTCTTTCTCCCAGTTTCCCTGTGCCTGTCTCTCCCCCTGCCTCATGTGGCTTCCCTGTAGCGTTCTTGCGCCTCTTCCTTGCTCCTTTTTATTTTGGCTCATTTCCGCTATGGCGCAACTTCCGCTTGCTCCACTGTTGCGCATTGCACAAGTCTTTGAACATTGCACTGCGCCCTTTATGCATGGTTCCTCCCCCTTTGGTTGTGCATGCCTTGACTATCATTGCGCTGTTGCTCAGCATGTTTTCGGTGGTGCAACTGCCTCCTGCTCAATATCGCAGAATGGCGCATTTTCAGACTTGCGCTGGCGCAACCCTATTGTGCATGGCGCAACCCTTTTGAATATCCAGCCCAATGTATGTAGGGATTCTTCTACTTAAATAAATGCATTATTTCAATCAAAATCTTTTTTTTCCCCAAGACTCTGACCCAAGTGAAAGATAAACGATGTTATTCACTCAATGGGTAAATAATCTTGTTTATTTTTCACTTGCCTACATTACAATCAACTTGATTGACAGCTCATTCTGCCAACCCCACAATGAATCTGCCCTTAAATGTTACGTAGAAATTCTAGAAAATAAACATTGTATACACAAAACATGCAATGGACTGTGTTCAGATGCGTCATTAATTTTCAATCATGAGGTGGCTGGACTTTCATAACTCTCTCCTGGCTTTGTCACTCGTGAGTTATGGTTCCGCCCCCTCACTCTTGGAAACAAATACCATATTTGAACACAGGCTTTTGTATATCTTTTATGGCTCAGAGGACTTATAGGTAACGGGCTATAAAGCCCAACACCACATCTCGGAAATTTCCTTTAATGATTGTGTTACAGTACTTCTAAGGACAATTGCAAGATGATTAGAGGAGACAGCAGGCATCCTTGTATTGTTCCTTGCACCTGGATAATTTCTGACTTATCTTGATCAGTCCTAATGGTGGCTGTCAGTTTAGTGTACGTAAGATTTACCCATGTTCTAAAACTTCACAATACTGATAGAATTCAAAACTGCCTTTATACAATCCCATTCAAAGCTTTTGCACACATCTAGGGAGAGTAAAGAAATGCCTGAATTTTGATTATATCACTATCCTTATGTTAGATGCCAACTATCTATCATTAAATAAAGCCATTTTGATTTGGATGGATAATGGTTGGTAATATTTTTCTAGTCTGGTTGCAAGGATTTTTGAAAACATGTTTGTATCTATGTTAATTAATGAGATAGTTCTATAAGAGCTGCAGTCAAATAAATCCTTTTTTTTAAACAGGAGAATGGAAGCCTCATAGAATAATGATGGGAACAGAGATGAAGTTAAAAAACTATTCAGGACAATACCAAATGGTGTGACAGAACATTGCCTAACATGTTATAGAAATCTATGGGATGCCATCCAGACCAGGTGCTTTCCATTATGGAGATCACTAAAGGGACACTGTCAACCTGTTTTTCAACATATTATTTCTAGTTAAAAACCTACATTTTATGATTGCTTGCCTTCTCTAAAATTCAGTGATGTTGCTGTTCGTTTTGTCTGTCTTCTTGTTTAATAGAACTGAAATGCATGGTGAAGTACATTTATAAACAACCTTGTTTTGTTTACAATCCTGTGTCTGTTCTTACTGCATACTTCCTGAGCATTAGAAACACACTCAACCAGTGCAGTCACTCTTGATGCAATAGCCTCTTAAACTCACACTGCATCATGAGTGGTTAGACTGTATGTGGAGTTGATCAAAGAATGTAAACAAACCTGTTTTTGTGTGGTAACTCCAGTATGGTGGGCAGTCTGTTTTTACTTTTTAAAGAAAAAAATAATCAGAATCAACTACAGATACATCAGCAGTCTTTACAGAATGTTGGCAATCATAAAATGTATATTTTAAACTGTGGACACTTTGAGACCTAAGGGGGTTGACAGTGTCCCTTTAATAGCCGGAATTATTTCCTGCTCTAAACTGTTCTTATCTAGTTGTTGCATAAGTTCCATATTTATTTTGGGCATCTCTACTGTTTGTAGAAAACCTGGTATAGCTGAGTTATCCTTTTGCCTTTTGATGTATACAAAATTTTATAAAATGGGTAAAAGGCTTGGTTAATTTCTGGTGGAGATTCTAAGATTAACCCTTGACTCTTTTGATTCTAAAAATATGTTTATCATCTTTTCTTCCTTCCTAAGTTGCCATTCAATATTCTGTCTGGTTTGTCTCCTTGTGCATAGTACTTATTTCTAGTTTGAAACATTAAATGCTCCAATGTCAATATTTTATTATATTCATCTCTTAATGATAGTAAATTGTGTAGTGTCTTGGTGTCTTTGGTTAGTAAGTGTTGATTTTCTTTATGTTGAATAGCTCTTTCAAGTCGAAATAATTCTTCCTTATGTTTTTTTTTATTTATGACCTCTATGTAATATGGCGATGCCTCTTATGTAGGATTTTAAGGCATCCCAGATGTAATTAATTGATGTACCTAAATCATAATTAATATTAAAATGGATCTCTATTTATTTTTATTACTCTTTCTATAAATGTTTCATCTTTAAAATGACTGGGTCCATTCTGAATACTGAAGCTCTCTGACAATAATTGAATTCTGAATTTAAAGTAACTGGTGCATGATCAGGTTGGAAAATCTACTTATATTCAGTATTAGTAAGGGAAAGGGGATATTGTTTAACCAGGAGTAGCACACTATGCCAAAGCTTGTTTGCAGATGTGACCTGGGAGCATAAGGAAGTTAAGTGACTTGTTCAGGATCACACAATATGTACCTAGCTGGCTGTGGGATTCAAACCCAGGTCTCCAGATCTGCAGCTCAGAGCCTTAACTCATTGTGCTATATTGCCTTCAGTAACTGTAATATAACACAGTAGTGAGTCTGAGATTAATTAGCAATCTGTTCGAGAATATGAATTGTGAACTATGGAGTTAAATAAATACTGTCTAACATTTGGGTTTCTGTATCACCGTGGATCAATTAACTTAAGGACTTCCATGAAGTCTAAGAGAGCTTTGGTAGCTGACTTGACACTGCTAGTTAGAACATAAGCCCTACTGTATCTAAAAAGTCACCCAGCATTAAATTAAAGTCTCCTCCTATAATATAAGGAGGACTGTATGTAGCCATTAGAAGAAATAACTCATTTACAAAACTTGTACTGTTTTTGTTAGGACCACATATGTTAATCGATGTAAACTTGTGACAATTCAGATGCATTTCACAAATAATAAATCCCCTGTGTTTATCAATAGTATTTTGTGCAATTTGTATACCTCAGTTTTTGTTTTTTAACAAAGACGGATACTCCCCTGGAATCAGTTCTATAGGGGGCATAAAGGCCTTATCCCTATTTTCTGCATTGGAATTCAAATTCTTTTTGTTCTAAACGTGACTCATGTATCATTGTGGGGGATGGTCTCTGAGGCACTCCACCTACCTGACATCATGGGTTTGTGTACAATGGATAGGTTGTCTTGATGCACATGTGACATAAATTTGAGAACGTCCCTTCTGGGTGTCCCTGGTCACTTCTAATCAGTTCAATTTGTGCATCTCACAAAGGTTGTCACACTACTCCAGAGCTCCAGATCACCGAAACATTAACCAACTTATCTAAAGGTAGGACTACAGTTTCATATTATACCTTTGTACCCATTGCTTGCACAATCACCTTTACCAGGTGAGTAAACTACCATTATACAGGCAATAAAGTGCCTGTCTGCTTAATTCAACATTCTTTTGCTCTTGTTATGGTCCTTCATTCCCTTTATGTTCCATAACAATACATTCAACTTTGGCATATTAACAGTGATTTACATTAAAAAAGTGTGTTATATATCGATACCATTTCAAGTGCTGCTTTCCAAGCCTTTTCTGCCTTTCTTGCTCTCCATATCCCATTTTTACAGTTAATCCTGCCTGTTTTTGTTTTATGTTTTCCTAATAGTAGACCCCCCTCTTCTGATGCCCTTCCCCCATTCGACTGAAAATCCTGAAGAGCCCTCTCTTTAGCCTCCTACCCTCCCACCCCAAGCACATCAACTAAGACGGCTTGGAAGGAAGTCAGCAACAAACTTACCCTGGCATCGCTGTGCTGCCAGTGCTAGTTATTTGTGAACAGTGACCAGTTACTTATAATACAAAAAGTGCCTATATGTAGTGCCAACAAGTAGTCTGATCCTAGACCTGTGAAAAGTGCAATATTCTGTGTTTTCATTACCAAATGCATCACTAGGGGGAAGAAGACAAAAAAAAATATTATCTGCTTACTTTGTATGACCTTAAATTTGAGAGAGCCAGTATTACTCGATTCCCTTATGTGTTGTGAAATAGCACATGCCAATCTTTAATATTCATATCATTGTATTTATTGATTGATTGATTTTGGTGACCAGGAAAGGCACACGGGGAGTGGGTTCCAAATCGATGAAAAACTATAGGAAAAGGCTGACTGTCAAACAGAGGAATGGGGATAAGGAATGGTGAAAGTGTTAGGATCCCTGGCGCTGAGGGAGCAGGAAGAAGGGGGATGAAGGAGAGGAGAGGAGTGATGAGAGGTAAGAGGGAAGGGACCTAAACCAAGGTTTCCAATGTGAGAAAAAAAACTGCACTCTTTTAAATAAGGGGTGCTATACCTGCATGAGTCCAGGTCATGACTTCAGACAATAATATGGGCTACTTTTGTATGAAACACAAATGGAAAGGTGAGCATCAGGTGTAGGTCAAGGCTCCAAAAAATGCACTTTAGTTCATCATGAAAGGCAAATTAATTGTGCAAATATAAAGTGTAAGTACATTGTACAAATATACGAAATCTTTCCAGACCTACCCCAGTCCAACAGCCAGCCACCACTAACCCCAGCGTTTCGCCAGGAGGCTTCCTGAGCTGAGAGGCCATCTATCTATCTATCAACAGTATCTATCAACAGTATCTATCTATCTATCTATCTATTTACAATTTATTTATGTAGTGGACTGGGAAGCCCACCCCTGGTACTGCTTTTCTTGACCACTCTCCTGCAGGTCACCCACCCCATTCCCATTTTAAAGGTTGTGGCACCAGGCGCCCAACCCCAGGCATAAAACAGTCGCACAACACTTGAGTGCCCAATCCCCAGTGTTAGAATGTCACTTGTTCCCTGAAAATAAGAAAACTGTCCCTCGTGTTGTTTTTCCTGCAAAAAGAAAAGAGTCTGTTGCTGATCTGGCCTCCCACAGCATCATCCACTCAGCATCAACACCCCCCACACACACACACACTCACTCACCTGAACAGGTCCCAGGGTGAAGATCCACTCTCCAATCAAAGATACATCTTGGTGCTGGAGCTGCTGACTGCAATATGAGAAACTAAGGTGAATGCGGTTCAATGTACTTTAATGACATTTTGAACTCCAATGCATAACTTTCTTATTTTTGCATATTTTGACCCCAAATGTTCAACATGGCCTTTCTGAGACACCATCTCATGACCAATGGCAGTGGAATTATGCAAATCAGGCCCAAAAGATGATTTTATGGTCACTTGGCAAAATCACCTTTCGGGGGTTTTATGTGATAACGACGAGTCTGAAAGACCGTCAATCACATACACCAACTAAAAAAAAAAGCCTGTCGTCAAAAGAGTGACTGAAATTGAAATGGCGATTGCAAATAATGACGGTCGCTACATTCAATCAAAACAACAACCAAAATCAGTATTTTTGTGTAGGAGGCTATGCTCCCCGTGCCCCTTTGCGGAGGCAAGCCCTCCGCGCCCCCCTAAACTTAAAATAATCAGCTCCACGGAGGGTGCGGACCTAGAGTAAAGTCTTTTTTTTTTTAAAACAAAAAATTCTTTCCCCTGAAATCAGATTCAAACCTGGGTCTTCTGGCACTACAGCTTGGCAGGGGTTGGCTACACAACATCCTATATCCTGTAGTAGTGAGTGTAGCTCCCTGTTATACTTGCTCTACAGGATATATTGATGTTTTCACCACTCCCTCTCAGTGTGAGTGGTATTATTGAGTCGCATATTGACGCATGCAATAATATTCGCTCATATAACATGATACCCCTTTCAGGTGGGATTTGAACATTTCCACTGCCCTTGTTCGTGAGGTGGGGCCATATGAAGGCTATGTTGAAAATATGGGGTCACAATATGTAAAAATGGAAAAGCTGTTTGCATTTCTTGAAATTTTACTATGCTCACTTGTAACTTTGGTAATTTAAAATATTTTGACACCAAATTTTCAACATAGCCATTTTTACACCACCTCATGAATGTGACAGCTATCATTTTTCAAATCTTGGGCAAAATGTGTTTTCGCAATTGTGGTTTGAAATAACGTTTTGATGCTGTGGAATGATGTTTTGGCATGGATTTAAACATTTTCACAATGGGGTTCATGATGTGGGTAATAAGAAGGCTATGCTGACAATCTGGTGTACAGATATGGTAAAATGCCCAGGCTATGAGTGAATATTGCAGTATTTCAACATTCACTCATAACTTCACTAATTTTCACTATTTTGTCTCCAAACTTTCAACATAGCCATTTTTCCATACCACCTCATAAGCATGACATGTGGCATTTTTAAATCCTCTGAACAAGACATGTTTTCGCACTTCTTTTTTTTTATTTTACTATTTATTTCTCCTTTTCACCCTCTGGCTCTGGTCTTCCTTGGGAGCACATGGAGTCATCCCCTCGGCTGCGCACCCTACCTGGCCATCCTCCGTCGGCCATGTGGCCTCAGTTATACCTCCCGTGCGAGGCCAGGGTGGGCCCCGACACTGTAGTAACATCAGTCGGGAGGATGCCAGGTGGGCAGCCGCAAATCAGGGGCATGCTCTGGTGCTCCATCTCCGCCAGAGCCGAGAGGCATTTTCTCTGTTTTTCTCTGGGGAGTGGCTGGTGCCCTGATGTCAAGGCGTATCCGACATCTGCCACTCCCCCACTCCTTCTTTCTACTCCTCAATGTCTGCTGTATCTCCAGCTTCCACCAGAGATCAGTAGAGCACCGAACAGGGAACCCGTCCCTCCCCGGGAGAGGAGAGCTGTCCTCTGGATGCTCAATCCTCTCCCTCCCCTGCCGACCCCCAGCAACCCGAGCTTGTTCCCGAACCCGGGTCGCCGGCATGGCCTCAACCCTCAGCGCCATAGGGCCAGCTATGTTTTCACACTTTTGGTGTGAAATGACATTTCGGCCAGTATACTATAAATGGTACATGTGTTTGTAAGGTGAATCATAAAATTAGTACTTTGAAAATTTGAGGTCATAATTGTTAACACACTTTGTGTGTAGGGCCACTATTGACCTCAATGGGTATGTTTTGTGATCCCATGTTGGGGAGCTGAGTTCGGGGGTGAGCTCAGTGACCCAGCTGGATGGGGTGAGGGTGGGGGGATGGTGCTGTTATGCAACACCCCCCCAGCCAGGGAATGAAAGGTGCAGGGTTATCTACATAGGCCTAGGTACCATATAGTGAAGGCAACTGTCCTCATGGCATAGGACCCTGGACCACTGCACCCCTGGGTGTCAGAGGGCCCTGTACATTGACTAACAGATGCGCTCTTTGCCCTGTGCATCTGTGTCTGGGGCCACATGGCAACGCAGGGACCACAGGGCCCTATGCTTCCACAGCCCACCAGACAGCCCCATGAATTCTTCACATCCATCACTACACTGAAATGCAGGGCCTACAAGGGCTCTGCACTTGTGTAGGCAGATGGAGTCTTCTCTTCACTCAGGGCATCAGGTCCCCAAGGGACCTGCATGACTGAAGATATGATTTCACTATCTCAAAAAGAAAAGAAGGAAATTCTATGCAAAAAATGTTGTTAATGCACCAGTTAGGGTAACTTAATGCCACAAAAGTAGGGAAATATGGAGTTATGGTTTTCAATCCTAACTCCCCACCCCCACTCCCCAAGCAGCAAAAGGAAAAAAACATTAGGGTATTGGGTCTCTAGAGTATTGGCAAATCAGTGGTGGGGTCTTCCTTAGGGTTCTCAACCCTAATGCCCATCCCTTTCCCTGAGCAAACAATGTTATACATGATCTCCTTTCTTCACACAGGGCCCTACATGAAGAAAGCTACAACAAATTGTGTTGGCAACATGTGGCGAGACAATACTTCTCTATCAAAGAACAGTGTATCACTATGAGGCACTGGCTTGGCCCTGTACCTTCTGCTTCAGACTGGAGGCTACTGCCTGAGGTGAACATTACGGTATGCAGCCCCAAGCAAGACCCCACCACTGATTCACCAAGACTCCAGACACCCAAAACCTAATGTTTTTCCTTTTTGCTGTTTGGGGGCGAAGAGTGAGGTTAAGGTTAAACAACCTACATTCCCTACTGCAGCATTAAGTTACCTCAGTTAACATGATAACCAAGTTTTTGCAAAGAATTTCAATCATATATTCCAGTTATTTTTTTTAATAGTATGAGTTTATTGAAATTGCAGTAACATACAACAGCACATGCTGCAGTTTTGTACAGTAATACATGAGCAATTACATTATCGGAGCTGTACATAAAACCATATAAAGTTAAAGTGTATCTGATGCTATTTATGGGACAAAAGTTACTGACTTAGTTCCCATATACTGTACATCACCCATCTGTGCCACAACTGTTTAAATTTAGGGATTCTATTGTGAAGGCAATTTGTAATTTTTTCCATTGCATACATATCTGTCATCAGTTGATGCCAGCATTGCAAGGTAGGAGGATTATACATTCCAGTTATATATGAGTTCAGCCCCTGACAATTCTCAGACTTTTACCTTGATTGACTATTCTCCTTATTTAGACGTTCTTATCTTAATCCATATTATATATAATATATATTTTTAATGAAGTCTCTCTCCTTCTGCTTTTATCCGAAATGCATTCTTTTATAATTCTGTTATTTTTTTTTTGCTTATTGCAATGGAGATACTACTCTTGAAGGTCCCTCCAGAGTTGTGGCTTCATCGTCTTGTCTGCAGTTACGACCATAGTTTCTACGCTCACATTACCTGAAAAGTCATTATTGCTAAGTGGCTTTGCTACGACTGGTGTAGAAGAAGCAGTAAAAGAGGCTGCAAGTGTTAAACCAATATTTAAGGTCTCTTCATCTGCTTGTGTGTTGTTATGATTATGGTCTGGCTTTTCTTGGTCAGGTCTCTGGTACAGTAGGTCTCTGAAGTGTGCAGAGGTAAATTTGTGGCTGTGTTCCTTATCTAGGTCCATGTTATCCAAATAGGCTCTGAGCAAAACCTCATTTTGCCATTGTAAAGGAAACAGAGTTTGGATGGTGATAAAAGTGCATATTTGACTCCTGTCTTTCTTGGTTCAGCTTTTGGGCCATCAGATGCCTTTTCTTTTTTGTTAGTTTCTGCACTGAAGTCTGGATAAGTGGCAAATTTAATGCCCAGAGCAGTGATCTTACCCTCCATTCTTACCTTCTGTAGTATCCTTTCTCGGTCCTGGTATCTGTGTGGTTTCAAATACAGAAACTGAGGAAATCTTTGATTGCCCACTATTCTGGATGCCCCCCCCCCCATGAGCTCTGTCAAGCCAAATTCCCTCATCTGGATATGCTAAGCCCATAGCTTCTGAAATACATTTCTAAAAGAAAGGCACTGGATCCCTTCTCCCCCAGTACCTTTTGGGATTTGGGCTAGTCTGAGGTTTTCTCTTCTAGAATGATCCTACTCTTTTCCTTGATTTTTCTGTATCAGAAAGTTCAATTGTTTAGTATGTTCTGAAACTGTATCAGCTAGGGGTGTAGTAGTGTCTTCTACTGAGCTTGCTCGCTCCTCTAATTCCCCAATGCATAGTGTCAATGAATCCATTTTTTGTAGATTAGCAATTGCCACATTTAAATCACTCAATGTGCCCTTTATTTCCTCAAAACCTTCTTTAATGTCCTCTTGTAAATTAATGTTGTAGGTGCCGTATTGGTCCTTTTATGAACAGATCCAGAAACAAATGATTTGATACCTTTTATTGGACCAACATGGATGTTACAGAAAAGAACAAAGTGCTCTAGCTTTCAAACCTACCGGTCCTTCTTCAGAAGCTTTATGGCAGTTATTTTGAAAATCCCATACTATTAACACCAGATTATGTTGAAAAAACAGAAATAATTCTCATTGGTTTAACATATACATTTAAAACATAACAGAAGATTATGTCAGAGAAGCTAATTAACACCAGTATGCTTTTAACTGAGGAGCCTCAGAAGGGCAAAGGTTATCAAGAATTCTCAACAACCAGAGAGTTCTCCTCACATAAATTTTAAAATGTCTCAGTATGCTAAGAAAGTATTCTAGTGATAAAAAACTTTGGGGTAGCATTCTCTCTAATACATGTAAGATGAGGTTACAACTTACGTTCCAAGTGTCCTGGTGTATTAAAGAACAGATAATGAGAGACAAAATCCTGAAGTTAGGTATAACCGCAAGTTGAAAAAGAGCCCCAAATTAAACATACACATATATACATGATGCATGATAGTATCACTTGTAAGTGTAAGTGCCAAATAAAAATACTTGTCAAGGACTCCCAAGAAAATGAGACCATGAGCCTGATAAGTGCAGATTTCAACACAGAGTCAGTGTATAACAAAAATGCACAGAATCAGTCTAAGGAATCTAAATGAAAACTTCCAAGGATGAAATCCTCTAGGACTCCTCCTTTTTTTTCCTTTTCTCTCCCTCTCTCTTTCCTTGTGAAAGATACTGTAACTAGTAGGAATGAGATATACTGTATGTGCAAGAGTCATAATACAGCATCATTCACACCAATATTAATCGTTACCCAAAGGAATTACACCTCTTATGAACCCCCAAGTAAATGAGATATGCATCTTAATATGAGCAGATTTAAAAATGTGACAGTGTGTAATCCAACCACTGACAACTAGTAGAAGGAAGTAAATGTACACTATATGTGAAAACTAAGTGTCCTAGCCACATAACAATTGTCCCATGCCACGCTCCCCCCACACAGACATTTGTACATACACCACACCACACAGACACACACACACACACCCCTGCACACCACACACAACCTAACACTAACAAATATAACAAACACAACACACATACTACACACGTGCACCCACAAACAAAACACACACACACACCATACCCACAACACACAAAAACACAACACATGCAAAACACACACATACATACATACATCAATACACACACACACACACACTCACCACAGTGTTAAAGTGAGAAGTCAACATGTAGATAACCATAAACTTACAAAATCAAAGGCCCACTGAAGAACTAAAGTATTTATGTCCATCTTTTAAAGTAAAGGTCTGTGTAAGTTTAAGTGGAATAATGTGTAATATAACCAACATCAATGTTCAATCCATCTGTCACAATATTGAGAAGTAAAATAAGTCAAATTTCAGAAGCCCGTCTCTGTTGTGTACTGTTGAAATGTCCATTTAAGACCATCACAGACATATCTGAGATTGAGTGGCCATCCTGGGAGAAGTGCTGGACTACTGGTTTCTCTGTCTTATTGTGATTAATAGAATGTCTGTGTGAATTCATTCTAGTGCAGAATTGTTGGCTTGTCTCCCCCACATAACCTGTGCAAGGACATTTCTTGCATTGGATAAAATAGACCACATTACTTGATGTACATGTATAATTCCCCTGTATCCTGAATAGTCTGTTTTGTAATGTAACCACACAGTCTGAAGTGGAAATGAGGTTACATGTCTTACATGTGCGTTGATGACAGGGTCGTGTACCATATGATGTCATGGTATTCTCTTCCGGTTCAAGTTGACTCCTAATAATCAGGTTGGCTAAATTAGGTGGTAGTTCTTGAAAAATACAATTAAGGGTTTCATCCTCACTAATTATTGGATGGAGATCCTTTATAATCTTACGTAGAAGTTCAAGGTCAGGATGGTATGTGACTACTAAGGGTATTCTGTTGGTAGTCATCCGTTCCTTATATTGCAGTGGTTGTTCTCTTGGGACCTGTGTTGCATGTTCCACTGCTCTGTCAATTTCCCTGGACGAGTGTTTCCATAGTTTGAACATAATGTTTACCATTGAAGCTGAAGTTGTTATGCGTCAGAATGAATTCAGTGTCAGGGTACCATTACCAGAGACTGTTAGACCCATAGTCTCTGGTAATGGTACCCAGACACTACCACTACTATCTTTTAAACAACCACCTAATTTAGCCAACTTGATTATTAGGAGTCAACTTGAACCAGAACAGAATAACATGACATCATATGGTACACGACCCTGTCATCAACCCACATGTAAGACATGTAACCTCATTTCCACTTCAGACTGTGTGGTTACATCACAAAACAGACTATTCAGGATACAGGGGAATTATACATGTACATCAAGTAATGTGGTCTGTTTTATCCAATGCAAGAAATGTCCTTGCACAGGTTATGTGGGGGAGACAAGCTAACAACTCCACACTAGAATAAATTCACACAGACATTCTATTAATTACAAGAAGACTGAGAAACCAGTAGCCCAGCACTTCTCCCAGGATGGCCACTCAATCTCAGATATGTCCATGATGGTCTTAAATGGACATTTCAACAGTACACAACAGAGACGGCTTCTGAAATTTGACTTATTTTACTTCTCAAAATGGTAGCGGATGGATTGAACATTGATGCTGGTTATAGGACACATTATTCCACTTAAACTTACACAGACCTTTACTCTAAAAGATGGACATAAATACTTAAGTTCTTCAGCGGGGCCTTTGATTTTGTAAGTTTATGGTTATCTACATGTTGACTTCTCACCTTAACACTGTGGTGAGTGTGTGTGAGTGTGTGTGTGTGTATTGATGTTTGTATGTATGTATGTGTGTGTTTATGTGTGTTTTGCATGTGTTGTGGGTATGGTGTGTGTGTGTGTTTTGTTTGTGTGTGCGCGGTGTGGTGTGGTATGTGTGGGTTGTGTTTGTTATATTTGTTGTGTGTTGTGGTTGTGTGGGGTGTGCAGGGGTGTGTGTGTGTGTGTGGTGTGGTGTGGTATATGTACACACGTCTGTGTGGGGGGAGAGTGGCATGGGACAATTGTTATGTGGCTAGGACACTTAGTTTTCACATATAGTGTACATTTACTTCCTTCTACTAGTTGTCAGTGGTTGGATTACACACTGTCACATTTTTTTAAATCTGCTCATATTAAGATGCATATCTCATTTACTTGGGGGTTCATAAAAGGTGTAATTCCTTTGGGTAACGATTAATATTGGTGTGAATGATGCTGTATTATGACTCTTGTACGTACAGTATATCTCATTCCTACTAGTTACAGTATCTTTCCCAAGGAGAGAGAGAGGGAGAGAAAAGGAAAAAAAAGGAGGGGCCCTGGAGGATTTCATCCTTGGAAGTTTTCATTTAGATTCATTACACTGATTCTGTGCATTTTTGTTAAACACTGACTCTGTGTTGAAATCTGCACTTATCAGGTGCATGGTCTCATTTTCTTTGGGGGTCCTTGACAAGTATTTTTATTTGGCACTTACACTTACAAGTGATACTATCATTCATGTATATGTGTGTATGTTTAATTTGGGGCTCTTTTTCAACTTGCAGTTATACCTAATTTCAGGATTTTGTCTCTCATTATCTGTTCTTTAATACACCAGGACACTTGGAATGTAAGTTGTAACCTCGTCTTACATGTATTAGAGAGAATGCTATCCCAAAGTTTTTTGTTATCACTAGAATGCTTTCTTAGCATACTGAGACATTTTAAAATTTATGTGAGGAGAACTCTCTGATTGTTGAGAATTCTTGATAACCTTTGCCCTTCTGAGGCTCCTCAGCTAAAAGCATACTGGTGTTAATTAGCTTCTCTGACGTAATCTTCTGTTATGTTTTAAATGTATATGTTAAACCAATGAGAATTATTTCTGTTTTTTCAACATAATCTGGTGTTAATAGTATGGGATTTTCAAAATAACTACCATAAAGCTTCTGAAGAAGGACTGGTAGGTTCGAAAGCTAGAGCAATTTGTTCTTTTCTGTAACATCCATGTTGGTTCAATAAAAGGTATTTACTGAGGAAGAGGAGGGTAATGGGTCTGAATGGAGTACAAGGGGTGAGAATGGTGCAGAAATGGACACAAGTCCCTTTACACGAGAAAGGATCCTGAAGGAACTGGAAGTAATAAGAGTTGATAAAGCAATGGGGCCAGATGGGGTGCACCCCAGGGTCCTTAAAGAACTAAGAGAGGTGGTGGCTGAACCTCTGGCTATCCTGTTTAGCCGATCACTAGAAACAGGGAGGTACCCAAAGACTGAGGATAGCAGATGTAGTCCCCTTATACAAAAGTGGGAACACAGAGGAAGCGGGAACTACAGACCAGTCAGCCTCACCTCGGTAGTGGGAAGATGATGGAAGCACTACTGAAGGAGAATTGGTGGAACATCTGGTTGTCAATGGACTACAGGACCCAAGGCAGCATGGTTTCATCAGGGAAGGTCATGTCAGACCAACCTCATTGAATTTTTGACTGGGTGACTAGGGAGGTGGATCGGGAGGGCAGTGGACATGGCCTATCTGGACTTCAGCAAGGCCTTTGACACTGTGCCACAGAAGACTATTGCACAAACTGGGGAATATGGGTGTGGGCAGGACAGTAGTGCGGTGGGTAGGTAACTGGCTGGGCAGCAGGACACAGAGGGTGGTGGTAAATGGCTGTCACTCCACAGAGGAAGAGTGACCAGTGGGGTACCACAGGGATCAGTGCTGGGACCGGTACTATTCAATATCTTCATCAGTAACATGCTGGGACCTAGAAGGCAGAATTTCACTGTTCGCTGATGACACAAAGCTCTGTAACAGAGTAGACACACCAGAGGGTGTAGACAGAATGAGAAGGACCTGCAGAAACTTGAAGAATGGTCAGGGGTTTGGCAGTTGAAATTCAATGCAAGGAAGTGCAAGATAATGCATATGGGGCACAAAACCCTGGCACAATATATCAGTTGGGGGGTGAGGATATAGCATGCACCAAGCAGGAAAGGGATCTTGGAGTTATCATCTCTGATGACCTCAAGGCAGGGAAACAGTGTGACAAGGCAGCAGGTAAAGCAAATAGGATGCTGGGATGCATAGGCAGGGGCATCACCAGCAGGAAAAGGGAGGTCATAATTCCACTATACAAGACACTAGTGAGGCCGCACCTGGAGTACACTGTGCAGTTCTGGAGACCTTACCTACGTAAGAACATAGACAGGGTAGAGAAGGTTCAGAGGAGGGCAACAAAGATGGTGCATGGATTGCATCACAAGTCCTATGAGGACAGGTTGAAGGCACTGAACATGTACTCCCTGGAGGAGAGGAGGGAGAGAGGGGATATGATAGAGACATACAAGTATCTTACAGGGAGGAACAGGGTGCAGGAATGCACTTTTTAAGCGAAAAGATGTTCCAGGACTAGGGCATGGGATGAAGTTGGAGGGAGGCGATTCAGAGGAAATGTGAGGAAGAATTTCTTCACAGAACAGGTGGTGGACAAGTGGAACACCCTGCCAGAGGAAGTGGTGGGGGCTGAAACAATCACGGGATTTAAGAATGCATAGGATAGACATAAAGGAATTCTGGAGGTCAGGGATAAGGGGCAACAGACTTCCTGGAAAACATAAACTGAACTTACAAACTTAAATGGGCAGACTGGGTGGGCCATAGGCCCTTATCTGCCGACACTGTCTATGTATCTATGTATCAAATCATTTGTTTCTGGATCTCTTGTAAATTAAACATTGTTTTAGTGAGGAATTCTAGTGAGATCATAGGTGAGTTATCAGCGTCAGTGACCTGATTTGGGATCAAATTGGGCTCTAATAATGCTGCCTTCTTTTCTTTTCCCAACTCTGAGCCCCCCCCCCCAAAGCTTTTGTGGTGTAGAATGTATTTGCTCTGGGATTAATTATGCTAACAGTAGCTCCACCTGCTGCTTGTTGAGCCAAACAGAGGGGAGAATCAGGGAGTGGAAAGAGAGAGAGAGAGAGGGGAGCGAGAGAGAGAGAGGAGGTGAGAGAGAGAGAGAGAGAGAGAGAGAGAGAGAGGGGAGAGATGCAGCTCCATGTACAGTGGTAGTCATAGAAAAGTTTCTAAGTACTGCTGGCCCGGTGGTGCTGAGGCACTGGCACCTTACCTCGCACTACGCCAGTGACCCGGGTTTGGGAACAACCTCGGGTTGCTGGGGAGCTGGCTCGGGGGGAGGGTTGGAGCAGGATTGAGCCACATCCTGCGGCTGTCCACTCCAAAATGGTGGATGCCCTCTCTTCCGTAGTCCCGCTCCCACCAGGTGGAGGGCTGGTGGGATGCGCAGGCAGCCAGGAGCGGCGATGTAAGTCTGGGGAGGGGAGGAAGAGGCCACCGGATCCTGGCATGTGCATGCACCTCCACTCACACACATGCATGTGTACACCATGGCCTTGAGGGAGGGGAAGGGGGGAGGGGAAAAACCAGAAATACCAAAAAGTATATATAAAAAAAAAAAAGAAAGAAAAGTTTCTCAGTACTGAGGTATACCTGGCTATACTGAGGCAGAATGAGGCAGGATCACATTATAGTCAATGCAAATTGCCTCAGTGGTATCTCAGTGGTACCTTGAGGTAGGAAACTTTTAGATAACTACCGCTGTAGAACAGTTCCTAGGGAACAGAGGTTCTATGTCATAATAGTGAACGCGAGATGGCAATCACTAATATGGTGAGTGTATATCGCCGAAAGCAATTCAGCGATATACACATGCTGGTGACTAAACATCCAGCAAATAGATTTAGTGTCTATGCAGGGGACTGTGCCCCCCATGACCCCACCGCGGGAGGCTTTACCCCCTGCACCTCCCCACTGAAGGATTTATAACTCCAGAGAGGTGCATGTTGAGGAGGGGCGACACTTCAGAATAAAAAAAAAAAAACGGCAGCCGCAGTCAGCTGCAAAAGTTCCCCTTCCCCCGGTCCAGAACCCAGTACGTGCTGCGCTGAAGCTAGCTACTTTCACCACCACACCACATAGCTGGTTCAGCTGCAACAGGCACACTACATGGCAATAACCTTTTTCCCTTTCCCCTAGCTATCCTCCCTTTTCAATCACCCTCTTCTACCCTCATGGTAGCAGTGCGTCACTACCCTTGTGGGTCGCCCATGATAATAGTGCCGAATATGAGTCGCTGTTTTGACAGTTGCCCATATTCAGTTGCTATTATCACAGGATACCAGAAATAGCAGATGTTCCAGGGTGCAGTTGCTAATTCCATAGAAAAAGGAATTGATACAAAAGCAGAACTAGTAGGAGGGAGTACCTGGTGTTGCTCTTTGGATGCTGGGGAGACTGAAACTGCAGGCAGTGTCAGTTTTACTGTGGTTCCAGTGAATTGCATGGGCTGGGAGTTTGAGTCCAGTTGTTTGTGCTGTGGGAGTTGTAGACTGGGTGCAGGATCCAGTGATGCAGGGACTGTCATTTGTGTAGTGTGCTGGAGAGAGCAGGAAGGATTCACCCCTTGTAACGGCTTAAGTTCACGTCGGCTTCTCTTTTCAGGTAGGAAATGTTCCATGATATCTTTTGCTCTCCAAACTGATTTCGACATAGCCTTCCTTGTACTGTATATAACTCTGAGCAGTACTCTATGTCAAAATTACTGTTCATGCTATAACACCTGCCCTACCCTGCTTTCACCTACCTGGGTGGTGGAGTCCAGCTAGCTGCAAGGAAGGCTAGTTACAAGGCTGGCAGGTATTAAGTGGGGTTATAAAAAAAAATCTAACAACAACAGTGCTTTAGGAAATACCACAGAGACAGAAATCTCTTTCAAAATTAGAGCCAGTTTATTTAGCAGACTATATATAACTGCTTTTTTCTTATTTCATCAATGGCATTATCAATGACAAGGTAAATGGCTAGGAACATGGCTGAGCAGCCTAAACAGTGAAACAACACTTGCACAAATGAATATCAGTTTCTTTTCCCTGACAAATCATCTACAACTTTTTGCACCACACATTTTTCACCCCCACTCCCGAGATGAACAGTAAATGTCCTGGACACATTTCAGTCTATTTTAGCCACGGTTTGTGATACCTCAATCCCAAAAGGTGAAGTTCATGAGGATGATGTAGCTCCTTGATGTGATGTGCTGCCCTGGTCAGGGATTGATGAAGTGTCATCTTCCTGAAGTCCTGTTGCACTCTTGGTCCTCTTCGGTCCTGGTTCCACTTGGTTGTACCTTTGGTCCTCTTCAGTCCTCTGTTGACATGTGAATCCTCCCTATAACTTTAAATGATAAAATAACAAACTCTCTGCAGGTGTACTGGCAATTAACTGAAAAAATAAATGGAACTTCATCTCACTCCTCCTTTGGTTGGATTGTCAAGGTCCAGCAGCTCTGTAACTCAATCTAACTAACTTTTCCTAACTAAATACTTATTTCTAACTTGGCAGTGATAGCCCCCTCATTGTCTACCCTGTCACTTTAAACTTTTCCTACTTTTTTTCTTCAGAGGAGTTGCCTGTGGCAGAGCCCTCCCACAGCACTCCTGTCAACTTCTTGAGGAGGAGAGAAAGACCCTCAAGCTACTCCTTCTCAGCCCTTTAGCCCACCCTACTCAGAACTCGATTGGTGCTTTTAGCTGCTAAGGCCTCTGGCAGCCAATCAGGAGAAAGCTCGAGCTCCCCTAGAGGCCGCAGCGTCTCGAGCTGCTCCACCCAACCGCTGTCTTTGCCTCAATTTGAAGCCCCTTATTGCCCCCTTTCTGACGTGGCACTGTCCAAATATGATGTGGGTAGATAGGGCTGGCAATTCCCCAGCTACCCCACTTCACACTCTTTTAATATAAATAATCATTTTCCTGTCTAAAGCCGTCGAAATGCAGCCCCCCCTTTACTTTATTTTAATAAGCTGGCTGATCCTGCCTCCTATACTGATGTCAGGACATCCTAGTGACGTCCACGTCAGCCAACATGCTCCCATAAACATGCTCTGATGCTACCTGGAGGACTGCATGCTTCTGCCCCTAGGTAGCCACTTATTTTAAATACATTTATTTATTTAGTCCCTTTGAATTTTACTGCTGCCTCTGCTGCACTATTTGTGCAGGCTCTTCCCTAGCCCAAATGCTCTCTCTCTGTTTTTCCCTGTTTCTCTCCCACCCCCAGTTTACCGTTACAGCCCCTTGGGGCTCCCACACCAGCCGCCATGTGGCTCTTTAATTATTTTCTCCCCTCAGGGAGCACTTCCCTTCCTTTGTCTGTGTCCTGCAGGCGCTTAAATAATATTTAAAACATCTGCCCCTCATCACATTCATCTAGCCATGGTGCAGCTTTTTAACCCCGCGCACTGGCCAGCTTTTGCTGCTGCTCTCACGCCCCAACACCCCCCCCAGGCTTCACATTTATGCTGCGCTGCAGCGTTACTTCTGGCAGCTCCTGCCACCCTCTCGCACTCTCCTGGAACCGCTCCCCGACTCTCTCCAAAGCGGCAGAGCGACTTCACAAAATAGCAGCTTCCTTGCTGCTTCTTTGCGCCTCTGCTGCCTCCTCTTAAGCCCTGTAGGGCACAATTAGTTAAAATACTGCTGCCGGAGTGGCGCTCGGGAAAGTTGGGAGGAGGCACTTCAGTTCTGGCTCCTCCACCTCCCGCTGGCTTCACTTTCTGCCTGCCCCATCTCCCGCCAATGTGGAGTAGGCTGCAGCCTGTGCTCCGTGTGGGCTGGGAGTTTTACAGTGCCGCAGGCACTCTCTGTGGCATGGTTGCGCTATGCAACTGTCCTTTAGCTGCACCCAATCATTTCCCACAGCAACAAAAGGGCTCAGGGAAGTCCCCAACAGACCCCAGGGAAGGGTTTTACAATTTTTTAAAAATAGATGCTGGCCTCCTGCACCTGAGTGGTAGCCCACTAGACTATCAGGGCTATTCTTTAATATTGGCCTCCCCAGGGCATTTCCTAGCCCACAGGACCACCAATACCTCCTTTATTTATCCACAAGGCTACTTGCCCCCCACGAGCCTTCACTAGCCCACTTGGGCTACTAACTAAAATATTGGCTACTCGGCCACCACTAGGGGCAAAAAGGCTTTTGCTGAGCCCCCTTCCCCAAACTTCACTCTCTTTATGTTTTTTTTTTTTTTTTCTTTTTCCCCTTAACCTTTTTCTCTTTTTACTCCACAGGTCCGACAGGATGAGGGCCCCCACCCACCAGACAAGCTGTACCTTTACCTCCATCCTGTCCCCTCTGCCCCACCGGATCCCCACCAAGAGCTGCGGCTCCCCCTCGACCCCCTCCATAATTCTCATTTTCACAGGCACACAGGCGCCACCTCCCCAGACCCCCACCCGAGCACCCTGCAGCAGGTAAGTTCCTCTATTTTACTTATTATTTTGGTGGGTTGACTGCAACAGAGTGTCCACATCCACCACATTCCCCACCCCAAGCATCAACGAAGTTGACAAGACTGCCACCTGGCAAGCTTAACACAGAAGTAGCAACTCTATACACACTTAACATTTCACTATGTTTACAACTATGTACAAACTAACATTCAGATTTTCAAGACATGACAGTTTTCTAGCATAATGATCGGATCTGCTACTTCTCTTCCATGGTTCCCCAGTTGTGCAGAGCTCTATAGTTCACTGGTATTCGTGGTCTCAGCCTATTCGAGTCCCTACTGTTTTGGTTTTCCTCTGCGCCAGTTAAAGGAGCATGAGACACACTGGTCTTTCCCCCAATTCAGTGTTAGGGTGCATGTGTCCTATCCTATCCCTGAACTTTCTAATGTTTGAGATGTGGTGTACCCCCCTGCTCCACCCAGTGGCAGGTTCCACAAGTCCACATGTAATGTCTGCATATTTCTTGGAAATGATGTTGGGTCCTTCTCCTGGTTGAGCTAGCTTTGCACAGAAGCCATCATCTTTCCTGGATTGCATGTGTCTTTTCAAGAGCACCATGTCCCCCACTTCAAAAGTGACATTCCTTCTTTTCCAGTCATAGTACTGATCCAGGTAGGGTTGGCTCTGCGTTCAAGTATGTCTCCTGCACTCTGTCATCACCTCAGGGAACTGCTGTAAGACTACTGGGAATCAAGACTTTGCCTTGGTCTCAACATCTCCTCCCTTCTTGGTAGTACTGCAGATTAGTGTAGCTGCGTCACCCAAGATTTGCTCTGAATCTAGCTACATGAAAGCAATAACTTGCTCAGTGGATCCTTCTTCCATTACTTGCTCGATGGCTGACTTGGAAACTGTTTCTTTCTCTGAGGTTAAGGCTGCTGAGCCTTGTGGAGTGGTCACACTCTTGCCGCAGACATCAATTGTTAGTTCTAAGTCCCTGATAATGTCCATACCCAGTATCATGTCTGCCACTGAGCGATCGAAGATGAGAGCATGGCTCTGCCACTTCTTTCCAATTGCTCCAATTTCCACCTCGCCATGTCCCCATGGAAGATAGGCCTCTTCTGAAGTGCACCTGACTTCCACCTCTGTGCCTTTCTGGTATCAGGACCATGCCTCTGGGTAATTCTTCCATGCTTCATGTGAGATAATGGTGTAGGCTGCTCCTGTGTTGACCAGATCTTGCACTGGAGTCCTTGCCAGCTTAATTGTGAGGTATAACAGCTGTGCCTCTTCTCTTCCTTTGGACCTGCTTCTCCCCCTGCGACTATTACAGTTTCCTGTGGACTTGCAATGGTAGCCAAGTTGGTTCCCTCCACTGGAATGGTAGCATTTATCACATTAGCTGCTGGTCCTGCTGATACTTGCTGAGGACAGTGGTAACTGAGATGATTTGGGCTGTCACACTTGAAACATCTTTTCTCTCCTGATGCTGGTGCTGCTCTCCAACTTTGGTTTGGCCATGGCTGCCCAGTCTGACCACTTCACCTGTCCACTGGTGACCAATGTGGGGTCCCATTGGTGGGGTCCGACTGTCGAAAGGCTCAACCCTGGATGGGTTCCGGTACTGTTTCAAGTTGTCTGTCAATTTTTGGGCCTTTTGGATCAACTCCTAAATTCTCAGGGGTTGATGCACACGAAATGGTTTTGCAGTTCGCGTTCCAAGGTGCTTGAGATGAACTCCACTCCTTCCTCTTCTGATGCTCCAGGGTACAGTCATCGGTACACCTCCCACTTGTCCAGAATAAAGGCATTTAGTTTATCTCTTGGCTACTGGAGTTGATCCAGCTCCCTTCTGAGATGCTGCCTGTTATGGATTCTGTCGAAATATTCTAAGAAGTGAATTCTGCACTGCCTCCAATTCCGAATCTGAGGGCTCTAATACTTCCACCATTTGCTGGCGTGTCATTGTAAGGTACCCTCCCAGTGCTGTAGCCAGGTTGCTTCAGGTATATTAGCTTGCCTGAGAACTCACTCAAACCCTCTCAAGAACTCTCTGGGGTCCTTCTTTGAGTCACCGGCGAAGGTGGGTAAATTATTTCCCATCCATGGTGTGAAGATAGGGACAATGGGTGGTGTATTGTCTCACAAAGGTCTGTAGTCACTCCTAGTAGGATCAGCATATTCCTGTTCTTCCTCTCTCTGTCTTCCTGGAGTAGATGTGTGATATGGGTCCCATTCCCTCTGTACCGGTGGTTCTCTTCCTCTCTCTCTCTTCTGCATTGCCACACTCAGGTGTTCCACACTAGAGACAAGCTTGGTTAACATGCCTTCCAACCTGTCCATTCTGTCTCAGACTCTCTCGTCCTCTTCCTCGCTCTCTGCTGCACTGGGTTTTGCCCATCTATAGCCTCTTCCAACTGATGTAGCCTGCATTTTCTGGGAACCTTGGTTGGCATTCAGCCCTGACATCTTCCTCCACGGTTCAAAAGAATTGTGGAAGCCCACCTGATCCACAGTACACCATGCCACTGAACTCTGGCGGTGTTCCCCCTCTAACTGCCTAAAACCCACACTCAGCTCATACATGTCTGAGGAACCCCGGGCCATTGAGTTCTGAACACGTCAGAAACAATGTCTGTAATATTTTTACACGTGTGATTTCTGCCTTTCCTTTTGCACTTTTTAATTTTTTTACTTAAATGGTCTGCCCCATGTTGGGCGCCACTTATAACACCTGCCCGTACCCTGCTTTCACCTACCTGGATGACGGAGTCCGGCTAGCTGCAAGGAAAGTTAGTTACAAGGCTGGCAGGTACTAATTCGGGTTATACAAAAAAATCTAACAATAACAACAGTGCTTTAGGAAATACCACAGAGGCATAAATCTCATTCAAAATTAGAGCCAGTTTATTTAGCAGACTATAAATAACTGTTTTTTTTCTTATTTCATTATGTAGTAGTGTGTGTGTGTGTGTGTGTGCGTGTGTAATGCCAGTGACAGTATGAGTCTTTAGCTGGGAGACTAAATTAAGTCCTAATTGATGAAAGATGTCTGCCACACTGGGCGGTTTGCTCTGAGTTCTCTGTTGAGAGCTCAGTTGTAAGTGTTAGCTGGCATTCTTTCAGCTTTTTATGCTTTTAAATTTGTTTTTCATTTGCTGATAGTTAAGTGTAGGGCTTTAAAAAGTAGGGCAATTTACTGAGTTAGCATTGTTAGTGCTGACAGCATAGTCTGTATTTTTTTTGCTAAAGGTCAGAAGTCTGAGTCTGCAGTGTTCCTAAACAGGGTGGCTGTTCCGGTAATTACCAAATACAGCCATTCAGCCCATTTCGTTAGTTTATACTTTTCACAGCACCTGCTACTTGCTGTCTGCTCCCACTTGTAATAGTGCTGGTTTTTAGCCACTGACGCGGTTTCACCGGCAGCAGGGGTTGGCCAGTGCAGTAAAGTTCCCACATTTGGGCAGAGGCAGGCTGTTCTTCAGTCCTCATTTGATCGGAACTTTGTGACTGAGGCCAGCTGCATCTTGTTGCGTCCCAGCGGATCCTTGGACTGTCAGTTGTTTACTTGCAGAGCACACCCTGCATTGCAGATTGTTGGGGTGCAGATGTTTGAGTAGCTGAGCATCCTCCAGAGTTTATTTCTTGGCTGCAGAGCATATGAACTGTCTGCTGGTCTCTGGAAGAAGAATTTCCTTGGTGGGCCCCCCCCCCAATTTGCAAGTGGAACCTGCTGGTGAGAGTACCTTTTCCATCTTGGTATGGGCTGCTGTATTGTTCGTGGAGTAGCTAGTGGCAGTGTGTTTTCCTATAAACTGGTGCAAATCTTTGAATAGGAGTGCTGGAGCTGTTGTATAAGTGTTTCCCCTCCTCTTCCGCTCAACTGAACTTTTGCCATCTTCCCTTTTCAGCCTTTGTGTGTAAGTTGACTTGTTGACTCTGAACTATCATTTAGTCTTTTTTGCAGTATTAAGTTCTGAATATTATGGGCTTGTTATTAGTCAGCCTAAATATCTGACTAAGACCCTACGAGCACTAGGGAATTTAAAAAGGTTTAAGTGCTCTAAACCATTTTAAGTCCTTCAAGAATCATTTGCGTACACATTAGCATGGCTAAAACCATGTTATAGGCACTACTGCTCATGACGCAAGCGGCCTGGGTTCAGGAACGCAGCCCAGAGCGCTGGAGGGCTGGCCGGGAGGGAAACTAAGCGTCCGGACAGATCACTCACTGGAAGGAGGGGGATGTTGGCCCGGTGCAGGTCTGACCTCTGGTGAAGGCCAGAGGTACAAAAGCCTGACGGCAGACAGAAGGGGAGGAGCGCAGCAGGACGTCGGCGTATAGCACCTTGACGCCATGACACAACCACGACTCCAGGGATTACAAGGGAAAAATTGGGACCTGGAGAAGCACACTGGCAGAGGATGGTGCCCCTCACCACCTGACCCATGAGGCTACAATGGGGGGCCCAAAAAAACAAGAAGGACTTGGGGGTTCCCTCCACCCCAACCCTGCCTGGGGGGATAACCAAGGCTACATGGGAGTGCCTGACCGGTGGATCATGGATCGAGGTGGGTCGGTGGAGCTCTGCCAAGTACCAGGGGATAAATAGCAAGTTAAAACAAAAAAAAGTGTTACAACCATGTTCTAAAGCTGTTGTAAAACCCTGCTACGCAGATAGTCTTTAGCACGGATTTAAACAAACATGATTGGCCTAATCCATATTAACAGCAGTGTGGATGTGATCCACGCTGTGATGTGGGTTAAGGCAACTGTGTTTAGACAGAACTTGAATTTAGCCTTGCAGTATAATAAAAAAAAAAAGTAATATACAAAGTTGTGCTCCCAATGCACCCCCAATTCTGTCGCTCTAATTCCCCCCCACCGACTCTTCAGGGTTCCTGATCGGAGTATCCCATCATGCATTGTGGCACCCACAGTACTTTATGTTTTTGCCGTAGTCATGCCTGGGAACTTGCTTGGGCAAACACAGTTGTCAAAGTGCAGTGTGGATGTTCAGATCGTGCTTGGGACTGGTTTATAAAATGTTTTTAAAAACGTTTTAAAACTGGTGCTTAGTGTGTACAGGGCCTTAGACTGGTTGCTGCTCTCTGTCTGGTGGCAGCTGGTTATGGAGCCGGAACGCTGTTAAATCACTATTGTGTTGTGTTTTTTGGACTTTTATATTAAACTGAAATAGTTTCAGACTTGGAACCTTGGACTTGGGCTTGCTTGTTTTTTAGTTAATGTTTAAATTATTTGCTGTATATCTGGGGTGTATTGGTGTGTTGGCATTTATCGTACTAGTGTGTGCTTATGATTGGTGGAACAGGGAGGATTTGGAGGGCTTAATTTTGTTGGGGTTTGTTTTAGGTTGTTATAGGGTTCTGGATTTGGGTTGTTTTGAGCGTGTTTTAGACTGGGAATGAGACGTGCAATGGAGGTGTAGGTGTGATACACACATGCTCCAGAGACCACCTCTGGCAGTTCTGCACCTTTAATGGAGTCCCACAAGGTTTTCAGCTGCTATAGGGGGCTAGGGATCTGCAAGAGGAGGAGCAATAACCACAGAGGAGGTCTGGGGTTTAATGTTTGGGGGGGTCAATTGGGTTGGTCTAGGGGGTGCCCACAAAGGGTATGGAACCAGGATGGGGGACTGTTATGCCTGGTTACCCTCCCTAGAGTTCTGCTTAATGTCAACAATCAGGAGGTAGCAGGGCCAACCAGCTCTGCTTCTCCCCTTCAGGCTGTGCTTTGTAACACAAGGTCACTAAGGAATAAAACACTGGGGATGTATGATTTCATTGCCGATTCCTTGGCTGATCTTGTTTTTATTACTGGAACCCATGACTCAGGCCCTGTGTTGGAGATGTGTGTCCCACTGGGTTATTCTGTGGAAAATTCCCAGAGGTGACATGGGGGGGGGGAGAGAACAGGGGTCTATTTGTTTTTAATCCACTTTGAGACTCACCACGTACACCATGGAAACTTTTGGGTCTTTAGAGCATGTTGCTGTTAGAAGCACCCTAGGTGTTAGTTGCAAAATCATTCTTATATACAATCCATCAAAATATGGAGGTGATTCGATGCAGGGGCCAGCAGATTTCATGGTCAAACAGGTGTTGCACCCCCTAGACATTTGGTTCTGGGTGACTTCAACACCTGGATCGATGATGAAACCTCACCCTTTGGTCAACAGTTCTTCCAGTTGATGACATCACTGGGGCTAGCACAGTCTGTTGCCTCTAGTACACATCAGCATGGTCACACTCTGGATCTGATCTTCTCATTGGGTGTTGACATAAGTGCTGTCATGGTTGATCTGGTTTCATGGTCAGATCATCAAGTGGTGTCGTTCCTCTGTGGGGCCCCCTGTTTTACTACTCCTCCTGTGGAGATGATCTGATACCAGTCGAAATATCATCTAGAGCCTCATGAACTCCTGCTGGTATTGAATGTCTCAGGCATGATGTTTACCTGTGTGCAGGGATCTGATAATACCATGGAGCACTATAATAGTGATCTTACGTCTGTCTTAGATTCCTTAGTACCCTATCGTGTTCATCCCTTGACATCTTGGCGCATCTCTCCATAGTACTGTGATGAGCTACATTGGTTGAAGACTAAGGTACAGAGGTTAGAGCATTCTTGGCAATTGCCCTGAAAAAGACAGAGATCCTGTCACGGACTATTGCAGCAGGTAGAAATTGGCCTGCTCAACTCTTTCATACCATAGATAAGTTGTTAACTCCATCCTGTCTGTGGTCCACTCGAGTTTTTACTGCTGAAAAATGCATGAGTTTGGCATTTTTGTCACTGATAAAGTGTCCTCCATCAGAGCAGGTATCTGCACAAGTGGTCTGTCATGGGCTGGTGGTAGTCATATCTTGGGAGGCATGGTTGGCAAAAGCATTCATTAAGTATATAGGGGAATGGAGGAAAACTAAGAGAGGGATAATCAAGTTAAATGGGGGAGAGGGACCCTGTGGAGGATGAGCTTAGTAAGGCAGACATGCTTAACAAGTATTTCTGCTCAGTATTCACTGAGGAGGAGGAGGGGGGGGAAGAGGCTGGAACTGAAGAACAGGAGCATGGGGGGGAGAATTGGACACCAGCCTCTTCTCAGTAGATCGGGTCCCAAAGGAGCTAAATAACCTTATGGTGGAAAAGGTGATGGAACCAGATGGGGTGCATCCCAGGGTGTTAAAAGAGCCCAGGGAGGAGCTGGCTGCACCTCTAATGGCATTGTTCAATCTATCATTAGATACCGGGGAGCTGCCTAGTGATTGGAAAAGAGCAGATGTGGTTCCACTCCACAAAGGTGGTGATAGGGAGGAGGCTGATAACTACAGGCCAGTTAGCCTGATGTCAGTGGTGGGTAAGATGATGGAGTCACTACTGAAGGAGAGAATAATTGGGTACCTGGAAACCTCTGGCCTGTTGCACCCTGGGCAGCATGGTTTCATGACAGAGAGGTCCTACCAGACCAACCTGATTGAGTTTTTTGACCAGGTGACCAGGGCGGTCAACCAGGAAGGGGCAGTGGACTTGGCCTATCTGGACTTCAGGAAGGCCTTCAATGCTGGCCCAGTGGCATTGAGGGCTGAGCCACTGGATGCCTTACCTCGCATCACGCCAGCGACCCAGATTTGAGAACGAGCTCAGGTCGTTGGAGAGCCAGCACGGGGGCTGGGAGGGAGGGAGCAGGATTGAGCAGCTGAAAGGGAGGCCTGGGGAGGACTCTGTTACCTGCCATATTTCCACTGCCCCCGGATGGGGGTCCACAGGCAGTGCAGGTGGCAAGAAGCGGGAGAGCGTGCCGGTACCACGGCGTGCATGTGCCTCAACATGCGCGTGCATGGCTGGGACAGGGGAAAAAACAGGGAAAAACCAGGCCATAAATTAAAAAAAAAAAAAAAGGAAGGCCTTTGATACCATCCTTCACAGAAGATTGATAAACAAACTAAGCAGCCTAGGGGTGGATCATAAGATAGTAACATGGGTTAAAAACTGGCTAATTGGCAGGAGCCAAGGGGTGCTGGTAAGTGGTTCATCCATGTCATAGCGACAAACATATTGTCAACACTGATTATGGCGTCAACAACATGCCGCCCAGTATTAGAACGCCAGGCACTATGTCCCCCGGGAGTTACAGTGCCAAAGCACCCTCCTGGGAAACAGTCGGTTTTTGTGAGGCGCTTTGCACACCACACACCCCAAAACTAAATATAACCTCCTCTGGGGCAGGCTTGCCCTGGAGTGGGTAGAAACTGTGTAGGGGCACAGGGCAACAGGAGTAAGGGGAGATCTAAAATGAAGATTGCCCCTTTCACTGTCGCCCTTGTTGCGGCGCTGTCATTGCAGTGACAACATTTAGTCGCTGTCCTAACGGTATACCCTGGTAAACAGGGCACATTCAGGCATGGGAGCAGTAATGAGCAGAGTGCTACAGGGCTCAGTGCTGGGACCAGTCCTCTTCAATGTCTTCATCAGTGACATTATGGAGGAGCTGGAGGGGAAGGCATACTTATTCGCAGATGATTCCAAGATATACAATAGCGTGGACGAGCCGGGTGTGTGTGGATAAGGTGAAGAGGGACCTTTAAAGGTTAGAAGAATGGTCTAAAGCTTAGCAACTTGGGCTCAATGTGAAAAAAGTACAAGATTATGTACATAGGAAGCAGAAGCCTGGGGGCAATATATGAATTGGGAGGAGTACAACTGGCAGTCACGAAGCAAGAGAGGGACCTGGGAGTTGTTATTACGGATGACATAAAGGTGACTAGGCAATGCGAAGCCATAGTGGGGAAGGCTTGCCACATACTTGGCTGCATAGGGAGAGGTATTACCAGTAGAAATAGGGAGGTCCTGTTGCTGCTTTACAAGACACTGGTAAGGCCTCATCTTGAGTACAGCATTCAGTTTTGGCAGCTTCATCTAAAGAGGGACATAAACAAACTGGAGGTGGTGCAAAGGAGGGCTACAAAAATGATGAGGGGTCTGCAGGGGATGTCCTATAAGGAGAGGCTGAAGGGAACTGAATATGTATTCCATGGAGGGAAGGAGGGAGAGTGGTTGCATGATTGAGACCTTCAAATATCTCAAGGGCATAAATAGGGTACAAGAGGGGAGTGTTTTTCAAAGGAAGAGTTGCTAAAGGACAAGGGGTCATGACTGGAAGCCAGAGGGGGGACTGTTCAAAGGTAACATAAGGAAGTACTTTTTCACAGAGAGGGTGGTGGATACTTGGAATAATCTACCGGAGGAGGTGGTAGAGCCAGACACAATTACTAGCTTTAAGAATGTGTAGGACAGACACAAAGGAATTCTGGTATGTAGGGGAGGGGTTTCCAGCGTAGGACCTTAGACTGGGGATCTCTTGTTAGGTGGGGCTTGATTGAGCAGACTAGGTGGGCCTTGAGATCCTTCTCTGCCAACATCTTGTATGTATGTATGTATTGTTGATCTGCTACTACTACTACTGCCTGCTTGTGGTGAGTTTCAGCCAGTTGCTGAGGAAGAGGTGGTTCAGGTGATCACATGTTTGCATCCCACCAGCTGTTTGTTGGATCTTGGTTCTACCTGGCTACTTTTAGATTGCCAGGAGGCTTTGGGCCCAGTTATTTCCATGATCATCAGGTGTTCCTTAAGGGAAGGTGTCTTCCCATCTGCCCACAAATGGGCACTGGTGAGGCCCCTTTTGAAATAAACCTTCCTTGGACCCTGACACGATGGGGAATTACAGGCCTGTCTCTAATCTCCCCTTTTTGGGGAAGATTTTTGAGGAGGTGGTGGTTGAGCAACTTGTAGAATGCCTAGATAATTCTGACATCTATGAACCTCTCCAGTCAGGTTTTTGGTCATGCCACAGCATGAAGACTGCCCTTATCAGAGTGAAGAATGATCTCCTTATGGCAGGGATCAAGGACTTTGCACCATCATCTTGGTCCTCTTAGATCTGTCTTCTGCATTTGACACTGTTGACCATGGGGTGCCTTTGGATCTGCTGAGGAATTATGTGGGTCTCGCCAACACTGTACTGAACTGGTCTGAGCCCTACATAACCAGGAGAATGCAGCAAGAGCCTCTTGGAAGTCACATCTCCAGAACCTTTGTGCTCTCCTGTTGTGTTTTTCAAGGCTTGATCCTTGCTCCTGTGTTGTTTTCAGTGTACATGTTGATAGTGGGTGAGATATTTATTAGACAGTATAGTGCTGAGTTTCACTGCTATGCAAATGATACTCAGTTATACTTGTCTGGCACTTCTGGTGGGTCTTATGCAGTTTCTGTGCTGGAGAGATGTTTGGCTGAAATAAATGACTGGGTGGCCTTAAATTGCCTATGTCTCAATCTGGGTAAAATGGAGGTCATGATTGTTGAGTTGGGCAGGCAGGGCCCAGCAATGATGAGTGGAATGACACCTCTTTCTTCATTGAGTGGCCAACCATTCATAGCTGTAGAGATGGTTAAAGGAGAAGACTCCTGTATATTTATGATGTGGATATGTCTGATGTACAGTACTTGATGTAATGTATAATAAATACATTTGTCAATAAGAGATCAGCCATTTCTTCTGTTGCAACACATATCTAGAGTTTGAGGCTCTGACACAAGGTAGTAAAATGTCAAGCAAGCCTCCATTTACATGCAAATGAGTCACTTGTAATACAGCCCCTCCCATTCCTTGATGTCACTGCAGCAACAGTGCAGAACAAAACAGAAGGGTATCAATGCTGTCTATCCTGATTTTAGTTTAAGTTTGCAATGGCTTAAGACAGTTCTGTCATGCAACTCACACAGGGAGTGGTACTTGTAGCCTTAATACTGCATGTGTAGAGCAAATAATACATCTAATAGTATTGCATTAACAGGAAACAAAAGCTGTTCCTGCGTACTGCTCATTTCTCTATGTGAGACAGTTGTAACATGTTGTGGAAAGCAGTAGACTGAATCAGTTAATCAACCAATCAACCAGTTGAGCAGTCAATCAGTCACTCTGTAGTGAACCAGGTGAAAACCCTTGAGAGGATTCGTTTACAAGGTAGGCTTGAGCAGTTTCCCAAAGGATCACACAAAACTGAATTTTTCCTTTGCACAAATTATACTACACTCCCCTTTCAGCAGCCTGAAAGAGTAGAGCTAGATCACTTACTTTGTAAAGTGTATTGTTTTACATTTCAAATGCTCCTCACATCTGGGTTCTGACTGGAAATACCAAGACACAGAATGCATATGACATGGGAGGAATGAGCTAAGCAAATACAGAGTACTACAAACACTGAGACCGATTAGTTTCTTTACCTACAACAGCTGAAGTGTAGCATCTGATTTGTGAGGGACATCCTACTTCAAATGCTGGCATTACAAGGGTGGGGGGGCTGCCACAGCTTGTTTTCAGTACCTTCAAAGTGAAGTGATATAGCTCTCACATCACTGCTAATGATTTATAATGGGAATGGGGGCACTGTTAAAGTCGTGGACCTGAGGGGCCATCACAGTTCCCAAGGAGGTTAGGGGAACTTGTTAAGGGTTAGAGAATAAGGGACTTTAGTAGGATTTGAACCACAGTTTCCCAGTTCTTGTGCCTGTGGTTTAACCACTAGATTACTCTTCTTCCATATGCTGCAGCTGATGTCCGGGTAACCTATTCCTTGTTATAGCTGAACTCTTTATTGCCTTACATCAGCCATCCAATCACTGACTGCCTAGTTACAAAGGGAAAGAGGGGCATTTTTGCAAGATTGTGTCTCACTGCTGGTGTCAATCAAAACAGAGAATGCTAACACACAGAACATAAAACAGCTATATAATGCCACTTAAGACTCTTGTTGTACCCAGAGTCATTTATTGGGTAAACGGTTTTTGCTAACAGAAACACTAACACAATTCATACAGGCACTTCCTTATAGGCATACTGTATATACATGTCAAATCAGTGCTGAATCACACTCATATGGTCCTAGTCCCTATTAGACCTGCACTTCAGGATGAGCACAACACTTAAAGAGTTCTCCCATTACTCAAGTGGGGGGACCAAACATTGTGGGTTCTGTTTACTGGTGGAACAGCATTTAGTGCAGCACCATTATCTGTTGCTCTAATGACATCATCCTCCAGCAGCATTGATGGTAAAATGGAGGACAAACACTTTGATAACTTCTGGGGGCTGTATATTTTTATTTATAATCTAGATTTGGACAGCAGTAGGACTGCTGTCAACTAGAGGTGGAACACAACAGTTACAGATAAGGAGTTGGGAAAATATGGGTGTGAAACTATGGGAGACTTCCCCTTTAAGAATCTCGAGGTCATCCTGGACTGCAGGCTGATGCTTGATCAGCAGATATTGGCCGTGGTCCAGGCTAGCTTTTACCATCTGTGTAATATTGCCAGGATCAAATCGCATCTTGCCCCTGCTGGTCAAGTTATGACAGTTCATGCCTTTGTCACCTCTAGGTTTGACTACTGCAATGCTTTATACACAGGACTATCTGGAGGTTTGTTGCGATGCCTGCAGCTTGTCCAGAATGCCGCAGTCTGATTGGTTGTGGGCTCTTCTTGTAGAGACCACATTACACCAGGCTTGTGTGTGCTGCACTGGCTGACTATGCAGTGGTGTGTAACCTTCAAGATATGCTTGACAAGCCTGCCCAGTGGTGTGGAGGGCTGAGGCACTGGATACCTTACCCCCTCCAATGCTGGCGACCCAGGTTCAGGAATGAACTTGAGTCGGCAAGGGTCAGCCGGGGGCAAGGAGCTGGATTGAGCGGCCGCAAGACAGCTCTCCTCTCCTGGGGAGGGAAGGGGTTTTCTCGGCTCTGGATGCTACCAGGTGGCAGCTAGGTGCCAGTACCAAGCCGGAAGAGAAACCAGGCATTGGGCTGGGGTGGGAGGAAGAGGCTGCCACTGGAGCCACGGAGCATATGCGCTCTTCCACACGCATGCACGACCATGTTCTGGTTTCCATGCTTAGTAGGGAGAAAAATGAAAAATGGGGCACAGAGGCAGGCTAAATGAACCCTGCAGCCAACAGGGCAGATTGAGTTCCTCTGAGAGAGAATCACAGCCGTGCCTGCCCGGAGCCCCGCAGGAGAAAAACGTATATAAAAAAATGTGCTTGATAACATTCAAGGCCCTACACAGTCTGGGACCAGACTACTTAAAAGACCTCCAAGTTCCTTATTACCCAACTTGCCCCGTCTGCTCTTCTGATGCAGGCATTTGTCTGTCCCATTATCTCAGCTGTGACAATCCAGGGTCAGGGAGTTCTGTGCTGAAGTGCCTACTCTCTAGAACATTTTACCAGCGTATACTAGATCTGCCCACACAGTTGAAGCTTTTAAGACCACTTTAAAAACCCATCTATCTCAAGAAGTGTTCCCAGATTGTTCTTAATTATTGTTTAACGCTGTTTATTAATTGTAAATTTGAATAATGAACTGTTATCTCCAAATTATGAGTAGCATTTAACAGCATTTGTAGGTTCATAACCAATTTATCAAAATGTACTCCTCTCTGCGTTCACTGTTCTGCTGCCAGTTGTCTCTCCTTGGAGAACAGATCCAAGTTCAGCTTGGCTATACTAATGCAAATACATTTGGGGGGTACACTTCCTTCATCAGTTTCAGGTCTGTTCAAGATTAATGCATATTCACGTGATACCGGATCAGCCTTGCTTAGGCAACGTACAGTACCATGCGTTAAAAAATCATATAGTCCGAGATCTCCTTTCTGTAGTGCCCCACTATATTATAATTCTCTCCCAGTTGAGATTAGGAATGCAATTACTGTTTCCACTTTTAACAGTTTACTTAAGGATTGCATATGTTCAGAAATGGCCTGCTCATGCTTTGATCCCCACTGATTGTACTGTATTTGCATTGTACTTGCCTTTGTATTTAATTGTGTTTTATTGTCATATGTCACACTTGTCACTAATGAAAATGGGCATTTATGCCCCTTGGCTCTCAAGTAAAAAATTAAAAATGAAATGAAAATAAATTATTTATTCTGTTGTTTGGCCCATCTCAACTGATGTTGCTGAATTTTATTTTCACTGTTACTGGAAAGCACCCTGAGCCCTTGGGAAAGGGAGCTTGCCTTGCCTTGTCTTGCCTAGTGGTGTGTGTGTGTGTGTGTGTGTGTGTGTTTGTGTTGTGTGTAGTATAGTATGTGTGTTTGTATTTAGTGCTGTATGTGTGCATTAGGGTGTGTGTGTGTCTGCATGGAGTGTTGCATCTGTGTACGTAAGGTCATGCATGCACACCTGTGTGTGTCTGTGTACATAGTGCTCTGTGTACTACTGCATATATAGTGCTGTGCATGCATCTGTATGTAGTGGTGTGTGTGCGTGCGTGTGTGTGGTGTGTGTGTGTGTGTGTGTGAACGCGTGTGTGTATGTGTGTGGTGTGTGTAGTACAGAAAGTGTGTTTGTATTTAGTGCTGTATGTGTGCATCTGGGTGTGTGTGTCTGCATGGAGTGTTGCATCTGTGTATGTAGGGCCATGCATGCACATCTGTGTGTGTCTGTGTACATAGTGCTCTGTGTACTACTGCATATATAGTGCTGTGTATGCATCTGTATGTAGTGGTGTGTGTGTGTGTGTGTGTGTGGTGTGTAGTGGGGTGTGTGTGGTGTGTAGTGGTGTGTGTGTGTGTGTGTGTGTAGTGGTGTGTGTGTGGTGTGTGTGGTGTGTGTGTGTGTGTGGTGTGTAGTGGTGTGTAATGGTGTGTATGTGTGTGTGTGGTGTGTGTAGTATAGAATGTGTGTTTGTATTTAGTGCTGTATGTGTGCATTAGAGTGTGTGTGTCTGCATGGAGTGTTGCATCTGTGTACGTAGGGTCATGCATGCACATCTGTGTGTGTCTGTGTACATAGTGCTCTGCACACTACTGCATATATAGTGCTGTGTATGCATCTGTATGTAGTGGTGTGTGTGCGTGTGTGCGTGTGTGTGTGTGTGGTGTAGTGGTGTGTGTGTGTGTGTGTGTGTATGTGTAGTACAGAATGTGTGTTTGTATTTAGTGCTGTATGTGTGCATCTGGGTGTATGTGTCTGCAGGGAGTGTTGCATCTGTGAATGTAGGGCCATGCATGCACATCTGTGTGTCTGTGTACATAGTGCTCTGCGTACTACTGCATATATAGGGCTGTGTATACATCTGTATGTAGTGCTGTGTGTGTCTATGTAGTGGTGTGTGTGTATAGTGCTGTGTATGCATCTGTATGTAATGCTGTGTGTGTGTCTGCATTTATGTGCTGTATGTGTGTATTTATGTATATAGTGTTGTGTGCATATGTATGTTGTGTTGTGTTTGTGCATCCATGTATGTAGTGCTGTGTGCATGTTGTGCTGTTTGTGCGCATCTATATACTGTATTGAGTGTATCTGTATGTAGTGTGGTGTGTGTGTGTGAGTGTGTGTGTGCAGGCACGCATGCACTTGTGTATGTAATGTTCTGTGTGTGTGTGTCTGTATGTAGTGCTGTGTGTGTGTGTCTATGTAGTGGTGTGCGTGTGTATAGTGCTGTGTATGCATCTGTATGTAATGCTGTGTGTGTGTTTGCATTTATGTGCTGTATGTGTGTATTTATGTATATAGTGTTGTGTGCGTATGTATGTTGTGCTGTGTTTGTGCATCCATGTATGTAGTGCTGTGTGCATGTTGTGCTGTTTGTGTGCATCTATATACTGTATTGAGTGTATCTGTATGTAGTGTGGTGTGTGTGTGTGTGTGTGTGCAGGCGCACATGCATTTGTGTATGTAATGTTCTGTGTGTGTGTGTGTGTGTGTGTGTTTCTGTATGTAGTGCTGTGTGTGTGTGTGTGTGTGTCTGTATGTAGTGCTGTGTGTGTGTGTGTCTGTATGTAGTGCTGTGTGTGTGTGTGTGTGTGTGCACCTTTGTATATTGGCAAGGCCACACAATTTTATTTATACTGTGCCCAAACCCAGAGGCTCTGGACACCTCGCAATAAGTACAGGTAAATACGAGCATAATAAAATGATAAAATGTAAGGTTACAGAGCCAGACCACAAACATAATATAAATAAAAAAGTTTTTAAGAGATTTTTAAAGATGGTCAGCGAGGGAGCATCTCTTTTCTCCCGAGGAAGGGCACTTCACAACATTGGAGTGGCGACCTCAAACACCCTATCACCAGAAGACTTCAGGTGAGACCTCAGTACCAACAAGAGGCCTTCCTCCACTGATCATAGGGGATGAACAGAAGCATAAGGCACCAGGAGCTCTCTCAGGTAGCCTGGACCTCGTCCATGCAGGGCCTTGTATGTGAACAAGCAAACCTTGATGCTGGTATGCTACCACACCAGCAGCCAGTGCAGAGCGCGGAGAACCGGCGTGATGTGCTCGGACCAAGAGGTTCAAGCAACCAGCCGGGCTGCCACATTCTGGCTGAGCTGCAAATAGTGCAGCAGCCTCGCAGATAAACAAAGGTAAAGAGCGGTGCAGTATTCCAACCTCAACATGACCAAGGTGTGCACCACTGTTGCCAGGACAGACAGCTCAGAATAGGGCTTGACCCTTGTGATGTTTCACAGGTGGTAAAAGCCACTGTGGAAACCAGCCAACACCTGGTATTCTAGAGTCAGCTTGGAGTCCACAGTGACCCCCAGACTCCTCATCCTATCCGCAGCTTGGAGTGCCACACCACCCACCACTGGGAGGAAGGCGCTGCTACTTGATGCTGCAGAACTCGACTGACCCAGATCCACTAGCAGCACCTCCATATTTGAAGGGTTCAGTCTAAGCCAGCTGACTGCCATCCACTCCTGGATTTCACAGACACTCATTCAGTTCCAATACCACTGCAGTATCAACAGGGATAGAAGACACATACAGCTGGGTATATCATCAGCATAACAATGAAAACCCAAGCCATAGTGTATAATGATCTACCCCAAGGGCAATACGTATGGCAAACAACATGGGAGCCAGAATCTACCCCTAAGGCACCCCAAGTGTCACCTGCTTCACCTTTCCAGAAAGGTAGGATTTAAACCATCGCATCGCCGTTCCTGTCAGTCCCACATAGTGCCTCAGGTGGGCCAACAACACCCCATGATCTATTTTCATTTCATTTTTATTTTTTATACTTGTAAGCAGGATGAGCAAACTGCCCATTTTCACCAGTGACAAAAGCAGAAGAGAGGTCAAGCAGGACAAGAATGGATTGTCATCTGCTATCCCTGGCAAGAAGATCATGTGCACCCGGACTAGCACGGTTTCTGTACAATGACAGGGTCGAAACCTGGACTGGAAAGACTCGTAGATGTTGTGTTTCTCCTGATGTTGTTCCAGCTGCATCGCCACCACCTTCTCGATCAACTTCCCCAAAAAGGGAAGGTTCAAGATGGGCCTGTAATTGGAGAGATGGGTCAGGGTCCATGGAAGGTTTCTTGAGGAGGGGCCTCACCACTGCCTTTTTAAGGGCAAATGGAAAAATCCCCTCCCCAAGGGAACACTTCATGATCGCCACCACAATCAGACTGAATGAATCCAAGTATTCTAGTGAAAGCTAGGTCGGGCCAGGGTCCAACACACAGAAGGTGGGACACAGGATAGAAACCACCCGAGAAAAATCATTGGCCAGCACTAGCTCAAACTCATTACATAAAAATGGAGCTCCTCTTTCCGACGAAGTCTGGGTACTGTTGGTCACTGGTAGACCAACTGTGGATATCCCAACCTGGATGGAGGACACCCTGTCTAGAAAGAACTGGTTAAACTCTTCACATTTATCTAATGAAAAGGTTCTGCAAGACTGAGGATAGACTGGATTTAGAAGTCTGTCCACAGTGTTGAAGAGCTGAGCAAGGCAGTTTCTTCCAGCAGCAATCACTCGTGACAGGAACACTGACTTTTTCAGAGTGATTGCCCACTGATACTCACTATAATGAGCTCCCAGTGCCAAGTTATCCTTCTTTGAATGGGACCTTCGCCAACAGCCCTCCAGCCTCTGCCCATTAGTCTTCAGCCTCCTCAGGTCTGCATCATACCATGGTGACCTGTGGTGGGAAATCAAGGGGATGACATGGAGGGGTGCTAGGGAGTCAAACACAGTCATAAAACCTGAGTTATAACCCTCCACAGCTGCCTTGGCTCCCACTGCACAGGCTGTCTCCATGCCTGAGATGCCCAGTACCACCAGGAGGCTTTGAGGCTCCAGATTTCTTAATGGGTGGTAATTGACTATTTCCATGGGGGCAGTAAAATGGAGATCCCCAAAGAAACAGCGCAATATGATGATTCGACCAAATGACCGGTTCAACCCTGATATCACTGATATCAAGACCCATTGAGAAAACCAGATCCATGCATAGCACTCTTATTACCTGCCCTATCCCATACATACATAGTTCTTACTCCACATTACCCTTCTTAACCAACTCAGCAAATTTCTCATCCTTTCTCTACTAGCATACCTCCCCTTATCCCTCCTGCTGTCTCAATTCCTAACCCCTCCAATCCGTTTACCAAGTTCCACCCCTTCTAAATCCTGTGGGCAAAAACCTCTATCCTCTTCTTCCTCTTCCTGGTTCCCCACCCCCATTCCACCTCCCGCTTCTTTGACAATGGGTACCTGTCCTGCTTGTAGCAAACCTAGCCTGCTAGTTCTTCCTCCTGGACATCTATATGCCTCGAGTACTCTTTACCAAAATTAGTACTTTTCTCCCTTGCAATGTAACTCCAGTCAACTTTATGAAAATGTACTCTTGTTATCTCAATTATTTGATGCTTATTGTATGTTGTCTTTGACTGTTTCTGTTTAATTTTGATGTGGAACCTCTATAAACGAGCTTCTAGCTCAAAGGTTGTAATCCAAGATTGAATAAATAAATAAATAAATACATGGTATAGCCATGTTGGTGGGTACCAGAGGCAACTGCCTGAACAAAGCCTGGAGAAGACATCATCTGGAGGAACTACATTCTAAAATGAGAGGTTTCATTGTCTAGTGCTGTGTGTGTGTGTGTGTGTGTGTGTGTGTGTGTGTGTGTGTGTGTGCGTGTGTGTAGGACTGTATTAGCATCGTGTTTGCATGCACCTGTGTATGTAGTGGTGTGTGTGTGTGTAGTGCTGTGTGTGTGTGCGCGTGTGTGTGAGTAGTGCAGTTTTTTTTGCAGGACTGTATGTAGTGCTGTGTGTGTGTTTGTAGTGCTGTGTGTAGGACTGTATATAGTGGTGTGTGTGTGTGTACCTGTGCATGTAGTGGTGTGTGTAGAACTGTATGTATCTAGTGCTGTGTGTGTTAATCTGTATATGTTGCACTATTTGTGTGTACGTCTCTATGTGTACATGTGTGCATGTGCGTGTGTGTATAGTAATGATGTGAGTGTGAATGCAGTGCTCAAGTGTATTCATCTGTTTATGTAGTGGTGTGTGTGTGTGTGTGTGTGTCTGTACATAGCGGGATGTGTATCTGTACATGTGTGTCTGTGTATCAACTGCCACTTACTGTGATGTTATTTAGGGGTGGCAAGCAATTCGTTAGTTTAATAAAGTGGTTCTCTGGGCTTCTGGTGATGTCGACAGACTAATGGCTGCTTAGTTCCTGAGCTTCGACTCCCCTCTGTCAACAATCCCTTTGCATCACCAACAAAGAAGATGTCGTCGCCAATGAAAGGCAAGAGAAATAAACCAGGGAAGCCTCCGGTCACGCCGGCCCAAAAACTGAAGGGACTGATTGATATAGAAAGAGCAGGAGGCACGGATGACAACGAGATGCCTGAAGCTCTGACGCTGACAAGGCCATACTCAGAAGGCCCTCATCCAGATCTAACTGAAACGATCCTCCAAACAGCCAGAACGGTCTCTAAAATTGATCAAACCCTCACCGAGTTTACAGCTGACCTCAACAGGGTCAATCACAAAACAGAGCAATTAGAGCTTTGTATGACCCAGGTCGCAGAACAGGGAGACAGGCATGATAGACTGCTATTGTACCTTCTGGCCCGGGATCGTAAATTAACGCATCGCCTGGACAATTTGGAGGGTAGAAGCAGAAGGCAGAACATGAGGGTCTATGGAGTCCCCGAGGGAGCAGAAGATAAGCACCCTAGTGTCATTTCCTTTTTACAGGAACTGTTGCGGTCTGCTCTTGCGCTTCCCCAGGACTTTAACCTAGCAATGGATCACGCCCATAGGTCCCTGGGGCCTAGACCCCGTAGTGCTGAGGTGCGACCACGTTCAATTATTGCACGACTTACCTCCTATCAGTCAAAAGAGGAGCTTCTATGCAAGGCCTGGCAGCAGGGGAACATACTATTCGATGGTCATAGAATTAATATTGACACCGATCACACGACTACTGTACAGGAAGCAGGAGGACACTGTGGCCAATACTTAAACAGCTAAGGGCTCAAAATATCAAAGCTCAGCTCCTGTATCCAGCCAGGCTGAAAATTGTCTTGTACCAAGGCACAAAACTATTCCAGGACCTGTTGTCAGCCACCCCTTACCTCCAGACTATGGGGATTACTGTACCATCTCTCACCAAAGAAAAACTAGAGAAGGACCTGCTCTCTTCAGTGTGAACCATCGCCCAAAAGGGTATTTCTAAATTGGGCACTACCTAAAAGCTTCCGCACACCAACCTGCGTGCAGATGTCTCGGCCTTGATCCGAAGATACGGGGCATCGTCGCAGATAGACAAAGGAACAGCACATCTTCAGGAAGCGGCTGAGGGCTCATCTGTGATCAGCGACCCCATGGTAGAACAGGAAACCTGAGGCAGACTGATTGAAATCACTCCATCTCCCCCTTAAACAGGGTGACCCATCTTTGAGATGCTCCCCGGCGCCCCCTTAGCCTCGTTTTCACCCGATACCTTCTCGGACTATGGGCTTGTGCCCCTTGGTCACTTGTGACTGTTAGCCTATTATCTGGAGGGCAGAGGAAAATTGTGTATGACTCAACCCACCCAGTCTTCCATGAGTAGAACCTCGTGTGTGATCTGACTAAGGTTAAACTTATTTAGATCTGCAGGACTGAGTGGGGGGCCAGATGGGTGAGCACATGGGGGGGAATGCTCGCGCTGGGACTTGGTCCGCCATATTGAAGGCCCTGCGATCCTCTGCGCTGTTCTCCCTGGGTTCTTGTGAGTCACTGGTGCAACATTTAATTGAGCGGCAATTACGCCTGTAGCGGCACCATTATTACGATCTACTGTGACTGCACCTGCTCGTATGTGCCCCCTGTATTCTAAACTAAACCAGGACTCAGGGCTTACAGGGGTGGGGATTGCATAAAGGGGTCATTTGTAATAGGCGCAGTAATTCCTCTTTCCTAAGGGCTGCTAACAACCAAGCGGTGATTTAGAGGACTTTACCTGAAGGGAAACAAATCATAGGTCTTGTTCATACTGTTCTCTCAGGTAATGAAGGGACCGAAAACTGGATAATATATATATATATATATATATATATATGTATATGTATATATATATATATATATATATATATATACCAAGCAGGCTTAAAATGTCCTAGTGTTGATTACCTAATGTTAATGCCTTTCCTGTCATAAGATGCTGTCCAAAATGTACGCAGGTTCTTTCAAACAGAGTTTTATAAGGCTTATGCCTTCTTCAGTTCTATTAAGATGTTAGACATCCAACAGTTAATGTAATTAATCACATTTAGCTTAGGTGATTGCAGCAAATATATAGAAATAGGATGAGGGGGTTTTTGTGGGGAGCATGCCTCTATGACAGCCATACCTACTGCCAACAGAAGGGCTAGCCTAACAAGGGGTAAAACCCAAAGGCTTGAGGGACAACTCAAATTTTTTGTGAGTGCCCTCTTTCTGCTCGCATATGCGAATGCCCTCTGGCTGGAAAAGATGCACCAGCCCCACACTGAAAGCAAAGAGATTTCTACCTTGAACGGGAGGCCTCATAGAAACATAGAGGTATAAGACCTCCGAAGCACCAAGCATTCTGTAATTTTTGGCCTTAACTCCTTGGCCTAAATGTACGGTTCTTGTTCATTCTAGGGCATTTGCCCTATTACAGCAAATGTATATAGGTTTTTATATGATGTTTGTGTATTTGAAGTTAAATGGGTACTAGTATTTGAAGAAAACTTGGGGTTTTCAGATAGAGCAAGGTGATCCCTTCCATCAACATCTGACAGAAGGATTGATCCTAATGTACTCAAATGGCTAACCAACAGGCTAAAATCCTTTCCTTTAATATTAATGGTTGCTCCAACCCCATAAAAAGGAAACAAGTTTTGAAATGTATTTCTACACAAAGATGTGAGGTGAATTCCCTAAAGGAGACTCACCTTTCCTCCTGTGAAGTGTTACAGCTAAAGTCGAAGACCCATCCCTATTTGTTCCACTCTTCATTAGACTCGGGTAGGAACAGGGGCGTAGCAATACTAGTGGCTGCCTCCCTTCCTTTTGTGCAGGAAGAGGTGATCATGGATCTAGGGGCAAGGTACATTTTGATAGTGGGCAGGGCACAAGACGAGTGGGTGACCCTGGTCAATGTTTATGCCCCACCTGGATCTCCCATCTCATTTTACTCATCTCTCTTTCAACTTGTGGCGGAAAAGACGAGGGGGGTCCTAATAATGGGAGGGGGTACTGGAGCCTGGTCCTGGACAGAACATTAGACACCACTTCCCATGTCCAGAACCCAGACTTTCGAAAGTCTAGTGCCCTTAAAAAGGTCTTAGGTCAGATGTGACTGGTGGACATTTGGAGGGAGAGATACCCTAAGGCAAAAGACTATACTTGCTACTCCCCCAGATTTAAAATCTTCTCCTGACTGGATACATATTATACTTTTTCTGCCAGTCTCTCCAGCTTTCCTTTTATGTGGATAGGCACTTCCACTATCTCTGACCATAGCCCGATTTTTCTCGAGGTTGCTCTTTTCCTACCTAAAAAAAACACACACTAGAGATTAAACACATCCTTACTGAGAGATAAGGAGGTTATAGAGAAACTCAAAAAACAAATTAAGGATACTATAGCTGAAAATGCAACACCAGGGGTCACACCTCAAATGTTATGGGATACCCTTAAAGCCACCATCAGAGGGAGACTGATTGCACTAGCCTCTCAAAAGAAAAAAGCCTGCATGCTTCAGCAACAGACTCTGATAACTCAAATAAGAGAGTTGGAGACCTCGCAGAAAATCAAGTGGGATAAAAGAGCTTAGGGGGGACTTGCAGAAACTTCAAAAAGAGGAGATAGAGAGATCCTTGTTTTATCTGAAACAAAAATATTATGAAGGTGGCCCAAGGGCCACTAGGCTCTTAGCGTTTTGCTTCTGACAACAGGCGGCCAGGGCTACTATTATGAAAGTAATCTTCCCACTTACAGGCCGACCGGTAAATCAATCTGAACAAATCACAGAGGCCTTTGTCCATTACTATTCCAGGCTCTATGGCCCCCAAAACGACTCCACTGATGAAGATAAATTAAAATATCTGGGTGCCCTTTCCCTCCCCACCCTCTCCCCGAGAAGGGTCGGGCACTGTCCAGACCAGTCTCACAAAGGGAGATCCTAGACGCCATTAGAGATCTCAAAATGGAGAAATGCCTGGGACCAGATGACTTTGGTGCCAGATTTTACAAAGCCTTCAAGACAGAGGTGGTACCCCTGCTTTCAGATGTGTTCTCCGAAGTTTGGAGGAAGTGGAATGCACCCCCTATCATGGCAATATGCCACTATAACCTTAATACATAAGGAGAATAAAGACCCTACCTGACGTGAATCCTACCAACCCATGTCTCTCCTGAACTCAGACTATAAGATATTCACTTTTATTATAGCCTCCAGACCGAACTTGCTGCTTCCAGAACTGATCAGCCAAGATCAGACTGGCTTTGTCTCTGCCAGACAGGCCTCGGACAGTGTACGATCTGCAGTAAATATCATTGATACCATCCATCGTACCCACCTTCCATCATGCCTCATGAGTCTAGACACCAAAAAAGGCCTTTGACCGGGTCTCTTGGACCTTCCTATTTTTGGTGTTTGAGCGGATGGGCTTCCCCCAGGCCTTTATAAATAGTATTAAGAGACTTTACCGTGGTCCACAGGCTTATGTAAGGGTTAATGGTGGGTTCTCATCTAGAGTCCGCCTACACAGGAGTACCCGGCAGGGATGCCCCCTCTCTCCGCTGCTTTTCGCCTTATACATTGAGCCCCTAGTGGAGGCCATTCGCGCCTCAGACGCCATCAGCGGTATTGAGATGGGAGGCCAACAGAGCAAGGTGTCTCTGTATGCAGACAACATTCTGCTCTGTCTGTCCTGCCCAGAGCAGACGATACCCCGTGTGTGGTTGGCACTGACGGAGTTTGGGAAACATTCTGGGTACCTACTTAACAAGACCAAAACGGAGCTACTCAGCTTTTATTACTCTCCCTTGTAATCTATTTAAGATTTATTTCCTCTAAATTGGAAAGCAGAAAAGATGAAATATTTGGGTATCTGGCTTGCTGAAAACAATTCTGAACTTTTTAAAGCAAATTATACTCCACTCATGAACCAAATTGAAAGGGACTTTGATAAGTGGGGCCTGATAAACTTGCCTAGTTACTCGAGGATCCAGACGATTACCATGAATGTTCTTCCCAGATTCCTATATCTTTTTCAGTGTCTCCCACTCTTTATCCATAAATCACATTTTCAAACCTGGCAGAGGTTAATCTCTAAATTTGTTTGGAACATTGAAAGGCCCAGGGTAAACATGAGGATTCTGCAGGCAAACAAATCCAAAGGGGGCAGATCCCTCCCGGATCTGGAGGACTATTATTTAGCTACTCAGCTGAAAATGGCCTTACACTGGGCCACCCCAACATTCACTTCCAATTGGAAGGAAATGGAGGAGGAGGAGGAGGATCAGGGTATACTTCTAGAGACTAGATTTTTGAATCCCACTAACACAGCTATAACTCAACCGCCCAAACTATTCATGGTAGTAAACACAATAAAAGCTATTCAGAGGGTCTGGCAAAAATACAAGATGAGAGCACCCCTTTGGCCATTGCACCGACCAGCTAGGGACCCCGCCTTCACCCCTTCCTTACTTGATCATATCTTCAGGACTTGGGAGAAACTGGGCCTAGTTTACATAAAACAGTTCTTTCGGGGGAAGTGCTTCAGAGTTTTGCAGACCTCAAGATTAAATTTGGCTTGCGTGACTCTGATCATTTCAGATACTTACAGGTAAGAACTTATATTAATAGAAGTCACCCTGAGCTCACCTAGGCCCATAATGTTTATGGACTGTTTACTGTCAGTTCTCTCCTCTCAGAAAACCAAGAGCTCGATCTACAAATCCTTAGCGGGATTAAAGAAGGACCCCCTAGAAAAAATTAAAGAGTGATGGCAGGGAGACGGTGGTATGGCCCAGAGGGTTATTAACTGGACCGCAGTGTTTCGTGTTGTCACAAGGACCACCTGCTCCCTCCTCTGGCAAGAATTCAGCTGGAAGGTTAGGGCCCACTACTTTCTTACTCAGCAAATATTAAATAAGAGACCCCAGTAGACATTCAACCTGTTGGAGGCAATGCGGGGAAGCTGTGGTGAGCCACCTGCATATCTTCTGGCTATGCCCTGGGGTGGAGACCTTCTGGAAGAGTGTTGTTATGGCCTTGGAGGCTCTCTTTGCCTTGGATGCCCCCTTAGACTGGCCTAATTTGATTCTTGGGGACCCCCCAGAGGACTTAAATAATGCTGATTCAATTTAGCTATGGGCCGTCCTCCTTACGGCTGCTCATAAGGCCATCACCCGTCTGTGGCTAAAACCTGAGTCCCCTACCATACACACCTGGATACAGGTGGTACAGAACATAGCAGAACTTGAGGAGTTGTCATTTAAGATTACCAAAAAACACAAACTTATGTCCGAAGATGGACAAGATGGCAACTGGCTGGACTCCAGCTGTCAGCCGACCTCTTGAATTCCTCGACTGGGGAGTCACCCTTGCCTTATCCCCCCCCCCCTCTTTTTAAGTGTGGGGAGATCCTGTCTGGTTTGTAGAGCACCAGATGAGGTATGTGCTGAGTTATTCATAATTGGAGCTAGAGTTAGCCAGAACAAAATGTACTGAATAATTCTATGTAAGTAATAATATGAAGGATGTGAAAGAAGGGAGTGGTAGACTTGTACTGTATAATGAAATCATACCTGCAAATATAATTATGTAAATCTGTAACCCTATTGAAGAAACTGTACCCAATTGATGTTAATAAACTTGAATTTAAAAAAAAATAAAGTGGTTCTCTGAACTCAAAGTCCCAGGTTATAAACCTGAAACCAACACTTACTGTGTGATTGGGGGTGTAAATATTTCTAAACTATGGTGTATGTCTCACTTGCACATTTACCTTTCTTTCTAAACATCTTTTTAAACCATGTTATGCCGTTTATTCTGCCGTTTATTATATGGAACAATCCTTCTTTGCTGCTTTAATTATGTTACCATTGGCAAAGCAAGTATGTTGGCTGTAGCCAATTCTTGGTGTCAATTCGGTGGGTCAGCTGGAAGAATGCCTTTCCTCACTGTCCAGGGCTCCTTGAGGTGCAGCACCCCCTCACAAACACTACTGACTTAACATCTTAGCTCATCTCTCCCCCCCACAAATTCCCCCCCAAAAATAAAAAATGCTTACTACATCAGTACCTTTTGCAAAAAAAACATTTCCACAAACAATAAATTTATTGACTCCAGACTTGTAGTGAAAAATTCAAAAGACAATGCTGACGTTAGATCTTACATGTTACCCTCCATGGAATTTGATTTTTAACGTATTTATTCTTTTTTATCCCTCTTCCCACTCCCACCAACTTTCAAATGTCAGATGCTCTCAGTAGCATTCAGTGCAGTCGGTGAGGGAGCTAGCAGAAATCTGAACAAATTCCTTTCCTGGAGACCCTTCAAAGGAATCTACTGCTGCCTTGCGTCTTCCATCCTGTTAAAAATTCATGGTTGGCCAATTACTCTGCAGCTGTTTCTGCTCATCTGTATTCTTGTGGGCTCCTTTCTCCATTCAACAATTCTGTTCATTCCTCTTCAGAGCTGAGAGGCAGCTCGCACCAACCCCACCCCAGTGAATGAAAGAGGGGGCTGTGTATGTGTGTGGTGTGCATAAGTGGGAGAGGGATGGAGGAGTGTGCCATACACACTCCTGAATGCTTAACTGTAGTTATGTCAGAAAGGCCTTTGAGCAATGAGTCTGCTAGAGTGTCACTGGGCTCAGGGCAGCGTTATGGCAACAGGTTTGTAGTAAACAACGGGGAGCTGGAGTGGGTGGGGAGGTGGGTGGTGAGTCAGTGAGATCCTTCCCATTTATCATCCTTTTTTTCCTTTCTGTGGTCGTGACAGCCCACAACTGCATTTTAATTTTGCAAGATTCACAAACATTTTGGTTTAGCGTTACATGGGGGGCAGTTGTTTGTTCATGCTGGTGTGTTAATAAAATACTCTTGGTGGCTGTAGCTGCGAAGATACAGTAGCAGTGCTAGGCAGGGGAGATTCAGAAAAGGAAGCACTGCAGTGAAAGGAGGAGGAGGGGTCCATATTTAGTAGTACCAACCCAGGGATGACCTTAGGTCCTGAGGGACCCTTAGTATTGAAGCACCCCCCTCCCCCCAATCCTCCCACCCTCATTGCTTCTCTATTGGTGGGTCCTAGAACAAGAAAATTATTTTGTTTATTTTTTTTGTTCTCTGTTCATGCCTCCTTCTCTCTGACCAAGCCCCCCCCCCTTCCTGCCAGCTTGCCCAGCCCATCCCTGTCAACCGACTCCTCCTGGTCTTCCCCATTACTCCAACTCCTCCCATGGTTTACCAACACCCCCCGCCATGGCTGGGTTGGCTGAGCACTCGATCTCCACTGCTGAGGGGATCCAGATTCTGGAGGAGGGGCCAAGGTCGCTGGCACGGGGCCCATAGAAACGTAGACTTTGACGGCAGATAAGGACCGCTTGGCCCACCCAATCTGGCCATTTCCCTACCTATTGGATAAGCTGCAGATTCTAGTTAACCAACAGCCTACTTCCTCCTACCATCCACTATAATTGCCTTATGTCTGTCCCATGCATGTTGGAATTCCCCCACTGTATTAGACCCCACAACCTCCCCAGGAAGGTGGTTCCATGTGTCAACTACTCTCTCCATGAAGAAATATTTCCTCAAGTTGCCCCTGAGCCATCCCCCCTTTATCTTTGAATTGTGCCCCCTTGTTCTTGCACATCTCTTTTTCTGAAAGATGCTACCCTCTTGGACTCTGTTGATTCCTTTGAGGTACTTGAAAGTTTCTATCATGTCCCTCCTTTCATCAAGGGTATACATATTAAGCTCTCTCAGTCTCTCTTCATACAATTTCTGGTGCAGATCCTGCATCATTTTAGTTGCCCTCCTCTGGACTGCCTCCATCCTGTCTATGTCCTTGTGGAGATGGGGTCTCCAAAACTGCACACAGTACTCCAGATGGGGTCTCACCAATTGTCTGTACAGAGGGGTAACCACTTCCCTTTTTCTACTTGTGATACCTCTCCCTGCGCATCCCAGTATCCCCCCAGCTCTCCTTACTGCCTTCTCACATTGCTTGCCCACCTTTAGGTCAACTGATATGACTACTCCCAGGTCCCTTTCCATGTTTGTTTTTGTTAGTACCTCCCCCGCCATTGTGTACTCTTCTCCTGGGTTTTTGTTTCCCTGGTGCATTACTTTACACTCCTTTGCATTGAATCTAAGCTGCCATACGTCTGACCATTCCTCCAACCTTGCCAAGTCACTTTTCATCCTTTCCACACACCCTTGTGTATCAACTCTGTTACAGATCTTTGTGTCATCTGCAAAGAGGCATACTGTTCCTTCCAGACCCTCTGCAATGTCACCTATAAAGACATTAAAGAGGACTGGACCCAGTACTGAACCCTGAGGTACTCCACTAGTAACCCCCCTTTCTTCAGAGTGAGTTCCATTTACTATTATCTTCTGTGTCCTGTTGTGTAGCCAGTTTGCTAACCAGGCTACCACCCCAGAACCAGCTCCCAGGCTGGCTACCTTGATTATTAATTGTTTGTGCAGGACTGTGTCAAATGCCTTGCTAAAGTCTAAGTAGGCCATGTCCACAGCCCCTCCATGGTCTATTACTTTGGTCACCCAGTCAAAGAAATCAATTAGATTCATCTGACATGACCTTCCTGCTGTGAATCCATACTGCCTTGGGTCCTGTGCCCTGCTGGCCTCTAGGTACTCAACAATTCTTTCTTTCAGAAGTGATTCCATCATTTTCCCTACCACCGAGGTCAAACTAACAGGTCTGTAGTTTCCTGCTTCTGCCTTGCTCCCACTTTTGTGAAGGGGAATCACGTCCGCCCTCTTCCAGTCCTCAGGTACCACCTCATCCTCCCATGACTTGTTAAAAAGGGTGGTCAGTGGTGTCACTAGGTCCCCCCTTAGTTCTTTTAGGATTCTGGTGTGAATCCCGTCAGGCCCCATTGCTTTGTCCACCTTGTGTTTTAGGAGTTCCTTCAGAACCCTTTCTTCTGTAAATGGACTGGTGTCAACCCTCCTGCCCAGAGTGCATCTATTGTTTGGTTTAGGTAACTCCTCTTCTCCTTTTGTGAATACTGAGCAAAAGTATTTATCCAGTATCTCTGCCTTTTCACTGTCTCCCTCTGCCCACCTCCCCTCCCCTTTATTAATCCTCACTATCCCTCCCTTAACCTTTCTTTGCTCCCTAATGTACCTATAAAAGGTTTTATCCCCCTTCTTAACTGAGTTGACTATTTTTTCCTCGGTTTGGGCCTTTGCTATTCTGACTGCCTTCTCCACTTCCTTCTGCTTTAACTAATACAGTTCTTTATCTTGCTCCTTCTGTGATTCCTTATACTTTTTGAATGCCACCTTTTTCTCCCTAACCTTCCCTGCCATCTCTTTGGAGAACCATAGTGTATTTTTACTCCGTTTTGTTTTCTTTATTTGTTTCACACAAAGGCTTGTTGCCTTCATGATGACAGTTTTGATTTTTCTCCATTGTTCTACCCCTCCTTTCTGGTCATTTGTTAGTGCATTCCTTAGGTATTCACCCATTTTGCCAAAGTCAGCGCTTCTAAAGTCCAATATCCTTGTTTTTGTATGGCTTGTCTCCATGGTTGTGCTTATTGTGAACCACACTGTGTGGTGGTCGCTTGTTCCCAGATGGCTACCCACTTCTAAATCTGTGATCCTCTCCCCATTTATGAGTACTAGGTCTAATATTGCTCCCTCCCAAGTGGGTTCCAACATTAGCTGTCTGGAATTCATCCTGCTTGGTTGGGGTGTTTCCAATTTTCAACCCTGTCCCATGGGACGTCACTGCCACTGGTGTCCAAGCGCATACATGTGACCATGCAGAGCTCAGCACCAGCTGACATGTTCCTTGCCACATAGCCCCTCAGCTGCTCCTGACTGTACAGCCAGTTGTGGTCACCAGGTGGCAGTATAGCAATGGAGCAAGCTGCCCCTTCCAGAGGAGGAGAGGAGCCTCTGGGACACTCAGTCCTCCTCCCATCACCGGTCCCGACAAGCCAGGCTTGTTCCCGAATCTAGGTCACCAGCATCGCAATCAGTAGCACTACCACTGTGTTGACAGGCCAGCGCAGAACAAGCAATTATTGATTCCGGTCCTCCTCACAGTTCACACCCCTAGGTGGCTGCCTAGTTAGCCTATCTTTAAACAGAAGCTGACACCTGTGTGAAAACTTTTAAAATATTTAGACAAAACTCAGTTTCTATTTAATATATTTTCTGTATGTGTATGTCATTTGTTCTTTCTTACCATAACCCTCAGCACTGTAGCCCTTTCACTCCTGGTACCCTGGGAAAGAAGGCGGGCATGGCACAGGAAACCGTCTTTGTCAAAGGATCTTTCTGGCTCACCGGGAGTTCCTTTACATCCCCTCACACATACTGTCACCTGGCTTAACCCGGGCTGGGATTCTGTGTGACATCCCATGACCTACTGTGTGTAAAGGATAACAAACACCACATGTCTTTGAGCACATCCGTTCTTTACCGAACAACAAACTGTATAGGTCCATATGCGAAATTCAGAGATCATAATTCATTTAAGCAATTATGCATGACAGGGTGTGCCTCATGCTGGGGTAACATCACGCCTCAGGTGGTTGGGCATGAGGCCACAGGCCCAGTGCATACAATATCTGAGATGTGAAGATATCCCCATGACACATGCTCTAGAGTGCATTATTGCAATCATAAAAAGACTTGCTTGTAAAAAGGTGAAAAAATACATTTTTAAATACATTTTTAATTGCTTTTTAAATAGGTGTGATGTTGTGTTGGGATAACATCACTGTTGAAGGTCAGCATTAACCAATCAGAGCCCAGACATTTACTTGCCATTTTGTGATTGGCTATGATTTTACAGGCAATCACACCTCTTTCAAGAGTCCTTACAGGTCCCACTTCTTTTTAGAACTACATTATAGTTCTGCCCCTCTTTTTGAGCAATGATGAGGTGCCAGCCCCTGTTTCAAGTTTTAGAGCTCAGGTAGACTCCATTCCCAGGGGTCCCAGGCACCTCCCCATATTCCCACTACATACTATTGGTGAGCTACCCTGAAATGTGCACAGATCCATATTCACCAGGAGCTGTCCCAGGCTTTAGACACTGCTCCTCTAGTTTGAGTGTCGCTACCTCTGGAAGCCTCTCTCAAGTTGGCTGTCCCAGTTGCCCCTCGGGGCACTGTTACTACTCTTGCTGCCTTTTCCCTCAGTGCCAACTGGCTTCTGAGCCAAGAACACATTTTGGGTCAGATTCACAAGCTGCGCTTACTTGGACATTCTGGGGTTGGGGAGGCAACTTCAGTATCCTGAAAATTTGGTCCCGAAAGGGCCGAAAGTTTTACATAAACTGCAGACTAATATGCTATGAGTTTAAGAAAAAAAAACATGAAAACAGCTAATTTTCAATGCAAGTGCAATTAGCATATTTTGGGACTTCATTTTGTTTCAGTTTTTTTTTCATTAGTTGATGGAGGCTGGCTCAGGTATGGAGAGAGCGTTGTGCTGGTTGTCCTACACTGGAATTTCTTCAAAAAAAGTGGATTCCAGGGAGGGAAAGCGTGTGGCATTGTTGCTAGTGGGTGGGGGCTATAGTACTGATGATTGCTTGACAACAGGACTGGGCACCCGGTATTGGGAACACAGAAAGGGGGAATCTGTACCAAGTCACCTGAGTTGAGGACTCGATAGCTACACAGTTAAGATACATGGGTGGGAGGGATTCCATCATTTTTGTGACTGCTATGACTCAAAAAAATGGCAGATACCCTTTATCAAAATAACATAAGTTGCTCATGAAAGTGGCATAGGCATCTTATGTCATTTTTGAAAAAATCCAGTTATGAAAAGAATGTTAAAGAAACAAACTGCACAGGCATGAAAAACGGGAAGAAGAGGAAGAAAGTGGCATCAGCTCAGCTGATATCAGTGTGTTCTACTTCACTGTAGTCTTCAGCTCAGGTGATGTCACTGGGTTTTGCAACTACTAAGTGATTAAAAAAATATGAATATCGATTGGGAGAAAGGCTGCATTGATATGGGGCCCTAAATAAGGAGAAAATAGGATTATTTCTGAACAAACACAAAACAATACATTGGTGTGATTAAACAGACTTTACTCATGCTCAGATTTACAATTATATTAAAGCATGTAAACAAGGGCCGGCCCAGTGGTGTGGAGGACCAAGATGCTGGCACCTTTCCTCCTGCCACACTGGTGACCCAGATTCAGGAACAGACAGGGGTCGTTTGAGGTCAGTCAGGGGAGGGAGGATTGAGCATCCCAATGGATGGCTCTCCTCCCTTGGGGAATGGGATAGTGTGTCCCTCTGCTTCTCTGCTGTCTGGAGGTATCCAGGTGGTAGCATAGCCTGGGCACACAGCACACAACCAATCATGGGCATTTGAGGATGTCTCCATGGAGATGGAGCTTGCCGTTACGTCACAGCACGTTGTGCGGTCTGTCTGAAACATGTCAGGTGGGCAGTGTGTGGCTTTTAAAACAATAAATGATGTGAATCTATTTTTTTTCATGAAGGTGTCCTTTGTCACATTGAGGTGGTGAGTGCTGGAAACTTTCTTGGTATAAGAACTGATCAGCTCAGCCTTTCAGCATGGTGGACAGATTATTAAACCTATCTGTCCGCAGTCCTGTAGAGCATTTTCCACAGAAGAGTGTGATGACTTTAATTGGTTCTTTCTGGACAAGGTATCATCTATTCGGGCTGGGATACCCTCAAACAGCCTGTCAGTCAGCCGACAGTGTCTAGCTTTTGAACAGGGGCACTCCATCTTTATGGGAAGAGTTTGAGCTGGTGCTGTCCTCCAGGTAGTTTCTAGACCGTGCCTCACCTACTGTACATTGGACTCTGGGCTGACCCAACTTCTCTTAGAGTGTTAGTGTATGCTCTGTCCAAGTTTTGTGGAGATTGTTGTGTGTTCTCTTAGGGAGGAGATTTTTTCCCTCCTCTTTGAAAAGGGTGGTGGTGAGGCCCCATCTTAACAAACCACCTCTAGACCTCGACATTCTCTCAAATTACAGGCCAGTCTCAAACCTCCCTTTCTGGGGAAGTTGATCAAGAAGGTAGTGGCGGTGCAGTTGAAACAACACCTGGAGAAATATGATGTCTATGAGCCTTTCCAATCCAGTTTCCGGTCTCATCATACTACGGAAACAGCTCTGGGCAGGGTACACCATGATCTCCTCCTTGCAAGAGATAGCAGAAGTTGTTCCATCTTAGTTCTGATTGATCTTTCTTCAGCCTTTGACACAGTGGACCATGGGGAGCTGTTGTTCCATCTGGGGCACTAGGTAGGAATTGCAAAGATGGCGTTACAGTGCTTTGGGTCCTACTTATCCAGCAGGGTAGAGCAGGTGGGATTTGGCTCTTTCATCTTGTGCAGCACTGCTCTCTGTTGTGGTGTGCCTCAGTGGTTGATCTTGGCTCCCATGTTGTTCACTGTGTACACATTGGTGTCTAGGAAACTCATTAGAGGCAATGACTTGGGTTTTCATTGTTATGCTAATGAAACTCAATGCATGTGTCTTGTGCACCTATTGATAGGGCAGTTGTCTCGGAACTGAGTGAGTGCCTTAGAGAAATTTAAGATTGGATGGCGGTCAGCTGGCTTAGACTGAATTCTTTGAAGACAGAGGTGCTACTGGTGGAGCTGGGCCAGTTTTGCTCATCGGTGTTGCACTGTAGCACCAGTTTACCATTTTTGGACGGTGTTGCTCTCAAAGCAAGGGGGGAGGAATCTGGGGGCCATTGTGGACTTTAAACTGGCATGGGAATATCAGGTGTTGGTGGCTGTCCACAGTGGCTTCTACCATCTTTGAAACATCTTCCAGATCAAGCCCTTTTTTGAGTTGACTGACCTAGTAACACTGGTGCACGCCCTGGTTTCACCAAGGCTGGATTACTGTAATGCTCTGTACCCAGGGTTATCCACAAAGGTACTACTTCGCATGCAGGCAGTTCAGAATGTGGCAGCCTATCTGGTTGCTGGTACCTCTTGGTTCAAGCATATCATGCCAGTTCTCTGTGCTCTGCATTGGCCATTAGTGCAGTGGCACATCAGCTTCAAGATGTGCTTGTTAACATACAAGGCCCTATACGGTTTAGGTCTGGGCTACCTGAAAGACCACCTAACCTCATATGCTCATGGCCCTCCCCTTTGGTCAATGGATGCAGGCCTCTTATCTGTCCCAAGATCTTGTCTAAAGTCCTCAGGGGATAGGGTGTTCAGAGTGGCTGCTCTGATTCTCTGGAACACCCTTCTCCCAGAGGTAAGAAGTGCTCCCTCCCTGACCATTTTTGAATCTAGTTTGAAAACACTTGGTCGCCATGTGCTTTGGGGTATGATGCTGCTGTTTAATATTTTTGCTGTGCTTATTCATTACCTGATTATTATTTACTCTTTCAGCTGTATTCTGTTTTATTATATTGCTCTGTGCCGTATAAATGAAAGTACCTTGCCTGGCTCACACCCCAGTAATCAAGTGTGAACAGGGCAGCTGTGCACCCCTGAGCAAGTCACTCAATCTGAGGTATAAAACTGTAGACACAGCAGAACGGACACACACACAAAACACACACATGCACACACACACACACACACACATATACACACACACACACACACACACAAAACACACACACACACAGCTATGTAAATGAGGCATTGCATTTCAGTTGGGATATCCTGGGTTGATAGTTTGACATTTAAAAAAGTGATGATTTTCTTTCTACATCTCTCTGTATATCTTAGCATCACCTGGAGAACACATTTGTATATATATCTGTATGTCTGTATTATTGTATTATAGCATGGGAAAAGGTGTACTACACACACACACACAGACATTGTCTTCAGACAAACCCTGATGCAGTGTCCGCTACACGCTAATGCCTTTCCAGCTGTAGGTCAAAGACACCATATGCACTTAACTAACTTAGAGGGATGGAATCCTTAAACTTATTACTATATACTCAAGCAGCTTATGAGCCTCTAGTTAACGGCAGAAGGGCTTTAATGTTAAGAGAAGCCTTTCTTGACAGGTATAGGGGATCGTGTCAAAGACAGCTATCATGTGAGATCAGGCCCCGTGCCAGCACTGATGACATCAGAGGAGAGAGGGACTTCGAACGGACTAGTGAGCTGTAACGTAGGATTCTGCATAAAGCTTTTATCCCTCCTGTGTGCCCACAAGGCTGCACTGAGCTCGGCACTCAAACCGCTTGGGGTTATGTACACTGAATGAATGAGAAAGGCGCAGGGAGGGAGGGAGGGGGATTAGGGAGAGAGAGAGAGAGACACTGATTGAAATTCACCTCACAAGGTCACCGTAGTCCTGTTTAAAGAAACAGTGCCCCCTTTTTTTAAATTATATGCCTTACTGAGTTTTTTTTTGTCCAATAAGCCAAATGCCCTTCGTGCAAGTACAACAGAATACATTAAAGTACTAGCACGCTGCCTGATATGAATGTTAACTTTCAAAAGCATTCAGATGTTACTTTTATATCTCAGGCACTTTTTCTCTTTCCATTTGCTACTTAGAAGGTATTCTACCTGACAGTAGAAGGTGTGATGTGTGGAACAGTACTGTACCTGGAGGGTGACACAGGCAATTCTATTTCTCCTCGTATCTCATCAGAATTGTGACCTCATGGACTGATTAAGAAGAATTACTCACCTGCTACCTGACTGGTCACTAGTGATGTCATAGTTCCTGAAGTCACAATATTGATGCAGTGTGCAGAGTAAGAACATTAGATATGTCCGTTTCCAGGTAAAGCACTGTCCTACATGAAAGCCTCCCTTTCCCACTGTCTAGGGGTCCTGATGGTAAATATGGGGAGAGGGGCACAAATCAGAAACCTCCCAGGTATCCTAATCTTCACCTTAAATAGAAAAGGCCTTACCTTGCCTGCCAGGCTCGATCAGCATGGATCTAACAGATTTTTCTTATCGTCGGGGTGACCAACACAAACGGCTGTCCTTCTCAGGCCAGGTCCAGGTGGATGGAGGCTAACTCTCTTAGGAGGGGCAACATGGTTAGTTTGTATTTATTTATTTTATTTATTTCAATTCTAGGATTATGAGTTACCTTTGAGCCCAGGGCTCTTTTACAAAGGTTCCACGTCAAAACATTAATATCACATAAAATAAAACATCTGTTTCACATAATAGGTTCCAAGGACACATGTTGCATGGAACAGACAGAGTGTGGGTAGGAAAAAAAGAGGGGGTGGTAGGATGATGTGGGGGCAGTAACAGGAGGTCAAGGAGGAGGAGAGAGGAGAGGAGAGGGTAGGGTAGGGATATGGACAGGGGGGAGGGGAAAGGTGGGTGAGAGGCAGCCAGACTGGTGGCATTGTCAGATTCAGAAGTGCGGGAGGGGCAGAGGCCTACTAGGGCAAGTGCGATGGGCAAAAGGAGCTAGGTATGGAAGAGCAGCAGAGGAGCAGTGTTACATAGTTATCCATGGCAGTCGCAGGTGCTGGAAGCGGCAAGGGTGTTACAGAGCCTGGATTTGAAAGCCCCTAGCCCAGTGGTAGTGATGGTATCATAGGCAAGACCGTTAAACCAAGTGAGGGCCCTGTAGGCGAAGGATTGCTGGCCATGGGCTATGTGGCAGCGGGGGATGCAAAACAGTTGTGGCTTTAATCCCCTGGTGATTCTGGAGCTGGTTTTTGATTGAAGAAGTGAACAGACTCTGGGAGGGGCAATTCCCAACTGGATTTTCTTTGCAACCACACTGGTTTGGTACTGGATTCTATTTTCAAGTTGAAGCCAGTTTGCTTGTGAGTAGAGGTCATAGGTGTGTGTGAGATGCATGGCCCCAGTGATGAGTCGACAGGCCTTGTTAAGGGTGATGGTTATCCTTCTGAGTGTCAAGGTAGTGGTAGTGCCATAGATGACAAGACCATAGTCAATCTGGGAGATGATGGAGCTTTGAACAGCAGCAGTGAGTATATAACAAATTATCCCAGCACACTCAGAGTGAAAACGAATAAAAAGAAATTTAATTTCTTTCCTTTAAGAATTCATAAATAAATAAAGTGACAGCTCCATGGAGCAGAGGGTCAAACAGTCTAGAGGGCACTCTGGAGAGATATATACAACACTGGGCTGAGAGGTAACTACAGGTCGATACAAAGGCCAGGCTCAGGCTCCACGCAGATATTTTGAGCCAGAAACAAGCTCAGAACTTACTGAAGACACAAACAAACCTACAGACTGGGAGAGTGCCTTATTCCCCACCCCGGCATAACCCAAACCGGGAACACTGCCTATTGAACACTACAGCCACCCTGAAACCTTGCCAGAGAACACTCATTTCCGAAACTTCCTCAGACCAGGATTTGTTGCCAAGGAAATACAGAATTTAGCGACATGGATCCCTCCTTACAGTTACTTATACTTCTGCACTTTTATCAGCCTAAATCAGAACCTGCCCCAGACACGGGCACGGCAGGCCCAATAACATGAGATCCCATGCAGGCCACCAGACTTAACCCAGCAATGTGCCACACCGGGAAAGGCCTCCTCAGAACTGCCACCACCGAGGGACCCTGTAACAGACTTGCCACTGTTGCAACAGCACCACTGCTATAACTTTCCAGTGGGTTCTGAGGGGGTCGTGGGGTCAAAAACAGTGGTGGAATTCAAGAATGCATGGGGCAGACATCAGGCACTTCTAGAGGAGGGGTAGGCTGTTCGTTAACTAGGATCTGCAGCTTATCCAATAGGCAGGGAAGTGAGCAGACTAGGTGGGCCAAGCGATCCTTATCTGCCATCAAAGTCTGTGTTTCTATGGGTACCAGGATTCCCAAATATGCCCAGGTGAATGAGGGGCTTACCTCCATTCTACTGTCCACCACACCTATCACTTCTTCAGGACCCTGCTTCCCACGGTCGCAATGCTCCTACCAACTTCCACCCAACGCCCTGTATGCATAGCCATCACCCCCACCATGTTGCCTGAAATCTCCCAGGCCAGGGGTTTGAAACCCCAGCCCACTGGCCCTAATTTCAGCCCACCGACTCTCTCCGTGTTCCCTCCCAGCTGACCCATTTTGAACAGGCAGGGGCAAAAAGCAACAGCCCCAGGGGGTGGACCCAGGTTGCCCAGAAAGGAAACTGGTAATAGAGGGAGAGGGAGAGGGGAATATAGTAAGCCCACTCCAAGAGGGATGGCTTACATACACATCATCACATCTAATACTCTCAGGTAGAAAACATTCTTAATTGGCAAAAGGAAACAGCAAAAACCATTTCAGAAATGAACAGTAACAACTGACTACATTTGAACCTTAGTAATGTAACCTGGTTGTTACAGCACCAGCCTGCCTTGCAGCTGACACCTGCCCCCCTCTTCCAGCTAGGGGTTGCTTTCTCTGCTTGGCTCTTGGGGGGGAGTACACGAAATATTTTTATTTAATCCGGGAATGGGAGTGGACCATGACACTTGGGACCTGCACAATCATGGTACGGCACCAGTAAGCACAGTAATCACACTGGAATGTCCTCTCCTTTAACTAGGGTCAAGTAGTAGGTTTATTCTGTGCACAAGGTGCAAAAGCAGCAATGTTTTGCCCGCTGGGAGGCTGCAGGTGCAGACGGTACAAAGATAACACAGTCCATGGCACTGTACACAAAGTCCCAGAAGGTCCCTGCATTAGGGATCAAGTGAAAGTCTCTTTGTCCATCCCTCTTTTGGGATCAGAGGCAGAACGGAGCATGTCCTCAAAGGATTTGAACACTTTGGGTTCACAAAGCACATTTTTTTTTTTAACACAGGCAGAAACACTTTTGGGGATAACTGGTGCCCTTATTGAGACACTTTTGTAAAACCAGAAAAACTCTTTGTGGACTGGTGGTGTCCTTAATTGTAAACACTTCACTTTCTTGTCAGAAACTGCACACTTTGGGACAGATTATGTCCGTACTGAAATACACATTCTGTGACGTGCAACTTTCTGTAGTACATGAGCCCTTCCCCATCTTCTGCTCAGAGAGACTGGTGTCCCATTTTACAGTGAGGGTGATCCGCTCTATCCACTACAGAAACTATGCCAAGAAGGCATGACTCAGACTGTTAGCTTTCAAACACCCTGTCAGACAAACTGGAGTTTAGTCCCTCTCAGTTCTTACAGGCATTCCCATTGGGGCCACCTTGGAGGAGCCAACTCTCGGCTGCTACACAAAGAAAAAGTCTCTCACACTTCAGGGATGTTTCTCACATTCTACTTATGACTCCTATGACCAGATGTGTTAAAAGCCCTTCATTACACAATGAGGTATGCCACTGGAGATGGCTAATGCCATGACTCGACACTCAGCTTCTCTGGGACCAAACTAGGGACTAAAAATCAGGACAGTTGAGGGCTGGAAAACTCTTCTGCAGCTCCCTCTCTAACTGATGACTTTACAGCTCAGCTCTCTGTGAGCAACTGCCTCCCACTGCAATATTCTATTGTGGCTTTTGCTGCTGTGGAGTGCCCCCCCCTGTTTGGCACCTCTGCCCAGCTACTGACAGTGGTGTCAACAAAGACCTGAAAGGTTAACCATTTGCTGTCCAGAGTGAATAAACAAATAGAAACCCATTACACTACACAGGATTCTAGTACATTGCTAAAAGCTTTGAAGAATCTTCCATAGAAAACATAAAAACACTTGTAACCCCTAGGTGGCGCTATCCCAAGGACTACTACCCCTGCCTGCTTGGCTAGTAGCAGGTTAAGAGGCCTGAGTTCTGAAACGGGTGCCTCCTTCCGGAGGTCACGGTAGGTAGTGGTCAAGCTAACCTGGGCACAGCCCTCCGGGACACTGTAACCCCCTTCTTTCCCCTCTAGTGACTTGAACACTGTATAATAATCACTTTCACAATACCCCTGCTACACCACACAAGTACCCCACACTGTTTGTACTTACTACCAGAGCTGGTTCCTCTGGCTCGACCCTGGGGACTCCCTGTAAAATAACGTTAAGCACAGCAAATAGCAACAGTACAGTACTTTGAGCACAAACTGGAACCACAGTCAGATTACATGCAGAAAAAGTTAGATCGGATTTATTCAAGGGATTTGAACAAGGGAGGACCAAATCAGGTTAATTAGCTTAAAGGTTATATCAATCAAGCAGTCATGCATGCGCTTTGAGTCCCCCCCCCCACACAGTCCACCTCTGGGTACCCAGGTAGAGAAGAGATGGGCTAGCCAGGACAGTTGCCTGGGGCTGCAGCTGCTTGGGGCCCTGTGATGGAAAACACAACGTACACGGTACACAATATTTGTAATCCGGAGCCAGAGGGCTCAGTTCGTAAAGGAAACGAAACAACAAGACAATCAGATGACACACTCTGATTAAGCTGTTGTTGTAGGGAGCTACCCTGGTATTTACTCACGATACCCAAGACTGGACACAGGCTGGACGAAAATCGAGACTGCAGGTGGTTGATCTGGAATGCCAGGAGAAGCAGGGCCCACACAAGTCACAGAGACGTCATTCCTGTTCAAGCATGGAACAGGGGGCTGATCCCCAGGCAGGTCTCTCGTCAATGGCTTCTCTGTGCAGTGGGTAGTCTGGCTGAGCCAGTCTGGCAAACTCCAGACCACATGGTGTCAAGTTCAGAAGCAGTCCATTTTGGGCTGGATACAGCTTCCAGCAAGCAGAACACAATTCACACAGTGGAGAACTAACTCATAACCCACTAGCAGCTCATAGCACATTTACATGTACCGGAATTCTACTGTACCAGGCAAAGCTCTCCCCGAGCACAATCGCAAAGTCTCTGCACACACTGGGAGTTTAGAGGCAGCTGGAACTCCTGACTGGCCGATCGCATTCAGCAAAAATATTCGGTCTTCTTCAGGTTGAGCCTTGCCCACCTCAGTAGCTTACTTTAGTCACACAAACTTGGATTTAGTCCAAAATAATTCTCTTCTCTCCCTCTCAGGAGCAGCAGGCAGACATGGAGGCCAAACTCTCAGCCTTTTCATAGTTCTCCCATGCGAATCCACTCAGGATTACTCTCAGAATCACTTCAGCTCCTTCTTGCTCAGCTTCTAGCTTAGTTCTAACTGAAAACTGCAAGCAGCCCGGGACTTCCCCAAGATCCAAAAGATTTGGTTGGCTGATTTGGCTGTCAGTCAAAGCAAGAACTCCCCCTTCAGTTGCAAAAAAGGCGCAAAAACTCAAACCACAGTTCCTATAGATTTTGAATTCAGACAGCTCCTGTAGTCCGGCTACATTTTAGGTCCCACCAGAACTGATTGGTCCAATTTGCAGTCCAGGACCAAGACAGTGGAGACAAACAAAACAGTCCTTGCTACAAAGAAAACAGGTTAGACAAACTACATTATCATTATCATTCTAAATGGTTTTCAGCAAATAGTTACATCTTTCAACGGAGCTCTGTCTCAGATTACTTAAGCTGCAATTAGGCAGCTCTTAAAGAGACAGTACACAGAGGCTATACAAGCTCTGGTAATCACATTGAAACTGCTAAAATGCAGGACACCAGCCTGGCAGTGAGCATTTAGGCAAGCGCAATGAAGACTTTTTTGGGAACCATTTGTAGGGAGGGTTACATCTTTCCCTGCCTGGGAAAACTTGGCGTCCGCGTCAAGTCTGTACCATCATAACATTGAAAATGCAACATATACAAGATATTTATACCATTAGCATACTATACAAGAACTATCTGATTCATCAATTGGCATAACTTGTCACTTTACTATACATTTCAATGTACTCCACTATATAATTTCTATTCTGACAATACATTATGCATATTTCACACAGGTAAATTGAACATTACTATACAGAATCATGTAATAACTTCTTGTACTCTAAACAATGCAAGAGGGGGGGCCCTTCCCTATCAGCTAACTTGGGGCTGGATGGGGCAGGGGCACCATGATGAGAGGGCAGAACAAGTAACCTGAAATGGGCTGTCAAGTTCAATTTGGGCAGTGAGCTCTGAGAGACTTAAACACCTTTGTGGACTACACTGAGAGGCAAATCCACTGGCCTCCCAGGGGAATCGTAACTGAAGCACACCACTGGCTTGACAGCTCGGCCAGTCTTTCTGGGGTTAACAGCCACAGTCTCTGTACTTTCTGCAATTGTCTTGGAGCTTTCATCACTTGTGAGGGGTGCCTCTGCATGAAGGGGAATGCCAAGCTGGGAGCACTGTCAGCCCCTTGCTCTGTAGTCTCTGTTTCTACAACACTTGGCTCATTTTGAAGACACTCTGGCACTAAGGGGGGGTTGTCAGCACTGTCATAGTGTTCCTCAGGTTCTGGCATGTCACCAGAAAGACTCATACCATCAGCCTCTCCTTCAGGCAAATCATACAGTTCCACTATACACAAAGAATCAGCATCCTCAGATGTGATACTTTGCACTTCACCTTCAGTGAGCACTGACTCTAAGGATGATTCCAGGGCATTAGGCAGTCCAGAAGGCCCAGCTACATCCCCATAATTCAACATAGGATTTCCACGAAACAACTGACTCAGTTCATATGAGGGGTAATAGGCATTATCACACTCACTGTCATCCGAGTTAGACTGGCAGTCACTATCATTCTGGGCCTGCTCCGGGGGAAGTCTTAAATCGGCAACCACAGGAGCAGACTGACTCTGTTTCTTTATTGCAGCAGCATGAGTCACTGGTTCAGGGGAATCAATCTCGGTGGGTTCAGCCTCAATTATAACTTGACAGATGGGTAGCAAGTGGTTACGGTGCATGGTCTTGACAGCTTTGGAGTTATTCTCTGGGTGCAGTTTGTACACTGGCAAATCATCCAACTTTCCAACTATGACATGGGGAAGATGGTGCCATCGATCAGCAATTTTGTGTTTACCATGCAATCCTAAATTTCGCAACAACACACGGTATCTAGGCCTAAGCTCTTGAGCCTTTACTTTTCTATCATGTCTGTCTTTATTGGATAGATTTCTTTTGACGGCCATTGTCTGGGCCAGTTGATAGGCATGGTTCAATTGAGCTTTCAGTTTTTGTACATATTGCAGGTAATCTTCAGCTCGGACCCCATTGGGAGAAACCCCAAAACAGACATCAACAGGCAGCCGGGCCTCTCTCCTGAACATGAGGCGGTAGGGAGAGAACCCGGTAGCATCATTCTTCGTGTAATTGTCTGCGTGTACCAAGGTGCTAATCTGCTGGCTCCATTTATGCTTATCTTTTGGGTGGAGAGTGCCTATCATGTCTAGCAGAGTACGGTTAAAGCGTTCTGGTTGAGGATCCCCCTGCGGGTAATAAGGGGTGGTTCTTGACTTTCGCATCCCCCATAGAGAGAGCATTTCTTTGATTAGCCGACTCTCAAAGTCCCGGCCCTGATCAGAGTGAATTCGCTGGGGGGCACCATAGTGGACGAAGAAATTTTCCACTAGCACCTTGGCCACGGTTGATGCTTTTTGATCTTTGGTGGGAAAAGCTTGTGCATACCGTGTGAAATGATCCGTAACCACTAACACATTGCCAATGTTTCGCTGATCAGGCTCTAAACTCAAGAAGTCTATGCAGACTAGTTCCACTGGAGTGATGGTAGTAATGTTGACAAGTGGGACAGCCCACTGAGGCAGGGCCTTTCTCTGCAGGCAGCGATTACAAGTCCTTACATGGTGCTCAACATCGGCCCCTGTCTTGGGCCAGTAGAATCAAGATCGTACTAGGTCAAGGGTCCAGTTGATACCAAGGTGGCCCATATGACTGTGGAGGGACCTCAGTACCAAATCTTTGAAGGCTGTTGGCAGGACCAATTGTTACTTGTCTATTTGGCCACCTCGATCTACAGTCTCTTTATACAACAATTGATTAAGCAGCTTCAACCTGGGGCCTTCTTTAAACAACAAAGTGGTTCACAGATCAGAGGAACGCAACTTGGGACACATCCTTTCCTGCATGAAGGGCATCAAGTGCTAGCTGAATCATAGGATCTCAGGATTGAGCCCATTGAAAGCTGTCATTGTCAAACTGAGGTAGTGCACTAATATCTAGAGCAGAAAAGTGGCAATAAGCAGCCGGTATGCAGGTGTCAGAGGGGCTCAAGCAATCTGCTAAGCAGTCCACTGTGTCCGTAGACATCTGTTCATCTCTATCAAACTTTTGGCACAATGCTCAGATGTCAGGTTCAAACAGCCTGACCCAGTCGCTCTTGGAAATGGGCCTCCAGGATAGGGCGTCAGCATCAATATGATTCAGGCCCGGTCTGTATTCGACAGCATAATCATATGTTGACAATGCAGAAAGCCACCGGTGCCCCGTGGCGTCTAACTTAGCTGAAGTCTGTACATAGGTCAACGGGTTATTGTCAGTCCTCACCAACATTTTCGCCCCATAGAGGTAATCATGAAACTGGTCGACAATGGCCCATTTTAAGGCAAGGAACTCCAACTTGTGCACAGGGTAGTTTCGTTCTGATGGTGTCAAGCTCCTACTGGCAATGCCACTGGTCTCAAACCATCCTCATGGTCTTGACACAGACCTAGACCTAGCTCCTAGACCCTGCAGACTGGAGTCAGTATACAGCACATAGGGTTTGGTGGGATCAGCATAAGCGAGGATGGGGGCATGGGTGAGCTGCTTCACAGTCAGGTGTCCAACGGGACCTGAAAAGTTCACCTGGGCAGAAATATGCTTTGTCTGGTTCTTTGACGGCCTCTGTTTCGTATTTTCAATTGGTAGGAGGATAACCCTGGGTAAGATTCAAGAGTGGCCGAATCACTTTAGAATAGTCCTATGTGAACTGGCAGTAGTAGCCACAGAATCCCAGGAAATGTTGTAGTTCTTTCAAATTGTGGGGCTGGGACCAAGTAGTCAAGGCTTCAACTTTACTAGGAGCAGACTCTATCCTCTCTGTAGACACTATGTGCCCCACATACTTCACAGAGGTTTGGAAAAACTGGCACTTGTCAATGGACAGCCTGAGGCTAAAATCTTCCAGTCGGTCTTATACCTTGAACAGTCGACTCTCATGTTCCTCTAGGGAGCTCCCAAACACAATGACATTGTCCAAGTACACCAGGCATTCCAGCAAATTCATGTCTCCCACAGCTCATTCCATCACTCGCTGGAAGGTGGCTGGGGCGCCCAATATCCCCTGTGGCATTCTCAGGAATTCATAGAACCCCAAAGGACAGATGAAGTCTGTCTTCTCACTGTCCTCTGGAGCCATCGGAATCTGGTAATATCCACTGCGAAGATCTAACACCGAGAACCATTTGCTCCCATTCAAACAATCCAGTGCATCTTGTATACGGGGCATGGTGTATTGATCAGGGATGGTTAGATAATGTACACACATTCGTATTGTTCCATTCTTCTTACACACAACCACAATGGGAGAAGCATATGGGCTCCTGAATTCTTGTATCACACCAGCCTCGAGCATTTCCTGCAAGTGTCTTCTCACATCGTCTGTGTCTGCAGGGGCTAGGCATCGAGACCTCTCTCGAAATGGCCGTTCATCGTGCAGGCGTATGTGATGCTCCACACCCTGGACACATCCCACTGTCCCATTCCTTCAAAGAAAACACTTGATCTCTCTGGGCAAGTTTCTGGCTAATTCTAGTCTTCCATTCAACTGGCAACGAGGAGTCACCAAAATCGAACAAGTCGGGAGTCACTCTATCTGTCTTGCCAGGGTGCTTGTTGCTGGGCAACACTGCAGTGTCTGTGCAGTGTACCGTAGCTAGGGTGCATCCTCTGTTCAACCGGATCTCCCAATCTGACACATTATGAATCTGGACCATCACTCTTCGTGCATAGTCATGAGCACAAGCTGACAAGATACTGGGCTTAACCAATAATCCTTCCGGCAATTTTCCATCGTCTGGCCGCGTCCAACATCAGTATTTTGTTCTTGACATCTTTGCGGAGGCAGACCTCCCCTTGAATGGTACACTGGGCTTTAGGGGCCAGTACAATTGAATCGGGATGCTTCTTCCACACGACCCCTACCGGTTCATCCTGGTCCATTCCCTTGGGGTTCTGTTGCAAATCATAGGCCCTCTTGATCAGAGCAGGAATTCTTAGGGCCCTCCCAGTCCGTCACCCTTGTTTCTCGCGACAGTTGTGCCAGTCTCCCAAACATATGGGCGTTGGTCCCAATTTAGCAGGGGAACCCCATCATACAGTCCAGTAGGGGGACACACTAAGGCCAGTGTCTCGACTTGCTCCTCTACACCAGTTACAGCTGTAGGAAATGACAACCAGAGTCGGACATATCCTAGGTAGGGATAAGACTTGTCGCTCAGCCCCCACACATGTAGGCCTTCCAGGGATTGTAAGGGTACAGCAGATAAGTGTTTGTCATATCAGTCCTTAAATACAATGGTCACTTGCAACCCACTGTCCAGCACAGCCCAAGTAGGAATACCATTCACAGCCACGGTAGTCTCCATTGAAGGGCCCACTATTTTGGACCATTCTTGAGGGACAGCAGCAGGGACCTGGACAGATGATTTAGCCACATAGGGATTTGAGTTACTGCTTCTTGAACCCTCACTGCGGTCATTTTGGCCACTCTCTGACCGCTGATTCGACCTCCGAAGCTCGCCTTGAAGTCTATATACAACTTTATCTAGATCTTTTGTGGACCTACATTCTCTCTTCATGTGCCCATTCTTCCCATAATTATGGCAAAATATGTTTTCTGGGATTTTGGGGTGGCCGAGGCATCACACTGGGAGCTAGGCAGTGGTACTACCAACCGGGAACCTTGGTGCTTTCTCTGTCTGCTGTGTGGTGAGCATTTGGAGAAATCACTTCAGTTCTCTTACTGTCATAGTCAAGACATCGAGTTTCGAGCTGCTGTCAGCAGGAGATGCCTGGGTGGACACCCCCACCCCCATAGCAGATGCAGTTGGATAAGGGTCGGTGCCCGTACTTGCAGGAGCGGCCTTCATAAAGAGACTGTTTTTTGTTTCCCTGAACTCCCTCAGCAGTTCATCCCATGGTGTCACACAATCATTGGTCCCCACTTCAGAAGGGCCTTCCGATGCTGTGATCACTTGAGCTGTGCTCACTCTAGAATTACAGTCCCCCTCTTCATCTTCAACCTCCTGGAGTTCTTTTATCAAGTCACAATAGTCCAGTGGGTTACCGCTTCTATCTGGGAGCCTTAGTTGAAGGAACTGCAATTTAGAATGCTTTGCATGTTGCAGTATGTGCCCCAACCTCACATGGTTTAAGTCACTGGCGGCTACCGCACCTTTTCAGTAAGCCTTCTGCAGTGCTCTTTCCAGACAAGTAACATATGCAGACACACTTTCCCCTGGCCATTGTTTTGTACCTTGAAATTTCCACATCAAGTTCTCCCCTGACTCAGTGCTCCCAAAATTGCCTTCAAGTGCAGATAGGTACTTCTGGGCAGATGCATCAGGGTTTGTGGACCTCAGAAATGTAATGGCCTCTAGGGCGGGACACCTCAAACTTTCTATGATCCTTTTCCATTTCTCAGCCTCCGCACACTTCCATTTCAGGTACCAAAGGGGCAACACAATCTATCCAGAGCTCCCAGTCATCCTTCCCTTGAGGGGTGGGGAGGGTGCCGGAGAAGATTATCAACCTTCGGTAAGAGTCGTGACTAATGGCAGGTACAGACATAGGAGCCAGCATTGTCACGGGCAGAGAAGGAGGGGCAGTGATGGGTGCTGGAGCGGGAGGGGGTGTTGGGGGAGGAACACCCCCAGGTGGCAGGAATAGTTTCTTTAAGTCCTCCACAGTTTTCCCTTCCTCCAGCAACAACTTAGCAAATTTCTCCTCAAAAGTCTCAGATAGTGGGGAAGGGGGCTCATTCTCCCCAGGGTCTTTACTGTCTTTAGTTACCACTCTCCAGGCAGTGAGGGCTCCTTTGGGGGTGACAGTACGTGGCACTTTGGAACTGTCTACTGGGTCCTTACACTGTACTAACACCATGAAACTTTGGGTGAGCAGATTAGCCTGTCCACCCGCCACCACAGGGTTTTGTAAACATTCAACCTTGGAAAGTACTCCCTCAACAGTGTCCTTATTGGTACCCAGGGGAATATCCAGGATAAGTATAGCATTTTGGGGGTCAATCTCCTGCCCAGTACACAACCCCACTAACTGGTGTACAGCCACTTCTGTTGGGGTAGCCATTTATTTTTAACAGCAATTCGCAAATTTGGCCACTAGAAGACACAAAATCCCAGCGGTGAGCCTCCAAAATGTAACCCTAGGTGGCGCTATCCCAAGGGCTACTATCCCTGCCTGCTTGGCTAGTAGCAGGTTAAGGGGCCTGAGTTCTGAAATGGGTGCCTCCACCCGGAGGTCAGGGTTGGTAGTGGTCAAGCTAACCTGGGCACAGCCCTCTGGGACACTGTAACCCCCTTCTTTCCCCTCTAGTGGCCTGAACACTATACAATAATCACTTTCACAATACCCCTGGTACACCACACAAGTACCCACACTGTTTGCACTTACCACCAGACCTGGTTCCTCTGGCTCGACCCTGGGGAACCCCCTGTAAAACAAGGTTAAGCACAGCAAATAGCAACAGTACAGTACTTTGAGTACAAACTGGAACCACAGTCAGATTACATGCAGAAAAAGTTAGATCTGATTTATTCAAGGGACTTGAACAAGAGAGGGGCAAAATCAGGTTAATTAGCTTAAAGGTTTTATCAATCAAGCAGTTATGCATGCGCTTTGAGTCCCCCCACACAGTCCACCTCTGGGTACCCAGGTAGAGAAGAGATGGGCTAGCCAGGACAGTTGCCCAGGGTTGAAGCTGGCTGGGGCCCTGTGATGGAAAACACAACATGAACAGTACACAATATTTGTAATCCAGAGCCAGAGGGCTCAGTTCGTAAAGGAAATGAAACAACAAGACAATCAGATGACACACTCAGATTAAGCTGTTGTTGTAGAGAGTTACCCTGGTATTTACTCACGATACCCAAGACTGGACACAGGCTGGACAAAAATCGAGACTGCAGGTGGTTGATCTGGAATGCCAGGAGAAGCAGGGCCCACACAAGTTGCAGAGGCATCATTCCTGTTCAAGCACGGAGCAGGGGGCTGATCCCCAGGCAGGTCTCTCGTCGATGGCTTCTCTGTGCAGTGGGTAGTCTGGCTGGGCCAGTCTGGCGAAGTCCAGACCGCATGGAGACAAGTTCGGAAGCAGTCCGTTTTGGGCTGGATACAGCTTCCAGCAAGCAGAACACAGTTCACACAGTGGGGAACTAACTAACAAACCACTAGCAGCTCATAGCACATTTACATGTACGGGGATTCTACTGTACCAGGCAAAACGCTCCCCGGGCACAATCGCAAAGTCTCTGCACACACCAGGAGCTTAGGGGTGGCTGGAACTCCTGACAGGCCGATCGCATTCAGCAAAAATATTCGGTCTTCTTCAGGTTGAGCCTGGCCCACTTCAGTAGCTTACTTTAGTCACACAAACTTGGATTTAGTCCAAAATAATTCTCTTCTCTCCCTCTCAGGAGTAGCAGGCAGACATGGAGGCCAAACTCTCAGCCTTTTCATAGTTCTCCCATGTGAATCCACTCAGGATTACTCTCAGAATCACTTCAGCTCCTTCTTGCTCAGCTTCCAGCTTAGTTCTAACTGAAAACTGCAAGCAGCCCGGGACTTCCCCAAGATCCAAAAGATTTGGTTGGTTGATTTGGCTGTCAGTCAAAGCAAGAGCTCCCCCTTCAGTTGCAAAAAAGGCACAAAAACTCAAACCACAGTTCCTATAGATTTTGAATTCAGACAGCTCCTGTAGTCCGGCTGCATTTTAGGTCCCACCAGAACTGATTGGTCCAATTTGCAGTCCAGGACCAAGATAGTGGAGACAAACAAAACAGTCCTTGCTACAAAGAAAGCAGGTTAGACAAACTACATTATCATCATTCTAAACGGTTTTCAGCAAATAGTTACATCTTTCAACAGAGCTCCATCTCAGATTACTTAAGCCGCAATTAGGCAGCTCTTAAAGAGACAGTACACAGAGGCTATACAAGCTCTGGTAATCACATTTAAACTGCTAAAACGCAGGACACCAGCCTGGCAGTGAGCATTTAGGCAAGCTCAAGGAAGACTTTTTGGGAACCCCCATTTGTAGGGGGGTTATACACTTTAGAAAACACGTCTAGTATGCACTCTAGTAAACTGTCTAGTAACCTGGGAGGAGACACTGATGTTACACTCATTGGCACCAAGAAATCTTGGGCCTCAGATGCAGCAGCTCCCCCCCCCAACCTCTGCACCTTATGAAAGAAGTTGGTCTACCCCCTTCTACCTATGACCAGCATTGGCAGGACCCCATAAGGGACATGGAAGCCATGGCTATAACAGAACTATCAACTGAAGCTGGATGTGAGCGGCTAACTATAGGATCCATCATAGGTAGCATAGCTGGTTAGCAGGCAGCATGTATGGCTACAAAACTTGGCATCTCATCAGCTTGGGCAGTGCCATCCTAGGTGCTCGCTAGAACAGTGCCAGTCCACAACTGACGGGTATTCACTCACCTCAACCACCAGGTGCCTGCTAACAAAACCTCTATCTAGGCATTTCTCACAGAAAAAAGAATTCCACCAGACACATGTCACCGATGCACTAAATATACCATACCAAAACCAGTGACACCCAGACCATACTGTGTAATGTAAAAGATTGCACTTTTTACAAATATGCACATGGCATGGTTATGCAGTTCCTAAAAGCTAAAAACAAAACAATTTCTTAAACCTTTAATACCCGAACAAACTATGTCATACCTGTGCATATAAAAACATTGTAAAACACTGTAAAACCAGGCCCTGTAGCATCCATGGAGGCTGTGGTCGTAGCCTCAGCTCCTCTTCATCCCAGCACCTGCAAGGCAGCATGCAAAAGCACCCAAAATACATATTACTTGACTCCCAACATTTTCGTAAAAAACTTTTTTTTTTTGATAAAAGTTTTATAACTTTTTCCTGTTTTTGTGTAAAACAGTGTATAAACAGTACAAACTGGGGAAGCCTACAAGTCCATCTAGGGAAAAGAAAGTCCTTGGGGCTGGGACTTCCTTGACAAAATGTCTCTGGGGAACAGGTTGTAAGAGTTCAAAAGTTCTTGGAAAGAGCACGCAACCTGCTAGAAGTGTCCAGGCCAAGTGTCCAACTGGACCAGGGTAGAATGGTGTCCTCAATACCCCTCGGATGTGTAACTGGTGTAACAGTCAAGAAACAACAAAAACTTGGCCCTATTAGATTTGAAGTGCAGGGAAACCACTGGATCTCATGACTTCTGTTATCTGGTGCCTCCTCCAGCCGGAACCGCTGGACACTCATGGACCAGATCTCCATCATGACGCTCATGGGTGACTCTGAACAATTGTCATAAGTCTCTGAGGAAGGACTTGGTTGGTCTGAAAGCTTAGACATTGTTTTCTTTTTGTAACATCTATGCTGGACCAATAAAAGGTATCAAACCATTTACTTCTGGATCTGTTCTTATAAGGACCAATACGGCAACTAACCTATTTCTGTATGTCATCATGACCTCAGGAACTGGAACTGGAGCCAGGTCAGGAACATCCCTCTTACATCAGGGGGATGATGCAGCAGCAAGTTATCCTCCCCTTCGGCTGATGCCCTGCAGAAAGTGTGGCTCGCTGACCATGGCTTGCAGTTTTTTCTCTTAGTGCATGCCAACATGGTAACTTTGTACATCAGGTTCCTTTTGGGGGAACCTTATTGGAATGCCCAGGATTCTGTTCAGGAGTACCAGTCAGGGTGGTGGTGGTAGACAATAGTCCCATCAGGACACCTCATTGCAAGAGTGTGGTTAGATTGTTCTCCCTCTGCGTAGGTGCAGATCACTGCATCCATCCTTCTCCTACTTGCCAGGCCTCCACTCTTTCTTTGCAAATTCTTTTGGCTTTGGCTAAGGCTGCCTTGGTGCCGGGTCGCCCCAAGAGATGCAATCCTCCCACATGTGCTCCATGAGCCACTGCTCTCTCTGGTTTTTGATTTCACCCCAGAGCCTCTTTTCCAGGTAGGGGTACTTTACCTGAACTCAGCCTCAGCTCTTTTTCTTTTGTCTTCCATATTCTGTTTATCACCTTCTGCCCTGGCTACCCACTTCCGACCAACCTCTCCAGCCCCGTCACCCAGCTTCCCTGGGACTTACCTTCCCGCCGTTGTCCTCTGCCCCAGGACTGTTGGGGTGCCCAGTCAAGTCACAGGTGTGGGGCCTGTGAGGGGTCGGTCATCATCCTACAGCTGGAGGGGGAGGGTTTCCACCAGATTTTTTTTCCCCTGGGCCCACATACGTACAACGGGTGCAATGTGCGAGCTTTGTCTCCATGGAGACGTGCCCATTGTCCTATACGTGGGTTCCCTGCCCACTCCTGTGGTGTCGCATGCACTGCCACCCAGCCACTAGTGGGTGGTAGTCCAACAGTGAGCCATGCAACCCCTCCCCCTGTGGGAGCAAGGAGTCCTATGGATGCTCAGTCCTCTGACTCTCCCGGGTGGCCCCATGCCCCATACTTTCCTGCTGCACGTGAGGCTGAATAAAGGCATGACTACTTATGATGCCCATGTAGCTTCTACGGCTGGACACTAAGGTGGGCAGATTATAATATCTGTAACAGTGTAGCCTGAACAGAATAATACCAGCAGGTGAGTTGATGCAACTATGGATGGAGTCCAAGCTCTTAAAGGAATATTATTTATTAGATATATCCATTGCTATTAGTAGTAGCAGTATAAATAATTATACTAACTTTATTTTACCCAGGTAAAATAATTCATTAAGATTAAACATTTCTTTCACAAGGGTGACCTGGCCACAAAGTGACCTTATAACCTAACACAGAGATAACACAAACACTGAGACATACATACGGTAACATCTGGATCAAGTATACCTACAGTAACAGCTGGATCATCTGGATCAAGTATACATATAGTAACATCTCGATCAAGTGTATATATAGAATGAATAGTAGGTGAGTGTGGTATACCAGAATGTGTACCCATCGAAGGGGCTAATTAGGGCAACAAGGCCACAAGCCTGAAGGGTAAGATGGAAACCACTGGTTTAAGCACTTAGAACTTAAAACAGGCACTTTATGATCACTTGTGAGTGAGCAGGACTTCTGTATCTCCATTATGGCTCTGCCACCCATGAGATATGGTCCGGTCCTCACACACTTGAAAATAAATCGTATATTTTGAGTCAGCCCATTGCCTATACAGTAACGTCTGGATCATTTATCATCAGACCGTAATAATCAATGCAGTCAACAGGAATCAAACACAAAATTGTATTTCGGTGATATGAGATGTATATTTCTTTTTAAACTGTACAAGCAAGATAAACAGCTACAGCCTTGGTTTGCTTCACAGATCATTCAGGGACCAGGGAACCCACCAGCTGGTGTATCAAAGAAAATCTCAGCTTTGGGAGTGTCCAGAGGCTTTTTTCACTATAAAATGCTGCATCTGTACACTTCATTTGGAGCAGGTCTGTGTATTGGAGGGCCCGGAGGGGTGTAAAACAGCCTTCCTTCCACACTTTTAACTCGGAATACAATGGTACATTTCATGCAGCAGCACAGAAACATAGACTTTGATGACAGATAAGGACCGCTTGCGCTTGGCCCACCTAGTCTGCCCATGTTCTCTGCCTACTGTCACACCATAGATCCTACTGGATCTCTGGCTTTACCCCACCCCTTCTAAGGCTCTTATACTTGTCCCATCACAGTTTCTGCTCCCACCACCTCCTCAGGGAGGCTGTTCCAGGCATCCACCACCCTTTCTGTGTAGAAGTGTTTTCTTACATTTCCCCTGATTCTATCTACTCCCTCCTGCTTCATTGCATGACCCCTTGTTCTTGTGCATCCTTTTCATTGAAAAAGACTTCCCTCTTGAACCATATTTATATCCTTGAGATATTTGAAAGTCTCAATCATATCCCCCCCACTTCCCACATTCTGTAGATATTGAGGATCTTCAGTCTCTCCTCATAGGGCTTTTGATGCCGATCCCGCACCATTTTAGTTGCCTTCCCTGGACTGCCTCAACTCTGTCTACGTCCTTTCCAAGATTAGGACTCCAGAACTGGACACAGTATTCTAGGTGGGGTCTCACCAGAGATTAATACAGAGGTACAACCACCTCCCTCTTCCTGCTGGTGATACCCCTCCCTGTGCACCCTAGCATCCCACTGGCTCTCCCCACTGCCTTGTCACACTGTATGGCCACCTTTAGGTCATCAGATATGATAACACCCAGGAGTCTTTCCTGTTTGGTGGTTGCTAGCACCACTTCCCCCACTTTGCACTCTGATCTTGGGTTTCTACGCCCCAAGTGCATAATTTCACATGCAATCCCCCCCCCCAATCGGTAGCTCCACTGGGGCTTCAGCAGTGTCCCAATGCCTCCCAAAGCTCATGCTGCCAGCTCTCACTCTTTGCTCCCCCAGCCCACTCCTGAACTGCAACCAGGGCCGGGGAGCAGATAACTTTGTTGCAGCGCCTCCTAGCGCCTGATCCCATGTGGCCAGCGAGCCACTTGCATCCTCGCTCTGCTGGCCCGATTCTGGACTGCTGCCAGGGCTGGGCAGTGCACTGGACTGTTCTTGGTGCCTCAATGCGCCTGAAGAGGAGCGTCCAGTAAGCTGCTAGTGAGTTTTGCTCTCACCCCTTTGAACTGCTGCACAGCAGGATGGGGAGTGAGAGAGAGACCGCAAATGTTTTTGGTGCCTCAAGCACCCGACAGAGAACTGCAGCAGAAATGCCACTTAACCACTTCTCTCCCAAACCCCATTGGATACCAGTGGGGGCTGGGGGGAAACAAAATAAAACAAAAATAAAACTTTAAAGAGGCTCCCCGACCCTGCTGTTGCCTCCAGTTGGTTGGGGAGTTAAGGGACAACATGGCGCCAAAGGGACTACAAGTCCCATAATTCCTAACGGTCAAAAGTGCCATTTTTCAGAGACTGCTCCTGCTGGTGAGCCCACAAGAAAAAACTACTCACCTTAGTAATGTTGTTTCTTCTAATGGAGTCTTGCTGTATTCTGACAAATTGCAGTGAGGTCCAACCTTCGAACTGCCCCAGAGATGAAAGAGTTAACTTTCCATGCCAGGCATGGAACGCTGAGCTCAAGCTCGGTTGAGACTCTGTCTGTTGCTGTTTGAACTCAAACCCTCAGATCTTTATGAGCTAAACTCACTGAGTGTCCTGTGTGGAAGCTGTAAACCTACACTAGCCAACTGGCTACTAAATATAATAAACAGATTTTTTGATCCCAAAACAAAGACTCAAGTCAGGAAACCCAAAAAATGAAATAAACACAACATCCAATCACCCAAAGAAAAAGGGGGTGATAATAGAAAGGTGGGGCACCTCCTGAGTGCCAACACTGCTACTGCCCACCCACATCCCAAAAACAAAGGTTCTGAGAGGGGAAGACAGGGGGGGAGGTCAGAATACAGCAAGACTCCATTAGAAGAAACATTACTAAGGAGAGTAATTTTTTCTTCAAACAACATGAAGTCTTGCTGTATTCTGACAAATTGCAGACTACCAAGCAGTACCACCATGGAGGAGGGACAGAACCTACCTAGGAAATAGGCTCTGAAGCACTGCTGTGCCAAACCGAGCATCACTCCTAGCCTGGATATCCAGAGAGTAATGCTTGGTAAAAGTGTGAACTGTTTTCCAGGTTGCTGCTTGACATATCTCTAAGATAGGAATATCCCTGGCAGCAGCCAGGAAGCAGCAACCTCTGTAGAGTGAGCCCTCAGGCCTGAGGTGGAGTCCTACCTAGTTTTCATAGCAAAATTGAATGCAAGAGACAATCCACCTGGCAATGTACCTTTTAGTAGCAGGTTTCCTTTCCAACCTCACCATAAGTGAGGAACAGTTGGAGGAGTCAAACCTATGTGACCCTTGGTGCGCTCTATGTAGTAGCTAAGGGCTCTTTTCACATCCAAACTGTGCAGCCTCCTCTCACCAGAGGAGGAATGGCCAGTGAAGAACACAGGAAGAGACATAGACTGGTTAAGGTGGAAGTCTGAAACCACCTTAGGTAAAAACTTCCTGTTAGTCCTGACGACCACCTTATCTCTATGGAAAGAGATAAAATCAGGCTCCACTGACAGGGCTTGTAACTCGCTTATGCACCTGGCAGAAGTGATGGCCACCAGGAAAACAGTTTTCCAAGTCAAGTACTTAAGCTCTGCTGAGGACAAGGGCTCAAAGGGGGGTTGCATAAGCTGAGCAATGCAAACATTAAGGTCCCAAGCAGGGGCAGGGTCCCTGAATGGCGGATTGGTATGAAGCAATGCCTTATAAAACTTAGAGAATACAAGATGAGCTGAAAGGGAAGAAAGCTTATCTGCTGAAAGAAAAGCAGAGACAGCTGCCAGATGCACTCTTAGTGTAGCTGGTCTGAGCCCCAAGCTATTCAGATGAACCATATAGTAAAGGACTGTGGGCAGGCCAGCAGACTCTGGAGAAATATGCTTCCCAGAGCACCATATGGAGAATCTTTTCCATTTGGAATTATAAGTGGTTGTGGTGAAAGGCTTCCGAGAAGCCTTTAGGATATCCATAACACCTTGAGAGAGGTGTAAATCAGCAAACTCTAACTCTTCAAGAGCCAGGCCTTGAGATTGAGAGATTTGAGATTCGGATACCAAACCTTCCCCTGAGCACAAGTTAACAGGTTGTAATTCCTGGAAAGAAACAGGGGAAGGTGGACTGCTAAGGACAACAGGAGAGGGTACCAGGGCTGTCTGGCCCAGTCTGGAGCAATCAAAATCACCTTGCAGGGTTGAGACCTGATTTTGACTAGCACCTTGAACAGGAGAGGGAAGGGGGAAAGCATACAGGAACTTCCCTTCCCAATTGAGAACTAGGGCATCCAGGGGGACTGAGCCCAACACTGTGGGCCTGCAGCAAAAGAGGGGAAGTTGGTGATTGTCTGGGGCTGCAAAAAGATCTATCTGTGGGTGCCCCATCTGGAGAAGATCACCTTCAAAACAGGGGATCCAGTGACCATTCGTGATGGCCCTGAGATATCCTGCTGAGAGCATCTGCCAGGACATTGTCCTTGCCTGGGAGGTGACTGCTGTAGAGAGGTGTTCAGGAATAGGCCAGAGACCATAACTTCATTGCTTCTGTGCACAAGGCAGTAGAGGCGAGTGCCCCTTGCTTGTTGATATACCACATTGTGGTGGTATTGTCTGTCCTGGATCTGAACTACTTTGTTCTGAAACAGACTTGGAAAAACCTGAAGTGCTAGAAACACTGCTCTGAGTTCTAATAGATTGATGTGAAGCAGAGATTCCTGAGGAGACCACAACCCTTGGGTGGTCAGGTCTCCCAAGTAGGCTCCCCACCCCAAGAGGGAGGCATCTGTAGTAAGGATTAAAGAATGAGACTGAGTGACAAAAGGAACTCCCTGTCTTAGATTGTCCTGATCCTGCCACCACTGCAATGCCTGGATCAGGGTTCGAGTCACTGGGATCAGTTTGGTCAGAGGATCCTTTTTCTGAGACCAAAAGGCTCTCAAATGGAACTGAATGTCCCTCATCTGAAATCTTGCTCCTGCACCACTGCTGTAGAAGCAGCCATGTGCCCCAGGAGCTGCAGAAAATGCCTTGCTGGTCGAGACACCTGTAGGGTGAATGAAGAGGCCAGTGTAATAAGGGTCCTTGCCCTGTCCAGGGGAAGGAAGGCTCTTGCCTTTACTGTATCTAGCTCTGCGCCTATGAAGGTGAGGAGCTGTACAGGCTCTAGAACTGACTTTGAAAGATTCAGAAGGAAACCTAGAGAAGTGAGCAGTTGCTGAGTTATCTGAAGGTGTAACTTGACTTGGTCTGGGGACTGGCCAACTATGAGCCAGTCGTCCAGGTATGGGAAGATGGAAATCCTTTTCCTTCTTAGGAAGGCAACTACTACTGCCGGGCATTTTGTGAACACCCTTGGAGCAGAGGTTAGGCCAAAGGGCATTGCTCTGAATTGGTAATGGCCTGAGGGCAGCTCGAACCTGAGGTATTTTCGATGGGAGCTTCTGATGAGAATATGGAAATAGGCATCCTTGAGGTCCAGGGAGGCTAGCCAGTCCCCTGGCCTTAGAGAGGGTAGAATTATTCCCAGAGTCACCATTTTGAACTTTGGCTTTAAAAGGTGCTTGTTTAAATAGCTGAGATCCAGGATGGGCCGCCATTCTCCTGTCTTTTTGGGGGTGAGGAAGTACCTGGAGTACAATCCTTTCCCTTTGTGTAGGGGTAGAACCCTTTCTACAGCTCTGAGAGCCAAGAGGAAGAGACCTCTGCCTCTAGGGCAAGTGCCTCTGAAGGATTTGCAGGTGGAAAGGATCTGGTTCTCATCTTTGGAAATTTTTTGAAGCTGAGAACCAGTCCCTGGCTTACTACTTCCAGGACCCACTTGTCTGATGTTAAAGACATCCAGTCCTGGACAAAGTAAGCCAGCCTGCCCCCTACAGGTGGTGGAGAATCGGCCCTGGCAAACCCATCAGGGTGCCTGTTTGGCAGGGGCTTTAGGCTGAGGGGTGGAAGCAGGCCTGCTTGTACCCCGTCTGCCTCTCCCTCTAAAGAACCCCCTCTGAGCATAAGCAGAAGAGGAGGCCTGGGCTTGGTAGAAAGGCATATGAAAAGGCCTGCCCCTGCCCCTGGGATGCTGCCTCTGAGGAGTGGCTTGCCTTTCCTTGGCCTGAGCACTCCTATAGGTGGTCCTGTATTCATCCATTTTCTTCATGTAATTCTCTGTTTGCTCCCAAACAGGGAATTACCACAACAGGAAAATCCATGGCCTTAGTCTGGGTATCCTGAGACAGGCTAGTACATCTGAGCCAAGCCATCCTACGAAGGGCCACAGATGTAGCCATGACTCTAGATGAAACATCATTGGAGTCCACTGCAGCATGGAATTGCACCTTGGATGCCTCAATACCATCCGCTGCTACCTGCTCCAGCTCCTTGGCAAGCTGGCCAGGGACCTGTTTAGCTAAAGCCGTTACAGTGTCCCATCTGGATTTCTGATATCTACCTGTATAGGCCATATAATTGGCCTGCCTGAGTCCCAAGGATGCTGCCATGTACTGTTTCTTTGCCATGGCATCAATCCTCCTAGAGTCCTTATCTGGGGGGTGTGAAGCCAAGGGTATATTTGCCTTATCACAGGCAGCAGCCTGTACTTCTCCAACATGGCTGCATTGCTGGGTAAGGAACTCTGTATCCAAGCCTGAAAGAGTATACCTCTTGTCCATTCTCTTATCCACAGGAGGTATAGAATTAGGAGTCTTTAAAATTTTTATTGTCTGTTTCCCAAAAGACTTATGAAGGGAATAGACAGCTCCTGGACTCTGGGATATCCATCATTTCAACATAGTCAGGCTCCTCCTGGTCATCCACAGCTTCTTCCATAGGAAGCTGAAGGGTTTCAGCCACTTTCTTGTAAAACATGAAATGGGAGGGGGACTCAGAAAGCCTAGGAGGAGACACTCCTGAAGGTCTGTCTAGGGAGATGTCCGGGTCAATGGGCACATCCAGACTTTCATAATCACATTCACTTTCCTCATACTCTCCTTCCTCCTCCTCCTCCGGTTCATAAAATTCCTCTAACTCATAATCCAGAACCGGTGGAACCGGCTGAACTGAGCGCCTTCCTGATGGTGCCGGTTTGGTCGGAACCGGGGATAGCGACTGAACAATTTTTATCGTTTTGGCTATTTCATCAACGGTTGGAGAAGAAACTTTTGGATCCACACCGGCTGATTTATCCCTTCTTGTTCTCTTAACCGGAACTGACTCCTCAGAATCGGTTCTCCTTTTGCCCGAAGAAGTCTTGCCCTGGTCAGAGGGCACTCCTTCTGGTTCGGTTGGAACCGAACCGAGCTGGCCATCCGGGTCAGCGGACTTTTTGGCCTCCCTTTCCCTGAGCCTACCAACTGTTTTTTCTAGGGTAGCTGCAGGAAAATTTTTACAAATCTGGCAGTCTGAATCGAGGTGGTCAAACCCCAGACAATAAACACAGGTGGTGTGAGGATCAGCCTTAGCAAAGACTTCCCCACACACTACAGTGTTGAAACCCAGTGGGCCCGGTTTTTCTTTTGGGTGTCTCAGACATGGCCAGTCCTAAACCAAACTTACCCTTTTTTCGGCAATCCGCCAGGCAAGACACTCTTATCGGTTCCTGACCGTGTTACGGGTCACGGAAAAAAACGTAATAAAATCCATTTTTTTTAGAACCGATAAGAACCGGTAACCACACTCTAAAAGTAGAAGTAAAGATTTTTAAACTACCTGATCGGTTCAAACCGAACCGATGACACGTTTACAAGTTCCACACAGAATAGAAAATAATATAAACCTATCTAGTACTCACGAATACCACAGACAGAGACTGAACCGATAGGTTGCGGTTTAAATTGGTGAAAACCAAGAAAAGCGGTACTTTAACCGGCGAATTGAACCGAGCAAAGGAGAAATCTCTGGAGCGACTGTTCAGTGAGGCGGAGTAAAGAATCTGACGGTTTGAGTTCAAATAGCAACAGACAGAGTCTCAACCGAGCTCGAGCTCAGTGTTCCATGCCTGGCATGGAAAGTTAACTCTTTCATCTCCGGGGCAGTTTGAAGGTTGGACCTCACTGCAGTTTGTCAGAATACAGTAAGACTTCATGTTATTTGAAAATGGAGTTTCCAACGGGGCTCCTGTCCCTCGAAAGTGCCCCTGGCCCTAGTAACTACCACAAGGGACCAGAAGGGTCCTAGACATGCAGCCAGATGCTGCCAAGACTGTGTATTTTTGTTTATAATGGACTGAGATGAACAGTACTGTCTGGGGCCAGCCATCTTTGCCAAGGTCTGCTGGAAGACAGTATTGGTAGCTGCAGTATATCCAATCAGGATGTGGAGCTAGAGACTAAGGTGGACCAATGAGATGTTGAAATTCAAACTAAACATTCTGGGGTTGACAGTCTGAACTTGAGTCTTTTCTGTGAGAGTTCTGAAGCAGAAACAATTGATTTTGACAGCTTCTGCTGCTGTCATAGCCAAGAGACATTTAGTTTGTGCCAAATCAAACTGAGGACTTCAGAGTTTATTGCCAATGGTCTGGTAAATCACAGAGAGAAGGGGACTTACCTCAGCCTGCCAGAACTGGTGATATTTGACAATCCAGATATCATTGACGTCAGAAAAAAGTAGTTTATCTGAGCTTGACTGAAGTAACAAAATCCACTTATACAAGAGACTGTGATTTCTGTCAGGGGACCTAAGCTCTGATATCCTGCCTGCCTGTTCAGCTGCTGGCCTGCCTACTGCCAAGGTGGGTGAAGACAAGTCCCTCTGTGGGGTGAAGACGACGGCCCGCCTACTGCCAAGGTGGGTGAAGACAAGTCCCTCCGTGGGGTGACGAGGATCATCGTCTGCTTCCACGCCAGTTCTACCTGTTCTTCCAAATTGCCTGCAAGGGGAGACGTCCCCAAACTCCTGCATCTCCTATTCACCAAAAGGTCATTATTACTGGATTTTACCCAAACAAGTACTTTTCTAACTGTTCAGCTAGCTAGCTAGCTAGTTAACTTTCCATCTGGGTTTCCTGGGCAACCTTAGCTATGCCTACAGCAACTGTTACAGCCAGGATAAAAGGTATTCCTACACCCTCTGGTGTAGTTTGTACTATGCGTCTGCAGCATCCAACCATTGCACCGGTGCTGCACCCAGTGTCTACTAGTCACAGGCCTGCAACTCCTCAATGTGCACACAAGGTATTTGGGAGCTCTCACAGGGACTGTAGGGTTAACTGGTGCACCAGTGGGGGGGCGGAGAGAGGGGCTGGGACAGGGAATACTGGGTTGTAATGTACTGTGGTATCTGATTATTCTGCCTGATTACAGTATTTATTATAAGCTTCTTGTTGAATGTTTTACTACCCTTTGCATCCCTTGTTCCTTACCTCATTATCCAGACCCCAAATAAACCCCTTTGGTTATTTTCCTGCAAATTGCTGAAATAATTGCATTATTGTGTAGTGTAATATTTGCATGCTTAAAGTGATAAGTGGGGAAGGGAGTGTATACTGTTCTACCTGTCACCAAGGGAGGGAGCTGTATTTCATTTCCTGTGGGGAAGCACCCTGGCAGTACACTGCTATAAGGAACCCCATAGGTGGAGGCACCACGCCACTTGCCAAGCCAATTCTAACCACAAACCCAGGTGACAACCTATATAATTTAGGCAGCCAAACTTACTAGTGGGTGTGCAGATAGAAGGGTAGGGGTGGTTACACACATTTATTTGCATTGAAACTTAGTTGCCACTTTCTAGACCACTCCTCAAGCTTACCTAGATCTCTAGTCATATTTTCCACACACCCCCGGAGTGTCCACTCTATTGCAGATTTTTGTGTCATCTGTAAAAAGACATACCTTCCCTTCTAGTCCCACTGCAGTTTTGCTTATAAAGAGATTAAAGAGGACCGGTCCCAATACTGATCCTTGCAACACCTCGCTAGTCACCTTCCCTTCCACGGAGTGGACTCTGTTTACTACTACCCTCTTTTGCCCATCCTCCAACCAATTTCTTACCCAGTTTACCATTTTTACTGCCACTCCTAGGCTGCCCAGCTTGTTTATGAGTTTCCTATGTGGAACAGTGTTGAAGGCCTTACTGAAATCTAGGTAGGCCACATCCACCGCTCCATCTTGATCTACTTCCCTGGTTACCCAGTCAAAGACATCTGCAAGATTTGTTTGACATGACCTCCCCCAGTGATCTTGGAAGCCACTGGATTCAAGATATTCTGCAATCCTTTCTTTCAATATCGATTACTTTAATTTCCCCACCACCGAAGCCAGGCTAACTGACTTGTAATTGCCAGCCTCCTCCCTGCTCCCACTTTTGTGAAGTGGTACGACATCTGCCCTCCTCCAGTCCTCCAGGACCACTCCTGTTTCCAGTGAGTGGTTGAATAGGACTGTCAGAAGTGCAGTCAGCACCTCTCTGAGAGCTCCATCAAAAACCTTGGATGTATCCCGTCTGGCCCCATTGTCTTGTCCACCTTAAGATTTGCAAGTTCTTTCAGAACTCTCTCCTCTGTAAATAGATTAGTGTCCACGCCCCTACCTTTGATGCCCCTGACACAGATCTGTGGTCATTAACCCTTCCTTTCATTTGTGAAAACTGAACAAAAATAATTGTTCAGAATGTTTGATTTTTTTTGTCCCCTTCCGCACAATCCCTCCCTTCCCTCCTTAGCCTTACAATCCCTCCCCTGGTCTTTCTCCTTTCACTAAAATACCTGAAAAATGTTGTGTCCCCTTTCCTAACTGCCTGTGCTATCTTCTCCTCCATTTGCACCTTTGCGCTCCTAACTGCTTTCCCTGCCTCCTTCTGCTTCTCTTGTTTCAAGTTCAACACTAGTTTCTTTTTTTATTGCCCTCCTGCCCCCCCCCATCTCTGCCTCCCCCCAATCTCACCATCGAGCATGCCACAGCTGCACCCATCTAGTTGGGGGGTTGGGCAAGCAACTGTCCTTGAAGTCGATGCCATTGCCACTCCATGATTAGCTGGTTGGGAATGCATGTATGCCCGCGCCCTCCCACTCTAAGAGTGGAGCATTTCACCTCCGCATCACCTGCCGTGTGTTTCTGTTTCCCTTTTAAATTTGCAATCAAAACATTTTTTTATGCTGAAACATCTACTGTTATTTCCTTGAACAGTAATACATTCACCAACACATTGCCAATTACATAGTTAATAACAACAAATGAAACTGGTTGTCATAAGAACTAATTGATAAATCATTATAATAGCTTATCTCTTGTGAAATAATAATTGGACATACCTGAATAATATTTTTTTCATTCAGATTTTTATCCCCTTGGAGCTGGCAGGTGGGCCTTTGGCCCCCCCATGGGAGGGGGCTTGCATCTGTTCCTGGACACACGACCCCATCACTGTGATCGTGGCCAGGGGCTTCATGGAGCCTACCAGCTCTGTTTTTTCTGATTTTCTCCCCCTCACCTCAGCTGCGTGAATGCGTGTGGAGGCACATGCATGCTGCAGCACTGAAGCGCCCTCCCTGTACATGCCGCCCGCTTGCCTACACTACCCTCAGGCCTCCACCTGGGGGCAATTGGACTGTGGGGGTGGCAAGGTACCTCCCCAGGAGAGGAGAGGAGAGCTGCCTTTCGGCTGCTCTATCCAGCTCCCTCTCTCCCCCCCAGGCCGACCTCCGACAATCGAGGCTTGTTCCCGAACCCGGGTCACTGGCGTTGCACAAGGTATGGCATCCAGTGCCTCAACCCTCAGCACTACCAGGCTGGCCATACCTGAATAATTTTGTGTGTTACTCTTCCATAGATACATATGTCAGGAGATAAGATGGGCATACATGACATCTACGCATAAGAACAACAGATATGCAGTGCGACAGTGGCAGTGTATCTTAATACAGTATAGATAATACTGACCGTTATTAATCATTTAATAGAGTTAAAGCTCTTTTCCATGCATCTGTAGATACTGCTTTTCACATCACAGCCATAAAAGTTTTATCCAGTATTGTAATGTCCTTTAGCTTATCTATCCATTCCGCTTATGCTGGAGACTCTTTTTGTCTTTCTAATGTTGGACTGCTCTTACTCTTAGTTACTAGAGCTGTGTGGAATATAAAACTCTGCCTGTGGAATGCCGGCGGAATAACCATTCTGACTCTGTGGAATTTTGCAAAATTTTAAATCTCAGTTATTTCACTATAATGTTAAAACCATGCTTCCGAATAACACCATATTTTGAACATAAACAGTACCCCATGGCTTACAACAGTGTGTCAAATTTCAGCACTGAGGGTTGAGGTGCTGGACACCACACCTCGTGCCACGCCAGTGACCCGGGTTCGGGAACGGACTCGAGTCGTGGGGGCTGGCAGGGGAAGGAGAGGATCGAGCATCCAGAGGACTACTCTCGTCTCCTTAGGTTGGATGGGTGGCAAGCCTCACTCTGTAGTGGCCCCCGGTGGAGACCTGGGGCACTACAAGTAGCAGCGCAGGAAAGACAAAACCAGAAACATGGAAAAAAGCTCTAATGGCCGCTGGATGACGGCTGCTGTTCTCCGCTACTGCCGGAGTCCTCAAGGGAGCCCTCTCTCGGTCTCAGCAGCACCCTGGACCTACTTAGAGTGTGCTGGTATGCCCCCCCGATGCCGTCCCCCTTGGAGGAGGGGGATCCACCCGGCGCAAGGGTTACACCGGGATACTTCGGCTGCAATGTGGGACTGAGGGCTGCTTGAGAGGGACAGTCGGGGTGAGTCGGGAACATGGCGGCCCAAAGGAGTGGGGGCTGAGACGAGGGGGAAAACATCATGACAAAAAAAAAACAAGTGAATGCAATACCATTAAATCTGCCAGGTTCTTAGACCTTACAAGTCGACTGTGTGTGCCAATTTTATTAATTGTTTGCTGTGAGAAATTGCAAAATAACATGTACTTAAAGTCAAATCCCACAAGTCATTGTGAAAACTGTAGAATTTAATGAAAGATTCCATAAAACTGGAATTTTCTAATTTCACTCAGCCTTATCTGGGGGATTCTAATTAAAGGAGAGGGGTATAAGAGGCAGGTAGTGCAGGGGGTGTCACCAGGTTCTGGAATTAGATGTACAGTTTCCCCAAGAAATGGACAGCTGAGCTGAGTAGCACAACAGTGGTAGACCCCCAGGTTGGAGCAAGAAAGCAGATTGTCAACAATTTCAACCTGAATGCAGGATATTTAAGGATCACATCCAGTAAATTTATGATCCGGGGAACCTGGTGTACATGCAAGTCTGGGACTTAGAGGTACTCAAAAAGATGTAGTGGGGGAAGACAATGTCTTGGGCAGCAGGAAGAAAAAATTCTGGCTATTCCAACAGGGTAGGTCGATAGGAAAAGGAGGAGGTGACTCACATTTTAAGGGAGTTTGTCTCTGTAAAGAACAAAGTGTCAGTGGGATCAGTACTTCTATTGAGTCAAGCTGGCTATGCCAAAAGAGAAGGGGGTGGGAATATTCACCCAAAGAGGAACAGCAGGACTGCAAAAAAGCACAGCCCGCCCTATCAAATGAAGTAGTGATATGTGCATTGTTAATGTTAAATTCCACACAAAAAATTCTGGATGCTTTATCTACAGTATATGCTATCATAAATATGTGAGAAAATGTACTAATCATTTTTTTCTTCTGCAAAATTAAAGTTGTGTTAGACACCAGGATACACTGACTATGGATATGCATGTCAAACATTTACGCTATGGGTGGGATATTCAAAGCAAATGCACAACTGGGTTGTGCATGCGCAACTGTGGTAATGCGCCAGAGAGCGATATTCAGTGGCAGCAACTGCACAGCGCAAGTAGCAGTGTGCCAATGCGCAATGGCAGTGCATGCATGTGCAAGGGCAGGGGGCGTACCCATGAATATGCGGCACAGTGCGATATTCAACCTCTGCCCAATGGCGCAAATGAGGAGCAAACAGCAGTTGCGTGGAGCAGACTTGAGCCTATAAAAACAGGGAGCAAGTAGAAGGAGGGCACTTGCACCAGAGGGGAGCAGGACAGAAGGAGACAGACAGGCCATCAGCCCACAAAGAAGGGGACAGTGTGAGAGAAAGAGAAAGAGACAGAGACCGGGACAGAGAGGGAGAGAGAGCGAGTGTGTGTGTGAGAGTGTGACAGACAGGGAGGCGACGGCGGGTGTGAGAGAGTGTGGGCGCGACACAGTGCCACCAGGCCCACGTGGAGTGACACAGGCACCCACAGGGGCAGGAGACAGAGGCTGCAGGCAACAGCCAGCCAGCCAGGGGCAGGGTACACAGGTGTGGGCCCTGCAGAGCAGCACACACAACCACACACAGCTGGGTGGGCCAGTGTAGCCAGTCGCCCGGGGGGACAGGACAACAGCAGCCATGGCCAGTGCACTATTCCAGATGGAGGCCATAATGAGGGGTGTGGGGAGGCAGGAGGCAGTGCGCCGCGGCTGTGGAAGGGCCCGTTGGTGGTACATCTAGAACAGGCGGTACCGACCCAGCATCAGCTATGAGACCTATGCTGACACTGAGATCGTGGGCCGGTACCGACTGAACTGGGCAATTCTGAGGCAGCTCACTGAGCTGTGCAGTGAGGAGATGCAGGCACCCACTAGACGGAGCCACACCCTGACAGTGGAGACAAAGGTAACAGCTGTCATGTGCCTGCTCGCCATGGGCACCTTCCAGAGACCAACAGTTGACACCACAGACATAACCTAGTTGGCTGCATCACGGCTCTTCACACAGTTCCTCAATGCCCTGCTGCCACATGCTGCAGAATACATCCACTTCCCCAGCACACAGGCAGAGCGTACAGAAAACATGCAGGAGTTCCACAGGGTAGCAGGTATGCCTGGCATGCTAGGGACCATCGACTGCACCCATGTGGGCATCTGCATGCCACCCAGCCTGGAGGGGGTAGCCCACATCAACAGAAAGGGCTACCCCAATATCAACTGCCAGGTGGTGTGCGATGCCAGGGGGTGCATAACCAATGTCTGTGTCACACACACTGAGGGAGCACATGACGCCTTCATCTGGCATAGCTCAGCACTGTGCCACAGGTTCGAGAGTGGAGACATCCCCACCGGTCATCTAGTGGGTGAGTATGCCGAGGCCACGGGCAGCTGGGTACACCAGGGCATGGAAGGGGCAGCCAGGACAGGGGCGCCACGGAGTGTGGCTGGGAAGGACAAGGGGCACAGCAACAGAGGACACCAGGCTAACCATATCTCCATCCACACTGGTGACAGTGGCTACCCACTCCTGCCCAGGCTGCTCACCCCCTACTGGTGCTCATTGTCCCCTGTGGAGGAGCAGTACAATGAGGCATACGCCAGCACGCGGAACATCATTGAGTGTGTCTTTGGTCTGCTGAAGGCACATTTCCATTGCCTGCACAGGTCTGGCGGTGCCCTACAGTATAGCCCCTCGAAGGCCTGCGGCCTATTCCTGACCTGCTGCATGCTGCACAACATGGCCACTGACCGTGGGATAGCTGTCAAGATCGAAGAGGGGAACAGCAGTGGGGATGACACGGCCGATGGTCCATGTGGCGGTGGGCAGCCCCCCCGGGACAGAGGGATCCCCAGCTGATGAGGATGGTACACCAGCACAGAGACTCGATAGCAGAGGAGCACTACGGCACACGCAGGTAGGTGGACAAACACCCATGCACGGGACGGCCGCAGTGGCACGGCACACAGGCATGTGTGGGTGTTCCCTGCAGCATGCGCAGATAGGCAGTGGGCAGGGGTAGGCGGGGGGCCATGTCACATGGCCACACGCAGCACAGCACACCACACACACACACACCCACCCACACACTGGCACCTGCAGGTATGTGCCCGGGTGCTGGCACCTGCCATGAATCAGATGCAGGGCACTGGTGCACATGTGCAACCAGTGCTGTGGTGGCATCATCACACACATGCCACATGGGCCAGCAGCCGGGCACGTGTGCACATGGCCAGTGTGTGGTACATCCCATGGATGCCACTTCCATGGCATGCACTCACACACACAATGCCCATGTGCACACAGGGCAGTGGCAGCAGACAGGATGGTGGGTACATCAGCTCCACCGCACGGTCACACGGCTGCCACGGACATGTGGATGGCAGCGCCACAGCCACCCAGCAGACTCAGGCTGCGCGACGGCCACAGGGGGTGTCTATGACTGTTCCCCAGGGGTGGAACTGCGAGAACACAACCGTGTCCTCGCAGGGGTCTGCAGGCTGTTGAACAGGCCCACTCCGGGCGTGCCTGGGATGCCTACAGCGGAGCCCGGCATCAACACTGATGGGGTCACCCGATGTCAGGTCTGGGGGGGTGGACATTGCACTCCGTGGGGTCTGCAGCACCCACCCGCGCCCCATGGCAGCCAGTGTGGCAAAGCCGACTATGACTGCAGTGGCTAAGTGATCCAGGCCCGTGGTCATGTCCTCCCATAGGTGATGTATGGCATCCTGGACCTGCGCGGAGCCCCTTTCATGCTGCTCTGTAGCCTGGCACATCTCTGCATGGCGTGCATGCACCCCAGCCATGAGCAGCACCTGTTGGTCCATGGAGGTCCACGGCAATCAGGTGTGCTCGTGAATGGGGTCGGTGCCAGGGGGTGCATTGGAATTTCACTGACCCACTGGTGGTGTACAACTACGCTGCACTGCCCCCCGCTCAGGTGGCTGCTGCACAGTTGGGTCCCCCTGTGGCTGCTCACTGACAGGCGCACTGGCAGCGGACGCTGCACCAGGCCCCCCAACATCCCCAGCTGTCTGCCACTGCTGCCCCCCTGGCCGCTGTGCACTGGCCAGTGCCTGTGCGGCTGTACCACCACCACCACCACCATCCCCCAGCACCGCACCGCTGTTGCACACAGTGGTACCGGGGGCGGTGGTGAGTGGCTGACACACCGCCAACAGGCCACTGGCCGCGCTGCCAGGGATGGTGGATGGTATGGATATCTCCCCCTTGACAATACCCCCACTATCCAGGACAATGGTCACATTGTCGTCGGTTTAGGACCCGGCCCCAATCTGTGTCTCCACACACTGCACGTTGTGGCTGGCATCCCAATGGAACACAGCCAGGACCTTGTCCACCACCATGCCCGGGTCATCTGGCTGGATGGCGGTGGTGTGCTGCAGCCGATCAGGCCCCTGGATGCCAGTGGAGGTGGATGGCTGGTCCTCCAGGGCTGGGCATGCCCCCACAGCGGTCACCACCGCCCCTGCCACTGCATGCTGGCGTTCCGGTGCTGAAAAGGAACACAGATACGTTAGTGCTGCTGATGCAATGGACTCCCCCCAATCCCCACCCCCAATGCCATTGTACCTATCATGCAGTGATGGGCTCCCACCAGTCTGGAAGCCACAGCCCGGCACACCCTCGACAGCACTGTGCCGCATGGTGGCCGCCACCAGCTCCTCCTGTGGTGTGAGCTGTGGCATGTCAGCCTGGCCCCCACCTGTAACCGCTCTTGTGGCCCGAATGGCCGCCACCTTCTCCTTGATCCAACACTTGTCGGTGCCCACCTTCTTCTTGCACTCCTGTGCAGAATGCTGATGGCTGCCCTGCTGGTTCACAGCCTCTGCCACCTCCTCCCAGGCTACGTCCCTGGCCTGGGGTGTGCCAGTTGTGCCACTCAGCAGAGGCTCCCTGTCGAGGTACACCTCAAACAGGGCATCCACCTCTGTCTTTGTAAAGTTGGGCCTGCGCTTGCAGGCAGGGCCATGTTCCTCTTCCTCCTCACTTTCGGACATGCTGCTACCTGTGGGCAATGACATGTGGTTAGTGGCAGCAGCGGTCCACACTAGCCGACCATCCCGCTGTGCTGTCTGTCCCCATAGCAGGTGCAACTTACCTCAGTTGGTTGAAATACAGGTCCATGGCCTGTGCATTCCTGTGGTGTCTTTATAGCACATTGCATGCAAATGGGCTGATGCACAACAGTAATGAGATGCTAATTCCCCCCAATGCACCGTGGATAGGCTGATGAGCTAATTTGCATATGCCAGCTGAATATCGTGCTGCACCGGCACAAATCATGGCGCAATGCTGTGATGTGTGCAGTGCACCCAACACCATGCATGTACCATCGCCAATTGCGCAGCGTGCGCTATTGGTGGCCATTGTGCCCTATGTGCAATAGGGCCTTTAGCACCCATACACTGTAGGGCCTATGGCACTCGGCGGTATACGACCCATGGCACTTGGGCGCTATAGGGCCCATGGTGGTGCTCGAGTGCTGTAGGGCCTATGGCACTTGGGCGCTATTGGGTCCATGGTGCTCGAGCGCTATATGACCCATGGTGCTCACACCATAGGGCCCATGGCACTTGGTCACTGTAGGGCCTATGGTGCTCGGGTACTATTGGGCCCATGGCTCTTGGGCGCTATTGGGCCAATGGCACTCAGGCGCTATATGACCCATGGCACTCGGGCACTATAGGGCCTATGACGCTTGGGTGCTATAGGGCCTATGGCACTCGGGCGCTATAGGGCCTGTTGGGCGTAGTGCCCTCAGGTCCCTGTCATGCAACATGCAGCATGGCCCCAATAGTGCACATGTGCACATTGTGCGTGCTGACCCCTGCCCTATGCTCCCCAGGGACTTCTGCCCCATGTGCCAGTGTGGCCACACCCATGCCACACATCCCCGGGGATGCATGATTGACGCAGGCAGCACATCTCCAGGTGAGGCGCTAATCCTGAGCATGTGGAGCTCATGCATACAGGGCACCATTTGAACTGATACATTGCAAAGTAAGCATGCTGCAGTGCGCAGTACCCCGATCACAGAAGTGGAGCCAGTTGGAGTTGGTGAACCTGGTGGCCCAGGTGGAGTCCCATGCTGCCAGCTTATTTGGGCAGCAGCCCCTCGACAGGCTCAGGACCGAGGTCTGGCAGGATGTGGCGGATGGCCTTGAACAGGCTACCAGTGTGCGGCGCAGCAGGGAGCACTGTCGTCACCATTATGGGAACCTGCTGAGGCGGGACCTGGAGAGGCTCAGGTAGCTGCAGGCGCGTGTCCGGAGGAGGGGCCGTGCCACAGCCAGGTAAGTGTGCTCCGCCTGTGTCTGTGCACATCCAGTGTTCCACAGGGTTGGCAGGGCTGCATGCCATGCTGGGTGGGCGCTGTCACTGCGAGCCCTGTGGCCTGGCATTGCGCATCACTGGGTGCGCTGCACCACTGCCCTGCAGCCGTGCCAGGCTGGGGTGCACTCTGTGCTTGGGGGGGTGAGGGTGGTGGGCTCATGGTGTTGCTGTGTACTGATGTGTGCTTGTTTGTGTTCCTGTCCTAGGCCCTGAGTTCAGGAGGAGAGTCAGGCTGCTGTGGGTCCTTTGGTTGAAGCTGTGGGACCGAGGGGTGGAGCTACTGGACCAGCGTGCGCTGCACCACAGCGGGAAGGTAGGCACTGTGCATTTATACGTTGTTGTATAGGGTGGTCGATGGGGTTGGGGGTATAGCCTTGGCCCCCTGTGCACTGAGCCATGGCAGCTGTGTTTAGCCTGTGGTGTGCATGGCGCCATGTGGCAGCCATTGCACATGTGTGGGAGCTGTTTGTGGGCTGTGGGTGCGTCTGACTTCCACCTGTGCCGCTGCGGTTCAGCCGCTGCACCATGCCACCTGCCTGCCACTGTGCTGGCGGTTGGCCCATGGGCGGCAGTGCCCAGTGCTTTGCATAGCCGTGGCATGCCGGGTCGGCAGCAGTTGTAGGACCACCCACTGCAGGTGGCCAGGGTGCCACCCAAGGGGTGTGTGTCCCCACTGTCCACTGTGCACGGTGGGCGGACTGGGGTGCCCTGGACATGCACTGATCACCTGTTCCTTCCTTTTCCATAGGTGTCCAACAGGGTGTTCATCAGCCACACTGCGGCCACCTCCTGTGGCGAATCATCACTATCACCACCACCACCCTGGAGGTAGCACAGCTGACCAGATGGCTCCTGCTGTGGGGGCTGCGCACGGGTCAGCACCAGGTGGCGGGATGTGGCTACCCATAGGGCCTGTCGATCCTGTTTTTCCTGTTGTTCCTGCACCTGACCACTCTTCCCCTGTCCCTTTGTATGGCCCTGTCCCCTGTCCCCATCCCTCCCTCCCTTACCTACCCTGTTCCTGCTCTGTACCTAGTTCCTCTGCCTTGTTCCCTGTTGTGTATTTTATATTGTTATTTAATGTAGTTTTATATGGCTACCCATCTATGTCTGGGTCTGCTTTGCGGATGGCAAGTAGAACCATGCTGCAGTGGTGTGGTAGGTGGCTGTGTGGTGTGCCTGTGATGTTCTGTGGGTCTTACATGGTGGTGTTTGCCCATTGGTCAGTGGCTATGCCCTGGGGTGGCCATGGACTGGCTGTTTGGGCTGTGTGGCGTATGTGTTGGGTGCCGTGTGCCAGGGTGTGGCTGGCTATGGACTGGGTGGGTTGGAGCATGCCATCCAGCGAGGGGTGACCGGTGGCGGGCCACCCTTGGCCATTGGTGCCACCTTTCATACATCCACCACTCTGGTGCTTGTGGGGGGGGGGGACTGGCTATATGCCCATGCTCCTTGGGTGGTGTTCCATTGTGAGCCTCTCAGCCTGGCTCCACCGCCTCCACAGCAGCCACCATCACCTTCCCTGGTGCATTATTCCCTGCTGTGCCTGTGGCAGGTCCATCTGTGCCTTTGCGCATCTTCCTTGGCCCCTTGTGCATCCATGGCTGAGCTATTGCACATGTTGGGTTGCTCCCTGGTGCACCTCTGACTGCGCTCTGGCACATCTATGCGATATTCAGTCATGTTGAGCTGGTGCACGTTGCCATGCACAGCCTTGGAGTATCACGCTTATTGCACCATGGCACATTGGATTTGCGCTGAGCCGGCCTTGCGCTAGCATCTGGCACTGCTCTGAATATTCCACCCTAAGCATACAAGAGCAGAGAAGTTACAAATATTCACATTTTAATAGTTTTCACAAAGTTTTGCAAATATATATGCAGTAAAGCTTTGAACCCCTGTAACTTAAAAATCTCTTATCTAATTCTGTCCATTTTTAGATCATTCTATAAGCATTAAAAAAAGTTACCCATACTAATTTATACATGCCTAGCTCCAAAGGTGCCTGAGTTATATGCTGATGAAATTTTGTTCATGAAATTTCCTGAAAAAATAAAATGACAGATTTTAAGCACATATCATTTTAAGACAATGCATCATGTTGTCATGAAATCTGGTACATTGTTAGAACACCTATCATCAAGAAATCATGCCAAATTTAAGATCTCTGACCCAATAAATGGTTAAGGTATATGCAGATAAAAATGTTCATGGCATTTTGCACAAACAATAAAATGACAACATTTGAGCACGTATAATTTTGAAATTATCTATCTAAATTCCATGGTAGTAGCCACCAACCCAACGAGTAGGCATTCCAAATTTCAGAGCTCTAGCTTAAAAGGCGGCTGAGTTATTACCAAATCACTAAATTTTAAAAATTAAGCGAAATTCTAACAAAGTTCCATGAAGTTTCACGAAATGTTGCGAAATTTCATTGAAATTCAACGGATTCTGAATTTTACTATTCTGCACAGCTCTATTAGGTACTCATAATGTTGTTAAAATAATTTTCTTAGCACACCTGTTAGAGTCTAGACTGTGCACCCTATTATCAACAAGTTGAAGTCTATCTGACTATCCTTTATGGATAGGTGGACTGGTCCATTAAGAATCAGCCCCCCCCCCCAGATTCCATGATGTCCGGCAAAACCCAAGTAGATCAGAACTCTGCTGAGAAATGTACCAGGTTCACCTCTGTACCAGTGGCTGCACATGAAAAATAAAATCACAAAATAATAATAATAATAATAAATTTATTTAATTGAGCACCTTTCACGTATCAAGGCACTTCACAAATTCATATCCCCCTCCGATCTCTACAAACTACCCCTGTACCACACAAATGCCCCAATATGGGGGGGGGGATTCATTAACCTTGTCAAGCCATCTGACCATGCTGCCTGGCTTGCTTGCTTCTTGCTCGTGCAGTACTTTACGCATGCCGAAACTCCTGCTGCAGAGCTTGGGGGTGGCCAGAGGCACAGGCAACAAGTCAACGGCAACAGAGTGCAAATGGTCTGGGGCATTCTTTTTTTTTTAATTGGGGAAATTAGAGTGCCGGTTTATTGAAGTGATGTGAAATTAAATATCGTCGGTATGGTGGTGGTGACTTAGTAGACTGCAAAGGTAGACTGTTGCAACTTGGCAGGTAGGGAGACGGCATGAATTTTGAAAACCAAGGCAAGAAAGGGGCTGAGATTATGAACTGGAACAGACATAGGAGAACTGGATCAGCAGAGAAGAGTCAGAAATGTGAAAACTGGGGCAGGGTAGACGGCAGATATGTGAACACTGGGGCAGGGAAGGACAAAAAGGTGAGAACTGGGGGCCATAAGAACTACAGCAGGGAGTGGACAGGTACCTGTGAGAACTGGGGAAGGAAAGGGGGAAGATATGTGACAACTGGGGCACGGAGGGGTAAATATCAGAGAACAGGGGTAGGAAGGGACAGTTATGTTGGAACTGACATACAGAGTGGCAGAAATGTAATGTTTTCAGGCTTTACAATTCATTTCCTGAATGTTCTGATTAAAATCAGAACTAATCAGAACTTATCAGGACTTTGGCCTGGATCCTGATAATAAGAGTCAGGACCTTTTTGGGTCCTCTCAACCCTACTATCCTTATTTTTTTACTGGGAAAGGAGGACTAGGCAATTCTGCCTATTTTCAGCCTTGTCCATGGGGGGGAGGGGAGGGTCACAGGGAGATGTGCAGATGGAAACCAACTCAGATTGAACCGGAGTAAACTGTTGATGTGTTTTTTTTTTTTAGTGAATGGGGAATTTGGTCAGGGCAGTGAGAACATTCCCCTACTCTTTCTCAAGGTGCCCTGTGATACAACCACCAGAACAGGCAGGCGGGACTTCAGTTTAATGTCTCATCTGAAAGACGGCACCGCAGGAGCAGAGCACCCTTCTCATGCTGCACGCTATGGTGTCAGTATTAAGATTTGACCCCAAGTTCCTAGTGTGGAGCTAGAACCCACAACCTTCTGATCTTCCAGCCTCAGAGGTGAGTATGCAACATGCTGAGCCACTGACACTTTTAGAACTAGTACCGATAGTCCATTTACATGTTTAAAGTCCCAAAATATATGATACAGATTGGCCTCAAGCTTGCCACATTTCCAACACTCTGAGACACACTACTTCCAAATTTGTTTAAAGAGCTAGTGGGGTGAAAGCAGGCAAAAAGGAAAATAATAAACATTTTAATTAGTAGTCAGTTGTAATGTTTTACGTCTGAAGCATTTTTCCTTTTTTCCTTTGCTCATTAGAAAGTCTTCTATGTGATAATATTGTGCTGGATGTGTGGAACAGCTCTCAGCCTGGCAGCAAACATATCTATCTCCCCCCCACTACATCATCAGCATTGTGATCTCACTGACTGTGGCATCAGAGGTGGTTGACCTGACAGCTACTGCTTGGCTGTTCTTAAGCAGCAGTGATGTCACAGTGCTGGTGATGTAGTTGGGGGGAATACAAATAGATATGTCAGCTGACAGGCAGAGTGCTGTCCCACACATCACGCCTACTAACATCAGGTAAGCAATCTTGTAATGAAACAAAGGGAAAAGAAAAAGTACCTCAGATACAAAAAATAATGGCTGACTGGTTTAAAAAACTAATATTAGTTTTAGGCAGTACAGCAGCTCTTTAAGTCAAGTGCAGCGTAATATGAGTGGCTGAAAATTTTATATTGGGTTTACCTTAGGCCTGCATTTGGAGTGACAAATTTAATATTGTCAAATGAATTCTCCCAAGCTTCTTCTGTCATTATGCTTGTCAAATATTTTCCACACTTAGATTCACTAAGTAATACCGCTCCTATACTCCACAACCTTAAACATTTATATAGCTTAGAGACAGATCTGAATTTAAACTGACTGACTTTCTGTAGTATCTCATTTTCTAAGCTGTATGTTCATAGTTGGTCAGCAAAGCAGTTTGTGCCTTTAGTATCATCAAAGTGTTTTAATTTTATGGACGAAAAGGCACACCATTGATGAGAAGAGGGAGTAAATATTGTAACTACCCTTGCAACGTCGGAATGCCAGAGCTGCTGTCATGAGACACGTCTTGGAGCAAAGCGTTCTGGTAATTCTCTATGGGTTAATTTGGCATGAGGATTTGTTTTGGGGTTTTTTGTGTCTCTTTTTCTCCCCTTCCCGGCCAGCCCTCCTTCCCACCGGACCTCCCAGCCCCATCACTCCGACTTTATTTAAGCAATAAGGCATGACAGAGTGTGCGTTATTGTAAGATAATGGCACACTCCGGGAAGTGAAGTCCGAGGTGAAGCTGAGGGCTTTACCATCTGAGAAGTGCTGTTATCCCTCAATTATACACAACCCAGAATGCCTTATTGTGGTTATAAAATGGCTTCCCTGATTTTTTATTTTAGGACAAAGTAATGAGGTTTAGAAAATTAAGCATTTCTGACCTGTGTTCTTGTGCTGGGATAACAGCACAGTCATGTGACTGGATTCCACCACCAATTACAGTACAGTATTTCTCTTACCCAGTTTATAATTTTTTATTAGTTTAGTTTTACATATTTTGATTATATAACCCCCCCCCCCAATGCTTAGAGGTAGGTATCCAGATGTTCTCTTGGTGGAAGGGGGCTCACTGTACAACCAAGAATACACAGTCCAAGAGAACAGAATATGCTCATTACCCGGTACTTCAGATGTTGCGAGATGACTTCGCAGTATGAGGAGCAGGTACATCTCTTCACTTCAGAGGGTTAGCTGCAGGGGGCAAGGTTCGTTAACAGGCATAACATGCTCAGTTTGTATCAATTAAATTCAATGTCCTCTCCAGAAGCAAAAGTGCAAAACTGATCTAATATGAAACGATAAATTTGATAAACCACTCCATGGAGCGTGTGGGTAACAGGTACAGTGTGGGCACTTCCAGGAAGAAACCTGACAATTACGTCTGCAACAATCTCTTTTTCCAGCAGATTGATTTATTGCTTTGCAGACATTCCCTCGAGCCGAAAAGGCTGCATTCCTGACAGCAGCACTAGAATGTGGGCCGACACAGGCCACACTTAGAGGCATTTCAAACTTAAAGACTCTCAATTCGTATTCCTTTCCTTCATACCCTTCATTAACACAGGCACTTGCTTACTCTCTCTTCTCTTAGTCTTATTAATATTCAAACGGAGGTAGCAATTATGACAGCACGAGATGTTTCTACTGTCCCAATCCCATTTCTTATTTTGCCTTGTTCTTACTGTGAGGTCTTAACTTACACAACGGTATTCCTTTTAGCATGAACAGAACAACCAAAGACCTTCCTGATACTGAATCACTGGTGCCACGTGCCTGCTCTGAGCATCCCAGGGAATTATTTCATCCCTGGCAATCCTGAAGACCTGAGGTACTTTCTGCTCATGCAAAGGTTCCAGCTTTGGGACTGCCTTCACCCAGGGGACTGTTTGCTGTGTCACACAAGGCACCCGGACAGCCTGCCACCCTGCCGGGGTCCCAACCAACCACTTCCCACGAGGATCTTTTCCTGCTTCCACAGGCTGCACCCCCTGAGAGCTCACACACTGCAGTGGTCACTGGCCAGGGGAAACGGGGAAGACTGCCACAACTATGCCCACAATGATCCAGGCTGCCACCTCTGGACTATGCCCCAGGCCCCATCTGCCAGAGCAGGCCCCACCAAAGAAGCACTCACCAGTTCTCAGGCTGCACCCACCCACGGGCAAGATTTCTTTTCAGAACAGGGCTCACCCATTGGTATTTTCCCTACCAAGGTGTCAGAGATCACTTGGCAGGTCTCCAACTTCTGCTTTCTGGGCTCCGGCTCCCAAACCGCACTGATAGGACCCAGACTTGTGCTTCTTGCTTCCCTTCACTCATCACAGCCTGAACCACCACACTTCCAATGTGGGTCTTAGTGGGAGGAGGGCTGGGGTGGCAACCAGCCCCCCACGACCTTCCGGCCGAACTAGCGGGCCCCAACCCCGATTCGCTCTCCTTTTCTCTAGCTCCTCTCCCAATAATAATCCCCCTTCACTGGCACCAACCTTTCTTTTTATATCCCTAGAGATGGGGCCCTCCTGCTGGCAGCAAGCAGGCCCACATCCCAGACCTACCAGCACCAGTGCTCTTACTGCCTAGCTACAAATTTTAACTAGTAAGCTCCCAAAGAGTACCTACACTTCCCCCCACATGAAACGTTCACCTCCTAGTGAACACCGACCAGGCCGAACCACCAACCCCCCAGAGGAGAGATATGCACACTTTCCCTCCCCCCGAGAGCCAGGGCACTACTGGCTACACCATCAAAATGGTGGGAATTCATATACTTAAAACAGGACCTTAACTTAACCTACACTTTAACATCTTACAGGGCAAACTGGAGACCCACCCACTAGTTCTCATGGTTGGATTTCCAGGTACTGCAGCGGGGGCATCCCGCCCCCAACTATGCTGCTGCCAGGAATGGGAAACTAATACATAGTTCCCCCATTAATATGCATAACCAGAACATTCGCAATAGCAGCTTAAACTAAATTTTTAAGTCACACACAACGCACTAATCTACTACATTAAAATCTAACAGAGTTAAACATTTTACTAATTCGAGAGCAGTCATCCAACCATTCACACCCAGACTTACATTCATTAGCACACTGACTTACACAGCCAACAGCCAAACCTCAGGCACACCAGTCAGGTATACTTCCTTACGCATTAAAACTTGAAGGGGTTTCCGAGGGGCATATTCCAATCCAGCCATCTCCTAGCAGACATAACTAATTACTAAGCAATAAACATTGTTTCTCTCTTTTTTTTCAAAACACGGAACATTCATTTTAATCTAAATCAGAAAAGTGTCATTCATGTAGGTGACTGAGGAATCAATCCCTAAGAACATTTTAAAACGTAACAACAGTAACCATAAGGGGTTGATCTCACCCAGCCTCCAGCACTGGGGATCCAAAGTTTGTCAGTCCTACTCTTCCCCGATGCACAAGCCAGCATCAGTTGGGAAGGGGGTCCAATTTAATTCAAACAGTTCCTACAAAGCAGTCTCTCTATGTCTCTCTTCTCTCCTCAACCCCGGAGAGACAAGCACTAATTTAAAGCATCAGAGGCAAAATACAATTTGGGGTCCGGCTTAGTTAGTACATTCTCCCCGAAGGCGTCCTCACAAATAATATAGTACTTTGTTCTCTGTCCCTCAGCATCCTGGGCCATTGTGAAGGTCTTGAACAGAGTCACTCCAGTCCATACAGCAGATCGATACAACTGTCTGGCCCTCTTCATGGCCTCTTGCTTGTGCCCATCCAGATCCAGAGCACTCCCACAGCTTTTCAGTTTGACTTTATCCAGGGCATCCTGGAACACCCAGTCCTCTTCTTTTCTTCAATAACATCCCAGATTCATTCACAGACACATAGGGGTATTTTCTCCACGGTATTCCTTCTCGATCCTCCTGCGAACCCATCGTTCTGTCTGTGACCAGTCCAGGATGCTCCTTACACTAGTGCGAAGGGCAGCAGGCAGTACCAGATAGCAACCAACTCCCTGAAGTGTACTTTAAGTAGCGGGGGTCAGTGGCACGGACAGTGTCCATATCCTTTCTTCTCTGAACACAGGCCGGCCGTAACTGGGGCATGTTATCTGGGAACTTTCGTCTGGGGAAACAGTAAGGGTTAGGGATGTCCCACTCCCACAAAGGGTCATTGAAAGTATAGGACTCAGCCTGAACTCCCGGCGGAGGGAGTACATTGTCCACTCCCTCCTGGTCCTCCACCATACTGGAGTCTCCCTCCGTTATGATCTCGTCCACCTCCAGATCAGGGAGTTGGACAACTGCTGCCTCCGCACCAATAGAGGGGGCCCTCTGGAGCTCTTCACAGTGCCTGCCACCAAGGAGTATGGGCCCACCGCAGGGGACTCTAATGACTCAAGCCTCTCTGCCACCCTACGGCTTCGAGCCGAAAAGGCCATGTTCCTGACAGCAGCACTAGACAGTGGACTGACACAGGCCACAGTTAGAGGTAGTTCAAACTTAAAGACTTTCAATTCATATTCCTTCCCTTCATACCCTTCATTAACACAGGTGCTTGCTTACTCTCTCTCTTCTCTTAGTCTTATTAATACTCAAACAGAGGTAGCAATTGTGACAGCCCAAGACATTTTTACTGTCCCAGTCCCATTTCTTATTTTACCTTGTTACAAACAGGAGAGTTACTTTAAAACACATGGGAGTTATCTTCTTACTGCGAGGTCTTAACTTCCACAATGGTATTCCTTTTGGCATGAACAGAACAACTGAAGACCTTTCTGATACCGAATCACTGATACCATGCACCTGCTCCAAGTGTCCCAGGGAATTACTTCATCTCTGGTGATCCTGAAGACTCGAGGCACTTTCCACTCATGCAGCAATTCCAGCTTCTGGACTGCCTTCACCCAGGGGACTGCTTGCTGTGCCACACGGAGCACTTGGATGGCCAGCCACCCCACTGCGGTCCCACCCAACCACTCCCCACATCAATCTTTTCCTGCCTCCACAGGCTGCACCCACTGAGAACCCAAACACTGCAGTGGCTACCAGGCAAGGGAAAAGGGGTAGACTGCCACCACTACGCACACAACGATCCAGGCTGCTACCTCTGGATCACGCCTCAGGCCCCATCTGCCAGAGCAGGCCCAATCACAGAAACACTCACTGGCTGTCAGGCTGCACCTGCCCACGGATGAGATTTTTTTAAGAACAGGGCCCACCCATCGGTGCTTACCATACCAAGGTGTCAGAGATCATGTGGCAGGACTCCAACTTCTGCTCTCCAATCTCCAGCTCCCAAACTGCACCGATAGGACCCAGACTTGTGCTCCACACTTCCCTTCACTCATCACAATCTGAACCGCCACACTTCCAATGCAGATCTTTGAGGGAGGAAGGCCGGGGTGGCAACCGGGCCACACTGGCCCCACCGTGGGCATCCGGCCAAACTAGCGGGCCCCAACCATGACTCACTCTCCCTTTCTCTAGCTCCTCTCCCAATAATAATACCCCATTCACAGGCACCAAACCCTCATTTTATACCCCTTGGGATGCCAGCAGCAAGCAGGACCACATCCCAGACGTACCAACACCAGTGATTTTAATGCCTAGCTACAAATTTTTAACTAGTAAGCTCCTAGAAGGTACTTACAAGAAGCAAATCTCAAAGTCATTTAGAGAGACTTTAGTCCCATTTACAGACTCATACCCCCAGAACAGAAATGGTACCTGTTCAAAGTGAAATGAAATGGAGCTAAACTGCACACCAAATCTGTTAATAATCCACACCACAATAAAACCATTTTTAAAGTAGTTAGAACTTGTGTAACTCTCCAACTGAAGGAGCAAAAAAACAATCATGGCTATGTCAGCAACCATTTCAACAGATTTTAACTCATTAAATAGCTCATGCAGTAACAGTACAGCAACAGTGCCATCTACTTTTAAATCACAATTGGAATGCTAGTCCAGGGGCGCTGGAAGTTGAGGCACTGGATGCTGCACCTCATGCCCTGGGTTTGAGAATAAGCCCAGGACACTGAGAGTCGTCGGGGGGAGAGAGGATTGAGCGTCCAGAGGACTGCTCTCCTCTCCTCTCCTCTCTTGGGGGAGGGAGACTAGTCATCCCACTTGTTAACTGCCCTCTGGTGGTGGCTGGAAGGCAGTACAGGTCAGAAGCTTGATCTGACGTTCCTACATCGGAAGGAAGGGGAGGGATGGGCAAAAACCAGATAAAACAAGACTGGCAGGCTCAATGATGGTCCGCTGCTCACGAAGGTGGTCCCTGGATTCTGGATTGGGTCTCCGGTAGGGAAGGAGAAGTCGGCAACGTCCTCCTAGCCCTGCCATGGGGGGCAATCCATAGGGAACACCCAGGGACCACAGAGACGGGAACGGCGGAGCCGGAAAGAGAGAGTCCCTCCATCAGGAGGGCCGAAGCCACCTGCCAGGGCTCCAGCGGGATAAAAAGATAATAGAAAAAATAAATCCCAATTGGATATGAGTTTTACCCAGAAATGCACTTGTATATAAGCATGTATAATACTATACATATGTAATCTCAGTGTCCGTATTGTAATTTTGTGATGATGAATGGCCATATGGTAGATTAAGTCTAAACTGATAGTATGGTAGTTGGGTTTGGATCAATGTTTATAGAAATCAGAGAAATGTTATATGTAGTAATTTATATTGTTGTAATGTAAATAGGTATTCAGATCTAAAGTTTTATCCTGTATAAAAATAAAGTTTTAACTAACTAATTTACTAACTAACTGTACTTTTAAGGTGCCTGATTCAAGCCAGATGTTCTGAAAGGCAAACCTGAATTTCCCTCCAGCATTGCTCAGGTTTTGACATTGTCCCTTGCTTTCTGACTCTACCTGGGATGGCTCTTCCCATTGACGTGTAGGTGTTGCATGGCACTGCACCCATTTTAATGCCTCCGTTGGATCAGAAAATACAAACGCTCTCCCCTGATGTGCAATTCGAAGCTGACCTGGGAAAGATCATACCATGAGTGATGTCCACCTCTCTCAAGATGGCCCATACCCCGTCAAACCTTTTCTTCCTCTGCCTGGTTGCATAGCTGAGGTATGGGTACAGGTGGACTTGGTGATTGTTGTGCAGAAGTATCTTTTTGTGCCAAGCTAGTGCCACAATAAAATCCTGGGTTCCGACACCATCAAGGACCATGACTATTATTTATTTATTTAGTTAGTTTTTGTTGACTGGGCAAGTGCACTAGACAAATTTGGCCTATTTTCAGGCACGACCCGGGGAAGGGGGATACAGATGAATGCCAACTGACCTTGAACCAGATTAAGCTGTTGGTGGTATTTTTAGTGAATGGGAGAAATTTGGCCAGGACACCGGGGAAATTCCCCTACTCTTGATGCTAGAGGGTGCTGCGTTGCTGTGAGTGAGCAGACAGAGTGTACGAGCTTTTGACGAAGAAGGACGTGCGGGTGGCTGAGGAGTGAGCCTACTCCTCGGCCCTCCCTATTCTGGACGCCAACATGGATGTTCATCTGATAATAGAAGATTCAGACATGCTAGCCACGGAAGAGATGGATGTTTAACTTCTCAAGATGTTCCTCTAACAGGCACTAAATCAAGGGTCTGTCATAGAGGATAGAACGGCAGACATACAGCTGTAAATGGGTTTGGTAGAGCAGCACTATGAAGAAACAAGGTCTCGGTTGCAGAATGAATTACGAAAACAGGAGGAGCTACGCGTAGCTCGGAACCCGGAAGTGATCGTGAGTAATGCAAGTGCTGATATACGCATAATCGGTTCAGAAGAGGCAGAAGAGCTGCCAATATCTGTTGTAACTGATGTTTCTCCTAGTTTAGCAACCTCACAGTTACCGGAAGAAGAAATAGCTGCATCCTCAGTAAATGAGGAGCGGAGTGATAAGCAGCCGTCCAACATTGACAGATCTTCACAGCAGGGTTTTATTTAACTCTAAAAATTGATTAGTGTTTTGCTCATAAAAGTGCTAAAACATTGTAAAAATGCATAGCACTTGCCTCATTGTGTACAACAAACACAACACTTCTAGAAAACCTATATAAATACTTTCTGTACAGTTAGTTTTGTCCCAGGAAAAAACTGCTAACCAGTTATTTAAAACCCTGCACAGTCAGCTGACAAAGGCTTACAGATAAGTAAAGTATCTTTGGGAAAGTTAAACAACAATGATGAATCAACCTCTTTGTCGCCGATAACATTTTACATAGGGGTCTCCAAGGGAGGGGGAAAAGTTAAATGGTAAGGAGGGAGCAGGGAAAAATCGAAAGTTACGCTCTCAGTCCTCGCATTCTGATGCGAAATCCTCGGGTAAGGTTCAAACTACTTCAGACGATTTAGTCACTGAGTCTTCCCCTGGTTCTACAGAATGGGTTTCCACTGCATTAACAGTGGCTGGGTGGGTGAAAAATGTTTCAGGGGCTGGATGGAGTGCTAATCTCTCCAGAAAAGGTGATGCAGACCCTCGATTGGATCCATTTCTAAATGATTCTACTCCTGAGTTGAGTAATGGCTCTCTTCTAACTGCAGGCCAACCTAATCCTCTGACACAAGAATCGGTTTCTCAGCAAAATACCTCAGACAATTTATTGATAACTATAAAAAAAAATGGAGGGTGATGTTTCTGTACCTGATATACCAGATCCTTCAGTGATTGTTTACAAGGAAGCTTTGGCTAATTCTTTGCCTAATATTCAAGATGCTGTCACCTCTAATGGGCAGCTAGGCACTGAAACTCCTGTTTTGACCCCCAACATTTGGCACAATAGAGTTAGAGATCAACTCTTTCCCCCTAATGCCAGATTATTATCAGAACCTGCCATGAGGCGGAATGCTGTACGTTTGAAATATAAGGGCAATGCCACGGACGCCCCTGATAGACATTTGGTGGGGAGATCCTTGTTAAAAGATAGCATGAAATATTATGCTTATGAGGTATATGCCCTCATACACATACAAGGGGATTCGGTTTTTGATATAAGTTTTAAGCACCCTGCTGGATTAGATCGCTTCTGGAAACAATACCAGGTGTTAAAACTTTCTCCCTTATGGAAACCTTTTAATAGCTATTCCCTTGACTAAACCTCTAACAAAGAAAATAACTATTTTGTTACGAAATGAAGGGGTAAACGTGGCAGATATCACTTACTGGTTGCGACAACGTTGCACAGTAAAAGGATACCCAGAACCTATCCTGGATGATGAACAATTATGGACTCGAGGATGGAAATACCAGGTAACATTAAACTTGGAACAAGGCCTGATGAAGCACTTGCCAAACTGTTTTTTTGGGGGGCAAGACCGAGATGTGATCTTTTATCTGGGTCAGCCCAGAGCGTGTTTCAAATGTGGGGATGCTGGGCATCTAAGCAATGTATGTGACAAACAGAAATGTGGCCTTTGTTGTGAAATGGGGCATTTTGGAGCACAGTGTCAACAACCTTTGAGATACAACCTATGTGATGAGCAGGGTCACACATTTTGGATATGTTCCTGGGCTTCTCACAATAGCAGAGAGCTAGCTATTTGTGCTGAACAAGATGCTTATGTCACTACAGCACAAAAAGACAAGCTATGCATGTTGGAATTACTACATACAGATCCACATAGGGATACAATGCCCCCTAAAGCACCTCAACCTCATACAGTTACTCCCACAGTGAACATCAATCAGGATAAAGTGGTACTGAATCCTCAGTTTGTGCAAATGGGTCCCACGATTGCCATTGAAGAGGTAGTAAACTCCTTGGTCACAGAGGATCCCACTGCGTTAGGTGATCCCCCTGCCCAGATTGAGATTGATTCCTGTAAGCAGGATATCGTATAAACAGTCTCTGTACAGCAAATGGAGGTAGAAATAGGGGATAACCCTATGCCTTCCCCTACAGCTCAGCACGATGAATCCTTTCAGAGAGTCACTAGATCAGAAGTAGGAAAACCCCATGTGGATACTCCAAATGAGGCAAAGATCTTGGATGGTCTACCAGTACAAAACTCTTATGCATTATTATTTGAACAAGGAGGAGAAGATGAAAGTCATGACTCGGATTTATCATCCATGGCCTCTTCACAGGCAGATGTTAGCACTGAAGGAGGACCTGTGGAAAAACCTAAACCTAGAAAGCGAAAGAAAAAGAAGTGAAGATGACTGTGGTTAATGATTTAGCATATTCTGTTTTTCTTTCAACCTTTTCTTTTCTCCCTCTAAATTCTCATGTCTGACAAAATTTCTCTCCTCACAATCAACGTGAATAGCATTAAGGCCTTGGAAAAAAGGTGGGTCACTTTTGCTAGTCTGAGAGAAGGGAAAAGCAATGTAATTTTACTACAAGATACGAGGTTGCATTCCTTAATAGAGGTGAGAAATGTGCAAAGGGACTGGCGCTGGGGTGTTTTGTTTTGGTCATTTGGAGAAGAACCTTGTTCAGGCTTAGGGATCTTATTTTCGAATGTACAGGTACAAGTATTACATCTTTTTGATGTCCAGCCTGGGAGAGTCATAATAATGGATGTTGTTTTGGGTAATGAGACATATAGGATTATTAATATCTATGCTCCTCAATTAAAGGCAGACAGATCTTCTCTTTTAGGAGAGTGGAACCTTATTTACACACCTCCAAATTAGTAGTATGGAGAGGTGACTTCAGTTGCGGCCTATCAAAAAGGGATTGGGGAAGGGTTACCACCAAATTATATAGCGACAATAATTCTTTGCTTACAATATTAAATACCAATAATTTGTGTGATGCTTTTGATTTATTAAAGCGGGTTCCAACTCACACTTTTTATAAAGGTCGTTTATCCACTAGGATAGATTTCTGGTTTGTGTCTAAATGGGCTATTTGTCAGGATGTAAGGGTTGTTCCGTTAGAATCCTTAGATCATGTGGCTTTTAAGTTGAATCTAGGTTTTTGGCAGTAGGTTCCTATAGGTAGAGGGTACTGGAGGATGAATGTGGCTATATTACAGGAGATGGTTATACAGGATTCCATAAATTATTTTTTTATGTTGAGAGCTGAAATCTTGTTTCTATATGATAGCCCTATAGACTGGTGGGAGGATACAAAGAGAGATCTAAAACACCTCTACATAGGCATTTCTAGTAAAAGGGCAAAAAATAATTACATTCAGTACTTGGAGCTCAGGGTAAAATACATGCAACTATTATCGAATTCAGTTGATTCAAATAATGCTAGGTTGCAACTGCAGGCTATTAAAGAAAAAATGTATACATATTTGAAAGTATCTGAAAATAGAGCTGCACAACAACAAAAATATCAAACTAGGGGTACAAAAGAGCAGGTAAATCCATACGAATTAGGCTTGCATGGGGCTCAACGCCTAGTAATGACAGGATTGAAAGATAATTCTGGCTCTATAGTAACAGATAATAATGGTCTTTTAGTGTTAATTCAAGAGCACATTAGAGCTACTTTTCAAAAGGACAGGGTGGGTTGTCCAGAATTATTTTTCAAAGATTTAGACATACCTCAATTAGGAAAAGAAGTGCAAAGTTTAGTGGTTCCTTTTACAATTTTAGAAGTTAGGAATGCCATTACTAAGCTGACGCCCTGAACTACTCCAGGAATAGATGGCATATCTAATGATTTCTATAAATGTTATAGTGATGTACTAGCCCCTTGGTTACAGATTTTGTTTACAGCCATATGGAAAGAGAATATGCTGCTTCCTACCATGAAAGAAGGTGTTATGTCCTTTCTTTATAAAAAAGGGGGATGCACAAGACATAAAAAATTGGAGGCCCCTAAGTTTGTTGAACTCCGATTATAAAATTTTGACCAAAATTCTGACTAATCGCTTAGCAAAAATAACAAAACATGTTATAATTCCTACACAAACTTGCGTAGTTCCTGGTAGAAATATTATACAGAATTTGGTTTTTGTTAGGGAAGTGGTGGAACAAGGCCTAAACATGAATTTAGATGGTTATTTGCTGACTATTGACCAAGAAACAGCATTTGATTCGATACAGCAGGAACATATCTGGGCAGTATTGCAGCATTATGGAATTCCAGAAACCTGTTTGACATTGTTACAAACATTGTATACTGAAGCTCAGGTTACCCCTTTGGTTAATGGGCATCTAGGCATACCAATATATTTAAAAAATGCTGTTAGACTGGGCTGCCCGATTAGTCCATTATTGTATGTATTTGGCTTAGATTCTATACTTCGGAATATTGAAAGGGCTACAAATATTAAAGCCATTATAAATAAGAATGGAGTTGTATTCCAGAAAGTTACAGCCTATGCTGACGACTGTATTTTTACAATTGCTGATATAGAATCAGGAAAACAGATTATACAAATGTTGGAGTCAGTTTATGCTACTACGGGTATTAAAATTAATGTTGGAAAAAGTAAGGTGTTGGTATTAGGTACAGCACAAATTGTAGAGGGATTCCCCATTACTATGACGACTGAGGAAATTAAGTTATTAGGTCTATTTTGTGGTTCATGGGAATCTGAAGGGAAAAACTGGACAGTGGTATATGATCAGGCTAATCTTAAAGTTAAATCATGGCTCTCTTGGAAAATGACTCGGAAGAAGAGAGTTTATCTACTTAGAGCATATATAGCCCCCATATTTTTATATGTTTCCCATATCTATCCACTTCCATTTGGTATGCATACTAAAATTATGAGTCTTTTTTTTCTATTTTTATGGGGTAGTAGGCTGAATCCAGTAAAAAGAGTACACACATACAGGACCCAGAAACCGGGGGGTTTAAATATGATTCAGCCCTATTATATTTTTTGGGAAACTTTTTCTTTAGCTCTATACGTCCAGTAGTACTAGAATCTGAGGGTTCAGGGGTTTTAAATATGAAATTATGGGGACCTAGTTTTCTGATGGCATGGGGTAGGGGTAAATGGCATCCCTCAGAGAAAGCCCTTCCAGGGTATTTGCAAACTACTTTAAAATATATAAGAACATGGAAGATTGAGTTAGGATGGTTTTTGGGTCAAGAAAAAAAGGTTTTTTTTACAAATTTGTGTTAGATAAATGGTACAAAGAAGAACCCCTGTTTCAGGTTTCAGCTGCTACCAATGTAGAAGTATTATTAGAAAGTATTTTGGACCCTAGAATCCCTCTCAAAATGCAGGATTTAATTTGGCTATGTGGACATCAGAAGCTAAACGTGAAGGGCAGTCAAAAACATAAACAGGTTGATGAAAGAGGTTGTGGAGATATTCTTTGTCAAGGTCAGGTGGAAACCATGCAGCATTTGTTTTTTGATTATGTGAATGTCCAAGGTTTCTGGAAGCAGCTTGCTGGTTGGTGGGGAGAAGATCTTTTTCAATATATGACGTATGACATTTTGGTGCTAGGACAAATTCCTGCTTCCTGGATGAAACGGACAAAAAGTACTGTTTACATTATTTTAGCATGCCTAAAATGGTCATTGTGGCACGCTAGATGTTTACGTTCACTGTAAAATAAAGAAATTTCTCAGCAGGAAGTTCTGTTTAAAATAAAAGCGGATCTAGATAAAATATATAATTATGAATGTCGTACCTTAGGACAAGAAGTGAGTTCTAGATTATGGAGAAATGTAGGATGGGTGGGTTAAAAATTGTCTTTTCTTTGGGTTTCTTTTATGTTTTAAGCATGTTATATTTCTGGTAAATCTGTATTAAAGATAGGTAAATGCCTTAGGGATGAGTCCTGTCATGTAGGTACTGATTAGTATTGGGGAGCACTTTTGGTGTATATGGGAAGTATCTATGGGTATTTAGGTGGATTCACATAGGAGGTGGTTTCTTGGAATTGCTATGATATCTGTGTATTACTTTGTTTATGTGTTATATATGTTATGCTTTTGAATTCTGAGTAAAAATTTCCCCTACTCTTCTGTGGGGGCACTATTGCGTGGCAGAAGGGATGGAGGTCCCCAGTCTAGTTTTGACTGTTTGTGGAGGTGGACCTGTTGCTGGAGCTCCGGAGCTCTTGGGTGAGCTGTCTACAGTACCTACTGCGATTCTGCTAGGTACGGCCCAAGATATTGTTTTGGATTCTGGAGATGTGGATACTATTTTGCAACAAGATATGGATGTGCCGAATGAGGCTGATAATTTACAAAGGGAGTTGGAATTGAAAAAAATCTTAGTTGTTTGAGATGATAAATGTGGCTGAACATGACTTTGCACTGTGTCAACAGAAATTGGAAGCTGAAAAAAAGAAATGAAAGAGGTCTGAGGTGAGCCCTCTACCTACTGGCCATAAACGACTACCGGTGGGTATGTTGCCTGAATATGATACTGTGGCAATGCAAGCATTAGAGCCTGTTATTGATAGCCTTGTGCAGCCTGCAGGGCCTTTGTTACCTGATACACCTGATCCAGACTGCACCCCAGGAGATGTGTTGCAAAGGGCTGGTTGGCTTTTGCAGAATGGTATCTGGATACCGAACCCTGCTATCCCACTTCCCGGCTCCCCTGAGCGGGTTCTTCTGCACCACTTTGATTCAGAGGCTGCTGGTGGTAGTCTACCTAGTCTCCCTGATATGGATTCTTCTAAGTCCCTATTTGACCCTTCAGCGGCTGCGTGGCATGGTGGAGAAGAAGTTGGATTTCCTGTGCGCCAGACATGGGTTCTCTAGTCTCCAATGGTGAAGGTTTCATCATGGAAAAGTCTGTATTGGTCGGGGTTCTTCCTACTGCACCTGTGTTGGGTAATATTTCAGATACATCTTTGCCTACATCTGTAGAGGGAGATGGGGTCCAACCACAGCTTGAGCCTCAGGGTCTGAAGTCATATGCAGGTCTTATTCGGAAACCTGCTGAGGCAGCCAAACGAAGATTTTTGGTCCGTTTGCGATATTGGGGTAAGGCCTCTGTGGTTTCAGATTGGCTTTGGGTGTGGAAAAACTTTGTTAATGGATAGTATGGGGTTCACAACGGCAGAAGTATATGCCTTCATACATTCCCCGGGTGATCATAACTATGACATTAGCTTTTGTACAATGCAGTCGTTGGATAAATTTTGGAAACTATATTATGAAGTTATGGATGTGGACAACTGGCATGAATTTTTGGCTATTCCTATCACAAAGCCTACCATTAAGACAGTTACGGTTTTGTTCCATAATGAAGGTGTTAACATAGCAAACATAATTTTTGGTTGGAGAAATGTTGTACTATATTTGACCGCCTGAAACCAATTATGGATGACAATGGGTCTTGGACTGGGGGGTAGACAGTTCGTGTCCAACTTCCACATACTGATTCGGGCATTCAACATCTGCCTAGCTCCTTTTATTTGGAGTGTAACAGGGGCATCATTTTTAATGTGGGACAGCCAAAGAGCTGTTTTACATATGGCTCTCTTGATCATTTGAATACTGATTGTGATCAAGTGAAATGGTTTTGTCTTGGGATGTTGGGGCATACTATGACTAAGTGTGAGGCCCCACAGATTTGTAACTTATGTGGGGATATGGAGCATTCTTATGTGAGTTGCCCTTGGGCCACGCATGATAGAGATGAGGCTTCAGATCAGGAGTATTTTTTAAGTCAGGCTAGGAGACCTTTTGATAAACCCCCTAACCCCACGACAGATTTTGGGCCCCATGGGAGGCGTAGAGGGAGGGGTACGAGGGGAGGTGTCGAGGATAGAACCCAGGTTCCCCTCCACAGCTCTGTTTCGTCAATGACAGCTCTGGTTCAGGCCCCTAAGCAGCAAGTAAGTGATGTAACTGGCATAGCTCCAACAGTCATTCCTTCTGGTCACAGGTGACCCCGTATGCTACCCCACAAGGTTCTCCTGAGTGGTCTGTGGGTATCTTGCACTAGGGTTCTCCATGTAGTCTGCATTTGGATGATTCAGATTTAGACTGTCATGAAGAGATCTCAAGAGCTTTAATGCCAGTTCAGGATGAGGGGGTGTGTTCTATGGCTGGGGCTGAGGGCGTAGTTCGGTCCTGTATTCCCTTATCTCCTTTGCCACTTTTGAATAGATTTGCTCCATTTGAGTCCTGGGGGGAGCAGGTGGAACAGGAGCACCCCATGGAGGATAGAGAATATTTAAAACAGCCTGTCCTTGGATCAATGGCTGTGGGTGAAGTCTTACCGAACCGTAAACCACGTGTTTTGTGGGTTCAAAAGAGGGTTACTAGGTCTAGTGGTAAAATGATTAAGCCTCCTCCCTGAGCCTTTTACTTTAAATTTAGCCAGTCTCAATGAAAATAGTATGAAATCCTCTAGGAAATGTTTGATGACTTTTGGTATCTTACAGTTTTTGCATTTTGATGTTGTGTCTTTGCAGGGTATTCGATTGCACACTTTAGGAGAATGTGCCCTAGCATGCAAAGATTGGGGATGGGGGTCGTCATATTGGTCTTTGGGAGAAGAGACCTGTAGTGGGGTGGGGTTTTATTTCTCCACTACAGAGTTTATTTTGCATAGAATGGTGGATATTGTTCCTGGGCACACGTTTTTGCTTGATGTGGAACTTAGAGGATTGCCCTGTAGACTCCTGAATGTCTATAATCCCCAACTGAAATGTTTACGGATAGACTTGTTGAAAAAAATCCAGATGTTTTTATATACAAGCCGACAGATTTTTTTGGGGGGGGATTTTAACATTAATTTTCTTCCGAAAACGGATCAGGGTAAACAGTATTGTGATAAGTCATTTCTTAAACAAATTTTGCACCATGCAGGTTTGAAGGATGTTCAGAATAGTATACAACACACACCTAAACCTACTTTTTTTAAGGGATCGCTTTCCTCCTGGATAGATTTTATTTTTATTAAAAACACATTACATGTGGATAATGTAAGTGTTTTACTTATTGAAACCTCTGATCATCAGTTGCTAGGGTTGTACATGGATCCTTTCCCTAACCGAGTGACTGGAAGGGGATATTGGAGGATGAATGTTTCATTATTGGTCGATGAGCAGGTGCGGTTTGATTTACATGTGGTTATACAGGATAAGTTGTCAACCACTTTTTTGTATTATAATATTAGCCTATGGTGGGAAGATTTTAAAATTTGTTTGATTGTTTTCTTTCTGTGGTCGGGCGACATCGAGCTTTAGCCCAGTTGGATACATACAGAGATCTCCGGTATGAGCTTGGAGTGTTATTGACTCGGTAGATCATGGAAGGTGTTGACCTTAGTGAGGCAATTGGGACTATTAAGCAGGAGATGGGGGATTATCAATATAATTGATTTGTTCACTTCAGAAAGAACAACAGTTTGGCACCCAGGGAAAAGCTGAACATGTTAACCCTTTTTTAGCTAGTCGTGCTAGGACAATCAAGTTTTTATGGGCTTGATTGCTTCAGATGGGGTAGTACAGAGGGATAATGAGGGTATCATGGGTGTTTTGGATAGATATATTCATGACACTTTTAGTTTCCCTGTGGCTGATTCCCTGTATGTGTCACATATTTTGCAAGCTGCCGCTCTTCTGCAGGCAATGAGTGATCAGATGGAATCTTTAGTGTGTCCCTTTACGATTTCTGAATTGGATGTAGTGATTCGCTCTTTGTATAATGATGTCTCCCCGGGTTCTGATGGGTTTTCTAATGAACTATATAAGGTTTTATGGGAGTTTATGCAGCCGGAATTGGTGCGGCTTTATAATTTTTTTCTAGTGGAATGCTGTTTACCTACTCAGTTTTATGAAGGGTTGATGGTTTTATTATATAAATCTGGGGATCTGGAAGATATTGTGAATTAGAGACCTCTTACAGTACCTTGCTCAATACTGATTTTAAAATGTTTTCAAAATTGTTGGGTAACAGATTGTCATGGGTTATGGCTGATTTGATTAGCCCACTGCAATTCTGTGATATTCCAGGTCGACTTATTTCGGATGTTCTTTTACTTTTGAGAGAACTTCTGGAACCCGCAAGTAGTGCCACTGTGCCATGTGGATCTAGAGGTTATTTAATTAGCCTGGATCAGGCTAAGGCTTTTGATGGGGTTTCCCATTCCTTTTTGTGGTCTACTTTACGTGCTTATGGTATCCCAGATGAATTTATACAGTGGGTACGCCTCTGCTATGCTTTGGCTTATGTGGTCCCATATGAAAACGGATCGCCAGGAGCTAGTCATCGAACCCTGAAAGGTGTATGGCAGGGGTGCCCTCTCAGCCCCCTTCTGTATGTTTTTGCACTAGATCCTATGTTACAGATCTTACAGAGATCCCCTTTGATTTATGGGGTGAGTGGGTTTATTGAGCAGCATTGTAAAGTACTTGCATATGCGTATGATTTATGTATGGCGTTACGTGATGAATCTTCCTTGCAGGTTGCTTGTCATTTGATACAGAAAATTGGGAACGTTTCTGGAGCTCGCCTAAATTTGAATAAAACTAAAATATTACGGGTATCTAGTTTTCCGATATCCCAGGAATGGGTGGGTGGGTTTCAGGTTGCTCTGATGCCCTGCCGTATATTGGGGATATATTTTGCTGGGGAAGATATGGCTTTTTATAATTGGGAATGGGCTTTAGTGAAATAAAAGGCAAAGGTAGCATTGTGGAATAAATGCAAGGTTTCGAAGAGGAAGAGGGTTTATTATATTAAGAATTTTTTGGTTCCGATTTTTTTGTATATCAGTGCAATTTTTTCTTTACCTAAATCGTTGGAAGTGTCTTTGTTAGGAGTCTTTTTAAGCTGTTTTTGGGGGAGTAGGTTGAACCCCATAAAGAGGAATGTGTTGTATCTCGGGTTTAAGGAAGGGGAGGTGAATTTGTTAAATCCGGTGTTATTTTTTTTTCTCCATTTTTCTATATGCTAATTTAGTACCTCTTATCAGCCGTAGTATACCTTTGTGGGGGAAATGGGATCTCTCATCTCTAGCTGGAGTTTTGTAGGAATGGAAGGAGAATTTTATTTTTTTAAACAAAAATAAACGAAATCCCAGACTGTTGAAAAGATGGGGGGGGGGGGGTATTTGATAAAATTAAATTATGGGGAATTGGTTTTGTACAGGTTTTGACCGCATCGCGTAAAGCACTTTATGTGACGATTTTGAACAAGTGTTTTAATGCATGTCCTTTTGCAGCTTTTTCTGTGTTAACTCAATCTCATATTTCGGATTATATCATGGATATTCACATCCCTGTTCAAATGTGGGATACCGCATGGCTGGGACTTCATGATAGAATTAACATTAAAGGGAATTAAAAACACAAAGCACTGCATGAAAGATATTGTCCTAGAGTCGATTGCATTATGAAAATTGAAACGATTACACATTTGTATTTTCAGTGTTCCTATGCGGTCCGTTTTTGGGAGGTATTAAAAAACCGTTGGAAAAGTAGTCTGGAACTCCCTCCACAGTCAGATTTATTGTTTTATGGTATTCCCTCTGGGAAGCTAGGGATGGGGATTTTAAGTACCCTTTGAATTGTGCATGTCCATCTTTTATATTGGCTGTGGATCAGTGGATGCCGTCTGGTATTGCAACAGAAATTTATTTCAGAATTGGAATTGTATTATATATTGCAATCTGATTGGAAGACTTTGAAACAGAAGGACTTTAGGATGTATGATATACAGAAATGGACTAATCTTTAGGGTCATGTTGACTATATTTAAGTATATTTTCATTTCATTATGGATTGTCAGTATGATGTAATACTGTATTCTGATTTCATGTTTTCTTTGTTCTGTTTATGTATGATGCACTAATGAATTATTATATGTTCTTTTAAGTCATGATTAAGAATTTCCCCTACTCTTTTAGTAGGAAGGGGGAGGGGTTATGCTTACAGTATTTTAGTTATGATTTGGGTTTACAGTATGCAGTAATACTTTTTTGTGTCTGTTTTCTTCTTTTTTTGTGTGTGACCAAATACTGCTTTGTTTATCTGTTCTTTTAAGTCATGAATAAAAATCTCCTACTCTTTCGAAGGGGGCGCTGTCCCATAGGACCTTGGAGGAGTTCAGAATTGTGCTGGATCAGCCAGCATGTGGATTTGTGGAGGCTTCTCCTGGAAGCGTGTCTAACGCTGTAAGAGGGGACCTGCAGAATACTTAAATGGATACCAACATTTCACCGCATGTTGACCAAGATGCTGTGTTGCAACATGAGCTGCAAGAACGAAACAGACTTGCGAATTTAGAATGTGCTGAAGCTTCAGCAAAATTGCAAGAAGAAAAGAAAAGAAAATGCCTGGGGGATGCATCTTCTTCTCCAGAATCCTCCTCAGCAAAAATGTTCTTTTCAGAACCAACAACTACAGAAACACAAGCAGCAAGCCAGAGACACACACACTGGGGACAGCGTGGACCAAGGGGCTTTAAGAGGTAATACCTCCAGCCTTCTTGCACAGCCTGTTTGTGGAGGGGTGTTAGCCTGTCGATGCTTCACGTCGACTGCCCTGCCCGCCCCAGCCCTCAATTTATAGTACCTCCCTGTCACGTGACTTCCTGCCACTTAAATTACTGCCACTGAAATTACTAAGTCTCCACTTCTCCATTTGCAGCTTATACTAGCTGACCACCTGAGGGAACTCTCCTGCCTACACTCTCAAGCTGCTCTAGCCTCTCTAATCTCCTCACTGCACTGTATTTCCCCGCAGACCCTCTTGCCTGGTTCCTGTTCTCCGCTGCCTAGGTTTACCATCCCCTGGATAGCTAGCCCTCACACACTCCCCTGTGTGGCCACTAGGAGTTACTATTGTAACCCCCTTTTTTGTGCCTCTGGACTAGCACCCCGCAGCCCTCCAGCTGCCCTGAGACTACATTTTACTAGGTTTTTTGAACTCCCCCCCCTCCCCGGGTCTTGAATCTGGTACCTTCAGTGCCAAAGTCCACAGCCCTGCCACTGCTCCATTGTGGCAGTCTCACTCATGAAAGACCAGTTATAGTTCTTATCCAAATTGTACCTTACAACAATAGGCATGGTGGGTGTCTACATGCCCTTATTAAGCCTGACTATACTGATCCTCATGATACCAGCCTCTCCACAACTGAAGCACATACCTTTCATGCCCAGTGCCACTCCGAGTATCCACGCCATGGTACCCCAACTTACCCCCACCCTGGACACACCCTCTGCCCCACCGCACCCCCCTCCTGCCTACACTTCCATCACCTCTTCCTTTCCACACATCCCCTGGCCCCTGCTCTTCCTCACCATCCCCGCACCTTGCCTATCCCCTGCACACCAGTAACTAAACCCTTGTCCAAGTGCCTAATGAGCCACGCCAATTACTACCGCTCACTGCTTAGAGTAATCACTCTCCTTCTGTTACTCTTTGGGAACGTTCACCCAAAACCCAGGCCCTATGACTGCCAGCCAAAACAACCCTCTTTCTATATCAGGACTCCACATTGCCTCACTTAACATTTGCAGCATCCTAAAAAAGTCAGCTGCGCTCCAGTGCCAGATCATACAACACCAGCCTGACATTATTTCCCTAGTTGAGACCTGGCTCTCTAAATCCACCTCTGATTCCTTTATCGCCCTCCCTGGGTACATCCTGTTCAGGGAAGACCGGACGGGTAAGCACGGGGGTGGATGTGCTACCTACATGCACAACACCCTCCTCGGCCATGCACTGCCAGCCCCCAAATTTGATAATGGAGCTCAAGCTCTCACACTAAAAATCACCCCAGACCCTGCTAGGGGTCCGCTGTTTCTCACAGTCACCTATGTTCCCCCAAGGAACCAGAATCCCACTATTCTGTCTTTCACCGATTACGTTAAAAACTTGCCACACAAAGCAGAGCAAGTTGTTACTGGGGACCTCACCATCAATTGGCTTGCTAATTCTGCATCCCAAACAACAGACACCTTCACCAATTAAAATCTGAAAGGATAGCTTTGTTAATGAAAATCCAACTGTACCTCTTCACCAGATGGAATATATTATTTGGGGGGATTTGAATATTACCAGAACCAACCAAGATAGAGGGGCTCATGGCACCAAGCTGTACTGTGATTCAATCTTTTTAAATGAAATGCTTCACCTGACAGGATTGAGGGATGTTTTTGATACTGCAGGTAAAGGGGGGGCATATACCTACTTTTCTGGGACAAGATGTTCTAGAATTGATTACTCATTTGTTTCTTCAAACCTGCAATATTGATCCCAAAAACTACTACCAGTACCGACTTCGGATCATGTGCTCTTACAAGTCACAGTTTCTGATTATCCTGCCACATCAATAGGTACCGGGTATTGGAAATTGAATATTTCACTATTGGCCATTCCAATGGTAAAACAGGGTTTTCTTTCCTTCCTTCAAGCATGGAAGTCGGTATACTTTTTGTATGACTCGGCACAACTATGGTGGGAAGAGACAAAATTAGACATTAGGCAGCATTTTCAGGAAATCGGAAAATTATTGGGGAAACATAAATGGGCTTCATATCAGAATCTCAGCCAAAAACTCCAACTGGCATATTCCAGACTAAATAACGGAGCGTATGTTGACCCTGCTGAAGTGCATGATGCCAAACTACAATTAGCTCAGGTTCATTATGAGAGGAGACAAGTGCTGGAAATTGAGCAGTGCTTTGGGATTCAGGGTGGGCAGGAGGCTATAAATCCTTTTAAAAGTTGTGCGCAACGTAGACTTAAAAAAGATATGAAGAAGCTGATGACATCATCTGGTGAAATGTAATGTCACAGAAAGAAATTTTGATAGAACTAGATAAATATTTGGCACAGTTGTACAAAGTGGATCAAACACTGTCAGCAGACAAAATGGACTCCTGGTTGTCTTTTTGTACATTGCCTCAAATACTGGCATGTTTTATTGCTACTCTTGCCCAGCCACTCACTTTGCTGGAATTAGAAAATGTTGTAAAGGCTTTGCCTAAAGGGAAGTCGCCAGGTAACAGTGGCCTTCCGTATGAAATTTATCCTGCTATTTTGGAGATACTAGGACCAGAACTCCTCCAAATGTATATTTTAAGTTTGGAACAAGGGACTTTTCCCCATAGCTTTAATCAAGGGTTGATTATTTTTCTTTATAAAGCAGGTGGCAGGGAAGACTTAAGGAACTGGAGGCCAATTACATTGTTGAATTCTGATACTAAAATTTTAACCAAATTGTTAAGTATTTGGATTTCGTTGGTTTTAAGTTCTATTACTCATGCTTCCCAGTTTTGTTCTGTGCCTGGCAGGATGATTACGGATGCCCTGATTCTGATTAGAGAAATTTTTGATCTGAGCTGATTGGGTGAGGTTATGGGTTTTTTGCTCCATCTCGACCAAGTGAAGGTTTTTGATAGGGTGTCTCACCTATACTTACGGAAATGTTTAAGTTCATTTGGCTTTCCAGACTCCTTTTTGTCTTGGATCAAGGGGATTTATGATCAGGCTGAGGTAGCTCTCTGTGTAAATGGATGGACTGGAAAATTTTGAAGACATACCAGTGGAGTGTGCCAGGGCTGTTCTCTCAGCCTTTTACTGTACATTCTAACTTTAGATCCCCTTTTAGTGCTGCTAAACTCATCGGAGGAAATTAGAGGGCTTTCTTTTAATAGTACGTCCCCTGAGGTTTGCACGGTGGCATATGCTGATGATCTTCGTCTCTTTTTGGCAGATATTCTCTCTAGCAAAGCCACAGAAGCAGTGACAATGGCTTTTATGAAAGGAACGGGAGCAAAAATCAATCAGCAAAAAAGTAAGTGTCTAATTCTTGGTGGGGGTGACTATCAACATGACATGGTAATGGGTATTCCGGTTGTGACTTCTGAAGTGAAAATCTTGGGTATCTATTTTGACATTGACAATGCCAATATTTTTAATTGGGAAAAATTATTAAAGAAGCCACGGCTAAAGTACATCTCTGGAATAAGTGGAGAATGTCGAAACTGAAACAGGGTTTTATGATTAAAACTTTTTAGTTAGGGTTCTTTTTGCATTTGGCTACCATCTATTCCCTACCTAAGAATTTGGAAACTACTCTACTCAGCTTGTTTTTTCAGGCTGTGTGGGGAAGTCAATTGAATCCGATAAAAAGGGGTATATTGTATCTACCTAAAGAATAGGGAGGATTACATATGGTGAATCCTGTTGTTTTCTTTTTTCAATCTTTTTATATGTTAATATTCGACCTTTATTGAGTAATTCCCCTCACCTTTGGTCTCCTTGGGTTTCTGATGTCCTTTCCCCATGGATGGAGTATTGGGGCCTGGACACACCCATTGCAAAACAAAAACACATCCAGAATCTTCCTCATTATTTTTAGTCCCTTTTTGGAAAATTAAAATTATGGAGAGTGACAAAATCGACAATTTTGCACACCAAAAGAAAAGATTTCTACACTGCCATCCAACTTTCTTATTTTTTTCAAACTTCTGACTTTGTGGACCGTCCACAAGGAGATCAGTATGATATCAAGGCCATGTTACTGCATTCCACGATGCCTAGGTGCATGTGGGATGTCACTTTGTTGGGTGTTCGTGGCAAACTCAACTTTAAGGGCAACCTTAAGCATGAAAGGAGGAAAGAAAGGGCATGCCCGCGTATGAATATGTGTCAAGAACCTGTAGAAACTATGGAGCATTTGTTTTTTTTCTGTCTCTATGCCCAGGAGTTTTGGACGATACTTTCTATTCATTGGGCCTCTTCTCCCTTTACTAATTTACAACCTGACACTTTATTCTGGGTATAATCCCCCTTTCAGAGACACACTATGATGTGGGCATTTTCCATGGCATCTTGGGCTACACAAGTACCATATTTGGCAGGCCAGATGTAAATGGTCCCTACAACAAAATGTTGTAACTCTGGGTCAATTATTCTGGACAATCAGAGATGCAGTTTTAAATATTCAGAGGGAGGAACAAGAGAAGCTTCCTTCTCACGTAAGATGGGGAAAAAATGGAAACTCTTGTCATGGCTTGATACAGGATAAGAGTCTTCTAGTGTCCTTGTCTAAATTTTTTATTCCCAAAGGAAGGTTAAAATTTGAATAATCTCTCCCCCCTCCCGGGATTTTTTTTATATAATCAATACATTTAGGTATTTCTCCTTCCAGAAAATGGCCTGTTGTTGGAATACATCATGCTTTATTTTATTCAGTTTTTCAAATTTGGTGCTTTCTTGTGGCTTTTTTTTTTCTCTTATTGTGTTTCTGATTTACTTTCATACTTTTATTTACCTATTGGTTTCTGCTCATGTATGATGAAATACTCAAATTTTCTGTTTTTGTTTTTCTTATGATTTCGTATGCTACAATACACTTTGGATTCCTTCTATACTGAGTTTAGGAAGATAACTTTCCATATTCATTTAGAGGAAGCAGAGAAGGGGTTTTCTATCAACATGTTTATTACAATTTAAGGTTACTGTATGCTGTAATCCTTTTTTGATTTTTCCATATTTGACATTTCTATGTGTTGTATTAATTATTTATGGCTTTTTTTCCCTTTCCTTATTCTTTTGTATGCTGCAATACATTTCTGTATATTTTGTTTTGAAGTTTTTGAATAAAAAAATTCCCCTACTCTTTTTGAGAAGTGCCATGGGATCTTTAGCATCCACCTGAACTACCACCAGAACAGGCAGATGGGACCTTGGTTTAACGTCTCATGTGAAAGACGGAAATTGCCCTAGGAGTCTCTGGATTGTTAAGTCGGCCCCTAGTTGCCACTCTGTAGGCTTTTTGGATGGCAAGTTGATGATCCATTGGGGGTTTCCCCTGCTGTTTTAACAGTCATTCTTTCAGAAATAAAATCAAATGGTCCCCTTTACTCCTTTCCAGCATGCCTGGAATCCAAACATTTACTGCCCTGGCTTGATTTTCCAAAGATTCAAGTCCCGATTTTAAATGTGTATTCTTTTTATTTATTTTATTTATTCATCACACACAAGATCCTTTAGGCAGTGTCTATTTTCAAAGGATCTTTGATAATAGCAGCTGTGGCTCCCATAGCTGCTTCAGCACACTTCTTGGTCTCAAAAGCCTCTGTTTTGATGAAACCCAAATCTGTCTCCAGGTTGATAACTTGATTAGTGAAGGAATCAAACTTTTCAGCCAGCTCGGAGACCATTGAAATTAGCCTGTTAATTTTAATTATGAGGCTTTGGAATGTTTCCCCTATGTCTTCTACAGCCTCTGCTGCATTGCGACCTGGAGCAGACCTCATGGTCAGGAGGTCCAAGAGCATTTTTGCTCCTAGCTCCCTTTTGCTGGGGTCTATGGCCCACATTTTCAAAGGAGATGCGCAGCCCAAAATGGAGTTGCGTGGTGCATCTCATAAAATGCACGGCAGTACGATATTTGAAAGAGAGAGATACCGCATGCATTTCTGAATGCGCCATTGCACCGAAATAATGTATGCAGTGCAAATAAAGGGGCAGTTCCATGAATATGCCACGCATTGACATATTCAGTCAAAATGTGCGTCGCATCTGTTGCACACCTCAGACATGAGCCACCCAAAGTTAGGCAAACAAAATAATGGCCTAAATAGGCCAGCCCCCCACAGGCAGGCTGCAGAACTGCAGGAAGGCCATTGGAGATAGTCCTTGGAGGTGCACCAAAACATGCTCCAGGCACCCACACACAGCAGTCATGCCAGGATGGATGTATGCAGAGCCACAGATGCCATATCACTACTGGCACCATCCAGAGGGCAACCCCCCACACCCCACCCTGGACATAGACACCCAGCAGCAACATGCCAGTGCTGTCAGGTGCCCCCTGGGCACACCAGCAGAGTGGACAGCCACACTGCAGTACATGTACCAGGGGTCATGGCTGCACCCATGTGGGCTGCAGGGTGCCACCCAGTGGTGGCTTGTACCCAGGGTGACATCTGTCGCAACAATACCCAGGTGGTGGCACTAGTGGCCACATGGCATGGGCCAGGAACTGACCCATGGCACACATCCATGGTGGTCCACCATAGGTGCACAAAAGTGGGTCCCACCCACCCAGGTACCTGGTTACCATCTGCACACTGCCATCATTTGCAGTTCTCACCATGTTCCTCTCATACGGGGGGGGGCACTGCAGGTGAGCATATGGGGCTGGTGTATCATATGCATGTGGTATACCAATCAGACTGTGTCACCCTGTGTCCTCCCCTGTTGCTTGTCCAGGTGGGCCCCTGTGGCCACTGCCAAGGTGGGCTCCCTGTACCACAGTCGACACTGTACATGGCTATGGGTAATAGCACTGTACCCAGGCTAATGCAGTCAACCCACCCACACACAAACATTCCATCACACCTGCCTGCTAGGCTGCAGTACCTCCTGTTCACCTTTGTGGGGTGGTGGGCAGCCATGCAAAGCTGGAAATGAGCATGCCCGGGGTATGCAAATGGCCTGAATACATTACAGTAATGAGCTGCACATGTGGGGAATGGGCTTGGAATGTGCAATGAGACTATTTGCATATTCCAGCTGAATATTGCAATTTTGTGCACCGTGCAAGTGGTTTTGCGTTGTGCATTTCCTTATGCTCTGCATGGGACTCAGGATGCCTGCTGCGCCTCACATCTCCCAATGCGTGATTGCGCATGTTTGGGATATTCAGCTGGACTTGCATGATCACATCTCATGGCACATCTTCTGAACATCTCATTATTTTGTGCTGCTGCATCTCAGTTGCGTGGCACAGGCACTTGTGCGATGCACCTGGGACATTTGAAAATGGGGCCCTGTCTTTCATGGGCTCACCCATGATTGTGGAGCACACTTCCAGATAAGCACCACTTCTTTGACAGGTACGTCAAAAAACAAAACAAAGAAATAACATGTTTTAAAGCAAAATCATTATAGGCATAAGCAGAACTTAAGATTAAAAAAGGAAGTGGGGGAGCACTGTGCAGAGAGGGAACAGGAAAAGGCAAACATCCTGAACAAATATTTTAGTTCAGTGTTCACAGAGGAAAGAGAAGGGGAGGGGCCACAGAAAAGTAACAAAGCTTTGGAGGGAGGGAGGGAGGTGGACACACTAGTCCTTTTGAGGTGATAGTCCTGAATGGACTTGCTAATCTGATGGTGGACAAAGCAATGGGGCCAGCTGGGTGCATCCAAGGGTATTGAGGGAGCTCAGGGAAATACTGGCTGTATCTCCAACAGTTCTATTTAACAGCTCACTGGAAACAGGAGCGGTTCTGGAGGACTTGAGGAGGGCAGATGTAGTCCCACTACACAAAAGTGGTAGCAGGGAAGCGGCTGGCAATTATAGACCAGTCAGCCTTACATTGGTGGTGGGAAAGTTAATGGAATCACTGCTGAAGGAAAGGATTGTGGATCATCTTGAATCCAGTGGGTTCCAAGACCCAAGGCGGCATGGTTTCACAGAGGGGGTGGTCATGTCAAATGAATCTGATAGATTTCTTTGACTGGGTGACCAAGGAACTAGATCAGGGTGGATTGGTGGATGTGGTCTACCTAGATGACAGTAAAGCATTCAACACCATTTCACATAGAAGGGTAGTAAGCATGCTGGGTAGCACAGGAGTGGGTTCAAAAGTGGTAACTTGGATAAGAAATTGATTAGGGGATACGTGACAGAGGGTGATGGTAAATGGAGTCCACTTCAAGGAAGGGGTGACCAGTAGGTGTCTCAGGGATCATGTTGGGACTGGTCCTCTTTAATGTCTTCATAAATGACATTGCAGAGGAGCTGGAAGAGAAGGTTGACCTCATTGCGGATGACACCAAAATCTGCAATAGGTTGGATGCTCCCAGGGGTGGTGGAAAGGATGAGCAGAGACCTGAGAAAACTAGAGGAGTGGTCAAGGGTATGGCAGCTGGGTTTCAATGCAAAAAAGTGCAAAATGATGCACATAGGGCACTGAAACCCAGTGGCAGAGCACAAAATGCGTTGTGATATTGATGACCACCAAGCCAGAAAGATACCTTGGGGTAATCACAGTGGATGACCTAAAGGTGGCCTAGCAGTGCGATAAGGCAGTAGAGAGGGTGAGTGGGATCCTGCAGTGCATAGGGAGGGGTATCACCAGCACAAAGAGGGAGGTGGTGTTGCCTCTGAATAGATTGCTGGTAAGACCCCATCTCCAGAATGACACAGACAGAGAGGAGGCAGTCCAGAGGACAGCAACTAAAATGGTGCAGGATCTGCATCAAAAGTCCTATGAGGAGAAACTAAAGGACCTCAATATGCACACTCTGGAACAAGGGAGGGGGAGGAGGGGAGATATGATAGAGACCTTTAAATTCCTCATGGGGGTAAATAAGGTACAGGAGAGGAGTATTTTTCAGAAGAAAAAGCGCTCAAGAACAAGGGGACATGCTAGGAAGCTGGAAGGGGTAGATTCAGGAGAGATGTGAGGAAGTACTTCTTCACAGAAAGAGTTGTGGATTCCTGGCACAGCCTTCCAGCGGAGGTGGTGGGGGCAAAAACAGTGGTGGGGTTCAAGAATGCATGGGATAAACACAAGGGAATCACAGTGGAAAGGAAGGGGGAGGGAAAAAGAGCTGTAGATCAGGCATGGTCTGTGGTAATAGTGTAAGTGGGAGAAATGGGTAGACTGGATGGGCCAAGTGGTCCTTATCTGCCATCAAATTCTATGTTTCTATGAATCAAATAGTGAAGCTCAGTGCCACATCAAGGTATCTCCAGCAGCTGAGGACCTGATCCACATATAGCCTGGATTATACTTATTTGGGCTGTGGAGCCCTGCACCCCCAGACACTTCCACATTCAGTGGAATTCACAGCCCCCCCCACTGCCTGGATCAGGGAGTGTGGAGTTCCCCGGGGAGGAGAGGATTTAGCTGGATGGACACTGGTTTCCAGTACGAAGCCCGAGTCAGCTACAGAGTGGCTCCCATGTAGGGGATTGTAGGATATGGACATCTTCAAAGGACAGTCATATCCCCCTGCAGAAAAAAAAATATTAATTATAAAACAAAGTGGGACACCAGGCCTCCCAGCCCTCTTTATGCTAGTTCAGAGGGCTGGAGGCAGTCCTTTTGGGGGGGGGGGCTCTCTAAGACCCTCTCATTTCCCAAACATGGCTGACCTTGGAGGAACCAAGGTGCTATTACAGGGGTCCCCCAGCATAACCTCAGTGCCGTCTCTCAGCCATCTGCAGTCTGCATCTCATGCATAGGATCTCACATGCTGCCCCTTCTCTGCCATTGTAAGTGAGAAAGAGCGTCAGCAATGCTGTTTTCAATACCTGGTACATGCACTGCCTTAAAGTTGATATTCAACAACAAACACTTCAGGACAAACACCTGCATGAGGTTGCCCAGTAGGCCCTTTCCCCCTAATTGTTTATTTATTGTGTACAGCACTCCGGTGTTGTCAAACCTGAATGTAATGTGCTTATCCCTCAGCACATCCCCCCAGATCACCAATGCCATGACAATGGGGAAGAATTCCATCACCATTATCTGCCTCGTAATGCCTTGTCTTATCCACTCTGGAGGCCACTGCCCTGCACACCACTTACCTTGCAAGTAAGCCGCAAAGCCCAGGGTCCCCCCCCACCCGAGGCATCTGTGAAGAGTTACAGTTCCTCACAGGACACTGGAACTGGCCACATCAATACCCCATTGAAGCATTGCAGAAATGTCTGCCAAATGCCTAGGTCCTCCTGCATTGCCGCTGTGACCCGAATTCTGTGGTGCAGTTTTGTACAGCCTGCCCCAACACCTGCCAGGTGCCTCATGAACATCCTGCCCATGGGCATTACCTGGCAGGTGAAGTTGAGGTGGCCCACCAGTTGCTCGAGCTCTCGTAATGTGACTTTACATGCTCGCATTACTGAGTCCAGCTGGGTGCGCAAGGTCGCCAGCTTATTTTGGGGGAGCCAGAACACTTGCTCGCTCATACTGATTCCAATCCCCAGGAAGCAAAGTCTTGTGCATGACCCCTCCATCTTGTCCTCGGCCAGCGGTATACCAAGCTTGGCACACACCTCGTGGAATGCTGCCATGATATATGCGCATTGCCCCGAGCTGGCCTTCCCCACAAACAGAAAGTTGTCCAAATAGTGTACCATGTGGTCGACTTTAGCTTTCTGAGCAGTGGCCCAGTGCAGGAATGTGCTGAATTGCTCAAAAACTGCACATGCTGCCGCACACCCCATGGGCATGCAGTTGTCAGTGTAGTAGTACCCTTCAAATTTCATGCCCAATAGCTCCCTATCTGCCAGGTACACTGGCAACAGGTGGAATGCTGATTCTGTATTGGCCTTCCCCATCAGAGCCCCTGGCCTGCCTGTCACACCACCTCCGCCTCCCTGTCGAATGACTTGTAATACACCGCGGTGTCAACTGGGTCAATGTAGGCATTGAAAGAATCCCCTTCTGGGTACGAGAGGTGGTTTATCATTCGGAACTTACCCGGTGCTTTTTAAGGGACTAAGCCAATGGGAGATACCCTTAGGCATGGGCAAGGGGAGAAGGTGAAGGGGCCACTGATCCGACCCACGGCCAGCTCCTTCCTCAGTTTGCCCCACACGACCTCCGGTTGCTGCTTGGCAGAACGCAGGTTGCCTGCCTCCTATGCCCTCCTTGGGCCTTGGTATTTGCTGTTTCACCTTGTCTAGCAAGTGTGACCCAATGGGTTACTTTAGGGATAGGAAGCTCACTACCCCTTGCTGCCCTGGCACTGGTGGTGGTGGCGATGCCACTCCCGCTCCAGCATCCCCGATCCCTGCTGCAGCTGGGGCTGCCTGGACCACTCCTGGCTGAGCCCTATTCTGTTCTGCCAGTAATTCCAGCAGCTGGTCAAGCTTCTGCTCCACCTCTGGTTCACCTGGGTTGCCCGCTGGAGGCCGTATGCTAGGCTCTCCCCACCCTGGGGGTATTGCCGAGGCCACACCTCCGTGTCCTGCTGCCGGCTGGCTGATCCAACCTCTGAGGGCTATTTGATGTGGGATCCATGGCCCATTACTCCCAGGCAGGTAGCACGCTTGTGGCAGGATGGGTTGATCATGCCCCAATTGCTCGGGACTCTGCAAGCTCACCTGCGGCAGTGCCAGCTGGCCCTGTGGAAGGTCCCCCAGCATGCTCAGGCTTTTGGGAGCTGATGCCACCATTTCTGTCCATTGCCCTAGCAGCACCTTTTCCATGGCATCCCACTATCTGCCCTGTTTCTGCTGATACCCCCTGTTCATTTTGGGGGTGCCCCCGCTCCTAAGCAGAGCCCTTAGCTCATCAGCTGACAGCTGGTCTAACTCAGGCATACCAGATACTTGGTCCACTGCCACTGCTCCCTGATTGACCTTCTTCCTTCGTGGCTTTTTCTGAGGAGGAGGAGGAGGGTGCACCAGCGTCTCGTCCAGATTGGGAATCGGTTTCTCTGGCTCTTGCCCTGACGTGCCCGGCTCCCCTGCCAGCGTCACAGGTTCAGCCAGCAGGGTCAGCAATGCCAGGGTTACCACAGCTGCTTCCACAGGTTGGCCTCCTCTGGGTTCTCTGGTTCCGATGGGGGCAGCAGCCCTGAAGGTCATGCTCCCCCCTTCATCCTGATCCCTGAACAGCGCCTCCCACCATACCTTACCTTTGCCTTGGACGAGGGCAGTCAGCTGCTGTTCCAGGTCTCCATTCATCTTTGCAATATGCTGCTTGTACTCTACAGTCTAACAGAATCATGGCCACTCTCCCCTTGCTGGTGCTTAACCGTATGCTGCTACCCCAACATGGGTCATTGACCGTGGAACATTTTAACACCTTTGTTTCCATTTTTTTTTTTTTTTTTTAAGAGCCCTGCTATGCCTATTTACATGGCACCTATGAGCTCAATGAATCATGAGGCAAAATGCTATATTACCAGGGCTATCTCTAATACCCACTACAGCAATGACTCCCTTGATCTTAAACTCCTGAGGCTCTCCCTTGATGCCACTTTACCACACCTCACTAAAATTCTTAACCTCTCGCTCTGCCTCGGCCAGTTCCCCTCTACCTGGAAGAGAGCCATAATCACTCCCATCCTGAAGAGCGGTGACCCCACTAACACCAGCAACTATAGACCTATCTCAATACTACCACCTCTCTAAAGCTCTAGAAAGAATAGTCTCTGACCAGTTAACCGAACACCTAACTAAGCATATGCTTCTCAGCCAGGAGCAGCATGGTTTCCGCTCAGGTCATAGTACCATCACCGCTCTCACAGAGCTCACCTCGTTCTTACACGAAGCCCTCGACCATGGCTCAATTGCCGGGGCCATATATGTGGACCTAACCAAGGCCTTCGACACGGTCAGTCATGAGCTTCTGCTTCAAGTCCTCCCTAAACTAAATGTGGTCCCGAAGACATTGACCTGGTTCAAGGATTACCTCACAGGCCATTCGCAACAAGTCAGGATATGCTCCACCCTCTCCACCCCTAAAACAGTTTCCTCTGGGGTCCCCCAGGGGTCTATCCTAGGTCCACTGCTGTTCACCCTCTTCCTAAACCTCCCTCCCTAAGGCATGCAGCGGTCAGTTGCTCCTCTATGCTGATGATGCGGTTCTGTTCTGGAAACACCCCCACCCTACCGCCCTCCAGCAGGCCCTTCAAAGGCACTTCTGGGAACTAGAGACCTGGTTCACTGAACACCGCCTAATTATCAACTATAACAAGACTAAGTCCATGATTTTTGCCCACCGCCAAAGCCCTCATCAAGAACGCTCTCGGTGCCCCTCTGGAACACGTTTCCAATTTCAAATACCTAGGTGTCACTCTAGACACCTCCCTCTCCTACCAGAGGCACACCCAAATTCTCTCCTCCACTATCAGCTCCAGGGTAGGCATCCCGTACCGGCTTGAGCACTGCTTACCCCCACAGGCTACGCAGCTCGCAGTCACCTCCTCCATCCTCTCCCTTGTGGACTACGGGATTACTATATACGGCTCTGCTGAACCCACCTCCCTGAACAGGATAAACATTGTCCTGAACAAAGCCTGCCGCCTAGTCACTGGTTGCGATAGGCTAACCCACACCTGTGATCTCTATGCGTTATCTGGTTGGTTAAACTTCCAACATCGATTACAGTTCCACACCTGCATCCTGCAAAAGATCCACCTTCACAAGCCCCGTCGGACTTTTCCCTTAATCAGTTCTGCACCTCACAGGTGCAATACAAGAACTCCACAAGCTCCCGTTCCTTTGTACCTCAATGTAGAACTTCACTAGGGCAAAGATCCTTCCGATACCGAGCCCCTCTCTGGCTCAATGATTACCACACTCACTTTCACAGACCCACAGTATCTCTCAATTTAAAACAGGCCTCAAAGCTCACCTCCGAGAGAGCCACATGTGACTCTTGCTAACTCTGCTCACCCAGATGACCTCCTCCCTCCCCTACTCTCGACTCAGGGTCCCACAAGGCCCCACGTATTTCTCCAAAATCCCCGCCTGGGTATCCCAAGATTGCTGCCTAACTTCCTCACCAGTCATTAAGTTTTGCCTGGACTGCTCCTTTGATTCAGTTATGTATATTCTGCCTGTTTCATGTATGTTCTCTACTGTATTTGTCTACCCTCCACCCTTTGTAACCGAAGTGGAGCCTTTACAAAAGAGTCTGTGACTCAAACGTTTGTAATTCCGATTGTTTCCAATGAATAAAATAAAAAAATGACTTGCTCAGGCCCATGCAGTATGCAAGAGGGGGCTGTGGGGTCCAATCCAGTTCTCCCAAGTTTGCAGTTTAGTGAGGAAATGACCCACAGATGCACTCCACACCAGCTGCTTCCCCGGGTTGGTGTCCTCCGGGTTCTTGGGTTCCGGCGAGGGCAGCATCCCTAAAGGACCTGCACCCCCTACCCTGATCCCTGAACAGTGCCCCCACCACGCCAACTCAGGCTGTACGGTGGCCGCCCTGTGCCATTCCCAAGATGTGGCAGCCATTCAGCGTGTGCATGTGTGAGCGCGGATGGCCTCGGCGCATGTGCATCTGGCACCTCAATGTCACTGCTTTTCCCACATCCATGTAAGGAGGAAGCAGTGAGCCTGGGAAGCCACTGAGACGGAGCCCGGTTCCCAACCCTCCCCACCCAGCCAGAGCCTCCGTAAGTCCGGGGCACTACAAACTTGTGCCCTGACCCGGGGCCACATTGGGGAGGGTGAGGACTCAAGGAAGGGCCTTGCTTGGCCCTTGTCCTCCCAAGAGGACAGAAGCTGCCGCCGCTACCCCACTCTGGGATGGGAGTGCACTACACAGGCTGCTGAGGGACTACCCAGGTAAGCCCGCCACCTCCTTAGAACGGGATCTGGCTCCTTGCTGAATAATGCCATGTCTTGCTACTGCTTGGTTCGGGGGTTGAGGCGATGGCTCACGGGTGAGAGAGCTGCGAACCCCTGCTTGCCTGAGGGGGGGTCGGGAACCAAGTGAATTGTTCCTCCTGCGCACACCATCAGCTGTGCTACTCACTTTCCCATGTGGCCACCAAGCTGCTCATGCCTTAATCCTCTGCACCACAGGAGCAGCTCACCCCAAGAGGGAAGCTCACTTTTCTCTCTCTCTTTTTTTATTTTAATTTTTTTTACAGTACCGGAGTGACCAGGGGGTGCCTGAATGAAATTTACTCACCCCCAGGCACGCCACCTGTGAGCGGTGACTAACCAGATCCTGGGGATAGATGTCCAGCCTAGCCATGTGGCCCAGACCCAGCCAGGCCCCCCCCCCCCAGACCACCAACAATCTTAAAAATGCATGCTGAATTGCAGACAGTTTGAGAAGCTGAGCTTATCTAGTTGGTTAACTGGAGGGCATTGAGAAACCTAGTCAGAAGCTTGGCTTCATTATTCACAGCCGTGATCACCTCGATTTTTCAGAAGGGCTGTTGTTATGAACAGGGTTACCACCTGTCTCTATTTTTGCAGGACAGTCCTGATTTGGGCAGCAGTGTCCTGCAAAAAAAACAAAACATGAAAAATGCTCCATGTCGGGACATTATATTACAAAAAAAATGATTTCTGACTTTCCTCTAAATGCTGTAAAACAATAAAATACCTTAAATTGATAAGAAACACTAGAAACTGCTAAAAAACTACAACCCATAGTTTTAATTCTGATTATTTAGAGAAAACAAGTCTGTTGCATTGATTGAGATTACATATTGTCCTGCACACAAACATGTTTCAGTAAGAAATGTCCCACTTTGGGCTTCTTAAAAGGTGGTAACCCTATAAAATTATGAATACTACAGAGGACAGCAGGAATGACTAAGCTGCTAAATTACCTCATTCCCCAACATCAGTACAGTTTGTTATACTGTCCTAAGCCAGCAAGGTGGAAGCCACCAGCTCCAACGTGCCCACCTTAGGCCATGCGGCCTCTAGGCCCCAGACCAAGCCTTACCTCTGGTGCAGTTGGTGTGTGCTGATCCTGGTTTCCTTTTTCTGCTTGCGACCTGGGACAAGGAGGAATGAGGAGGAATTCCTCCTGTGCAGCCCTTCTTAAAGGCCTAGCTCCTCCCTGTCCCTGGCCACAAGCCCCCCCCCTTCCAGGAAACCTGTCCCTTCCCCCAGCCCCTTCTGGGCGGTCCTACCTGGATCCCTATTGTTTGTCCAGGTGTCCCCGGCCATGCCTCGAGACAAAGCCCTGCCAGCTGCAATGCCTTGCAGGCTCCTCCAGAATGCAGCAGGAGTGGGGGATAAAATAAAATAACTGGCACATTTCACCACCTGTCCCATAAGAAAGTCCAAGTTGCCAGCCGCTTCATGGCTAAGGTGATAGTCCCTTTATTAGGTAGAATATCCCAAAATTTGAACTGCCCTAACCAGTAGTGCTGTGACCTTTCAAAGAGAAAATATATTAAAGATAGACACAGTTCACATGCACTCCACTGTCTCCTGCTCCTACCCACCCTCCATACAAACAGTGAGCTTAGAACAGATCTCAGTATACAACATGAGCAATTGAGATAACCTGAACAAAATTTTAACTGGGTCAGTATAACTATGAGAAGGGATTAAACAACAGTACCCCCTCTTCCAAAATATCACTTCACCCTCGGGATCCCAGCCTCTAACTTTTAACTATTAGGCAAATAATATTAATGACTAAAGAAAAAGTCAGAGTTAGTACTCGGCCTTCCTCCGAATCAGAGTTGACTACCACATTTTCCAGTCCTGGTTTACTGTTAAATTCAGTAGCTGCTTTTTTGGCTCAGCGACCCGTGTCCTTCGGGTCTGTAAATTGCCAACTCTGACCCCATATGTGACTCTGAGATGGGCTGGTAGCAAGAAGAAGTGTGCTATCCCCAGTGAGCAAAGCTTCTGGCAAACTCTGTCGAATTGTTTCTTCCTCGAGCGTGTCTGGTAGGAGAGATCAGAAAATAGTTTGATTTCGTGGTTCTGGACCTCCAAGGAAGAAGCTGCATGAGCTGCTCCAATTAGGATGCTCCGGACCTCCGGTCCCATCGTCTTCAGGATAACCGTCCTTCGTTGATCCGCATCTGCAGGCCATACCCTTGGTGTTGCTCGGTATGCCAGCCGCAGAGCTGTCCACTCAAAATCCTCAGGAATCAATAGGGTCTTAGCCAGCCACTGCCGCATAAAGGACAAGAGGGTCACCCCTTCCGCACCTTCAGGTAGGCCAACTACTTGGACGTTCCCTGCCCGAATGATATTCTCCACTCCCTCCAGGCAATATCTTAGTTGCTTGTTTTCTTTCACCAGGGTGGTTGCGGTAGTCTGAGTTACTAGAGATCGCTTGTCTGTGTCAGCGACAGTTGAGCTCAGTGCTGTTATCGCTGCATCGTGTGCCTCCAATTTAGAGAGTGTTTTTTCAAGTTTTGAGTCCATCGCTCTGACAGATTCTACGAGCGCTTGCCATGGAGGGTCCTTAGAAGTAGCAGGACCCACCGCGTGGTTTTGATCAGAGCTAGGAGGCTGAGGTTGAGATTGAGATGCAGTAAAAGGCCTCAAATTTGCAGCCGAATGAGGTTGATTTTGCTTAGTACGCCCCATCACAAATCTGGTATCGTGAGAGAGCTGAGAATCTGCCGAATTCACTGGATTCTGTTGAAATTAAAAGTTCAGCTAAAATTATATGTTTTAGTTGATAAATTAGGAGCAAGAAGTGCAGAGCTGCAGAAAACACACCTTGCTTGGAAGCTGGCTCTCTGGAGCTCCCCCCCGTGAGGGATTCTAAGGTGACAAAGGCATCCTGCCTTCATTTAATACTGCAAAGTTTATGGAGTGCTGGTGATTGTTCAGGGGTTTCATGTCTGTTTAGGTTTCCCCAAAATAAGCTCACCCCATCTGTCAAATGGTGACATAAAATGAATGAGAGGAAAGAACATGCAGCTGTGTAAAAACTGTTCATAGTTGGGGATTTACTACTCAGGTCTGATAAATCTGCTCCTCAAATGAATTGTTGCCAGTGAAGTTTGATGCTGTGATCGAATGGACTGCTTAGGAATGTATTTGTGAAATAGTAAATGTGTATACTGCTCAACACTAGGCCCTGAATAGACATTCAAAGTCAGACTGCTGTTTAAGGTACCTGCACCTCTGACCCTCCAGCCATGGTTCCACACCACAAACTATTTAACAAAACCTGGCTGTCCCCTTCCCCAAAATAGGGGGGGACCTCCCGGTAAGTTAAACTAGTAACCATCATCCTGATTGGATATCAAAAGGTTCCATGGTTTTAAAAAGAACTAGGCTGAGCTAGTCAAATGAGGTAATAGTTGATGTCTGTGCTACAAGAGATGGAGAGGGGTGCAGGTTCGAGCGCCAGCCAGCCCAGGCTTCATCTGCTAGAGCCAATCATTAACTGCTGTCACTAGTTATTGGCAGCAAACAGGGCTGACAAAGCCCTTGTGAGCGAAGTGCTGAGGTAGTTTGGGTTATCCTGCTTGGGAGTGAACTTATGGTGTATCTGCATATTTGTAAATGAAGGATTTTTTGCTGGCAACAGTCAGTGAGTGTGGCGCATACTTGTATCCGACAGTTAAACTAGGCAGACAGCAACACAAAACAGCAGCAGACAAGCTGGAAAAAAGCTTTATTTAAACAACATCAGCAAAAAATGCAAAGATACAAATACCAGCCTGACAGTGAGGGAGAGTACAGGAACACACCAACCAGTTTCACACCAAGTGTCTTTTTAGGGGGAGGGAAAGTGTTTTTAAAGCAAGTTATTTATTAGGGGTGCGTGAATACACCAATGAAATATTCGACAAATATTCACTGAATATTTTGGAGGAGTATTTGGGTATTTGGGTTTCGGGAATTTAAGCTACGTTAGCTTGCCCCAAACCCACAATTAAATGCCAAAACAGAGAACAACTGAACCCCTAAGCTCACTCCTCTTTTGTTTTCCACTCCACGCAGACACTACTTTCAAGTGCCCATCCTTGGCCTCTGACCCAGTGTCCCAGAGTCCTGACCAGCCGACAGAGACAACAGCATTTACCGTATCTCTGGCAGCAGGCAGCGGCAGGGGCTGGGATCCACTCACATCCACCTGACTGCTTCTGATCATGGCCCTTTTCCGGCCCGTCACCTCGCTTGTCTCCTCCCAAAAGGGGGCCTCCAGAGCATCCAACAAACGTGTCAGTCGAATATGCCAAGTACAGCAGGTATTTGGAATTCGCTCGAATAGACGTATTCGGTGTATTTGGCTGTCGATTTGGATTCAGCGCACACCCCTACTACTTATCCAAGCCTCTTAAAGATGCAGGTGCCAAATAAATGTAACAAGAAATATTATGTGCCACAGAGCAAACAGAGTCACAAACAAGTTCAAAGATGATTTAATGTATATCACACGAAGTAAAAACAATGCCAGTTTAAACATTTACAGCAAAGTGGGTCACTAGCCATGTAACAATTCTAGTTGCCACGAATAATGAAGGAGCCTGAAAGGCATTGCAGCAGGCAGGACTTTGTCTGGGGGCATGGCCAAGGCCACCTGGACAGACAAGTGGAGGGGGAGGCAGGTAGGACCACCTAGAAAGGACGGGGGAGGGGAGAGGGCAGGGTTCCCAGGGGGAGACAGCTTGTGGCCAGGGACAGGGAGGGACTAAGCCTTTAAGTGGGGCTGCACAGGAAGAATTCTTCGTCATTCCTCCCTGTCCCAGGTCACATCCACCCAAAGCTCACCTCGTAAAAGCAAGGGAATGTGGGGGTGGGGGGTTGGGAACTTGCTGTCCCACTATGGGGGATCTCCTTAGGGGTCAAGAAGGAATTTTCAGGTTTTTTTTCCCACAGAGTTTTCCATTTTTTGCCTTCTACAGCAAGGGGCAGTATGTTGACAGTTAGGTTAGGCAAGAGATTAGGTAGGTAGGTGTCACAGTCATATATATTATGTAAGTGACAGCTTGGTAGTCTTGGAAGACTGTTGGAGGGGGTAACAGGGGATCACGTGTCTTGACCAGCCAGATCTCTGAGGCTGACAGAAGGGCGGGCCTGACGGCTGGCGTTCGGATGGCACCTCTTTGGGCAGCTGCTCACGGCATGACGGGTCTTCTGACGGGGGAGGATTAAGCTGCAGCCGGTCATTGAGCCATCCCTCATGCCCCAGAGGTTGTTGCCCTTGCGGGGTCCTGTTTGATGGTAAGGCAGCCCCAACAGTAAGGAGGGAGGGTCGACCATCAATGATTTATCTGCTCCATGGTGAGCACGATTGCTTCCAAGGCTACCTGGCTGCGCACATCATGCTGAGGCGACTGTATCTATTGATAATTCGTTTGTTAATAAACACATGGCTATGGCCGTTTCGCCAACCTTGGTTTTGTGTCAGTCTGTTCAGGTGAACAAGGAATATGCCCTCAAAGACAATGTTTCATGATAGAAAACCACTATGAAAAGTATGACCAGAAAAGTCTCAGGCTATAGTCATGACACTCAGAGTAGAGACTGTCAAATGCATTACATTTGTGACCCGAGCGATGATTCAAATCCAGTTTCCCAGAGTAAATAAAGAGTTACGTGCTATCTACTACACGGCCCAGCTACCAACATTCTCAGCCTACCCTAACCATTTACAGTAAATCCCAAAAGTCAATAACCCAAGGAGGGAGAAGACACAAGACAGGCACGCTGCCTCCATCCTGTGTTGATTGAAAAGGCCAAGGCCACCGTTTGCAAGGAGGATGCATGTATTGTTCCTAGTCATTAGGGGCCTTTTTATCACCGACGCCTCAATATAACATTCACAGTGAGCAAAAGCAAACAGAATGACTTATAACAAAAGCCGAATCTCAAGGCAAGGACTACAATAAGGGTCCTTATTTCCTACCGGCATGTAGCCGTATGCAGGCGGATCTGACACCCACAGTGCCTAGAAAGCTGCACATGGCTTTTCAGGAAAGGGGGAGGAGGGGGCGGGGGACAGGAACCTGTCTGTTGAAAGTTGAAAATTTCAAAGAGGTGGCGGGGTTGGGGGGATAACAACTGGGTGCATTAAACCTGAAAATTAAAAAGACTGTTTGAGAGGGCAAAGTTCAGGCAAAAGTGTCAAGTGAAAGACAACTTTAACTTGAATTTTCCATATTTTTTGGGAAGGGAATTTTTGCGACACTTAATTTGCTGCAGATAAACTTACCAAGCCAGCAACCCCCAGCCATGTTATGAATATAGGAAATGCAAGAGGAAAAAGACCCAGGATCAATTGCATTCAGCTCCTGCCACCCAGGTAGCTGCAGCACTTAAAGGGGAAGAGCCAGCACCAAGAGCCCCACACCCAGTGTGGGGTCTGTCCCTAATTCCACTTTGTGTGCAAAAACATTTGTTAGTACTATTCACTGCAGTACAGTAGATTGTATGGTAGCACCCTATATGAGCATCTCAAAATGAGCGACTCAATAATAGTGCTTTAAAGTTCAGTGACAGGTGAAAAAGGTCGCTATATCCTGTATAGCGAGTGTAGCAGGGAGCTGCACTCACTAGAGCAGGTTATAGGAATTTATTTGGCCTAGCTCTGCCAAGCTGGCTGTTTAGTGTAGCAGTATACGCTACTACACCTGAAGCCAGCGACCAGGGTTTGGGTCTAGCGCCTGGCAGTAGACATTTTTTCCCCCCTAAGTCCACCCCGTGGAGTTGATATAATTAGTTTGAGGAGTGCAGGGCATAGCCCCCCACATAAAAATACATGTGATAAGTTTTCTGTTCTTGCACTTAGCGACCGTCGCTATTTGCGAAGGTCGGTGTAATGTGTTGTTGCCCCTGTTCTGTCAGGCAGTTTTTGTGTCACTCTTTGTGGTCAGCTCTGATCTTTTGTTTGCTGGTCCTGCTTTCCTCCTGAGGCAGTCACTGAGGACTGTACTTAGCCCTGGAAGAACGGTGAGATCAGCAATCATCCGACAGTCCGCACATCTGATTGGCTGGAGCTCGAGTCTGATTAGGGCAGCTGTTCGGAGAAATAATTCCTGTTCTAAACAATGAATTATTTCTCCGCATGTTCTAGCAGGTGGATTACAGGGTTTGGAAACCGCCACAAAAAAGGCTGATCATATAAGCCGTGTTTACATAGCTGACTTCACTCCTTCTGTGGAGCGTTGAAGCACTGCCCTGACCTAAGAAGACGCTTTGCTTCTGCGTCTACACAGCCCCTCTCAGCGCTGATGTAAGATGCGCTGGAGAGGGGCTGGGAGTCAAGGGGCGGTTGGCTAATAAAAGCCGAAAGATACCCGCAGGGTCTGGTGTGTTGGAGTGAGCAGTGCAGCCTGTCCACATGGCAGCTTAAATCGCTCACTCCAGAACGCATTTCTGAACTTTCTGGGACTGCAGGAGTGGAGTTAGGACTGGCTTACTGTGATCCAGTAAGTGTCCACATGGCAGCATTTGCACCGCAGCAACCCGAGCGCTCAGGCTGCTGCAGTGCAAATACCACCGTGTAAACAGGGCTATAGCTACACTCCTGCAGCAAACAGAAAATAAAAAAAGGTTTTTGCATGCAAAGTGCAAATTGGTTCCTACCCCACATTTTAGTATGAGAGTCTCAGTGCTGACTGATCCCTGCTAATTATTGATCAGTTCCAGAACCCATCGACATCAGTTGTACAGAAAGCCTGCATAGAAAGTTCTTTGTAGGCTTCCGTTCAACTGGTGTCGCAGGTTACTGGAACGTGTACATACTTAAAAAATGAATATTGTGGGGAAAGAGGGAGGCAGCATTAACCAAGGACTCTAAATAACAAAAAAATAGAACTATTTAAAAAAAATGTAAACAGCAAGATGTATGTTCCCTTTAAGGGCACCACAATCCACTGCAGTACAGTACCAGTGCACTGAGTCCCCTGGTTCTGGTTATTACTTTTTTTTTTTTTTGTTAATGCAGTTTTTGGCCAGCCCTGGCTCCATTCAGTGCTTTTTTATTTTAATTAAACACTTTTGGGCCAGGAAAGACACACTAAGCCAAGGCTTGTTTCCAGGTGCATCCTGTGAGCACAGGGAAGTTAAGTGACTTGCTCACAGTCACACAGTATGCAAGTGGTGGCTGTGGGATTCAAACCCAGGTCTTAAGGTCTATGGCTCAACCACTACAGTATACTACCTCTATTGCTTCACATGGTGACATATCCCTATAACAGACGATAGTGGCACAGAGTGAGCTGGGTTTAGCTGCTAACTCCATAACCCTCGGGACTATAGGGAAACCGTGCTCAGTTGGTTTACAAATGACAAGTCTGTACTCATATAAATAAATGGCTGGGTGCTAACTGAGGTGTCAGATAGATGACGGATTTATTGAGCACAGTGGGTGAATCGAATGAATGACTCACTAGCGCTACCCTTTCTTTACTGCTTTTTTGTAAATATATTTTTATTGAATATGTACACAGCATACATAGCAAACAGCAGAATCAGCACAGAAACAGATATAATACACACAGAGGCAACAGGTCATCCCTTACTGAATACCTGAGCCCCTCCCCCCCCCCTCACTCCCACTCCTCGATGCAGCACTGAGGAGGTCCGGCAGCTCATATCACAGCCCGCACTCTGTAAGCCTGTTGCCACATTGGGAAGATTCTTAGGGTAGGCTGGCCAGATGGGAAACTCTACCTACCCCCATCCATGTTCCTCCCTGTCTGTGAGCCCCCCCCCCCACAGAACAGCCCTCAACTAAGGCACAAAGCTCAGATCATGTTGCGTGATATACTGTATAATGCCCCAACAGTCCAGCGTGATGTAAATGCCTCTGACCTGTCACTAAGGCTATAAGTAATTTGCTCCATGTTGTATATTTTGTTGGCAGTGACCCTCCGTGCACTGATTACTGGTATCAGGCTTGTGAGCCACTTTCTGGTGATGACCTTATGCGCTGCAACTAGCATGATCCCCAACAGGTATTTTGTGTGTCTACCTTTAATATACCTGGGTAATGGAATAATAGATAGAGGTCAGGGCCCAACTGAACTGCTCCATGGAGAACTGCAGCAATCTGTTTCTCTAGCTCCATTAGGAAGGTAGCAAGGAATGGGCAGGCCCCCATGTGTGTGGTTCTGAGTTCTCCACACCCTCTCCAATGTGCCTCACTTCCCCCATCCATGTCTGGCTGTGATAACAGGGGTCCAAAATGATCATGTAGCCAGCTTTAAGCAAATTCACATCAGACATGTGATGAGGTAATCAAACTTTATGAACTTTGCGAGCTTGGCAGGCCTATAAGTGCCCTATCTTTAAACTGAGCCCTCCTTCCCATTATAAGTTAATGGCAATGTTGCAAGAGCTACCGAGGCTCACTTCAGTACTAGGGGGGCCAAGGCCTGGCAAGCCCCCCTATAATTCAAACACTGCCTGCATAGCTTCTAAACATCCCCACTCCCAAGTTGTTGGGGCAGCTCCTTACCCAACTCCTCTCCCCCCCCCCCCCGTCACTATATACAGTGTATTGCATTGTTGAGTTGCCCGGATGGGCTTATAAATAACAGAAATAAGGTGGCTCAGGGATTGCATGTTGATATATGCAGCTAGCGTGGGCACTACTGTGGGGTATTGGTGCCATCCCAAACCACTGCCAGCTGGGTCTCAGCAAAGTGGCACACTTGGAGATATCTAAAAAATGTCTGCTTTCCTGGTCAGACTGTGCCTGGAGTTCTTCAATGGACCAGATCGTGAAGCCTGAGCAGAACTGTACCAGGTAGACCAGGTTAAGTCTCCGCCATTGCTGGAATATGGGGTCGATACTGGCTGCAGTAAAGCTTGGCAAGGGGCAATGGGACCAACCCAGATCTGTTTTGTTTTTTTATTTTGTGTATTTTTGCATTTTCGGATCTGTGAGGGATAAGCGATAGATGACACTGTAGCGGAAACCCTCTATATGGCCGCAGCACAGGCTTCCTCACAGTGTTCCACCAAAGCTCCTCAGCTGGCCTGGCTAAAAGCCAGCTCTCCCCAAGGCCTGTTTACACTGCTACATGTGCACCGCAACTACCCGAGTGCTCGGAGTGCTGTGGCAAATGTGGCAGTGAGGACACTTCCCCGATCATGGTAGGTTGGTCCTTAATCCACTGCCAGTGCCTCAGTTGAGTTGGGAACGCACCGCGATGCGCACGGTGTAAGCTGCCATGTGGATGTGCAGCACTGCTCGCATTTCCTTTCCCAGAATGCCCCTAAGTCAATAGGAAGGAATGATGCCATGGAGAAAAGAGACACCTGTTGCAGTGAGCCTCCTGGAACTAGGTGCAACAGATATCCGTCTGATATCACCCCAACCCCCACAAAGTGCCAACCTTTCAGTAAGTCTCAACTCTCAGACTGGAGACATGGTGGTGTCCGGCTTCAGCCTAAGTGCAACCGCTCCCCTTTTACATCTCCCATTCTTGCTCTCAGCCATGCACACCTGGGGTAGCAAGGGGAAGACAACAGTACCAGTTTGCAGACAATTTGAGAAATAAATCTCCACATTAGGCTCCCAGACCACTTTGGTAATGAGAGAGGAATGACATCAGCAGTCCAGGTGTCATCTGACACTTTACTGCTTAGCTGATATCGCCAAATAGCCACCTGCCCCCAGACTCACAGCCCCTCTCCAGCGCATCTTGCATCAGTAGACTCACAAATTCATCATCTCAGGAGGTCAGGGCAGTGCTGACACAGACCACAGCAAGAGTGAAATCAGCTGTGACACAACACCCCTTCCCCTGGACACACACTCACACCTTTCCAACTGAGGCCGTGGGGGTAATTTAGTCTTCATGCTGATTTGACCTTCAACCTTTTGAATTTTTTTTTTTTGAAAACATTGGAACCCTTTGCCTTGAAAGATTCAATCTGCAAATACTCTTGTTTCTTTTAAATCCCTGTATAAGTAGCAACTTTTGCAATCCTTTGTAATTATTTTATTTTTTGGACTTGTATTTTTGCACCTTACTACCCCTTCTCTCCACTCTCTCAGACTACCCCATACACACACCTTGTCATCGTAGTCTGCTCCTAGAGTGCCTGGTTCCACTTTCATGACCCTTGACGCCCGGTTTGACCCCCCGGTAGGGTGAGAAGCAACCTCCATTAACCTCCTCAACAACTGTGCTGAAGTGGACCTGCACAACGGAGTCTGCCCTGACAAACCGAGGGTGTGCAGTGAGGAGTCGTCGCCTAGGAGAGGCAGGGGATTGTTTCCTTGTTCAACCCCAGGCGTCAGCATGCAATGAGGGCCTATGAGCAAGGAGACACACTGAGACGTGCCTCCTGCTCCGCCCTCTGGCACTGCCGCGTCCCTGCTGCTGCCTCCCAATACCGCACCTTCCACCCCGGGCACCCCAGGTGGTGGTATAGCAGCGGGAGCTTGCAGGTAGCCCCCGAGAAGGAGAGCAGCCGTCGGGTGCCTATCATCTCACCTCCCGGCCGACCCATGGTGATTCGTGCTCATTCCCCGACCACCGGGCGTGGTGGCGAGGTATGCCCAGCGCCTCAGCCTTCAGCACCACCAGGCCGGCTCTTTGTAATTATTTTTGATTGTATTTTTATTTGATAATCATGTTTGTTCTGTTTGCAGTTTGTCCGGGTCCCATTGAAAATGGGCATTATTGCTTTTGGGTTCTCACCTGCTTATCAAATCTTAACTGAAAAATAAATATATACATTATTATTAAGGTGCTAGTTTCCAACTGATATTCATATTAAGGTTGTCAGAACCCCCGAAGTTCTGGGTTCTGGTTTTAGTCCAGAATTTGCAAATAGCTGCAGGGTTCTAATCTTCTTTAGAACTTAGACTCTTTGGGTATGGGACTGGAGAGAAAGAACAGATAAAGAGACTGAGGGGAAAAAAAACATAAATAGAAGTTCTGCCCTCTCAGCACAGCAATAATATTGCTTCACTGCACATGCAGAAAAGGGAAAAACATTGTGCCTTTCAAAGTGCAAATGGCAAGGGTCACAGTTCTGTGTGTTGGGCACATCTGTATATGAAGCCTGGTGGCACTGAGGGTTGAGGCACTGGACGCCACACCTCGCACCATGCCAGTGACCCATGTTCAGGAGCGAGCTCGGGTTGCCAGGGATCGGCTGGGGAGGAGATGATTGAGCATCTAGAGGACTGATCTCTTCTTCTCGGGAGGGTGGGTTCATGACACCCCAGCAGCAGCGACTTCTAGTGGAGAGTGGAAGTGCATCAGCCAAGGGTCGCGCATGCAGGGGGTGGAGACGTCTCGACACCCCTGCCCAGGACCATGTGTTAAAACAACTGCATGGCTGGTCTGAGCAGGAGCGAGATGTGGGTGCAGAGGACCAGTAGGGTGTGGCATACACAATGCCGTTTGTGCTCTGCTGTGCCAGTGTCGGGGTGGCCTTATTACACCAGCAAGAGAGATGCTGTAACAACAGCACATCCCCCTAACTGGCTGGCACAGGGCGACATGGTGCCCCACAGTCACAGACTGCTGTCCCCCGAATGCATCAGAGGGCTAGGGGGTGGTAGCAGTCTGTGGAGTTTTGACTTCCAAAAATCTGTATTTTATTGCAGTCGGTTGGAGACATGGCAGCCCATATGTGGGCTGCCATGTCCCATGATCCCCTGCTCCCGCAAAGTGGATGATCCACTGTGAGGCTCAGTCAAGGCTTCTGATTGGAAGCCCCCTTTCTGGCCTAGCTGTGTCTCCTCTGTCCAGCCCCGTCCCTTGCATGGATCTATGCGGCCACACTTGGGCTGCCCAGGGGGTCATGCATACTGGCCTGTGCATCCCACAGGCCTAGATACACAGTGCACAATTTTACAGCCCGATACCTGCCCCTACCAGCACGTACAGGGTTTCTTAGTGAATAGGGCCCAGAATGAGTAGACTGCGTAAGCATCTTGAAGATAAAGGGGTGACAGGGTATGCCCACTGAGTTTGTGGGCCAGTGCTCTTTCTTTTTCTAAATTTCATATCCCCTCTATAGCTGGTCCAGGGCCCTATCTATCATCCTTTTCTTGCCCCCCCCCAGCGTACTGCCACAGAATACTGTTCATGAAGTACTGGAGAAAGCAAGCTGTGACTGAAGCATGTCTGAAAAGCAAACTTCCATTTGGCCTGTACTGGCCGCACTCGTGTCCCTCTTGTGAAGGGTCGGAGAGCTGGAGCCCAACATACATACCAAATGGGATTGTGGGACATAGTCCTTAATTTAAATGAATAACGGCTGGAGAAGTGCACGTGAACTGGGAGACAGTGTGTTTGCTTAACATCAAAATCCTACCTCTGCTGAAGGGGGTGTTTAACTTTGTTTTATTTATTTAAAATTCTTTCACCAGGAGGGCACACTCAGCCAAGGCTCATTTCCATGTGTGACCTGGGGGAAGGGGGAAATAATGCAACAAATATACATACAGGTAAAAACAGTAAATATACATACAGGTAAGATACAGTAAATAAGTATACATACGGGTAAAACATAACAACTGGGAGCAATCAAGGGAAGGGGGGAAATGCAGCAATAAATAAATATATACATATATACAGGTAATACAGTTAAGCAGTACAACAGTCTAGAAGCTGTAATGGTGGAACAGTGATTGGTGACCAGTGTACAGTGATATAAACTGGTACAAATGGAAATGGAGAAAAGGGTGTGATAGCCGAGAAAAAATGTACTTAGAATTTAGCGACACCCAGAGAGTGGGCAGAAGATGTGGGGTAGGATTTAGAAGGCGGTAAATTTGATGGGATAGAGAGGTGAGTTAAGAGGAGAAAGAAAATTAGTTGCAAATGCAGATGTGGGGAGGGAGTTTATGAAGAAGAGAGCAGCAGATGAGGGGGCATGGCGAAGGAGCAAGGGGATGGAGTTCCACAATTTAGGCAGGAGGTAGGAAAATGCAGATTGGCCCTTAGAAGTGGATCTTCTCGGAATAGTGGTGGTCCTAACTATGGAGAAAATGAGTGGGGGTGCGGGAGTGGCGAGAATGAGGAGCAGAGATATGAGGGGAGGGAACCAAACCAGTATTTAGCTGTGAAGGAGATACAGTGGAAACGCCTCATATCCTCAAGAGAGAGAGGAAGGAGAGGGAGTTATAGAGGTCACAGTGATGGGGGGGGGGGCATCAAGTGCAAAATGGCAGAAGGAGTTGTACAGGGTGTCCAGTCTGGCAAGGGAGGTTTTGGGAGCAGCACTAAAGACTACATCACTGTAATCAAAAAAACTGGGAGGATCATTTTCTGTACCACAGTGCAGCGGGTTGCAGCTGCAGCTGCAGTAGAGGGCACCAAGTTTGGGGTAGAGTTTTTTGGCAACTGCATCGATGTGTACAGAAAAGTCAAGGTACCTGTTAAATCAGACACCAAGATACTTAGCAGAGGAAGAGTCCTCCAGTTTAGTCCCATCAAGGGTGCGGAAAGAAGGGAGGGGAAGCGGGACAATCTCTGACTAGTGCCAAAGGTCATGGAGATTGTCTTTTTGACGTTAAGGAAAAGCTGATGTGAAACTAGCCAGTGCTGGACATTATCAAAGTCCAGCTGTAGGGCAGCAGTGACACTGGATGGGGAAGAGCCAGATGTATACAGAAGTGTCATCTGCATACATGTGGATGCTAGAAGAGGAGCAAACAGAGGGGAGGTCATAAAGAAAAATGGAGAAAAGTAGGGGACCCAGAACTGAGCCCTGTGGGACACCTGTCTATATGGGGAGGGGAGGGGATACAGAGTCAGTTATTCTTCATATTACTTATATGCTTCCCACTCCCCACTTCCCCAGTCAGGCACAAAGGTACATGCATTTTGGCCATTAGGGTGCTCTCAGTAAATTGGGGGTGCTGTTAGTGAGTAAAGGCTAAAATACTGCCCAAAACAACAGCAGATGAAATAATATTGTTTGCCTGAATCATCTCTCTCTCTCTTTGTTGCCTCTTTCTCACTTCTCTCTCACCTCTGTATCTCTCTCTGTAGGAATAAAACTTAGTAATGTAATGAGTTTGCAAGTTCTTATACAAGAAGGTTATGCTAAATACAAAGCACGCTGGAAGCATAGTATTGTGTACTGGCGATGGTGTCACTTTGAGTCTGAAAGATATACCCAAATCCTGGGGTTCCAACCCAGAATTTCTGAAATCTTTGAGTTGGAAGGATCTATGCATGTTGACTAAGTAATTTTGTTGTTTTTAAGACTCCTGCTAGGCCTGAAGCCTGAACCACGCCTACCTGTTGATGTTAGACCAGCAAGCCATTGAGCCATTGATGTGTCCACCAGAGGTGCTAGGGTCAAGCCTGGAAGAAGACACAGAATTGCAACAAAAACCAGCTCCAGGAACATAGCTGTTACCAGAAGGACTTTTCCAGTTTGGGATGGAGCAAAGCCTGTGGTTTGAGTACTGGACATATTGACCAAAGTAATGTTTTGACACTTCCGCTAAAGCCAAGCATGGACAGAGACTGATTGTTAATTTTATCAGCCAGAGCAAGTCTACAGCGCTGTTTGAAAACAGGTGAGTCCAAGGTCCTGGGTTTGAGTGAAAATAAATTGAAAAACAGAAACAGTCATAAAATCCAGTTGCCAAAAAAGAAACTTTGCTATCCACAAGGAAAACCTTTTCTGCAACTAACTGAGATGGTGAAAAAAATCTACTGTTGTGCTGTTGAACTGTTGGTCTCTTGTTGCCTGATTTTCCTGCCAAAATCCTAATGAGTAACTTTTGATGATTCATGACATCACACCTACCCCATCTGCAAAGACCAATCAGAACTGACGATGATGTCACTCTGACTCTAAAGGATATACCCAAATCTTGCTATGTCCACCCAGAATGTCTGAAGTCTTCAAGTTGGAAGGATCTTTGCAGGTTGACTGAGTAGTTTTGCTGTTTTAAGACTTCTGCTAGGCCTGAAGCCTGAACCACGCCTACCCATTGATGTTGGACCAGCAAGCCATTAAGCCATTGATGTGTCCACCAGAGGTGCTGTGGTCAAGCCTGGAAGAAGACACAGAAATGCAACAAAAACCAGCTCCAAGAACATAGCTTGTTACAAAAGGACTTTTCCAACATTGAATGGAGCAAAGCCTTTGGCTAGGTAGTGGACATCCTGACTGAAGTAATGTTTTGAAACTTCTGCTAAAGCCAAGCATGGACAGAGACTAACTGTTAATTTCGTCAGCCAGAGCAAGACTACAGTGCTGTTTGATAACAGATGAGTCAGAGGTCCTGGGTTCAAGTGGAAATTAATTGAAAAACAGAAACAGTCATAAAATCCAGTTGCCAAAAAGAAACTTTGCTATCCACAAGGAAAGCCTTTTTCTGGAACTAACTGAGATGGTGAAAGGATCTACTGTTGTGCTGCTGAACTGTTGGTATCTTGTCTGATTTTCCCGCTAAAATCCTAATGTAAGCCCTAGTCTTGGTGCCTCCATTTTGTGACCACCACCTGAGCTAGCCTAGGTTCGGGGAGAAAACATTTGCTCAGCATCATGGCTAGGTTTGTACTTCTGGTCAGTGGTGCCCAAGTAACTCCGGACACAGGAAGCAATAATTGAAAATGTCCAAACCAGGAATGGGATTCTAGAGTGTGGCTTTATTCACATCAACACAGGAATAACAAAGCAAAAATGACCCCCCACATGGCTACACTCACTGACAATGCAGATTTACAGAGGACAGAGCACATCTTCTTCACTACACGTAAACCACCAGGTTCTGAACACATCTGGGCTCACTAGCCCAAACTGGTACTCTTACTCTTGGAGTCCCTGGCATGGCACCCTGGCCAGCACTAGGACACTTTTCCATATGCCATGGAGTTTGCTGGTGGGTCCCTCAACCACCCATGATTTCTAGCTCTAAAGGGAAAAACATCCTTAATCCCACATCTGGGTACTTTCTGCAGACACTGGCCAAGTGCCTGGGAGAAAGCTATAGGTGTCCAAAGTGAATCCGTAGAGGTAAACCTGGTTACTCCAGATGAGGGTCTCCCACCTCTTGCTCCCAAATCCATACCCGGCCATTCATTTAGAACAACACCCTTCTTCGAACTCTCTGGTTGTAGATGCTATCTTGAAATGTATATCACATTTAACATTCTACTCTGTATTTAGCTGGTGTCCTGACTTGAAAAGTTCTGTAAGTGGCTATGTCCATCTCCTTAGACCCCCACTGTTTTAGATGCTTCCAAGCCATACACAAAATTAAAAGTACTGTACTTGGCTAGTCTTCTCCTGACCCCACAGTAGTCAATTAATTTTACACAACCCTGTCTTGGTGAAAACATGGGCTCTATTTCAGAGCAGACTCACCGTTGTATGCAGGTGCCCCAGGGCTTCTCTCAAAGGAAAACACAAATTATCTGGTACTCTCCATACAACTTCTCTTTCAGGCAGCTTTTTCCTTTCCAAGCAGGGCCAGGGGTTGCCCCTGAAATGCTGGAATTCCCCCCCCCCCATCCCTCCAGGGATGGGGCATCGGAACAACTCGGGGAGCGGTCTCTACCACTTCTTTCAGTCTGTTCTGTGTTCTTCTTTAGGGTGAGAACACACTACCCACTTTCTGGTGTAGCTCTATAGCAGAGCTAGGCTCTGAGGGGCTGCCAACTGCAGCACACCTCCTCCTCCTTCTCTGGAGTCTGGCTGAAGACTGACTTGAATTCCCCAATGTTCTAACACTAACTCCCTGCTGCAGCATTCCAGTGTGGCTTATGCTGCTGCGAGAATGCTATGGTGATGTCATCCATCCAGCTCAGCTGAGACTGAGGACAGAGCGAGACAGTGTGAAACCCATTTAACTGGTGTCTCATAGGCTGCCTTTCCTTGCCTGCCACTAGTTCTAAATGGGATTCTAGTAACCACGGGTGACAAGGGGGTTACACTAACAAGTGACTTTTGATGATTTGTGATGTCTAAAGCCAGGAGGAGCCAGTCTGCACTGCTGAACTTATGTCAGAGAAGGACAAGATCTTGGGTTCGAGGGGGAGAAAGGATAGAAGACTACAGTAAAGCCAGCTATTCAAGAACTTTTATCATCCAGAACTGGAAACTCTTGCCATGATTTTCAAAGCTGAAAGGAAAGAAGACCATGTCTCCAAAAATAACCAGAAGTTTAAGTATTATTTTAATTATCTTAATTTTAATATTTTAATTTGGCTTATCTGGGGAAGTAACAAAATTAGCTTTTAATTACAGAATCTTGGGTATATAAATTAAGCTTGAGTTTAAACAAAAAGAAATACATTTTGCATGCTGTAAAGAATTAAAGCAAGTTTTACACAAAAAGATGATCTAAGACACTAATGTAATGAGTTTACACGTTCTTATACAAGAAGGTTATGCTAAATACAAAGCAGACTGGAAGCATAGTATATAGCCAATACCATTTATTGTGTTGAACCTTGCTCGTTCATTGGTTGTGTTATTTTCTGAAATTCTTTTGTTTTTGGTTTTATTTTTTTGTTTTGTTTTATTTGATTTTCTGAAATCTTTGTTGTATTGTGTTTGCATTACTTTTATTATGCTTGATATTTATGCAAATTAGGAACATTTAGAATTTGTGTATGGGAATTAATAACATTTATTTGTCATACTTCTTGGTGTGACAGAAACATTTTTTACCACTATGTAGAACCTTTACAATGGGCATAGTATAAGATTTGCATTTTATAATTATTTACTTGAATTTTTGAAAATTATGTGGTGCAAGGCCTGAGGCATGTCCGAGTGCCTATCATAAAAATTGCTATTCTGATCTATTGTTATGACATCTCCTGCTCTCTCTCGCTCTCTCTCTCTCACTCTCTGTTCTTTCTCTCTCTCTCTCTCTCTCTCACCTAGGAAGGCAGAGTATTCCAGGGGGTAGGGAGCACAGCTGTGTTCCTGGAGAGCAAGGTTTAAATCCTGCTACTGCCACTGCATCCTACTTACTGTGTGACCTTCAGCAAGTCACATAACCTCCCTGTGCTTAACCTCTTCTCTCTCTCTCTGTTTCTTTCTCTGGGATTGGCTGCCTTCACAAGCTTTTCTTAACCTCCCTTAGTCTCACTTACCCTCCCTCTGCAAATGCCTAATGGCTGCTGGGGACTGCCCATGGCTTGCAAAGCACCTTGGGATACAGTGTGTACAAAAGGCACCATATAAACTCAAATTCTCTTCCTTAATGGCTGCTGCCAACTGTTCATGGATTGTAAAGCACTTTGGCATAAGTTGTGTATGAAAGGTGCTATAAAAATCTGAATTCCTTCCTCAACAGCTGCTATCAGCTGTTCATCACTTGTAAAGCACTTTGGGATACAGTTTGTATGAAAGGTGCTATTTAAAATCAGATTCCTAACAGACTACTACCAGTTTTGCCATTCTTGGTTAGCCCAAGGCAGACAGCCTCTATGTCAAGCTGACACATATTGGACAACAACAGAAAGATAACCTACTTGGTGGAGGAAGCTAAAGATAAAGAGAACAAGACCCTATTAATTATGTGAGATCCTGAAAGGCATTTGACAGGGTTGAATGGCCTTATCTATTTAAAATACTATAACTAAACTGGCTCCTCCAGTCCATGGTAAACGTGACACAGCTATTACATAATAACACCAAAGCTGCGGTGCCACAAACCATCTCCTAGCTCCTGAATTCCTCAGGTACAGAGGCACAAGGCAGGGCAGATATTGTGACTATGGCTCGTCGCCTGATCTCCAACTTACAAGGAATGCTTGCAGACACTCTGGAGTGCCTCAGGCTAGAAAGACTCTCACATAGCCTATGCAATGCCATACCTCCATACCTGAAAAAGTTTGGCCCTCTAGAAGCACTTATTACTAGCCCAGAAGACTAGAAACGTTACCCTTACAGACCTCAGCCTGCATGCCCTTGAAGCCTTTAGCTCAGAAATGAATAACCATTTTTCTTTAACTCTGTTTATCTCTTTTTGGTGTACCCCATATTCTGACCTTGTTCCTGAGACTCTCCTGTTGCACCCATCATCCCCCCATCCCCCACTGCTCTCACAGGGAGGCCCGTGACTTACCCCTCATGGTGGTGCTCCCACGGGGGCTGGAGGAGAGACCAAGATCAGCCTTTGCTCCCCAAGAAGCTGGCAGGGCATCATGCGGGTTGGTGGCAGAGTCCAGAGCCTGGCGTTATGTTGCTCAGCCAAGAAGGTTCTTGCCATAGGTTGCCCCAGAGGTGTGGACATGCAATGATGTCTGCCCACAGTCATGCATGCTGCCACTAATGACCCATGGACATCTGTAGCCACCCCCTCTCGATCTGTGTGGTCCCAGACAGTGTACTGCTAGCCTCTGCTGGGAATCACTCGTACGCCAGATGTCACAGACCACCCCATCCAGAGGAAGAAAGCTGTCCTCATCCTAACCCCCCCAGCCAGCCCTCTGACGCTTCAAGCTCATTCCTGCACCCAGGTCATCAGCATTGCAAGTGGTAGCTTTACCTCTATGCCAGCAGGTCAGCCCTGAATAATTATTTTTCTTTTTAGCTACCTCTGCTATAGTACTTGACTTAACATTGTTCTTTAACCCTGAATATGAGACATTCAATGTGTAGGAGCCACATGTTAATAAGATTTATAATTTCACAAACCCAAGCCCTGCAGGCCACTTCGGACGTGTTAAGCAACATATGAAAGTTGTTACCTGATGTACTTTTGTTATGCATGTGTGTTTAATGTTTGTGTGTTACACATTCCACAATCCCTGGGCCTCCAGTGTGGGAATCATTGAGCCTCCTTAACCACGGGAGTCATCTGCCCGTGATACAAATAGTCTGGCCCCCCAGGCAAACATGTCCATACCTAAGGCTATGAGGTGTACAGTCAATGGTTACCGTAAGTTAGCAGATCTCCAGAATACATGAGCAAGTTTCACAGTAACAGTATGCTGCTGATTACATGATAAAGATACCAGCTGCTTGGGGGGGGGCAGTAGGGGGGCTTGTGGATAACTCTTGTAATGTACATAATCTATTGTCTATCTCACATGGGGGGTAAATAAGGCATAGGAGGGAAGCATTTTCCAGAAGAAAAGCGCTCAAGAACAAGGGGACATGCTAGGAAGCTGGAGAGGGGTAGATTCAGGGGAGATGTGAGGAAGTACTTCTTCTCAGAAAGAGTGGGGGATTCCTGGAACAGCCTTCCAATGGAGGTGGTGGGGGCAAAAACAGTGGTGGTGTTCAAGAATGCATGGGACAGGGAAAATGGAATCATAGTGGAAAGGAAGGGGGAGGGAGAAAGGGCTGTGGATCAGGCACGGTTTGTGGTAATAGTGTAAGTAGGGAGAAATGGGCAGACTGGATAGGGCAAGCATCCTTATGTGCCGTCAAAGTCTATATTTCTATGGGATTACACAGATAAACGCATAGTGAAAACCCACTCGGTCAAAAAGCGTGCTACGAAGGAAGGGTCTAGTACGCACGGATCTCTGAGACAAGCCCGCACACTCGGTCACAGCATTACGAATTGAATTAATGTGATGTATTAATGAAATAACCAGGATTATTTTTCTCTTTGTCTGTCTATGTGTATTTGTTGTCCATTTATTATCAAATGTAGTGTGTATTGTGTCCTTTTCTTTTTGTTTGTGATGGAAAACTCTAATAAACAGATTATACAAAAAAAAAAAAAAAAAAGCGTGCTAAGTGGACACCCCTAGAGCATGCAGTGAAAAACCATGCTAATATAAATAAACCAACTCCAAACCACGCACACTGTTTTGACTGCATGGTTTTTGACCATGCGTCTAGCTCTTCACGATCTTGATAGTATACCGTTCCTGTGTATTGTAATGTATTTGTATGTCTGCATGTCATGAATGAAAATTTAATACACTTAAAGTGACAAAAGAAATTCCTTTCCTTTTCATTGGTTGTTCAATGTAATTAAACAATGCATCTTGGCCATACCATGAGCACAGTGGCAGCATGCCAGGCTGCCACCTGGGAGTTCCAGGTTCGAGTGTAGACTTGGATTTCCAAAACTGGAACCAGTGGAGGGCAGGGCACTGTGCACAGGTGAGGTTTTACACTCCAGGTGAAGGAAGGTGAGCACGGACAGCCTGGCATCTGCACACACACCCTGCTGTTCCTCCACGGAGTGATGTTGGCATCGCTACAAGGGCGCATGCTCACCTGACTGCTGTACAAGACACAGGGTTGCAGCTATGAATTTTGGGGCCCCGGACAAGTCACTTGAAATGGGCCCCTGTTTCTCAAACCAGTTAATGCCAGGGGTAATGCCAGCTCCTCAGGTGGGCCCCTCCTGAGCTCGGGGCCCCGGACAACATCCCCACTTTCCCCCCATTACTGCGGCCCTGACAGGACATGTCCACAGCATTCCAAGATACTGAGGTGGGGGACATGAAAACAATGTGGGGGAAAAAGGCAGTATAAATGTTCTGCGACTGGAAAAGAAGTAATTTTCCTTACCTGCTAATATTGCACGCAGGATCTTCCTTTGGCTGTCCCTCCTCCAACAACCACACAGAGGCCGGCTAGTTGTCCCCCCCCCAAAAAAAAAACTAAGCTGCTCAAGTGGGGCAGGGCAATGGGACTTCTCAGTGACGAGTCAGAGGGCACCAACAGACAGACTGTAAATTGCAGCAGAGGTGCACAGAGGCAGGAAGGAGGTGACACAGTGGGAGGTAGGGTGGGTTCACAAGAATTACAGGGAAAATGCCAGATAAACAGAACCAGGAAATAATGAAATCAGTTCTTTACATGTCTGCTAGAAATTTGAACAGCTCTTGTGTCCTGCAAACTAATGAGGTGTAAGAGTGAATGAGATCCCACACCAAATTGTCTCATGTTATGAATCATACGAGTGACAGTGGGTTGTACAAAACTACTGCTATTAGGAAGCCACACTCTTGCTCTCCTTTTCAGACACCTGCTGCATGCATGCATTAGGTCAATTTCATTGACGGATTACTGGTTGTGACATTTCACGAAAAGGTAAAGGTTTTTAAAGTGTCAGATCAATGAAACATTGAACGCCTCGGTCTCCTTTGATTCATCTGCTAGTGGTGCCTGCTTTCTTACTGGAACCGCAAACAAAGTGAGGGTTAAGCTCTACGAGGAAGCACATTACAAATCTCATGTGCTGTTAGTTTTCAGCTTGCCACAGCCTGCTGATTAGGAACTCAGAGGTGGGGGGTAACACATACAAAAATGATGGAGGCAGACAACCTGAACAAGAACATGTGAACAAATATGTGGCGACAGTGAGTTGTAAAGTATTTTTTATTTATTTCAAATTTGGATTAATACCTTTGAGCCGGGGTCTCGTTTACAAAGGCTCCAAGTCAACAAGGAATACAAGACATTTACAGGTGATGAAACACTGCAGAACAGAAAGACATCAACTAACAAGTGCTATTAGTGTGCAGTTACAATATTAAGCAGGGTACAAGAAGTAAGGAGAAACAGGACCACACTTCCAGAGAAACATATTAAGTGCAGTACAGTGTTTAACAATCATGTTACAGTTCAAACGGGGTGCTCCCAGTCTGCAGAAATGCATGTTTTAGCAGCCAAGGTGAGGCTTTGTCAAGGGGAGGTAGTGGGAGATGGGAGGGGGAAGTTGGCAGGTGTGGAACAGGAGGGTGGGAGTGAGAGAGGGTAGCGTTTGACGGGTGTGAGAACCGCTGACAGATGCCATGGGCTAACAGAAACATTGGCAGTCATATTTGCTGGCAAGAAGAGATCAAAGCCCATTTTTAAAGTAGCCAAGTCTCGGGGAGTTGGCAAGGTCTGCAGGCAGATCATTGAACCCTTTAGGCCCACAGTAGGAGAGGGATCTTTGGCCAAGGGTGGTTCGTTTGAAGGAAACAGTTAGGACAGCCCTGGAGGCACTCCTTGTACATTTAGATGGTTGTGCAGGCTGAAAGAGGGCTGAAGTAGCCGTAGGCATGGACCCCATCAGGAACTTTTTCGCAGGGAGGCAGGCCTGGTATTGGAGTCTGTGGTGGAGTGGGAGCCAGCCAATTTCCTTGTATAGGTCTTAAGAGTGAGTCATTTTGTGTACTCCCAGGACCAGGCGGCAGGCCTTGTTGAAGATGGTTTTGACCCTTTTAAGCGCTGTGTCTGTGCCTGCCCCATATATGACAAGACCATAATCCACAGATGAGAGAACTGAACTGCACGTAACAAGTTTCAGGGCAGCGGTGTCATGAGGTGCGGTGTCTGTACAGGATGCCAAGCTTCATGTTGGTGGACTTTACCAGTTGCTCAACGTGGGCAGTGAAGGTGAGGGTGTCATCAAGGTGAATCCCTAAGTACTTGAATGTATTGACTTGGTCTAGTACTTCTCCTTCGCTACTAAGTATATGCAGTGAGGACCCTCGAATCTTGCTCTGTGGGGTGCTGAAGAGTATGCTTTTGTCTTTTTGTAGCTGAGTAGCGGTTTATTTCAGGTGAACCAGGATTCCAATGCACAAAAATTGTGCTGAAGTTCAGAGCTAATTGATCCCAGGTCTTTCCCTGGGATGGAGATAACAGCATCGTCTGTATAGAGTAAGGAGTGTGCGGGACAGGTGGAAGGCATGTCATTTATAAAGAAGCTGAATAAGAGAGGACCGAGGATAGAACCTTGCAGGACCCCTAGGTTTACTTCCCTGGGCTCAGAGATTATACTGCCAATCCTGACCCGTTGAGATCTATGGGTTAGGTAACTATGGAACCAGGCCACAGATTCCATTGACAATCCTGTAGAGAGGAGACATTTCAGTAGCAGTTGGTGATTGACTGTGTCAAAGGCATTGGTGAGGTCTATGAAGATAGACCCCACCACCATCCCTTTATCCAAGGCCCCATAAAGCTGAGTGGTGTACTCTGCTAGTGCGGTGACAGTGGAGTGGTTTTGTCAGAATCCATGTTGTTGCAAGCAGAGAAGGCTATGCTTTTCTAGGTACTCAGTTAGTTGTTCTGAGACCACCCTTTCAAGTGCTTTGGGGGGGGGGGGGTAAAATCGAGATGGGCCGGAAGTTTGCTAAATTAGCTCTGTCTCCTGATTTAAAAACAAGTGTGACTAGAGCCTCTTTCCATCTGTCAGGGAAGATGTCAGATCTTAGAGAAGCATTGAATACCTTGGTGAGTGGTGCCACAAGTTCGTTTAATGTGAGTGCTACCATCTTCATATCGATCATGTCACTTCCCATCCTGGTCTTACCAAGGACCCGTTTGATATATTTGACGGTCTCACCTGTGGAGATTTGCCTGAAATAGAATGGTGGTGTAACATTATCCTGTGGTGATGGAGTGTTGAGGTTGTGCTGCTGGCTTGCAAGGGTGTGATTCAGGTATTCAGGTGGCAACACATTGCTGAGGTCCGTGAATGCAACATTAAAAGCATCAGCGATTTCCTTTGGGTCTTGCAATGTACCAGAGGTGGTAACTATACTAGGTGGGTCACAGGGGCTTACAGTAAGAATCGTGTGAGACCCCTTACACATACTGTCCAGGTGAACTACCACCTTTAGCTTTAAGCAGGTGAGTACAAGCGGAACTAGATGATATGCCCTCAGTTGGAATGGGGGGTAGGATAATGGGAAACTTCCAAATTATTATTTTACACAGAAGATGGTTCAAAGGAAGAATAATCTTATGTGTTGAGATTGTGAAGGAAGCTTGCACTGTTCAAGCATTCAAAGCCGGACGGGACAGATTCCTAAGGGAGAATGGCATGGAAGCTTACACAGATGAGTAGCAGTAAAATTATGGCTGTTCGATGCATGTGAGAAAAGGCAGTCTGTACTCAGCAACGCCATCTAGTGATGAAAGTTGTGAATAACAGTTAACAGCAATATAGCCATCCAGCTGTGGTCCATGGGATAGCAAGTACGACACTCAGAGGAACACTGTTATCTTTTTTGAGGCAGTATAGCATAGCATAGTGGTTAAGGGCACTGAGCTGCAAACCTAGAGAACTGGATTTGAATCCCATATCCACCACTTGCATACTGTGTGGCCATGAGCAAGTCATTTAACTTCCCTGTGCTCCGAGGATGCACCTGTAAAAAAAAAACCTTAGCTTAGTGTGTCTTTCCTGGCTGAAAGTTCTGAAATAAATAAAATAAAATCTCCCAACTAGGAGGAATTTCCCTTTAGCTGAATGGCTAGAATTTCTGATCACGAGACTCAGTGTCCCTGGTTTGATTCCCAGCAAGGGCTGGAAGTTTGTGTGCCCAAAAATATAAGGCACAGACATAACACAGTCAACCTTGGATGTGTGTTTGTACTTTAATTTGGTATAGTCAATGCCTTGTGGTAGCAGGGGCACAGAAGATGGAACCTAAGGCCTTTCTTTCTTCACAATACAACACTACTAAGCTTATAATTGCACAAGAGAAACCTGTACAGGGTAGTCCCCCAAGCTGTGGGTCTTGCACACTGCTGAAGGCCGGGGGGGGACGTGGCTAACAATCACACTGAGCAGTATTTTATCAGCGCTCCTGTACAGCAGTTTAAAAAAGATATCTTTTTAACCCAAAAACCTGCAGAAACTGGAAATCACTCAACAGCTTTCTCTAGAGGACTTTAACACAAACATTTTGATACCAGACTTGGCAGCTCAGCAAAATGGGAAACTCGAAAGGAAACATGGAGCAGCAGGAGGGAATGAGAACTACTTTCAGCCACGTGGAGCCAGGTATAATTTAGCTACGTCCTCAGTTTCGATAGTGTCAGAACACCGCACTGCACTGGTGCAGCCCTAGAGGCATTGCTAAAGATAGTGGCGCAGCTGTGTTCATCCATCCCAATGATGGACAAGCAATTGGACTCCGTCACAACAAAGCTTACAATGGTGGAGCAAAGCACAGACGTGATTAAAACCAACACTGCAGATGCTACAAACAAGCCAACAGAACAATTGCAGTCTCAGACAATTTAGAAACATAGAAACACAGAATGACGGCAGATAAGGACCGCTTGGCCCACCTAGTCTGCCCATTTTCCTACCTAACAGATAAGCTGCAGATCCTAATTAACCAACAGCTTACTTCCTCCTACCCCCCCCACTAGGACTGCCTTATGTCTGTCCCATGCATTCTTGAATTCCCCCACTGTTTTTGACTCCACGACCTCCTCAGGGAGGCTGTTCCATGCATCAACAACCCTCTCTGTGGAAAAATACTTCCTCACATTACCTCTGAGCCATCCCCCTTCTATCTTCAAATTGTGCCCCCTTGTGCTTGCACATCTCTTTTTCTGAAAGATGCCACCCTCTTGGACTTTGTTGATTCCCTTGAGGTACTTGAAAGTTTCTAACATGTCCCCTCTCTCCCTCCTTTCCTCAAGGGTATACATATTAAGCTCCTTTAGTCTTTCTTCGTATGTCTTCTGGTGCAGACCCTGCACCATTTTGGTTACCATCCTCTGGACAGCCTCCACTCTGTCTATGTCTTTGCGGAGATGGGGTCTCCAGAACTGCACACAGTACTCCAGATGGGGTCTCACCAACTGTCTGTACAGAGGGATAACAACTTCCTGTTTCCTACTATTGATGCCTCTCCCTATGCATCCCAGTATCCCCCCAGCCTTCCTTACTGCCTTCTCACATTGCTTGCCAACCTTTAGGTCATCTGATATAATTACCCCCAGGTCCCTTTTCATTTTTACTGTTGTCAGTATCTCACCCCCCATTGTGTACTCTTGCCCTGGGTTTTTGTTTCCCAGGTGCATTACCTTGCACTTCTTTGCATTGAATCTGAGCTGCCATACATTTGACCATTCCTCCAACCTTGCCAAGTCCCTTCTCATCCTTTCCATTCCATCTGGTGTATCAAGCCTGTTGCAGATCTTTGTGTCATCTGCAAAGAGACATACTTTTCCTTCCAGTTCCTCTGCTATGTCACTTATAAAGACATTAAAAAGGACCGGTCCCAGTATTGAACCCTGCGGTACCCCGCTAGTAACCCTCCTTTCTTCACTGTGGACTCCATTTACTACTACCCTTTGCGTCCTGTTGTCTAGCCAATTTTTTATCCAGGCTGCCACCTCAGGACCCACTCCAAGGCTGGCTAACTTGTGTATTAATCTTTTGTGTGGGACTGTATCAAATGCCTTGCTAAAATCTAGGTAAGCCATGTCCACAGCCCCTCCCTGGTCTACTACTTGGGTCACCCAGTCAAAGAAATCTATTAGATTCGTCTGACACGACCTTCCCATCGTGAATCCATGCTGCCTTGGGTCCTGTGCCCCACTGGCCTCTAGGTAACAATTCTTTCCTTCAGAAGTGATTCCATCATTTTACCTATCACTGAGGTCAAGCTAACTGGTCTGTAGTTTCCTACCTCTGTCCTGCTCCCACTTTTGTGAAGAGGAATCACATCCGCCCTCCTCCAGTCCTCAGGTACCACCCCATCCTCCCATGATTTGTTAAAGAGAGTAGTCAGCAGTGTCATTAGTTCTACCCTTAGTTCTTTTAGAATTCTTGGGTGAATCCCATCAGGCCCCATTGCTTTGTTCACCTTCAATTGTATTAGTTCTTTCAGAACCCTTTCTTCTGTAAATGGACTGGTATCGACCCTCGTCTTCAGAGTGTTTCTCTTGTTTGGTTTAGGTACCTCCCCTTCCTCTTCCTTTGTGAATACTGAGCAGAAATATTCATACAGTATCCCTGCTTTTTCATTGTCACCCTCTACCCACATTCCTTCCCCTTTATTAAGCCTCAGTATCCCTCCTTTGGTTTTCTTTGCTCCCTAATGTACCTATAAAAGGTCTTATCCCCCTTCTTAACAGAGTTGGCTATCCTTTCCTCGGTTTGAGCCTTTGCTATTCTGACTGCCTTCCCAGCCTCTTTCTGCTTTAACTGATAAAGTTCTCTGTCCTTCTCCTTCTGTGTTTCCTTATATTTCCTGAATGCTATCCTTTTCTCCTTAACCTTCCCTGCCACCTCTTTTGAGAACCATAGCGGTTTTTCCCTTCGTTGTGTTTTGTTGATTTGCTTTACACGAAGGCTTGTTGCCTCTGTGATGGTTGTTTTGATTACTCTCCATTGTTCCTCCACCCCTCCTTCTTGTCTGTTTGCTAGTGCTTTTCTGAGGCACTCTCTCATTTTCCCAAATCCAGCCCTCCTAAAGTCCAGTACTCTTGCTTTTGTATGACTTGATTGCATGGCTGTGTTTATGTTGGTCGATGTTGGTTAATTTGGTCAGAGAGAGCAATCACCGGAGAATCCTTTCGGAAACATCAAAAAATCTACTGTGGGCCAGAAACATTAGGATCATGGGCTTACGGAGGGGAAAGAGGGCAGTGACATGCCGCACTTTATTGAGTGGTGGACACATATGGAGTTACAACTTTCAGAGACCCCACACTTGGAGCGGGCATATCAAGTCACCCTCCAGAGAGCAGTAGTCAGATTGGAGCACACTGGAGCTGTCCTAATTTTCTTTTTATCCATTTGTGAGAAGGACAAGATGTTTTTGGTGGTGAAAAGAATGCCCATCAGTAGGGATGGCTGCAGAATTCTCTTTTTTCGGGACAGGTCTTATGCAACCCGGCAGTGGCGTAAAGCATTTGAAGGGAGTCAAAAAAGAATCGCAGATGAGGAAAATCCCCCTTGCTTTACTGCCACCTCTCCGACTTCACCTGACAATGCAAAACAAGTCATATCTCTTCTCAGATCTGAAGGGGCGGTCATCAAGTTATTGGAGAGGATGGACTGACTGAGTAGGCTATCATGTAGGTCCCCAGTGTCAACAGGGGATCCTGAGCACTATTCTCATTCGGGGGGGCCAGGGGTGTACACATAATGTGTATTGTTTTGGCTGTGAGGTGTTTATTGTGGGTTTAAAAGTTTCACTTTGATGAAAAAAAGGGATCCACATACCCCTAACGTGGCACTTCAAGGAGAAGCGATTTTGTGCTTTTTTTACCCTCTCTGCACGAATTGTCAGCTGCACCATTGAGTAGTAAAGATGATGTCAAAATGGCTGTTTGTTTGATGGGATACTGCTCAGTCCACAAGATTTTATGCATGTACTGTGGTTTTGGAGACCAGAAGACAGAGCGCTGAACCCTTAACTGTGTATGGGGACACTGGGAATTTTTTCTTATAAAATATGTTCACCGTTAGGTATTTTATTACTGTTCTGCAGTTTCACTTGTTGCTTCTATTATTCGTAGGGGCTTAGAGTTTATTTTCAGAAACTGAGCAACATCAGAAGTACATCGGGTATTATTACACTACCAGGAGTAGCCAGTCACTAGCTATTAATTTCTCATTATCTTGAATAATCCACCCAAGCATTTGACAGTGTATTAGCCTGAGGTTTACCACAACTGAGTTTACGTTATAATCATGGCTACAACCCTCTTATCTTGTAAGAAATATAAGCAGTGCTATCACACACCTACCACAGCATCATGTGTATCAGATCAAGTGTATATTGTCTTGCACGAAATGCATTTGTGAATGTTTTTTATGAATACTGATAAAAAAAGACTGCTGAAGGCCTCTTCCTCCATACAGGAATCAGCAGAAGACCGTTTGTTCATTATATCTGTCGTGGTGGACAGACACTCCTTTGGCTAACCTGCAAGTCCACTTCTGTCCAAGTTAAACACCCACCACCTTGGGGCTACCAGTGCTGGCACTCCTATAAGTCTCCCCAGCCTTCAACTCCCTCCCTCCCCCACAGTATGGCCCCACTGGCAGGGACACCATGCAATACTTTTACAGACTTCCTCTGTCTTAGATAGCACTACTTGGACATGAATTTACCATGCCCCTCCCCAGACCCTATAGTCATGATGGTCCTGCTGTGGGCCCCATCTGGAGCCAAATGGGGGATGGAGGATGCAGAGTGGCCTATGGTGTATGATGGGGATAGGGTGGCACGCCCTCTCAGATTTTCACATCCAATTTCTCCGTGACCGCTCCCATTCTTCACTATCTTCACCCCTCTGTCCTGCAACCTTCGGGGCTTCGCCTGCTCTGCACTGCATCCTCAGCCTTTTCAGGGGCAGTGCTGCAAGTGGAAATCTTTTTGTTATAAAAAGATTGTATGCCACTTTAGTTTGAGGGGCGACTTATGAGCCCTCTCTCTGCTGCCCCGAGCTGGCGCACGTCTCCCCCAGCACTCACCTCAGGTCATGTATTTCTCACATGAATTCCCCCTCATGATGGGAGCCAGAGAGGGGAGGGCTGTCCTCCCTCTGGTACAGAAATCTGGACTGGACCTTTTGGTGAGCAGTGGGTGATGGTGCAGACCTGGGACCAGCGGTTGGGACTTCATTAAGCCCCACTCACCATTTTCTACATTTCCACCCAGCCATGGTGGCATGTGATACTCATGCGTGTGTAGGCACACATGCATCCCAGATCCATGGCTCCCCCACCTCTGACCAAAGTCAGCCACACGTGGGTCTGTGCTACTACCAGGCCTCCACCTGGTGACAGCCAAGAGCCAAGACTCTCCACCCCAATCCAGGAGAGGAAAGCGGCAGGCAGCCGCTCAATCCACTCCCAGCCCTTACCCACACCGATCTCTGCCAACTCCAGCTTGTTCCTGAACTGCGGTCTCTAGCATGGAGAGATGTATGACACTAGATGCCTCTGCCCTCTGCACCACCAGGCCAGCTCGCAGCTTGAAATCTTAACCCATCCAGAGGAGGGGGATGTGGAGAGCATTCCATGGGACACTCCGTCCTCCTCCTGCCTGTCCTCTTTGTAGCTCTGGACTCAAAACATGAACCTGGATTCTCAGCATTGTATGCCCCACCATGGGACTGGTCAAGTTGCAAGTCATTTTGGGGGGCAAAATCAGCCCATACCATTTCACAGGTCAACATTCAGGGGTAGCAGATAGATTGCACCCTGTCCCAAAATGGTAGGGTCAAAAAAGCACACACTAGCATACAATATCCTGCAGATATTTTCAAAGGCTGCGGGTGGCTTGTAACGTTGCACCATGCTTTGCAGCCCCTTGCATCCTTTATTGACCCTAGTGTGGGCAAATCCACATCTGTTGATCAGATGCTCATTGGGCATGCATATACCAGCTAATTGCTTGTCTACCAGTGAGGACGTAAGTCTGCACTGGAAATTAGGTGGGCTGACTCAGGACAGATCCTTATTGAAAATGCTGCATATCACGTATGTTTTATGGTCCTCTAACTGGAGCCCATCATCATGGGGGCAGATAATGAAGTTCTGCAAGGATACAGTTAAAACAAAACCACCCCTTGATCCTAGGATACATGTTCTTGCAGACATGTCAGTAATAATAGGGCTTTACATCAAATAGTTCAAATGGCAATTGGTAGTAGCAATCACGTGACCAAACAGTCTGTGTTATAGCCCTGTTGCTATGACAGCAGTCAATAATCTCTGAACTATTACCCTCAAACCCAATCCATAGTCTTCTGGGCATGTGCACTGCATTCCTTAACTTGGCTAAAGATCTTCATGTCCTTTTATCAGATGCATAAAAATACATAAATTTCCCGAACAAGTTATTTATTTTTTATTTTATTTAGTTTTTGTTGACCGGGTAAGTGCACTAGACAAATCCTGCCTATTTTCAGGCACGACCCGGGGGAGGGGGATACAGATGAATGCCAACTGACCTTGAACCAGATTAAGCTGTTGGTGGTATTTTTAGTTTTTAGTACAATAGAAATGCCACAGTGAGCCAGCCCGGTGGCACTGAGGGCTGTGGCACAGGATGCCTTACTTCACGCTATGCAGGTGGCCCAAGTTCAGGAACAACCTTGGGTCATTGGGGTGCCGGCATGGGGGGGGAGGGTGGAGCAGGATCGAGCGTTGGCTCTCCTCTCCTGGTGGATCGGTAACCCACCTGTAGTCCCGCCATTACCGGATGGATGTCCAGTGACAGACATAGACAGCAACGTAGTGACAAGTAGGTAAGGGCATCCTGTAGGGTGTGATGTGTGCGTGCCTCCACACACATGCATCACGTCGGGGACGTGAGTGCTCGGGGACTGGGGAGAAAAATGAAAAAAACATACAGATTACCTATGGAAAAAAAAGAAATGCTGCAGTGGATTACATGATTAAGGATGAAGACTACAGATTGAAGTGGCACATCATTGAGGGGTATTCCCATTAAAAACATCAAGCAAATTAAAACCATTCTATGAACCAGGTGTAGCCAATGCCCCATAGGTAAGTTCTGAACAGGTTGCAAAAATTTAAGAAAGTAAACAACTATTTCAGGTTCTATAGTCTTCAAACAGAAGTAATTAGAATTTGGTACTATCCAAAGCTCCCAGAAGCCCTCTTCGACATTGTAACAAGATTAACTGGCCATACCTGGGTGAACCCTGGGGGGATGCCAACCTTACATCTCTTGGCTTATCGCAAAACTCAGTGGCATGGATCACAAGCTATCTATCTAATAGATTTCAGGCAGTGAAATTTAACTCAGCAATATCAGATCAAACGTCTATAAAGGTTGGAGTTCCCCAGGGCTCTATCCTGGGACCACTTCTCTTCTCTGTCTTTACTAACCAGATTGCGTTAAGAATCCCTTACTGCTCGACCATCCTGTACACAAACAATCTCGTCTTGTATGCCAGCTCTAAGGATGTGCATAAAATCAATACGAACATATGAAATTTGCCAGCAGATACAGGCCTAGAGGTCTATCAAGTCTGCTCAAATGTGCAGCTACCACCCCTTATTATTATATTAATCTGTCCTCTGCCTTCCTACAGATCCAGTCCTGGCTCACCAGAAATAAGCTTCTTTTCAATGTCTCCAAAACAAGGGCAATGCTCTTTGGAGCCACACCCAAACTGAAAACTTGCCACGGTCAGCTTAAGATACCAAGCCCAGCTGGCTCATTACTGGACATTGTGAGCACTTTCAAATATCTGGGGGGTCCTTCTTGACCAAACACTGGACTTTGACCAGCATATCAAAGCCACCTGCAAATCGGTTAATAGCAAAATTGGTATTGCCTACAAAACATGTCACGTACGCACTCCATCTGCTAGACTAGCTATCGCACGGGGCATTTTAATACCATTGCTTGCCTCTGGTGCCATCACCTACGGGAATGCTTCCAAAGCCACACTTCACAAATGGGATACCACCTACAGTAATATGTGCTGCTATGCCTCTGTATCCCTGCGACTAAAACACCACTGCCTGCTGTATGCTGATCTCCACTGGCCTTCCCCCTCAGCCCATCAACTACTCTCCTTCTGCTCCCTGACAGGCAATATACTCAGGTCCAATACCCCTCTATCACTTCGCACCCTCTTAATTCCTCAGGCCTACTCCCATGGCCTTCGCTCAGTAGACAAATCCCTGCTACACGTGCCCCAGTTTAAAACCTCAAAGGGTTCTAATGCTTTCTACCATGTGGCCCTTAAGATATGGGACTCCCTACCTTGGACGTTCATCTTGCACCTAGTCATGCCGCTTTCAAAAATAAGCTTTGGACTCATCTTGTCAACCTGGCACCTTGCACTTGTTGCAATCCTCCTTAGTATGCCTTTCTTCCCTCAATGCATCACAAGACCCTGCCCGCCCCTGGATGGCTTATGTCTACCTACTTTCTCACACTGACTACACTCTCCCTACATATACCTAGTCTGGGCCTCTATTGACCAGATGTCCTGCTCACACTAGTTCTACCATGGTCATTGGTCCTCTGTTAACTTGGTACCCTGCCCACATATATGCATAGGCTCATGTGATCCCGCTCCACGAGAGTGGTAGCAGGGAGGAGGCAGGAAACTACAGACCAGTCAGTCTTACCTCAGTAGTGGGCAAGATTATGAAGACACTCCTTAAGGAAAGGATAGTGCAACACCTGGAATCCATAGGAGCACAGGATCCAAGACAGCATGGGTTTACAAAGGAAGGTCCTGTCAAACTAATCTCATCGATTTCTTTGACTGGGTAATCGGAGTGGTGGACCAAGGGGAAGCAGTTGATGTTGCCTACTTTGACTTCAGCAAAGCTTTGATACTTATCCACATAGAAGATTGATTAATAAGCTGGGTAGGCTCAGGGTGGGTCAAACGTTGGTCAACTGGGCGGCAAACTGGTTGACGGGCAGAAAACAGAGAGTGGTGGTAAATGGTATACAGTCAGAAGAGATATAAGTCACAAGTGGGGTACCTCAGGGATCAGTCCTGGGGCCAGTCCTCTTCAATATCTTCATCATTGACATTGCAGATGGACTGGAGGGTAAGGTTTGTCTGTTTGCAGATGACACCAAGATATGCAACAGAGTAGATGATCCAGATGGTGTGGGCAGAATGAAAAAGAGATCTGGATAAACTAGCAAAATGGTCAGAAGAGTGGCAACTGGGGTTTAACGCAAAGAAGTGCAAGATCATGCACAAGGGAAGAGAAACCCTGAAGCCACCTATAGGCTGGGAGGGGAGTTGCTGGCAGTCACAAGGGAAGAAAGAGACTTGGGAGTCATCATCACCAATGACCTGAAATCATCCAAGCAGACCTCTAAAGCAGTAGGTAAGGCTAGAGGGATGTTGGGGTGTATTAGTAGGGGTATCACAAGTCGGAAGAGGGAGGTAATAATCCCTCTTTACAAGACACTGGTTAGGTCCCATCTGGAGTACTGCATGCAGTACTGGAGGCCACACCTTCACAAAGACATTAACCAAATTGAGGCAGTCCAGAGAACGGCAACCAAAATGGTGCAGGGACTGCATCAGAAAACATATGAGGAGAGATTAACTGAACTCAATATGTATACCCTAGAGCAAAGGAGGGAGAGAGGTGATATGATTGAAACATTCAAACACCTTAAGGGCATTAACAAGGTGAAAGAGTCTAACATGTTTCAATATAAGAAATATAGCAGGACAAGAGGACACAGCATGAGATTAGAGGGAGGCCGATTAAGGGGTAATGTTAGAAAGTTTTTTTTCCACAGAAAGGGTGGTGGATGCATGGAACAGCCTGCCTCAGGAAATGGTGGATATGAATACAGTACAGGGCTTCAAACAGGCATGGGATAGGCATAAGGGAGCACTACAGATGAGTATGAATAGATAGGCCATCGACAGAGCAAAGGCCGATGGCACATGCATAAGGTAGAAAAAATGGGCAGACTGGATGGGACTTGCGATCCTTATCTACCGTCAACTTCTATGTTTCTATGCCTTGGTTTCTTTCTGTTATACTGAGGTAGACTAGCAGTATATTGTAAATGGCACTCACTTGTTACTCCTTGTATCTAGATCATTGTAACTGCAAGTTTTGTATCTGTAATTGCTTACTGATACTTGTCTTTTCCTACCAATGTCTATTGTATTTTATTACTTTTATGCCTAACTGAAATTTGTATATTTCTTTCTCTCTTTGTAATACTCTGTGCTATGTCACTGTTCTAAATGTGTCACTGTGTAACCTCCCGGGTCATGTCTGAAAATAGTCACTTCCATGTCTAGCACACCTACCTAGTAATCAAAAACTAAATAAAATATATTAGGCCCCCAGTGTGACAATATATCTCAAAAAAAGAACACAGGTTAAGTGCGCTTCACGGAACAAGCAGATGCTACGACTGACTACAAACAAAATCACACACTTGAGAGCACTCGGGCCAGAAAATAAAACTCCACAACAATGCACGGTTAGGAGCGAAAATATGCAGCACAACTGCTCTCAAGTGTGTGATTCTAACAATATATCTCACCTTACAGCACTACGTGCTGGCTAAAGAACTTTAAAAGCTGCTGCTCATATTGCAGGTAGTGTTGCTCAGATAGTGCTTTTGTGGATCTTATCTCTATCTGTCAGACAGTGCTGGTATCCTATCTAGGAACCTAGGATCCTATCAGAAATCCTACCAAAGACAGATGTAGGATCCAGGGTCAGATAGCGATGGATCCTAGTTAGGATCCAAGGATCCTAGGTCAGATCCAGGGATCCTAAGTCAGATAGTTAGGATTCAAGCGGGATCTGTTGCTAGGATCCACAGGATCCACAATGTTTGTAGGATCCATGCACTGGATCCTAGAGGGTAGGATCCTAGGTCAGATAGTAAGGATACCAGCTGGATCTGTTGCTAGGATCCACAATGTCTGTAGGATCCCTGCACTGGATCCTAGAGGGAAGGATCCATGGTCAGATAGTAAGGATACGAGCTGGATCTGTTGTTAGGATCCACAATGTTTGTAGGATCCCTGCACTGGATCCTAGAGGGAAGGATCCATGGTCAGATAGTAAGGATACGAGCTGGATCTGTTGCTGGGATCCACAATGTTTGTAGGATCCCTGCACTGGATCCTAGAGGGAAGGATCCATGGTCAGATGGCACTGCTATCCTACCACAGCAACTATCTGGCCAAATGGAAGGTATCTGTTGGTATCCTAGTTTCTAGGATACTATCTGAGCAACACTAATTGCAAGCTGCAGCTGCTAATTAGAAGTTGTAGTGCAGCTGTTTATTACATATTGTCGCTGCTTGTTAAAAGTAACCACAGCTCATTGAATGCAGCTGCTGATCGACACAAAGCAGTATTAGTGTAGTGCCCCAGAGTTGGGGGCACCACGTAAGCAATAAGACATGACAGGGTGTGTGTTGAACAGATATTACCGCATGCCCAGGAGTGTAGTAAGGCACGAGGCCCTGCCCAGTGCCTTCAGGCCTGGAAGTGTGGTAATATCTGTTCAATACACACCCTGGAGTGTTTTATTGCGCTTATAAAATGGGAAACTTTTTTTTTTATTTTTGCCCCTACAAAATAGCACACCTGTAAGCAGCAAAAGGCATTTTTTTATCAGAACTTCTGATAAAATAATCCTTCTGCCAGCAAGAAAATGACATAATGGTTTTGGCAGGCTGGCAGGCTGCCAGGCTGGAACCCCAAAGCGCACGCACGCACACACGCTCTCTCTCTCTCTCTCTCTCTCTCCAGTTTCCAAGGACCAACATGGCTAAAACGTCCTTTCCTACATCTCATGCAGCAATTTCATGACAGCGCCAGTAGTCTCTTGCATAGCTTGGCCTGTTTAAATGTGGCTTCCGATACTTGTTTATTGCACACCTTTTAATTCGTGCTATTTTTTATCCGACTGTGTAAACTGCATGAGAACGAACCAGAAAGTTGCTTTTTAATGTAATCTAGGTCGTTTTTTTTCCCACCAGAATGAAGCCTTACTCTTCTGTGGACTGCATAGGCTAGCAGCTGACTTGAGCGTAAGGCTCGTAGAACGTCTGAATTACATCGAGCCAGAGTTTCCAATAGGTTTGACTGTTAAAATCATGAGAAACACAATTCACTCACAAGTGCTGGACACAGCGAGGGGATTAGGGTTCGGTGTTTGCGGAAAGATGCGGAGGTGTGCCCGGGAATCGGGATGCGAGAGCTCCTACCTACTGTACTGTAGAGGGCTGAAGGGGTACACTGGATATGGGTCTGTATGTGCGAGATATGTAGTAAGGCTTGCATGGAAAGAGAATGGCAGGTGTTATTTTTTTCTTTCAAGACAAGCAGAAAGAGAGCGTGTTCCTGCTTCACTATTTGTTAGTATGGCTCTCACTAAGCATGAAAACAAGACGGCTAACTTAACATTTATTTGGTCAACATTCTATTCAGGGGCATTGATCTGTTTGCCTGTCCTTTTTTTTTTATATGTGTAATACATATATGGCACTGATTTTCTAGCCAATCATTACTCTTATTTTGCTATGCCCATTTTATAAAGAAAAATAAAGAATAGAAAAATGCTCAGCTATAGGTGCATTAATACAGTAAACGGGCCCAAGAAATGCCCAGGTGCCCAGTTTAAAATGCCAAGACAAAACTCTGTACAAAGCCTGTCAAGAATAATGTAAATAGCTTAGAAATAATCCACAAAATAAGCCTTTCTGCCATGCTGCAGCTAATGGAATGTTGAGCTGAGCTAATGGAATGCTCACTGTGTGGCACCTGCTATGCCTTCCAGAACCAGAATGCAGAGCGCTGCAGTTTAAAAAATAATTTACTGTTAGAGAGAATCATAGTGACTGTGGAGGAGTGAGGACACAGAAAGCGAGGAGGGATGAGAAGGGCTTGCCAGGAGGGCTGAAGCTGTCCCTGAGGGCTTTGCTGTGTGCCTCCTGCCTCCAGTCACTGAAGAAAATGTACCTGCACAGCTGTCCGGTTTGCGGTGCCGTCCCGAGCTGCCTGTGAAGTCCAGAAACGTTCCGTTGTGTCCCCGGGAGGGCTTGGTGCCCCATTTTATTATTTTTAATTTGAAACTCAAGTGTTCGGTCCCTCGGAGGCGGCGATCGCACAGCCACATCATTCGTACTGCCCCAGGACCTTTCGTGAGGTCCCCAGTCATCCTGCAACTGCCTGAAACTCCCTTCCTCTTCAGACTGCACTTCCCGCCTCCTGCTTGCATCCTGAGAGTCCCAGTGGTGTAGTTAGTGACAGCACACTCCTTCGTGCTGTTCGCCCTGGAACTGTGTAAAACCAAAAAAGTGTATTTGAGTGTTTTAACAGTTTGCACTAGGCACAAGAGAAAACGGCCAAGCGCGTGAGGGGGTGGTCCAGGGGCTCCTCATTTGAATAATTTAAGCCTTTGGGGGCATAGCAACGCCCACAGGGGAGGGGACAGCAAGAGGGAAGCCTCAGGAAGGGCATGAATATTTATGAAAGAGGCATGGCTGGGCAGTGCAGAGTGTCAGTGTAGCCCAAGCCAGCACAGGTCCTAAAAGGGGCAAGTCAGGCCCACCAGTTCTTAAAGGGGCAAGTTAGGCCCACCGCTGTGTAAGGGGGCAAGTTAGGCCTACCACTGTGTAAAGGGGCAAGTCAGGCCCACTAGTTCTTAAAGGGGCAAGTTAGGACCACCACTGTGTAAAGGGGCACATCAGGCCCACCAGTTCTTAAAGGGGGCAAGTCAGGCCCACCAGTTCTTAAAGGGGCATGTTAGGCCCATCGCTGTGTAAAGGGGAAAGTCAGGCCCACCAGTTCTTAAAGGGGCAAGTCAGGCCCACCAGTTCTTAAAAGGGTCAAGTTAGGCCCACCGCCACGTTCTCTGCCATTTTAAGGAACAAGTTAGGCCCACTGCTAGCCATTTAGATTTCCCAGGTGTTATAGGGGCCCAGCAGCATTAGTGACCCCAGATGTTTAAGGAGTCTAGCTAGCCATATAGAGTCGTAGTAACAGGAAGAACCCAATTTAGTCAGAGGAACCCCTGTTAGTTAGGTCCACCAGTCGTAGGGTTCTGTCAGAAAAGTGAATTGCCTGTATACTGTATATGTACTGTGATTTGAACATTAAGACTGAATAAGAGACCACTGCAACAAGAACTGAAACTTTATTTTGCATGCAGCTGTTTCTACAAGCAGTGAATGTGCCAGAAAGTGTTGCTTTGTTGTCAGCCTTCCAAGTTGCAAGGTGTTTGAATCAGTCTTGAAAAGCTTTCCAGAACCTGTTCACCATTGGTATCCAGATCAATCTTCTTCAAAGTACTCCAGAAGTTGTCTCCAGTACATCCTCGAAGCAGCCAGCAGCAGATCTTCAAGAAACCGTGCCGCAGTCGTTTGCAACGTCCTGTTTATTGTTTTCCGCTCTTCAAAGTTTCCCCAAAGTATGGCCTGGCCTGGTACAAAGGTACTGTCCGTTTTGTTGTTTTGTCATCCGTATCGAAGTGCTATCCAGATTCTGCTGCAGTAGATTGCATCACCATTCTGTTTCTTATTTTATGTAGTCCTTGGCTCGTCCGGCCTTGGTGCCCAGAACTCCATTGGTGCTTCCAGTTCACAGACTTCCTTTCTTTAGAATCTTCGTTGTGTCCCAGCAGTCCAGAAGAGGACTTTGGGCTGGTTGGTCAGCACTTTCTTCTTCTTCCTCGTGTCCTAACAAGTCCAGAAGAGGACTTTGGACTGGTTGGTCAGCATCTTCTTCTTCTTCTTCGTCTTACCCTGGCAGTCCAGAAGAGGGCCGTGGCTGGATTTGATGTGTTTCAATTCCGGCAAATCTCAGTGGGTTCTGAGCCGAGAGAATTATTGCGTTGTTCTTAATAAGTCCGGCAACCCTAGAGAGGTGGGGTGTGGCCGAGAGACTGATGGCCTGTACAAAATCCCCTCTGCAGTCCCTTAGTTGTTAGCCCAATCAGCCAAATGTTCCCCTTGTATTTTATTCTGCAACCCAATTTCTTCCCGACAGCAGAGAAAGCTTATCCATGCACGAACTGCCTCTTATAACTGAAGTAGAGTTTTACAGTATTATGCTATAGGGTTCCTTAAAGTGGAGTACTCCAGGGAATAGGCCCTAGGTAGAGGCGCACCGCAGGGTAATATTGAGAGGATTATATAGTGATTTGCTAATTGTAGAGTGTAGACCACTCATAAAGCAGAGCTGTTACAGCCATTTAATTAGAGTCCTCCTCATATAGGAGAGTGAAAATAAGTGTAAGTGTTCCCCCATGACTATGTTTCCACTTGGTTTGGTATAAATAAAACCTTGTGATGTATTTGGAATCTATTTCTGGACTCTTGCCTCTCTTTGTCTAGTGCCAACATCCACCCCCTTTTGGACCTGTGTTAGTAATTTGTGTGCAAGTTACCGGTGTCATCGACACAGTTGCTTCATTACCCCTTTATATTGATGTGGAAACCCAGCACACGTTATCATCCTTCTTACTACCTCCGGGGCACCACACTAGAACTGCACAAAAAGCTGTCATAAAAAGAGGTTTAATAAAGCAAGTATGGACTAGAGTTTTTCCTAATTGAAAATGACTGTCCCTTGGACTGAAAATGTGACTTCAAGTGGCAATAATGCCTTCTGCCTGTGGTTTCAGGCATTATAACCCACTGTTGGTCATTTTTTTGCTCTCTTGGGGCAATAGCTTCCCACTATAAGCCCCAGCCCCACTCCATATTGTATATTACATTGGTATGTATGCCAATCTGAGCCCCTTCAAACAATGCAATAGAGCAAGCATCAATACAAATTGCGTGTTCGGATAGAAGAAGCACTGAAAATGATAACTATAATATAGATGGGATGTATAGACAGTTATTAACAGGATGAATTCCATATGTACAGAAAATTATACACAGACACACAGACAATGACGGCAGAAAAAGATCAATGATAAATCCAGTCTGCCCAAGTTCCCTATTTAGCTTTGGGACTTACTGTCCCTCCAGGGTCATAGCACTCCCCGTCCTTCTCCCCTTTCTCCTCCTAGTTTCTGCCCTCCCCCGAGCCCCCACTATATCCTTCATTCTGTTCCAATTATGCATGAAACCACCAATGGATCTGTGTGGGTGTTGATGTGTAAAATGACTGCCACTACACATTCAGTCACCTCACTACCAGTCTAGCGTTGCTTGTAAAGCACTTTGAGATACAATGTTGTATGAAAAGCGCTATACAAATTCTGATCCTGCTTCTTCTCCGCCTCTTTGACTGGAAGACTGTTCCATGGCTCTACCACCTTTTCTGTAACACTGTACTGCCTTATGTTCCTCCTGCACCTCCCTCCTGTCAGTTTCCACTTGTGTCTATGTGACTGCAAACTAGTATTCCAGCTAACTAGTTCCCTGCAGTTCATCTCATCAATTCCTTTTAGGAACTTGAAGGTCTCTATCATATCTCCCCTCTCCCTTCTTCTCTCCAAAGAATACATGATCAGTGCCTTGCAGTGCTCCCATAGGACCTGCCTGTTAGCCATAAATCATTTTTGTTGACCTGCACTGCACCGTTTCCAACCTATCTCTATCTTTCTTGAGGTGCAGGCTCCAGAACTGGGCACAGTATTTCATGTGAGGCCTCACCAAGGATCTATATAGGGGAAGTATTACCTCTTCCCTTCTGCCATCACTACCTCTTCTGATACATCCCAGCATCCTACTCACTTTGCTATAAGTCTTGCTACACTGACTCAATTGTTTGAGGAAGTCACTGATGATAACTCCAAGGTCAAACAAGCTAGGTAGCTTGGGAATGGGTCCCAAGGTGGTAAACTGGATTAGAAATTGGTTGAGGGATAGAACACAGAGGGGGTGGTGGTAAATGGAGCTTAATCCGAGGAAAAGAGGGTGACCAGTAGGGTGCCACAAGGATCAGTTCTGGGGACAGTCCTGTTTAATATCTTCGTGAGTGATATTGTGAAGGGGCTGGAAGGAAAGGTATGCCTCTTTGCAGATGACACTAAGATCTGCAAGAGGGTAGACATTCTGGGAGGGGAGGAAAAAATGAGGCGTGATCTAGGTAAACTAGAGGAATGGCCAAGGGTGTGGCAGCTAAGACTCAATGCAAAGAAGTGCAAAATCATGCATTTGGGACACAGGAACCCAGGGGAGGCTTACATGATGGGGGGAGGATACTGATGGCCACCAAACAGGAAAGGGATCTGGGGGTAATCATGTCAGATGGCCTAAAGCTTGCCAAACAATGTGTCAAAGCTGTGGGGAGAGCCAGTGGGATGCTCAGGTGCATAAGGAAAGGTATCATCAGCAGAAGAAAGGAGGTGGTGATGCCACTGTACAAATCATTGGTGAGACCTCATCTGGAGTACTGTGTCCATTTCTGGAGGTCGCATCTCCATAATGACATAGAGAGGGTAGAGGCAGTTCAGAGAAGGGCAACAAAAAAGGTGCAGGGCTTGCACCAAAAGTCATATTAGGAGAGACTGGAGGACCTCAATATGTATACCCTGGAGGAGAGGAGAAAGAGGGGGATATGATAGAGACTTTCAAATATCGCAAAGGCATAAATAAGGTACAGGACGGCAACATCTTTCAGAAAAAGAGATGTTCTAGAACAAGCAGTCATGACATGAGGCTGGAAGGGGTAGACATGGGGAAATATTTCTTCACAGAAAGGGTTGTGGATGCATGGAACACCCTCCCAGTGGAGGTGGTGGGGCTAACTCAGTAGGGGATTTAAAAAATGCATAGGATAGGCATAGGGGAATCCTAGTGATAGGAAAAAGAATAAAGTTGGAGATCAACTAGGGTCTGTGGTTTTTGCAGCAGGTAGAGGAAAATGGGCAGACTGGGTGGGTCTAGTGCTCCTTATCTGACATGAATTTCTATGTTTCTATGTAGGACCTATTCCCCAGCAGTAGTGCTAAGTTTTTCCCCACCCATCCAGTACTCTGTCTTGGGTTCTCATTCCCTAGGTGCATTATTTTGCACTTTTTGGCATTGAATTTCAACTAAGAAACCTTACACCATTACTCTAGCTTTTGTAAGTCACTCTGCATTTCCTTTATTCCCTCATCACTATCCACCCTGCCACAGAGCCTAGTGTCATCTGTGAAGAGACACATCCTGCCCCTGATTTCCTCACCAATGTTGTTGATTGAAGAGGACTGAATCCAGAACAGATCCCTGCGGTACCCCGCTCGTGACCTCCCTCTCTTCTGATTTGACACCATTGACCACAACCCTCTATTGCCTCCCGTTTAGTCAGTTTCCTACCCTGTTTACTATTACCTTAGTTGCACCCAGAGCCTCACATCTTCTTCAGCAAGTGTCTGTGAGGCACCAAGTTGAAAACCTTGCTAAAGTCAAAGCAGAGCAAATGCACAGTGTGGCCCCTATCCAATTCCCTCATCACCTAGTGAAAGAAGTTTATCAGGTTATCCGACAGGACCTCCCTGCTACTAGTCCATGCCTCTTTACTATCCTGGGGATTGCTGCTCTCCAAGTAATCCATGAGGTCCTCTTTGACCAGTGACTCTATCAGCTTCCCTACAGTAGAGGTTAGAGTGACAGATCTGTAGTTCCCTTCTTGTTCCTTGTCCCCCTTCCTTATGAAGTGGAACTACATCCCTTCAGCTTTTGAAACTGACCCTGTCCTTAGTGAGCTGATGAATAGACCTAGCAGGTGTCCAGCCAGTACCACTGCCAGCTCCCTGAGGAACCTCAGATGCAACCCATCTGGTCCCAGGGCCTTATCTGTCTTTAGAGCTGCCAGTCCTTTCTGGACCCTTTCGCTTGTAAATATTGGCTGCCTCATCTTCGGGACCCCCTTAGTGGCCGCTCTCATGCCACTCTGGCAAGGACCCACTGTCCTCCCTAGGGAAAACTGAATAAAAGTAATCATTAAGGATGGCAGCCTTTTGCCCACCTTCTATTACAATACTACCTCAGTTAGCTTTATAAGTCCCCATGCTTTCTTCCTTTTCTTTTTAATATATCAGAAGATCTGTTTTTGGTCCATTCCTGGCCCCCTCCACAGTATGCAGCTCCTTGTCTGGTTTTGCCCCCTAACCTCTCTTTGCCTCCCTGTTTTTCAGTATGCATTCTTCCCACTCTTCCTCCCCCATGTTCCCCTTTATATTTGTAGAAGGCCTTTTTCTTTGCCCTTACTGCTTCCCTGACTCTTGCCAAAAACTGTAATGGTTTCTTAAACCGGTTCTTTTAGTTACCATTCTCATGCATAACTCTGATGCATTGAAAATGGCTCCCTTAATTGCCCCCACCTCTGTTGCACTTCCCCATGTTGTCCACCCCAGCTACCTTTTCCTTCACCAGCTCCCTCAGCCTGTTGAAGTTCACCTTTCTAAAATTAAGGACTTTCAGCTCTAGATTGGGGTTTTCCCATCCAATGGCCAGTTTGAACCAAGTGGAATTACAGCCACTCCCCAGTGGCGCCCCTATTCTCACAGCTCCTACCATCTCCAAGTTGGTGAGCACCACATCAAGGATTGCAGATTGCCTGGTGGGTTCCTTAACTAACTGTATCAGTAGACAGCACTGGAAGGTATCCAGCAAGGTCTGATGTCTGGTGCGCCTGCCACTGGAACATCCCAAATGATGTCTGGCAGGTTCACATCACCCGCCACCACTACTTCCCCCTTTGCCACCCCTCTTTCAAGTTCTGCCCTGAGCTATCTGTCTCTCTCTCTCTCTCTCTCTCTCTTCTTCCCCTTTCTCTAGAGGTCTATAGCTCACTTCAAGTACAGTTTCTTGCCTGAGGATGCCATGAGTTGCACCCACAGTGATTCTGACTCCCCATTACTACCCATGATGCACCCATCTTCCACTACCTTGATGCATTCCTTGACAAAAAGGGCTACTCCTCCCCTCTACATGTTCCCCTATCTCTCCTGAGCACTGAGTACCCAGGGACTGTTGGCTCCCAGTAGTTATTTTCCGAAGCCAGCATTTCTGTGATGTCCACAAGGTTCACCTCATTGTCTGCCGTCAGTGCTGGGAGCTCACTGATTTTCTTACTTAGGCTCCTGGCATTAAGGCATACCCCCTTCCATGTGACCCCTGATCCTACTTTGCTAATACCTTTGTGCTTTCCTTGTCCTCACATCCTCTTGTTTTCTTGGTGTTTACACACTTTGCATTGCCCCTCTCTAACGTTCCCATAGCTGGTCCAATTAAGGCCACAACTCTCTTTATACTGTCTGTGTTGCTACAAGCCATGAGATATGAGGGAGTACTAGGTAGGATCCCCTTCCTCTGACCTGTCGCCATGGTTCCCTTAGCCCCAGTATCTCCTGCAGCCAGTTTAAACATCTAATATAGATGTCAAACTTCTGCTCCAGTGTGCAGGCCCCCTCTCTTGTCAGGTGAAGTCTGCCACCCTTGAAAAGTCTCCTGTCCTAGAAGTCTCTGCAATCCCCCACAAAGTAATATCCCTCCTATTGACACCACCCCTTAAGCCACCCGTTAAACTCCTCTGTTACATCGCTCATCCTATCCCACTTCCCCTGCCTACCCTACATAGGGAGGTCATTGGGAAAGGCCAGGGAGGCTGAGTGTGCTACCAATCTGTCCTCTAGTCTGTGGATGTTCTGCTGTACCATCTCCACTGACTGGCTCACCAGATCCTTAGTATCCAGGTGTACCATCACCCCCAGCTCCCCTCACTACCTCTTCCTCCCTGTCCTGTCTAAATCTCGAATGGACGATGCACCAGGAAGGCACCGGACCATTCCCCTCCCATCAAACCCCATCTCCACCACCCTCTATAATTAATGAGTCTCCAACCACTACAATTCTCCTGGTAGACTTGTTCCCCTTGGGTGCCATCACGTTACCCTGCCCTTTCCCACCAACTGACTCTCCCCCCCCCCAGTAGATTCAGTTGCCTGACTCTTCTCTAAGGGTGTGAAGCAGTTCACCATCTGGATGGTGCCGGGCTGGACAACCTCCTCATGGCTACCCTGCCCCCCCTTCCCCACCACCACTGTCCACCCCCCGGACCAGGAGGGGTCTCTGGGGGAGAAGAGATGTGGGGTATAGGCTCTGGTTGAGCTGGTGATGCAGCTGAGATAATTCCACTCTTGCTGCACCTGCTGAGCCTAGAGCTGTGCCATGGTCCTGTAGAAGGGGCAGTGCCCTCTCCTCCAGAGCATATTCCTAGAGAGGAGCACCCCATAGCTGCCACAACTGACTGCCTCCCCTCTAAACCCCATCCCTATATAAACTAGGCATGGGCGAGTACTGAAATAACGGACCCAAAATGGTACCTGTGGGTACCTGTACACTACCCAAAATTACCCTACCCTTACCATAACACTAATGTGAAAGGCTGTTTTTGATTGTAGGTATACTATTACACTGTTAGGTGCCCCAAGCCCTGTCATTTATGATGCAGGTACAAGAGGCACAGCTGCTCTTATTGAGCCTTCTGCTGTTTCCAAAAATTATACCCATGGCAGGCATTGCTGAGATAGGTACAAGAGGTGCACGTGCTCTGAGTGAACCTGCTGCTCTTTTCAAAAATTATGCACATGGCGGGCATTGCTGAGGCAGGTACGAGAGGTACAGCTGCTGTGAGTGAGCCTGCTGCTGTTTCCAAAAATTATTCCCATGGCGGGCATTGATGAGGTAGGTATGAGAGAGGTGCAGCTGCTTTGAATGAGCCTGCTGCTGTTTCCAAAAATTATACCCGTGGCGGGCATCTCTGAGGCAGGTATGAGAAGTGCAGCTGCTTTGAGTGAGCCTGCTGCTGTTTACAAAAATTATACCTGTGGCGGGCATTGCTGAGGCAGGTACGTGAGGTGCAGCTGCTTTGAATGAGCCTGCTGCTGTTTCCAAAAATTATACCTGTGGCAGGCATTGCTGAGGCAGGTATGAGAGGTGCAGCTGCTGTGAGTGAGCCTGCTGCTGTTTCCAAAAATTATTCCCATGGCAGGCATTGATGAGGTAGGTATGAGAGAGGTGCAGCTGCTTTGAATGAGCCTGCTGCTGTTTCCAAAAATTATACCTGTGGCGGGCATTGATGAGGTAGGTATGAGAGAGGTGCAGCTGCTTTGAATGAGCCTGCTGCTGTTCCCAAAAATTATACCTGTGGCGGGCATTGCTGAGGCAGGTATGAGAGGTGCAGCTGCTTTGAGTGAGCCTGCTGCTGTTTCCAAAAATTATACCCGTGGCGGGCATCTCTGAGGCAGGTATGAGAAGTGCAGCTGCTTTGAGTGAGCCTGCTGCTGTTCACAAAAATTATACCTGTGGCGGGCATTGCTGAGGCAGGTACGAGAGGTGCAGCTGCTTTGAGTGAGCCTGCTGCTGTTTCCAAAAATTATACCTGTGGCAGGCATTGCTGAGGCAGGTACGAGAGATGCAGCTGCTGTGAGTGAGCCTGCTGCTGTTTCCAAAAATTATTCCCATGGCAGGCATTGATGAGGTAGGTATGAGAGAGGTGCAGCTGCTTTGAATGAGCCTGCTGCTGTTCCCAAAAATTATACCTGTGGCGGGCATTGCTGAGGCAGGTATGAGAGGTGCAGCTGCTTTGAGTGAGCCTGCTGCTGTTTCCAAAAATTATACCCGTGGCGGGCATCTCTGAGGCAGGTATGAGAAGTGCAGCTGCTTTGAGTGAGCCTGCTGCTGTTTCCAAAAATTATACCTGTGGCGGGCATTGCTGAGGCAGGTAAGAGAGGTGCAGCTGCTTTGAGTGAGCCTGCTGCTGTTTCCAAAAATTATACCTGTGGCGGGCATTGCTGAGGCAGGTACGAGAGGTGCAGCTGCTTTGAGTGAGCCTGCTGCTGTTCCCAAAAATTATACCTGTGGCAGGCATTGCTGAGGCAGGTATGAGAGGTGCAGCTGCTGTGAGTGAGCCTGCTGCTGTTTCCAAAAATTATTCCCATGGCAGGCATTGATGAGGTAGGTATGAGAGAGGTGCAGCTGCTTTGAATGAGTCTGCTGCTGTTTCCAAAAATTATACCTGTGGCGGGCATTGATGAGGTAGGTATGAGAGAGGTGCAGCTGCTTTGAATGAGCCTGCTGCTGTTCCCAAAAATTATACCTGTGGCGGGCATTGCTGAGGCAGGTATGAGAGGTGCAGCTGCTTTGAGTGAGCCTGCTGCTGTTTCCAAAAATTATACCCGTGGCGGGCATCTCTGAGGCAGGTATGAGAAGTGCAGCTGCTTTGAGTGAGCCTGCTGCTGTTTACAAAAATTATACCTGTGGCGGGCATTGCTGAGGCAGGTACGAGAGGTGCAGCTGCTTTGAGTGAGCCTGCTGCTGTTTCCAAAAATTATACCTGTGGCAGGCATTGCTGAGGCAGGTACGAGAGATGCAGCTGCTGTGAGTGAGCCTGCTGCTGTTCCAAAATTATTCCCATGGCAGGCATTGATGAGGTAGGTATGAGAGGTGCAGCTGCTTTGAATGAGCCTGCTGCTGTTCCCAAAATTATACCTGTGGCGGGCATTGCTGAGGCAGGTATGAGAGTGCAGCTGCTTTGAGTGAGCCTGCTGCTGTTTCCAAAAATTATACCCGTGGCGGGCATCTCTGAGGCAGGTATGAGAAGTGCAGCTGCTTTGAGTGAGCCTGCTGCTGTTTCCAAAAATTATACCTGTGGCGGGCATTGCTGAGGCAGGTAAGAGAGGTGCAGCTGCTTTGAGTGAGCCTGCTGCTGTTTCCAAAAATTATACCTGTGGCGGGCATTGCTGAGTCAGGTACGAGAGGTGCAGCTGCTTTGAGTGAGCCTGCTGCTGTTCCCAAAAATTATACCTGTGGCAGGCATTGCTGAGGCAGGTATGAGAGGTGTAGCTGCTGTGAGTGAGCCTGCTGCTGTTTCCAAAAATTATTCCCATGGCAGGCATTGATGAGGTAGGTATGAGAGAGGTGCAGCTGCTTTGAATGAGCCTGCTGCTGTTTCCAAAAATTATACCTGTGGCGGGCATTGATGAGGTAGGTATGAGAGAGGTGCAGCTGCTTTGAATGAGCCTGCTGCTGTTCCCAAAAATTATACCTGTGGCGGGCATTGCTGAGGCAGGTATGAGAGGTGCAGTTGCTTTGAGTGAGCCTGCTGCTGTTTCCAAAAATTATACCTGTGGCGGGCATTGCTGAGGCAGGTATGAGAGGTGCAGCTGCTTTGAGTGAGCCTGCTGCTGTTTCCAAAAATTATACCCGTGGCGGGCATCGCTGAGGCAGGTACGAGAAGTGCAGCTGCTTTGAGTGAGTCTGCTGCTGTTTACAAAAATTATACCTGTGGCGGGCATTGCTGAGGCAGGTACGAGAGGTGCAGCTGCTTTGAGTGAGCCTGCTGCTGTTTCCAAAAATTATACCTGTGGCGGGCATTGCTGAGTCAGGTACGAGAGGTGCAGCTGCTTTGAGTGAGCCTGCTGCTGTTCCCAAAAATTATACCTGTGGTAGGCATTGCTGAGGCAGGTACGAGAGGTGCAGCTGCTTTGAATGAGCCTGCTGCTGTTTCCAAAAATCATACCTGTGGCACCCATGGAGGGCATTGATGAGGTAGGTATGAGAGAGGTGCAGCTGCTTTGAATGAGCCTGCTGCTGTTTCCAAAAATTATTCCCATGGCAGGCATTGATGAGGTAGGTATGAGAGAGGTGCAGCTGCTTTGAATGAGCCTGCTGCTGTTCCCAAAAATTATACCTGTGGCGGGCATTGCTGAGGCAGGTACAAGAGGTGCAGCTGCTGTGAGTGAGCCTGCTGCTGTTTCCAAAAATTATACCTGTGGCAGGCATTGCTGAGGCAGGTACGAGAGGTGCAGCTGCTGTGAGTGAGCCTGCTGCTGTTTCCAAAAATTAAACCCATGGCGGGCTTTGATGAGGTAGGTATGAGAGGCGCAGCTGCTCTGAGTGAATGCAAATTTAAATAATGGTGCCAACATTGTCAGAAAAATGACAGACATACCTGTTTGTCCATGAAATGTCTGTGACCATGGCAGGATTTATATCAGAGTTCCTTTGCCTCACTAACGACACTGTTGAGTGTGAAGAATTTATAGATGTGCTATTGTCTGCACTAGAGGCGCACTCTGATGGTTTGGCTGAGAGTTTGACTGCTGTACTGCTGGTTGCTTCTGCAACCCATAGCCACGGTCATGCCTTGAACTTGGTGTTCTCACTGGGGCTTGAGATCTTTGACCTCAGGATTGATCCGGTCATTCGGTCAGATCATTGCATGGTGAGGTTTTCATTTCGGGCCCTTCTGTTGTTCCTTCCCCTATGGGAATGGTCCAATACTGCCTTTGAAGGGGTTGTCCCCAAAAGGACTCTTGACAGTAATGGATCTATCTGCTGTGAGCTCTGAATGTGCAGCAGGTGCAGGTGTGGCAGTTGCAGCCTAAAATGAAACTGTTTCCAAAGCGCTTGACTCTGTTGCACTGGTCCATGTACCACCCAGGTCTTCTCGCTTGAGACTCCCATGATTTGATGGGGCTGTCAAGGAGATGAAGACCAGGAGTCAGAGGATGGAGTATTGTTGGCAGAGGACTCAGTCTGAGGCAGACAAACTGGCTTTGAGAGTTCACTACGGTGAATATCAAAGGGAAATCAACCATAAGAAGACAGTGTTCCTCTCCAGTGAGATTGCTATTGCTGCAGGAGGGAATAGACCAGCTCTGCTTTTTCGCACTGTAGACAGGCTTCTCCATCCTGCCTTTCTACAGTTGAAAAAACATCTTCACTCGCTTAGTATGAGGAGTTTGCTCTGTTCTTCTTTCACAGTCCTCCATTAGGGCTGGGATCTCTCCATCAGGGCAACTGCAGCCCCCAGCAGCACTCCTATTGTCTGGAGTGAATTTAGGGTGGTTGAGGTTTGCGAGGTGATTTTGAAGCTGTAGCTCACACACAGAACTGGACCTGGGCTCGACTTGTCTAATGGCATGCATTGAGTCCATTGGTCCAGTGTTCACCGAGATTGTCCAGTGTTCACTTTCGGAGAGGATGTTTTCCCGGTACCTTGAAAGAGGCGCTGGTGAGACCCTTTCTTAAGAAACCATCTCTTGACCCTGACATCTTGGTGAATTATAAACCTATCTCTAACCTCCCATTCTTGGGTAAGGTTATTGAGAAGGTGGTGGCTCTGCAGGTCGAGGCACACTTTGTGGCCCGCGACATGTATGAGCCCTTTCAGTCGGGGTTTAGGTCAAGATATAGCACTGAAAGGGCATTAGTCAGAGTGCAGAATGATCTCCTCAGGGCAAGAGATAGAGGGGAGCAGTCAATACTTGTTCTCCTTGATCTCTCCTCAGCATTTGACACTGTGGACCACGTAGCGTTGCTGGATTGCCTAGAGTAGCTCTGTGGACTCACTGGTACCATTATCCACTGGTTTGAGTCCTTCCTTACATGCAGGATGCAGAAAGTAGCAATGGGGACTTTCTCATCCTGTCCGAAGCCAGTTCCCCAGGGCTCAATCCTGTCACCTGTGTTGTTCGCGGTATACATGCTTCCCATAGTTGAGATCATTAGACGGTACAGCTTGGGTCTTCACTGTTATGCAGATGGCACCAAGCTGTGCATGTCATTTGCATTCAAGACAGGAGTTACTGTGGAGGTGCTAAATAAAGGTATGGCTGAGATCCACGACTGGATGTCCTCTAGTTGGCTGAGACTCAATCCTGACAAGACAGAGGAGGTGATTAAGCCTGGTCATCTGTGGGATATGTGTTTCACTGGGGTGGGAACTGGGTTATTCCTTGGCCCCACTCCCTTAGTGGCATCTATCAAGGTGAAAAATCTGAGCATCATCCTTGATGATGGGCTAACACTGGAGGCTCAGGTGTCGTCCATCATCAGGAGTGGTTTTTGCCACTTGAGGAATGTTGCCCGGATTAAAGCCTTGATTCCACCTGACAACCTGCCCTCACTGGTACATGTCTTTGTGACATCATGACTCAGCTACTACAGTGCTCTATACCTTGGGGTCACTGGAGAGGTTCTCCAGCCCCTACAGCTGGTGCAGAACACAGCAGCCAGGTTACTGATGGGCCTTCCGAGGTCTTGTCATGTGACCCCAGTTCTGCACGAACTGCACTTGCTGATGGTTAGGTGAAGAATCATCTTCAAGATGGGCTTGCTCACCTATAAGGCCCTACATGGATCGGGACCTGGATACCTGAATGATCTCCTGACTCCTGCCCCTCCGGTGTGTTCACTTTGTTCCTCCACTGAGGGCCTCCCAGTGGTTCCCAGGGCCCACCTCAAGTCCTCTGATGATCGTTCATTGAAGTGGCAGACCCGGTATTGTGGAACTCATTACCAAGACCCTTGAGGGAGGCCCCATCAGTGAAACTCTTCAAGCAGGGCCTGTAGGCCCATCCCATCTTTTTAAAAAAGCATTTGAAGACTGTTTAGAACTCAGAACTACAGTAGTAAACTGCTGCACTATTTGATTTTAATTTAGGATTTATTTAATTAAATTGTTTGTTTTATGCTTATGTATCAATGAATGTTGTTTTATTCCTACCTACCTGTACAGTGAGTGCCCAGAGCCTCCGGGGTGGGGCGCTAAACAAATATATTTTACTTACTTACATCACTTACTGGTGTTGGTCGGGCAATGTCACATTCGTTTAGTAAAAGATCTCTCCAATAGTCAATGTCTTCCCCTGCAGGAAGGATGGCTTCAATGTCCCCCTTAAAGCAGGGATCTAGCAATGTAGCCAACACATAGGTCTCATTCTTAAACTGGTATTTATTCTCTGATCATTCGACAGTCTGAGACTCAAGTCATCTGCCGGCATAACAGTGGTGTCTTCTTTTGACCCAAAGTCTTTCTTGATGTCATCAAGGAAAATATAAAGAAATCTTATTTGAGGAAGAATTTGACTCAGAGTTGCACGCTCCGCACTGACATCACCTATAGCAGCCACAAATGGTTCCAATAAGGTGACCAAATATTCAAGTAGACGCCAAACGCTGGAACTGAGCGTGATGACTACTTTACCTATTTGATTCTGCATGGTGTAATCATGTACGGCTTTTTTCTGTTCAAGGAGACTTTCCAACATGTAAAATGTTGAATTCCAGTGGGTTGGAACTTAATACTTTAATGTATGTAGTGGTAAGTTGTTTGACCTCTGCAGCCCCTTCAGTATTTTTTGTGCTTTCACAGAGTGGCTGAAATACCCACATATTTTCCTAGCAAGACCTAACAGTTGTTCAACATTTCTGTTTCTATTTAAAAAATGATGGATGAGAAGATATAAACAATGTGCAAAACAAACATAGAACATAGAAACATAGAATTTGATGGCAGATAAGGACCACTTGGCCCTCCTAGTCTGCCCATTTCCCTACCTAATGGATAAGCTGCAGATCCTAGTTAACCAACAGCCTACTTCCTCCTACCCCCCACTAGAATTGCCTTATGTCTATCCCATGCATTCTTGAATTCCCCCACTGTTTTTGACTCTATGACCACCTCAGGAAGGCCGTTCCATGCATCTAAAACCCTCTCTGTGAAGAAATACTTCCTCATATTACCTCTGAGCCTTCCCCCCTCTATCATCAAATTGTGCCCCCTTGTTCATGCACATCTCTTTTTCTGAAAGATGCTACCCTTTTGGATGTTGTTGATTCCCTTGAGATATTTGAAAGTTTCTATCATATCCCCCCTCTCCCTCCTTTCCTTGAGGCTATACATCTTAAGCTCCTTTAGTCTTTCTTCATATGTCTTCTGGTGCAGACCCTGCACCATTTTGGTTGCCCTCCTCTGGACAGCCTCCACCTTGTCTATGTCTTTATGGAGATGGGGTCTCTAGAACTGTACACAGTACTCCAGATGTGGTCTTACCAACTGTCTGTACAGAGGGTCAACAACTTCTTGTTTTCTACTGGTGATGCCTCTCCCTATGCATCCCAGTATACCCCCAGCCCTCCTTACTGCCTTCTCACATTGCTGGCCCACCTTTAGGTCATCTGATATGACTACCCCCAGGTCCCTTTTCATTTTTGTTGTTGTCAGTATATCACTCCCCATTGTGTACTCTTCCTGTGGGTTTTTGTTTCTCAGGTGCATTACTTTGCACTTCTTTGCATTGAATCTAAGATTGAATCTAAGCTGCCATACATTTGACCATTCCTCCAACCTTGCCAAGTCCCTTTTCATCCTTTGCACCCCACCTTGCATATCAACCTTCTTGCAGATCTTTGTGTCATCTGCAAAGAGACATACTTTCCCTTCCAGTCCCTCTGCAATGTCACTTATAAAGACATTAAAAAGGACTGGCCCCAGTGCTGAACCCTGCGGTACCCCACTAGTAACCCCCTTTCTTCTCTGTGGACTCCATTTACTATTACCCACTATGTCCTGTTGTCCAGCCAGTGTTTTACCCAGGCTACCACCCTGGGACCCAGTCCCAGGATGGCTAATTTGTTTATTAATCTTTTGTGTGGCACAGTGTCAAATGTCTTGCTAAAGTCTAGGTAGGCCATGTTCACAGCCCCTCCCTGGTCTACTACTTTGGTCACCCAGTCAAAGGAATCAATTAGATTTGTCTGACATTACCTTCCTGCTGTGAATCCATGCTGCCTGGGGTCCTGTGCCCTACTGCCCTCTAGGTACTCAACAGTTCTTTCCTTCAGAAGTGATTCCATCATTTTCCCTATCACTGAGGTCAAACTGACAGGTCTATAGTTTCCTGTCTCTGTCTTGCTCCCACTTTTGTGAAGGGGAATCACATCCGTCCTCCTCCAGTCCTCAGGTACCACACCATCCTCCCATGATTTATTAAAAAGGGTAGTCAGTGGTGATACTAGCTCTTCCCTTAGTTCTTTTAGAATTCTGGTGTGAACCCCATCAGGCCCCATTGCTTTATTCACCTTCAGTTTTAAGAGTTCTTTCAGAGCCCTTTCTTTTGTGAAAGGACTAATATCAACCCCCCTATCCAGAGTCCTTCTATTGACTAGATTTGGTATCTCCTCCTGCTTTTCCATTGTGAATACTGAGCAGAAGTATTCGTTCAGTATCCCTGCTTTTTCACTGTCGCTGTCTGCCCAACCACCTTCCTCTTTATTCAGCCTCAGTATCCCTGCCTTAGTCTCTTTGCTCCCTAATGTACCTATAAAAGGTTTTATCCCCCTTCTTAACCAAGTTGGCTATCTTTTTCTCAGTTTGGGCCTTTGCTATTCTGACTGCCTTCCCCACTTCCTTTTGCTTTAACTGGTACAGTTCTCTGTCATGCTCCTTCTGTGTTTCCTTACACTTCTTGAATGCTGTCTTTTTCTCCCTTACCTTCCCCGCCACTTCTTTTGAGAACCATAGTGTTTTTTTCTTTCGTTTTAATTTGTTTATTTGCTTCACACAAAGGCTTTTTGCCTCTGTGATGGCAATTTTGATGTTTCCCCATTGTTGATCCACCCCATCTTCTTGCCTGTTTGCTAGTGCTTTGCTGAGGCACTCTCCCATTTTGACAAAATCAGCCCTCCCGAAGTCCAGTACCTTCACTTTTGTATGGCTTGACTCTACAGCTAAGTTTATCGTGAACCACACTGTTTGATGGTCGCTTGTTCCCAGATGGCTACCCACTTCAAGATCGGAGATCCTCTCTCCATCCCCATTTGAGTGTCAGTTCTAAGATTCCTCCCTCCTGAGTGGGTTCCAAAACTAACTGTCTGAGGCATGCCCCCTGTGGGGCATTGAGAATGGCCCTGCTTTTGGATGTGGCTGCATCAAAGGTACTCCAGTTAACATCTGGCATATTCAGGTCCCCCATCAGCAATATCTCCCCTTTCTCTGCCATCCCAAGGATGCCTTCTATCATTTTTTTGTCCATTTCCTCCCCCTGAGATGGGGGTCTGGATACAACCACTTTGTGGATTGTGGTGCCATTTCCAGTCTCCAGAGTGACCCACAGTGTCTCCTCTCCTCCCTGTTTACCCTTTAGTTCTGTTGCTTTGATCTCTTCCCTTACATAGAGAGCTACTCCTCCACCTCTTCTTCCCTCCCTGTCCCTCCTGTAGATTGTATACCCTGGTATGTTGACATCCCAGACATGGTTCTCTGTGTACCATACTTCTATGACTGCCATGATATCCAGGCATCCCTGGATAGCGTGTTGGTAGTTCCTGGGTCGGACCTGACAATTGGCATCTGTTTTTGTCTAGTGTGCTTACCTGGTTAACAAAAGCTAAATAAATAGATAATCTCTAGCAGCTGTGACTATGTTGGCACCATTATCTGACACTATGAACCCTGGAGATAAGGAATACGAAGTAAGCCATTTCTGGAATTGATTTTCCAGCTCCTGCAAAATATTCACACTTCACAACAGTGTGGTTTTCCTCAAAAGTGGTAACACATAATACAGCCTACTTTCTACTGCTTATGGTAGAGTGGGAATTACTACTTTCTGACTGAAAACTTGCTCAGTGAACTGTAATAGTCATGTAGTCAATTGTTTGGTTACTGGACCATATATCTGTAGTTATGTGAACCTGTGCTTCACCTCAGAGAGTTTCAACTGCTTAACGACTTCAGTACACACCAAGTCATACAACTGTGGAGAAGCTTTTTTTGAGAAATGTGTTAGACAGAGAATGGTGCATCATGGTTCAATACAGTTCATGAACTTGAGGAAACCTTTTTGGGTAACAAAAGCAAAAGGGGTTGACAATCGGCCAACAGTTCTGCAATGGATCTATTTAATAGCTGGCATGTTGGATGCTGGCAGGTAAATTTTGATCTCCTCGCAACACTTTTCTTTAATGTTAGTTGATGAGATCTTTTTAATTTTTGGAAAAAAAATGCATTTTTTACACCTTTTTCATGTGGAGTACTACTTTGAGATTTTCCAGTACTTGATGGTGTCAGAAAACAATCAATGTTTGTCTGGGAAGACTACAAGGACACATCAAGTGATTCAATGTCACTTCATGCTTTCAGTTCATTGTCACTATGGTCACCGCCACCACCACCTTCACTACCGCCCATACCAACCACACTGCCTCTTGCCCTGCCCCACTTAACTGTGTGTTTTGCCTATGCATGAAGCATCATTACTGATGTACCAAAGTTTTCCAGTCTGCAACCATGACTGATGCTTTTATGGCACAGACTGCATACTGCTTCAGAATTGTCTGCAGGGTCATTGTAAAATAAATTCCACACTAAAGATTTACCTTTTTTGCTTTGTGCCATGGTGCCTGGCACTATGCCTTGTACAGTCAAGGGACCTGGAGAAAACCCTACACTGCCATTTCCTTGTCAAGATTAATTGTTCTCATTCATACTCATCTGATTCTTACATTTAGCTTATGATTTTTTTTCTGCACTTGCCTCTCATGCCTTACAGCAGCAACCTCTCCTACCCCCTCATCGAAACTACCGACCTCATCGCCACAAGGTTCAGAAGAACTGGAAGTGCCATCATCATTATGTGGGACATTAACTGGGCTATATCAGTCCCCACTATCACCACCATCTCTATCAGCATTCACTGACTCAGCACCCGAGCTTATATATGAGGAGGATGCCTCCTTGCATGCTGCTTCAGTGGCTGAAAGTATCCTGGTACATGTGACAAAATGCTCAGTACCTCTACAAGTAACTCCAGTCAGTTCTTTCTGAAACCCTACTATCATTTCATTGCTAACATGCTTTTTCGGTTCAGGACATTTAGTGCCAGTCCTGGTGATGTTATTATTGTTGCTATGTTCTCCATTAGTGCTATGATTCATATTGTCCATATCATTAACAGTTGCACGTGCAGCAGCGCTGAGCTTTCTTTTAGTAGACTTAGACTGGGAAGTATGAGGCATAGCAAACACAGCTGTGAATGGATATTGTTTCACTAGCTGCTACAGAGACAGACAGTGTTACTGACTATGTCACAGTAATAAAATGGCAGGGGCTCAGGGTGCCTAACAAACAGTGTGATGCAGCCGTAAAAGGCTTTCACTATGCTGCAGAGACAGACAGTGTAGCTATGTCACACTAATAAATGACAGGGGCTCAGGGGCACCTAGCAAACAGTGTGATACAGTCGTAAAAGGCTTTCTTTGTTAGTAATATTTTTTATTGAAGTAAAAGGTAAAACAATTAAACATTTACACAGAACAATTAACTCATGAAATTCAGATTATACAAGATTAGAATACATTCCAATGTCCGTAAACATTATGGAAAGTCAAAATCCTAACTTTGATACAAACAGTGTAGCTATGTCACAGTAATAAATGACAGGGCCTCAGGGATACCTAACAGTGTGATATAGCCATAAAAGGCTTTCACTATGCTGCAGAGACAGACAGTGTAGCTGACTATGTCACAGTAATAAAATGACAGGGGCACCTAACAAACAGTGTGATACAGCCCTAAAAGGCTTTCACTGTGCTGCAGAGACAGACAGTGTATCACTAGCTATGTCACAGTAATAACATGGCAGGGGCTCAGGGGCAACTAACAAACAGTGTGTACTTTAATTTCAAACCAGCTATTCAGTGCTTTCTGTTTTTGTCTATGTCTTTTCCCCACCTTCCTTCTCTGTTCTCTCCCTAGTCCCCAGCAACGCATCCATGACTGAGACTGGCCTGACCCCCCCCCCAGCTGAGATCATTTCTCAGTCCCCCAATATTTCTCCCTGTCCCTTTGCTCCTTGACAAATGTAGGTTAAATAAAATAAAAAAAAAAAGTATTTGTCTTTTTCAGTCAACAATTCAGTGACTTGTGCTGCAGAGTGAGCGCCCACATAGAGTTGTTTCCACACACCACAATGCACACAAACAAACTGTTGGTGGTTGGATTCCATGCAGCAGAGCACAGACACCACTGACCAATCAGGTATCAGCCCAGTGTCATGTGCTTCTATTCTGCTGCAAGTTCATGAAGGATGCCACAGGTTGCCTTTAATGCCTATTTCCAAGTCATTTACCCATTACCCGTGTCAAATTACACGGCCAGAGAATTACACTGTAAAGTCGGGTAGGGTAGTACATTACCCGAACTACACTACCCTACCCAACCAAAAATAGCCAATATCCACACTATCCAACCCAGCTACCTGGCGGGTAGCCCAAGCCTAGTACAGACCTAAAAATGAGGTGAAACCTAGCTGATGAGGATTCCGACAATAGATTCACAATTTACAATGTGTGCTATCCACCAGGTCTATGATACCAACAAATGCCAGCAAACTCAGCAGCTAAAGTACTAAACAGATGACTAAACTAACTCATAGTGCCCACCCAGATAGGATGTAACTGTAAGGCTCAGCTATAGCATAGAAAACAGGAGTGTAAACTACTTTGTAGTGCTTCCCCAGATACACAAGAAACGTCTAGCAAGCTTCACCCAGATGGGGTGGAGGGACTAAAGGATCAAATTAAGGGGTGGTTCAGGCTTCACCCAGGTGAGGTGAATGCCTAACTGAGCAATGTGGGAGAGATGCGGTGTATACGCAGAGGGGGTGTGAGTCTACATGAACAATTTGGGGCTGGGCGTAGTCTACATCCAGGTACACTGTGAACAATTTTCCTGTTTCAGTAGTTGTTTGGATTTTTTTTTACAATGTATATATTTACAGAATATATACTGCATACATTTCAGATAGTTTAAAGATATGTAGGGGCTATACAATGGGTTCACTCGAAATACGTGATTTTATCTTCAACTGGGGGGGCAGGACCATAACTCTCGAGTAGTATACCCGAGAAAAATATTGTTAATCCTGGTTGCTTTTTATCTAATCTTACAAGAAAACACTCGATACTACTAAAATGGCAGCATTTACTGCAAAAATGCCTAATGTGGCCTTTTAGCATTGAAACAAAAGTTTTCAGTACCTGTTTCACTTTTTATTTAATCTCCAAAGACCAGCTGAGCTGCCCACGGCCATCTCGTACAGCCCAGGTGGCTTCCAGTGTGCAGGGTATGCTAATGAGGGCTACCAACTAATGCCAGAGTTGGTAGCCCTCATTAGCATTTCCCCATATGCTGAAAGTCGACTGGCGTGTGCAAGATGGCCACGAGCAAGTCGGCAGTCAGCACGTGTCTTTGGAGATTAAATAAAAAGTGAAACATACTGAAAAATTTTACTTTAATGCTAAAAGCCCCAGTCAGACAGTTTTGCAGTAACTGCTACCATTTTAGTAGTATCTGGTGTTTTCCTTTAAGAAGTATTTTTCTGAATTATTTAGCTGTGTTTTGTTTTTTTTTTAATAAATGTATTGTTCGTATTTATTTTTTATTTATTGAGTTCTAGGATTACAATACCTTTGAGCTAGGGCTCTTTTACAAAGGTTCCGCGTCATTAGGTACAGCTTAGACAAAAACGTTACTGGTAACACAATTAATTGTTGTACATACATATATTGTAGGCAAGGACATAAATTGAGGCAAGCATTCAAGAAAGGGATGAGGAGTGAGTTGAAAAAGAAGAAGAGAGGATGGAAGGAGAAGAGAAAGGGAAGGGGGGACAGCAAGGGAGAGGGGAGGCAGAGGGAGGAAAGGGAGGGATGCCGGTGGAGGGAGGGAGAAGCAGCCCGGAGAGCTTTGTCAGAGCAACAAAAAGTTGTACCTTGATATGTATATTTTGCATTTCATGCTGAGCTCCAGGTCAACCCTGTTAAAGGTTCTGTGGTGCCAGTGGAGAAAAAAGACCCGCCTACTCACAAGTGATGGTAGACTGCACATTTTGAGTCAGACCATTGCATGGTCAATTCACAGTTCAGTTTAATAGTTATAACATTTAAATATTTTGTTTGTATGTGAATTAAATTTTTTATTTTGATTTTAAGTGCTGGGTTCCGTGCCTCATGTGGCTATAGTAACGTCATCAGCATGGTAAAAGCTGCTCTCTGATTGGTTGAGTGTTCCACTGTGATGTACCCAACGTTGCAAGGTTTTATGTGTGACATATCCCAAAATGCAAAATATCATGATATCTTGCAAGGTGGGTGCAAAAATATCCATTTTACTCTGTGGCATTTCTCTCTACACCTGTTATATGCATGTCATACATGCGAAAACATATCTATGAAGTATTAAAAATAAATTCAAATGCCAAATAAAAAACATATTGCACGTACTGTGCATTATAAGTATATGATGGTGTTATATGATAGATGTTGTACTTTCCAGGTATTTATAGGATATATACAGTTAGCCAAAATAATATCATATTCATATATACTGAGACATATTTGGATATATACAATTGGCTAAAATAATATAATATGGGTATATGTCGAGACATGCAAAAATATATTTAAAATATAGGTTTAAACATATACTGTTTTTCCAAATGGGTTGACTGATTGAAACTAATGATGCCACAGGATGAAGCAGCAGCAATGACATTCTGAGACAGCATGCAGAGCTCAGAGCACTGCAGAGCAGCTTTTATTCAGGTACAAATAAATATGGATTATTTGCAGGGTATGAATACTATTTCTGAAACCAGGAACAGAATAATCCACTGCAAATTAGTACAAATTTCCTGTTCCCTTAAAAGAGGAAGTACTTAGACCAGGAGGTTGATGTTCACCAAAATGATGCCTCGTCTCTAGATTGCCACTTAACTAAACTTACATTCCACTGTAGCCTCCATCCCGCTGGTCTAATTTTAGCTGCTCCATTCTGTACCTTGAACATACCTCTTGGATGGTTATTTTTTATTTAATTATTTTTAATAATAAGGGACTGAAGCCAAATGTAAGTGGATTTTGTGTTATTTTTAGAGGTTTCCGAGAAGCGGTACGCTCCCATTTCTGTACAGTATGAGGATGGCCTTAATGAGACTTCCCACGCGGGTAACGCACCATCCGAACTCTCCATTAGAAGGCTGATGGAAGTGGACTTTATTTGAGCTATGTCTTGCCTAGGATTCTGGGAAAAGAGATAAATAAATACAGCCCGGCTGCTATGGTAACAGCTATCTCATGATGCCGTGGAGCATTCAAATGAGACTCCCTCTAGTTCATGGTGCCCAGCTCAGCTGTACCCTCCTAGGTTAACGAAATACCATAATGGCCCACCTGCCGGTGCAGTGGTAGTGCTACCACTTGCAGCGCCGATGACCCAGGTGCCGAAACAAACTTAGGATGTTGTAAGGCATGCTAGGGGGAGGAGGAGCGAGCGTTCAGAGGACTGCTGTCTTTCTCTGCGGGGGTGGGGCTTGCAGAGCCCAGCAATTGCCTGACCTCTGGTGGAAGTTAATGGAAAGGCACCTGGGACTACTTAGAAGGTAAGGGGAGGGCATGGCAGATGCCAATGTGCAGTGCATGGGAGCGCAAGACGTATGTCAAGGCATCATTGTATGCCATGCCTGTCAGGGGAACCAGAAAAAGGGGAGGAAAAGTCTGCCAGCAGCAGTCTGGTGCCAGGACACTTGGAGGCCCCACACCTGACCAGCTGGGCTCAATAGACCAGGAAATGGATCCTGTTCCTGACAGAGATTGGAGGGACACCATTGACATCCGGGGGGGGTGGGTCTTGGGGGAGTAGTGGCTGGTAGGTAATTTCGGATGGACATCAGGGTGATGGGGCTGGGGTGTCCAGGCAGATGGGGGCCATCCAATAAGGGGCAGAAACAAAGCAGAAAAAAACACTATAATAGTCTTGGGGTAGGATTTTCACAAGGGTCAAACACAGATGCAAATGCATGCTGCCCCTGGGTCCAGCTGAATGCATCCCAGATCTTTTAAAAAGACCCACCTGTTTCCAACAAAAAGTCACGTGGACTGGATTTACAGACTTTTGCAGCATGTTTTAGCACACTGGAACTACTAGTGACATGGCGGTCAGGCCACAAAAATGGTGGTCTAACTTCATGCTGCGAGTTGCACAACAAAAATGGTGCATGCGTAAATGACATGAGGCATGTGTTCTTTTTCTGCCATAAAAGGAGAAATTGTCACAAATGCATCAAACCTTTTCAAACGGTTCACCCACGTCAGTGCATGAGGAAACTTTGTGCCATCAATGAGGGCACAGGCAAAAGAGTGCCCACCAGGCAAGCACCAAGGAACTGCTCTCCCGCTGCCAGACCATGCATGGTGTGTGCATGATTTTCTGTGGAGAACTATGCCCCCTGCACCCCCCACACCCCCCCTACTATTTTATAATCACCTCCGCCCTGCCCTGTATCAGGGAGGTGGAGGCCATAGTGTCGCATGGCCCAAACACCCGATCGGCCACATCGTGAGCACCCTCTTTAGCGTGCCCACATTACGGTGCCCCACTAATGGCATACATTTTGAACATAGCCTGCATAGGTTTTGGAGCAATTGCCATGATGCAAACTGTGCCCAGATTCAGCAGTCACACTTTTGCGTCATGAACTTTGAAGATCTAGCCCCGATATGACACGAATAGGATTTGCATCATTTGTTGCCACAATTGCTACATCATTCTGACACTATTAGACATCTACTAGCTGGTCAGGTAGTTTGGATGGATTTGCTACAACAGTAAGGTGTGAAACGCAGAGGGTCCTGCTGGAGAGCGTGTCATAGGGATCTATAGCAGGGCCCCTGCTTCTCTGTAGTGATTTCACCGTAAGTTCTGCGGAAGGGATTCTAACCATCCATGGCAGGTTTGTTTGCCTTTTTCTTCAGGAAAGGATTTACTCCTCTGGCAGACTTTCAGTTCAGCCATTGGCTGACATACCATCTGATGTCCATCCTATAAAAACAATTCAGGCAATTGCCCACAGTGGTGTGAGGGTGCTGATGTGCTGAATCTGTGTATTTCCAATCACTTCACTACCAGTCTGTCTCATTGCTTGTAAAGTGTTTTAGGATACAGTGTGTATGAAGAGCACTACATAAATGCTAATTCTTTTTAATGCACTTTTACATCCCTTCCTCGAACTATAGACATGATGGCCCTGTTTTCTCACTTATGCATTACCCGGTTTTCTTTTTTTTTCTACACATCCTTCACTCTGGCTAATTGTGGCAGATTTACCTGCCTTCGACCTGAATATACCAGACTTCCTGAAGCTGATGGCAGAGGTGAGGTTTTCAGTGCATATTTGGTTATAGTGGGGTTTGAACCTGTGCTTTCCTGGTTCCCAAACAAGTACTCTGACCACTAGACCACGCTGTGTCCTAGACAACAAGTGATGGAAAGGGCTTATGGCAGGCCCAGTTATATATTACAAATGTTTGTTCTCTAGCAAAGTTCATGAGGTGTAACATCTCATTCTCATGAGAGTCCCAGAACATCAGGACCACAATCACTTGTCACATCAAGCACATATAAAGACAGACATGTGAAAAGTTACGTCATGAGCGCAGAAACTAAGTCCAGGGAAGACATTATTTTTTAAGTACTTGTATGAGACAGACATAGAAACATATGCAATGACAGCAGAACAAGACTGAAGGTCCATTAGTCTGCCCATATTATCCTTTCATACCCCAGCATCTATTGTCTCTATGGGGTCTTCATTTGCAGTATTCCCCCTTTTGTTATCCATTTTCTACAACCCCACTTCCCACTATGTAGCTAATATCCCCTTGACTCTATCCCAGCCATGTTTGAAGCCATTTATGGTTTATTTATTTATTTGCATTTGTTAACCGGGTGAGCACACTAGACAACCAAGTGCCTATTTTCAGGTGCGACCCGGGAGATTACAAGGAACATTCATGAACAACAGGCAAGACAAGTAAGGTTACATTTAAAGTGCATCAGACAACAAGGTCAGTACAAGAAAACAATAGGGTTTTACAATGCAGGCAGCAGGTAGGATAACATTAGGGTAGTCTCAGGATAGGCAGAGACCGCCATGTCAGGCAGCAAACTCAATAAAACTTGTAGGTAGGCAGAGAAGAAACAATCTAGGGTGGAGGAGGCCCAGTGCATAGTCCAGAAGTAGGACATTAACTATGTACACTCTGATTGAACAGTTGGGCCTAAAGTGGATTAATCTAACTAGTAGATCTCTAGCTCAGTAGTGGAATAAAAGTGCAGCGGACCACTGCCATAGCCAGATAAGTTTAGCAGCACCTCAGCTAGTCGCAGTGACAGAGGTCGGGTGAGTTCGTCTAGTGCAGAGGCAGGTGGAGGCCATTTTTGAGAAAGCCCCAGAGGGAGGCTTTAAAGCCATGGTGGGAGGGGGAGGAGTGAGTACTTGAGGGAAGGGAGTTCCACAACCTGGGCGTATATGCATCGCAGGCCCAGTAGCCCATTTGGGTGCGAGTCTTGGGCACCATGAGGGTATGAGAGTCGCTGGATCTCAAATGATAGGAGGGGTTAGCCGGAACGAGAAATTCAGCGAGGGCTAAGGGGGTGGCAGACCTGATAACATTGTCTATGAAGTTGCCCAAGGCATAGGAATGGTGCTTTTCCGGTGGGAGACACTGAAGCCGGGAGTAGAGCTCACAGCGGTGGGTGAGGCGTGGAGCTAAGAGCGCAAAGCGACATATGCTGTTACACGCTGTGTCCCATTTCGCGAGACTAGTTTTCGCAGCGTGGGCAAAGGTGACAAGTCCATAGCAGAGCGAGGGTAGGAGGGTAGGAGGACTCCCCTGGCTAAGATGAGTCGGGCAGCAGGTGTGAGGCAGTTTTGCGCTCTGTATGCAAGGCCCAATTTGCAGTTGGAGGCTTTACATATATTGCATATGTGCAAATTCAGATCCAGTTGTGGGTCAAGTGTCACCCCCAGATACTTGACAGAATCTGTAACTTGTAGTAAGGACCCATCGACACCTAAGATCTTTTGTGGGTCCGGGACAGCTTTTGTCTTGGCTGTTGAGTCAAAGAGCATGGCCTGCATCTTCTGCAGGTTAGTCATAAGCTTGTGGACCTTTAGCCAGGTTTGGATTTGGTCAAAGTCAGAGTTTAGCTTGGTGTTGATAGTAGAGATGTCACGGGAGCTGGTCAAGATGACAAGGTCGTCTGCGTACAGAGTTGAGTGCCCATGCACCGGGGCCAAGGGTAGCTCGTTTATGAAGAGGGAGAACAGGAGAGGCCCCAGGACAGAGCCCTGGGGGATCCCGCAGCTAACCGGAGCTGGCTCAGACAGGGCTTTGTTGAACTTTGTGTACTGCTGCCTGCCCGAGAGGTAATTATTGAATCAGGCAAGGGCGGGGGGGAGAAACCAAGGGACAGGAGAGAGGAGCACAGTAAAGCGTGGTCAACCCAGTCAAAGGCTTTTGAGAGATGCACAAAGATGGCCCAGGTCAGTTTGCCTTGGTCAGCAGCAGTCCTGATAGCGGAGGTAACAGCTGCTAGGGCAGTGGAGGTGCTGTGCCCTTTTCTAAACCCGTGCTGAGCTGGAGAGAGTAGGTTGTGGGTCTGTAGGTAGAGGTTGAGCTGTGAGGCAACAGCCTTTTCCAGAAGTTTGCTGATCGCTGACAGGATCGCTATAGGGCGGTAGTTCATTGTGTCTTTTGGGGCACCCTCCACCTCTGCCAGCAGACTATTCCATGGCTCAACCACTCTTTTTATAAAATAATACTTCCTCACATCCTTTTTAAACCTTCCTCCGTTAACCTTCCACCCTGACCCCGTGTCCTACCTTCTTCATTCCTGGTCAATAACTTCTTACAGTCCACCTTGTTAATCCCCTTCAGGAACTCGAAGATCTCTATCCTATCTCCCCTGTTCCTGCTGGTTTTGAATGAATACATGTTCAGTGCCTTTAGCCGATCCTTATAGGATCCACCCTTCCAGCCCTGAATCATCTTGATTATCCTACGTTGTACCTAGTCTAGACTGTCCCTGTCCTTTTTTATGTGGGGACTCCAGAACAGGCCACAATACTCCAGGTGTGACCTTACCAGCGACCTATACAGTGGTAACACTGTAACGTACTGAATAATCTTAGGTGGCCTATACTTGAATGGAAACTAGCATATCACTCCCTTTGCCTAGCTTACAATTTCTATTCTAACAAGGCTCCTCCCAGCCTAAAAGATCTGCTAACAACCAAACCTTGCAGGTGGCCCCTCAGATCTTTAAACCACCCCCAGCTATTAGTCCCACAAACAAAGACTGCTGCAGGTAATAGGTCATTTGCCTCCGCAATACCACCAGTATGGAATGCCCCCCCAAACAGTCTAAATGATTGCTCCTCTCTAGGTGGTTTCAAAAAGGTCTAAAAGCTTACTTACTTGAGCTAAGCATCTGCAACTGCTATCGCTGAATTTATTTAGCTTTTGTTGACCAGGTAAGTACACTAGAGAAAACATATGTCTATTTTCAGGTACGACCCAGGAGAGTACAATAGTTACAATACATTCAGAGTACATTTTGACACAAGCATGGCAGGTACATTGAACGTAGGAGAAGCATGTCAGTCACATAAGATAATTTAGTATAACATGATGGCAAAGTCAATATGGAGTAAATACAGAGACACTAAGTCAATAATTTAAGTATTATATACAAGTATCTTATCAGTGTCAGCGTGGCTCAGTTGGTAGCACATCCGCCTCTGGACCAGAAAGTCGTGGGTTCTCGTCCCACACCGGGATTGGACTTGCACCTAAAAATCGCTAGCATCCGAGTGCAGTATTGGGGTGTGCTGTCCTTCGGATGAGACGTTAAACTGAGGTCCCTTCTGCTCATCCTGGTGGGTGTCCAGGTGGAAGTAAAAGAACCCAGGGCACTCCTCACAAAGAGTAGGGAACATTCATGGTGTCCTGGCCAACATTCCCTTTCCCATAAAACCAGTTCATGCAATTATCCAGGCTGTGTGTGGGTGGTGTTGTGCAATATGGCTGTCACCACACATTCAGTCACTTCACTACCAGTCTAGCATTGCTTGTAAAGTGCTTTGGGATACATTGTGTATGAAAAGTGCTATATAAATGCGGATTCTTCTTCTTCTTATCAAACAGATACCAACAGCACAGGACCCCCAGCAGTATCACCATTTTACACAAGGCCAACGCCCAGGCGGGCATGCTCCCACAGCAGGACCTAAGTCAAAGTAAGGGAGATGGTGTAAATGAGTGCTGTTCAGGGGACCATGATGATCAGGGAGGTTTAGGACAGTCACATGCTGAGGAGAGCTTCAGGTGTTTCCACAGAGAGGTCCTTAGGCACGCTTGGGAGGGAGAGGAGCGGACCTGAGCAGGAAAGGAATTCCATCGTCTAGGGGCCCAGGAGGCAAAGTCCCTATCTCCCATTTGAGTATGTGTAGCAGGAACCTGAAGGGTAGCAGGGCCCAAAGACCTGAGGGAGTAGGTGGAGGGGACAGCAGGCACCAGGAGCTCTGCCAATCCAGGGGGGGTACCTGTGCTCAAAATCTTACTCACGAAGCAGCCCAGAGCAAAGTTTAGGTAGTTGGGCAGAGAAAGCCAGCTTGTGACAGGGAGATCCTGCCACTCTTGAGGACTGACCTTTTCTTAAATCTGTTGCAAGAGTTCTTCTATTTCTTAGCCTAATCTATCCTTTACAATTTCTAGTCCATAAGGTTGGCCACCTATGGGCACCCCCTCCTCTTTCTTGACTATGCTATAGTGTCCTCTTTAATTTTCCATTTCCCTCTCAGGTCCTCGTACAGGGAGGTTATTGTGGTGACCTCCGAGCTGATGTTAAACAACAGGCTGTGTTCGTCATTGTTGGATTTAGTATGCAATAGAACTATGCCATAAAATACCTTGATGTATATGCCTTATGTGTATGAAACCTGTAAATGTTGAAAATACCATGGCACTAGGTGTTTTTTATAAAGGTAAAAAGTTACTAGGGGACTGTATTATAAAAATTAAGTTACCGGGGTAGAGATATCAGAACCCCCCACCTTGTGTTATTTAAATGCATGTAAATTACAGATTGTTTGAGAGGCCCTTTGGCAATCATGCATTCCTGCTTTAAGCTGAACCAGCCTAAAATTTCATGATGATTTGCATATACATCCCATGAAGCTTTGCACTATGGGGGTATGTGTGATGTTGTGTTCTTTGAAACTTGGCTTTATTGCCAGTGCCCTTTGGGATGACCCTTGCTTCAGTATGTCTGCACTGAGGTTCTTTGCCTTTAGCTTGTTTTGGGGTTTTTCTTTTTTTTGAGCTCCCCATCACCCAGACACACAAGACCAATATAGGGAATTAATTAATTTTCACTAAAGAGATAGATCAGTGGGTCAGTAGGTGCTGACTAAGTGAAGAGGAAGGACATGCATAGTGTGTTGTTGCAAACTGATGTATTGAAGAAGGAATATGCCATTGCTTAAGGTTATCCCCTGTGTTTTAAAAAACATCATACAGAGACTGTGGGGACGATTCTGGAAGGTGGGCGCAGGGCATGCCACAAGCCCTGCATCCGCCGTAAAGTCAGATGCAGTTGCACCAAAGCCACTCAGATGCAACCAGGTCCAATTCTGGAAGGGCTGGCGCAACTGTGACAGTTGAGCCAGTTTACGGTACTATGCGCCAGAGGATTGGTGCAAGTGCCACAATCCGGGGCGCAATGCTAGACCAGGGAGTAGGTGGTCTAACTCCCTGCATCCTGCATTCTGTACTTGCAGTAGGGTGTTCGTGGCAAGCACCTTCTGGAATCACACTCACTGCAATGTTTGACGCAACTAGCAAGTTGCATCAAGCACGATGCCGCAAGCCCACAGCGACATCACAACTCCTTCCAGAATTGGCCCACGTGTGTTGAACCTGAAGTTCTGTGTGTGGTCCATCTGTTATCCCACAACCCCTCCACACACCTGTGTTTCATTATGAATCCACTTAGGCCTTAATAATCTCTGTGATTCCATACCTTCTGAACTTATTCGTGTGCATAAAAATAAAACTAGTCATTGTATGTAAATACATTTATTTCTGTAATAATACTTGTTCTGTATAATTCACAATGCCTTCAATGCATGTAAAAACCTTTATTTTTGTAATACCATATTGTAATGTGTGCACAAAATGCTTTGTAACTGTCAATTATAAGTCTGGAGAGGTACGTGGTCCACCCTTCCTCCCCTGCTTGGAAAGAATATGTTTGGAAAGTCAGGACTAGGTTTTTTTTGGTACCTACACACTTAGCTAAATGTGTGCCAGGAATCACACTGGAGTGCTTGAGGAAATGTGGCTTTAGTGAGGCTACACCGACACATGTCTTTTTTGGAATGCCCTAAACTGACCCTCTTCTGGACTACCCTCTCCCATCACCTGCAAAACTTATTTGACTTGTTCTCCCCTCCATCCCAGAGTCATTTGGTGCTGAATATCCCCCCCGACCCTACGGGGCAAAGACGCACTTTACTTGTGGGCAATAGTCCTCTGTGCCACCTATAAGTCTATAACCAAGAGATGGTTGCAGGAGACCCTTCCCTCTATAGGTGAAAGGAAAGCTTTGATTCTGAATATTCAGAACAATGAGCAAATGGCCTGCTCTTTACAAAATAGGCTTCCTCTCTTTGCCCAGTGATGGACCAGATGGGAACTTTATCAATCCCAGGTAGTAGTATATGGCATTACAACACTGTGGCACTTTAAAACTGTTCCTCCCTTGATCCCTTCTTAAGATACTCTATCATTTTTAATCTAACAGATTCCCCTTCCTCCTAAAATGGAGCTCAGTATGATAAGGTAAAAAGACTATCTATGTGCCTTGCATTTCCTATTACTTTTATGGTATTATAGTGTTTGGCCCTATGTTTTCCATTTGTTTTTATAGTTAAATGAAATTCTGAATGTTTGTTTAAAGATGTGTTTGTGTAATTTTATAAGAGACAGTACAAGGAACTGAATATTCAGTCAATGGTGTACACCAGTCTATCCAGATCTCACTACACTCAGGTAAATGAATAGTTTTTTGTCTTCAATAGATTGTTTTCTTTACATAATTGGAATTATAATTGTATTGTTGCACTTGACAATTAATAAAGATGAGTATAAAAAAAAAGTAACTGTCATTTATTTCCATGTGATTAACCCCAGGTCACCCCTGAAAAAGGGACGCCATAGTCTCAGCGAGTCCACCCAGTCAACAAAATTTCAATAAAGTAAACAGCACCTTCTGCCTTCTACTGCCAAACCCTCTCCCGATGTACCCTAGCATTGTTAGCCTTGCTGAAGGCCATGTAACATTGGTTGATTGGTTTGATGGAGTCCCTAATAACGACACCTAGATCACTTTCCTCTTATGTTGTATCCAGTTTAATCCCCCCACCCATCCAATACTCTTTTTTGTGGTTTTTGTTCCCTAAGTGCATCGCTTTGCACTTTTTGTCATTGAATTTTAGCTGCCAGACTCTGGACCAATTTCCCAGCCTTTGCAGGTCTCTCTACAACTCCCTTATCCCCTCCACATTGTCAGCCCTACCACAGAATTTAGTGTCATCTGTGAATAGACGCAACCTGCCCTGGATTCCCTCTCTTATATCGCTGATGATCATACTGAAGCGGACTGGGCCCAGAACAGATCCCTGTGGTACTCCACTAGTGACCTCTTTTTCCTCTGATCTGACCCCATTCACAACACCTCTCTGCTGCCTCCCCTCCAACCAACTCCCTACCCACCTTACTATTTCCTTAGCTGTTTCCAGATTCCCCATCAGCCTTCATTATAGCAGTGAGACAAACGCTTTACTGAAGTCGAAGTAAAGTAAATCTACTGCGTGGCCCTCATCAACTACTATGGTTACCTAGTGAAAGAATACTATTTTATTTAGTTTTTTATTTTTATTTAGTTTCTGTTTACTGGGTAAGTGCACTAGCCATAGCAATGACTATTTTCAGGCATGACCTGGGAGGATACAGTACAAAACATGGCATGAATGCATAACAAATACAAGATAATACATGATCAAAACTATTGAAATGCATATGACATGACAAGATTGGCTAAGTTAACAGTTTTTAAAAATACACAAGAAGCATAGAAACACAAAACCGTCTTGTAGATAGTGTACAGACTAACATAAATTACTGATCTATGGTGAGAACACATTAGGTAAGTAGTAATAGGCTGTTCATAAAGAATTTATGTATGGTGGGGGGGAGAGGGAGTGGAAGTGGAACAGCAAAGGGAGGTACCATAGAGGGAGGCCTGTGAGAGGAAAGGAAAAGGAAAAAGACAGGAAAAACTGGGAAAGTGCTTAGTGTTGAAAGGCACAACATAGGTGACAGAACGAAAGGAGCAGAGTGAAAGGATGAAACTGGTTAAGGGGGTTTAAAGCAAGTGCAACTGTGGGAAGTGGCAAGGTGGTTATATAGCCCTTTCTTAAAAGAAGCACGGGAGGAAGATTGACGGGCTAGCGGAAGGGAGTTCCAGAAAAGGGGGGCATGGCATGCAAAAGCCATAGCGCCTTTAGAAGAATAATGCCTGGGAGTGAGGACTGGTGCATTACCGGCAGATCGTAGATCATAGTGTGGGGTAACCTTAAGGAAGAGATCCGCTAAGGGTTTCAGTATTTGTAAATGGACAATGTTATCAATGACGGAGCCATAGGCATAAAGCCGGAGTTCAGTAGGAGGAAGCCATCCCAGATCTGAGTAAAGGAGGCAGTGGTGTTTTAACCTATGAGAGGTGGAAGCGTAGTGGCATACATTGTTATATGTGATGTCCCATTTTCGAAGGCTAGATTTGGACAAAGAGGTATAGGTGGCAACCCCATAGGTGAGAGAGGGAAGGAGTATGCCCCGGGCAAGAGCAAGCCTAGCAGAGTGGGTTAGCATGTATCTGGTGCGGTATGCTATCCCAAGTTTAGAGTTTACCAGCTTGCAGGTCTGTTGAATATGCAGATTAAAGTTTAGCGATGGGTCTGGAGTGACCCCAAGATATTTAAATGAGTCCACCATCCCTAGAGTTGAACTATTAGAGGAGGAGACACTAAATTTAGGCTGGGAGAGTTTAAGCTTGGCCTTAGACCTGAATAGAATAGCTTTGGTTTTGAACTCGTTTAGAACAAGCCTATGGCTGGTTAGCCATTGACAGATTTACAGAAAGTCAGTAGAGAGTTTTTGGTTGATGACATTAATGCTTCTGTCACTAGTGTAAAGAACAATATCATCAGCATATAGCAGTGAACCAGTCCCTTTGATGTTTGTGGTGATATTATTGATGAAGATGGAGAAAAGCAGAGGTCCAAGGATTGACCCTTCCGGCACCCCTATGTTGATGGAGGTTTGTCAGAGTAGGTGGAGTTATATTTAACAGTTTGAGCCCTGCCTGAGAGGTAGCTGCCAAACCACCTAATAATGTTTTGAGAGAAACCAAGTGACTCAAGGGAGGTTAGGAGGATGGAGTGGTCAACAAGGTCAAATGACTTGGTCATATGAATGAAAATAGCCCCTGTGAGAAGGCCAGCATCCATAGCCATAAGGGTGTCCGATGTAAATTTGAGGAGGGCAGTAGTAGTGCTATGACCCTTGCGAAAGCCATGCTGGGATGGGGTAAGGAGGTCATATTTCAGCAGGAAATCAATCGTTTGAGTAGCTACCAGCTTCTCAAGAATCTTATTGAGAACAGATAGGATGGCCATGGGACGGTAATTTGTGGGGTCTTTGCGATCACCTTTTTTGAGTACAGGAGAAATCCTAGCAATCTTCCATAAATCCAGAATATAGCACTGAGACAGGGATAATGTGAACATATTGGCTAGGGGACCAGCAATGAAGGGGGCAGCTAGTTTTAGGAGCTTAGGTTCAAGGTTGTCAGAACCAGCAGCAGTGTAGTCAGAGATTTTATACAGTAACTCGATTACTTCTCGCCTGGTGACAGCCTTGAAAAAGAAATGCGGACCATTGGCAGGGGATGAGGAGGGAATATTTGACTGGGTGGGGAAGGTGGAGGTGAAGTGGATAAATTTGAGAACTTGTCATTGAAGACATTTGCGATAGTAAGAGGATTGTTGCAGTGGACCCCGTTTAGTAACATGTCAGTGGAGGCTGCTGCAGGATTTAAGCTGAAGAAGAATTTTATGTGGGACCAGAATTTGAGTCACCAGAGGAGTTTGCTAGTAATTCTTTACAGTAAGAGCTTTTAGCCTTTTTGATATCCTTTCTACAGGAATTGCGCAGGGCCCTATAAGTATTTAGGTCAGAAGCTAGCCCTTATTTCTTGTATTGGAGCCAGCTTTTATCTATGAGGATGGCCTTACAACTCCTCCCTGTCATGAATCCATGCTGCTACTATCCTGAAGTCCATTTTTCTCCAGGTATTCTACTAGATCTTCTTTGACTAGTGTCTCCATCAGTTTCCTACCACAGAGGTAAGACTGACGGATCCATAGTTTCCTGGCTGCTCCTTTTCCCTTCCCTTGTGCAGTAGAACCATGTCTGCCATTCTCTAGTCCCTGTGAACCACCTCTTTTCTGCATACCACTACTCAATATCCCTGCCAGGGTTTCCGCTAACATCAATGCCAGTCCCCTTAGTACCCTGAGATGCATCCCATCTGGCCCCATGGCCTTGTTTACCTTCAAAGCTACTTACCCCATCTTGACTCTTTCACCGGTACATTTCTGCAGACATTTAACAAGGAAGAACTACCACCCTAGGGAACGTGGCACTAATGGGTGATCTAAATCTCCCAGATAAAAACTGGGAAGCATCAACAGCTGGGAGTGCAAGGAGCCAGGCTCTTGGAGATCTATTACAAGAGAGCTTTCATGTGCAGTGGGAGAAAGAACCCACAGCGAGGGAGCCATCCTTGATCTGGTTGTGTCAAATCAGGACATGGTGGAAGAGATTCTGGTAAGGGAACCCCTAGGGATGCGTGATCACAACTCAGTTTGGTTCACCTTAGCCCAAGATGACATGATGACAAAGTCTCCCCTACCCTCTGCCATTCATTCCCCCCCTCTCCACACACACCCAAGTAAAGACCTTCCCTGAACCCACAGAGCAAGTCTCCCCTCACCCTATGCCCCCTACCTAGCCCATTCATCTAAATGGAACTCCCACCCCAGGGGTTATCTTTACTTGTGGGGGAGTGGGAATGTAAGCATGTCACCAGAGTTGGGCACCCAGTAACAGCAAAAGTCCAATTTGTTTTAATTTTTTTTAAATAACATGCACACTCATGCATCTAGTGATGGGAAGGGGTGGAGGGTTTCTGACACTGAGACTGGCACCCGGAGTTGGAAAACAAGTGTACAAATGCAAGCCTTTTTTGACTTAGAAGTCAAACCTGAAGGAGAAAAACAGAAGTTGGCATAAACAGAGAACTAAGGACCCTTTGATTTCTTTTTGCATAGGCACGGCTGAGGCTAGAGCTACCATAGCGCAGACAGAGATGTTAGTGATGCAGGAGATGAAAAGTGAATAAACTTTGTTTTGTAAATTTTTTTATCAAAAAAGTTTTCAAAATACATCAAGAACATCTAACAACATCAGCTGTGAACTGATTTGATGACACTTGTATCGTATATACATGTATTAATAAACAGATGTTAAGCAGACACAGTTATAAATGCCCCCATCCATTTAGCTGATAATGAAAATTCACAGTGTGATAAAACCATCCTACAATAATTAAACCAATCTGGACATTCAACAGGACTGCACTAAACTCAATTCCAATGCTACCATAACTATCCCCGGCAACCCCACTTCCATTTCAAGGACCGCCGGAGATGAGACATGTACCGTCCCAGGAAGAGCTACACCTTCCCCTTGATGGTAGAGGGAGGGAACCAGTGAAATACAGGTCCCACCAACTGAGTACCCCTGTGTGAAATGCCCTTCATAAATAGACCAACCTCAGAATAATTTGTTCTGCATGGCAAAGGGAGTTAAAGAACCCACTGCCATTCAAATCTGTCTGCCCAGCCCTTTACATCATAAGTCAAGTGCTCCACTTGAAGCATGTTAAAAGCAGGTCCCTCCACATTGAGATCACAGGACGAGCGTGCGATACCCAGGTATTCTGTATGCATCTCCTAGCAGCAATCAACATTATTCTAATTGCCCTAGGATAAAGTTCCCAGTCTTCTTCTCCCATTATTTCAACCCCTAGCAGCATGGCCCAAGGTTCCAGAGCCACCCTAACCTGCATTGTCTACAAAATGCAATGAGCAACTTCCACCCAAAATGGCTGAAGCTGTCGAGTTGCCAGAAGAAGTGCAGGTATGTACACCTTTCTTTTCCACATCTCCCACACAGCAGAGAAATTCCCTGGTTAAATCTATGGACCACCATGGATGGCATGTACAGTCAATGCAGGAATTTATATTATGCTTCTTTATATCGACTGCATATTGTCAACCCCATATGGGATTCACACAAATCCTTCCAGGTCTTCTCCATTATGACACATCCCAGGTCACATTCCCATCGGGCTTTAGCCTTTGCTGAGTGATCTGTCCGGGCCTCCCTTAGCAAATTATATACTCTCACAAGTACCCCCACGGGGAGATTCTTACCTGCAAGGTAGTGCTCTCCAATTCATGGAGGGGAGAGTCCCATGGGCAGAGTCGACCCAGTCCCTGTATCCAATTTCTAACCTGGAAAAACCTGAATAGGTGAGAGTGCGGGAGTCCCACCAAATCCACCACCTCTTGAAATGACTTGAACCCCAGGGAGCCAAACAAATACCCCAAACACTGTATGCCCCCCCTCCATTTCCACACCTGGTATCCAGGGTCCTCCAAACATGGGAGGAACTCTAGATCAGAACAGACGGGGGCCACCGAAGTTCCATTTTTCATATCCCCCATCAGTCTATGCACTTTCTTCCAGGCCTCTAGAAGATTTTCGACCAGCAGGGTCCTGTGTCCACTCAGTCTGAAAACCATCAGACACCCGGGATTAAGGTAAGAGGTAATTCTATGTTCCTTTGCCACTTGTTCCAGTGAGGACCACTGTACCCCTTTCAGCCCTTGCACCCAGTCCATGAGAAGCTAAGCCTGCACCGCCAGATGGTAAAGACCAAAATCCTGCTAATAAAGGCCACACTTAGCCATAGAGCTTCAGAGTCTATGCAGGCTCATCCTCGGCCATGTACGTTGCTATATGAAGTGGGCACAAGCTCTATCTAAGGTCTGGAGGTCTTTGTTATGTAACCCACAGGGAACAACTGAATAGGGTAAAGCAATCTGGGCAGCACATTCATTTTAGTAAGATTTATCCAACCCAACCATGAAATAAGTAATCCCTGCTGTCTCTACAAGTCTCCTATGATTTTCTGAAGGGTAAGCATGTAATTAAGTTTGTATAGTGATGACGAAGTGGAACCCGCCATTATACCCAGGTATTTAATACGGGAGGTCACTAGATGAAAACTAGTCTCAACATTTCCCAGGCACAATAACTCTGATTTTTCAAAATTTGTCTTATGTCCTGAAAATGTGGAGAACTCTGTTATCAGGGAAGTTAGTGCCAGAAGCGACTATTCAGGCCAGGTCAAGCATAGCAAGACTTTGCATACAGAGAAATCTTACGTAACCTGTTCCATGCCCCCTGCACCCCCCTCTGTCTTTATTGCTTCTCTGATTTCTTCTGCCAATGGCTCAATCACAAGTGCAAACAACAGGAGAGACAGAGGACTCCCCTGCCGAGTGCCCCTGTTCAAGCAGAAAATCTCAGAGTTTTCACCATTCACCACAAGATTTGTCTGGGGGTTATTATACATTAGAAAATGGCAAGATTGTGTTCTGTTTCCTGATTGGCTAAAACCACTTCTAACCTGGGCATCTATTTTTCAGTAGCTGCCCAGTCCAAAATAAGTGCCAGTCCAAGTGTCACTTTACTGCGTAGCATTCTATAGTGGTGCCCAGCTGACTTTCTAATTGGCTGAAAGCACCCTGGAAAATTTGAAATCCCACCATGTTTTTCTCTCGCTTAGCAAGAGCTACTGTCCCCCACCCCACCAAAACCACACTCCCTCACCACGTACAAGGAACAAGTTACTTTTACAAAATGTATGAAAACAGCTTCACTTGTCCTCATCTTGAAACCCAATCAGGCAAAACAAATGAAACTAAACTTTTTGCCCCGCTCGGTTATTGAAAGACCGGGCATGACACCTCCCTAATAAAGTCCTTCATCACTGCACTATGCTGTGCCCTCGTTCTGTCTGACTCATAAACAAAAACCAAAAAAAGCCAAAGCACAAGGATCCCCTTTCCTAATATACCCACAGCTCAGATCCATGACAGCAGTACCTCAGGATTCTTGTCTACTTACATATTTTTTTCGTTTTATGGCTCCTCCAGTTCAGCAAATCTGTGCAAACTCACTCGCTGTACAAACCGGATGCTCCTCTTCACACTCCCAGTCCTCGTGGAAGGCAACGAGGACCAGGAACTCGTATAATGGAAAAACACAGTCCGGTTGTCATAGCAGGCACCGGGGATCAGGAACATTAAAAAAAACATGGACTGAACAACTGGCTGGTTCCCGAATATGCTCACACTCCCAAACCCGCTTCCTTCTCCCGATCACGATTGCAACACATTCTGGCCCCAGTGTAAACAAACACCAAAAACACTGTGCTAGAAAAACATATATTCTCTCAAATGCAAAATGAAAACACAACAAAACTTTTTTGGGGGGGTTAACTGCATATAACAGCTTACTAACTATGGGGTCTGTACTAGAACAAAAGGCCATGGTTCTAATGAAGGCAGAGGAACTATTTAATTATAAAACTTATTTAAAATTAATTATTTATTACCAAATTTGTGATCAATTTTTTTTTTAACAGTGCCCCTTTTCTAAGCGCAATAATACCCTCCAGGGTGGGCGGTATTGGGAAATACCGGCCCACCCAGGGGCTATAAGGCCCTCTACCTGTGGCGTTGGGCCTCAGTACGCCCCTGGGTGGTCCAGTATTTCCCAATACCACCCACCCTGTTGGATATTATTGTTACGTAATCTGATGCATTCTATGTACTGTTCCCCTAATCTAAACCACTCCAGGACCTGAAATAAGTAACCCCACTCCACCCTGTCAAAGACTTTCTCAACATCCAGGGAGCACATGCATGCTCTCCCCGGACTCTGAGCTGCCACCTCCACCACCCCCAGCAACCTGTGAACATTAGGGTACGAGTTTCTATTCTTTACGAAGTCTGTCTGGTCTCCCTTCACTAAGAGTGGCAGGACCCCCTCCAATCTCTTTTTTTATTTTTTTTAACCAGGAGAAACACTCTAAGCTGAAAGCTTGTTTACAGGTGCAACCTGGGAGCACAAGAATGTCAAGTGATTTGCTCAGGGTCACACAGTATGCAAGCGGGGGCTGTGGGATTCAAACCCAGGTCTCCAGGGTTGCAGCTCAGAGCCTTAAACCATTGTGTTATACTTTGCCAAAGCCTTGGCCAGTACCTTAATATCGCTGATCAGAAGGGAGATAGACCTGTAAGAAGAGCACTGAGCTGGGTCCTTACCTTCCTTGTGGATAAGAGTGATAGTGACCAAACCACAGGAAGGTGGTAGGCCACCCTCCTCAAACATATTAAGCATATGTACCCAAACAGTGTCCACCAGTGACCTATAAAATGGGATCAGCGGCCCATTCGGGCCCACTGCCTTACCCCCCTGCAAGACTGGCAGTGTGACTGATCTCACCACATGTCAAGGGCCTAGTTAGGATTTCTGTTCTGATGTTAGTTTGGACAGTCAAAGTCACCATAGAAATGCTTAAGTCTTGGCTTCCTGACCCATTCCCTCACTCTTGTACAGATCAGAGTAGACATTCACAAACATATCTTGACTACGCCTTGTATCAGTGAGCAAACTGCCCCTCACCATCCCTTACCGTCGTTAGCCAGTGGGGTTTGTAGCTACCCCATGCAAACAGGCCAGGAGCATGCAGGTTTTGTTGCCACATTCATTGAATCTCTGACTAGCATAGATGAGGGCCCTATCCACACCCCCCATTAACTCATTATTTATTGTTTCCCTTGCAAGTTAAAGTTTTCTCTAAACCATCTCTTAGGGATCTCGTAGAGCTGCCAGTTCCAGTTTCTTGGCAGCATCTTCGAGATTCTGAAGCATTGCCTGTCTCCACTTCCTCAAAGCTGTCATGTATGTTATCACCACTCCTCTCATAAAGGCTTTTCCAGCCTCCCAGAGGATTGTCTTGATAGGGGCCGTGTGAGCGTTAGGGGTCAGGTAATTTCCCCACTGTTCCACCGGGTGCTCATTAAAATTTCTGATCCAATAGCATATATGTAGGGAGCCACCCCATTCTGCTCCCACCCTCCCCATGTCCTAAGTCAAGTGGCACCATGACCCTATCATGGTCCAAAACTGCACTCGGGCTAATGGCTGTGTGGTGTAACTGCCTGTACCAATGCATGTGTACCAAAATGTAGTCTAACCGGGACCAGGAGAGAGGAGGATTAGAATAACATGTATATTAGCTCCCGAATTCACCTCCCACCAGACAAACTTTGTGTTTTTTTTTTACAATTTGTTCATGTTGGAAGCTGTGACACACCCCCTGAGAAATAAATTGGGGGTGGGACAGAGCCCCCAACATAAATAAATTAATTAGTCATAGTCAGAGTTTAGAACTTACAATAATGAAACTGGAGTTGTCAACTCATCCCTACATGCTTTCCACTAAGTTAAGCAACAGAGTCAAGCCATAATTTTTTTATTTATTTAGTTTTTGTTTACCGGGCAGGTGCGCTAGCCATAACAATGACTATTTTCAGGCACAACCTATGAGGGTACAGAAACAAAACATCAGATACACTTACATACAGTTTTAGAAATTGTCAATGAAATTTGTACAAGCAAGCAAGGAAAAATAACACAGGTAAAATATAAATATAGTGTCACAGAAATATGCAGGAAAGAAGACAATAGCATTGCAAAATTAAAATAAAACATTGCAAAAATAAAGCACATGTTGAAATGAGGAGGAAAAACAACGTCAGTAATACTGTACCATAGTTATCAAGGGGAAAACATTTAGGGAAGGATAGGAGTAGGGTAGATAGAAATAGGAGGGTAGAACAGAGTTAGGAAATACAGTCAAGGAAGATGGTATGAGACAGAAATATAAAAGAGATAAGCCAAGCAGGCAGCAGGTAAGTGCAGATTGTTGAGGAGGACAAAGCTAATATAGGCAGGGTGGTGCAGAGTTTAGAGTCAAGAGAGCTACGGTGGTTTGAAGCCGGAGCATTTGCAGGACAAGATGAGATGGTTTCGTAGTTCTTCCTTGAAAGAGATGTGGGATGAGGCCTGGCAAATAGTTAGTGAGCGGGAGTTCCAGTATTGAGTGGCATGACAGGCAAAAGCACTAGTGCCTTTTGAGGTAGTATGTCTAGGGTTGCAAACAGGGTTATTATCTGCAGATCGTAGGTCATAGAAGGATGCCTGATTTTGAATGAGATCCGCTAGGGGCTTTGGAATTTGAGATCTAATAATGTTGTCAATAATGGAGCCAAGAGCATAGGTCCTTGATGAGTGAGGAGGAAGCCATCCAAGCTCTGACTAAAGGAGGCAGTGGTGTTTCAGCTGATGAGAGGAGGATGCATAGCGACAGATGTTATTGTAGGTGGCATCCCATTTTTGAAGACTTGATTTACACACGGAGGTAAAGGTGGCAACCCCGTAGGTAAGCGAGGGCAGAAGTATCCCACAGGCTATGGCAAGCCTTGCAGAGGGGGTGAGGGCATAGCTGGTTCGATAGGCAATACCAAGTTTAGTGTTGACTGATTTGCAGGTCCATATAACATGGATATCAAAATTTAGTGAGGGTCCAGAGTGACACCCAGATATTTAAAAGAGTTCACCACCCCAATGGATGTGCCACTTACGGTGAAGACTTTAAGATTGTGTTGGGTGTGTTTAAGTTTACATTTCAATCCAAATAGCATAGCTTGGGTCTTTGACTCATTTAAGACTAGTTTATGACAATCAAGCCACTGTTGGATGAGTTAAAAGTCATGGGAGAGCCAGGGATTAATGTCATCAGTGCTTTTAGCATTAGTGTACAGGACAATCAGGGTAGTAATTTTGGTGCCAAGGTTGGGGGGGACAAGTCAACCTAACTCTCAACCAGCTTCGGATCATGGGTACTGTGGTACATACCAAATGGTAAACTATATATGGAAAAATACTAAATTTGCTATCAACATACCTTTGAAATGTAATACATACAGGGAAAACAATGAAGACAATATTTACACAGGACACGTTTTTATTTTAAATATATTGTGTATTTTTTTCTTTAATTTTTATTGCAGTTCTCAATAAATCATTCAGAGTACTTTACTTGGTAACAATACCCAATGATTTTTTCAGAAAAAGAAATTGCAAGAAAGTATCATTTTCTTTGTCTCCCTGTTACTTACATGTTTGGTAGAACCAATACAGAACTATAAATCCTGCCATATGTACGTATATAACACAACATGTGGCAAAAAGCACCAAGACCACAAGCTAAGACTCAGAACCATAACTGTAGTAACTTGATAATATCCAGAGTGCTAAAATACTCGTGACTGTGTCCTTTCAGACTGTAATGTGGTTTGTGTCATACCAATAATAACATGAGTGTCCAGAAAGGCTGGAACGTGGCCCTCAAGATTCTAGACATGTTCTTGAGTAAATGCAAAACATGAACTTACAGATGAATAGTAGCTTCAGGTGGAACTTACTCAATGCTATTAAATGTAAAATATGTAAAAATGAAAACAATAAGGACAGTATGAAAAGGGAGAAGGGACCAAGGGGACCTACCCCAACTCAGCCAAAGTAATATTTAGAAAGGGGCCTATTAGATAGTAAATGGCTCTGCGTAGGAGGCGTAGCGTAAGTTAGGTGCATCAGTGTCACATGTCAGAACCACAACTGCAGTGGTGAACTGAGCCTCCACTCTATAGCAGGCAGTATATCACTCTATAGCAGACAGTATATCACAGAAAAGGTATTAGGAAAGGTACTGACCCCGCACTGGGGGGAGCAGGGAAAACTGAAGTAAGGTGCCTGCCTGGTGCCATGGCTTGGAGGGACGGGAAGCGCATCCTCAGGATCATTAGAACAGTTGCACGGGAGTCTGAGCTGGATGTCATTGTCCACCTAGGGACAAATGACTTGGCTCATCATGAGATTAGAGCAGTGCAGGAGGACTTTGTAGAGTTGGGGAGGGGCCTAAGACAAGTAGCACACACAGTATCCTTCTCAGAGGTGCTGCCTGTCAATGGCATGGGTGAGGCGAGGGTACTTTGCAACATGCAGTTTAATGAATGGTTGAAAAAATGGTGTGGAGCACAGGCGTTTGGCTTCATTGGGGACTGGGGTTCCACCTGGAGGGGCACCAGCCTATACTGGCAGGATGGTCTGCATCTGTCCCGGAAGGGAACAAGTCTTTTGAGCAACTAGTTTAAATGCTTCATTGGCAAGCTTTTAAACTAGTCAAGGGGGGAGGCACTGATAAGCAGCAGGAAAATCCCAGCCTCCCTCACAAAACAGGGTACTAAATGAGAAAAAGACCGAGGTAGAAAGGTCAGTGGGGGATGCTGCAACAGAAGGTAAAGCCATCAAAAAATGGAGAGCAATGAGTACCAATGCCCGTAGTCTGGGTAACAAGCTTCCTGAATTAGTGGCCTTGATGGAGGAGGAACATCTGGGTATCGTGGCAGTCACAGAAACATGGTACACACAAAACCATGACTGGGACGTAAACGTACCAGGATACACAATCTACAGGAGGGACAGGGAGGGTAAAAGAGGAGGAGGAGTAGCTCTTTACATAAGGGAAGGAATCAAAGCAACAGAACAAAAGGGTAAACAGGGAGGAGAAGAAGCACTGTGGGTAAATTTGGAGACAGGCAATGGCACCACAATCCGCACAGGGGTTGTATACAGACCCCCTTCTCAGGGGGAGGAAATGGACAAGGAATGATAGAAAGTATACTTAGAATGGCAGAAAAAGGGGAGATATTGTTGTTGGGTGATCTGAATATGCCAGATGTTAACTGGAGTGCAGTTGCAGCAGCCACTTCGAAGAGTGGGGTTATTCTAGATGCCCAACAGGGGGCATGCCTTAGACAACTAGTATTGGAGCCCACTCGAGAGGGAGCAATCTTAGACCTGGTTCTCTCAAATGGAGATAGAGAGAGGATCACAGATGTAGAAGTGGGTAGCCATCTGGGAACTAGCATCCATCGAACAGTATGGTTCACAATAAACACAGCAATAGAGTCAAGCCATACAAAGGCAAAAGTACTGGACTTTAGGAGGGCTGACTTTGCCAAAATGGGTGAGTGCCTAAGGAATGCACTAGCAAATGGGCAGGAAGGAGGGGTGGAAGAACAATGGGGAATAATAAAAACTGCCATCACAGAGGCAACAAGCCTTTGTGTGAAGCAAATAAACAAAACAAAATGATGTAAGAAACCACTATGGTTCTCAAAAGAAGTGGCAGTGAAGGTTCAAGAGAAAAAGAAAGCATTCAGGAAGCACAAGGAATCACAGGAGCAGGACAGAGAACTGTATCAGTTAAAGCAAAAGGAAGCTGGGAAGGCAGTCAGAACAGCAAAGGCCCAAACCGAGGAAAAGATAGCCAACTCAGTTAAGAAGGGGGATAAAACCTTTTATAGGTATATCAGGGAGCAAAGGAAGACCAAGGAAGGGATAGTGAGGCTTAATAAAGTGGAGGGAGGGTGGGCGGAGGGTGACTGTGAAAAGGCAGAGATACTAAACAAATATTTTGTCAGTATTTACAAATGAAGAGGGGAGGTACCTCAAAACAAACAGTAGAAACACTCTGGATACAGAAGTTGATACCAACCCATTTACAAAAGAAAGAGTTATGAAAGAACTCTTAAAACTGAAGGTGGACAAAGCAATGGGGCCTGATGGGATTCATCCCAGAATTCTAAAAGAACTAAGGGTAGAACTAGTGACACCACTGACTACCCTCTTTAACAAATCATGGGAGGATGGGGTGGTGCCCGAGGACTGGAGGAGGGCAGATGTGATTCCCCTTCACAAAAGTGGGAGCAAAGCAGAAGCAGAAACTACAGACCTGTTAGTTTAACCTCAGTGATAGGGAAAATGATGGAGTCACTTCTGAAGGAAAGAATTGTCGAGTATCTAGAGGCCAGAGGGGCACAGGACCCAAGGCAGCATTGATTCACAGCGGGAAGGTCATGCCAGACGAATCTGATAGATTTCTTTGACTGGGTGACCAAAGTAGTAGATCGGGGTTGGGGGCTGTGGACATGGCCTACCTAGACTTTAGCAAGGCATTTGACACAGTCCCACACAAAAGATTAATATACAAGTTAGCCAGCCTGGGAGTGAGTCCCAAGATGACGGCCTGGGTAAAGAATTGGCTGGAGAATAGGACACAGAGAGTAATAGTAAATGGAGTCCACTCTGAAGAAAGGGGGGTTACTAGTGGGGTACCGCAGGGTTCAGTATTAGGACCGATCCTCTTCAATGTCTTTATAAGCGACATTGCAGAGGGACTGGAAGGAAAGTATGTCTTTTGCAGATGACATAAAGATCTGCAACAGAGCTGATGCACAAGGTGGGGTGGAAAGGATGAGAAGGGACTTGGCAAGGTTAGAGGAATGGTCAAATGTATGGCAGCTTAGATTCAATGCTAAGAAGTGCAAGGTAATGCACTTGGGAAACAAAACCCAGGGAAGAGTACACAATGGGGGTGAGATACTAACAACAACAAAATGGAAAGAGACCTGGGGTAGCCATATCAGATGACTTAAAGGTGGGCAAGCAATGTGAGAGGGCAGCAAGGAGGCTGGGGGATGCTGGGATGCATGGGAGAGGCATCACCAGTAGAAAACAGGAAGTTATTATCCCTCTGTACAGACAGCTGGTCAGACCCCATCTGGAGTACTGCTGCAGTTCTGGAGACCCAATCTCCAAAGACATAGACAGGATGGAAGCTGTCCAGAGGAGGGCACTAAAATGGTGCAGGGTCTGCACCGGAAGACATATGAAGAGAAACATAAGGAGCTTAATATGTATAGTCTCGAGGAAAGGAGGGAGAGGGGGGACATGATAGAAACTTTCAAGTACCTCAAGGGAATCAACAAAGTCCAAGAGGGTAGCATCTTTCAAAAAAAGAGGTGTGCAAGAACAAGGGGGCACAATTTGAAGATAGAGGGGGGCAGCTCAGAGGTAATTTAAGGAAGTATTTTTTCACAGAGAAGGTTGTGGATGGATGGAATGGCCTTCCAGAGGAGGTTGTGGAGTCAAAAACAGTGGTGGAATTCAAGCATACATGGGACAGTCATCAGGCAATTCTAGGGGTTGGGGGTAGGAAGAAGTAGGCTGCTGGTTAACTAGGATCTGCAGCTTATCCAGTAGGTAGGGAAATGGGCAGACTGGGTGGGCCAAGCGGTCCTTATCTGCTGTCAAATTCTATGTTTCTATGTTCCTCACAGCTATAGGATCAGTTAAAAGCAGTGAGTACAAGTAAGGCCCTTAATGAACTAATCCGCTACCCCGCTGTAGGTATAATGAGAATCCTAAATATTGGGAAGTCCACATTTAAAGGATACATAAACAACTTTTTGCCAACAAACTATTAAAAACTCTGACTTCGTAGGTGACTAAAGGAAATGCTGCTGTATTCATTAATGCTAAAACTACATTTATATACTTGTCCTAAATGCAGTTCCAAAGCATTTCAAAAATGCAAGATCAGCCTTCCAGTTTCAAAAACTGCCTTACCTGCTTCCGAATATGGCCACCAAATGTGTTAAGTGATGACATCATTGGAGCCAGAGAGCTACATGGTTCTCTATAGTGCTAACTAGTTCTTTTTCCCCCTGTATAGAATTGTTGCACCAAAATGGTCAAAACCATGTGCACTATTTTGATCAGTACACATGCAAGGCTATGGTTCTGTTCATTTTGTTTAGTTAACATGCTGAAATTGTATTTTAATTGAAACAACTTTATCTTTGGCAAACCACAGTGCAGTACAAATCTTAAATAACCTGGTGGTCTAGTGGTCATGGCAGATCCAGGATGTTACAATGGAGGGTGCTGGGGTGGTATGCACACCTGATATACACTTTTAACATTTTCTTGAAACCTTGATATTGTCTGCTATTATTGTTTTTTAGTATGTTTTTGACAGAACCTACAAATATAATCAGTAGATTAGAATGTAACATTTGTAGTAAATCAATAAATCAGACTTTAACAAAATGAAATGCAGCAAGTGTTGGGGCAGGGGCCTTAGATAAGTAGCACACTCAATAACTTTCTCGGAAGTGCTACTTGTCTATGGCATGGATGAGGCTAGGGCACTCCGCACCATGGGATTCAATGACTGGTTGAAAAGCTGGTGCAGAGCTCAGGGATTTGGCTTCATTGGGAACTGGGGCTCCACCTGGAGGGATGCAGGCCTATACAGGCTCGATGGTCTGCATCTATCCTGGAGGGTAACCAGGATCTAGGTAATAGGTTTAAATGCTTCAATGGCAAGCATTTAAACTAGCCAAGGGGGGAGGCACTGAAGAGGAGAAGGGACATTCTAGCCCCCCCCCAAAAAATCAGGGTAATTAGTGAAGTAAACGCCAAGATAGAGCAGTCAATAGGGGAAGGGCAGGGGTAAATGGAGAAAAAGACAAAGGCAGTAGGGACAGGGATGGGGCAAAAAGAAATAAAGCCATAAGAAAATGGAAGGTAATGAGTACCAATGCCCGTAGTCTAGGTAAAAAGCTCCCTGAAATGGTGGCTTTGATGGAAGAGGGATGCCTGGATATTGTGGCAGTCACAGAAACATGGTACACAGAGAACCATGACTGGGATGTCAACATACCAGGGTATACAATCTACAGGAGGGACAGGGAGGGAAGAAGAGGAGGAGGAGCTCTCTATGTAAGGGAAGGGATCAAAGCAACAGAGCTAAAGGGTAAACAGGGAGGCGAGGAGGCACTGTGGGTCACTCTGGAGACTAGAAATGGCTCCACAGTCTGCACAGGAGTTGTATACAGACCCCCATCACAGGGGGAGGAAATGGACAAGGAAATGATAGAAGGCATCCTTGGGATGGCAGAGAAAGGGGATATATTGCTGATGGTGGACCCGAATATGCCAGGTGTTGACTGGAGCACCTTTGCTGCAGCCACATCCAAGAGCAGGGCCATTCTCGATGCTCTACAGGGAGCATGCCTCAGACATCTAGTTTAGGAACCCACTTGGGAGAGAGCAATCTTAGACCTGGTACTCTCAAATGGGGACGGAAAGAGGATCTCTGATCTTGAAGTGGATAGCCATCTGGGAACAAGCGACCACCAAACAGTGTGCTTCATGATAAACTTAACTGTAGAGTCAAGCCACACAAAAGTGAAGGTACTGGACTTCAGAAGGGCTGATTTTGTCAAAATGGGAGAGTGCCTCAGAAAAGCACTAGCAAACAGGCAAGAAGGAGGGGTGGAACAACAATGGGGAAACATCAAAACCGCCATCACAGAGGCAACAAGCCTTTGTGTGAAGCAAATAAATCAAAACGAAAGAAAAAACCACTATGGTTTTCAAAAGAAGTGGCGAGGAAGGTAAGGGAGAAAAAGATAGCATTCAGGAAGTATAAAGAAACACAGAAGGAGCAGGACAGAGAAGTGTAGCAGTTAAAAGAGAAGGAAGCAGGTAAGGTAGTCAGAATAGCAAAGGCCCAAACCGAGGAAAAGATAGCCAACTCAGTTAAGAAGGGGGATAAAACCTTTTATAGGTACATTAGGGAGCAAAGAAAGACTAAGGCAGGGATACTGAGGCTGAACAAAGAGGAAAGTGGTTGGGCAGACAGCGACAGTGAAAAAGCAGGGATACTAAATGAATACTTCTGCTCAGTATTCACAATGAAAAGTAGGGGGAAATACCTAATCCAGTCAATAGAAGCACTCTGGATAGGGGGGTTGATATTAGTCCTTTCACAGAAGAAAGGGTTCTGAAAGAACTCTTAAAACTGAAGGTGGATAAAGCAATGGGGCCTGATGGGATTCACCCAGAAATCTAAAAGAACTAAGGGAAGAACTAGTAACACCACTGACTACCCTTTTTAATAAATCATGGGAGGATGGTGTGGTACCTGAGGACTGGAGGAGGGCGGATGTGATTCTACTTCACAAAAGTGGGAGCAAGACAGAGGCAGGAAACTACAGACCTGTCAGTTTGACCTCAGTGGTAGGGAAAATGATGGAATCACTTCTGAAGGAAAAATTGTTGAGTACCTAGAGGTCAGTGGGGCACAGGACCCAAGACAGCATGGATTCACAGTGGGAAGGTCATGTCAGACAAATCTAATTGATTTATTTGACTGGGTGACCAAAGCAGTAGACCAGGGAGGGGCCGTGGACATGATCTACCTAGACTTTAGCAAGGCATTTGACACAGTCCTGCACAAAAGACTAATCAACAAATTATCCAGCCTGGGAGTGGGTCTCGGGGTGGTAGCCTGGGTAAAACACTGGTTGGACAACAGGACACAGAGGGTAATAGTAAATGGAGTCCACAGTGAAGAAAGGAGGGTTACTAGTGGGGTACCGCAGGGTTCAGTACTGGGGCCAGTCCTTTTTAATGTCTTTATAAGTGACATTGCAGAGGGACTGGAATGGAAAGTATGTCTTTTTGCAGATGACACAAAGATCTGCAACAGGGTTGACACACAAGGTGGGGTGGAAAGGATGAAAAGGGACTTGGCAAGGTCGGAGGCATGGTCAAATGTATGGCAGCTTAGAGTCGATGTAAAGAAGTGCAAAGTAATGCACCTGGGAAACAAAAACTCAGGGGAAGAGTACACAATGGGGGGTGGGATACTAACAACAACAAAAATGGAAAGGGACCTGGGGGTAGTCATATCAAATGACCTAAAGGTGGGCCAGCAATGTGAGAAGGCAGTAAGGAGGGCTGAGGGATACTGGGATGCATAGGGAGAGGCACCACCAGTAGAAAACAGGAAGTTATTATCCCTCTGTACAGACAGCTGGTGAGACCCCATCTGAGTACTGCGTGCAGTTCTGGAGACCCAATCTCCTCAAAGACATAGACAGGATGGAAGCTGTCCGGAGGAGGGCAACAAAATGGTGCAGGGTCTGCATCAGAAGACATATGAAGAAAGACTAAAGGAATTAAAGATGTATAGCCCCGAGGAAAGGAGGGAGGGTGGGGACATGATAGAAACTTTCAAATACCTCAAGGGAATCAACAAAGTCCACAAGGGTAGCATCTTTCAGAAAAAGAGATGTGCAAAAACAAGGGGGCACAATCTGAAGATAGAGGGGGGACGGCTCAGGGGTAGTGTGAGGAAGTATTTCTTCACAGAGAGGGTTGTGGATACATGGAACAGCCTTCCTGAGGAGGTTGTAGAGTCAAAAACAGTGGGGGAATTCAAGAATGCATGGGACAGACATAAGGCAATTCTAGTGGGGGTAGGAGGAAGTAGGCTGTTGGTTAACTAGGATCTGCAGCTTATCTGTTAGGTAAGGAAATGGGCAGACTAGGTGGGCCAAGCTGTCCTTATCTGCTGTCAAATTCTATGTTTCAAGCAAGTAACTTACAATGGGGGTGGAGGGTGCAGCTGCACCCTTCACTCCCCACTTTGAGCCACCACTTGTTTGTAGCAAAATGTTTGTGTAGTACAATGCCACAGTTAATACTGTCTTGGAAATCAAAAATATGCGTGTCTTGACTTCTTTTTCCATGGGAAATAATACGAAGAATCAACATACATATAATGCTTTTCATGAGTATTGTATCCCACAGTGCTTTACAAGTAATGGTAGACTGGTAGTGAAGTGACTGAACGTGTAGTGGCAGCCACTTCACACATTAATATCCACATGCAGCATTGGACAATTGTATGAACTGGTTTTATGGGAAGGGAAATGTTGGCCAGGACAATGGGGTCAGGTAGTGATCATGGTGCCGGCAGCCCGACATCTTATATCTTACAGTGATCTGTTCATATTTTTCCCCTTCTGTGTTCCTCCTTCCCTGAATATAACAGTACCTTACAGGAGTGGCCTTCTTAGTCCTCCTCTGGTATTCATTCTTCACTACTTCTCCCCACACCACAAACTGGTAAGCTCATAACCCTTTTGCATCATGAATACATGTAGTACAGTCCCCGAGTTTTTTGACATATCAATAATAAACAGATCTTTCCAGTAAGTCAGGCTGATAGTAGCAGGAACAAGGGAAAGATGGGCTTTCTATCCTTAAAAGAGCTAGGCTTCCTTTGATTAGGCACTATTAAATGACGGGTGTGTGCATCATTATGCACACCATTTAACTGTGCCTATCATGGGAGGCTTAGATCTCATATGGGTAGGAAAGCCTATTTTCATCTTGTGCTCTGCTGCTATCAGCCTGGCTTATCAGAAGATCATGTTTATTATTAATATGTAAAAATATCATAAGAGACTGTACTAACTACATTCATGATGCAGAAGGGTAGAGAGCTCACCAGTTTTTGGTGTGGGGAGCAGGAGAGTAGAATGAATGCCAGAGAGGGACTGAATAGGCCGTTCTAGCATAGTACAGCTATATTCAGGTTAGGGAAAGACAGGAAGGAGGACGTTGAGAAGATTATTGTGAGATCTGAGATGTGGGTCTGCCAGCACTGTGATCACTACCTGACTGTGGATGAGAGCAACCAGCAGCAACAAGTACTCAGAGTGGCAGGGCTGCACCTAAACTGTTACTTGAATACAGTATAGGGAGAGTACCCTTGAGTACTGTAAGTAACCTAATATGTGCCCGCTGTCCAACGTTCTCCACAAATGCCCTACTTTTTAAAATTATTATTATCATTATTATTCTCCATTCTGCTTTGCCTGGCATTGTAGGCTAACCATACACAACACAGTGGCTTGTGCATGTACACTGTGGGACGCACTGTGTTCCCAAAATGGTAGACTGCAAATGTGCAGCAAAGACCTTCCAGAATGCTGCCATCTTCCCATGCCCCACTCACACTGCTGCATACAATGATCTGTCGGGAACTTGTCTGCCCACACACACCGGTGGGTTCAGCACCTATCTGTGGCTCCCTAATAGCAGGACCCTGTGGGCAACTGTACAAGCAAGCATCATAGCAATCAGGTACCAAAAAAACACAGCCTCCGAAACCATGAAGGGGGCTCCCTGAAGTACATGCACCATGCAGCCTGTCACACATATCTGCATGAATCACCACTCATCCACTCGGACCGCTCCAACTGACTGTAATGAATTTACCATCTCCATTTGGCTGAGTTTAACACCACAATGCAGCCACGGTGAGCCACCATACCTGTCCCTGCTCCTTAGAGACCACTCTGTTCTACTGCCAGTCTGCTGCTGTAACTCGTGGCTTTTGCAAGAACCCCCCCCCCCCCTTTCTCTGCTGCCACTGCCTGATTGCCTTGCATCACCACAGGAGGCACATGTGCTCCCCATCCAGTCCCACTAGAAATGGGCTGCCCAACACATGCACATCCCAGCTTTATTATTGCCCATCTGTCCCGCTCTACAGCCTGCTAACCAGCTTCACAAGAGTTGCCTGGTGACCCTTGCTAAGTTGCACATTGTCAGCAGATGTATTTAGAAGGGAATCATAGCCCCAAATTGACCAGCATTTCGCTGTCAGAACCACAAAGTAACATTTAAACCCTCCAACCGGCACAGACTTTCCAAAAGCAGTAAAATGCATGAGCCGAATGGCTTGGGCCAGGCTGAGTAAAATCTGAAAAGGGCACAGATTGGATCCTCAGGCCCTTAGAATCTCCATCTGTACTTGGATGAGACCTGGTGTGGGCTGGGGTTATGCTGGGTGTTTTAAGATGTTCTTAAAAATATTATAAGCCATTTTCATAATTGCATCCAGTCAAAGTGGCCTGCCTTGTTACTGTAGGACCTGACTCACTGCAAAGGAGATCTGGTGTGGGCTTGGGTGGGGTTGAAATCACATCCAATGTCAAATGTGTCCTGTCTAAGTGACACTCTTTAAGGACCTGTGATTGACTGAAAAATCATTTTGTAATTTTTTTTTTCAGACAGGGGATACATCCCCCCCACCCATGTCTGGAACAGCATTCACTTGCTGAAACTTGGGACCTATGGGGAATAGTAGAAGTAGTACAGACAGTCACTATACACCAAAAAATGACCTGCTTGTTCTTGTGGCAGAATGGATGCAGCAATGTATGCCAGCAGCAACCAGCACTCCAGTAGGCAGTCTCCAGGTGGGTTCCCACTTCAAGCAGTCTGTAGTAGACAGTGTTTCTTCCAGGCTCCTCACCAGGCAGACTCGTCATTGACTCCCACACATGCAGACTCAAGACTCGCACCGCGGCACTGCACATGCCCCGGAGGCCCCTGAACTGAACTCTGTCTCCCTCTCCCAGACGACAGTCTTGAGTCCCGACTGGTCCCCTCCCTCCTGAATACAGACTACTGATCACTGCTGTTACTGCTAGTTTCCTCCTAGTACCCCCACCCCACCCCACTGTAAGAGTAAGGGAAGGTGCAATATAAGAACATCAAAAACAAATAAATACGAATTGTGTAAATCCTCATTTATATTTGATAAAGATGCTAAAGCCCTTCCACCAGTGAAACACTTTTTGTGAAGAATGACATGCAGCATCAGAAACATAAAGTCTGGCCATAGCTTGTGATACCAAAACATGTACTGTGTCATATGGCATCAGTTTTTGGTGTAAAACCCATTGACCACTACTATGCTACAAATAATACTTCAGGCAACATAAGAAAACATATAAGGTGTCTGGACGAAACCCAGAGCCAAACTGAGTATTTTGACCTAGTATGTAAAAATCATATGACTTCGTCGACAGCCACTGCAGGTTTCCAGGGCCATGCAAGGTGGGACCATAATGGTTAAACATAAGAACATTCGAAAAGATAGTGCTCTGTGATTTCCTCTAAATTGATACAGTCTATATAAGGACAGTTACGTTCCTTTAATGTCTTATGCTTAGCATTGCCCTGAAAATTTATCCTTCCATAAACCGAGAGCCACAAGTGCTCCCACATAAAAGGGGGAATTCTAGGGTTAAGTAACTGCACCAGCACCGATTCACTATGTAGAGGGGAACAGTTCTTGAAAACAGGTTCAGTAGGTGAGACCATAGCCATAACGGCATGGTAACGCTGATGTCCAGAACTCTGTAGAATTAGCCATTTAGAAAGACCCCATTTATAGAATTTAGGAGCCACAGGCGGAAAAAAATCAGGAACATGTAAATAAATTGAAAGTCTGGGGGGGTTCAAACCCCAAACAGACAAATACAGAGATAAATTAAATTGAATCCATATATTGTGGGGGTTCTGGGAGGGGACTAACCCACTTTTCACTGTCTGGAAAATAAATAAGGTATGGAAAAATACAATAGGATCAAGCATCCCAAGACCGCCCTTGTCCCTGGAAAGATAGGTAAAACACCGTTTAATAGGTTTCAATCTATTGCCCCAGAGCATCTGGAAAAAGATTATATAGTTTAACCTGTAAATGCCCTGGGGGGGGGGATAAATCATAGCTCCAGAAAGTAATATAGGAACAAGAAACCGTTTAACAATCTGGACTCGTTTAACTTTAAGCATGTTCCAGTGTCTCCATCTAACTACTTTAGACTCCACTTTCTGTAACCTCATCTCCCAATTAAGTCATGGCAAATTTTGGGGCCTGAAAGTTATCCCCAAAATCTTTAGAGGATCCGAAGAAAAGGGGATACCCTCTATACATACGGGAAGAGGAGATCCAGAACCAATAAACAGACCCCTGCTTTTAACAATATTCAATTTCAAATGGGAAAGAAGGAAATAGTCAGATATATCCCGTAGAATATGAGGCAAATGAGTAGAATCTGTAAAAAGGAGACAGACATCACCCGTGTAAGCCTGGACCTGCAATTCACTCACGGATCCAGGTACCGTGATGCCTGACCATGAGGGAGAAAGAGACAATGTCCTAAGTATGGGATCCAAAGTAAATATATACAAAAGAGGACTAAGAGGGCACCCTTGACAAATGCTGGTAGGGACTGGGAACCCTTCAGTAATTTGACGCCTAACCACAGGGTGAACGATAGTGGAAGACTATAACAATTTAATCTGTCAAATCAGAGAGTCCGGGATCCCATGGGCCCGAAGAGCTAAAAGCAAAAAGGGAGCATGTACACAATCAAAGGCTTTTTCCTGATCAATAGAGAGCAGACAGCCAGCCAGTAGTACCATTAAGAGACAAATATTCAGTAAGATCCTTTATGACCATAAGAACATGCTGAATTTTTCAGGAGGGAAGACCACAAAACTGGTAAGGGGAAATAACCCATGCGGCATAATATTTCAACCGGGTATTAAGTATTTGGGCCAAAATCTTATAATCTGAATTTAAAATCGTAATTGGTCTCCAATTTTGGAGAAGCATTTTGTCACCAGATTTAAATAAATATATCAATAAGCCTTCCAAAAAAGGCAGGGTGCATTTTCTGGGATGTAAAAAAAAAAGTTAAAGACCAATGCCAGACATAAGGAGATTTCTTTTTTTTTTCCAATTGTTTAACCAGGAGTAGCACACTAAGCTGAAAGCTTGTTTACAGGTGTGACCTGGGAGCACAGGAAAGTTAAGTGACTTGCTCAGGGTCATACAGTATGCAAGTAGAGGCTGTGGATTCAAACCCAGGTCTTCAGATTTGCAGCTTAGAGCCTTAAACCACTGCGCTATACTGTCTTCAGAGGAAGAGAATTTATAAAATTCAAACAGCAAGGCATCTGTGCCTGGAGAAACTCTTTTTGTTTGAGTTTTAAATATCTGCTCAATTACATCAGGCCCAATTTGATCCTGGTCAGCAGGAAAATCAGCAGAAATCAGAGGGACATCAATTGCGTCCAAATACATTTGAATGGATTCTGCTGAGGGTGAAATTAATGGACTATAGGAGCTAAGAAAAGATGAAATAGTCTGATGAATGGCTTTAGTCATGTGAACCATCCGCCCATGTTGGTTCACCAAGGAGACCATCATGACTGTATGCCTCAGAGTTTTACAGGCCTCAAAGGGATCGTCAGTTGGGGATTTTTGAGTCCCAGACTGCAGCATGGCCTGAAGAGAATGTGCCCTATCGTAATGATAGAGCTGCATTTCTTTTTTCAAATTATGGATTTGGGAGGAATAGTCTAACTTAGTAGTGTTATCCAAAGTAAACAATTTGAACAATTGCTGGCGTAAAGAAAGATATTTCAAAAATTTAGTATTCACTGTTTTTGTGCCAAACCACCGGAACCAGGACCTAAAGTCAGCTTTAGAATCTATCCACCAGCCCCCCAGATCGGAATAGAGGAAATTGACAGAGCAACGAGCAGCTATTAACCCAAGGATCCCTGGCCGAACCAGGGGATCCTCCAACACAGAAGTGTTAAGTCTCCATTGGTTTGATCGGGCAGAAACCCCTGGGGTACTACCTAACATAATGTACAGAAATAAATGGTCAGAAAACTCAGTAGGCTGGGTATGAAAGGAGAAGTGTGGCAGAGTGTTAGACTTGAACATGAGATCTATGGTGGTGTAATATTTATACCTCATCAATGGTAAAACTAAGTCCAGGTTCATGAAATGTGCTACAGTAGATGAGTTCAGCCAAATCAACAACTTGGTAATGAGCATTGGAGTCATATTACACTTTCTTTACCGAAGCTCCCCCTCCTGTCTTATAAGGACAATTAAAATCCCCACAGAAAAAAACATGATGTGAGGTAACCAAATAGGGCTGTACTGCATGGAGGAGAGAAACTCTCTCAGCCTTCAATTGTGGGCCATAGATAGTAATTAGACAACAGGCCATGTCATGCCACACTCCATCCAAAATCAACACCCGTCTGGGACACAAATCAATAAGTTTATGGAGAGAAAAACAATACCCATTGAACAACACTCCCACACCATCGGCACTGTCCAGCCCTAAAGACCAGTAGGAAGGGCCCCACAACCACTCCCCCTGGAAGGATCTAAGCTGGTCACAGGAAAACATCCACATTTCTTGTAAAAAGCAGATATCAGACTTAGAGGCATGGATGAAATCAAATACAGCCTGGCGTTTTAAAGGATTTAATAGACTATGAATATTCACAGATCCCACCTTCAACAGGATAGCAGCTTCAAGCTATCTTTTTCCACTTTTCTTTTTTATACCCCTGTAACCAACCAACTCAGGATGTACTAGGGCATGGATGGCATCAGGAGACTGAGAAGCAGACTCTGTCTGGTCCATGTCAGAGACACCATATTCAGAGGCCAAAACCTCGAAGGGGTTCATAGACTCAATGGAACCCTGAGGAGAAGCAGTTTTGAACTTCAGAATCCTATAAAAACGTCTAGGAAGGGGTAATAAAACATCCTCAGAAAACACCAAGGGATCTGAGTCCCTATAATAGACCAGGGGAAGCCGTTACTGCCAAGGGAACGTCCGGGGGGGCATACTCAGGGGGAGGGGGAACAGGAAGGGATGAAATAGAAACCTGAGGAGGAGGAGGAGGGTCAGGCTTAGAAACTGGCACCAGATCCTGCGCATGCTGGATTAATAGGTCAGGACTCATACAAGAGGCCTTGTTCTTAGCTGCCATGGGGCATTCCCCCAAAACATGACCAATTTCATCACACAGGTCACATTGTATGAGAGGCACATTGTAATGCAATATGACCTATGTCGCTACAATTATCACAACGTGGTTTATCACAAGAACTCGAGATATGAGTCCTGGAACCACACTTGTAGCCGGCTCGGGGTTGCCCGGCATAAAAGCACACACCCCAGTCCCTGCCCAACATAAAGGAATTGGGAACATGAGTGACCCTGAATCTGACTGCCAGAGTTTGACCTTGTGTTTCCAACCTCCAGTCCAGAATAGTTCAGAATCTAGAATTACCTCAGGGTCGCTTAAGACTTCGCATTTCTGGGAGAGCCAGTAGGTAATGTCGTCCACATGGGCCCCCTCATTACAAAACATGATAGTAATAAATTTAATCAATGGCTCAGTAAGGGGAATAACCAACAAGGGGATCCACGTGGGTGAAAACTTCACCTGATTGTACCTCTCCCAAAAGAGGTCCAGAGCATAAGAGGTGCAAAAAACTGATGTCATAATTATCCTCCCCACTAATATGGATGAAGGTGAAAACCTCCCATGGGGAGAAGTGAAGAGAGTCCTTCAGCAAACACTTGCCCACAAAATGTCTATCCGGTTGTTGCTTGAGACTCCCTTTATAGCAGATCTGGACCGCATTCGTTCTGGGGATGCTTCTTTCTTGATCTTAGAGTATAGGTCTGATAAGAGCGGGTTCTGTGGTTGGGGGGGGGTTCCTGGGGAGAATTGTTCTGGTCAATAACAGTACCCTGTTTTGCATTGAAAGGGCCTAAAAGAGTAGGTAAAGCAGAAGCAGCAGATATATGGAGCTGATCCCCCTGAACAGGGGAAGGAGGGCCATGGACTCCAGGAGAACTAGAACGCTTAACTCCCCGTGGTAAATCCACTATAAGCTGGAATTCTGGAAGTGTTTTAGAAAGTTCTTGTGGGCACCATGCAGGAGGATCCTGTGAAAAATTCAATTTCAGATCCCACTTGGGATCAGGGAGCCAGGTACCATCAAGGTAAAGTTTCCAACCAGCCTCACACAGAGCAGTGTGGGAGGACCAAGAATCAGTTGGGGGGTGCTTCCCTTGGGCAAGTGAAAAGGCAGATCGTAACACCTTGGCAGTAGTTTTCTCAACTGTTGGGTCAAGAGGAGTAGAGACAGAAGAAATATCTTGTTTATCAGTCAAAGAAATATTGCATTTAGCAGTGGTCAAGGCAGTACTGCACCCCTTAATATCATCCTTCACCCCAGAAGCAGAACCTCCCTCTTTAGAGCCAAAGGAAAAAACTGTAACTCCATCTTGAAAGCAGGGAGAGTGCTGATAAATCACAGGGGCTGAAAGAGGGAGAAAAAGGCACCATGGGCAGGCCACCGGAAGAACCGTGCTTTAGGAGGAAACCCGAGTCTCTGGACAGAGGTTCCAGAACAGGGGAAGAAGCAAAAAACTCACAACTGGCTGTTTGGATAGGCAGTTGCCGAGGGTTCTTCTCCTCAGGCAAACTCAGTGGAATCAAAGAAAAGTCAGTATTTTGAATAATAACAGTTGGCTGTGGGCACCCGCTCGGAGCAGCGGTTAAAATGCTAGCCGACATGTCAACACAATCTGGCACACTAGTAGATAAAACTACTGAATTACTAGAGGATGACTCACCTGGCCCCACCTGAGCCTGTTCCTTTGATGTAGCTGCATCACAATCACCTTTGACAGGCCCCATTAGCGCCGTGACAGTCGGTGCTCCAGCCTGCAGCAGAGTGTGCTTATTTTGTAAATCCCGTTCCATGTTCAAATGACAAATTTTTTTCAGTTGGAGCTGTCAGAGTAAAGAAGTCTCTGTTTCAGTCTGGGAGGATACAAGCTGATTGTAGATCTGCTCAGAACATTAGAAGAAGAACTTAAATCCTTGGTAGAAAGATATACTTCGGGAGTCTCCGCTCCAGTTTGCTGATAATCAGTAAATAGCGCTGAATCGCAGTGAGCTTCTAAAGTTGCAAAGGTGGGAGAGGAGGCATGCTCCCCCACCCCTAGAGACATCCATCCCCTCAGGAGGTTCGCTGGAAGTGGCCATCTCGCAGGCCAGAGGTTCCCCCTACGGGAAGAGTAGGGGAGTTTTTATTGACAAAATAAAATAAATAAATATACAGTATAACTCAAAGGAAAACAAATTCACAGTAATATAATAATACAATCAAATACAGAGATCTTTTATAGAAACATCAAAGGAAATAAACAAAAGCTTATAAGTATTCATATTGTGAGGATCAAGCAAAAAACTATTATTTAAATTTAATTATATGGGTAAATCCTTTCCACCATTTTAATACTTTACTTGAGTTACACATTTGGACATCTTTGAGATACACTTTATACATTTCCTTAGCTACCATTTGGCAAAACTCCTCATATAGAACCCTTTTTTGATAAATAACCCATCGACACCTCACCTGCCATAAAAAAAAAACGCAAACATCCAAAACATACTCCTAGAGTATTTTTACTAAGATGGGCCATGCTTAGGGGATATATACCTATAACCAGAATATCATAATTCACACATTTCAGCCATGACAAATCCCACTTTTTGGCAGCATATACCCATAATTTCGTTACATAAGAACAGTGTAGAAAAAATGCTCCATAGTTTCTTCTTGGTTAATGCATTCTGGATAAGGACAATTCCTTTCTTCTTTTGCCTTGTATTTAGCTGTGCCTCTTATGTTTAATCTCCCATACATTATCAACCATTGTGTCTCCCACATAAAGGCAGGTACCCTATCATTATTCAACTGGTCTAGTATATAAGAGTTTTGTCTTACTAGACAATTTTTAAAACTAGGTTCAATAGGGTAAATTGAATTCATAATCACTTTGTATAGGTTTTTCACTGTATTAGAAACAATGGTTTGTTTAGTGATTTTCCACTTGTATAGTTTTTGAATTGCTGGTTTAAAACATATTGGACTATGTATATGGGGATTTAATTTAGGGGCTAGATTAACCCAAGCTTTAAAGTATCGAACTAGTACCAATGAAGTCCAAATACTTTCTCTACTCTCTGGTCTCAGGATTAATTGTTTTATAGATTGAGTAAAACAAAAGGGCATTAAAAAAAGTATGGGATCGATCATACCTAATCCTCCTTTAGTGATGTTTAGATAAGTAAAACATCTCTTTACTGGATTTAATCTATTACCCCACAATAGTTGAAAAAAATTACTATAAAGTCTGGTCTCATACTGTGTAAGAAGAGGGAACAGCATAGCCACATATTGCAAACAGGGGCCCAGATATTCAAAAGGGTTGCTCCATGCGCAAGAGGGTTGCGCATGCGCAATTCCTACATTGCGCCATTCTGCGATATTCAGCAGGAGGCAGTTGCTCCACTGGCAACAGGTTGCGCAAAAGAGCAATGCAAATGAATGCATGCTCAACAGGAGGGGGAGGAACCATGCATAACCTGCGCAACCCGATATTCAGTCGGGTTGTGCAGAGTTGTGCATGTGCAACCCCAACCTGCGCCTGCACAACCTTGAGCCAAAAAAAAGGATCTGTTGAGGGCCATCTGACAGGTGAGCTGCTGTATTGCAGGGCGCAACACAGCAGCTACCCTGGCTGGCCCCCAACTCGGTCCCTGTGCTCCCTACCAGCCCGATCGCTGGCATAGAGCAACACATACCTCTCAACTGTCCCTGATTTTCAGGGATGTCCCTGATTTTACGACAGAATTTTCCTATGTCTCTAGTAAAATTATTGTTTCTGTGACAGAACAGTGGGGACTGTAAGCATAAAATAATATCAAACATTAAAAATACAGGCTAGTTCTTCTTCAGAAATGCATCTTATACAAATCCCTTATTCTATCAGATTTCTGAGTGAATATTACCAATTGTTAAGATGTGTCCCTGATTTGGCATCTTTGTCCCTGATTTTTAAGCCTTGTCCCTGATTCATGACACAAGAGGTTGAGAGGTATGGAGTAACATGAACCCCCACCCACATCTCCACAGCCCGATCGTGGGCATCACAGTTCAGAAACCCCACACATATGCCAAAGCCCGATCGCGGGCATCACAGTTACATGAAACCCCCCACCCACATATCCCACAGCCCGATCATGGTGATACAGTCCCATGAAACCCCCCACACACACACACACATCTCCACAGCCCGATCACAGGCAGAGCGTGTATGAACCCCCCTCCAGTGCCCGATCGCGGGCGAAAGTAACCCCTCCCCCAACCCGAATATCTCCCTGGTGGTCCAGTGGACGTAAACCCGATCGCGGGCAGAATGTCACATCACAACCCCCAAACATCTCCCTGGTGTCTAGTGTCCCCTCCACCCACCCGAAGCCCCTCCACCGCTCCCCGCAGCGGCGCGACAGCATCCACCGCCTGCCGCCCGCCATCCTCCGACTGACTGTCCGGTAGGGCTGCCGCCCGATGGTGCAGAGCTGCAGCCAATGGGCGTGCAGCCCATACCCATGACAGTCCGGATTTGTGAATGATTCATTCCACAAATCTGGACTATCATGTATGTTATAGGCTACACTCAATAGCTGTAAGTCACAACAACGCACGACCGACGCCGGCAATGACAGGCAGCAAGCGAGTGTCTATCACCCGCTTGACTTCTTGGTAAACAGGCGGAGCTGTCACCGCCGCCGCGGGGGAGCAGGGTGGAGGGCTTGGGTGGGTGGGGGGACACTAGACACCAGGGAGATGTTTGGGGGTTGTGATGTGGACATTCTGCCCGCGATCGGCTTTACGGTCCCCTGACCACCAGGGAGATATTCAGGTTGGGGAGGGTTATATCTGCCCGGATCGGGCACTGGGGTTCATATACGCCTGCCCGTGATCGGGCTGTGGAGATGTGTGTGTGGGGTCTATGTACCTGTAAAGCCCGCGATCAGGCTGTGGGATATGTGTGGGGGGTTCATGTATCTAAAGCCCGCGATCGGGCTGTGGGATATGTGTGGGGGTTTCATGTACCTGTACTGCCCACGATCGGGCTGTGGGATGTGTGGGGGTTTCATGTAACTGTGATGCCTGCTGACACAGCATTAGGTATCGGTCCTCGACGGTTGCTGCCTGGCAGGGTGGGCTAGGAGCAAGTCTCGGGATCGGGCGACCTACATGCAAATGGTATGCAATGGGGCTTAAATAGATGCAAATGCCCCTGCGCCTTGTATAAATTATGGCCCATTTGCATGTCACCTTTGAATATCGGAAATTTGAGCATGGCGCAATGGTACTTGCGCCCACCGCAAGTTTAATGCTCAACTCTGGCAACTTGCGGTGGAAAAGTTCCATGACGCCATGCACAAGTGTTGTGGTTGGGTGATATTCAAAGGAGTTGCTCAACAGCGCAACTCCTTTGAATATCACCCCGGCCACACCCCTGCACAACTATTTTGAGCAGCGCAGGGGCTTGTGCCTCAGAATGGCGCAGTTTGAAAATTTGGGCCGGGGGAATAATAAACTGTTTGATTATTTGTATACATTTAGCTTTGGAGAATTTATAACTTTTCCATCTTGAAACTTTAAGTTCTATTTTAACTAATGCATTGTCCCAATTTTTTTCAGGAAGTTTTTGAGGGCCAAAAGAAATACCTAATATATTTAGGGGTTCTGGAGATAATATAATATTGTTATACTTAAATGCCTGATGACATCCAGCCCCCATAATCAAACCCCTAGTTTTGAGTAGACTAATTTTAGCATTAGACACTGCTGCAAATAATTTAAATTCTGCTAGGAAAATCTGCAGAGATTCATAATTACTGAAAAATATACATACATCATCTGCATATGCTTGAATATGAAAATGAGAATTAGGGTGCTCTCTACCAATTCCTATCCACTTAGGTATTACCGTCAAAGACCGAATGAGTGGTTCTAATGATAAAACATATAGCAGAGGGCTTAGTGGACATCCCTGACAAACTCCTGATTTTAGTGTAAACCCTTTTGTTTTACTTCCTTTAATAAAGGGAAACACTGTAGCTGAGGTATATAAGGATTTAATAATATTGACAATCCGTTGTGAAAATCCAAAAAACCGCAAAACCTGAAATAAGTAAGTGTGATTAACCCTATCAAAAGCCTTCTCCAGGTTGGCAGATATCAGATACCCAGTTTTTCCTTCAAATGAAAGATACTCAATAACGGCTCTAATAATCTTAAGGGCTGATTGTATTCTTCTGTTAGGAATACTACAATATTGGAAAGGTGACATTATTTTTTCTACAGAAATTTTCATTCTGTTATTTAATAACATTGTGAATATTTTATAATCTGAGTTCAAAATTGTTATGGGCCTCCAATTTCTTATGTCCCCTTTATCTCCTGATTTATACATGTGTATAATTAGGCCATCTGTAAACTCAGAAGGCACTCCTGTACCCATCATAATGTATTGAGAAACTAAAAATAAGCAAGCTGAAAATTATTTTTTAAAAGTTTTATATAATGCATAAGGAAGACCATCTATTCCTGGAGAAACTCCTTCTTTGAGATTCTGGATTATATTTTCAACATCTGATTCTAAAAAGGGTTCCAGTAATGTTTTATCTTTTTTTGTGAAGGAGAAAAATTAATTGAATCTAGATAAGTTCTGACATTTTCTATCTTAATTGGAGAAGAAGGGTTCAGTGTTTCATGATGAGATTCTATAATGGAATTAATCTCTGCTTCGGATACCACTTTTTTACCTTCTGAAAATAAGAATTCCATATGAGTAGTTTCTTTTAAGTTCTTACACATTTCAAAAGGGTCTCCTATTTTTAATTTTTGAGTATTATTTGAGAACAGGGCCTGTAATGTTCTTGCCCTATCATATTGTACTTGTTTCATCTTGAATTTAAGATTCTCTATTTGGTCAGTGTAGTCATACCTGGAGGCATTAGCCTTTGATATTAGAAACTGTAATTGTTGTCTTAGCTTTAAATATGTAAAAAAATGATTTGTTTTTGGAGCGGATCCCTATTTCTTAAACCACCTACTTAAGTCTGCTTTAGTTTCCCTCCACCATTCTCCCATATCAGTATATAAAAATGCAACCGATAGTCTTGCTTTTAAAAGTTGTGACACTGCAAATTTCACAAACTATTACCTAGTATAGATGTATTTAGTTTCCATCGAAGTGATCATTTTGGTACTGAAGTTAAAGTACCAAATGAATAAAGTAATAATAAATAGTCTGTAAATTCAACTGGTATTATTTGAAAATTTCCAAAAGGGATTTCAGCTGAAATAAATAGATAATCAATAGTGGTTTTATATTTTCCTTTTGTGTAGGTAAAACTAGGCCCAGAAAGCCTATACTGCAATCAATTAGTGAGACCTGAGGTTTTAATTATTACCTCTAATAAATGCGAATCACAGTCAATTTTTTTATTGGTGAGCCCTTTTTCTATCAAACTACAGTTTAAATCCCCACCCCAAAGGATTATTATTGACGTGATTAAATATGGCTATATTGCTTTCATGCAATTAACTCTTTCTGATTATGTTTGAGGGTTATATAAGTTAATACATCTACAGTCCCAAGTATCTCATTTTCCATCCAGAATCAGTACTCTTCCTGGTATTAGATCTATCAATTTATCTAATGAAAAAAGAAAGGAATTAAACAAAATGCCCACTCCATCTGCATTATCCCTTCCAAAAGACCAATACGATGGTCCCCATGGCCAATCCCTTTTAAAAGTAGAAATCTGTACTAAGGAAAACATCCATGTTTCTTGTAAAAAAACATACTGAGATTTTGTTCTCATGAATAAACTGAAACAGTGCTCGATGTTTAATATTATTCAGAATATTATGAGCATTCAAAGACCACCATTTGTGTGCTACCATGATCATGAAGTGACTAAAACCACACTATTTTATTTTTTCCTTTTTTTCTTCCTTTTCCCCTTATATTATATTTTCCTACATAATACCTATTAGGGTGCTCAGTCAATACCCCTTTATAGCGAATACGCACCACATTTTTCCTTGGAGCAGCTTCTCTTTTTGAATGTGAAAAAAAAAATCAGACATTAAAGGTTTCTGTGGACCCAGAGAGAGAGGGAAGCGCACTCTTACTTTCACTAGGATCTACTTTTTAACTAGACTGCTCTTGACCACCCTCTGAATTTATTGTATCATTTTTAAGAACAGCAGAGTTTAATAGAACCTTGGATTCCCCCTTTGTACTTTCACTTATATTAACTTCTGGGGCAATGTTAACAATGTGCTTATCCTTAGTATTTGGTTTCCAGTGTGGAGTAGAAGTTAAATTAAAGGAAGGATCCCATGATGGGTCTGGTGTCCAGGATCCTGAAGCTGTCATCTGCCAGGCCGCTTCTAGGATCGCTTTATGTGGTGATCAGTTTCCATCATGAAGTGGTGAATTCACAAGTTTCTGTTTATCTTTAGGCTCCACTCTTACATCCGGGATCTGTGACTGCAGATCTTTAGGTGGTGCAATAGAAAAAACATCAGTAGTCTGAGTTAAAGATTTATGTCACTGAGTAAAACAAAATTCTGTTACTCCTGCTTGTTGCGCTCCTTCCTTCTGCTAGATAACCACGCTATCAGCTGTTAAAGGCAGGTCTCACTGTACCGGTATTTTAAACACAAGCTGGCTTGTTTTGTCAATTTCAACTGTCCTCCAAAGGTGGTACTGTTGACACTCAGAGGGTTCGTAGATCCTTTGTTCAGAATTTCCCCTGCCATTTGAGGAATATTTTTCTGTGAAATTACATTTTTAGGTAATGAAGGCTTTAGGCACTCGCTGTCTTGTGCGACACTCCTGCCAGCCTTTTCATGAGTTTCCAAGTCTTTTTCAGTTGCTGTAACTGAGTCAGCAGTGTTAGACACTCCTGCTGATTGTAGGCTTATTTTAGGCCTTTGACTATCTATTTTACTGACATAATCAACTCTTTCCCCTGCCATTTGAGGAATATTTTTCTGTGAAATCACATTTTTAGGCAATGAAGGCTTTAGGCACTTGCTGTCTTGTGCGATACTCCTGCCAGCCTTTTTATTCATTTCTACATCTTTTTCAGTTGCTGTAACTGAGTCAACAGTGTTAGGCAATCCTGCTGATTGTAGTCTTATTTTAGGCCTTTGACTCTCCATTTTACTGACATAATCAATTCCTGAGACATTACTTTTATCAGGTAATAGGTTTGCCTCATGAGAGATTTTTACATTCTGAAAGCTTATTTCGTTTAAAGTTACAGGGAGACCAGGTACAACAATTCAGCATCTTCTCTTTTAACAACAGATTGAGTTTGGAAAATAAAATGCTCATTGTGAAGATCATCCTCTTAAAATCCCAATGCTTCATGATAAATCTCTTTTTGTTCTGTTTCAATTTCATCATCTTGAAGGGCCTCCTCTTGTGATGCAGTGAAAGGTGAGGCATTCCCATTCCACCAAACACACAACCTCCTCCTCCACCATCTTGGTCCCACTGGAAAATGGGTCCCCCCCTGCTCAAAGGAAGCAGAGTAGGGGAGTTTCCCCCAGTGCTCTGGCCAAATTTCCCTCCATTCACTACAAATACCACCAACAGCTTCATTTGATTCAAGGTCAGTTGGCATTCATCTGTATTCCCCTCCCCCGGGTTGTGCCTGAAAATAGGTAGAATTTGTCTAGTGCACTTACCCAGTCAAAAAACCTAAATAAAATAAATGTTTCAATATTCTTTGGACCAGGGATGCTTTCCTGATTATATGAATGATGCCTTAATATGCCTCTTGGCCCAAAAAAAGGGGAATGATAATTTGGAATGTTCTAATTATAGGTCCAATTGATTACTAAATTTTGATTACAATATCCTTACCAAGATATTAGCCAATAAGTTAGGGCAAGTTTTGTAGAATATTATCAGAAAAGAGCAAGTTGGGTTTATGTAAGGAAGGCAGGCCTCAGATAAGCTACACAGATTATTTTCTGTGACCTGGGCTGTTCAAAGAACCCTGCAACATAACTCCCCTATTTTGGCCATTTCATTTGATATAGGGAAGGCTTTCAACTCCCTGGAAAGGGATTATCTAAACGAAGTTTTGTGTTTTTTCAATTTGGTCCTGCATTCCAGAGATGGACTTCTATGATTTATAAAACACTAAGGCCTCTATTATTACCAATGGAGTAATTTCTCACCCCATCCCCTTATACAGAGGTACTAGACATGGACGCCCCTTATCTCCTTTATTATTTGTATTAGTCATAGAGCCCTTAATAAAAAGAATAATGAATTCTAAAGGAATCATAGAGTCCAGTTAAGAAGATATTTCAACAAAGCTTTCACCTTTGCAGATGATATTGTGTTAACTCAGCCACGTTGCTCATTACAAAACCTGAAACCCTTGCTTCAGGAGTTTGGAATGACATCTGGACTATTCATTAACTGGTCTAAGTCAGAAGACATAATGCTCTCTAGATCTTCTGCTGAAGAAAACAGGCTAAATTGGGATCTTAATATTTCATGGGTATTAGAAGGGATTACATATCTAGGTATGAGTGTTTTTGATTCTATTGAAAAGATTTCTACCTATAATTTATCACTCGTTATGAATGAGGTGTCATCTGAATTAAAGAAATGGTCTAAACTTAATTTATCTTTTTGGGGCAAAATAAACTCCATAAAGATGATTCTGTCCCCGAAGGTATTTTATGATCTAAATAATTTGTCCACTACTATTAAAGGTGCATGGTTTAGCAAGTTAGACAGACTAATAACCTTTACTGCCACCACTGCCTGGAATGCATTACCTCCTCATCTTCTCTCCTGTCCTTCTGTATCACTATTCATAAAATCAATTGCTACACACCTACCAAAACTTCTTGTCTGCACATGCTTTCACTAACCCAGTTCCTTATTTATCCTCAGTCTTAATAATCATAGGAGCAATTCTTTAAACTTATTTCTCAAAACGTGTATTGTATTGTACTGTACTGTCTTGTATTGTATTGTACTGTACTGTCATATTGTACTGTACTGTCTTGTATTGTATTGTACTGTACTACATTGTACTGTACTGTACTGTCTTGTATTGTATTGTATTGTATTGTACTCTACTATCTTGTAGTGTAGTGTACTGTACTGTACAGTCTTATATTGTATTGTATTGTACTGTACTGTCTTGTATTGTATAGTATTGTATTGTACTGTACTGTACTGTCTTGTTGTGTACTGTACTGTACTGTCTTGTATTGCGTTGTACTGTACTACATTGTACTGTACTGTACTGTCTTGTATTGTATAGTATTGTACTGTATTGTACTGCACTGTACCATCTTGTATTGTATTGTATTGCACTGTACTGTACCATCTTGTATTGTATTGTACTGTACTGTCTTGTATTGTACTGTACTGTACTACATTGTATTGTACTGTACTGTACTGTCTTGCATTGTATAGTATTGCATCGAACTGTACTGTACTGTACTGTTCTGTCTGCCCAGGTCGCTCCTGAAAAAAGGACTGCATCATCTGTACGATCTTAGTGAGCTCACTCGGTTACCAAAATTCAAATAAATAAATAAATAAATTAAATAACCTCTATTTATGGAACAAGAAAGCTGCCCTTCTAGCCACCAGAAAACTGACAGCCCCTTTAAAAGTGTGTGGCTTAGCACTCCCCCGGTGGCAGGGTTACTTTTGGGTGTTCAGACTTAAACAAGGTGCAGCATGGTTTAGTTCACCTGATAATATTTATCACCTACCCTTTATGAGCTAAAAGTAGAGAGTGAATTGACCAGCCCCTTAAAGCTAACAGACTTATTTTTCTTACCTATTCCCAAAAGTTTATCTAATCACCTTTCTCTGAAAAGTACGACTCTAGTTTGCAAAAAATATTCTTCGCTTAAACACGTTAAGACCTTGCCCCTACAGTTCCTGCCATTATGGAATAACCCCACCATTAGCTGTAATGGTAAAAAAATTAAAGATATCGGATGGGGGGTAAAGGGATTAGATCAGGTGGAGATTTACTAGATAACCAAAATAATTTATCATTTGCAGACCTAAAACAAAAGTTTCATTTACACAAATTCCTTTGGGAAATTGGGAAGCAGTATAGCGCAGTGGTTTAATGCTCTGAGCTGCAAATCTGGAGACCTGGGTTTGAATCCCACAGCCCCCATTTACATACTGTGTGACCCTGAGCAAGTCACTTAACTTCCCTGTGCTCCCAGGTTGCACCTGTAAACAAGCTTTCAGCTTAGTGTGCCTCACCTGGTTAAACAATTTGAAAAAAAAATCCAATTCTGGATATATTTGCAAATCAGAAATTCATTAGCTAACAGCATAGTGAATTCTGACCTCGACCTTCCTGATAATTCAGAGTGGAACCTTTTTTTTAAGGTGGTCCAGCTTAGAAAAGGAGCCAGTTATATTCATAAAATCATTCCTGACTATGATGAGAATTTAATTTAACACTATATGCTAGAGGCAAATGGAAAAAGAGCTTCAAAACATACATTTTATTTAAAAGCTGGTCCAAAATGTGGGAGAATGCCTGTAGTAGTTGCATAAAGAATTAGTTGCTGTATCACTTCTTGTAAGAACAGATCCAGAAACAGATGGTTTGATATATTTTATTGGACCAACATAGATGTAACAAAAAAAAAACAGTGCTTAAGCTTTCAGACCAACCAAGTCCTTGCTCGGAAGCTTGGTTGGCTGCTCCACACTGTCTATCACTAGCCCTGAGACTTCCATGTCTCCTAAGCCACTGACTGGTGTGGTCACTGTCCTAGTGTTTGCCTGTCTCAGCACCTGTCAGCAAAAAAACACATAGCTTGCCTAAGACCAGCACAAAGAAGAGGCACAGTATAAGTTTACTGGGGCAAGTGCCCCATCTGACCCCAGCCTGGAGGCAACACTGGTTGTTACATATTTTTCTCACACAGTAAGGAAATAAATGGCAGCAAATTATGTCAATGCATCTGTTAGGGTTATATGGCCACAAAAGTCAGGAAATGCAGCATTGTTGTTTTCAGTCCTAATGCCCACCCCTCTACCCACACTGATCTGCTACTTCATGTACATGGCTGAAGGGCCCTCTACATTGCAAGATATAACACCCACCACCCTCCCCCTTCCACTACCCCACTGAGCCAAGACCAACCTACAGGTCTGGGCTGTCCCACACGAATCTGTTACTTCCCCTATGGACCACAGCTGGGCCTTCCACAAAGCAACCTATAGGAATGAGGCCCTGCATCACAGGTCTGCTTCTTTGCATAGGGCTAGTAGAGCCATGTCGTGATCAAGGTATGGACCCAGGCTATGCACCATGGGTATAGTGCTTCCAGTAGGAAGCACTAGCCCCTATGCCAGGGTACTGCAGCATAGGTCTGCTACTTTCCATGTGGTCTGCAGGTCCCTACACGAAGTAAGATATAGTGTAAGTCTGGTGCCCTGCACTACAGATCTGCCCCAGGCCCTGCACCACACTAGGTGCCAATCTGGGAACATCCACCCTCAGTATGTGGCTTTGTGTCCAGCTTGCAGCAGCCCATGTTAAGTGAGCAGCAGTCTGGGGCCAGTCCCCATAACTCTAGCACTTTGTGTATGGCCATACATCAAATAAGATATGAAGGTATAAAAAATATCCTACACCAGACAGGTGGCTTAAATTCAAAGCTAAAGCCAAACTAACCAAAAAAGCTATAAGAAAGGCTAAAAAAAGTTTAGAAATGAACTTAACCATCAGTACAAAAAATAACAAAAAAAGTTTTTATAATTATATTGGTTCTATAAAGGGAAATCCACCAAGAATTGGCCCTCTACAAGTAAATCAAGACATTATAACCGATGAAAAGAAAATAGCAGAGGAGTTAAACTCCTACTTTTGTAGTATCTATAAAAGCAAAACTGAGATACACTTAGACAATCTTATTAGTACGAATGTCCCAATCTCCTTTACTCCCCCAGACATTACTAATGCAACGTTATCTATGAAAAATAATTCATCTCCAGGGCCTGATAATATTTCACCTTTTTTTCTTAAACAATTGACAACTGAGCTATCTGGAATATTAACCAGTTTATTTAATAAATCAATTAGCGAAGGTATTGTACCAATGGATTGGAAACTTGCATCTGTGATTCCTATCCATAGAAAGGGCAGCAGACAGAGTACAAGTAATTATAGACCCATTAGTCTTACGTCATGTGTTGGTAAATTAATGGAAAAATTATTATTACAAAGGATTAAGTGTCATCTCCTTGATACTGAAAATATTGATATTGCACAACATGGTTTTGTAGATGGCAGATCCTGGCAAACAAATTTAATAAATTTTTTTGAGCCTGTTAGTTTTGCACTTGACAGAGGTCTACCTGTGGATGTCATCTATCTTGATTATGAAAAGGCATTTAATACTGTGTCACATGCTATTCTTTTACAACAACTTATAAGAATAAAATTGAACCCTTATATCATCAAATGGGTGAATTCTTGGTTAAAATATAGAAAACAATGGGTAACAATTAAGGGATCAACTTCAACTAGCTCAGAGGTCACAAGTCGTGTACCACAGGGATCTGTCCTGGGGCCTGTATTGTTTAACATATTAATATCTACTATGGAAACATCTAATGGGGTATGGATAAATAAGTATGCTGATGACGGCAAGATTGGCTGTATTACTAATGATGCTAAATCAATAATGGAATTACAAAACAATTTGGATAATCTATCCTCTTGAGCAGAACAACAAAAAATGACCTTTAATATAAATAAATGCAAAGTTATGCATTTTGGTATTAACAATAAACATGCTAATTACACATTGAATAATTAAGCAATAAGGCATGACAGGGTGTGTGTTATCGTGTAATAATGTCACTCCTGGGGTGGGTTGAAGCACGAAGCGAAGCCGAGTGCTTCCACCACCCCAGGAGTGATGTTATTACACGATAACACACACCCTGGAGTGCCTTATTGCTATTATACAATGGCTCGATGTTATATAAAATTAAAAAAAATGAAAAAAAATGTTTTTAGTAGATTTTTAGTGAGTGTCTTAGAGAAGAGCAAAAAAGGCTCTATGAATACAGCCAGCAAAGCTAATGCTAATCAGTGACAGTGATGTTATACTGTAATATCTTCACTGCCTCAGGCACACACTGACCAATCAGAATTCAGGATTCTTTCTTGCCATTGTATAATATTCAGTTACAAACAGTTGAACCGAAATTGATTTGGGAGTAACAATATCCAACGATCTGAAATTTTCTACACACAAAAATAAAACAATAAAAAAAGTGTGCAGGTATCACAGCCTGTATTTATAAACATATTAAGAGCTGAGGAGCTGAAGTACTTGTTCCGTTATTTACTAGTCTGGTATGATCAAATATTGACTATTGCTCAGCTTTCTGTGGTCCAACTACTATTGATACTAAAACTGCTGTAGAAAAAGTGCAAAGGAGACTGACAAAAAAATATCAAGAATGTACATAATTATACTTATGAGAAAAGATTGAAATCCTTGGGTCTTTACTCACTTGAATATAGAGCCATAAAGGGTGACCTTTGCCTAATATATAGGGCCACTTGAAATCCAGCTTTGCTTGAAACATTATGTTTACAATTTGTGGACAATATTAAGAATTATTAAATTATCAAATTTTGGTAACTGGGTGAGCCCACTGGGCACCGAAGGTCCCTTATGTGATCTAGTATTTTACCATGAGATTCCAGGACTTTTACGGCCCATTTTATAAAATAAAATATAAAAATATAGGTTATAAGTATAGTTATGTACATTCATAATTTAAAATTACAAATTAAGATAAATTATACAACTAAAAGAAATAATTTTATTACACAATGATCCCCACGTCTCTGGAATTCCTTACCAGCTACTGTTGTTAACAGTACTAATATGGACTAGTTTAAATGTAATCTAGATTCGTATATGGGAAATAGAAAATGTCAAATTCTGCCATCAGATCGATGACAGTGAGTTCATAAATGGGTTCACACCCTAGAACTTGTAACTATCCTATGAACCTATAATAAGGCCGGTAGCTTGGCCTTAGGTCACGAGGGTTGGGGATGGGGAGGGGGTTGAGCATTAGGGTTGAAAAACCCTAACCCTACATTGTGTGTGTGTGTGTGTATAAATGTGTGTGTGTTGTGTGTGTGTGTGTGTGTGTGTGTGTGTGTGTGTGGTGCATGGGCATGTGGGGGTAGTGTGTATGCATGTGTGTGGTGTGTGTATATGTTTTAATAATTCTAGTATCCACCAACTTTCTCTATATGTGTATATGAACATATGAATGTGTCAGCAGAATAAGTCCTCCTGGTCTATCAACGTCTGCTTGAGTGTGCAGCTAGTGCCCCTGAGTTGCAGCTGCCAGCTTGCAGCAGCCTGTGCTAAGTAAGAAGCAGTCTGGGGCCAGTCCCCATAACTCTAGTACCTTGTGTATGGCCATACATCAAATAAGATATGAAGAGTATTCCACTATCCACCGACTTTCTCTATATTAAGTCACCCCGGTGTATAATATTTTAATTATTTAAAATGATGTTTTCCAAAAGCAGCCTGTTTTCTCTATACTGCATTCTGGGAGAGGCACTTCAACTAGTTGTGCTTGTAATCCTGTTGTATAGTATAACAGGAGCAGGATAACCAATTGTGCAATTCAGCACAAATCTACAAAGTGCTTGTAGTCCCTCATCTGCCATCATGCTTCATTGGTTACAACACTTCCCAGAATTGGAATGAACTGGGCGCTGTTGTCCTGAAGTGAGGAACATGAAATCTGTCTTCGGCAACTGCATCATACATCACCTGCCAGCAATCTGAGACTCTACAATAGTACAGGTTGCCAGTCTTGTAACCCATGCACACACACACACACACACACACACACACACACACACTCTCTCGCATAAATACTACCAAGGGCTGCAAAGGACATTACGTGTGTGCTCACACACACACACACACACACACTCCCACTCACTTGCAAAAATACTACCAAGGGTTGTAAATGACAAAGTATTGTTTATTTACCCAGGGCAGCCTGGATGAGATGCTGCATGTCATAAAGTTAGAAACTAATACTATAAAATGGCAAGAAAATTCCTGGTTTCTGATTGCTCTGTGCTGACCTTCAACAATGATGTCATCAAAGCACAACATCAAGCCTAATCAACAAGCAACTATAAATGTATTTTTTCACCTTGTTTTTTTTGTTTGTTTGTTTTTTGTTGTTGTTTTTACAAACAGGCCATTTTATAATTGCAGTAATACTCCAGGGCATGTGTTGTGGGGATAATGCCACTTATTGGGTGTTGGACGCATTCGGCCTATGGCCTCGTGCCTAACCCCTTAAGGTATGATGTTATCCTAGCACAACTCACACCCTGTCATGCATTATTGCTTAATCTGATTTAGGCAGTTCACTAGCTCTTTAAAGCAGCAGTGCATGTTAGTGTGAAACTTTTAACCTACATTTTTATATTTTATTTTATAAAATGGGCCATAAAAGTCCTGGAATCTCATTGGTCAAAACACGTCACTCGACCATTGATCATTTTTCTGACAAGTGCACACTTCACCTGAACTACATTTTTTTAAACAAATAAAAGCCCATTGTATAAGTGGGATAACACACACCTGGGTGGGCTGCCATAAGGTAATAATGCACTTCTCTGGTGGTTGCAGCACTCGGCTATGCCTCATGCCTAGCAACCACTCAAGGTATCCATTATTCCCTTATAACTGCACACCCTGGAGTGTGTTATCCCTTACTTAAACTGCCCTTTATCTCCTCTCTTCTAAGATGTCTTTTTGCTGCATTATGAGTTTACTTTAGCCCTTTTCTTTTTTATATGTAGCAACAAAAGGAGTACTACTTTTAATACAGTTGTCCACATGTTTTCATCATTATTCTCAGTGTTTTTGAGTGCTCATTGTTCCATAAAGATAAAGCACAGTGTTTGCTGCATGCGAGTCCATCTTAGTCACACAAAAAAAGTGAGATTAAGCAATAAGTGTTCGGAAACAACAGAAAATATCGATGGAAGCCTGGAGAAAGCTGTATCAAAAAGAGCGCTCCTTTTAATATTTCCAACATAACAAGAGTTAGCTATAGCTAACAGGCTGCTTTGCCAATGATAATACAGTAAAAGCAGATGAAATTAATTATTTCAAAATAATAAAAGGGAAAAATAAAGGGCATAAATAGTAGAGAAGTGAGGCATACACAATAGTTCACAAATATTTAACTTACCTTTACTGTGCCCTTGCTCCAAGGTTAAACGTATGGTAAGAGCTGGCCTGGTGGCACTGAGGGTTGAGGCGCTGGACGCCACACCTCACGGCACACCGACGACCTGGGTTTGGAAATGGACTCAGGCCATCGGTGGCCAGCAGGGGAGAGGGAGGATTGAGCATCCCACAACAGCACTCCTCCCTCCGGGGCGGGGTAGGGGTTCACGTCGCTCTGCAGTGGCAACTGGTGGAAGCCAGGTGCACCGCTAATAGCGTGTGTAGTAGAGGGCTGGAGCACAGCAGGTATCAGCACATTGTGCACAGACACAATTGCATGTCCGGCTCCGAGGGAGAAAAATCCGGGTGGAAAATTGAGGGGCGGTCGTGGTGGCTGATGGTCGTGCACCGCTCCCCTCGACATGAGAAGTGCACCCCCTCAGGTATCAGGATCCAGGTCCCCCAAAGGGGGGAGACTTAGTGTGCTGGTCTGCTTAGAGGAGAGCGTGACGCTGGCCAGACCAGGTCCGGGGGTGTGAGTGCCGGTGGCTGGATGACTCGCCACCTGCTCCACAGAAGGTGGGAGAGAAAAATAATATTGTGATAAAAAAATATGTATGGTAAGTATTGCTTATGAGACAGGAACCTGGCTCTCCAGATCCACAGAACCACAAGGCTGAATTAACTATTTGGCCATTCCACTCCAACCCCCACCCCAAAGACCATTTGAATTTATTTACTGGTAAGTTCATGGGTTAAATTTGCCCATTTACATGACATACAATGCATAAACAATCATAATAATACAGAACAGACAAAAACGAAATATGACAAACACAATCAGAATTAGAAAAAAATTTTGTTTTCAAAATTCCCTTAAAATACAATATGGTTTGTGAGCAAACAATTGGTTGGGGCAAAATATTAAACTATTTTGGTAGCTTGAACATTAAAGAATGTTGCCCTTTGGTCATATGCATTAAAGGACCATAAAACAACTGGTAGTGAAAAACTTTGTGTCAGCAGTCTTTGGATGGAAGCAAAAAAAATGAAGTGAGGTCTATACAGTGCACCCAATATAATACGTACTGTTTAATCATATTATCCATATGAGGGTCAGCAGCATCACAGTGAGTAAGTAGCAGCTGATTAAGAAAAGCACACAGCACGAAATACACAGACGCATGCACTCACACAGCACGAAATACACAGACGCATGCACTCACACAGCACGAAATACTCAGACGCATGCACTCACACAGCACAAAATACTGTACACAGACGCATGCACTCACACTGCACTATGTACACAGATGCACACACAGAGCAACAGATGTAGAGCTACACACACACACACATATGCATGCACACACGTACAGTCTCACACACAACACACACGCATACATACCAGACACACACACACTCTCTCTCTCATACACACACAACACACTCACACATACACAACATACATGCACACACACACTCACACACACTCACAACGCATGCGCGCACACACACACACACACTGCTACATGCACAGATTCACCTGGTTCTGGTTATGAACCCCTTATGCAGGGTTCTTTCTCATGCATACACAGCACTATGTATACAGATACACACACACACACAAAACAACAGATGCGTAGAGTCTCACACACACGTACATACACACACAAACGTACACAAGAATACACACAAAAACACACATACACAGGTATACACACACACATATGCACGCACACTCGAACACAGTCACATAGAACACACATAACATGCACAACACACACACACACACACACTGCTAGATACACAGGTGTTCAGAAACTAAAGAAGTTCTGGGTTCTGGTTATAGTCTAGAACTTTTGAAAAAGTTTTAGGATTCTAATCTTCTTTAGAAATTTTTAGAACTTGAACCTTATTTTTTAGTTGGGTTGCAAATAGTGAAGATAATAGTGAAATACATGTTGTGAACGTGTGGAAAGAAGGAAATACAATCTGTTCAATATAAGGGGAGAGAAAGATGATCATTTGTGACTTTGACATGACTATAGTTAGGTTTCTCTATGGTTTATTTTGTTTGCTATGCCAGCTACTTACAGGTGCTAACAGGGACACCCACCCATATGTTCAAAGTGTTTGTGCTGCAGCTGGATTAGATATCGTGAGTGCAAAAAAACAAAATAAATGTATTTATTCACTTATCGATTATATCATCACCAACATCTTCCAAGGAAGTATGAATGAAAACATTTATTTGCATTCACTAAACTTAGCTACTTGCTCCTGTCGCTTTTAAATAAGTAACTCAAAAGTTTCTATGTGTCAGATTTCTACACTTCACAAAGTCAAGGTACTGCAATCAAGTGATATTTCTCTCTTCCCCAAGTCCTATTTACAGATATATTTATTCCAAAGGTTTTGTCAGGAAAAACATACTGACACAAAGCTCTGTAACAGAGTAGACACCCCAGAGGGTGTAGACAGAATGAGAAGCGACCTGCAGAAACTTGAAGAATGGTCAAGGGTTTGGCAGTTGAAATTCAATGCAAAGAAGTGCAAGATAATGCATATGGGGCACAAAACCCTTGGCACAATATATCAGTTGGGGGGTAAGGATATAGCATGCACCAAGCAGGAAAGGGATCTTGGGGTTGTCATCTCTGATGACCTCAAGGTAGGGAAACAGTGTGACAAGGCAGCAGGTAAAGCAAATAGGATGCTGGGATGTATAGGCAGGGGCATCACCAGCAGGAAAAGGAGGTCATAATTCCGCTATACAAGACACTAGTGAGGCTCCACCTGGGATACAGTGTACAGTTCTGGAGACCATACCTACGTAAGGACATAGACAGGGTAGAGAAGGTTCAGAGGAGGGCAACAAAGATGGTGCATGGATTGCATCACAAGTCCTATGAAGACAGGTTGAAGGAACTGAACATGTACTCCCTGGAGGAGAGGAGGAGAGAGGGATATGATAGAGACATGCAAGTATCTTTCAGGGAGGAACAGGGTGCAGGAAAACACTATTTTAAGCGAAAAAGATGTTCCAGGACTAGAGGCATGGGATGAAGTTGGAGGAGGAGACGATTCAGAGGAAACATGAGAAATAATTTCTTCACAGAACGGGTGGTGGACAAGTGGAACACCCTGCCAGAGGAAGTGGTGGGGGCTGAAACAATCACGGGATTTAAGAATCCATGGGATAGACATAAAGGAATTCTGGAGGTCAGGGTTAAGAGGCAACAGACTTCTAGGAAAACAAACTGAACTTACAAGCTCAAATGGGCAGACTGGGTGGGCCATAGGCCCTTATCTGCCGACACTGTCTATGTATCTATGTATCTATGAAATACTAGCAGATTCAGCTGTGTAGGGAAGTGGCACCCGCTGCCTCCTTAGGCCTGAGAACAGTAGCTGTTTTAGCCCAATCTGAGTTTTAAAAAGGAACAGTCTACATTTTGGGAGAAAGCGTTACCCCCTTAATAAAGTTGCTACCTAAATTTTAGATCCCGCCCCGGTAGGGGAGAGCAGTACTGTCAACATGCAATAGATTAAGAAAATCAACAATTGTGCAAGAAAAGCAAATACAAAATTCAAAGAAGTGCAACACAATAGGCTGGGGTGTCATTTCACCAAAACCATTGGGGTTGCAAGACCGTCGCTAAAAAGTAGTAATTAGTCATCATTGATGCCCATCATTACATACAGTGGAGTAACCAGTGTCTAAAAGAGTGTACATACAAGGTTTGTAAATCTAAACTATAGGCTGAGGGTGGTCCCCAGAAAATTTTGGGGTTCTGATGCATTTTGTGGGTCATTTGTAACACAATTTGCTACCCTACTTCCACTCCTTCAGCCCGGTAAGTTGCACCCTAGCCCCCTCCCCAGAGTCCCCACAGTCCAACATGCACAAGACAAGCAACAATGGAACAGGCACGCATAGTGAGGTGAGAAAACCCAGCACATGTTCCCACTGACGGCGCTACACCGGGGTACACCAGGGCACATGCCCCGGCGGAAAAATGCTGGGCCCCAGTTCATGCCCCGGTGCTCCGGGTAGTCTCTATCACCATCCAAGTCCACGTCTACCACTACATACAGTGTACCATGCTCTGAAACCGTTTTGTTGCAATAGATGCGGCACCAACTTCATCCTCCACTCAAGTGAGCAGTCTGCCTGCAACACACAAACAGTCCTCCTGACATCCTTCTACCAAGCCCTACTCCCCTGAGCAAAATTTGAAAACTTGCGCATGGGTGAGTTGGGAAGCATGACACACTCACCACAGAGCTAAGCTAATGCCAGGCTTGCAGAATCAGGAAGCAGCCAATGGGGTAACTGGAAAGAAGTAATAGGGACCAATCGAGAAACAGGAAAATCTGTACCAATGAGAGGTAGGCATGTGGAGCCAATCAAAGAGATAAAGTGAGCCAATGAAAGCTCTGATTCAGCAACCAACCTGCGTTCCCACTGAGTATTCCGGCAATAAAGAAGCATGGACACAGGACCCATTTCTCTCTATTTCCCAAGAAGAAGACTAGTGTTGATTCGGATTCCTGGCTCCTTCATTGCTTTATTTGCAGACTGCGTGCCACCTGCTCGATCTCAAGTCGATCCGCTGATTTTTTTTTTAAGTTTTGCCGCCGAGTTGTCGACCCAGAGTCCCGCTGCTGCCAAGTTGCCAACCCGGAGTCCTGCTGTCCTGGACTAGATCTGAGTGGAGGAGCCAAGGCCAACCCCAACCATCTCCACCCGGGCTCTCTGCAAATTACATTTGCAATCTGAATCTCAAGAATGGCTGCCGACGACCGAACCACCAAGACCTTTCCTGCACCAGCTGCGGTTCAGACTCTGCATACTTCACCTACTGTACTGGTAAGGAGAAAGGTTTTTTTTCAAACACAGTTGAGTTGTTGTTTGGTTTGGTTTGGGGAAGTCAGGGGCTGCCGGCCTGCCGCTTGGTTCAAAGGGGGTGGGAGAGACTTGAGCTTAACTTACAATATAACTAAAGTGTCCTGAAATGTTTGGATGGCTGACTTGGGGAAGGAAAAGAGGGGGAGGAGATGAGGGAGGGTGCTGGCTGTGCTGTGCTGTTGTATTTTGTGTGAGGCATTTTTTACAGTTCTTTGGGGAAGCCAGTGGTTTGAAAGGGAGTGGGAGAGAAACTGAAAAAACTAAAGGGTCTTGATGTTTGGATGGCTGACTTGGGAATGGGGGCAGCGCTGTTATATTTTTGTGTGTTGGGGTCTGGGTGGGGGTGTTGCAGTTTCCTGGTGTAATGTAGCAGTTGGTGTTGCACGGGGAGAGACTTGGAGCCCTGTGATGTGGTTTTGTGCTTTGGCCTGTGATTTTAAAAATTAGACTCCTGTGTTCTGTTTGTGGAGTGTGAGGAGGGTTGAAATGGCCTGATGAGGCCGGCCCGCCAGTGCAGCGGTAGGGTTACTGCTTGCGGCACCAGCGACCTGGGTTCGGGAATGGACTTGGGCGGCTGGAGGGCCGGCTGGGAGGAGGAGGATTGAGCACCCAGGGGCTGCTCTCCTCCTCCAGGTGGGGTGGGATGCGGGTCCCGCTGCGATACTGCCACCTGGGTGACCACGGGTGGAGGTGCAGCAAGACAGCATATAGGGAGGGAGGGAGGAGCGCCTGCCAGGAGCGGAGCGCTAGCACTTGCTATGCCGCAGCATTGCTCCATGGCCCTTGCGTGCAGACGCCTGTGGGCTGGACCAAGAAAATGGAAAACCCTGTGCTGGGCTCCTGTAGATGGGACCCGGCTGTCCTAAGATAACCCTTAACCAGGCTCCATAGATGGGGCTGGTGACGCCTTCCGATGCATACTTGAGGTGTGAGAGGGGGACTAAAGGGGGGGGGTTCCTCTCCTCTCCTCCCTGCCCAGGGGGGTAAACCGAGGCAGGATGGGGAAAGGCTAACCAGCATCCGGAGGGAGGTACCTGGGGTGGGACTACGGGATTACACAGCCTAGAGATCCCTGAAGAAAGGAATCCAGTACAGTGAGAAGGGGGCATAAAGAGAAAGTATGAAAAAACAAAAAGAAATGGCCTGATGACTAGCTGGCTGTGGGGGAGCTTGGCCCAGCTCAAACTGCATATCTCCTGTACTGGTAACTTAAAAGGCAGGCACACAGGAATATACACACATGATATACATCCTGGTTTCTATATGTGCCCTGGGTGCCAACTGTGGTGCCCACCCAGTGCCCTGGTAACCAACAGAAGCTGGAGCCGCCACTGCATGTTCCCTGTTATAACCAACTGATTATTAACAGCAAATTATAACCAGGTTTCCCTATGGGGGAAAAGCTCTTCAGTTATTATATGTAGAATAATATTTACAAATAATGAAACAGTGCACACACCACAAGCATTTTGCTACACATTTTATTTCAGAACACTATAGGGATCATAGACCAACACCCCTATGTAGTGTCTCATTAATGAGGCTTTGTCAGGGAGCAGGGTTAGTTATTAGGCAATTTATGCACACGTGCAATCAATTGCATGGCCCAGTAACATCTGAATTCAAAACCACCAATCACCTGGTCGGCCCAGTGGTGCTATGGGTTGAGGTGCTGTACGCCACACCTTGCGCCACGCTGGCAACACGGGTTCAGGAATGGACCTGAGACAATGGGGGTTGGCAGGGGAGGGAGAGGACTGAGCATCCAGAGGACTGCTTTCCTCTCATGGGATGGGTTGCAGGGAGTTCCTGGCTCTGTAGTGGCTTCTGATTGAGAATGGAAGAAGCACAAGAGCAAGGGAGGTTGTAGGGGGCGGGACGACGGCAGACTCCAGCGGCAGAGGAGTGGTGGAAGCCATGCAGGAATCATTACATGCCACGTCCCAAGGGGGAAAAATGACACTAAAAAACCCCGAAGGAGCAGGAAGGTGACGAAGACCCCCAGAAACCAAGGCCCACATCCCACCACTGGACCAACCTCCACCGGCTCTCCCAAGCTCCTCGACCCAGTCCAGGGACCAGTCCTCTAATCACAGAAAAGGCTGCCATGTAGGTGGGGTGTGGTGGAATGGGGGGTGATCTGGGGAGGCAGAACGAGTCTGTGGGTCCGGGGCGGGGGCACTCAATAATATGTCCCGAAGAGGGTGGTTTCAGGCTGGGAGTAGAGGCCAGGGGTTGAGTGGGTACTCCCAAGAGATGCCCTGGCCCACTAGAGACAAACTAGAAAATACAAAAAAAAACACCAATCACCATAGAGAGAAAATAGTAAAAAAGAAAAAGAGCACGTGCAATCAAATCATCACTCTGTAGAACATTTGTTTTGTAAAACACACATTGTTTTTGTGTTTTAACTTCATCTCCAGAATAAACCCCTACACACACTGTAGGTTCACTTTAATGTTTTGCACATTGTATTGTAGGGATCCGTACTAATTCCCGACTGTTGATCGCCTGACTGTCAAATTCCCGACAGCGTCAAGCACCCATTTTATTGCCCGAATATTAATTTCCCGACTTTAAATTGTATTAGCATAGATAAAATTGCAGGGTCTGAGTGGTGCTGCTGCTGGTTATCTACTGTGTACCTTCTCCTTTTCCTGGTCTTCATCCAGGACTGGGTGTCTACTGAATAAGGATTACCCCCCTCGAGACTGTATTAGGAAGATGGGCAGGGTGGAGGACATATTTGCTTTAATAAACAGCTTCAAGAACTCCCTCACAATCACTTTTTTTTTTTTCAGTTGTTTAACCAGGAGTGGCACACTAAGCTGAAAGCTTGTTTACAGGTGCAACCTGGGAGCACAGGGAAGTTAAGTGACTTGCTCAGGGTCACACAGCATGCAAGTGGGGGCTGTGGGATTCAAACCCAGGTCTCCAGATTTGTAATTCAGAGCCTTAAACCACTGCGCTATACCGCTGGCCCTGTAATATAATCCATTTAGAGCAAGGGCATTCCTAACTCTGTCTGCCTTAGCTACCTACGTGTATAGCCTCTCATATTGTGCCTCCTCAACTGTACAAATTATTTGTGTTTTGTTGTCCCCTCCCTTGTTCCCCCAGATCGCATCTGGAAACGAGTGGTTAGCCGCTCAGCATGCCTGCCTGGTTAAACTCTGAAATAAATAAATAAATAAACTCTCAGTATGACTCTCAGTGTTATTTTTCCAAAGGCCATTTTATTTTCATGATCAGGTGTGCCCCTTTCACTTCTTTTTCACTACACTACTTTTCTATTGCCTTTGATTACAGTCTCTTTTAGCTCTTTTGTTCACAATGTCACCTTTTTGGAATAAAGGATTATTTGCCTAGTTGTTTGATTAAAAAAGTTGTCTACCAACTCATTCGAGAGGAACAGCTATAAGGCTTTACCAGAGTTGTGGTGGTTCACTGCCTTGCTCTCTTGCTCTTTACACCTGACCGGAGTGTAGTCCTCCTTAGTCCAAACTAGTACAACCATGGTGGTGTCCAGGTGACGCTACTGCTGTGCCAGACTCTAACTGGACTGATCATTCATCTTCTGACTCTCTCTCCCTCTCTCTCTCTCCTCACTTTGTCCCTGTCCCCCCACCCCCGATTCAAGAGCAGCAACTGGCCTCTTGATCTGGTCCTCTGGTTCCTGACCCTCCAAGTGACTGACTCACACCCATGCTGACGCTAACAGACCAATGATGCTGTGCACTTATGTGACACTAGTGCAGTTTTGCTTTTGGCACCTTGGCGGCAGCATCAGTGACGTCATGAGCCGATGATGTGACTGCAAAAAAAAAAAAAGTTGTCATGCAATTAGTTGGGACTGGGAGGAGAACTGGACACTGGGGGGGCAGTGGAAGGGGGGGGCAACCTCCATTACTCTTCTGTGAAGTTGCACCATTTGACCAGTTCAGCCTTTCATTCCCTTTTAGAGGGCAAGACTGCATCCAAGTTGGGGGAATCCCACAGCTTCCTCAATCCCTGGTCTGTAGGTTGGTTCTGGTTTTCTGGTGAAAATTACCTGTGCTCAGAGGGTTTCCAAGCTCCGGGATTTAGCTGCGGATCCCCATGCTGCAATAAGAAACCAGCACCAGGAAAAATATGGCGGGGCTATAAAAAGTACTATACTAATATGTATTCACTAGCAAAACTATCTGATGAAGCTTAGTAGTCACTGAGAGAAACGTCACCTCATGGCATTGGCTTGCCATTGGTGTCACTCTTTTGAACAAGATGTATGTCTGTTCATGGTGTGGTCTGAGTTCACGTTTGCACATTTAATCATGAACAAACAGTAAGATATTAGCCGTTACTGTGTGGACCTGCTTTAATGGCGGGTGCTTTGATATTGTGATTTGAATCCCAATGCTGTACCTTATGTAGCACTAAGATCAGAATTCATTACGCATCCATCCCTGGTGCCCTCCTAAGGGGGGTTCTGAGTTCCCCCTAAAATCAGACTACCCATCTTCCTGTGTTTTGTCCTTCCCCTCAGAATGCAGGTGAACATATCGTGCATTCGCTTGATGTCTGCTGGGCTTTCTGCTTTTACGTGGCCCACACAAAGGACTGCAGAAAGTCTTAGCAGCTTTTTGTTTTGTTCACCACAGGTTGGTGGGCATCCCTGCCTCACAGAAGTGCCTTTCCAAATGGTTGGCATCCTGCCTTGTTTTTGTAACCAGAAAGAGCTTCCTGGTACTCTCCGTCAACACACCACCCATGACATAGCCAATTCTGTGACTTGTTTTTGTTCTGTTTTGGCAGGTGACATATGCTGTGCTACCACATGGAGTTCTGAGTTGACCACACTTTCACTAAACACTGCACTCTGAACCTGGTGTCCCATAGAAGGGCTGACTTTAGCCTTGCCATCCTCTAAGGCCTGCTGTCTTAAGGGGCTTCCATATGTCCCTGCTGTCTGAACTTCCTCCCATTCTGCTATTTTTTGTACTGCTTAGGAATTGCTATAAAGGTGTGAATCTATGGAGGTAGTTGTCCTCCTAAAAGATCGTTTTCCTACTTACTGGTAAGAGTAGAACCTTCACAAGAATCTCCTCTACAAAGCCACAGCTCACCTTCCCCCCAACCCCCTCTTTTTTTCTGGTGGCATATTCTGGAAGATGCACCCTTGACTGCACGCTTGGTAGTCTCCTTTTCTGCACCCTTTCAAGTGGCCAGATTCTTTCCAGAACCTCAACCTCTGCTGCCGGCCTGGTTGGGGTTCTGGTTTACTGTCCCTGTTGGTATGGTAAGATTCTGAGCTTATCTCCTGCAGAAAACTGAGGAAGTGGGGGGACCCACATTATCTAGGCAGAGCCTAAGTATGTCAACATGAGTGGCCACAGCTAGGCAAAAGCTTCTGAGCTGCCCTGACACCAATGTCTTAAAGTTGCAAAGATGTAGCTGTATGAAGATCCTCTCTCAGATCTACTGTTCAAGGTAAGCAATGAAACTGTGCTATTAGTACACCACAGATCCCCCTCATGGTAGGACTTACTGCACTAACATGCACTACATAGACAATGTGCACAGCTGCACAGAACTGCCTTCTGGGCAGAGACTTTTTACAGTCATATGCAGCTGTTCTTAATATTGCAAAATGGATCCTTGGTAGTCACGAGTCTATGGCCCCCTTCCACAATTGTCAAGTCAGACCTTACCATTCATCCTTTTTCCTGGACTTACCTGGAAGTTGGCATCACACTCTTTAACAAACCATGAGGGGAACTGGACCCTATGCACTTTCCTACAGTGGTATGCTGGTTGCTCATACGCTAGCCTTTCCTACCATGGCCCAAACTGTGGTCCCGCTGCTTAATTCTGCAGTGGTCGACATCAGTTTTAAATCTTATCACAGTTCAAAGAAGAAATATGGGAGCTGCATTAGGCACTATATAAAACCACATTCCTTTCCTTAATGGCTACATGGATTGTAAAGCACTTTGGGATACAGTATGTAGAAAAGGCACTATATAAAATCTAATTCCTTTCCTTAATGGCAACCGCCAACTGTTCATGGATTGTACAGCGCTTTGAGATACAGTATGTATGAAAGGCACTATATAAAAACGAATTCCTTTCCTTGTTAGCTGCTGCCAGTTGATCATTGATTGTAAAGCACTTTGAGATACAGTATGTATGAAAGGCACTATATGAAACCAAATTCCTTTCCTTAATGGCTACTACCAATGTTCATTGATTGTAAAGCACTTTGGGATATTCCTTTTCTTGATGGCTGCTGCCAACTGTACATGGATTGTAAAGCACTTTGGGGTACAGTGTGTATGAAAGACATTATATAAAACCAAATTCCTTTCCTTAATGACTGCTGTCAACTGTTCATGGATTGTAAGGTACTTTGGGGTACATTGTGTATGAAAAGCACTATATAACACCACATTCCTGTACTTTCCTATTCTTTGGAGTAACACCTTGAATTTGAAAAAAACATCTCACAAATTAACCCACCAGTGCTGGAAATGGAGATAGTTCACTGGGAGAACCAATCACCTTGATGTACTGTAGCATGCAGCATACCTGACAGGGGTCTGTGGACACTTTTCCTCGTTACAGGTTGCATTTTTTCACTTTATGTAATCCGTTTTATGCCTTAAGGGGCTACATTTTACTCAATAGCAATTATTCCTCATGTTTTTCTTGGAATTGATGCAGACTTTTAATTTCAATACTGGAACTCTGTTCACCCCTCCCCCGCTCCCCCAACATCTATTGTACTCCTCCGCAAGCTCTTTCTTCTCTGTAAATTCCAAGACAGTGTGTGGGGGGAAGGGCTGTTACAATTATTTTCACTTAATAATCTCCCTACTGCACAGTGGCCCCCATTTCAATGCCAGTTACTGGACAATATTTACAAACAGTACCTTCAGGGGTAACACCACTTCGCTTTTTGAACCCGATTCCACAATCTCCCATGTTGTACAAAGGCACACTGCTGGTTCGAGTTAGTAAAGTGAAATGATGTGGTGTTAATGCTGGAAGTACTATCTGTTCTTGAATACAGGCCATTAAGTCTCCTTCCCTCACTGCAGCCTCGAAACCTGATGAGTCACTGATGACTCAGCCTCAACGAACAAGCCTCCCCACCTCCCTAGCATTCATTTGTATTCCAGCAGACTACACAGAGTGCAACCTTGATGGAGACAAAGACCCTCAGTGCTCAGCGGTTCAGATTCAACAGCTTCTGGAAATTGTTGCTATCCATGGTATCATGGCTGATGAGAAAGGCAAAATCTTGGAAAACGTTCGAAACAATTTAAAATAAAATTATAATAAACCATGTATATATACAGTCCTATATGGCAACCCATCAGAACAAACACATGGTGGAAAACATATTTTTATTCCACCTGGCCACTTTGTGAGAACCCGTTGGGTTGCAAATTAGCGAACTGTGATGAACCTGCAAGTCATTGTTCCATGCTGAAGCTGTTGTTTTTATAGATCTAGTTCTGTTATTGTTCCATCTTTACGGACCTTTAGTAAAGTCACTATGTGTTTCTAATGTAAACACATATGGTGTGTGCCATTTTAAGAAGTGTATAATATAGTGTATGTCCTTTGTTAAGTTCTTCCATTGTTGTCTCAATGCACCCATGTTCTACTATAGAACTCTGAGGCTGAGAAGGACATAAACTACATCATACAGTTTTGAAATGGTCCTTGCCAGCAGTGTGTAACTCAGAAACCCACGGTGATCCCAGTGGAGTAGAGGGCTGAGGCGCTGGACACCTTAATTCTTACCGCTCCAGTGACCCAAGTTTGGAAACAAACTTAGGTAGCCGGGGGTCAGCTGGGGTGGGGGTGGGCTGGGAAAAGATTTAGCAACTGCTTGGCAGCTCTCCTGTCCCGGATTTGGGAGGTGAACCTTCCCGGCTCTTGGATGCCACCAAGTTGAGGCTTGTTGGTAGCATCAAGCAAATGGAGGGCTGGCATTAGGCCGGGTGGGTGGAGCGGGGTCGCTGGTTCCGGAGCGCATGCGCACCTCTATGTGGGTGCACTTTTATGTTGCTGAGGCCCTGGGGAAGTAATGGGGAGAAAACCCAGAAACACTATGTCCCCCACTGCCATATATGATGGTCCCTGGGAACTCTTGGGTCCTGAGCTGTGCAGCTCCCAGTTGGCAGGATCCACTAGGGGAGCAGAAGATGGAACTGAGTGTGTCAGACATGACCTGAAGAAAGGCGTGAGGCGGCAATGGTAAGGATAAAAGCTCTATTAAAAAGAAAAAAGAAAAGAAAGAAAGAAAGAAAGAAAGAAAGAAAGAAAGAAAGAAAGAAAGAAAGAAAGAGGATCCCAATGATTGACAAATAGGGCAGTAAAAATGGAATGGAAACAGTATTCAAGAAAAGCTTATATGGAGAAAAATGACTTACAGTTTTAATGTGGTTTTCCTTTAAGAACAACAGCGTGGAATTTACCAAATCGTTAATTCTTTTATTTATTCTTTTTTTCTTAAGTCACTGATCAGGTCCACCAGCTACATTATCTACCCTGTCCCCCCACAGGCTTATTACCTTAGTGCTGCAGTGGGGGGGCCTTCAGGGTAGCACTCCCTTCTGCAAAATGAATCCAGTAGTGGGAACCAGTCATGCTGAGTAAGCAAGAGACATAGGATTGTAGAGTACTGAGAGGCACTTATTCCTACCAGGCTTGAAGTTTTTCTATTTCTTCCATCAGAATCTTCATCTCCCCTCCAGCAGCTGTCCTGCCTGCCACACCATCTGAGGTGCAGTGAGAGGGTCAGTAGGTTTTCCCTGAAAAAATGTTTTATATTGGAATCCTCCTGCTTCCAGCCTGCTGCGTTCAACTTATTCTCCATCTATCACCCATCATCCCTGCGGCTAACCTCTCCAAATTTCCCATGACTTACCCCTTGTGGTGGAACTAAAATGGGTCCCTAAGCCCACCTTGGAGTAAGATCCTGTTGCAGGCTGCCCAGTTGACGGTGCAGGGCTTGTGAGGGAACCCAGTTTTAGTGTGGTAAGGTTTTTTCCATCACATTTTGTCTCTGTCACGCCCCTCGGGATGCTGCAGATTGGATGAACTGCACATTTGCACACCGTGTGCGAGCATGCTTCATCAAGCGCCATCCCGCTACCATCTTCTTCTTTTTTTTTTCTATTTAAAGTTTTCATTTTTTTTTTCCCCTTTATTCCCCTGTACCTGCACATGTCTGGGGCACTGAACGTACACGTGTGGAGGCACATGCATGTCAGGCACTGCAGTGCACCCCACCCTGCTAGCTGCCCTCCTGCCTGCGCCTCCACTGAGCCTCCACCCAGTGGGGTGGGATGGGACTACGGGAGGGACAGCATCCACCCCAGGAGGGGTAAACCTGTTCCTTGCCTTCCCCCCCAGCCGGCTCCCCGACGACCCGGGGTACTTTCTGAACCTGGGTCGCCAGTGTGACATGAGGTAAGGCTGATGCCTCAACCTTCTGCGCCACCGGCCGCCCCACTACCATCTTCTAGTGGTTCAGACTGCAATCCCATGTGAGAATCCCCAGGTGGTGATAGTGCTGCAGAGCTCACTGCATCCCCTCCCCAGAAGAGGACTGGGTCCTCTGAAATGCTCAATCCTCTTCCCCCGGCTGGCCTCTGACGACGAGGGCTTATCTCCAAACCCAGGTCACCAGCATGACAAGTGGTAACATTACTGTTATGCTTTTGGACTGGTCCTCCATTTCAAATGTAAGGGAAGGTTAGAGCCTAGGAGATGTTAGTGGGTAATAGCACCCTGTCGACCAGCTCCCCCCTCCCCAGCTTCTTAAAGGGAACATAAGCAGTGTTGTTTACATTTTGTAATATACAATTTGGGCAGGTGTGAAGTCTGCCTAATTACCTAAGTATACTGTTTTGTGTGTTTGTTTAGAAATAGTCCTGTTTTTTTCCTTATTTAGGGCCCCATATGAATGCAGCCTGTTTCCCCACTGTTATAGAGGATAATGGATGGGCAACAATGAACAGCAGTGCTGTGTTTGCTTCCAGAGGTTGTCATGACAACCAGCAGACCTTGAGAGCAAAGCTCAAAAGATCTTATGATTGTGATCAAAACCTTGAGAAGTAAACTCTGCATTGTTGTTCACAGTTGTCCATTCCTTGTCTTCCATAGTATATGGGCAACTCTGAACATCGATGGAGAGTTTACAGATTTAAATGGCATGGCATTTTCACTTACTTCTTGCTTTCTCCTGCCATGTGAATGGTCCCACCACTGGCAGTCGAATCACGTAGGCAGCAGTAACACTACTAAATTCACTCAATTCTTGCTTACTATTCGCATCATAGAATTTCACTGACACGTTAAAAAAAATTTAACTTGTTTTGTGACTCGAGTCTCCAAAGTTGAACAGCAATGGGCAGATATCAATCAACGCGATGGGCGGTTTCAAATGACCATTGGAAATGTAGTGAACAGAACAGGAACAGTTAACTGGAAAAGTAAACAGTTAAGTAGTCCTTCTTGAGGCAGAGATTGCTCTTCGATCAGCACAGTAAAAGGTACCTAAAGAAAAAAGAGTGATTGGCATGGCTGACAGGGAAAGTTGAGTGCAAGGGCACTTTATGTTGTACCCTAGTAGTGATGCACTCAAGATGGTACAACAGGGGATTTCCGGTGACGTCAGCATCTATGGCAGACTGATTCTGTTGCAGCTCCCCGGGACTGCTCCCAAATCTAGCTCCATCCGTGCCTCACACTGGCTTCTAGAGAAAAGCAACGCAAAATAGATGATATGATGGCAAAGACTCGACAGCGACTGAAAGAATTTACAGCTGAAAATGAGAAAACAGGTCAGGGTAACAAAGATTCTGCTGAGCGGGATGAAGGCCGCAGATCACCGCGTGCTCGAGTGCCTCAAGCTCCAACCCTGGCTTGAATGACATCTCCAAGGAAGAGGCTGCATTTACAATAACCTCAAAGAAATTGTACAGAGAATTACACTGGTTGGGAGATACCCTAACCCCCATTCAAAAAGATCTATTGGAGGTAAAGTCAGACGTGAGAAGAGTAAAGTAACAGTGGGTTAAGTTACAGGAAGGCATAGCGAAGACAACAAACCTCAGCGTAAAGGAAGTAAACAAAAGCAGTAGAAAAAAGAAACCACTATGGTTTTCAAAGGGTGAGGCTGAAAAGGTACTGGCTAAAAGAGTAGCAATCTGGAGGAATAAAGTGACGCAGAGGGAAGAGAATAGGAAGGCATGTCAGGAGATGCAGAGGGAGGCAGGGAAAGCAGCAAGGAGCACAAAGGCACAAACTGAGGAAAGAATGTCCCCGGGGATAATTAAAGGGGACAAGACCTTTTTAGGTACGTAAGTGAAAAGAGAAAGATGTGAGGGACTGTGAGGTTAAGAAGGGCAGGGAGAACTGTGCGGGGGGTCAGGAAAAAGCAGATATCCTGAACAAATACTTTTGTCTAGTCTTCACAGAGGAAGGGGAAGGGGATGGGCCACATAAAAGCAGCAGCAGCACTGGGGGAGGGAGGTAGATACAAGTCCATTTACAGAGAAGAGAGTCCTGAAGGGACTTGCAAATCTGAAAGTGGACAAAGCTATGGGGCCAGCAGGGTGCGTCCAAGGGTACTGAGGGAGCTCAGAGAGCTACTGGCTGCACCTCAGACAGCCCTATTCAACAACTCACTGGAAACAGGAGTGGTTCTGGGGGACTAGAGGAAGGATATTGTCCTGCTTCATAAAAGCAGTAGCAGGGAGAAGGCTGGCAACTTTATGACAGTCAATCTGATATCAATGGTGGGGCAGTTAATGGAGTCACTACTGAAGGAAAGGATTGTGGAGTATCTCGAATCCAGTGGGTTACAAAACCTGAGGCAACACGAATTCATAGGGGGGGAGGTCATGGTAGACAAATTTGATACATTTCTTTGACTAGGTGACCAGGGAAATAGATCAATGGGGGGCAGTGGACATGGCCTACTTAGATCTGAGATGTTAGTAAGGCATTGGACACCGTACCACATTGAAGACTCATAAAGAGACTGGGCAGATTATGCGTGGGTCCAAAGGTGGCAAACTGGGTAGGAAACTGGTTAATGGATAGGCAGCAGAGAGTGGTGGAAAATGGACTTCACTTCAGGAAAAGGAGGATGAGCAGCGGGTGCCTCAGGGCTCAGTGCTGGGACCAGTCCTCCTCAATGTCTTTTCAAGTAACATTGCAGATGAGCTGGAAGGGAAAGTCTGCCTCTTTGCAGATGACACCAGAACCTGCAAAAGGTTAGACACTTCAGAGGGGGTGGAGAGAATGTGCAGAGACCTGAACAAATTTGAGGAGTGGCCAAGGACACGACAGCTGGGTTTTAATGTCAAAAAGTGCAAAATTATGCAACTAGAGCACAGAACCCCAGAGGCAGAGTACAAAAGGGGAGAAGAGGTATTGATGGTCACCAAACAGGAAAGGGACATGGAGGTAATCATATCTGATGACCTCAAGGTGGCGAGACAGTGCAACAAGGCAGTGGGTAGAGTCAGTGGGATGTATGGGTGCACAGGGAGAGGCATCACCAGCAGAAAGAGGGAGGTGATGTTGCCACTCTATAGATTCCTGGTGAGACCCAGCCTGAAGTACTGTATCCAGTTCTGGATACCACATCTCCAAAAGTACATAGTCAGGGTAGAGTCTGTCTTTAGGAAGGTTACTAAAATGGTGCAGGGGATGCATCAGAAGCCCTACAAGGAGATACTAAAGGTCCTGAATATGTACACCCTGGAACAGAGAAGGGGGGTACTTGATGATACAAGTAGTAGACATCCTCTATCTTGATCTCAGCAAGGCCTTTGACTCTGTGCCCCACAAAAGGTTGATCAGGAACTTAGTAGATCTCGGGGTTGGGGAAAAGATGGCCAGATGGGTGGAAAACTGTCTGAGGGACAGAATCCCAGAGGGTGGTTGTGGGAGGAGTTATCTGGCACTAGAGAGGTAACCAGTGGGGCCCACAGAGCTCAGTGCTGGGGCTGGTGTTGTTCAATGTCTTCATCAATGACATTGGGGATGGCATTAAGGGCAAAATGTGCCTATTTGTGGATGACACCAAGCTCCCCAGTAGAGTGGACAGAGCTGAAGGGATACAGGACCTATAAGAAGATCTGGAAAAGCTGGGGAGGTGATCCAGGATCTGGCAGCTTGGCTCCAATGCCATGAAATGCAAAGTTATGCATACCGGACCCAAGAATCCCAGGACAGAGTACTACCTGGGTGGAGTCCGAGTATCTGCATCAAAGGAGGAGAAGGACCTGGAAGTGATGATCACTAGTGACCTGAAGCACTCCACGCAGTGCAAGAAAGCAGCAGCAAAGGCAAACAAGATGCTGGGATGTGTATCTAGCGGGATCAGTGGTAGGAGAGAGGAGGTTATACTGCCCTTGTGCAGGTCACTGGTAAGGCCGTATCTAGAGTATGGAGTTCAGTACTGGTGCCCACACCTCAAAAAGGACATTAACCTGCTGGAGAAGGTCCAGAGGAGGGCTACAAAGATGATAGTGGATCAACAGGGTAAGGCATACGAGAAGAGGTCGAGGGCACTGAACATGTACTCCCTGGAAGACAGGAGAAAGAGAAGGGACATGATTGGGACCTTCAAGTACTTGAAAGGGATAAATAAGGTTGATAAGAAGAGTCTCTTTAAGCTGAGTGGCAACCATAACACAAGGGGGCACAGTCTTAAGCTGGAGGGTGGGAGGTTTAAGAGGGAGGTCAGGAAGCATTTCTTCACAGAGAGGGTGGTGGACACTTGGAATGCGCTGCCGGAAGAGGTGATCCCATTGAAGACAGTGGGCTGCTTTAAGAGAGGTTGGGATAGGCATGGGGAAAGTAAGAATCATGGGTAGGGAGAATGGGAGGAGTGGAGAGGAAGGGAGGGGAGGGACAGTAGCTCAAGCTGTGGACCCTGCAATGCGAGCAGACGTGATAGACCAAATGTCCTTCTTCTGCTGGCTTCTTCATATGTTCATATGACAGAGATCTATGAATACCTCACAGGGTTAAGCAGTGTACAGGAGGAGAGTATTTTTCAGAGAAAAAGATGCACAAAAACAAGGGGGCATGCAATGAAGCTGGAAGGGGGACATATAGGAGGGATGTGTGGAAGTACTTCTTCACTGAAAGAGTGGTGGATGCATGGAACAGTCTCCCAGCAGAGGTGGTGAGTGCAAAAACAGTGGTGAGCTTCAGGAATGCATGGGATGGGCACAAGGGAATCTTAATTGCTGAGCAAGGAGGGGGACGTAGCTAGAGATAAGGAGGGTCTGCGGTGACAGGATAGGACAGGCAGGAAAAAATGGGCAGCCAGGGTGATCCAAGCAGCCCTTATCTGCTGTCAGATTCTGTGTTTCTGTGAGGAGAAAAAGTGGCAAATATCAGAGACATTTTTGCCCCTGTTGGAACCCAGAGTGAGAGTACCAGTGTTGATGTCACTGTCGGTCCCTTTATTCACACCCCAGGTCCAAAGTGGCAATGAATGTGCGGAATGCTGTTGATCATCTTGACCTCTCCTGTGCTGTTTCCCTTCATTCGCTGACCTTGTGCTCTACCATCATTGCTGAAGGTGGCCACCAAACAATCAGGATGCAGAATTTTTGCAAGATGACGGTGGTATAGCATAGTGGTTAAGGGCACTGAGCTGCAAACCTGGAGACTTGGGTTTGAATCCCATCAGCCCCCCACTTGCATATTGTGTGACCCTGAGCAAGTCACTTAACTTTCTTGTGCTCCCAGGTCACACCTGGAAACAAGCTCCAGCTTAGTGTGCCTTCCCCAGTTAAACTATTCCCCCTTCCTGTTCTTGCCATTACATAATAAACGGCATGGCATAAATCAGATATGCCATGACCCTAATGAAAATATCACTGATATTTTAACTCATGCAGTTTGATCTTTTGACATCACTTTTGGATATGGATAGAAAGATAGGTAGATAGATAGATAGATAGACAGACAGACAGACATTTTATTTATAGAAGTGCCCATCTCCAGAGACTCTGGGCACTGTACAACAAACAAAAACACACAACAATATATATATATATATATATATATATATATATAACAGTTCATCATTGGAGCAGATTTAAAATTACTCTATCCATCCCTTAAAAACAACAATTAATCAGTCGTTAAAAGCTTGCTGGAACAGGTATGTTTTTAACCCCATTTTGAAGGCTTCTACTGAGGGAGCTTCCTTTAGGTAACCAGGAAAGGAGTTCCACAGGGTAGGCACCGCTACAGAGATTGCCTTGTCCCCAGAGTGCTGCAGCCTAACCCTGGGAACTCCAATGAGGCCTACCCAGCAGAATGGAGTGCCCGGGGCGGATGGTAGGGGACAAGGAGATCTTGCAGATAGACAGGTCCCCTTTCATGCAAGGTCTTGTAGGTCAGGAGCCCTACCGTGAAGACAGTCCTCCACCTGACCAGCAGCCAGTGCAGTCCGTGGAGGACCGGGGTGATATGCTCACACCATCTCATCCCAGTCAACAACCTTGCCACCGCGATCTGCACCAGCTGCAGCCTGCGTTGGTTGTCTTCAGATAGCCTAGGTATAGGGCATTACAGTAGTCCAGCCTGGAAGTGACAAAAGCATGCACCAGCATGGTCAGGTCCTCAGGCGGGATCAGGGCTCAGATTCAGGTGATATTCCGGAGATGGTAAAATCCACTCCTGACAAAGGCAGACACCTGCTCATCAAGCATCAAACCATTGTCCAGAATCATGCCCCAAATCCTTCACCTGTCTAGACGGGGCAAGGGGAACAGCCCCTAACACTAGGCCAGGGGGTAACCCCTCACCCCCTCCGCCCCGACAGCCTGGATCCACAACCAGTACCTCTGTCTTGTCCGGGTTAAGTTTAAGCCAGTTTTGAGTCATCCACGACTGGATCTCATTGAGGCAGTTGTTAAATATAGAGGCTGACACCTGGGTATGGGACAAGTACAACTGGGTATCATCTGCATAGCAGTGAAAACTCAGCCCGTACTGCCTGATAATGTCCCCCAGTTGCAGCATGTACACCGTGAACAACAAAGGCAACAAGACCAAACATTGCAGAACCCTACAGCACAGAGGCTTTGGGTTAGATGAGGCTAACCCCATCGTCACCCTTTGCACTCTGCCCATCAGGCATGACCTGAACCAATTGATGACATTACCAGACAGGCCACACCAGAACCACAGGTGGTCAAGTAGCACCTCATGGTCCACGGTGTCAAATGCCGCAGAGAGGTCCAGGCGGACCAAGATGGTATGGTCTCTCCTGTCCCTCACCATCAGGAGATCATTAAGCACCGTCACCAGGGCAGTCTCTGTACATGTGATGTCATAAGGTCAAACAGCAGTTGGAAAAAAAATCAGTGATAATTTCATTAGGGCCATGGCACATCCCTCTGTATATACACTCTTGCTGTGCTGCATTCAATCTAGAATGTATATGAACTACTGATGTTGATTTCCTTTGTTCTGTAAAACAGAAAATATCTTAAAATAAGAAGTATATTGAAAAAAGCCATTCTGTCTCAGCATCCTCAATGCACACAGTTAGGGCTAGCGGAGCTGAAACATCTTCATAACATCCTTTCTGTCAGCAAAATGGCTGCTTCTAGAGCATTGCTAAAAACACATTTCCTATGGTTTACTCTTTCACCTAATCTGACCTGGCAATCTGGTCACTGATCATTCGGAAGTGCAAGATGGTAAACCTTCCCTTTAAAACTCACTTGTGGCTTGCTTCGCTCTTACTCATGACAATAAATGCCATTTCCTATTCAAAGTCAACATTCAACCCTGCGTCTTTCTCTCTCTCTCTCTCTCAACTCATATTTATTCTGTGTAGAAAAGGGATATGAGCCCACTTAAATGAATCATTGGTAAAAAACAAAACGCTTGAGAGCCTACGAGGCTCAAGGTATGCATACAGCAGTGTTGCATTCCAAAGCCATTGTTGCAACCCAGTGCAACTGAACAACTGACAAAAGATGTAGAAAAAGAGCACTGACCCTGAGAATACAACTAGCTTCCAGGCTGAAACTCTTCAGCTGTCGAAGTCTGTTCCCACTTTCGCAGCCGGATGGCTTCACTTTAAAATAACCATCATTCTCACTTACCGGAGTCAACAAACTGACTGGTGTCCATCCCTCTCGACTCTCCCTCATCGTGAAGGATGTCTTTCATTTTACCACTTTGAGATCCATGTCCCACAGAAAGAAGATGTTGCCCCACATTGTAAATCAACATTTAAAAAAAATTCTTTACTTAAACCAGTCACTACTACTACTAAAAGTACACCATAACACACACAAAAAAATTGGCCTACTTAAGCAGTGTAACTCTTTTACATAGTACATAGGCACTTGTCAAATAAACCAAACTTTTAAAAAAGAAACTCATAATAATTCCATACATTCACTCAGCAGATAACTTTACTGGCATGAATATATCAATTTCTACCATGTTCCGACCATTGATCGACATTCTGTTTCTTTCAAATATAGTTTATTGATTTCAAAATATACGGTTCATGCTATGGTGGTAGTCGGGAACAGAAGGCAGTGCCCATAGGAGCTCCGATCTCATTACCCTTATAATAATGTGTCATTATTATTCATTATACAATGGCAAGAAAGAATCTTGGACTGTGATTGGTCAGTTTGAAGCTGGACTCATGGCATTATCCCAGCACAATGCCACGGGTCTAGTCTCAGCAATGTGAACCAATTTGGCTGCCCACCGTGACCATTAGTTATTCTTTTTTTGCATCTCCTCTTAAGAAACAAAAATATTTTTCCTCACTAATAAAAACATTCTTTAAAATTATTTTTTTATTTTATATATAACAACAAGCCATTGTATAATAGAAATAATGTACTCCAGGGTGTGTGTCGTACTGGGATAACGCCACGCCTGGGGCACTGGTGGCACTCGGCCTGAGGCCTCCTGCCCACCCCCCCAGGCATGATGTTATCCCAGCATGACACTCACCCTGCCATGCATTATTCCTTTAATATCCAATTGTCTAATTTGTTCTTAAAAGTAGGTTTATTTCTGCAAGATATTATTTCCAAAGGCATTGAATTCCAATAGTTAACCACTCTGTGCAAAAAAATTGTACTTTCTTTTATTTACTGTTATGTTTTAAACACCTAAACTGCAAAGGGTGACCTCTAGTTTCAGCCCTGTTTTGTTTAAACTCAAAACCAATCTCAAATTAACAGATGGGGTCATGCACAATATCCCACATCAGTAGCAAATCCCCATGGAGTCTTCTTTTTTCAAGAGTCATTAAATTTAAACAGTTTAATCTTTTGTTATAGCTGAGTTCCTAACATTCCAGTCATAAGTTTGGTGAATTTTCTCTGTACTTTTTCAATTTGGCTAATTTCAATATTTAAAAATGGACACCAGAATTGTGACCCATAGTCCAAGTTTGACAAAAAAAACATGGGAAGTAGAAGACCTGGAGCCCTTGTGTTAATATTTGTTCTTACTAACCAAGTAATCTTATTTGTCTTGCCAATGACTTCATTTATCTGTCTCCTACTGGAAAAATCATTAGTTCACTGTCCTACACAGCCAATATAGTGTCATGCTTGTGCAACTATGTTAGTTTGGTTTTGGCATGGTTTTTGGAATGGTTGAAAAAATGGTGTGGAGCACAGGGGTTTGGCTTCATTGGGGACTGGGGTTCCACCTGGAGGGACACCAGCCTATACTGGCAGGATGGTCTGCATCTGTCCAGGAAGAGAACAAGTCTTTTGAGCAATCGGTTTAAATGCTTCATTGGAAGCTTTTAAACTAGTCAAAGGAGGCACTGATAAGCAGCAGGAAAATCCCAGCCTCTCCTACAAAACAGGGTACTAAGCGAGAAAAAGACCGAGGTAGACAGGTCAGTGGGGATGCTGCAACAGAAGGTAAAGCCATCCAAAAATGGAAACAATGAGTACCAATGCCCATAGTCTGGGTAACAAGCTTCCTGAACTAGTGGCCTTGATGGAGGAGGAACATCTGGATATCGTGGCAGTCACAGAAACATGGTACACACAAAACCATGACTGGGACGTAAACATACCAGGATACACCTATCTAGGAGGGACAGGGAGGGTAAAGAGGAGGAGGAGTAGCTCTTTACATAAGGGAAGGAATCAAAGCAACAGAACAAAAGGGTAAACAGGGAGGAGAAGAAGCACTGTGGTAAATTTGGAGACAGGCAATGGCAACACAATCCGCATGGGGTTGTATACAGACCCACTTCTCAGGGGAGAAATGGACAAGGAAATGATAGAAAGTATACTTAGAATGGCAGAAAAAGGGAGATATTGCTGATGGGTGATCTGAATATGCCAGATGTTAACTGGAGTGCAGTTGCAGCAGCCACTTCGAAGAGTGGGGTTATTCTAGATGCCCTACAGGGGGCATGCCTTAGACAACTAGTATTGGAGCCCACTCGAGAGGGAGCAATCTTAGACCTGGTTCTCTCAAATGGAGATGGAGAGGATCACAGATGTAGAAGTGGGTAGCCATCTGGGAACTAGCGACCATCGAACAGTATGGTTCACAATAAACACAGCAATAGAGTCAAGCCATACAAAGGCAAAAGTACTGGACTTTAGGAGGGCAGACTTTGCCAAAATGGGTGAGTGCCTAAGGAATGCACTAGCAAATGGGCAGGAAGGAGGGGTGGAAGAACAATGGGGAATAATAAAAACTGCCATCACAGAGGTAACGAGCCTTTGTGTGAAGCAAATAAATAAAACAAAACGATGTAAGAAACCACTATGGTTCTCAAAGGAAGTGGCAGTGAAGGTTCAAGAGAAAAAGAAAGCATTCAGGAAGTACAAGGAATCGCAGAAGGAGCAGGACAGAGAACTGTATCAGTTAAAGCAAAGAAGGCTGGGAAGGCAGTCAGAACAGCAAAGGCCCAAACCAAGGAAAGATAGCCAACTCAGTTAAGAAGGTGGATAAAACTTTTATAGGTACATCAGGGCGAAGGAAGACCAAGGGAGTGATAGTGAGGCTTAATAAAGGGAGGAGGGTGGGCAGAGGGTGACTGTGAAAAGGCAGAGATACTAAACAAATATTTGTGCTCAGTATTTACAAATGAAGAGGGAGAGGTACCTAAAACAAACAGTAGAAACACTCTGGATACAGAAGTTGATACCAGCCCATTTACAGAAGAAAGGGTTCTGAAAGAACTCTAAAAACTGAAGGTGGACAAAGCAATGGGGCCTGATGGGATTCATCCCAGAATCCTAAAAGAACTAAGGGTAGAACTAGTGACACCACTGACTACCCTTTTTAACAAATTGTGGGAGGATGGGGTGGTACCTGAGGACTGGAGGAGGGCAGATGTGATTCCCCTTCACAAAAAGTGGGAGCAAGGCAGAAGCAGGAAACTACAGACCTGTTAGTTTAACCTCAGTGATAGGAAAATGATGGAATCACTCTGAAGGAAAGAATTGTCGAGTATCTAGAGGTCAGAGGGCACAGGACCCTAGGCAGCATGGATTCACAGCGGAAGGTCATGCCAGCGAATCTGATAGATTTCTTTGACTGGGTGACCAAAGTAGTAGATCAGGGAGGGCTGTGGACATGGCCTACCTAGACTTTACCAAGACATTTGACACAGTCCCACACAAAGATTAAAATACAAGTTAGCCAGCCTGGGAGTGGGTCCCAAGATGACATCCTGGGTAAAGAATTGGCTGGAGAATAGGACACAGAGGTAATAGTAAATGGAGTCACTCAGAAGAAAGGAGGTTACTAGTGGGGTATCGCGGGGTTCAGTATTAGGACCGGTCCTCTTCAATGCCTTTATAGCGACATTGCAGAGGACTGGAAGGAAAAATATGTCTCTTTGCAGATGACACAAAGATCTGCAACAGAGTTGATGCACAGGGTGGGGTGGAAAGGATGAGAAGGGACTTGGCAAGGTTAGAGGAATGGTCAAATGTATGTCAGCTTAGATTCAATGCTAAGAAGTGCAAGGTAATGCACCTGGGAAACAAAAACCCAGGGGAAGAGTACACAATGGGGGTGGAGATACTAACAACAACAAAATGGAAAGGGACCTGGGGGTAGTCATATCAGATGACCTAAAGGTGGGCAAGCAATGTGAGAGGGCAGCAAGGAGGGCTGGGGGATACTGGGATGCATAGGGAGAGGCATCACCAGTAGAAAACAGGAAGTTATTATCCCTCTGTACAGACAGCTGGTGACACCCCATCTGGAGTACTGTGTGCAGTTCTGGAGACCCAATCTCCACAAAGACATAGACAGGATGGAAGCTGTCCAGAGGAGGGCAACTAAAATGGTGCAGGGTCTGCACCGGAAGACATATGAAGAGAGACTAAGAAGCTTAATATGTATAGCCTTGAGGAAAGGAGGAGAGGGGGGACATGATAGAAACGTTCAAGTACCTCAAGGGAATCAACAAAGTCCAAGAGGTAGCATCTTTCAAAAAAGAGTGTGCAAGAACAAGAGGGCACAATTTGAAGAAGATGGGGGTGGCTCAGAGTGAATTTAAGAAGTATTTTTTCACAGAGGGTTGTGGATGCATGGAGCGGCCTTCTGGAGAGGTTGTGGAGTCAAAATCAGTGGTGGAATTCAAGCATGCATGGGACAGTCATAAGGCCATTCTAGGGGGTGGGGGTAGGAAGAAGTAGGCTGCTGGTTAACTAGGATCTGCAGCTTATCCAGTAGGTAGGGAAATGGGCAGACCGGGTGGGCCAAGCGGTCCTTATCTGCCATCAAATTCTATGTTTCTATGTTTCTATGTTTTGGCCATTCACACTCTCTATTCCAGAGGAATTACCACCCTGTAGGGGTATGAAAGGCAAGCCACCCCTAGAGGTGCCACGGGATAATTCCCGTGGCTAATGGTACCTTAGGAATCCCCCTAAGGAGAGAAGTGCTGCAGCTGGAAGAGGAGCGGAGGATGGTGGGGCATAGAAAAAATGCTTCACGATGAGGCTGAGAGGAACTGCTTATATAGCTCAGGAAGTGGGAGTGGCTGGCTGCTTGGCTACTGAACTCCAGGCAAAAGCCTTTCCAATTCACTGTCCTATGCAGCCAATATAGTGTTATGCTTGTGCAACTGTGTTAGTTTGGTTTTGGCTGTTGGCACTCTCTCTTCCAGAGGAATTACCACCCTGTAGGGGTACGAAAGGCAAAGAACCCTCGGAGAGGGTTCCACCCCTAGAGGTGCCATGGGATGATTCCCGTGGCTAAAGGTACCTTAGGAATCCCCAAAAGAAATGTAGTACAATCACATCCCAAAGAAGAAGGCAACATGAAGCATATGAGCAAGCAGTAACTGTGATGTAGTAGCAGTAACTGTGATGTAGTAGTAGAGAAGCGTAGACAGTTTGATAATGTAATGAGATGCTCAGTTTGATAATGTAATGAAATGCCCAGGTTTGCGTAGCATGATACTAATGGTTTGCGTTAAGATTAGGGGATCCCCTAAGGAGAAAGGGAATGACAGGACATCCTCCACGTCCATCCAACAGTGGAACCTACCTAAAGAAACTAGGGGAAACTACTATGCTAACTAAGTGTTATGACCTGAGGCAATGGAGGAGAGAAAAAAACCTACAAGGAGGAAATCTCTAGGGATCCAAGGCCTAGGTCGCCTTCCCTCCAGGCTTGGGATAGTTTATTTAGTGACGACTCTGCAGCTGCAATTTGGAAAACCCAATTAAAGGGAGGTGGAAAATATTCCAATTTGGAGGAAGGCTCTAACTCAAACCCTCTAGCGGGAATGCCTTGGAAGGTTTCGAGAAAACTCTGCAACAATACGTGCAGCCAAGGTGCAGGAGGAAAGCAACAACTGCTGAGGCACTCACCTGGTCTACCCACCCTAAAATCAAACCAGGTGAACCACAGGCAGTTGTAGGGAGAATGCAGTGAAGGTGCCTTGCTAGGGAAACCACTAAAGTCAATGGCTAACCATTATAGTGGAACACTAGAGCCAAAGGAGATAACTGTTTCCACCCTTCACCGCTAGTTTTAAATCTACACCAGGAGCTGCTGTTGCTTAGCAGGCAGCTAAAGCCAAGCCTGGGGTGAGGACATTCCCAGCTATGGGCCAGGTGAGAGAGATCCCGCCCCAAGTTGGACACGCTCGCGATGCAGATTAAATGCAGAGTGAGACCGTTGGCTGCAGGAACCCTGCACCAGAATAGAATGGCTGGCATGCCCCAGAAAATGATTGAGCTGAAAAGCTGGTGAGCTGAATGAGCACGGCATGCTGAGATCGTAATGAGCATTGAGTGCTGAGACCTTGCAAGGTCGAATGCAGAATTGAGTGCAGCAGAATCCCAGAGACTGAAGTCAAGGGGATGGCAGTACGCATGAAGCAATGGTTTGCGTAAGCAAGGAGCAATGATTGCGTAAGCAAGCATGGACCTGCATGTAGGTCAGTAAACAGAGTAGTAATAAGTGGACCTGCATGTAGGTCTGCATAAAATATGGCAATGAAACAGCACTGAATAGTGGGGCAAGCCAGCCAGCATTTAAAAACCAAATCAAGGTGACAAATACTCTGAGGATTTTCAGCGGAGAAGGCAGGATTTAGAACAGAAATAATTAGCCACATGGGGCACAACTCCCCAAACACTTCCCAGTCCCCGCCGTAGGACAAACAAGAAAATGATGGAAAGCCAAGAACCACATGCAGATATGAAAGCTAGATTAACAGCCTCAGCAGGAGCTTGTTGGCTAACCTCAGAGTGGAACAGGGTAAATAAACATAGAAGCAACACTTTGTATGGAGTACACGGAGTTGCAAAACTGCAGTAAAACACGGAGACACAATGCTCTGAAAGCAGGTGTAGCCAGGCAGTGCAATGAAGCTGCAAGTAGAATGAAAGCATGAATGAGCAGCATAGTTAGGGTCAGAGTAAACCTGTGTCAGGCGAAAACAATTGAGCATGCAACATGGAGCTGCTATGGTTGAGCTGAAACACACAGATAATGATTGCAGCTGCATTGCAGTAGTTTGAGAGTGGCTACAGTTGTAAATAACTGAAAGCAGCAGTATGACCTCTGAGTACCAGTATGCTAGGAGCTTAGAAACAAAACCCCAAAAAACAAAAACAAAACACAGCAACACAGAAAACAGGGAACAAGGCCCAAAATCAAAAACAAGACATGCAAAACACAAGGAAGCACACAGCCAGAGGAAAGATACAAACCAGAGCAAGAAAACAAACACCGAAGTCCAGCAGAGACACACAGAAACAGCAGGCGGTTGGGGGGGGGGAGAGGCCCCAGCCAGCTCAGAGGACAGACCAACAGAGCCTCCGGCAGCAAAGAAAAAATGCTTCACAATGAGGCTGAGAGGAACTGCTTTTATAGCTCAGGAAGTGGGAGTGGCTGACTGCTTGGCCACTGAACTCCAGGCAAGAGCCTTTCCAATTATAAATACACCAAGGTCCTTCTCCTCAAGTGTGGATATTAGAGTTTTTCCGCATAGAGTGTAACTGTATTTGACGTTCTTTGGACCTAAGTGACTTTACATTTTTCTATGTTAAAAAGCATACCCACAGTACACAGTACAGATGAGTAAAACTTAGTTTCAAGTATAAAGGTTGCATATAAAAAATCACATAACTAGTATTAATACACATTTCTCCTGTTGTTACTTCATCCTGAGGACAACTGACTATAACGATGAAAAGGTATATTAAATATTTAATCAGCTTTAGCAGCAATGACCATGAACTGATATTCGGAATGTCCATGTAGTCCAATAAGGGCTGGCAGTATAGTCTTGAGGTTAGAGGAACGAGGTGTGAACGAGCTTGATATATCCAGCAGACCAGACCTGAATTTGACTCTCACAACCTCCACTTGCATACTGTGTGACTATGAGCAAGTCACTTAACTGCCCAGTGCTCCCAGGTCGCCCCTGAAAACAGGCACTTGTGCCTAGTGGGCCTTACCTGGTTACCAAAGACTAAAATAAATAAAAATAAAAATAAGTTTAGATCTGTACCTTAGCACACAAAGTCACACATCACCTATCATGACAGTGAAATGAAAATTTTGCAGTGCGGTGTCGCTGACGGGTGGGAGGGAGCCCATATGCTTCATGTTGGAAAGGAAAACCAGTGTAGACATTTAGTCTGCTACCCCTGCGACCACAGCAGTGGCCATCTTGGAGAGCTTAGTTCCCCTCGTGCTCCAAGGGCCATCTCACAGGGCACAACCAATTTAAATTTTATTTCATTTACTTGACAGTCCCCTCAGCCACATCTCAGCTAGCCACTAGGTACAAGAGAATGAAAGTAAATCATGTAAAGGTCTCCATGCCATTCATGACCACAACTGTTTTAAACATTAGCAATAGTCAGTCAAACATCATTCATGTCATTTTGAGGCATATGGCCACAGAAAATGAGAAAACAGTAATAGATGTTTATATACTTAAAACTACAGTACATAACGCAATCAGTCCCCCCTGTAGAGGCAGTTTCGTGTTCTCTGCTTAGGAAGTCCTGTTTAATTAAGTCCATAACTTTACCTGCCTTTACCGGGTCAGTGTATAGATAGGTCATCTCTGCGTAGGTTATTCTGAGGTGGGTAGAGAATTGCAAAACATGCTACTCCCAGTGTTCATAAACCCACCTGCACTGCCTCGAACTTCTTCCTTCTCTGTCCGAAAGCAAAATTCATATCTGGAAAGAAATAAATGATCTCACCCTCTGCTAGTTGAACTTGCCTCTTTCATTTAGCTGCTGCAAGCATCATTTCTCTTATATGCGGCCCATGCGTTACCATCAAGATGGTCCTAGGTCGAAACACAGCTGCTGGACATCTATTCAGGGTAATTCTATAAGCTTTTTAAATTGGTCAAGTTCAAGCCATGAGTGAAATGTTACAATTCCATACAGGTATGGAAGGTGGTCTGTCCCATCTGCTGCCCCTTCAGGAACCTCTAATACTCTCACATTTTGCACCCTGGCTCCATTTTCTAGATGTTCGAGATGGAGACTGAGGACATTGTTTTTGGCTATGAGTTTGCTTACAGCCAGCATTGTCTTTCCTGCTGCTTCTGTGGCTGCTTTTGCTTCCTCTGTAACCAGGTCTAATTTGGTTTCCATGGTGGCAAATCTACTACTCAGCATCTGCACTTTCAATCTAAGTCTCTGATAGCATTTAGTAGTACACCGTTGATGGGTTCTCCATCTCCTCTAGCCTCGTGGGTTAGGCTTCTCGCCCCTGCTTGGTCTGCTGCTTTCCTTCCCTTCATCTGGCCACCCTTCTGAGACGCTTGCTATCTTAGCTTTACCACTGTGTTAGATTGCAAAGTAAGATACCACTCGATACAGAATTGTGAACTCTATCATTTTCTGCAGATAAAATGAAGGTTTTTAGGTTCTAGGTGTTAAACATTGTGAGATTTTAGCTAACAATAATAATAATACTTTCTTTTTAAAAAGTGCCTTTCCAAAGCCAAGGCACTTGCACAATAAATAATTCAAATACATAAAAAAAAGATATAATAAAATCAATCAATATAACATGCTTAAAAATCAGGGTAGGCTAGGCTAAATAAATACGTTTTCAAGGCTGCTTTAAAACTTTGGACGGCCAGGCAGTCTCGCAACCAATGAGGTAGAGAATTCCACAGGGTTGGGGCCATAAACCGAAATGACCTGACCCCCGATGTCTTCAAACAGACCCTGGTAATCTCTAGCAATCCCTCATCGGTGGATCACAGATGGTGGTGGGGGACAGTAGGGATGAAGAAGATCTTGCAGGTAGCTATGTCCCTGGTCATGTAGGGCCTTACAGGTCAGCAAACAGACCTTGAAGGTGATCCGTCACTGTACTAGCAGCCAGTGCAGTCCGCGGAGGACAGGTGTTATATGACTGGTCCTATAAGTACCAGTCAGATGCCTGGCCGCATTCTGCACTAACTACATGAATATCATCCCCAGTAGCCCTAGGTAAAGGGCATTGCAGTAGTAAAGGCGGGAGTTAACGAAGGCGTGGACCAACATTGGAAGATCATCAGAATAAACCAGGTGGTTCACCCGGTGATATTCCTTAGATGGTAAAAAGAGGTTTTGACAACAGCCGACACCTGAGATTTAAGGGTCAGGGAGTCATCAAGTATAACGCCCAGGTTCCGCACCCGGTCTGAGGTAGCTAACTGGGCACCCCCAAGCCAAAGACCCGAAGGTGATCCTGTCAGCAAACCCACCTCCCGACGACCTGGGTCCACAACCAACACCTCAGCTAAAGTGCAGGAGCTCCATTCAGAAGCAGCTGCTCTCGTCGGCTGCTAGCCACACCCCTCAATCTCCATTCTGCTGTACTGTGTTCCACAGCTGACCAATTTTCTCACATGGTGAGAGGAATGCCAATGTCTTTTGGATTGCCAGCATTATTTTATAAACAGGTGCGGCATTAACCCTCCATAGTTCCAGTCATTCCACCGACATCACAATATTTATTTTAAAAGAAAAGTATTTATAAGCGTTGTCTATTATAGTTTGAAAGCCCATGGCAATTTCTCTTAAATGAGGTCATTGGACTTACTTGCAACTGCCAGCAGTCCAAAGATACTTTTAGTCAGGGGTGAGTAGCATGTTCCATGTTAAACCCCTAACTTTGCATAGTATTATCTTTGGCTCCATTTGATGAAATGAGCTGAGATTTCATATGTGTTGTCCAGGAGGCAAGATCTTGCTGTGTGAAAATTTCTGTGATGGCAGCTTGTGCGGATTCTGAGATCTGTAGCTGTCATTTATTTGAACACTCTTTTTCCCTATACTTAACATGGGTTTTTTCCTGTACCCTACAGCCTACATGGAACATAATTTTTTTTCCCAAACTTGCAGGGCACGTGTCATGTCCTAAGGAAGTGCCTTTAACAGGTCTGGTGAAAAAAATATTAAAGGGTTCCAGAGTTTTAAGGCTTTAAAATTTAGTGGTTTCTGACCTGCGCATGTGCAGCAGGGTTTTTGAGATAATGTTCTGCAGCGAAAGTGAAAATTTGATGCCACAAATGTGCGTTTGTGCTTTCGCATCACTTGTTTGGCAGGGCACCAAACATTTTTTTGTACTGTGCCAACCACCATCTTGTTAATTTTTTCCACAAACTAACAAGCATGGAAAATACCTAAAAATGTTAGCATTTTAAAAAACAAACATCAAAACCTAGCTAAACAGCACACATTTAGCTAGGTTCTGATGTTTGTTTTTTGTTACAGTTGCCAGAAATGTATTTTCTGGGCATCTAAAATCCAGGCTTTTCTAGCTTAACGAGAGAAAAGCCCTTCACCCATGTTCTCTGCATTAGAACAGCGGACTTTCTTGACTTCTGCAGCCACCGCTGTAGCTGGTGATGCAGGCTGCAAGTGAGAGCAGTAAGCTGTAGTTGCATACTGTGTGACCCTGAGCAAGTCACTTAACTTCCTTGTGCTCCCAGGTCGCATCTGGAAACAAGCTTCGGCTTAGTGTGCTACTCCTGGTTAAACAGTTTCCCCTTCCCTTCCCTTCCCATCCCTTCCCTAAGCTCTAGTTAATACGCTCCTCATTTATGGACCCCTACCGTCACACAATGGGTCTCCCCCAGATCATCAGCATCTCAAGCAGCATTTTTTTTTTATTCCTGCTTTTCACCCCTTCTCCCTGTCTTTCTGATAACTGATTGGGGGGGGGATATACCTATGAGAATACTGTGTTTTGTTTAAATGTTGCAATTTACACCCTAGTTGACAATTTCCCTCAGTTTCTGTTAGGAACTCAGAGCCATGTACGCCGAGTAAGGGCTCAAATTTTTCCCAGCTAACAGCCCTGGGCAGCACCAGTGTGAGGCTGCCAAATGTTCTTGAGGGAGACTAGCTCTCCCACAGGGGCCAACTACAACTGACAGACACACATGGCGAGGCAAAGAGTCACTGGAAAACTTACTTTGCTCTAATTGCCCCAGCAACTACAGTAGTGTCACCTCAGATAACACCCCGAAATTGAAGTGGGGGGACTTTTGGACGACCGAGCAAATGAAAATGAACAGATCATGACTCACATTTACCACACTGCAGATACGGTCAACACAGAGATGCACCCTTTCCTCCGACAGCACGATTCTGACTTCCCCCTTCTGTTCTGCTGTCCTCACAGGTGCAGAGTACCCTCAAACCACCCCCCTCCATCCCAGATGTCCCTGTGGTAATGGTTTATATTCCCTGGTGTCTAGTGGCACCCCCTACCCACTGATCGACATCCCCATTGTAACATTTTATATGCCCTGGTGTCTAGTGGTACCCCTCCACCCTCCCATCTGAATCAGAACCTGAAATGAAGAAAACAGTCCCTCAATGTTTTTTTTATCAAACCTGTAAAAAGAAAATGGTCCCTCGCTGATCAGCCCCACCCCACCTCCCACTCAGCAGCCCCCCAGTACACCCCACACAGCCTCACTCACCTGAACAGGTCTGAAGTTCAAGATCCACTCTCTGAACGAAGACACATCTTGCTGCTGGAACTGGCGACTACAATATGAGAAACTGAAATAAATGTGGTTCAATGTATTTCAATGAGGGTTTCAACTTTTATACATAACCTAGCCATTTTTGACATTTTGACCCCATATTTTCAACATGGCCTTTTGGGGACCCCACCTCATGAACAATATGACTGTCATTATGCAGCTCATGCCCGAAAGGTGATTTCACCATTGTTTGGTGAATTCATCTTTCAGGTGGGATTTGAAAAATATTCCTGCCCTTGTTCATGAGGTGGGGTCATAAGAAGGCTATGTTGAAAATTAGGGGTCAAAATATGTAAAAATGGCAAAGTTATGACCATTCGTTGCAATTTCGCTATGCACCCTTGTAACTTTGGAAATGTAAAATATTTTGACCTCAGATTTTCAACATAGCCTTCTTATCACCCTACCTTATGTATGTAACAGCTGTCATTTTTCAAATCTTGGCCAAAATGTGTTTTCGCACTTGTGGCACAGAATGGTGTTGCAGTTGCACAGAATTACATTTTGGCTGGGATTCGAAAATGTTCTGTACCTAGTACATAAGGTGGGTTAATAAGATGGCTATGCTGACAGTTTGGTCACTGTTGTCCTATAAATGGAAGCGCAGGGCCTGGAGGAACCTGTGCTTCCACAGCTACATACATATATGCATCTATGGAGGGATGGTAGCGCAGGGCCCGGAGGGCCTTGTGCTCCCACAGGCAAATAAGTTTATGATTATACTATCTCAAAAAGTAAGAAAATAAATAGCAAAAACCTTTTTTAATGCTCTTGTTAGGGTTAAAGCCACAAAAGTAGGGAAATGTGGCATTAGGGTTTCAAACCCAAACACCCCACCCCCACCCTGCACACACCAACAGCCGTCAGGGGTGTTCCTTGGGGTCGTCAGCCATAATTCTCACCCCATGTTCCTATACTGTACCCATTTCAGCTTATTTACTTATGGAATGGGGGAGCGTTAGGGCTGACAACCCCAAGGCACACCCCTGACACCTGTTGGTGTGTATAGTGTGGGGGTGGGGTGTTAGGGTTGGATCTAAAACCCTCTAGTTGCCCCCACCCATGACACAACATCCAGTACATCACTCTGACATATAGATTCAAAATCTTTTGCATGGAGCTATCCTTGGAAGAACCAGCTTGTACCAGTCTGCTGGATAATTACATGAGACCCTCCAGGAATATTTGTGTTAGCTAGGGGCTTGCTGACAAAGTCACTCCTAGTGCTTCCCCGTATATCAGCGGCCAAAATTGGACCTTGAAGTAATACATTTACAACCAGGCCCCAGCTGGTCTGAGACACTGATAAGAACGCTGCCTCTTTCCAGCAAGCAGAATTACATATGTAACAAAACAAAAAACATAAAAAAGGAAACACCATACAGATACCTAGAAATTGTTACATTAAGTGTATTCCATTACACTCATTATGTTCACTTTTAAAGCATGTGAATAAATTGAGATTAGCCTGAACTGTAAGAGGGCTTTTGGGGGTGTGCCCTCTTTTAACCAATCACAACATCATAATCCTTAATATCCTCCCCAATGTTTCCCACTCTCTGCTTTTCTCCTCCTTTTCCCTTTGAAGTCCATGCCCACTCATAATGTTATGCGTGAACTTCTTCATTTCCTAACCATGACAATCTCACTGTTATACCTCATGTTATTAATTTGTTTGTTTTACTTGCTGCGATATCTATGCCCAACAACTGCACAATAAATGTATGCAAACGAACATTTGGCACTGGCCGATTCTTGTTTGCAATGCTGTGTATCCCCCCTCCCACATGGGGGCTTCCTGCACTTGAACATCCCAAAGCACCAGCCACCACCAATGGAGTGCATTCATCAGCATTCTGACTGAATCAGCAATCTTCCAACTATTGCCTCAAACAAATTGAACATGTAGACACACCCGTGCAGGACGGATCTGGGGCTCAAAATATTGTCTACAAGGCAAACTCTGTGAAAATAAAACAGTTTGGAAAGACCGTCTGTGGAAGCTAAATTTGGCAGTCATTTTTGTCACCGCTGGCCCAAGATGGCATGCTGATGGGGTCAGAGGGTGATTTGTTGACCAGTCAGGATCCAGACCTTGAGGAGAGAGCCACAAGGGATCATGGACTGGTAGTGGACTTCATTTATTCAAGTGTCTTTGCAGCATCCTATCGCCTGTATGTGACAGGCCTCCAGACCTGCCAAAAGTGATTGACAGTTTGATCTGCCAATTCCCCAGTGAACAGCAGGGGTTGTTCCAAAACTGGATCAAATCTGTGTGAGACCACAAAGGAATATGCACGTTGCCATGCTGCTGACAGAGACAGGCCACATGTCTACCACATAGAGAGAGAGTGGAGCGGAGTGCAGCAGAACTCCTGCTAACACCAGGAGAAGGAGGTAATCATGTGCTAGCTGAGCGTGAATTCAAGCTGAAGGCTGTAGCTGTTCTTTGAAAGACTTTGCAGTTCTTCAGCCTGAACAGCTAAACTGTGATCGTTGCTAGTTCGGGAAGCCACCAGCCCCAACCACGGCCTGGTGCTGCTTACTGCAACACACTAGGGACTGGATGTCAGGATGGGATGTGTTAGTCAGCACTGGGTTTCACATGTAACCCCAAGGGGGCGCTATCCCAAGGGCTACTACCCCTGCCTGACTGGCCGCTAACAGGTTGAGGGGCCTGGATCCAATAGCAGGTGCCTCCACCCAGAGGTCGCGGTTAAGACAGCCTGACATGACTTGGTCACAGCCCTCTGGGTCACTGCAACCCCCCTTTCTTCCCACTAGTGGCCCACACAGGTCAATCACGGTACCCTTGCAATGTACACTTGCTCCCAGGCTTGGTTCAATCAGCTGACCCGGGGGACCCCCTGTAAAGTAAGATGCAATTAGACAATGACCACCTGTACAGTAGTTCAACATAGACACACAGATCAGTCAGTATACCTTTGCAAAACAACCAATCTGATTTATTTAGGGTGAGATAACAAGGACTGGGGGAAATCAGGTTAATTAGCTTACCACTCTAAAATATGTATATATGTATGTATCTAGGGCACTGTGCACAGGCCTAACCTATAAGTCACTGTCTCTGGGTACCCAGGCAATAGAAGGCTAGCCTCTCGATGCAGCTGGTTGGGGCCCTGACGCAGAAAACAAGCATTTGATTCCTAAGAGGATTAAGTAGAGCCAGCAGGCTCAGTTCATGTGGCCAGTAAAGTAGCCAGACAAATCTTGCCCTCACTATGAACATCTGACAGGGAGCTACCCTAATTGAGTACTCACGACTCCAGCAGAAAGATCGCTCTCACACCACTCGCAGAACCGAGCCTGGAATTCAACACTTCACAAATTTATATGAAGAGCAGAGGGGTACCATACCAGGCAGCTGCTGTACACTCCCAATTGCTTTCACACAGAACACTGGGCCCAAACAACGCAGCTTCACTTGTCCTGACAGACCGAGCGCGATTGAAGCAGATTCTCCAGTCCTCTACAGGGTGAGCCTGGTAGGTAGCTGCACTTTCACACAGCCTCCTCTAACCGCTGCCTAGCGGATTTAGTCCGACACTTGCTGGCGTTCAATCCACCGAAATCTGACCTTCCACACATGCTTCCCACGCGAAAGCTCAACAGCGCAGGAGCCCAGAGCTCCTTCCTCGCTCACAACCACAACGACTCTGCCCCTTGGCAGTTTGGGCAAGGACTTTCAGTTCGGGCGCCACCCAATCCCATTGGTGGGCTGCAGATGCCAGTCACTTGTTTCCACCCCCCATTGGTGCAAAAAGGCACTGAAGTCCAGAACTCCATGTCCCAGAATTACTAACTGTATCCCCTATGGCCAGCCGGCTCCAACTTGAGTCCTGATTCTGGTTGGCTCAAATGGTCGCCATTTTAGTTAACCCTCTCTCACCATTGGCCTAGTTCAAAAGTCCAGGTCCAAAATGGAGGTGCCAAGCACACGAAGTTCCAGCTGAAATGAAAGCAGGTTAGACAAACTGTAATTTCGCTAACACTCTAAATATTTATAGCCAAACAGTTACATCTATCAAAAGGGCTCCCTTTGCGCTTACAGCGACTACAAAATTGGAGCGATTTCACCGCAGCTCAGGCGGGATTCAAACAGGGAAACCCCAGTCCCCCTTGTATAAGCCACTGGAGCCTGCAAGCAGGCAGCTCTTAAAGAGGCAGTAGTAGAGGCTTCAAAAGCACTCACAACGCTCACATCTAGCGGCATTACACGGCCCCCCAGTTAGGCAGAGAGCATTTAGCCAAGCTCCGAGGAAGGTTTCTAGGGACCCCCACTTGTAGGGGGGTTACACACAGGTTGAGCTACCCTGTGAGCATAAGAAGAAGAAAGTCAGCTGTATGTGGTGGTTAGGAGAGGCCTGACTTGGCCAGGAGAAAACTGCAATTTGTCAGCAGTCACCAGATGTCTTGCAAGAGAGAGAGCAACTATGCCATCCCCCCGTGCATTGAGAGAGATTGCCTTGTTTGGAAGAACTGTAAGTAAATCAGGGCTTTCCCTGCAGCAATATCACATGCTAGTATTGTTATTATTATTGTTATTATTAGCTGCAATGGACCAGGTATGTACATTAGACACCAGTGCACCTATTTTTAGGTATGACACGGGAGGTTACAATACAAGCAATACAACGAAGGCAAACAAGTACAATAATACATGAATCGTGAAACAGAACAATAAAACAATATGAATACAGAGTTGGTGATTAACATTATAACTGAGAAAATGAACACAACAATAACAGGAACAGCACACAGGAGTAGAAAAAAACCGAAGATGTGATTAAACAAAAATCAAAACGCGTATCAGCTGGTCCAATATATGTAGTGTAATGGGCATGGCCACCCGTTACAGTCAACCCACAAAAATACTAAATAAAATAGAGGGACTTTACTGCCGAAGGGTGTCAGGTTAGGAGTCCGAAGGGGTGACACCAGTGTACCTGTAAAAATAAAGATAGAAAAGGGGTCACAAAGGATCTGCAGCTCTTAAGGGGGTCCAGCAGGGCAGAAGGGACAGGATAGAAATATTATGTACTACTTATCTGACAGGTAGGAGTCTTCATTCTGTCAGACCTGTGGAATAAAAAAGAGAAGAGAGGTTAGAAAGGTAAAAGAAACAGTAAAGAGGCAGAAATAGAGGGAAGAGTGTGAGGTTTGGGGAAGGGGGGCTCAGCAAAACCCTTTTTGCCCCTAGTGGTGGCCGAGTAGCCAATGTTTTAGTTAGTAGCCCAAGTGAGCTAGTTGGGGGGCTAGTAGCCCTTTTGTTAAATAAAAATAGCTCAGGTGGCTAATGATGGTCTTTGGGGCTTGGAAATGCCCTGGGGGAGGGTCCTGTTGGTCTAGATAACCCTGGTAGTCTAGTGGGCTACCACTCTGTGCAGGATGCCAGTATTTGTTTTAAAAAAGTTTTAGACCCTTCCTGGGGTTTAGTGGGACTTCCCTGAGCCCTTTGATTGCTGTGTGCACTGTTTTGGATGGCAGCAGCAGAAGGAGCAAGTGTGGGCTGCCATGCAGCCAAAGGACAGCTACTGCTAGCACAACCGTGCAAGTAAGAGTGCCTGCGGGTACTGTAGAACTCCCAGCCCACACAGAGCACAAGCTGCGGCCTACTCCACATGCGTGGGAGTCGGGGGGCAGAAGTGGAGTCAGCAGGAGGTGGAGGAGGCAGTAGGGAAAGTGCCTCCCCTCCACCTTCCTGATCGCTGCTCCGGCAGCAGTCTTTTATCTAATTATGCCCTACGGGGCTTAAGAGCAGGCAGCAGAGGAGCAAAGAAGCAGCAAGGAAGCTGCTATTTAGTGAAGCCACTCTGCGGCATTGGAGAGAGCCGGTGGGGGTTCCTAGAGAGGCAGGGTGGTGGGGCCACCAGAAATAATGCCACACCATGGCATAAATGTAAAGCCTGGGGGTTGAGGAGCGAAGGGCAGCAGTAAGACTGGGCCAGTCGCGATACAGAGTCGCCACCACGGCTAGATAAAGAGTCAAGGGGCTAATATTTAAAATAAAAGTTAGCGCCTGCAGGGGTGTAGGCAAAGGAAGGGCAGAGTGTCCTGAGGGGAGAAAAGAAATTAAAGAGCCGCACAGCAGCTTTGTGGGAGCCCCAAGGGGCTGTAAATGTAAACTGAGGGGGGGGAGATCAGAAAAAGAAACAGAGAAAAAGAGAGAGAGTACATTTGAGCTAAGGAAGAGCCCACACAATAGCACAGCAGCAGCCAGCAGAAGCCCAAAAGGGGCTAAATAAATAAATATATTCAAAAGAAGTGGCTACCTGGGGGCAGAAGCAAGCAGTCCTCCAGGTAGCATTAGGCAGCATGTTGTTCTGAGCATGCTGGCTGATGCAGACGTTGTTAGGACGTCCTGACGTCAGCATAGGAGGCAGGATCAGCCAACTTTTGAAATAAAAGTGAGAAGGGGGTGCTACATTTCAGTGGCTTCTGACAGGAAAAGGTCAATTTAAATTAGAAATGTGTGAGGTGGGGTAGCTGGGGGATCACCAGCCCTATCTATCCACACCACAGCTGGACAGTGTCATGGCAGAAAGGGGGTAACAAGGGGCTTCAAAGAGGGGCAAGGGCAGCAGTTGGGAGGTGCAGCTCAAGATGCTCCCGCCTCTAGGGGAGCTCGAGCTCTCTCCTGATTGGCTGCCAGAGGTCTTGGCAGCTAAAAGCACCAATCGGGTGCTGAGTAGGGTGGGCTAAAAGGCTAAGGAGGAGTCGCTCGAGAGGCTTTCTCTCCTCCTCAAGAAGCTGACAGGAGTGCTGTTGGAGGGCTCTGCCACAGGCAACTCCTCTGGGAAAAAAAAGAAGAAAACATAGGAAAAGTCTAAAATGACAGGGTAGATAGTCAGGAGGCTATCACTCCCTAGTTAGAAAAATGTTTTTAGTCAGAAAAAGTAAGTTAGTTTAAGTATTGACAGACCTGTTGGATCTTGCCAAATAAACCAAAGGAGGAGTGAGAGGATGTTCCAGTAATTTGTATTTGGTTAAGTCAAGACACCTGCAGAGAGTTTGTTATTTTATAGTTCAAAGTATAAGGAGGGTTCACCTTTCAACCAGGACCAAAGAGGACCAAGAGTGCAGCGGGACTTCCGGAAGACAATGCCTCTTCAATCCCTAGCCAGGGCAGTACATCACAGCAAGGAACTACATAATCCTCATGAGTGTCACCTTTCGGGATGAATTACTATGAACTGTGGCAAACAACAGACTGAAATGTGTCCAGGACATTTACTGTTCATCTCGGCGGTGGGGGTGAGAAATGTGCGGTACAAAAAGTTCTAGATGATTTGTCAGGGAAGAGAAACTGATATTCATTTGTGCAAATGTGTTTCACTGTCTAGGCTGCGCAGCCATGTTCTTAGCCATTTACCTTGTCGTTGATAGAGTCATTGATGAAATAAGCAAAAAGCTGTTATTTATAGTCTGCTAAATAAACTGACTCTAATTCTGAAAGAGAATTCTGTCTCATGGCATTCCTACATCACTGTTTTTATTGTTATATTTTTTTTAACCCAAGTTAATATCTGTGAGCCTTGTAACTAACCTTCCTTGCAGCTAGCCTGACTCTATCACCCAGGTAGGTGACAGCAGGGTACAGGCAGGTGTTACAGTAGTGCAAATCGATCAGTCATTCTTTATTTTACCAGGCGAAACACCATTGAGTGAACTCATTTACAAGGTGGACCTGGGCAGGTCAACTCTGTAACGCAATTTTACAATGACAATGTGACATCAAGACAGAACAGAAAACAATGAGAAATAATATCAACAATACAGTACTCTGGAATATACAATCATAACCTATATACATATGTACAATGTGAATATAGCAGGGTAAAGGGATAATGAGCTAGGGAAGAAAGAGAATAGCAGTAAAATATTGTAGCCAGAAAGGGGTGGATAAAGACAGGGACCTTATAACAAATGTGACAGTGCCACAAGTTAAGGGGGAAGGCAGTGGAGAGGTATGCCTAGACAGAATTGATGGTCATCAGCGAAGGTAATCACATGTCTCCCTGAATGAGCGCCCAAATAGAATTTTGAAGAAGGAGGACAGCTTCACAGGGAAAGCAAGTTTCAGGTTTTATTGTGTATTGTTCCAAAGAACAGGGAGGGCGTGACTTATTGCAGATCTACCATAGCGAGTTCTAACCTTAGGGATGATAACTGAAATACAGGAGTAGCTTCTCAATGGGTAACAACCCGCAACACACAGAGGCAGGCAGCCTGAAATATAATGAGGGAGCCTACTGTATTAATACCGTCTCTATATGTCCAGAAGACAGCATTTCTTTGACATCTAAAACTAAGTGAATTCCAGCCTACTAAGTCATAGAGAGTGCAGTGGTGAGAGGAGTACGGTGCAGCTGTAATAAATCTAAGAGCTCTGGAGCTCTGTGATAAATGGTGTCTAGTTTTAACAAAGCAGTGCAAATAACAGACTGATGTAAAATAACATTAGAAAATACCAGGAGATCCTGTACAATCATTCTGTACCAGTTGTTTGAGAACTAATTTAATGGACTTGGGCCACCCAGCGGGCATTATAAATACCCTGTTGTGGGTTTAAGAACCGTTGGTTTGGGGGTTTAATTTGCAACAAAGCATTGCTGGTTTAATTCTCTTTATGTGCACCATTGCTGGCCAACCACATGTAATTTCATCGTGCCTACACAGTTTCCATGTCCGGGTACCCAGTGAAGCACCAGGAGTGCCCTAGTAGCTACTTAAAGTGGAACAGTCTGCACAAAGGGTCCCACACTTAAGTGTGGGGCTTGTCCCAATGTTCACTTTGTGTGCAAAAACATTTTGGTTTACTTACTGTTTACTGCAGTATAGTAGATTATATCAGACTGATTTTGCTTAGTTCTAGACTGACATCTTTGGTTATTACAGATCCCAGAATCCCCTGTAGCTGACATCAGAGCAATAGGCAGCAGTGGGAGATTCAACAGCTTTCGGTGCATGTTAGAGCTTTTATAATCTCCAATCAGATGTTTTCTGGTCTGTTTTTCTCCAGTGACGAAGTACAGTCCTCTGTGACTGCATTTAGCCCAGGGAGGACAGCGGGAGCAGCAAACAAGCTTATATAAATTCTAACATGCAGTGCAGGCTACTGAATCTCCCACTGCAGCCTACTGCTCTGATCTCAGCAGCAGGGGATTCTGGGATTTGTAGTAACAGAAGATGTCAGCCTACAACTAAGCAAAATTAGTCTGATACAATCTACTATACTGCCATAAACAGTAAGTAAACCAAAATGTTTTTGCACACAAAGTGCACATTGGGACCAGCCCCATACTTGAGTGTGAGGGCCCTTGGTGGTGATTGTTCCCCTTTAAGGATTTTATGCTGGCACCAGTAGGAAGAGGATTGTGCCCACTAGTACAGCTGGAGAAAAGTAAACACTGTGCATTGTGTAGTTTCGGGGCAGGCTGTGGCTTTGCCTTCGGTGGGGGGTGGGTGACTGAAGAGCAGCCCTTGTTTTGCGGCAGTTTGGGAAAGGATGGGGCTGAAGATCCAGTCAGAGATTCTACAGAACTACCTGGAGCAAGATGGTGGCCATGCTGGGCTGCCGTCTGTTTGCTCTCTGATTGAGAGAGTATCTGAGAGCAGAGTGCTGTTCACTCCTCCTGCTTCCCCATACTTCTTATCTGTCTACTTGCTTTAACTTTTGGAGAGCAATTATTTGGTGTGCATGTTCTTGTGTCAATAGTTCCAACTCGAGCACCTAAATTGAGAAGGAAACTCTCATTTAGCATTTAGGTAGGGTACTTTTAGACACAGGCAGGGCAAGGGGGTGAGATAGTTTTAGGAGGTAGCCTTCTTATTTTATAGATTGAGTTGGCCTGCAGGCCTTTTCATGTCTCTTACCAGTATGTCCCCCGAAGTGCAGTAAAGGCTGCCATGGTCCTGGACTTTCTGCTGCAAATGTGCGTCCATCTGCATTTATCTGCTTGCAAGTGACTGGCGATGGAGTGGTGCTGGTCCCAGTACCTGGCGGGTGTTGGAGGGTGCCTGCTTTTTACGGTGGGGCTCTCTGCCTGTGGGGTGGACTGTGATCCCTGGACTGGATCTTCGACCACTGGCTCCAGAGTTGGAGGGACTGGAGGACAGAGGCTCCAGGGATGGCTGGAGGTGCCTCTTTTGCCAACATACAAGAGGGCCGAAGGTGCGACTGGAGCCTATTTCGGCCGGACTTTTCTCTTGGAGGAATGTGGACACATAGAGGGCATTGTCTGTAGTTTGTTTTCCTGGACCTTTTGGATCTATGGAGCAGTCGGGGAATAATCTATCTGTGACTGATGCTTTCTTCCGTGCCTTGCCAGCTGTGTTCTCTACCCGGCTGGAGTTTATTCTGCTGGTGACTGTTGGAGGAACTCTGTGTGGCGACTGGCAGTTTGTCCGAGACTACAGTTAAACTTTTCACTTGTTTCATCAATTCCCATCATACCGAGAGCCGGTGAGAGGAGCTCCGGGTTGTGAGTCAAGTTATTGCCTCGGGTGGACCTCACAGGTTTACTGTTCTGTTCCCTGGATATCTTGCTCAGTAGAGAATAGGAGCAGTGAGAGAGCCCTTGGTCTCATAATAGTTCTGGGCTAGAACAGTTATCTTACAAACTGACTGATTTTCTAAATTTCATGACTTTTAGCCTTGTCTTGTAGGGCGGTATTTTTAAGTCCTGCAGGTTGCTCTCCTGGGAATCTGGGAAGCATTATCTCTGTGCTATTTTCGCTCACGTTTGTGGTGGGGTGTTTTGGGAAACAGAGTTGGGGGGTGGGGGTAAGGTTTTTAACTGTTTGATTTTGTAGTTGAAGTAGTGTGTGATTGCGTGTGAATGTTTTCCAGGCTTTTTTGTATTAGGTGTTTGCAAGTGTGTGTGTGTGTGTGTGTGTGTCATTTTGCTTCAGCAGGCATTAGTTTGCCTGAGGATTGCTCAGGCAGCTAGCTTTGAGGTTTGGGATGTGTAAGGGTCTAGGGCAGGCCAGGATTGTCTATGAGACGTCCCGCCTGCTAGATCTGCGGCCTTTTACCAACCTCCCTGTTTCTACCACCACAGCACGTCGCTGTTGGGAGGTCAGGATTGGAAGGCATCACACTGATTGGGCATGGCAGGGTGCCTCGGGTTCAGCAGAAGGGGGCAGGATTGAGGTGGTTACATGCAGAAGGCACCCTGGGGTCAGACAGGCACTTGAGAGATGCCAGACATGTTTGGTTCCCAACCCCAAGGTTCCCACCAGACCAAGTGAGCAAGTAACCAGAGGGCTACTCTACCCACCAATCCCCTGAGGCGGTGTTGTGCAATGTCAGATTGATCAGGAATAAGACCGCAATTATAGCGGACTTGATTTCTTCCATCGATCTGGCTTGCATCCTAAGACCTGGGTGGGTGACAATGCCAGACCAGTTTTGGCGGCTGCAGTTTCCCCTGGGTACTTGGTGGTTCACTGCCCCAGAGTGGAGTGCAGGGGCAGGGGAGTGGTCTCCATCTTAGATCCGACCTGAGCTTCACCATGCACTTAGTGGGAACAGCTGGTTCACTTGAATGTGTTGCAGTCTGTGGGGGTCTGGGTGCAGGCTGCAGGATTCTCTGATTTACTGCACCTCTGGGCGCAGAAGATTTCCTGCAGGAGGATAGACAACTTCGTCATCAAAGAGACATTGGACGCCCCCAGATGCTTAGTTCTGGGGGACTTCAGTGTCTGGGCTGACGATGAATCTTCTAGGCTAGGTTTTAACTTCCACCAGACTATGTCATCTCAGGCCTGTCACAGGAAGTTTCCTCCGATGACCCACCAGGGCGGCCACATGTTGGACCTCGTGTTCTCACTGGGGCTTAAGGTTAACAACCTCAAGACTGATCGGGTCAGTTGGTCCAATCATTGCACGGTGGAGTTCTTTTTGGCCCCCCCAAGAGCCTTCCCCCTGCTGAGATGGTCAGCTACCACCCCTTGAGGGGGTTGACCCCAGAGGGATTCTTGGCAGTGGCTGATCTATCTAGTGTGGGTACTGCATGTGCAAGGGGACTAAGCGAGGTGGTTGCCGCCTATAACAGAGTGACGTCTGCTGCACTCGATACCTTTACACCAATCCATGTATGACCCAAATCTTCTCACTTGAGATACCCATGGTTTGATGGGGAGCTCAAGGTGATGAAGATGATGGGTTAGAAATTGGAGTGCTACTGGCAGAAGACTGGATGGGAGGAGGACAAACTGGGCCTGCATGCTTATTATAGTGAGTACCAGGGGGAAATCAACTGTAAGAAGGCAGAGTTCCTGTCCAGGGAGATTGCTGCAGGGACGAATTGACCAACTGGGCTTTTTGGACTGTTGACAGACTACTTCATCCAGTCTGTCTGCAGCGAAAAGTCTTTTCTAACACCTTGTGCAATGAGTTTGCTCGATTCTTCTCTGACAGGGTGTCGGCCATCCATCTGGGAATTCTGTCAGGGAGCCAAAATGTGGCCAACAGTGATCACCTTCAATGTCCAGAGAGCACTCTGCCTGGTTGGGGTGAGTTTAAACCAGTGGAGGTGGCTGAGGTCATTGAGGTTGCTTCCATGCTGAAGCACACATATTGTGAACTGAAGCCAGAGCCGACACATTTCTTGATGGGGTGTGTCAACTCCATCGGCCCGGTGTTCGCCTTAATTGTCTGGTGTTCTTTGTTGGAGGGGGTGTTCCCAGATTCCTTGAAAGAGGCACTAGTGAGACCCCTTCTGAAGAAACCATCGTTAGACCCTGACGTCAAGGCAAATTACTGTCCAATCTCCAACTTTCCTTTTCTAGGAAAGGTTGTTGAGAAGGACTGTGGCACAAAAGCTTGAAGAGCACCTCATGACCTTTGATCTATATGAGCCTCACCAGTTAGGGTTTCGTGCAATGCATAGCACTACTGCATTAGTTCGGGTGCACAATTACCTCCTCAGGGCGCGGGATCGAGGAGAGGGGTCAATTTTTATTCTCCTTGATCTCTCCTCAGCATTTGATACGGTGGACCATTGTGTGTTACTCAATTGCCTGAGAGAGTACTGTGGACTCACCAGCACTGTCATCTGCTGGTTCGAGTCCTACCTCATGAACAGGAGACAACAGGTGGTGATGGGGAATTTCTCCTCCTCCCCGAATCAACTGTCCTGCGGGGTTCCTCAGGGTTCAGTCCTGTTGCCAATGTTGTTTGCCGGATACATGCTGCCCCTGGGTGAGCACATTAGGAAGTACAACCTGGGTTTTCATTGCTACACAGATGATACCCAGTCATATCATTCCTTTGCTCCTGGAACATCAGACACAGTGGAAGTGCTTAATACCTGCCTCGCTGAGATAAACGACAGAATGGCTTCCAGCTGGTTGCGACTGAACCCCAATAGGATGGAGGTGTTGGTGGTGGAGTCGAACAGAAGGTGTGATAGGTTGGCCTCTGGGGTGGCAACAGGGTTATTCCTGGGACCAACTCCATTGAAGGCCTCCTCTAGGGTGCGTGATCTGGGTGTTATTCTTGACGACGGGCTGTCAGTTGGATCTCAGGTGGCGTCTGTTGTCCGTACCAGTTTCTATCATCTGAGGAATATCACTAGTAACAAGCCCCTAGTTCTGCCTGAGGATCGTCCCACTTTGATTCATGTCTTTGTGACGTCTAGGCTTGACTACTGTAATACGCTCCTCTTCACGGTCTCAGGGGGGCCTCCATTGGCTGCAGCTAGTGCAGAACATGGCCACTAGGCTGTTGACTGGACAGCCTAAATGTAGTCACATCACTCTGGTTTTGCGTGAACTGCATTGGCTGCCGGTCAGGTGGAGGGTTCTCTTCCAGTTGGGCTTGCTCACCTTTAATGCCCTATACAGTCTTGGCCCTGGTTATTTGTCAGACCTTCTGACACCTGCCGCGGCGGTCCGTTCCCTTCGCTCCTCCTCTAGAGGCCTCCTAGCAGATCCCAGGATGAGATTAAAAACTGCCAGTGACAGAACATTTAGTGTCTCCAGACCTGTCCTGTGAAACTCACTTCCTCCAGCTATTAGGGAGTCCCTTCAGTTGAGGCTTTCAAAGTCTGCCTTAAGATCCACCTGTTTAGTCAGGCCTTCCCAGGCCTACCTTTTTAAGCATTACTGTTAGCCTTTAGTAGCTACTCAGGCTTTGCTGTATTTTAATTATTATTAGCCTGACATGTTATATTTATTGTGGTTTTACTCTGGTTTTATTTATTCTATTTTGCTATTGTTTTTTCGTACTTTCTGTTTGTGCGGTGCCTAGAGTCTCGGGACTGGGCGCCTAAAACCTAGTTTGCCTTGCCTTTCTGCTACCCCCCATTTTTCTTTTATGCAATAGGGTGGACATAAACACACTGTGATAAATCTGCTTATCTGAGCAACTGTGTGCATAAATAGAGATATACAATTGACTCACACAAATATGCCATTTATTTTCATGAGCGAGGGCTAGACCATAACTCACGAGAGCCAAAGCCACGTGTGAGTTATGAAAGTTCTGCCACCTCACAAATGGAAATTAATGGCATATTTGAAAACAGTCCATTGTGTGATCTGTGTATATAATAATAATAATTAATAATAATAAACGTTATTTTTTAAGCACCTTTCGAAATGTAAAGGCGCTGTACAAAGATTAAAACATAATTGCATAAAACAAATACAATAATAAATAAAATAACAGGCCCATACAGCTATACATCATTGAAAGGCCTGACGCCACAGAAAGGTTTTAAATGCCTGCATGTAGGGCTGTATAAGTCAGTAAACCAACTTTGAAGGTGATCCGCCACTGAAGCCAGTGCAGATCGCGCAACACCACGGTAATATGTGAGGAACGGGAAATCCCTGTCAACAATCATGCTGCAGCATTCTGCACTAGCTGCAAGTGGCGGGTATCACCCCAAGGAGCCCTATGTCTGTGTTCTGTGTGACAATTAAGGGCATATCCATTGTGGGATTGGCAGAATGGGCTGTCAATCAAGATGACTGTAATGTAGGTAAGTTGAAAATAAACTGTGTTATTTACCCATTGGGTGAATATCATCATTTACCCTTCACTTGGGTCAGAGTCTTGGGAAAATAATGCATTTATTTAAGTAGTGAAATCCCTACATACATTGTATGCATTTCATTTATACACACAGTTGTGATGTCATCGGCCATTTATTCACATGGTTGTGATGCCATCAGTCAATTTATCCACACACTTGTTATGTCAATAGGTTCAGCACAAGTACTCGGAACTCATTTAGGATGTTCGGCCTCAGTAGCAGTGCTAACCATATTCAAATGCAAATAACTTTAAAATGAAAAAATTATAGCATGGTACTGTGAACATAAAAGTTGTTCAGCACAAAATATTTACAAAATGAGTGGTGTTTCATGTATAGATACCTTTTAGATTTTTTTATAATTAGCACAAAAAAAAATGTGAATAACTTTAAAATGAAAAATGATACCATGGTGTTGTGAGCATGAAGTTTGTCCAGCACATAATATCTACAAAATGAGTGGTGTTTCATTTATAGATACATATTAGTTTTTTTTACAATTAGCAAAAAACAGCAGAAAATTCATTTTTGCACTTTTAGACAAACAAATGCAAATAACTTTAAAATGAAAATGATAGTATGGTACTTTGAAAACAAAGTTGTTTGACACAAAATATCTACAAAATGAGAGGTGTTTCATTTTTAGCTAAGTTTTAGATATTTTATAATCAGCAAAACATGGCAGAAAACTCAATTTGTATTCACTTTTTGACAAACAAAGGCCCCGTTCCCCAAAAAGCAAAACAAAAGAACTGTGCATCAGACTTTTTCATTATGTACTGGCCATCATGTAAAGCTGGAGTGTCCATAGCCAGCACTATGCTAAGCGGAGCTACAATGAGAAAAAATTATAAAAAATAAAACACAAACTACACTAAACATAAATTAAAAAGCATTCAAAAAACTCCTATCCTATTGCATAAATGGAATATGCAATGGAAAACTCATGGAATAAATGATTTATCGGCACTCGAGCAGTTTGACCTCAGAAACCTCACTCGTGGCTTATGCCACTCATGAGGTTGCTTGAGGTCAAACTGCTCTTGTGCAGATAAGTATCTTATTCCACTCATTTCCATTGCATATCCCGTATTTAGGGTCTGCATCCTGACCCTACATTCGATCTGCCAGCACAGTGGGACCCTTAAAGAGCTAGTAGCCCCAAAAAGTAACAGAAAAGGCTAGTGATTTTTAAAAGTAGTTCCTTTTCACTTTTTATTTCTGAAGTGTTTTGTCTTTTCTCTGCATTCATTAGATGGTTTCCTGCCTCACAACATTGGGTGTGATGTGAAAAGCAGTGCGTTACCTATATATCTGCTACAGTTCTTTTCCTCCCACTACATCATAAGCATGTTACCTCACTCACTGTTACATCACAAGCCCTGCTGCCTGACTGGTAACATGCATAACAAGTTACCAGTCAAGCAGCAGGAGATTGGCTCTTCTTGGTTACTCGTGATGTCACAGTCAGAGAGGTCACAATGCAGGTGATGTACAGGAAGGAACAGAACTATGTCAGCCGCCAGGCAGAGTACTGTTCAGCACATCACACCTAGTACTGTCAGGTAAAACAATCTCCTAATTAGCTAAACAGAAAAGAACAAAAGACTTCTGATATCAGAAGTGACAGCTGACTACTTCTGAAAGTTACTATTAATTCCTACCAGTAGACTAGCGCTACAAAGAACTAGTGTATCCAAAGCAGATAGAAAAATAACACACATTTTAAAGTAGACAGTTGTAATTTTCTATTTCTGAAGTATTTTCTTCTCCCTTTGCTCATAAGAAACTGTTCTATGTGATAATATATAGAGAATACTGAATGAGCAACTCTGCAGAACTGTGTTCTGCCACAGAGGATTCTGATTCCCTCTGACCTCAAGAGCGAAGCTCGAGAGGTCCATGGGAATCAGAACCCCGAGGTGGCAAAACACACTGGTTGTGCATAGAGTTGCTCATCCTGTATTTTTTATAGTGTATAATACTGTGTGAAAAATGTGTTTTGTGAGTTCTTTTGCTTTCAAAATGAAACTGGCTCATGCAGTCTCTAGAGGTTCTAGAATGCTGTTCTACCACAGTAAGGTAGAACAGCATTCCATGACTTGGAACTGTGGTAGAACAGCATTTTGAAATGGATGGAATTCAATACAGAACAACACTCCACTATCCTTACTCACTCCTCCTATTCCCTTCATAATGCTGTCTGCCGGACCCTAACACTCCCATTTAGGTTGTCCTCTTCCGGCCAAGCTGCATTCTCCTTCCACTTCCCTAAACTTTGGAACGCCTTCCCCATCGGCACTGCCACCTCCTTCCGCTCCCTCTCTTGTCTTCTCCAAGACTTCACCTCTCCTTCTTGCAGCTGCACCTGAGCGCTCCGCCCCTACTCCACTACTCTGTCTACTTCCCTCCTTCTCCCTCTCCTTCCTTTTCTTCCATTACCTCTGCCGTTACCTCCTGGTCTCCTCCCTACTATATTCCTCTCCCTTCTTCACTGCATATCTTTACATTGTCTTTGCCATTTGGCGGGCCCTGTCATGTGTTGTATGTGCTGAACCTAGGTGTGCATACTATAATACTGCTGCTGTTTTCCTATGCCTACTATGTACAATAATGCTCTGTCAATTCATTGTGCAGTCTATTCGAATGTGTACTGTAAATATTATGTCTATTTCATTGTACAGCTTATCCTATGATGTCCTGTAAATACTATGTATATGTACACACTATGGCCAGGATTTTCAAAGTGGTTGCTCTGCACAACTGAGTTGAGCCAGAGTACAAAATTGCTATATTCAAACGAGATGCACAATTGTGCATCCCATCTGAAAATAGCAAAATATGCAGGCAACGCAAATGGGGGCCACCAAAGATGCACCAACACATCCCCCTGCGTGGTCTGAATACCTGGAATGGGGATGCACTGGGTACAAATTCCAGATATTCAGACCAACATATGCAAATGGGGCCATTATGCATGCAAGGTGCAAATGGGGCTATTTGCACATCAATATGGCCCCATTTGCATGCGGTCAATGGGTGTACCCAGCAGGATGTGCCGGGCGCCCTGCAAACCCCCCCCCCACCCAGTCCAGTGCCATAGCATGATGTGAAAGTATATTCCCTGGTAGTCCAGTGGTCTGCCTCCCATCCCTGAATCCCCAAAAATAAAAAAGAAAGTCCCCTCATTCTCCCTGGTAGTGGCCCCCCTCCCATACCCGATCCCTAAGTAATGAACAATGTACATCCCCAATATTTCTCTGGAAGTCCAGTGGTACCCCCCTCACATCCCCAGCCATGATTGTCCCCATAGAAATATTGAAATAATCCCTGGTAGTCTAGTGCTCCCCCTCCTGTCCCCAAATCCCCAAATATGTATAATATATTCCTGATGTTCCCCCAGGTAGTCTAGAGGCCCCCCTCCCACCCTGACATCCAATCATGAATGAAATATTCCACAAAACACTTCCTAGTAATCCAGTGGTACCCCCATCCTCAAACCCTGTCCATTATGAGACAATTAAATCCTGAACATCCCTGGTAGTCTAGTGGACCCCCTACCCACTGAGGCACCCCACCCCACCCCCGCTCCCCTGTCCCACTGACCATCAAGACGGCGAGGTAGCAAACCCACCTGCACACCTTAGTGAAGGAAAGCTACAGTACATTATTAGCAAGCCCATTGGTCAACAGTGTTTACCAAGGTATTGTAGTGCTTACTGTAAGCTGTCATTCTGTGACAGCTCAGTCGGTGAGCAGCCATGGAGGTGTGTGGGTGGGCTTTACCGTTTGCTGGCTTGATGGCCATGCTGGGACAGGGGGAGCAGGGTGGGGTGGGGGGCACTCAGTGGGTGGGGGTTGGGGAGTCCACTAGACTACCAAGAATGTTCAGGATTTTATTGTCTATATGGATGAGGTTTGGGGATGGGAGGGGTACCACTGGACTGCCAGGGAAGTGTTTTGTGGACTATTTAATTCACGATCGGACGTTAGGTGGAGGGGCCACAAAACTACCAGGGAAGTGTTTTGTGTAATATTTCATTTATGATCCAACTTCAGGGTGGGAGGGGCTACTATACTACCAGGGGGAATGTCAGGAATATATTTTACATATTCAGGGATTTGGAGTCGGGAGGGGGGCCACTAGACACCAGGAACAGGGGTTGGTATTCTCGTACTGTACGTTTAGGGATTGGGGGGGGCTAACCACCCAAGGCCTGGCAGCTGCTGTGTTGCACTGTGCAGTACAGCAGTCTCCCCTTGGGTGACTATGACTTGGGCATGGTTCTTCCATGCCTAACTTTGTCCATACTAGTTAAGCGACTGCTTTAATTTTCTCCTAAGACTGTTTAAAATGGCTAAAACTGGCTTTAAAAATAGCCCCATAGGCGTGTGTGGGGCTCCCACTTGCCACTCTCCCTGGCACATATCACATTCCAGAGAGTGCGGGGGCGGAGTTAGTGGAGCGGGGCACCAGAAAGCTGGAAGGGATTGGCTGGCCAAGGCTTGGTGCCAGTTCACGATCCCTTCCACAACAAAAGTAAGAACTTTGAATTTAACATTTTGCATCTGTCAGCTCAGGATGATATAAGGTGTTGGGCTATGAAGCCCAATACCTTATATTGGAAATTTCCTTTAAGCAGCAGTGATGTCATAGTCAGTGAAGTGACAGTGCTAATGATGTAGTGGGGGGGGGGGGATGGAGCTTGATATGTCAGCTGCCAGGCAGAGTGCTGTTCCACACATCACACCTACCAGTACCAGGTAAAAGGGAGGATAGGGTATGGGTGAGCGTGTCATATAGTTTTTATTTTCATGAGAGATCTGTGACCTCTTGACAAGGGATCAGAGGTCACACATCCAAAATGAAGATAAAAACCGTATGACACGCTCACCCATAAATACCATGTCCGGCTTTATACAACCACCAGGTTGCCAAAATCAGATCTGCAATTTACTGTATAGATTTTAATTTATTTATTTACGTCAGTGTGATGATCTCTTTCCACCATTTGCCAGATACTCTGTTAGACTAAAACAGTTGGTCCGCAATTATGATGAACTGTAGTGTGGAGACAGTGGTTGTGACAAACCTGATTCATAATATATTTATTTATTTTATTATTTATTTATTAGAAATTTGGATAACACCTTTGAGCACAAGTGCTCTTTTCCAGAGGTTCCACGTCAACATTGGATTAGAGATTACGATACATTTAAGAAGACATACACAATACCAGTTCAAGTAGAGCCTAGTCAGATACAGGCAATGGAGCAAACAGACAATGGTAATGGTATCAGATAACCTGACAATAAGATTCAAAAGGCAGTAAGTCATTTTAAAACAGTACTGAAGGATAACTGGACATTTAAGATAAAGCATTGGGCAGATATCATTGTTATTTTATGAGTTAGGTTCATTGTCAGCTGGGATAGTGCTTTTACCTGGGTCGTTTTGCCATCACGCTCATTGTATAAACAATCTTCTAATTAACCAAAGGAAAAGAAAAGTTCCTCAGATATAAAAGGTAATGATTGACTGCTTTTAAAACTCATATTAATTCCTGGCAGTACACTAGCTCTTTAAAGGGGTCTGAAATGCCATCTTTTCATGTTACCTCACTGCCTGATCTAATTCTGTAAGTTGTTTTGAACTGTGGCTAGCTGGAATATGTTCTCCCCCCCTCCCCCAAGGACTACTTATTTATAATTTAAGTTGTATTGTTCTATTGTATTTTTCTGATTTCTGTATGTCCCTGAACTCCAGGAAAGGCCACCAAAGAAATAGCATTGCCTTGCCTGCATAAAATCCCTTTTGTTCAGTTTCTAGTCACTGCTTGCGTGCCTAGCATTATGAAGTGGCATGCTGCATGCTTTCTTAAGACTCGGATTGCAATGTGTGGGTTCAGACATGGGTGGGTTGATCCTGTGGGAGGGTCTGCATCCTGTGGGGTAGGGCTACCACTATACTTAAAGCAGGCCCACTAAAACGATTCTCTGGGTGGAGGCACATAGTAGAATCATTTCACCAGAATCATAGGGGTTGCAAAGCTCCCCACTAGCCCCCTTTTATACCTTTTATATATGTAACCCAGGTGCCATGTACCAGTAGGCTACTACCTCTGTGTAATTACTACAGTACAGGTTGAGGGGCCTGGACCCTGTTCTGATAGTAACCGGGGGTTCTTTTCCAAATAGAAATACGTAATGCACGGTGCCTCCACCCAGAGTAGCTATAGTGGGCCAGAAATTTGTAAGGTACAACCCCCCGGGATGCTGTACCTCCTCACCTCCCCTTCCAGTCACTCCCCACACAGAATACCATAAACCAACTCAGTACTTTAAGTATCATGCAAATAACAGTTTCGCTAATAATATGCTCATGGGCAGCTTTATGCAGTAACGACCATAACACTGTTTATTGTTAGGGAAAAGGGAACGGGAAAATGCAGAAGCAAAGGCAATCAATGTGATTGGGTATTTTTCAGCACAGTAGATGACAGCAACCCTGTGCCCACCACCGCAGCAATACTCATGCAACCCCCTCCCTGCTGGTAACAGTATCCCTTTTAAATCTGACTGGGTACCCAGACTGAAGAAAGGTGCAGGCCTGTTATGTTGCCGTGGCTGGCCGGTATTGATGCACTCAAATTTAACAAGAAAACTTTTACTTTATACTTGGCAAAGAACGTTGATGCCCCAGCTCAGGGCAGGCCCTGCATTTACTCACAGTTTTGGAACTTGCAGTACAAGATCTGGACCAACCCCCAAACTCAGCAGCTGCCAGGTGTCCTTGCTGAGGCTGGAGCCTTGGGAGAGATGGCAGCCGGCAAGGTTGGCGATGGTATCTGGCAGCTTGTCCCCTTCAAGTGGTTGCAGGCTTGTGTAGCTTCTCACCTTCGGGATGTCCTCTGACCGATGCCGGATTAGGCCAGACTCGGGGACCAGGCCACACCGCCCCACACATCAAGGCAACTGACTTCAGGGACAAGGGTTCAGCACTGTCTAGCAGTGGCAGTACTGGGCTGACTCCCAGGTCAACCTGAGTACTTGCAGTCTCTTCTTAAACAGGAACTCAGACAGTCTTTCTCTCTGCTGATAAGGGCACCATTTGGTGGCAGCTTTAGTACCTTTCTGGCAAACAGACATACAGTCTTTAGCGAATCCCACACTCTATGACTGTAATCTTTAACAAACTGTGGCTCTCCAGGCAGCTGCCCAGTGGGTTCTTCCATGAGAAATGCTGTCACGGGTGCTGGAAAACTCACTGTATCTCAGGAAATGCTATCCTAGCACACAAAGCGGCAAGGGGCTATTCTGCAGCGTGCCAAGGTGCCTTCCTTGGTACGCCTGGGATTCTGACTTTCCCAGATAGTAGGAAACTTCAATAAGTCTCTTGTTAAATGCCAACAGAAGCTGTGGGCCGACTTCACACATAGTTATTTCTTAAACTCTCAGCTCCCCTCTTTCCTCACAGAGCTACAGCCGTCGACTCCCCGCAAGCAGGGTTTTCCCAAACTCCTTCAAGGGAAACCCACCTGATTGGATAACAAATGAGGCGGCAAGAACAATGTTCACACTCCCCACCCAGGAACCATAGCTGCAAGTCCGTGGGCTCCTCGATCACTGACTGGACTAACGAGGGTCTAAGGTCACAAAGATGGCATCCATGTAAACAGTGAATAAGAATCAAACTTTGCAATCTCTGCAAGCAAAGTAAACTGTTTCAGCCCACCAAAGTCTTTAGGTTCGATAGCTACAGTCCTGCACTGTTACTCAGTTGTAGAGTGGTCTCTGATAATGTCCTGGTTTGCCTGTCACGAATGCTGCAGCACCAAGTCCCACTGTGGCAAGCAGAACACATTCACTGAACAGCGAAGTATTTAAAGCAACAGTACACATAGTAACAGTTTGCCCATTCATATGCTTAACACACTTCTATTTATTCCCCTGCAGGTGTGTCTGAACCCCTACATATGTTTTTGGGGATCCCAGGAGTCAGAACACACCAGAGCACCCCCTCCCAAATAGTGGAAACTAAGCAGTATCTCTAGCGCAAACAGCACTCTGCCACTAAAGGCAGATCATTAACTATTTACACGGCTCCTCCACCTCAGAGCAAGCTGCTCTGCAGGCTGGCAGGGGCATTAATGGTTACCAGGACCCAAGGTTGGCAGGGGCATTAATGGTTACCAGGACACAAGGCTGGCAGGGGTACTGATGGGTACCAGGACACAAGGATGGCAGAGGTATTGATGGGTATCAGGACCCAAGGCTGGCAGGGGCATTAATGGTTACCAGGATCCAAGGCTGGCAGGGGCATTGATGGGTACCAGGACCCAAGGCTGGCAGGGGCATTGATGGGTACCAGGACCCAAGGGTGGCTGGGGCATTGATGGGTACCAGGACCCAAGGCTGACAGGGACATTGATGGGTACCAGGACCCAAGGCTGACAGGGACATTAATAGGTACCAGGACCCAAGGCTGGCAGGACCAGACACCAGGAGGCAGAAACTAGTAAGCCCTAACCATGAGGGGCAGGGTTACATATAAATAAATGCTATGGAAAGCCCGGGCTCCCAGATCTACAGCAATTCCTGTATTTTACAGGGAAACAAAGCCATCTACAGGGAAACTGTTCCCATAGACTTGCACTGGTTATATGGGAAAACCGAACAATCTGGCTTCCATTGGAAACACTGTAATTTAGAGGAAAACCCAGGTAAATTCCCCTGTAATTACAGGAAAATGGCCAAATCGATCTGGAAGCACTAGAAACCTTGTTTCAGGGGTTCTAGGGCTGCCGTGGACATGATAGGATTTAAAAAATCATAGAGGTCTCAACCACAACCCACTGGCTACCCCTAAATTACCACCCTGACAGCATAGTGTCATTTACTCCCCCCCGCTACCCTGTCAAGAATTAAAAAAATATATATCCTTATACCTCTCATAACCTTACATGTCCTCTCCTGCAATAGACTCCCTCCCCCATCTCCCCTCCCTGTTGGGCCTTCATTTTTTCACCTATGCTCCACCTTGCTTACTTTACTTTTAAGCTAATCACTTGTGACAATCCCTACCTTCCTGGGTGCTTGAGAGTATCTGAGTATTTCGTTATTTTTGTATTCACTGCTGTTCTAGTAACAACATGCTGACTATGTAAAGTGTAATAATTATATATAATAATCCCCATCGGCTGCTTCCCACTACCTGTCACACACTGTTGAATTTCTATTAACTTGATGGCCATGCCACTTGATGTGGAACCTTTGTAAATGAGCTTCCAGTTCAAAGGTTGTTTTCGAAACTGAAATAAAAAATAAATAAATGTCTAACTTGAGGTACGAACCCCATCCCCCCAATCAGGAGCTTAACATTCCCAGGCCCCTTAACTTTGTTGAGCACACACGGCAGGGGTAGCTACTGCAAAATCAGCGGTGACTCAGTTAGCACATTACTTATTTAGTAAACAATGCAACGAGGACGGTATAGATTGAGATGTAATATCTTGTTTAACTTGAGTGCTGAGGGAGCAGTCCTTGGCAGCCGCAGTCCTAGACTCACATGTTACTTATTTCTCAACATTAGAGAACAATAAAATGGCTTATTAACTTTACACAGTCACAGTTTTCAGTTTACTCTCATATGTTTTTCCTTAATACCGTAGTACTATTAACTTGGCAGACTGTGGAACCTGGGACTGAAACAAGGCTCTGAAAATGATCAGATATCATCTCTTCAGCTTGGAGTAAAACCTTGCCCTCCCCAACACATGTACAGCTTTGTCAAAGCACTGGCTCCCTCTCCTGCCCTAAAGAGAGTGTGTGTCTAATGATCCAGAGTTTTATTATATTATGTATTTATTTATTTATTGAATTTATTAACCAGGTTGGCTTACTGAGACGTGTGTCCCTTTTATAGCAGTGATCCAGGATTAATTACATTCAACAGAAAGACAGTTTTCTTGGTACAAAGTCAGATACAGAGACAGTATTTGATACAGTATACTAGTGGCAGGAACAATAGGTATAATGATTCATGCATTCAGATCAAGGAAACAAAGTACATACATGCAAATTCAGCAGCTTGCAGAGTATCTGGCAGTTCTACTGCTCCTGAAGCACCACACGGCATCCATGTACATAGAGAACTGTGGCAGTTCCTATTCACCTCTTGCCAACTTCGTGGTACTGGGAAGCGGACTGCCACCTTGTTGACCATTAATCCATTTGCTATTACACTTTGTATTGTGATTTGTTTCCCCATATGTCCTGTACCATGTGTCCCTTTTTTTAGCAAGTAATTTTCATCTGCACTGGGTACTGTTTGGCTCGCACTACTGCTTATTTCAGGATGTCTGATAATTATAACCCCTCGATGTCATTGAGCTCAATTTTTGTACACTGTTTGATGTACATTTTTCCTGCTGTTTAGTCTGCAACTCTCCCAGGTCATGCCTGAAAACAGGTATATGTATGCCTAATGTACCTTCCCTGGTATCAAAAACACATACATAAATAAATCAAGGTTTGCACCTCCGTGCCCAGGACGGCACGAGCAGAGGCTGGCAGGTTGGGTAATGAGTGCCCGTGAGGATGCTGTCCTTCTGGGGTTGGGTGGCTATGAGTGACAGCTAGGGGAGACTTGGTGGTGTTGCTGGCCACATCAGTGAGCCTAGCACTCTGCCCTCACAGGACTCCACCCCAACCGGACCATCACGAGTATGTACATGCTGACTGAGACTGTAGAAGCATAGAATCTGAAGTCAGAAGGAGTCCCTCAAATCTGCCTGTAGTTGTTACGACCTTACCCCCTCCCCATCTATGACAGGAATCAAAGGGAATGGAAAGAGCCTGATTGACTATAGCATGATGTGGCAGCCAAAGACTGCCTCCAGTTTACCGGCATATCTACTGAGCAGCCCTTCCCCAATTCTACGCTGACTGTGATCTATTCCTCCCTCAAAGTATGCCCTGGCCAGAAAGGAAGAAGGGGCCACATAAGATGGGAATGTACCAGAACTGTAGTCAGTGTCTGGACTGGGAGGTGCCCAGCCCCAGTAGACAGAGTCCCAGGACAGGAGACAAGACATAGCAACAGTAGAGGCAAGCACCAGTGTTGGAATTATAGGGGGACTTGCCAGGCTCAGCCCTCCCAGCTCTGAAGTGAGCCCCAGTAGGTCATACATCGCTGCAATTACTTATTATGGAAAGGGGCTCAATTTAAAGCTACGATCCTAATGGGCCCCCAGCCCCAAAGCTTATGAACTTTAATTCCAACACTGCCCAGCAAAAAAAGGCAAGAATAAAAAGAATATTTAGAAAAATCTGTCCATAGAGCTCAATTTGTAGAAAGAAAATTGCAATTCTTAAACGTAGAAAAAAATATGCCAGAAGTTTAATTTGTGGCATTTTTTGACATTGGTGAGCAATGTCTTGTGTGGGGGATTTGTAGATTTGTTTCCTACTGTCTCTGCTTTGTGAAAAGAAAAGTTAGCAATTCCTATATTGCCAACATGCATAGGTGGTCAAAGTTAGTGGTGTGACATTTATGTCTTGTTCCCTCAACTTAGGTGTACCTCAAGGCTCCATCCTGACCCCCTTCCCCCCACCATTTAACTTGTTTGTGAATGATGTTCTTCTTATCTGCTCCAACGCAAACTCCCACATACTGCTATATGCTGATGATACAGTTATAGACACTAAAGCAAAAACTATTAGATACCTCAGCATTCTATATATGTTATGCTGTCTAACAGTTCTTGCAGTCTTACAGTATACTGCAGATGAAATTCATTGGGATTTGTAAGTGTAATGCACAGTCTAGTCCACTTGGTGGCAGTAGCAGTCCAAGGCATGTTGCTTAACAAAAAAAAAAAAGCCAATTTTAAGCTCTATAAAATGATCAAGATCTCAGCATACCAAAGTGCGGTGCTGTCTCCTAGAAGACATTACACCCATAGCAGAGGGTAACAAAAATTATTTGGGACCAACAGGGCAGATCCTACAAGGAGTGCTTCAAGGCACAGAACATGTACTCTCAGAGACCAGAAGGAAGGGGTGGGATATATGACAGAGACATCCAAGTTCCTAAAAGTAATTAACAAGGTGAACTGTGGGGAACTATTTACTGTAGCTTGAATACTAGCTCGCGGTCACGTGGACATAAGTGGAAACTAACAGGAAAGAGGTTCAGGAGGGATGTCAGGAAGTTTTATTTTACAGAAAGGGTGATGGAGCTGTGGAACAGTCTGTCACTTGAAGTGGTGAGTGATAAACTATTAGGTGGGGTCAAGCACAGTAGGGACAAAATGAAGGGTATAGTGGTTGCGGAGGGTGGCAGAATTAATTAGGGAAAAGGGGGATGGGGAGGTTTAGGACCCTGGAGGGATAGTAGGTCCCAGACCTAAAAAGGGAACTCAAGCAGCCTGGATGGACCGTTGATTTTCTTCTGCTGTCATTGTCTATGTTTCTATAATGATGCCCCAGTAATGGCTCTCCTGATTTGCCTGCTGCAATGAAAATAAACTTACAAGCATTTTTTTCTTCTTGCTTTTTCCACCCACATCCCGTCTCAGTGGAACCCCCCAGCCCTGTCACTGGCCCATCTCCTATTATGCAGAGCCATATTGGTAGGTGGCTGACCAGGTAGGGTCGTGCGGGTCTGTGGGGGTTGCTGAGAGAGCTGGGGCTTTTTCCTTGGATTATCTCCACAGGGCTTCTGTGTGTAATGCACTCATCCCTGTACGTGTTGAACACATGTGTGCTACATCAGCACATGTCCTTCCCCCCCACACACACACACCTGGTGATCCCACTGGTGCTGCAACCCGTACTCTGCCAGGTGGCAGGCAAGTGGCAGGACTCAGAGTCCCACCTCCCCGAGGGAGGAGAACCACCCTGGGGCACTCAATCTTCCCTCCCCAGCTGGCCCCCAGACAAACCTGGTTTGTTCCTGAACCTGGGTCACTGGCATGGCAGTAGATAAGGGGTCCAGCACCTCAACCTCCATGCCACCAGGCTGGCTTTTATTTATTATTATTATTTTTTTTAATAAAACAATAAAAAAGTTAAAAAAATGAGCAAAGGAAAGTGCAACTGCTCTCAAATACGATGTCCAAAGCAAAACATTTCAAAAGAATTTAAACTTTATTTCTTCATTCAGACCAGTCCCAACGTTTACAGCCACAGCGGCTTCTTCTGGGAAGCTGTTAGAAATATATACATATCAGTCAATACACCCATATAAAAGAATCTTGATCATTTATATTCTTGTCTCACTTTATATGTAATATTCCAATTTGAAAGACTGAACATAGTAAACGGACCACCATCTATAATATGCGACAATGTACAAATAGTTTAAAAAACGTAGGACATATATACATTTTCTGGTGTATCTATTCAATATAAATGAAAAAGCCAATAAGGCTACTTGCGTGTTACTGCTTGAGAAAGATTTCTACTCTGCCCTGATGGCCTTCCAGAGTGTCTAAAGGACACAAAATTAAAACATATCTAGTTATTCCAAAGCTGCTAGTATCAAATGAGAGAACTAATGACAATTTATCTAGTACACTTTACCTGTGTGTACTTTTTTCACAGCCGCTTAAAGTTTTAGTATATTTCAATCGCTAAAAATGGAAAGATATTAAATGTGAACGAGAATCCCTATCTGTGACTGAAAATCTAAATAAATAAAGAAACAATTTGTTGTTAACATAATATAAAAATGTTGTATATATATGTTTCCAGCCTTCTATACCACATGTGGGTAGTCTAAATATGATTATATTACACCAAAGATACTGAAAACTGAACACTCAGTATTCCTAATTCTAAATAAATTTTATAAAACTGTCTAACTCATGAGAACACAGCAAAATATCAGCTATACGCTATCACAATTCAGTTTTACACAGCCTACATCATACCTGTAAAGGACAATGCTTCTTATTGAGCTCTCGGCTCTGCAAGTTAAAAACAAAAGCACAGAGTTCAGTCGTTGAAATGCGGCTTTGAATAAAGAAAATGCCAAGGTGTTTCAAATCTTCATGGAAAAGCCTACTGAGCATTTAATGTTTCCAGCATCTAATTCTCCTCTTACTGTGGAAGCAAGAGGCCGTCTCAAGCGCAAAACCTCTCATGCCCGCATGAGCAGCATTGGCTTTCACCAGTGGACGATGATAACACGTCATCACTAAGCAGCAAGCTGCCCACTGACCATATTTCCGCACGGGAAAATGGAAGCTGAACCAGGAAAGTGATCTATCGTAATACTACTAATAAAATGGAAGGGTCAAACATTCGTGTGCACAGCTTGAAGGAAGGGACGATTATTTTAGTTGGAAATATTTTAAAGAATCAAAGTTAAAGGTGTACTTTCCAAATATTGAAAATAAAATAAATGTAAACAAATTACCAGTGTTATTCTCAATCAGGAGAAAGTGCAAACTGCTAAATCTGTATGAATATTGAAGGGTGGGGTGGGGGACAGATGAGCAAAAAAGGGTATATAAAATACTCAGTCTATCTAAACTGCCATTTACCAGCAAGATTGCAAATTGATATCTTCATTAAGACCCCAAGTGGTACGATATGTGCCGAGTTGAAAGATCCACCAGGTTTCTCTATAATTCAGTTGTTTTTGATAATTTCCATCTTGTGTAGGTGGCAATACACATTCCGATCCCCAAAACCTGAGTTGTACTACTGTGTGACCTCGATCCATAAAGTGTCTAGCCACCGATGAATTTTCATCTTTAGATCTAATACGACTTTTATGTTCCAATACTCTTTTTTTCAGCTCCCTAGCAGTCTGCCCAACATACAAATGATCACAAGGGCATTGCAATACATATATGACCCCCCCTTAGTGCTACGATCAGTGTGGGATTTAATTTTATATTCCTTACATGTATAGGGATGCCTGAAATATTCTTTTTTAGATGTGTTGCCATACGCAACACATCTATTACATGGAAACATTCCCTCTTTCAAGGGTCCCAATAACAATTGTGTTGTTCTTTTAGAGGTGTCATGTTTATGTACTGCATTAACTAATTTATCCTTGATGTTAGGGGCTTTTTTGGAAATTATAAATGGTTTTGTAGAAAATATAGAGGCAGTTGGTGGATATTCTTGTAATATTTTCCAGTGATCCAAAATGATGTGCCTCAGTTGAGTTATGTCTTCGCAATGTATAGTACTGAATGCAATGCCCCCAAGTTCCTGTTACGTGGAGCTGTGTCTTTCTCTATAATTAAAGTGTATCTGTTAATTCTAGAAACTTTTTGACGCATTGTAAAAAGTACGCTTGGACACAGAATTTTTGGAAAAAAAATGAACAAGCTGTTTTATGTAATAGTGAAACACCCAACCTTAGTATGTTTTCTTACTTTTAGAGCAAGCATACCACATTAACCTGTACTTTCAGAAGCACAAATTTATTCAGCTACTGCAATTTACTAAACAAGTTTTTTTATTTCAGGTGGTCTTCCAGTGTTTACAACAGCCAGTTCCACGATCACTGATGAGGTTCTCTGGCTTCAGTGAATGTTTCTTTACAATATGGAAAATACTGTAACAAACCCCTCCTCCATGAAGAACTAGTTAGGAACCGCACACCCAGTGAGGATGGTGACATCGTGGGCACAATAGCGAAGCTTGACTGCCCTCACGATGTCACCACCACCACAAGGTGCCAGGTTACCAGTGAGTTCTTTGTGGATTTTTTTTTAATTACTATCTGAACAGACTGTTTCTGGGTGTAGTCTTTAAAAAATATTACAAAATGCAAAACAAATCTTGAAATTTAATTGGACAAGGGATATCACCTGGCCATGCCTTAAATCTCTAATAATGCACATCCTGTCGTGGCTTATTACTTGCTTTTTGTTTCAAATATTGTTTATGCTATTGCTGGCCACAAGTTAGGTCCTCCTTCAGTTCTCTCCTTGAAAGCTACCCTTCCCAACGAGATCACACTGCAGCTACCCTTGGAACCCACACTCACCTGCAACACCCCCCTGTGCTGAACCCCCAGATTACCCCCATGGGCCAGGTCCTCCATCAGCCATTTTGGTGTTACTTTCGCAGGAGTCATCTGGCCAGCCAGGGGGAAGGTGATGATGTGAGTTATCCCAGGAGTGCTGCAGTTGGAATCTGCCATGGGAGTGGGCCGCTGGAGCAGCCTCATCTGCCTGGCCCATGCACACATGTTTTTCCTTGCACTCCCCCACCTCCCACCAGGAAAGTGTAGCAGGATTGGCTGCCAGCAAGGCCTGAAGCAGCCAACTAGTTAGCACACTCCAACAGCCCCACCTTTCATTCACGGATCCTGTGCACCACCACCTGTGGTCCCCGAGGTGGTACTAAAGCAGTGGAATATGAAGCCCTCCCACCCCAGAGAAGCAGAGTGTCTAGTGAGACACTTGGTCCTCCTCCCCCAGCCGGCCCTCTGACAGCCATGGTTCATTCCCTGAACCCAGGTCATTGGCGTTGTGAGCGGTAGTGCTATCGCTGAGCCGGCAGACTGGCTGCCTATTACTTACTTAAGATGATAAGTTATTCACTGCGCTGTTTTGAAATGAGCGCTCATGAAGGATTTTTGGACTTTAGCTTTCCTAATCTGCTCATGCTCAATGCTAAGCATCTGGTTGGCTGCAGCACGATTCTGATTAGGGCAGCTGCTTAGAGAAATAATTCACATTCTAAACCATGAATTATTTCTCTGAACATGCTAAGTGGTGGATTATCGGGTTTCGAAAACACCTCTGAAACAGGCTGGTCACGTACTATAGCACAGCACTTCTTCTAATGACATCAGATGGTGATGTCACAAACACAGTAATTTTGAGGTCACCTGCTATCCCTATTTTGTTTTGTTTTTTACAAAAAGAGATACTTCAACACTAGGACAGACTGAAATAGGGCAATGCTTAAACCAAGACGCACACAAACAGAAAAGGTGTGCCACACACTCAGCACTGTTGGGGGGGGTGCAATGAACAAGAAGGCTGTCCTCCCAAACATAGACAAATATCCACAAAAGGTATACTCCTTATAAAACAGAAGCCTCACATCAAACAACGGTGCAAATGGTGCTAAAAGTATCAGTCAGAAAATTAGTTATGCCAATTTAGTTATAAAAAATAGCAAATCAAGTAACACACTACCATGGATGTTACATACGAACATATGAACATGCCAGCAGATAAAGGCCTTATGGTCTATCTAGTCTGCTCGATAGTGCAGCTTCCTGTGTGTTTACAAAGGGAATTGCCCCCTCCCCATTTCCCTTCTGACCTCCCTCTACTGCCCGTGCTCCCTACCCAACTCGCTTCACTTCTACTCACAAATTTTTCCCTTCACCCTGTCTCATCACCTCTTGAGGTCGTCCATTGGTTTTAGGCACACTACCTCCTCCAGCAGCTCATTCCACTCAGCCACCACCCTCTTGGTGAAAAAGTGCCTCCTCATCTCCTTCCTGAACCTTCCCCCCACCAGCTTTAGGCTGTGCTCCCTAGTGGTCTTGTTGCTGCTAAGGCTGAAGCAGCCCTCAGTGCTCACCCTGTTAATACCCTTAAGGTACCTGAAGGTCTCAATCCGTCTCCCCATTCTTTCCCCAAGAGAATACATCTTGATCTCCCCAATCCTTTCCTCAAAAATGTTGCCCTACTGACCGGGATCATCTTGGCTGTCTTTCTCTGGACAGTCTCCAGACTCCAGCAAGTTGACATCCTTAAGACAGAGGCACAAAACTGCACACTGTACTTCATGTGTGGTCGTATCAGTGACCTGTAAGTGGCACAATGACCTCTGCTTTCTGGTGGTAATTCCCTGACTATGTGTATGCAGCACGATTTGGTTTGGCAGCTGCTCTCTCGCGTGTACAGTGTTTGGTCATTGGTGATAATTACTGCCTGGTTCTTTTCTTCATCTGACCTGGTTACCTGCACTCCACCCAACCAGTATTCGGTTCCCAGATTCTTCCTCCCCAAGTGTATAACCTTGCACTTCTTAGTATTGAACCCTGGCTACTGAATGCTGGACCACTTTTCTAGCCTAGCCAAATCCTCTGTGTTCCTGGTTACCCTCTTCCATGTCTACCCTCCCAAAGAGCTTGGTGTCGTCTGCAAATAGATAGATTTTACCTTTGATCCCATCAGTCCCATTTACGCTGACATAAAGAGCAGTCCAGCTGCCTTGTGGGGCAATAATATCCTGTCGAGAGTCATAAAAAAGTCATTATTTTTACAGGGAGGGTTTGAAACAAAAACAGACGCTTTGGTAACACATTCATTTTTATTACATCAGCCCTTCCTATTAATGTCAGGGGCAATGATTTCCAGTGGGCAAGATTTTCCTTAATAGCATTTATTATTTTGAGTACGTAGTTTAGACTTTATAGATCAAGGGAATACCCCCTATCAATCAGAGCACTCCTTTTCTCTCCATGTGAGACACCCTTATTCTGTGAAGAATGTCTCAGTTACAGCTGTCCTGTAAACCAACACATTCGGGGCAAGTTTTTTCAATTTTAATATAGTATTACTCGATCAAGATCAATAATATTAATTAAATATTAAATATTAATACCTCCACTGAGACCACCCTTATGGTTGTAAGAGTGGTTTCACTTACATCCTCAGGGTATCAGAACTGCTCACCTTTGGTTCACAGTTCTCATACCCTAACAATGTGTGTGAGACCGTGAGACCACTCTGACAACTGTAAGAGTGGTCTCAGAGGCGTTATTAACATACTGAATAGGTTATTCTGATTTTGGTCTATTTGAACCCTAGATACTTCAGACGACTGGACACGCTTTGATATTTAATAGTGCGAGAGAGGACTGAATTTGCTGTAGAATTAACTTTGCCCGAAGTAGTTCTGATTTTTTACGGTTGACTTTTAATCTGATAAGATACCAACTGAGTCGAAGTTGAGTGAGCTCAGGAGTGATTGGTTAAGGTTATTGAGATATAACACGGCACCAAACATCCGCTCAAAGGCAGATTTTATGCTCTCCATCTTCTATTTTTATGCCTTTTTATTTTATTCTTTCTGATAGCAATAGCTAAGGACTCAGTGGACAGGATGGGTAGCAGGAAGACGTACATCAAGAAAGCCAGGGTTTACCAGTTGATTGGAGAGGGGCGGCATTCTGGGGCCTGCCCATCGATTCTGGGTACTCCTACTGTCCGATATCCATCCCTAATGCATACAACTAAGCACTGCTGTAGTTTGCGCTCCTATGCAGTTCCTGATGTTCAGTGTGGGGTGTACAAGGGTCTAGGTAACAAATATGAGCATTTACACAACATGTAGGACCTCTTTCAGGAAGATAAAGAGATATCTCACTGACCGCATGTGAGATATCACTTTTATTCACAGTTGAGTATGTCACAATGGATATCTTGACCAGCTGGGTATGTCCTCCTTTAGAATGTTCGGCCTCAGTAACAGTATTAACCGTATTCAAATGCAAATAACTTTAAAACGAAAAATGATAGCATTGCACTGTGAGCACGAAAGTTGTTCAGCACAAAACGATCTACAAAATGAGTGGTGTTTCTTTTGTAGCTACCTTTTATTTTCTGGCATTATAAATATTAGTTTCCTAGCTACACCACTGATGGCCAGTGTAAATATTGATGGGGAGAGGGGGAAGCTCTGTCTTGCTCCAAGTTGTAAATGTCTATGTCAAGTCAACAAAAACTAAATAAATAATTACATAAAAATGAAGTGGATCAGAGTTCTCTTTGTTGGTTCTGATACTTGATGTTGGATTTATCCAGTTCCTGAATTTCGGGCTGGCACCCAGGAAGTGAAAAACTGTATATGTGTATATATATATATATATATATATACCCATTCTAGCCTATCATAGGCTTTTTCCATATGTTATGAAAGAAGCATAAACTATTTTGAATGTTTACTATAGTCGTCTAGTAAGTTTAGTGTTTGTCCAATATCGATGCTGATTGTCTCCCCTTAATAGAAACATAGACAATGACAGCAGAAAAAGACCAAAGGTCTCTGGTCTGCCTGAAGTTCACTATCTGTCCCGGGACCTATTATCCATAGGGAATTTTATCCCTCCTGGTCCACCCCTGCTCCCCGCTCCCTACTGCTACTTACCTGAGTAACCACCAAGCCCCTTCACTCTGTCCCAGCCATGCTTGAAAACCAGTTATGGTCTTGGCATCCACCACTTCTGCTGGCAGACTGTTCCATGGCTCCACCACCCTTCCTGTAAAATAGAGCTTCCTCACATCCCTCTTAACCCCCCAGTTTCCACTTGTGACCTCAGGTTCATGTCTCCATGTTCCTGCTAAATAGTTCCCTGCAGTTCACCTTGTTTATTCCCTTCAGGAACATGAAGGTCTCTGTTGTATCCCCCCCCCCACGCCTGGTCTCCAGTGAGTACATGTTCAGTGCCTTCAGAAGAGCTTCACAAGATCTGCCCTGCTGGCCCCGGATCATCTTGGCCAACTTGCACTACACTGTCACCAGCCTGTCCCTGTCTTTCGATAGGTGAGGACTCCAGAACAGAGCACAGTATTCCAAATGTGGCTTCACCAGTGACTTATAGAAAGGTAGCAGTACCTCTGTTTTCCTGCTGTCAATATCCCTTCCAACCCACCCCAGCATCCTATTAGAACTTACCATAGGCCTTGTTACACTGGCTTGATTGTTTGAGGGAGTCATTAATGATGTCTCCCACTTCCCTTTTATCTGCCGCAATGCTCAATTTAACTTCTTCCATCCAGTACTCTGGCCTGTTTTTTTTTCCTCTCCAAGGGCCCTATGCACAAATGTGGTGGAGCGGCTATGCGTGTATATCTGGGGCGCGTAGTCACTCCGCACCCATTGCGTCCCCCCGCACAGGATGCACAAAGGGGGTGGCATGCAGACCCACCACACTCGATCCCCCACGTCCGTGGACAGCACCATGCTGGGGGCATTCCGGGGGGCTGCTGGCACTACTTGGTATGCACTAAACCATGTAGTGCTGGCCGCATGAGTGCAGAGGGTGGTACAGGGTATGCTAGGGTAGACCCTGCCATAACCCTCTGCATGCCCCCAGGGTCTCCATCTGCCAGGCGCTGGGGGACCATGACAGTGCTTTCTGTGGTGCTGCCCCTGACCACTAGGCAGCCGGTGAGGGCAGGGCAGTAGGACGAGCACAGCACTGGGATGTTGCCAGTAGGGGCCTGTAGCACATGCCAGCTGACAGGAGCTCAGGGGTATGGCCACATTGTGGTCAGGGCAATGCTGCTGTTGTGGGCATGCAATCTGGAGGCAGTCCCGACACCTGGTCCTGCAGTGCGCTGGGATGGCACCATGTGCTGAGGGCTGGGCCGGTGCACCAACCAGCCATGGGGCCATGCCGCGTGGGTCCGGGTGCCTAGGCAGCATGCACAACCCTAGACCCATGCATTGTAGTGTGAGGGATCCACTTTTGGACCCAGGATGGGTATCCTATTGGATACCCGCCCAGATCCATGACTCCGCCCCTGGCTGCCTTGCGTAGTCCTGTGCACTGGGGAGGAGGAGAGTGGACAGGCGGCCAGCATTGGTGAATACCGATATGGGCGCACCTGTCTGCAGGGTGCAGGGTCGCAGGCGGGGTACGCGACTTTTTTGCGTACCCCCGCCCACTTCATGCATAGTGCCCATTGTGAATAAGTTTGCATTTTTTGGCATTGAATTTCAACTGCCAAATTTTAAACTGCCTCTCTAGCTTTTGTATATCAGATTTGTAATAAAGCCATTTTGATCTGTGTGAATCAAGCTTGGTAAAACTTTTTCTAACATGTTTGCTTGGATCTTTGAAAAATCTTAGTGTCAGTATTTATGGGTGAGAAGGGTCTATAAAATCCACAATTCAGTGGGTCTTTTACCTTTACTATAAATAAAAGAACATTAGCATTATAGAAACATAGAATTTGATGGTAGATAAGGAGCACTTGGCCCACGCACTCTTCTTATTTTTCCCTGCCTGTACTGTCACCACAGACTGTACTTGATCTCCTGCTCCTCCCCCCCCCCTTGCTTCCCAAACAAGATTCCCTTCTGCCTAGCCCATGCATGCTTGAAGTCCACCACTGTTTTTGCCACCACCACCTCCTCTGGAAGACTGTTCCAGGCATCCACTACACTTTCGTGACATAGAAACATATAGGATTTGACGGCAGATAAGGACCGCTTAGCCCACCCAGTCTGCCCATTTCCCTACCTAATGGATAAGCTGCAGATCCTAGCTAACCAACAGCCTACTTCTTCCAACCTCCACCCCTTAGAATTGCTTTATGCCTGTCCCATGCATTCTTGAATTCCACCACTGTTTTTGACTACACAACCTCCTCAGGAAGGCTGTTCCATGCATCCACAACCCTCTCCTTGAAAAAATACTTCCTCACATTACCTCTGAGCCATCCCCCTTCTAGCTTCAAATTGTGCCCCCTTGTTCTTGCACACTTCTTTTTCCAAAAGATGTTACCCTCTTGGATTTTGTTGATTCCTTGAGGTACTTGAACGTTTCTATCATGTCCCCCCTCTCCCTCCTCTCCTAGAGGCTATACATATTAAGCTGCTTAAGTCTCTCTTGATGTGTCTTCCGGTGCAGACCCTGCACCATTTTATTTGCCCTCTCCTGGACTGCCTCCATCCTGTCTATGTCTTTGCGGAGATTGGGTCTCCAGAACTGCACGCAGTACTCCAGATGGGGTCTCACCAGCTGTCTGTACAGAGGGATAACAACTTCCCGGTTTCTAATGGTGATGCCTCTCCCTATGCATCCCAGTATCCGCCCAGCCCTCCTTACTGCCCTCTCACATTGCTTGCCCACCTTTAGATCATCTGATATGACTACTCCCAGGTCCCTTTCCATTTTTGTTGCTGTTAGTATCTCACCACCCATTGTGTACTCTTCCCCTGGGTTTTTGTTTCCCAGGTGCATTACTTTGCACTTCTTAGCATTGAATCTAAGCTGCCATACATTTGACCATTCCTCCAACCTTACCAAGTCCCTTCTCATCCTTTTCACCCCACCTTGTGTATCAACTCTGTTGCATATCTTTGTGTCGTCTGCAAAGAGACATACTTTTCCTTCCAATCCCTCTGCAATGTCACTTATAAAGACATTAAAGAGGACCGGTCCTAGTACTGAACCCTGCAGTACCCCACTAGTAACCCCCCTTTCTTCAGAATGGATTCCGTTTACTTCAGAAGTACTTCCTCACATGTCTTCTAAACTTCCCCCTTCCAGCTTCATTGCATGTCCCTTTGTTCTTGTGTATCTTTTTCTCTGAAAAATACTCCCCTCCTGCACCTTATTCAAGACTGTGAGGTATTTATAGATCTCTATCATGTCACCCTGCCTTCCAGGGTGTACATACATAGGTCCTTTAATCTCTCCTCATAGGGCTTCTGATGCATCCCCTGCACCATTTTAGTGGCCCTCCTCTGGAGATCCTCCACCCTGTCTATGTCCTTCCTGAGATGTGGTCTTCAGAACTGGACACAGTACTCCAGGTGGGATCTATCCAGCGAGCTATGCATTGGTAACCCCACCTCCCTCCTTCTGCTGGTGATATCTCTCCCTATGCAGCATCCCACTGGCCTTACCCCCTGCCTTGTTGCACTGATGCACCATCTTCAGGTCATCAGATATGATTACTCCCAGGTCCTTTCCCTGCTTGGTGACTGTCAATACATTTTCTCCCATGTTGTACTCTGCCTCTGGGTTTCTGTGCCCTAGATGCATAATTTTGCATTGTTTCACATTGAAACCCAGACGCTATGTTCTTGACAACTCCTCACATTTTCTCAGGTCTCTGCACATTCTTTCCACCCCCTCTGGAGTGTCTACCCTATTGCAGAGTTTGGTGTCATCTGCAAAGAGGCAGACTTTCCCCTTCCAGCTCATCTGCAATGTTACTTATAAAGACATTAAAGAGGACTGGTGCCAGTACTGAGCCCTGAGGCACCCCGCAGGTCACCCTTCCTTCCCTGGAATGAACTCCGTTTACCACCACCCTCTGTCACCTATCCATTTATCAATTTCTTACCCAGTTTACAACCTTTGGACCACTCTAAGCTGCCCAGTTTCTAATGGGCTTCCTATGTGAAGCACGTGTCGAATGCCTTACTAAAATCTAAGTAGGTCACATCCACTGCCCAGCCCTGATCTATTTCCCTGGTCACCCAATCAAAGACATCTATCAGTTTTGTCTGACATGACTTCCCCATCCCGAATTCATGCTGCTTCAAATCTTGAAACCCGCTAGATTCAAGATACTCCACAATTTCCAGTGAGTTGCTGAATAGAACTGTCAGAGGTGCAGCCATTACCTCCCTGAGCTCCTCCAATATGCTTGGGTGTATTCCCAGGGGAAGGCACAAACATAGATACCTGCTGTTTGGGGCACATGTGGCCTATCCCCATGCCCTTCCTCTGTGAAGACCGAACAAAGTACTTGTTCAGGATATCTGCTTTTTCCTGATCCTCCTCAGCATAGTCCCCCCTTCCCTTCTTAACCTCACAATTCCTCCTCTAGTCTTCCTCTTTTCACTTGTGTACCTAAATAAAGGTTTTGTCCCCTTTAGTTACCCCGGGGCTGTTCTTTCCTCAGTTTGTGCCTTTGCGCTCCTTGTTGCTCTTCCTGCTTGCCTCTGCGTTTCCTGGTACACCTCCCTTTTCTCTTCCTTTTGTGTCTCTTTACAGTCCCTGAATGCTACACTTTTAACCTTTACCTTTTCAGCCGCATCCTTTGAGAACCATAGCGACCTCTTTTTCCTCCGGTTTTTGCTCACTTCCTTTGCGCAGAGGTTTGTTACCCTCACTATGCCTTCTCTTAACTTAGCCCACTGTTCCTCCACCCCACCCAGGTCATTTCTCCCTGCTAAGTCATCACTGAGGCATTCATCACCCATTTTCTCCAAACTTGTTCCCCTGACATCCAGGGCCCTCGTCCTTGTGTGGTTTGCTTCCTCTGTAATCGTTATGTGTTGAACCACACTGTGTGGTGATCACTGGTCCCAGGCGGCCTCCCATGCTGATATCTGCAACACTGTCCCTCTTAGTGAGTATCCGCTCCAGTATTGCTCCATCTTGAGTGGGCTCCTTGACTAGCTGCCTGAGAAATGCCCCCTGCAGGAATTCTAGAACATCCCTGCTTCTAGCTGAAGTTGCGGCTAGGAGACTCCAGTCTACATCCAGTGGACTGAAGTCCCACACCAGCAGCAACTCCCCTTTTCCTACCTTTCTACCATTGTGCTAATGGTTTCCACTACTGCCTTCTACAGTTTCTCCCCTCGTGTTGGAGGTCTGTAGATCACACCAGTGTGAACAGTGGCTCTGGTTCTTGTCTCCACGGTGACCCACAGTACCTCCAACCTCTCCGTTCCCTCTGAATTCCCTGTGTCTCCATTACTTTGATCCCCTCCCTCACATACAGCATCACCCCTCTTCCCTGTCTTTCCTAGGTTGAGTATAGCCTGATGCTGCCATGTTCCAGTCATTGTTTCCTGTGCAACATGACTCAGCAATGGCCACAATATCCACTCTGACTCTACCATCATGGCCTCTAGGTCTGGAATTTTTTGCTAGACTTCATGAGTTTGCACATATGGCCTTTCACAGTTTGTTCCCACTCTGCCTGTTACCCCCTTGTTTTCCTTTTGTCCTGCCTGCTTTCCCTTCTCTTTTTCATCTCATGTTCCAGTCTCCTTGTTTTGTACTGCACTGCTTTCTTCATTATTTGCACCTCTGGGAGACTTTCTTCCCAAGGGGCCCCTTCAGTTTGTGGAGGGCAGTTACATCTCCCTTTTTCCTTCCACCACCCCTGTCAGCTAGTTTAAATGTTCATCAAAGTAACATTTAAACCATCCACTGAGGACCGTGGTTCCCCTCCTAGACAGATGCATGCCATGACCTCTGTATAGGCCTGTATCCTCCCAGGTTTGCCCCCAGTCCCCAGTGTAGCCGAATCTCCTTCAACCATGAGTTGAAGCTCCTGCTGTGAAGAACCCTATCCTCACTCCTGGTCATAGACAGACAGCACCTCAGTGAAAGCTATCGAAAGCACTCTCTGCCTAGACCCCTCCACAGTTCCTTAAAAGTTTCATGCACAATCCCTGCTCCATACCTAGCCGGGTCATTATTCCCCAGGTGGACAATGTCACCCAGCTTCTCCTCCTGATCCCCCACCCTAATGATCTTAAGGATCAACTTTCCATCCCTCTGAGTCATGGTGTTAGGTAAGCACCTCACCTCCCTCTTTCCCTCTCTTATTGTTCTCAAATCTGCTCCCTAACATCCCCTACCAGAAGCTGCTTCCTCCTCTGATGTGATCCTCTCCTCCCACTTTGTGCCTCCCCTATGGAGAACCCAACATCCTCCCTGGCCACTACCACAGGTGCCTCCTCTCAGCAGTCCCATCCTCCCAGTATAGCGAATGAGTTTCATAGTGGCACATACTGAGAAATGTGCCCCTGACCCACAGCCCCCACCCTTTCAGAGCTCACCACAGTCCAGCTGGCCCTTGTTATCCTAGGCATCCTCTTGGGGGGCAGCAGTGATAAACTCAGTGGCCCCTGGGTGGGGGGGAAGAAGTCCCTCAAATCCTAGCCAACTAGCCACAGAGTCCAGTGACCTCTCCCACAGCCCAGAGAGGTGCATGCAGATGGAGCAGCACCTCAGTCTCCAGAAGGTCTCTCTGAAAACTGCCACTGTGCAACCACTGCACTGCACCACACCACTCTCAAAATCTCCATTGCTTCATTCTCTGCTTTTAGTTGAATTAACTTTGCAGCCTTACCTTAGATAGGGTGTTTCTAATTTTCTCCTTTTGGTTTATTTTTATACCCGTTGTACTCTTACCCTTGATAGGGTGTTTCCTTTTTTCCCACACAACAGGTAGTTACTGTTTGTACGGACAGTTACCTCCTTGCTGTTACCCCCTCACCATCTTCCAGTACTCCCTTACAGGGGCAACAGCAAGTAAACAAGTACTATACCTTACTTTATTGGCCTGGCAGAGTCCCCTGTGTACCTGCTGTCACCTGTGGACACCTGCCAACGCCTAAGATGCCAGTCCTGTTCCACTCCTGCTCTATTTCACTCATGCTGTGGAACACAAGCGTGATGGGACACGCTGCAGTGACTGTCACTTACCTTCCATGAGGGACTTCCTGCTGAGTCCTGATTGGTCACATTGGCTCCGTGACCAGTTTCATGTGCCGCCTGCTTGACTCTGACCCGACTCTGCTTTGCTGCTCTGTGCCACCAAAAAAAAAAAGAAAACGCAGACACTTTCAGGTAAGTGCAGTGTTATTACAGTATTTTATTCCTACTCCTGATCAGTGCTGGCTTTGCTGAATAAAACGTGCACCTGCACCAGATTCAGAGTTCTTTTTAAATGTGTTCCAGGTCCCCTGATTGGTCACGCTGGCTCCATGACCAATTTCCTGTCCCACCTCCTTGGCTCTGACTCCGACTCTGCATTGCTGCCCTGTGCTGAAAAGGAAAACACAGACACTTTCAGGTTACTGCAGTGTTGCTGCAGCCTTTCTATCCCTCCCGATCAGTGCTGGCTTTGTTAAGTAAAAAGTGGAATTGTTAATGGAAGGGAGTAGACGTATTGTGCCAAAACGTTATTAAGCGCTGTCAGTGAATATGAACTGATCTGAAAATCTTATAGTAGCACCTTTTTCTTTACATTTGAAATTAAAAAGATGTATTCCATTTAACATGGTTCAGACCAAGGTTTTCATCAGAAGTCTCAGTTGTTTTTGTATACCTATGCCACGTAAGGGCAGGAAGCAGTGTCTGCTGCATGCTAGTTCCTTTCGCTCACAAGAACGGTGATGTTAAACAACTAGAGTTCAAAAACAATAGTGAATACTGATGAAAACCTGAGCCAAATCAAATTAAAAGGAAAGCTCCTGTTATTATTTCAAATATAAAACAAATGTGCTAAAGCAGACGTAAAACAGAGAACGAAGGGTATCATGCAATATAGGAGGTAAGCAACAATCTGAAACAGCATGGAACAGTATAGCTCAGAATGTTCTCCACTAACATGCACTGCTGCTTTACATGGGTCCCAGCCCACTGGCTGCAACTGGTTCTTTAACAACAGCAAACTTTTATTTGGGTCACACTGTCAGTGGCCAGTGGTGGTCACAAAAGAAAGACAATTATCAATTCTATAATAGTAATATGTTGTATTTTATTTATTTATTTATTTATTTATTTATTTATGTATGTAAACGTTTATAACTGGGAAAGGCTCCATTGAGCCGAGGCTCGTTTCCAGGTGCGACCTGGGGAAAGAGTTACATAGGAGTAACAGACGAAAAAACAAACTGACAGTATATTCATGTGATGTCACATTGTCAAACTAATATTGTGTATATGTGTACAACATTTATGAGTAAAAAGTGTAAATACTGAAAAGTAGACGTCACTCAAAAAAAAAAAAAGACCACAGAGACAGAAAACTAAAAAGCCATATATAGAAAGTGAACAAGAAGTACATGAATAGGCACTGGGGATGTGTCACGCATCCCTTCCCCTTTAATATAGATTTACAAAACATTGCCATTCTAATTAAACTGAGGGTGGGTGGGCACAATGCAAAGGTTTGTCACCTTTCTCCCCCGGGGGGGGGGATATAGTCCCATCATTCTCTGGCGCCCTCTACAGCTAAATGCAGGCTCACCAGAGGCCTTCACTCCCCCCTCCCTTCCCTGCACTGCACTGACCTTCACAAGCAAAGGTCTGAGGCCTCAACATGACCATACTCGAGAAGATGGAGGGAATCCAGGATAAAATAATAAAAAATTAGGGGACGATAGAATTAGGAAACTAAAACTGGGTGACTGCTTCCAAGTTCAGGAGAGAGAACAGTTAGGTCAGTTGTTTCCACATTCTGCTCCTCATTTGCAGCTGTTTTTGCAAGGGGGGGGCGTGGGGGAACAGCATTCCCAATTTGATGGTTTGCCACGTCCATTTTGATGGATAGCACCTCTTAAAAAAATACCATTACAACCCTCTGAACTCCACCCTGTGCTCTGCTGATGCCACAAGCCTACATATTGTTCAAATGATATTTCTGTCACATTTGAAGGGAGTTTTTTTCTCTCTTCCTCGTTAAGCAGTTAAATATTTTTTGTGGGGATAAACTGCTGATGCGGTTGCTAAGATTTATGCCTTCTCCTTATGGATAGCAGATGTCACAGTTCAGGCTTGGCACCAGGCGCGTGTCCCATGATTCTCAGCCAGTCTGGGTGGCACCAGGGTGAAAAGGTCAGCAAACCACGAAAAGTTCCTACTGAAGCTGGTACTGGATGGAATGTGAAACTGCAGCCATCAGCAGTTTTGAAATCAACTTGTCCAGGAGTATAGCCATTAAAACAGCTACATCCTCACCTTTAAAAGACCAAATTCTAGGCCCCCAAAAAAAGTCAATAACCTTGTTCTGTTTTTCTAAACTAGCACTTGCTTGCCAAAGTTCTAATTTTATGGTATTTTTAAGAGCAGCATTGAACTGACAAATAGAAGAATTCCTTTCAGTGTGAGTTCCACCAAACAGCCACAGACTGGCCTGTCTGCCAAACCCAGGGCTGTTTGGCCCAGCCAGTGAGAAACCTCAGCTTTGGACAGTTCTCACTAACTGAATGGATGTTACAGTTTGTTCCCCTCCCCCCCAAACCCAACCATCACCACCAGCATTACACACACAGATACATTTTTGTTTGCCACAGAACAAAAGTAACTGAAACATTACTCTCTAAGGGTCACAGTGCCTAAATACCTTTACTCTTTCCCATCTAATTTCCCTCTTTCTTTTGCTGAACTATGCTATGTATGACTGCACTATCTGCATTTGTTAAAATTACTGTAAAGAACTAATCTTTGAAAAACTAAATTTATTTTTCGTTTAATTTTGTTATTCAGTTTTCAACAGTAGATTCAAACAGACCATCACAACATACAAATTGCCTTTGGCAAGGTGCCAGACCCCTTCCTGCCAGGAGAGCTTGTCCTTTTTGAATTTTATTTTTCTCCCCACCCACTGGCTGGCCCTCTCTCTCTGCCGATAGCCCCCACCACCTCATCACCCATAATTTCTGGCACTTACCTATGGCCTTGCCTTGTATCTCCACAGCTTTCCCCCTGTGCTGGGGTTAGATGGGGTACCCCAGTTCCCCCTCCAGAAGCCTCACTAAGTCAAGCCCACCACCCTGAGCTCAGTAGGCAGTGTGAGGTCGGCGGAGGGCTGCCTGCTTAATTCTGCCACAGCTGGTGGGATTTTTCTTGTTTTTTTCCCCCCTAGGATGTTCCATGGAGCAGACATCATGATGCTGTATGCAGAGCATGCGTTGGTCTTCTGCGGGAGCATCCTCCCTTTAGCTGCTCAGCTTGCACCACCACCTATGGTTACGTAGGCGGTGGTGTTGCGGCAGAGAAACTCAACCCCCCCCCCGGTTGACCCTCGGTGTCTCGGGCTCGCTATCGAACCTGAATCACCAGCATTGCAAGCAGCATCACTACTGCACCACCAACAGGCCGGCTAGGAGAACTTGTCCCAATGAAATACATCGCTACTTAGGGGTCACCCAGAACACACACTGGAAAGTACCCCAATAATGTTGCATCATTCCCATTTTGGCCTACCACTGGTATGGGGATCACATGACCTTAACTTTACATGGTACTATATAAGGGGAGCTCAGATTTGCTGAAATCCATTCCAATAGGATTTTTTTTAGGCTTTCATAACTTCCGATTCTGAATCAGAAATTCTAAAAATCTTAGCAGACAAGAAGCACTTCTTGTATAAAATCAAAATCGGATTCCAGAACCAGATTTCAGAATCCAGTTCTGAGTCTGATTTTACCGTATATAGGATTTGGGGTTTGCAATCCTGAAAATCCTAAATTCTTAAAAAGGATCAGAATCCGATGACTCCAAGTTTAATTGGATTCTGAGCAATCCTATACTGTACTAGTAGTTTATATTGCTTAATCTGGTTCAAGGTCAGTTGGCATTCATCTGTAGCCCCCTCCCTAGGTCGTGTGCCTGAAAATAGGCAGGATTTGTCTAGTGCACTTACCCAGTCAACAAAACGAAGTAACTATATAAATATAAATAAGCATATAATTCTTTAATGTACTGTATGGTACAAATACTCCAGCGTTCCATGCACATCCTTCTCCTTTTTCTCCTGCTCCTGCCTCTCCCAGAAAAACTACATTTAACACAATTCACCTTCTATTTTATATATCATCTGCATTTCTCTTCACATGGTTCTTCATTACTGTTGTGGGCCGATTTGCATGGAAACAAGATTCCTGCTCTGTGGAGTTTAGCTGTTCCCAGGGATTCAGTTAACTCCATTTTGGGAGTATGTGACTTCCAAAAATAAAGCAAAAACTTCCAAAATAAAGGGGAAGGAAGCGATTAACTTTCAGATGTAAAACAAAAAATTAGATGATTTTCAAAACTGCAGGCATGGAGGCAAGAAATGATGGATTTTTCTGAAAGAAATTGTATTTAACCACTCATATTTATATTACCATCCATAAACTGGTCATTCCTAGAATAATAACTTCCAAAATGTGAGATCTAGGAAGTATTGTGACTTCCAAAACATTGGAATGACTTCCAAATCTAGACTACTGAAAGTTTTAGACTTCCACTAAAAACAAATTAACTGAACCTCTGGCTGTTCCTGCTGTTTAATCCTATGCTGAAGTCACAGTCCTCTATGACATCACAGTTTGTTGCTGCGGAAATGGTTATGATGTCACAAACTGAGGAGTGTCACCTCTACAAAGGGTTAAGCAGTAAGAGCAGAAAACCGGGGGACATAATTCCTGTAAATGAACCTAGTAGTAATGAAAAAAGGAAATAAAAATACTAAAGATCTATTAACTATAAGCTGAATTTTAACTAAATATTAATTTTCAAGTGTTCCTAAAAGTGACACACTAACTTGAAGCAGCAGTATTTGTTAGCTGGCAAAAACATCATCCTATAATTTTTTTTAGCATTATTGTATTTCTGACATAATTAGAGTCTTCTTCTGTATATTTTTATTTCTTCCATGTGTTCTAAAATCAACTTTTACTACTCATTTTATAATTAATGGCTCGAATCATTAGAGATGGCCAACACATTTCATTTTAAAAAAAATCCCTTCCCTCGAAGTTACTGTTAACGTTACATACTAGAGTCATACTGTGGATGTATTCAGAGGGGGATGGTACACATTTCTGGTAGTAAACGACACAGCACCACACTTAAATGTTTTATTTATTCATAGTGGGAGTGGCCAGAGAACAGGGAATTTTGACAGTAGCATGACAACTCCACGAAGGGAATTACCTCGTGGTCAGAAACAGCACAGTGAAAACCGCTGAAGTACAAACCGTGCATGAAGAATAGAGCCGGAGAAGAAAAAATAGGTAAGTGACAACATTTCACTGGAGCGGTGGTCCATGCAGTGTGATGTCGGAATAGTAAATCGCGTACACAGATTCTCAGCAGCATTCTTCATGCGCAGTTTGGACTTTAGCGGTTTTCGCCTCACTGTTTTTACCCCCACGGTATTTCCCTTCGTGGAATTGACGTGGAGCCATTTTTGACAACTTTGAAACCATGTATCACAATTCAGAAATATAATACAACAGAAATAAATGGATATATTGATGTTTTCACCAGAAACACATCATTACTAACCAAAAAAATATATATGATGGTATGTTTTCCACTGACAAATACTGCTGCTTTAAGGGGACTATAAACCTTGCTCTACTGTTTTTAAGCACTAGCAGTACCAAACTTGCTGGTGTACAATAACAGCTGAGTTTGTCTACATATGGTCCCTGCACTAGCAGTACTAAACTCATCTGTGAATACCAGGAATTATCATGATTATTGTTAATTTTATCTATTAAGCCCGATTCACAAGAGAATTAACGTGCTGTACATCACAAAATACATCATCATTGCAAATAAAAAATGATAAAATAAGAATAAAACCAATGCAGATTGATAACAATTAAACAAATACATTTTAAGAGCACTGTGAAAGCTCAAAAGGGTGGTAGATATATAAACACAGTGGGGTAGATAACTCCAAAGAGCTTCTCCAACTGAAGAAAAAGCACACTGCTGAAGCCAACATCAGTTTGATTTTAGGAACCAGTATTAACCTTGCATCAGAAGAATGAAGTACACGGGGTTGGGTATATACTACTGAAGGCACGAAGCAAAGTAAGTTGGCAGCCCAGTGTGGACAGCCAAACAACTAAGACAAGAATTTTAAATTGAACCCTGAAATCACGTGAAAGCCAGTGCAAAGATACAACAATGGGAGCAATGTGTACGTGACAAGAGGCGCCAAATATCAGGTGGGCCACTCTACTCTACGAATGTGCTGCAAAGGGGCCAGTTTCAGGGCAGGAAAACCAATTAACAGACTGTTGCAATAATCCAGCCTGGAAACAACTGGCCTATATAAAATTATTTTGGGAGCCTCGGGAATCAAATATTTCCTAATGAGCATGATATTAATTAAATAAATCCAGCAGTATTTAGAAAGGGCTGAAATCTTCGAACTATAAGAAAAATCAGAATCCGTGTAGACGCCCAGGTTCTTAACAGTGTTCAAAGTGAGAAGCTTTGATAAAAGTAAGTTTTGCTAAGGTGCGGCACATGGCTAAGTAGTAGTCTGACGTGGCTGACAAAGTGGGAGTAAAAAGGACTTCAAGTTTTTTATTTTCTGGGTTAATTTCGAGGACATTTTGGGAGCACCAAAGTGCAATCACAGTTAAAAATGTATCACGGCTCTCAGCAATGGCAGCAGAAATATCTGAAAAGGACTTGTGTGTTTGGGTGTCATCCACATGATGAGGAAAGGAAAAATTATTCTCATCAAATTACTTAAAGGGGCATAATACAAGCAAAAAGGAACGGGCCAAGAATACAACCCTAAGGGACACCAAGAGGAAAGGCTAAGACTCATATAGCAATCATCCAAAGAAACTTGAAAAGACTGATTTAACAAATATGATTTAAACCAGAACAAAGCTATATCAGACACCCCAACCTCAACAGCCAACAGAGTACATAAAATCTGATGTGAGAGTGTTCAAAGTCGAAATCCAGAAAATTCATAACAATGTAAAAGCCCTGGCTTCTAGCAAGAATATCATTATTAATTTGGCTGTATAGCCTAGAGGTTAAGTAATGAGCTGTGAATGAGTTTGGTACATCTAGCAGACCAGACCTGGGTTTGATTCCCACAACCTCTACTTGCATGCTGTGTGACTCTGAGCAAGTCATTTAACCACCCAGTGCTCCCAGGTCGCCCCTGAAAACAGGCACTTGTGCCTAGTGGGCCTTATCTGGTTACCAAAGACTAAAATAAAATAAAATAAAAATAAATCTTCAGGAGGGCTGTTTTAGTAGGATGGACATTCTTAAAACCAGACTCTGAGGCTTCAGCAAATTAGATTCCAACTACTCAAGAAACCGGGCTGCAGAATCTTGCTTCAAGATCTTGTAAACGAATAGTAACAGTGAAACTGGGTGAAACATTGAGTGAGGCATGCAATCAAGGAAGGATGTTTTCAAATGTGGGAACTACTGCCATTGAATAACTACCAGGCAAAACACCAGTGCTGAGGATCAGTTAATAATCTGTGTAATTACACGGAGGAGACTGGTAATAGTGTTCTCGAAGTTCTGAGTGAGGGTCGAGTAGGCTGCTAGTCAAATTCACAGACTTCATCAGGGCAGCCCCAAAATCCACGACCATCCAGGAAAAACTATCAAAACACTACCACTGATGGGCAGGGAGTACGAATTACCCTGGAATGAGAACCAGAGGAATCAAGCCAATGCCCAGAAGGATACGTGGACCCGATATTCACTTAGAGAGACTAAAAGATTCAACCAACTCCAGAAAACCTTTAACAGCAGGGCTTGTAACAGAATCAAAGTATAATGACTGCCCCATTTGTCTGTGTACAGTCCATGCACTACCAGTACCAAATTCATTAGTGTATAATGACTGCAGTGCTTGCAGGTGTATCTGTGTATAGTCCCTGCACTACCAAGTGTCTAATGGTGTAAGGACTTTTGCATCTGTCTGTGTACAGTCCCTGCACTACCACTATCTAAGGGTGTATAAGGACTATCACATTTGTCTGTGCACAGTCCCTGCACTACCAGTATCTAAGAGTGTATAAGGACTGTCACATTTGTCTGTGCACAGTCCCTGCACTACCAGTATCTAAGGGCTGTATAATGACTTTTGCATTTGTCTGTGTGCAGTCCCTGCACTATCAGTGTCTAAGGGTCTATAATGACTATTGTATTTGTCTGTGTACAGTCCCTGCACTACCCTGTCTAAGGGTGTATAAGGACTGTCACATTTGTCTGTACACACCCCTGCACTACCAGAATCTAAGGTGTATAAGGACTGTCACATTTGTCTTTGTACAGTCTCTACACTACCAGTACCAAATTCATTAGTATATACTGAATGCAGTGCTTGCATGTGTTTCTGTGTACAGTCCCTGCACTACCAGTATCTAAGGGCTGTATAATGACTTTTGAATTTGTCTGTGTGCAGTCCCTGCACTATCAGTGTCTAAGGGTCTATAATGACTATTGTATTTGTCTGTGTACAGTCCCTGCACTACCCCTGTCTAAGGGTGTATAAGGACTGTCACATTTGTCTGTACACACTCCCTGCACTACCAGAATCTAAGGGTGTATAAGGACTGTCACATTTGTCTTTGTACAGTCTCTACACTACCAGTACCAAATTCATTAGTATATAGTGAATGCAGTGCTTGCATGTGTTTCTGTGTACAGTCCCTGCACTACCAGTATCTAAGGGTGTATAATGACTTTTGCATTTGTCTGTGTACAGTCCCAGCATTACCAGCATCTAAGGGCGTATCAGGACTGTCGCATTTGTCTAAGTACAGTCCCTGCACTACCAGTATCTAAGGGTGTATAATATTGTCTAAGTTGTCTGTGTACAGTCCCTGCACTACCAGTATCTAAGGGTACATACTGACTGTCTCAGTTACCTGTGTACAGTCCCTGCACTACCAGTATCTAAGGGTGCAAACTGGCTGCCACAGTTGTCTGTGTGCAGTCCCTGCACTACCAGCATCTAAGGGTGTATAACCACGGTCATAGTTCTCTGTGTGCAGTCCCTGCACTACTAATATTAAAGGGTGTATAACAACTGTCACAGTTGACTGTGTACAGTCCCTGCACTACAAGTATCTAAGGTGTATAACGACTGCTACATGTGTCTGTGCACAGCCCCTGCACTGCCAGTACCTAAGGGTAAACCAGCATCAGAGACAGACTGCACGCAAGGTACTGGGGTGCATGGATAAAGAAGTCGTGGAAAAGACATCCTTCAATAATACCTAAGACATAAGCCGTTTACATTAGGGTATAGATAAAGTGCATATTTCCATTGCCAAAGTGCCAGTGTAATGAGGAATGCATTGCACTGGCATGTTGGTAATAAAATATGCACTTTATCTATACCTGACACCTTCAGCAGCCTTTTATGTCTTGAGTGCTGAGTGCGGGATTTTGCTTTTTTCCATTAGTATCTAAGGCTGTATAATAACTGCTATAGTTGTTTATGTAAAGACGCTGCACTACCAGTATCTAGGGGTGTATAATGAATATTACAGTTGTCTGTGTACAGTCAGTGCACTACCAGTATCTAAAGGTGTATAATGCCTCTTAAACTTGTCTGTGTACAGACACTGCACTACCAGTATCTAAGAGTGTATGCACTACCAGTATCTAAGGGTGTATAATGACTGTCACATTAGTCTGTGTACAGTCACTGCACTACTAGTATATAAGGCTGTATAATGACTGTCACATTTGTCTGTGCTGTCCTTGCACTGCCAGTATCTAAGGTGGGGTACAATGACTGTCGCATTTGTTTGTGTACACTCCCAGCACTACCAGTATCTAAGGATGTATAATGACTGTCAGATTTGCTCTAGTGCAGTTCCTGCATTACCAGTATCCTGGGGTGTATAATGATTGACACATTTGTCTGGGTACAGTTTCTGCACCACCAGTATCTAAGGATATATATGACTTTCACATTTGTGTCTGTGCTGTCCCTGCACTACTAGTATCTAAGGGTGTATAAGGACAGTCACATTTCTCTGTGTACAGTCAATACAGTACCACTATCTAAGGGTGTATACTGACTGTGGCATTTGTCTGTGTACAGTCCCTGCACTACCAGTATCTAAGGGACTGTCACATTTCTCTGTGTACAGTCCCTGCACTAACAGTATCAAAGGGTGTATAAGGACTGTCACATTTGTCTGTGTGCAGTCCCTGCACTACCTGTGTCTAAGGGTGTATAAAGACTGCCGCATTTGTCTGTGTACAGTCCCTGTACTACCAGTATCTACAGGTATATAATGACTGTTACAGTTGTCTGTGTATTATCCCTGCACTACCTTTATCTAAGGGTGTATAATAACTGTCCCAGTTGTGTGTGTACAGTCCCAACACTACCAGTATCTAAGGGACTGTCACATTTGTCTGTGTACAGTCCCTGCACTACCAGTATCTAAGGGTGTATAACAACTGTCCCAGTTGTGTGTGTTAAGTTCCTGTACTTCCAGTATCTAAAAGTATATAATGACTGCTACAGTTGTCTGTGTATAGTCTCTGCACTACCAGTATCTAAGGGTGAACAACACTTGTCACAGTTGTGTGTGTACAGTCTCTGCACTACCAGTATCTAAGGGACTGTCTCATTTGTCTGTGTACAGTCCCTGCCCTACTTGTTGTGTGTGTGTTCAGTCCCTGCACAACCAATATCTAAAGGTGTATAATGGCTGTCACATTTGTCTCTGTACAGTCACTGCACTACCAGTATCTAAGGGTGTATAAGGAATGTTGCATTTGTCTGTGTTTAGTCCCTCCACTAACACTATCTAAGGGACTGTCGCATTCGTATGTGTACAATCCCTACCCACCAGTATCTAAGGGTGTATAATGACTTTTGCTTTTCTCTGTGTACAGTTCCTGCACTACCAGTATCTTAAGGGGTGTCAGGACTGTCGCATATGTCTAAGTACAGTCCCTGCACTACCAGTATCTAAGGGTGTATAACCACTGTCCCAGTTGTCTGTGTACTGTTCCTGCACTACCAGTATCTAAGGGTATACAATGACTGTCTAAGTTGTCTGTGTACAGTCCCTGCACTACCAGTATCTAAGGGTGCATACTGACTGTCTCAGTTGCCTGTGTGCAGTCCCTGCACTACCAGTATCTAAGGATGCATAATGATTTCCACAGTTGTCTGTGTACAGTCCCTGCACTACCAATATCAAAGGGTGCATAATGCCTGTCACAGTTGTCTATGTACAGTCCCTGCACTACCAGTATCTAAGGTGTATAACAACTGTTATATTTGTATGTGTACAACCCCTGCACTACCAGTACCTAAAGGTAAACCAGCATCAGAGACAGAGTCCGCGCAAGGTAATGGGGTGCATGGATAAAAGACAGTCATGGAAAAAGCACAATCTCAGAAACACACTCAATATTATAAAGGCTGCCCAATGTATCAGGTATATCAGATAAAGCACATATTTCATTGTTAGTGCCAGTGCAATGCACGTTCCTTAGGAATATGCATTACACTGGCTCTTTGGCAATAAAATATGTACTTTATCTATACCTGGTACCTTGAGCAGCCTTTTCTGTCTTGGGTGGTAAGTGTTGGATTGTGCTTTTTTCCATTAGTATCTAAGGCTGTATAGTAACTGCTATAGTTGTCTATGTAAAGTCCCTGCACTACCAGTATCTAAGGGAGTATAATGACTCTTACACTTGTCTGTGTACAGCAACTGCACTACCAGTATCTAAGGGTGTATAATGACTGTCACATTTGTCCATGTACAGTCACTGCACTACCAGTATCTAAGGGAGTATAATGGCTCTTACACTTGTCTGTGTACAGCAACTGCACTACCAGTATTTAAGAGTGTATAATGACTGTCACATTTGTCTGTGTACAGTCACTGCACTACTAGTAGCTAAGGGTGTATTATGACTGTCACATTTGTCCATGTACAGTCACTGCACTACCAGTATCAAAGGGATGCATAATGACTGTCACTTTTGTCTGTGTACAGTCCCTGCACTACCAGTATCTGTATATATAATGATGCTCATATTTGTCTGTGTACTGTCACTGCACTACCAGTATCTAAGGCTGTATAATGACTGTCTTGATGTTCAAAAAGGGGGGACCAAAAAATACTCCACTCAGGCTGTTGTAAAATTTCTCAGCATTCTTTATTTTTGTTAATTGCCCTGATGTTTCACATTCTTGCGCTTTTTCAAAGGGCTTTTCATATATTCTGTAGGAATAATAGATAAATATTGTTTATAAATCTTACATTTTTGAATTCCATTTCTTTTCATTATTCTTCTATTAAGGTTTTCTATTGTACTTCATTACCACTGCGCTTCTTTCCCATGCTACTTATAGTACACACTCTGTACTCTATTCACTCTTATAACTAAAACATAACAAAATAATACAGTAATAAAGAATATGTACCCTGTATTCGTGCTTTTGTTTCCACACTGGCCAGACGCTTTTACTTCTGCCTTTGCCTGTTCTACTGATTCTTCATGGCAAGGAATTGCACTAAACCTGTGTCTTAACTATAATAATATAAACAATATGTGAATATGCCTTCAGCAACCTTATTTAACAGGTTATTTTCAATACAATAATCAAACAACTTTTCCTTATTGCTACCTTTTCTGTTATAACAGTGTACCATTTTAAAATATCCATTCATTTTTTAATGCGTCTAACCTTACTATTTTCTGTTTGTTTTTTATTTTTAGTTTTTTGTCTATGGAGGCATACTCCTTCTATCTTACTTATTTTAACATAAAGAAATAAGAAGTTGGAAACAACGTTCAGCACAAAAGAGAGTAAAAAGTGTTAAAACCAGTTATACAGGTAAAGACACATTGTAGAAGTATTTAAACAGTTACCAAGAAATTTAGATTGTATTAAAACTTTAAATGTTTTAAAAACAGAACCTAAAATTCAAGGAAGACAAAGAACAAAGGAAACTGAACATGCTGAGCTGAAAGATAAAGCTGCAAAAGGTAAAATGTAGCCAATTAAGATATTTTAAAATGGTACACTGTTATAACAGAAAAGGTAGCAATAAGGAAAAGTTGTTTGATTATTGTATTGAAAATAACCTGTTAAATAAGGTTGCTGAAGGCATATTCACATATTGTTTATATTATTATAGTTAAGACACAGGTTTGGTACAATTCCTTGCCATGAAGAATCAGTAGAACAGGCAAAGGCAGAAGTAAAAAGTGTATGGCCAGTGTGGAAACAAAGCATGAATACAGGGTACATATTCTTTATTACAGTATATTATTTTTGTTAAGTTTTAGTTATAAGAGTGAATAGAGTACAGGTGCGTACTATAAGTAGCATGGGAAAGAAGCACAGTGGTAATGAAGTAAAATAGAAAATCTTAATAGAAGAATAATGAAAAGAAATGGAATTAAAAAATGTAAGATTTATAAACAATATTTATCTATTATTCCTACAGAATATATGAAAAGCCCTTTGAAAAAGCACAAGAATGCGAAACGTCAGGGCAATTAACGAAAATAAAGAACGCTGAGAAATTTTACAACAGCCTGAGTGGAGTATTTTTGGTTTCCCCATTTTTGAACATCAACACTGACTTAGTCCTATAAGGGGAACCATTCAACAGACTGTCTTAACAGTATCCCATTACCTATGGAGTGAAGCATTATAGCTACACACCCTCCGCCAATGTATAATGACTGTCACATTTGCTCTCTGGCCGTCCTGGCACTGCCAGTATCTAAGGGGATATAATGACTGGCACATTTGTCAGTGTACACCCCGCATTACTAGTATCTAAGGTGTATAATGACTGTCATATTTGTCTGTGTACAGTCCCTGCATTACCGTATCGAAGGGTGTATAATGACTGTCACATTTATCTGGGTACAGTTCCTGCACCACCAGTCTCCAAGGGTGTATACTGACTGTCACCTTTGTCTCTGTGCAGTCCCTGCACTACCAGTATCTAAGGGTGTATAAGGACAGTCACATATGTCTGTGTACAGTCAATGCAGCACCACTATCTAATGGGGCATACTGACTGTCGCATTTGTCTGTGTACAGTCACTTTACTACCAGTATCTAAGGGACTGTCACATTTCTCTGTGTACAGTCCCTGCACTACAACTATCAAAGGGTGTATAGGGACTGTCACATTTGTCTGCATGCAGTCCCTGCACTACCAGTAACTAAGGGTGTATAAGGAGTGCCACATTTGTCTGTAAACAGTCCCTCCACTATCAGTATCTAAGGATGTATAATCACTGTCACATTTGCCTGTGTGCAGTCCGTGCACTACCAGTATCTGATGGTGTATAAGGACTGTCACATTTGTCCATGTATAGTCACTGCACTATCACTATCTAAGAGACTGTCACATTTGTCTGTGTACAGTCCCTGCACTACCAGTATCTAAGGGTGTATAAGGTCTGTCACATTTGTCTGTGTACAGTACGTCTAGTACCAGTATCTAAGAGTGTATAATGACTGTTATAGTCGTCTGTGTAGAGTCTCTGAACTACCAGTATCTAAGGGTCTATAACACCTGTCACAGTTGTGTGTGAAAAGTCCCTGCACTACCAGTATCTAAGGGACTGTTACATTTGTCTGTGTACAGTCCCTGCACTACCAGTATCTAAGGGTGTATGACAACTGTCCCGGTTGTGTGTTCAGTCCCTGCACTACCAGTATCTAAAGGTGTATAATGACTGTCACATTTATCTCTGTACAGTCACTGCACTACCAGTATTTATTTATTTATTTATTTAGCTTTTGTTGACCGGGTAAGTGCACTAGACAAATCCTGCCTATTTTCAGGTTGCCCGGGAGGGGATACAGATGAATGCCAAATGACCTTGAACCAGATTAAGCTGTTGGTGGTATTTTTACTGAATGTAAGGGTGTATAGGAACTGTCACATTTGTCTGTTTACAATCCCTGCACTAGGCCTATCTAAGGGACTGTCACATTTGTCTGTGTACAGTCCCTGCACTACCAGTGTTCTAAGGTTGTATAACCATTGTAACATATGCCTGTGTGCAGTCCCTGCACTACCAGTATCAAAGGGTGTATAAGGACTGTCACATTTGCTGTGTACAGTCCCTGTACGACCAGTATCTAAGGCACTTCACATTTCTATGTGTACATTCACTGCACTGCCAGTATCTAAGGGTGTATAATCATGGTCACATTTACCTGTCTAAGGGTGTATAAGGAGTGTTGGATTTATCTGTGTACAGTCCCTGCATGACCAGTATCTAAGGGACTGTCAGATTTGTCTGTGTACAGTCCCTGCAGTACCAGTATCTAAGGGTGTATAAGGACTGTCGCATTGGCCTTTGTACAGTCCCTGCACTACCAGTATCTAATGGACTGTCGCATTTTTCTGTGTACAGTCCCTGCACTACCAGTATCTAAGGCTGAATAACCACTGTCACATTTGCCTGTGTGCAGTCCCTGCACTACCAGTATCTAAGGGTGTATAAGGACTGTCACATGTGTCTGTGTACAGTCCCTGCACTAGCAGTATCTAAGGGTGTATAAGGACTGTCGCATTGGCCTTTGTACAGTCCCTGCACTACCAGTATCTAATGGACTGTCACATTTTTCTGTATGCAGTCCCTGCACTACCAGTATCTATGGGTGAATAATCACTGTCACATTTGCCTGTGTGCAGTCCCTGCACTACCAACATCTAAGGGTGTATAAGGACTGTTGCATTTGTCTGTGTACAGTCCCTGCGCTACCAGTATCTAAGGGACTGTCACATTAATATGTTTACATTCCCTTCAGTACCAGTATCTAAGAGTGTATAATCACTGTCACATTTGCTTTGTGCAGTCCCTGCACTACTAGTATCTAAGGGTGTATAGGGACTGTCACATTTGCCTTTGTACAGTCCCTGCACTACCAGTATCTAACGGACTGTCATATTTGTCTGTATACAGTCCTTGCACTACCAGTATCTATATGTGTATAAGGACTGTCACATTTTTCTGTGTACAGTGCCTGCACTACCAGTATCTAAGGGTGAATGATCACTGTCACATTTGCCTGTGAGCAGTCCCTGCATTACCAGTATATAAGGGTGTATAAGGACTGTTGCATTTGTCTGTGTACAGTCCCTGCACCACCAGTATCTAAGGGACTGTCACATTTTTCTGTGTACAGTCCCTGCACTATCAATATCTAAGGGTGTATAATGACTGTTACAGTTGTCTGTGTACAGTCCCTGCACTACCACTATCTAAGGGTGTATAACAACTGTCCCAGTTGTGAGTGTACAGTCCCTGTACTACCAGTATCTAAAGGTGTATAATCACTGTCACATCTGCCTGTGTGCAGTCCCTGCACTACCAGTATTTACAGTCTCTGCACTACCAGTATCTAAAGGTGTATAATGACTGTCACATTTGTCTCTGTACAGTCACTGTACTACCGGTATCAAAGGTTGTATAAGGACTGTCACATTTGTCTGTGTGCAGTCCCTGCACTACCAGTATCTAAGGGTGTATAATCACTGTCACATCTGCCTGTGTGCAGTCCCTACACTACCAGTATCTACAGTCTCTGCACTACCAGTATCTAAGGGACTGTCACATTTGTCTGTGTACAGTTTCTGCACTACCTGTATCTAAGGGTGTATAACAACTGTCCCAGTTGTGTGTGTACAGTCCCAGCACTACCAGTAGCTAAGGGACTGTCACATTTGTCTGTGTACAGTCCCTGCACTACCAGTATCTATGGGTATATAACAACTGTCCCAGTTGTGTGTGTTAAGTTCCTGTACTTCCAGTATCTAAAGGTGTATAATGACTGTCACATTTGACTCTGTACAGTCCCTGCACTACCAGTATCTAAGGGAGTATAATGACTGTCACATTTGTCTGTGTACGGCCCCTGCACTATCAATATCTATGTGTGTATAACAACTCCTACTGTTGTCTGTGTACAGTCCCTGCATTACCAGTTTCTAGGGGTATGTAATGACTGTCTCATTTGTATGTGTACAGTCAATGCACTACCAGTATCTAAGGGTGTATAATGACTCTTACAGTTGTCTGTGTATAGACCCTGCACTACCAGTATCCAAGGGTGAATAATGACTTTTACAGTTGTCTGTGAATAGTCCCTGCACTACCTTTATCTAAGGGTGTATAACAGCTGTCCCAGTTGTGTGTGTACAGTCCCAGCACCACCAGTATCTAAGGGACTGTCACATTTGTCTGTGTACAGTCCCTATACTACCAGTATCTATGGGTGTATAAAAACTGTCTCAGTTGTGTGTGTTAAGTTCCTGTACTTCCAGTATCCAAAGGTGTATAATGACTGTCACATTTGTCTCTGTACAGTCACTGCACTACCGGTATCCAAAGGTGTATAAAGGCTGTCGCATTTGCCTGTGTGCATTGCCTGCACTACCAGTATCTAAGTGTGTATAAGGACTGTCACATTTGCCTGTGTACAGTCCCTGCACTACCAGTATCTAAGGGACTGTCATATTTGTCTGTGTACAGTCCCTGCACTACCAATATCTAAGGGTGTATAATGACTGTTACAGTTGTCTGTGTATAGTCCCTGTACTACCAGTATCTAAGGGTGTATCACAACTGTCACATTTGTCTCTGTACAATCACTGCACTACCAGTATCTAAGGGTGTATAAGGAGTGTCGCATTTATCTGTGTACAGCCCCTTTCCTACCAGTATCTAAGGGTGTATAAGGACTGTCGCATTTGCTTGTGTACAGTTCCTGCACTATCAGTTTCTAAGGAACTGTTGCATTTGTCTGTGAGCTGTCCCTGCACTACCAATATCTAAGGGTGTATAAGAACTGTCACATTTGTCTGTGTACAGTGCCTGCACTAGCAGTATCTGAAGGACTGTCACCTTTGTCTGTGTATAGTCCCTGCATTACCAGTATCTAAGGATGTATAATGACTGTTGCAGTCATCTGGGTATAGTCCCAGCACTACGAGTATCTAAATGTGTATAAACTCACATTTGTCTCTGTACAGTCACTGCACTACCAGTTTCAAAGGGTGTATAAGGACTGTAGCATTTGTCTATGACAGCCCCTGCACTACCAGTATCTAAAGGTGTATAACACATTCCCAGTTTTCTGTGTACAGTCCCTTGTACTACCAGTTTGCAAGGGTTATAATGACTGTCCCAGTTGTCTGTGTATAGTCCCTGCACTACCAGTATCTATGGGTGTATAATGATTCTTACAGTTGTCTGTGTACAGTCCCTGCACTACCAGTATCTAAGGGCGTATATTGACTGTTACATTTGTCTGTGTACAGTCACTGCACTATTAGTATCTAAGGGGTGTTTAACGACTCTTTCCGTATTCTGTGTCGAGTCTCTGCACTACCAGTATCTAAGGGTATATAATGACTCTTTCAGTTGTGTGAGTGCAGTCCCTGCACTTCCCGTATCTGATTATGAATAATGACTTTTACAGTTATTTGTGCACAGTCCCTGCACTACCAGTATCTAAGGGAGTATAATGACTGTCACATTTGTCTGTGTACGGTCCCTGCACTATCAATATCTATGTGTGTATAACAACTCCTACTGTTGTCAGTGTACAGTCCCTGCATTACCAGTTTCTAGGGGTATGTAATGACTGTCTCATTTGTATGTGTACAGTCAATGCACTACCAGTATCTAAGGGTGTATAATGACTTTTACAGTTGTCTGTGAATAGTCCCTGCACTACCTTTATCTAAGGGTGTATAACAGCTGTCCCAGTTGTGTGTGTACAGTCCCAGTACCACCAGTATCTAAGGGACTGTCACATTTGTCTGTGTACAGTCCCTATACTACCAGTATCTATGGGTGTATAAAAACTGTCTCAGTTGTGTGTGTTAAGTTCCTGTACTTCCAGTATCCAAAGGTGTATGATGACTGTCACATTTGTCTCTGTACAATCACTGCACTACCAGTATCCAAGGGTGTATAAGGGCTGTCACATTTGTCTGTGTGCAGTCCCTGCACTACCAGTACCTAAGGGGCTGTCTCATTTGTCTGTGTACAGTCCCTGCCCTACCAGTATCTAAGGGTGTATAAAGACTGTCGCATTTGCCTGTGTACAGTCCCTGCACTACCAGTATCTAAGGGACTGTCACATTTGTCTGTGTACATTCCCTGCCCTAACAGTATCTAAGGGTGTATAAGGACTGTCACATTTGCCTGTGTACAGTCCCTGCACTACCAGTATCTAATGGACTATCACATTTGTCTGTATGGTCTCTACACTACCAGTATCTAAGGGACTGTCACATTTGTCTGTGTACATTCCCTGCACTACCAGTATCTAAGGGTATAGAATGACTGTTACAGTTGTCTGTGTATAGTCCCTGCACTACCAGTATCTAAGGGTGTATGACAACTGTCACATTTGTCTCTGTACAGTCATTGCACTACCAGTATCTAATGGTGTATAATCACTGTCACATTTGTATGTGTACAGTACATTCCCTGCACTACCGTTATCTAAGGGTGTATAATCACTGTCACATTTACCTGTGTGGAGTCCCTGCACTACCAGTGTCTAAGGGTGTATAAGGAGTGTTGCATTTGTCTGTGTACAGTCCCTGCACTACCAGTATCTAAGGGAGTATAAGGACTGTCGAATTTGCTTGTGTACAGTTCCTGCACTACCAGTTTCTAAGGGACAGTCACATTTGTCTGTGAGCAGTCCCTGCACTACCAGTATCTAAGGGTGTATAAGAACTGTTGCATTTGTCTGTGTACAGTGCCTGCACTACCAGTATCTGAGGGACTGTCGCCTTTGTCTGTGAGCAGTCCTTGGACTACCAGCATCTAAGGGAGTATAATGACTATCGCATTTGCCTATGTACAGTCCCTGCACTACCAATATCTATGGGTGTATAACAACTCTTGCTGTTGTTATTATACAGTCCCTGCACTACCAGTATCCAAGGGTGAATAATGACTGTCACATTTGTCTGTGTACAGTCCCTGCCCTACCAGTATCTAAGGGTGTATAAAGACTGTCGCATTTGACTGTGTACAGTCCCTGCACTACCAGTATCTAAGGGACTGTCACATTTGTCTGTGTACAGTCCCTGCCCTACCAGTATCTAAGGGTGTATAAGGACTGTCGCATTTGCCTGTGTACAGTCCCTGCACTACCAGTATCTAATGGACTATCACATTTGTCTGTATGGTCTCTACACTACCAGTATCTAAGGGACTGTTGCATTTGTCTGTGTACGGTCCCTGTACTACCAGTATCTAAGGGTGTAGAATAACTGTTACAGTTGTCTGTGTACAGTCTCTCTACTACCAGTATCTAAGGGTGTATGACAACTGTCACATTTGTCTCTGTACAGTCATTGCACTTCCAGTATCTAATGGTGTATAATTACTGTCACATTTGTATGAGTACAGTACATTTCTTGCACTACCGTTATCAAAGGGTGTATAATCACTGTTACATTTACCTGTGTGGAGTCCCTGCACTACCAGTGTCTAAGGGTGTATAAGGAGTGTTGCATTTGTCTGTGAACAGTCCCTGCACTACCAGTATCTAAAGGACTGTCACATTTATCTGTGTACAGTCCCTGCCCTACCAGTATCTAAGGGAGTATAAGGACTGTTGCATTTGCTTGTGTACAGTTCCTGCACTACCAGTTTCTAAGGGACAGTCACATTTGTCTGTGAGCAGTCCCTGCACTACAAGTATCTAAGGGTGTATAAGAACTGTTGCATTTGTCTGTGTACAGTGCCTGCCCTACCAGTATCTGAGGGACTGTTGCCTTTGTCTGTGAGCAGTCCCTGCACTACCAGTATCTAAGGGTGTATAATCACTGTCACATTTGCATGTGTACAGTACATTCCCTGCACTGCAGTTATCTAAGGGTGTATAATCACTGTCACATTTACCTGTGTGGAATCCCTGCACTACCAGTATCTAAGGGTATATAAGAACTGTCACATTTGTCCGTGTGCAGTCACTGCACTACCAGTATCTAGGGGTGTATAACGACTCTTTCAGTTGTCTGTGTACAGTCCCTGCACTACCAGTATCTGATTATGAATAATGACTTTTACAGTTATCTGTGTACAGTCCCTGCACTACCAGTGTCTAAGGGTATGCAATGACTGTCACATTTGTATGTGTACAGTCAATGCACTACCAGTATCCAAGGGTGTATGATGACTGTTACAGTTGTCTGTGTATAGTCACTGCACTACCAGTATCTAAGGGTGTATAATGAATGTCACATCTGTCTGTGTACAGTCCCTGCTTTATCAAAAGGCATTACCACAGGCCTTGAAAGCCTGTATCTTTAGCTTTTCATTATCCTGATAATTATCTTTACCTAGCAAAGAGACTCTCATTGTTTATCTCCTAGTTTTGTAGGGGCTAATATGGCTCAACCTTACCTTGACTTTTTTCTTTTTTAATCACAGTACAGGTATATTCTAAGCATTATTGTTAGTGTTCTTTTTACCAAATTATGTTATCTAGTACTGTGTTCAGCTGGACATTGAGAAAGGTTGTGAAATGTTGATAAGTGTATCAATTGTTTATACCTGTAGTTCTTAGTATATTAGTCTGTTTAAGGAGTGTTCTCAACCTGTACTAATGGATTAATCATTTAAACAACTAACTAGCAAATGCTTATGATAATGAGTTGGAATTAATTATCGACTTTCTTAATTGGGATACAGGGCGCTCAGCAGCAATATAGGCTCCATTTTTTGGTGACCTCTTTTAATCACCCCCTTTCTTTCTTTTTAACAGATTTGTGTACCGTTTTTACATGTATTGTATGTTCAGAGTGAGGTTTAGTAATTACACATTCAACATGTTTGCTGGCGCCTTTCTCCGAACGCTAAGGGCGCCATTACAAGACAGCAGAATAAATAGCATAACTAACAACAGATACATTACATGAGGTGCACTTTAATAAATGTTGTGAACATTAGGTATGCATGGTCAGGACATGTACCCTGACAAAGACCGGATAAGTCGAAGCAGCAGGGCTTTGTTTGGTGGTCCTATGTTCATGCTTCATTGCTCAGCATGGGAAAAAAAGTTGTTACTGATCAAGAAACTTGCTTCCATGTTTTTGCTATCGTGCTGGTACCTGCTTCTTCTGATCAAACAGCATCAATGCTATTTATTTGTGAGCACTGCCTGTTGTCAATCGCACTCCATCATTGCAGAAGTACTAGTGGGACAAAAGGTGGTGTTACAGTAATGCTACCAGTCATCTTGTAAACACTGCCTGTCATCCTGCTAGTACCTTTCCTGACAACAGAGCACAATCAGCCACTGGCAACACTAGCAGATCAATGGCCTCATTGTTCTTTATGAGGAACTTGAAGAAATGTAAAGCTGGCTCAGTAGCATGGAGGGCCAAGACACTATGCACCTCACCCCCCGCCACGTCGGCGCGAGTTCAGGAATGAGCTTGGGTTGCCGGGGGTCAGCTGGGGAGGGACAGGATTGAGCATCCGGAGAACTGCTCTCCTCTGCTGGGGTGCAGAGATCTGCCATGTTGGCCCTTGGCTGCCCCAGGTGAAGACCTAAGAGCAGAGTGAGGCATTCGGTGTGATGAGAGAGGAGAGGCCGCAGTTCTGTGCCGCAGCCTCCATGCATGCATCAGCCATGCTGTCAAGTGGGGGAACCCAAGGGAGAACACAGAAAAGAAAGACTGACTCAGGCTCCATGAAGTTCTGCCCAGCTACGTCGACCTGCACCACCAACCAGACCAGTGGGGGGGGGGGGGAATGGCCTTCCCCTTCCTGGCCCTGTTATGGGGCAAGCTGTGGGGGTCACTGAATTCAGGTGAGTGCCGCAGGAGGCAGTGGCTGATCAAGAGTAGGGCAGGATAGGATGGAGTAGCCTCTGCCTGAGTCTGCCAGGAAAGAAAGTAATACAGAAAAAAAGTTAAAGAGCTGGTAGCCCCAAAATAGCAGATAGAAAATGCTATTCATTTTTAAAAGTAGCCAGTTGCCACCTTTTAATTTTTGAATTATTTTTCTGTTTCTCTTGATTCATTAGGAAGTTTAATCCCTGACAGTACTAGGTTTGAGGTGAAGAGCAGGACTGTAGCTGGAGGCTGACATGTCTAGTTCTGTTCTTTTTCATACCTCATCAGTACTGTGACCTCACTCACTGTGACATCACATGTCACCAACCTGGCGGCAGGTGACTGGCTCTTCTTGGCCAATAGTGATGTCACAGTTAGTGAGATCAGAGAATGATGATGAGTTATAATGGGGAACAGAACTCCACGTGTCAGTCCCCAGGCAGAGAACAGTTGCACACATCCCATTCCCACCTAATACTGCCAGGTGGAACATCCTCTAATTAACTAAAGGGAAATGTCGCAGTGCTTCGGATGTAAAAATAAACAGCTGAGTACTCTGAAAAGGTAATATCAATTTCAGACACTGTGCTAGCTCTCATTTCAGTTCTTTAACCAAATATGAAGAGGAAACCATTGAGGTTACAATGGTCAGGTGGTCAAGAGACTTACAGAACAACAGCAGAGCATGAACGCACTGGTTCCAAGAACAAAACCCACAAAGACTAAGATATGTAAAGATTAAATAAATAGAGGATATGCAATGCTCTGACTCAGAATATGCAGTTTATCTTGAAGTGTGAGAGGGCAGGACCATAATTCAGAAGTGAGCTATGGTTCTGCCCCATCAGAGTCGGGAGTGAGTTATGAAATTCCTGCCTCCCCCACAAGTGATGATAAACTGCATATTTGAATCAGACCATTGCATATTCAGTTTTTTAATGTTAAATATGCTGCTTGTTTGAAGATTTACCTGTTTTCTTGTTAAGTTCAACTGTTGGCTTCATTACTGTACAGTGCTAGTGTGATGTCATAAGCATTGTAAAATGTTGCATCCTGATTGGTTCATTGTTCAATTGTAATGTACTTAACCTGCAAGATATACATTTTGAAAACACTAACAAGATATCATAATATCTAGATGTTAAATACAAAGACATCACTTATCTTCTCATTTTTATCTCCACTGGTGTTGTATACATGTGTTTATAACGTGGGTTGGCAGTAACGTACAACCCAGTTGGTGGAGTCGCTCTGCATGTCCATGGATTAAATCCCCTCTTTAATCCATAGTTTCACAGAGTGAATCCTGAAAAGTGCCATCGGAACTCGTTGTGTGCTAGCAAAATCAGAAGTCAGAGGCAGCTATTGCAAACGTGAGCAAGCAAGACACAGGGGCACCAGGTAAATTGCTTTGCCTCCCTATTCCAACACATTTAAAAACAGTGCCACCCACATCCCACCACACAGTCCCCTGCTAACCCAGTGTGACAGGCAACCCATGTTTGAAAAAGCACTGTCGCCCACGCCACAGAACAAACAGTCCCCTACTTACCCAATGTGTCTGGCAACTCATGTATTTAAAATCAGTGGCGCGTGTGAGCACATGAAATACCCCAGTAATCAGTGGTGCAGTCCCGTTATAGCACAGGCAACCCCCTTGGGCCAGCAACCTATTCAGACAGCGATGCAGATGTGGGCGTGTGGTAGGTAGTTCCCCTGGTACCCCCCTCCCCGACAGAGACAGTGAGAGGTCAGTGAGCAACAGAGACACAGTGACAGGACAGGAGCAAGAGAGTGGGACATGCAATAAAGAATTCCTGCAGTATCCTGTCTGTCTCTGTGTCTCTTGGTTTTCTGTGACTGACAAGCAGGTGCTGGAAAAGGTACTCAAGAGTGTGTGTTGGGGGGGGAGAGAGAGAGAGATTGAGGGAGCAGTCTAGCACACTGCACAGACAGAGACACAGAGAATAAGGTACTGCAAAAGTGAGAAGGACACCAGCACAGTGAGGGCTGAAAACATGTATAGAAATCAAATGTCAGAAATGATGTCATCATTTTCTGACAGTAATGTTTCCATATAAAACAGCACATCTTCCTCTACCTTTGAGGTCCGAGCTGCATGTGAGTCTCGGTGGGGGTGGGGGGGGGCAAAATGAATGTTGTAGGAAGTGTAGGAGTCAATATTATGCACAAGAAATGTCAGAAATCATCTCGGTACTGTATGTCTGACATTTCTACGTGCATAACAGCAATCAGATATGCATTATTTGTTGGGGATTATTTCGCAAGGTGGCAGGATACAGTAACTTTTTTGCTATTTAAACAGAGGGGAAACCCCTTTCTGTGATTTTTCCCTTGTTTAAACATAACTCACGTTATAAGTGCAATAACTCTCTCCAGGGTATTGTGGTACTGGGGAGTAATCAACACCTTGGGTGCTGTGATGACACTCGGCCTGCAGCCTCGTGCCTCACAACGCACCTGGGGTGTTGATTAATCCTCAATAACACCATTCCCTGTTGTGGGTAATTGCTTACTTGAAAAAGCAGAATGTTCTACTGTTGAAAACAGGGATGTCCAATTCTTTGATCTGTTTTGTTTTTAAAACATTTTTTTCATTACAAGTTAACGAAGTTTGATGATTTACAGCAAACGTCTATGGCATCTTCAGCATCACCAAAAACTCTGGCTTCTCTGTTGTCACAAAAACTGCTTAAATACTGGGAAACTTCTCTTTTGACATTCCCTACCAACTCAAAAGTACAGGAGCAAAATGTATAGGAGATGCAACAATACCCTGAGCAAGTTCGCGGTAGGCTGGGACAAGTGGACCCATGATTGCCTCCTCTATACTAACTGGGGACTCCACCCACCCAACAAGCAGAGAGTATTTAAGTGGGCATCGCTGATATTCAATCGTGTGCATAGTCTGAGTCCTTCTATCTCAACAATCGTCTCTCAAGACCAGTGCAAAAAACTATCACATTCACTCTTAGTCTAAAAATCTACTGCTTCTGATTGGTTGATAGATTGATTGATTGCTTGATTGATTGATTGATTTAAACGTTGAACAAGGGTGGAAGGCTCACTGAGGCAAAACTGACTCATTTACAAGAACATTCAATAGCAAACCAGACAAATTGTCAATAAACTAACAATGGTATTATAACATTATATGGTATTACAAAATTATTATAAAACAAGTCATGCATAACAGTTGCAAACATTGTGTGATTTTATTTGTGTTGCCTTATGAACTATATGTAAGCTATTGCAAATCCTTAACCTCCAAGCATGCTCAAATCATACAGTGAGAGGACCTGCTTCACAGCTGCCCCAGATACCTAGGATAGATAGGAGACAGTATAGCGCAGTGGTCTAAGGCTCTGAGCTGCAAATCTGGTGACATCCAGCAGACCAAACCTGGGTTTGAATCCCACAGCTTCCACTTGCATACTGTATAACCCTGAGCAAGTCACTTAACCTCCTTGTGCTCCCAGGTCGCTCCTGTAAAAAAGCTTTCAGCTTAGTGTGCTATACCTGGTTTTTAAACAACTAAAAAATACCTTGAATGCCATGTCCGATAATAAAAACATCAACCGCATGCACCCCTTCGCAAAAAGGCCTACTTCAATACCTTGACAGCCCTTGCGTCTTCTAACCCTCTCCCATGTTATATAGCATAGCTGCTGCAGGTCACCCGTGCCAATACAGCCAGAAAGACCCCTATTACAGTTGTAAGAGCAGTGTTGCTTGAATTTGTTGGGTGTAAGAACCGCATACCGTGGATAAGCAGTTCTGATACCCTAAGAATGTAAGTGAGACATCTCTTACAGCTATAAGTGGTCTCCACAGCTGCATTAATATGTAAGTCTATTTAATTATTCATGAGGCAAATGTGTGCTCTGATTGGCTGTTGTACTGTGCATTAATCCCTTAGAAATGCCTGGTACAGCTCAGAGTAGCGCGTGTGTTTGTAAACATAATTAAAAAAAAATGCTTTCCCCATTACTACTGCAATTAAACTTAGAATAATGACCTCACAGCGTATCATTTACTGGGGATTAATGTCTGGCTGGAGGGGCTGGCCCTCTGCTGTGTTTTAGTCACCCTCGCCCCTAGTGGGTTGTTAATCCCCAGGAAATAAACCAGCCGTTCAGTCATTATTGCTTAATTGACCGAGGTCAATCAATAAGATATTAGCATTTTAAAAAATCTCCCCCGAGCATGCCTGTTTCCAGGGTTCCTATGTGTGAGCCATTCTTTACAGTATGAGCAAGGCCCCTAGAATTCTGCGTTTCCACAGCCACGGAATTTTCAGCAGAATTTGTATCATGCCGCAGAATATACATACTGCCACATAATTTATTGTTCTTGGTGAATTATCATTCAGATACACAGTTTTTCCACAGTGCCCGGCTCCCTTCTCCATCTCAGTTATCCTGAAGCCCCTCCTCTATGCTCGGCATGTGATGTCATCGATGCCATCACATCATATTTTAGCCAATGACAGGACTGCATTCTGCCACAGAAATGAATAAATCATGCCACAGAAATCAGAAAATGCTGCTGCAGAAGCCTAGGAGCCATGCCACAGAAATCAGGACAAAGTGCCGCAGAACACTCGGGGCCCTGAGTATGAGCATGTTTCACACTGAAGGGATGGAGCACTCCAATTGGTTGGCAGCAATCCCTTAATCTATAATATTTCTTTTTAACCTCTGCTCTGAATTCTTCAATCCCTCTCAGAAGTTCTATTTCTAATCTCTTACGTGAAGCATTCATCTGCCGTTTTTTTATGTAAATATGTTTAACCTGCAGTAAGCTTGTTTTTGTTCTTGTATTACCTTGACTTTTAGTTCCAGTTAACTATTATCTGTCTATCGCAATTTGTGTGTGTAAGGCATTTAGCTCTGCTGCTCTATCTGTCCCCAGGACCCTCTTTTTTATTCTTTATCTCCCAGTCTGCCTGGTCAGGCACCCTACAGTACATCAGTGACCTCCCCAGCCCTGTCACCTGCCGTCCCTGGAACATACCTTCCTACCAGGCAGTGCCCCACACTTTTCCCCTCTGTGGTGGAGCCCCCCCCCCAGAGTTCCCCAAGCCCCGGGAGGAGTTTGGTTTGCTTGTTCATCAGGAGAAGCACCAAGGCAGGTCGACAGTGAAAATGCCGACCTCCCACACAGTGACGGCACAATACCGACGTTGGTATTGTGCCGCCCATGCAGCAAGTGTTTTCTCTGGGGGGCACTCCCACACCCACCGGATTTTAGGATTCTCAACTCCAGGTCAGAGTTGGTCCGGGGTGGGGCGGAGGAACACTGGTGGGAAAGCAAAACACCAAAAAAGGACCGTTACAGCGACTGTCACCGTAACGGTCTTTTTTTTGTGTTTCGCCATCTGGGTGTCAATCTGAAGGGGTGCACTGGTTCGTCAGGTAGCCCAGTGAGCAGTGCAGGGCCTGCAGGAGGACGCCACTTCATACTGCCATCAGGCACTATTTTCTCTTTTTCTCTCTCTCTCTCCTCCCTTGAAAGCCTCATGGGCTGAGACCACTGGAACATGAGCACACAGAACATGCTCCCATCGCAGTCAGCAGGCATCCACCCTCCCATCATGGCTGTGGCTTGTACCACCACCTGTGGCCCCCAGGTGGCAGTAGTGTGGTGCAGCACACAGATCTCCCTCCCTGGAGGAGGAGGGGAGTGTCCTCTGGGATGTGGAATCCCCTCCCCCTGGCCGGCCCCCCAACAACTTGGGTCGCTTCCAAACGTGGATTGCCAGCATCACGAGTGATAGCGCCACCACTGAGCCAACGGCCAACCCCCCGGACTCTCTTGAGAAATAGATGTGCCACCTAAAGAGGCAATCCTGGTGTGTGGAATTCTATATAACTGAATAAATTTCTAGTGCTGTAAGAGTAACACCTCTTGAACCCTTACAGGATCAGAATCACAACTGCTCTACCACAAAAAGCCACCTACAGGAGCTGCTGCCTCAGAGCAGAAGAAAGCCCAAACGTGCAAGCAGAAACAACTCCAGCACTCACCACTGAATAAGAGATAATTCTCAGCCAGATTCCAGTGCAGTTAGGTCCCTTTATTTATGAGCATAACGCAGCAAGGTGCAAAATAGCCAGACGGGCGAACAACCCAACATTTCACTCCCTTCAGTGCTTTGTTAAGGGACAAAGCTCCAAAGGGAGTGAAACATTGGGTCCCTCTCCAGTCTGGCTACTCTGCACCTTGCTGTGTTATGCGCTTAAATAAAGAGACCAAACTGCACTGGAATCTGGCTGAGAACTGTCTCTTACTCAGTGCTGAGTGCTGGAGTTTTTCTGCTTGCACATATGGTGTCAGAATCACCTCACCTTTAGCTTGCATTTCTCTCCCCCTCAGCCACAAGATGATGCAGCGGTAACCAAATAAACATATAAAAGGCCCTCAAAGAGCCATCCCGGTGGCACAGAGGGCTGAGGCACTGGACACCTTACTATGTGCCATGCCAGTGACCTGGGTTTGGGAACGGACTTAGGTCATTGGGAAGGCGGCGGCGGCGGCGGTGGCGGGGGGGGGAGGGAGCAGGACTGAGCAGCCAACAAGCAGCTCTCCTCTCCCAGGGTGGCTGCCACTGCCCCTCCTCCCCCATAGTCCCACTGCCACCGGGTGGAGGTCCAGTGATCAGCATAGGTGGAGGGAGCAGCACGTAGTCAGAGGGCACCGCAAGATGTGGTGTGCGCATACCTCCACACGCATGTGGTGAAGGTGTGGTGACAGGCTACAGGGAGAAAATGGGAAAAATGATAAAATATATATGGGGAAAAAAAGGCCCCCATAGAACCATGCTGGTTCTGCAGGTTTAGAACCAAACAAAACTGCACCTCCTCAGTCTGTTGTTAATAGACTGCACTTTCCCACCTGATATGTAAACAATATGATACAACAGGGTATCAGTTACTATTCCTGAACCACAGGTGCATTGTGAGGCATTTGTGCTGAGTGCCTTCAACCACATGGAAGTGCAATTCAGGAATAGTAACCCACACCCTAGAGTGGCTTATTGCACTTGCAAAACGGGTCCACCATAATCAAAATTAAGAAAAGTGCAAAGCAGTGTGGTTACTGTTCCTGAACCACATAGCTTTGAAACCTTCTCCACCAATCAGGAAGTATGATTTTCCCCACCCATTTTATAATTAAGCAATAAGGCATGACAGGACATGGTTTATTGGGGGATTTACCCACACCTTGTGTGGTATATCATATATCATGTGGCACAGCCAAGTAATTTAACCAAATGAGAAGTGGGTAATTCCCCTCCAATTACCCAGATCCTGGAGTGCTTTACTGTGATTACACAGACTCTGTAATCCGTAACCAAACCCCCCTCCTCCCTTGCAGCTCAACTTGTACCACAGACACCTGCCCATGGTCTACGCTCAGTAAACAAATTTCTACTTACCGTACCTAGGTGTCTTACATCCAAAGTCTCTGGAGCATTTCACCGCACCACCCTGGCCACCTGGAACTCCCTCCCTCCTGCCCTGAGGCAGGCTAACTCCCACCCAATCTTCAAAAAACATAGAAACATAGAAGTTGACGGCAGATAAGGACCGCAAGGCCCATCCAGTCTGCCCATTTCTTTTTCTACCTTATAAATGTGCCATCGGCCTTTGCTCTGTCAGTGACCTATCTATTCATAGTCATTTGTATTGCTCCCTTATGCCTATCCCATGCCTGTTTGAAGCCCTGCACTGTATTCATAGCCACCACTTCTTGTGGTAAGCCATTCCATGCATCTACCACCCTTTCTGTGAAAAAGAATTTCCTCACATTCCCCCTTAATCGGCCTCCCTCTAATCTCATGCTGTGTCCTCTTGTCCTGCTATTTTTCTTATATTTAAACATGTTATACTCTTTCACCTTGTTTATGCCCTTAAGGTGTTTAAATGTCTCGATCATATCACCTCTCTCCCTCCTTTGCTCAAGGGTATACATATTGAGCTCCGTTAATCTGTCCTCATATGTCTTCTGATGCAGTCCCTGCACCATTTTGGTTGCCCTTCTCTGGACTGCCTCAGTTGGATTAATGTCCTTGTGAGGTGTGGCCTCAATACTGCAAAAGTACTCCAGATAGAAGCCTAACCAATGTCTCGTACAGAGGATTATTACCTCCTCTTATGACTTGTGATACCCCTACTAATACACCCTAACACCCCCTAGCCTTACCTACTGCTTTAGAGGTCTGCTTGGATGATTTTAGGTCATCAGTGATGATGATGCCCAAGTCTCTTTCTTCCTTTGTGACTGCTAGCAACTCCTCCCAGCCTATAAGTGGCTTCAGGGTTCTCTTCCTATGTGCATGATTTTGCACTTCTTTGCATTAAATCCCAGTTGCCACTCTTCTGACCATTCTGCTAGTTTATCCAGATCTCTTCTCATTCTGCCCACCCCATCTGGATCATCTACTCTGTTGCAGATCTTGGTGTCATCTGCAAACAGACAAGCTTACCCTCTAGTCCATCTGTGAGGTCACTAATGAAGATGTTGAATAGGACTGGCCCCAGGACTGATCCCTGAGGTACCCCACTTGTGACTTGCATCTCTTCTGACTGTATACCATTTACCACCACTCTCTGTTTTCTGCCAGTCAACCAGTTTGCCGCCAGTTGACCAACTTCTGACCCACCCGAGCCTACCTAGCTTATTTATCAATCTTCTATGTGGAACAGTGTCAAAAGCTTTGCTGAAGTCAAGGTAAGCATATCAACTGCTCCCCGTGGTCCACCACTCTGGTTACCCAGTCAAAGAAATCTATGAGATTAGTTTGACAGGACCTTCCTTTGTAAACCCATGCTGTCTTGGATCCTGTGCCCCTATGGATTCCAGGTGTTGCACTATCCTTTCCTTAAGAGTGCCTCCATAATCTTGCCCACTACTGAGGTAAGACTGACCGGTCTGTAGTTCCCGCCTCCTCCTGCTACCACTCTTGTGGGTGGGACATCTGAGCCCTTCTCCAGTCTTCTGGGACCTCTCCTGTGCTCAGAGACTCACTAAACAATTCTGCTAATGGCTCTGCTAGTTCCTCTTTTAGCTCCTTAAGTACCCTGGGATGTATGCCATCAGGTCCCATTGCCTTATCCACCTGAGCTTAGCAAGCTCTTGTAGGACCCTTCTTTGTGAAGGGAGTAGTGCTCACCTCCCTCCCCTGTGTCCATGATGCTGAGCTGTGGGCCATGCCCACCTTCCTTCAGTAAATACTGAGCAAAAGTATCTATTTAGGATAGATGCCTTTACAGGGTCCTCCTCCTCACATGCTCCTTTCTCCATTAAGCTTAGCAATACCCCTCTGGACTTTCTCCTTTCACTAATGTATCTATAGAAAGTCTTGTCACCTTCTTTACTGTTCGTGCTAGTGTTTCCTCAGTTTGGGACTTTGCCTGCCTTACTGCCTTACCTGCTTCCCTTAGGGCAGTTTGGTATGCCTCCCTATCTTCATCCCGCTGTGTTCCTTATATTTTCTGAAGGCCAGCCTTTGGCTCTGACCTTTTCTGCTACTGTATTTGAGAACCAAAGTGGTTTCCTTCTTCTTTGCACTTCCTTTCTGTCTAACACAATGGATGTTGCTTCAAGTATTGTATCCTTAATGCTTGCCCACTTTGCCTGTACCTCCTCACCTGTGTTTCTTTTGCCAGGGCTAGCTTAACTCTGTTGGCCATCTTATCAAAGTCAGCTCCTCTGAAGTCCCATACTTTTGCCTTGGAATGGGATGATTTAGATGTAGTAGCCAAATTGAACCATACCATGTGATGGTCACTGGCCCCAGGTGACCTTCTACCTGGAGATCTGTGATCCCTTCTTTGTTAGTCAGTACTAGATCTAGGATAGCCCTGTCTCTTGTGGGTTGCTGTACCAGTTGTTTGAGGCCCTCCCTGCAGGAATCCACTATGAGTCTAGTTCTGGCAGATGTTCCTTCTGGTATTGACCAATCTGTATCCGCATGTTGAAGTCTCCCATTATCAGAACCTCCCTTTAGCTGTCATGTTTTGTATATCTTCTAACAGTAATGTGTCTATGTCCTCCTCTGGTCTGGGGCCTGTAGACAACCCCAGTTCTTATGGCTGTCCCATTTCCTGTTTCCAGGGTGACCCACAGTTCTTCTGGCTCCTTATGTGTATTCTGAATTTCTGTAGCTTTGATATTTTCATTAACATACAGGCCACTCCTCCCCCTTTTGCACCTCGGGTCTCTTCTGAACAATACATAGCCAGGTACTGAAGTCTCCTTAAGTGTGGTTACTGGTAAACCACATCTCACTAATTGCTACTATGTCCAGTTTAGCCTCTGACATTATTGCCTGCAGGTCTGGGATCTTATTTCCCAGGCTGTGAGCATTTGTGTACATGATTTTCCATTGGCCAGATTTTGATGTGTTAGTTGTTGGGTGAAGTTTGGCATTACCCCTGTGCATCGTATGGGGAGACAAACCTTTTTTCTTACCTGGTGATGCAAATGAACGGCAAACACGCTGAATTCCTGTTTGACCACTAGCTGAGGGGAGGGTGTTCTTCCCATTCCGATGATGGGTGCTGCACCCTCTCCCATTTGCTAGTTTAAATATTCTGCAAGGCGTCAAACTTCTGCCCCAATGCACTGACTCCTCTTTAGTCAGATGCAGTCCATCAAATTTAAAGAACTTTCCTCCCAGAACTGTTGCCAGTTCCTACAAATCTGTGTCCTTTTCCTGGCACCAGTCCTTGAGCCACGTGTTTAGCTCCTGTCTCCCTTCTCTGACCTTCCGTCCATCTGCTCCTTCTCCCAGACTGGCAGGATCTCAGAGAAGGAGATGCCGACGAAATAGATGATAGTTTGTCACCCAGCCTAGTCAGGTGTTCCTTGGTCTCCACAACTGACCGGCTGGCGAGATCATTAGTCCCTATGTGTACTAGGACATCAATGTTTTCTCCTGCTTTGTGAACAATTTTAGTAATGCGGTCAGTGTCTCTCCATGCTGATGTACCTGGGAGACATCTGACCATCACCCCTGGCTGGAGATGGGTATCAACTCCCCGAATCATGGAGTCTCCTATGATCAGAAGTTTTTTGGATTTCCTTTGTGCTTGTTTAGTTTTAGTTCCTGATTTGGGTGAGTATTTGTTGTTAGCTCCTGTGTCGCAGTGTCCTGCTCTGCAGTGTCTTCTGCCTCTTTATTTGATTTCAGAGATAGAGGCAGATACCTGTTTGTAGTTTTATATGGTTTTGGAGGTAATGTGTTGAGAGCAGAGAGTGATGGGGCACCTGATTTGCTCCTCCTAACCACCTGCCAACCTCCTGGACCAACTACCTCTGCTGCGAGGTTTTTCTGTTGGATGCTGGGAAAATGGCGGGTGGTTCTTATAATGTATTTCCTCTTCAATATGAAATTTGGTGCAATCTCTGCCCATCGCCGGAGCTGAGACCTAAGATCTCCAAAGGCCCAGCATGTTGGACAGTGTCCTAAATCCTGTAAGACTGTCCTTCTGAAAATTGTTCCACAGTACCTGCAGTTAATGAAATCCATTCCAAATAAGTTGCTGGGTTTGTAACCTAGTCAGAGTAATTAGAAGGAAAAAAAAAAGAACTATATCACCACCTATCCCGGTTCCCTTGCACATGCTTTGATCCCACTTAATGCCTCACAGCTAACCACCCTATTTCGCCCAAGACACTGCTGCACTTGTAAACAAGCTTTGCTATAAAATATCCTTCTAGCTGCCACTTAGCCCAGTTTCAGTTATTTGCATGTACTAATGTAACCTTTTGTCATCTCTACCTAGCTATATGTATTATCTCAAGTACTGTCTGACTTGGTCTGTATTCTAACCTACCTGTACTATACACTATGTATTGTATAATCTCATCTCATTTTATGTATGTATTCTCCCAGGTCGTGCCTGAAAATAGTCAACTTTGGCTAGCACACCTAACCCGGTTAACAAAAACTAAATAAATACATGTGTAGGGAGGCTGGCAGTGAGCTTAGAGGTTAGAGTAATGAGCTGTGTGTGAACTTGGTGCATCCAGCAGACCTGGGTTTGATTCTCACAACCTCCACTTGCATACTGTGTGACTGAGCAAGTCACTTAACCACCCCAGTGCTCCTGGGTCGCCCTTGAAAACAGGCACGTGAGCCTTACTCAGTTACCAAAGAATAAAAAAAATAAATACATTTAAAAAAAAATGTTTTTAATGCCATTTCTCAGCCATGTTCATCACAGGATTTACCCACAGGTAAAGACCATAGCTACCCAAACAGGTTACAGGATTTGTTACATCCATTGTCTAATCTTTTTTATAAGTACTGATCTGTTCTGTAACCCAGTGACTTCAGCTGAGTGGAGACCTTGCAGTGAATGAGGTACTGTGAGCTTCTGCTCAACTGATGTCACTGCATTCCATTACTGATCATCAAGACCCCTGGAATTCGGAGATTCTGCAGCCACAGAATCTTCCACAGAATTTGCATCATGCTGTGGATTCAGGAATATACATAGTACTGCAGAATTCATCATTCATGGTGAATTTTCACTCAAATATAGTTTTTCCATAGTGCCCAGCTCCCTTCTCCATCTCATTTATCCTGATGTCCTTCCTCAATGCTCAGTATGCAATGTCATTGATGACATTACATCACATTTTGGCCAATGGTAGGACTGCATTCTGCCTCAGAAATGAATAAATCATGCCACAGAAATCAGAAAATAGTGCCGCAGAAGTCTAGGAGCCCTGCCACAGAAATCAGGGTAAAGTGCCGTAGAGCACTGGGGACCCTGCTGGTCATCAGTGATTAAAATAATGAACGTCAGGCAGGCAAAAGGCAGCATCAACTATGGACCCTAAAAAAGGGGGGGGGGATTATTCCAATTAGAATAAATGAAAAGCAAAGAATGTAGATTAAGAAGACTACACATGTTCCCAAATTCCCAATTAGATAAAAAAAAAAAAGTTAAATCAAGGGTATATATTCCCTTTAAGGTAAAACAATGCATGATGGTTAACCCTAAGTGCGTGGAGTACCTTCCTCCGTGCCTTGAACACCTCCTGCTTCCTCAGGTAGATACTATTACCAGACCCCAAAATAGACCTCGTAAATTCTGACGTGGCGAGCCTGTAGCTCCTCTCTCACCACCACAGCCTGCCTGAGTCAGAGATAAGATTTCATAATCCTATGCTGCTTGCAGACGTCAGCACAGGACTCCATGCAGTATTCCAAATGAAAGATCTGATAATGTTAAAAGTCCCCATTATGTAAGGTACTGTAATGTGCTGTGGTTAAAGTAAGAAAACCAAACTTTCTTTTTCCATGAAACCCCAACTGTAAAAAATAGAAAATACAAAAACATTAATATATTTGAATTTATTCAGAGATTTTATTTTTTAACCTTCAGTTATTTTTGCCACAGTTAGTGTTTGTCTCCTTCCTTCCTACGCCACCATGTGCATGCCATTTATAGAGGTGCACTGCAGCACTTCTCCACTGCAGAACCTCTTGGCCCAGGGTCAGACAGCGTCCCCTGTATATGATATCTTCTGCACAAATATTACCCAGATATTCAGCCATTTGTTATGGTTAAAGAGACATTTTACACGAGCTGGTAAGGTTGGAAAACAATGAAGTGTAGTGGAGCTACTCTGTTACCCAACGGATGCAAGTGACACCATTCTTTTATCACAGAGTGTCTCTGTGGGACATATTAATATATCATAGTTGGAGGGAGCACTGCCATTTTGAAATTAAAAAAAGTAAAAAAATAGACTCTTCGAACCTGCCTGTTGCCAGGACAACTGTGCATGGCATGGTCCTTGCCAAATAAAAGTGTCTCATGGGAAGGGGAAAGAAGCTTTTTGATTTGTTAACCGTGCTCTCTTAACCTTTACTGAGCTTAAAATATCCCCTTCCCCCCATTTACATTTATAGTGCCTTATCTCTGGGTGGTCTGTATGAGTCTTATTTCCACTGCACTTGTTCGCTGCCCATTTCAGCAACTGCTACATGCTGACTCAATCCCTGCATAACCAGTGCCTCTCCCCAAACCCAGCAGCTGACCCCCGGTGGTGGTGCCTCAACAGGGTCCCCTTTGTACCAGCCAGGAGACCAAATCATTTCAAAGGGAAAGACCAGGTCATGGGTGAAGGAGACAAAGGGTTCCTGTTGAGATGTGGGGGAGATAGTGGGCTTGATCTGCAAATGCCAGAGTCCTGCCACTATTTTACACCTGGTTCCCACCCCCCTTCTACAGTGCCACTGAGTAGTCATGTTAACCACGTCCCTCCTGATGTGCAGTTGCCTGGCTACATCCCATTTCCCAGTGTCTTGACTTACGCTGATGTCCCGGGTCTTCTGGTCCACCAGTGAGTAGTCAGGGCAAGGATCAGCACCCCTCCCTTACCAGAGTGGTGAGTCTCTGAACGGATGCCTATCTGCTCTTGATATCCCTGGCTTGGGGTGTGAACCCACATTGGCAGTATACTAAGCAGCTGCTTTCTGCCTGACACCATGGAGCTGTCTGAGCACAGGATATTTTAAAATTTATGTTCTAGCATGTCCATTCTCAGAAGATCTGTGCCTGGTTGTGCCACAGTTATGCAGCATTTCTGTGGCTATTTTAATGTCAACATGACTCACAATTGCACAGCCTGTCAGCACAGCGGTGGCACTACTGCTCGTGATTCCGGTGACCCAGGTTCAGGAGCAAGTTGAGTCATCGGGGGCTGGCCGGGGGGGGGTGGAGAAAGTTTGAACATCCCAGAGTACATTCTCCTTCTCTGGGGAGGGAGGAAGGGATTCAGCTGCCACTCTGGCAGTGCTGCCTGGGTCATCTCAGGCAGAACTACAAGCAGCACTGAGTGGGCGGGAGGACATCAGCCAGTGCCACGTGGCACACTTGTGTGCACGCACATGTGCACACCCTCAGCCCAACCTGCTGGGCTTGGGATGAAAAAAGGAAAAAATAACCCCACCTCAGCAGGATAACCCTCCCTGGCTGGCATGCAGGCCTTGCACCACCGACCAATGCACTCCACCATCTCCACAAAGATCTGATATCTTGGGGAGATTTAGGGAACCCCCCCACACACCCCACTGTGGGGGGGGTAAGTCACAAGGAATGAATACATGGGGTAAGTCAGGCAGAAGGTGGATGACAGGGCTGGTACAGCTGGGGGGGGAGGGTGAAGGGGAACAGGACAGAGTAAGAAGGGAGCACAAAAGAACGTCTTGCAATTATAAAATGGGTAAGAGAAACCCAGACATGTGATTGGTCAGATGTGATCACATGACCATGTGTTATTCCAGCACAACTGCACAGGTCAGAAATACTGACCTGTGAACCTCATTACTCAGGTTTCAGAACAACATTCAGAGGAACCAATGTATAATCACAATAAGGCACTCCAGGGTGTGTGTGTATGTAATTGTGGGTGTACAGCACTTCTCAGGTCCGTAAGGGACTCAGCATTGCCTTGTGCTTCAGCGGCGTGCCATTATCCCCCATATATACACACACTCTGTCATGTTGAATTGCTTAAAAAGCACCATTGCAGTTCTTTCCTGAAGCCCCCCTCTGCACCAGTAGCTTACCTGCACCAGAGTTGTAAATAGCAGTTTTTTAAATTTTTCTTTTTATATATTTTGAAGGGGAGGAGTTAGCAGCCCGATCCTTTCTCCTTTCTGGCCCTGACTGAGAAACGCTGTGCCACCATGATGCCCCCATGCTCTGATATTTTGTGACATCAGAGTTTGTAGATCGCGGTGTGTGCTCCATTGCTGTAAATGGGAACATAGTTTAAAGTATACATTTTTATATTTTAAAAGGCCATAGGGGTGTTATCAGAGTCACCGATCAACTAAGAAGCACCCTGTTAGTTGATTGGTGGCTCTGATAAGACCCCAGTGGCCCTCTAAAATATAAAAACATATACTGTAGAACTGTTTATTATTGCACAAGTTATATTTGGCTCATGGCACTAATCGGCCACAATTGCGCAAATTTAATTTCACACTCTGCAATCAGCTCCTAATTTGTATCCATTGAAAATATGCAATTCTAACCAATTAGCGCCATTTTATTTTAGCTCAATTATCACTTAAGCAAATATAGCTATAATTATTTTACATCAAGTATAACCTGTTCTGCAGTATTTTAAACTTTGTTCCAATTGACAGCAATTGCGCACACCCCCACCAACTATGAACTCCAATGTCACAAAACGTCGGAGCACAGGTGTGGCAAGAGGGCAGAGGGTTTCTCACTCAGGACCAGGGAGGGGAATGGTTCAAGCTGCCAGCTCCTCTGAGCAAGGATTTATGATCCTTTCCCTTCAAAATATATAAATAGGAACATTCTAAAAAACTGCTACTTACAGCTCTGGTGCAGGTAAGCTACCAGTGGGGAGCTTCTGAAAGATTGTTGAAATGAGCATGGTTGGGGCTCTTTAAAGAGAACACGAAACCATTTCCAGTAAGCAGCTGTTTATAGCAATCCCCTGTTCAGAAATGATATTCCTGCACCTAAATGATCCATGTGTAACTGTACCTGAATAAAAAGCAATGTTAAAAACTGTATTTTGCATTGTTTTGTTTTTTGTGGGTGGCATTCTACTGATTCTTTTCATGGAACCAGGGATCTGGAGTCATAACCATGTCACAGTTTGTGTACAGAACTCTCAGCATGGTTCTGATTGGACAACAGCTCATGCTTAGCATTCGGTACACAAACCATGACATGGTAAAAACTCCAGACTACCGGTTCCATAAAGAGAATGGTAACAGAATACTGTCCATAAGAAAAAAAAACAGTTGTAAACACAATTTTCACATCAGTGCTTGTTCAGTTAAATATGGTTCATCTGGAGGCATGAATTTCATTTCTGTGAACAGGAACATTAGTATCTGCTGCCAGCTAGCACACATTTGCTGTCCCCTCCAAATATGCACGATAAAAGGGCAGCTTGATAGTCCTCCTTGTGAAGGTGTATGAAGTTTTTGCTACAACTCAAAGAAAAAGTTGAAGAAAACACCTGTGGCTCACGTTTCCTACCTGCTATATGACTAGTTGTTCCTGGTTGTTGCCATGAGCTCTTTTGCACCATTAGTGGCTCACATTTTGGAACTAGCACTTGTGTCATATTGCACTGAATTACAAACTAACCACTTTTTTGTACCCTCCTATACCAAGTGATCCCCATGAAAATGAGAAACCGTATCTCATCAGGCCATCCTGCCATCTGTTTTATTCACCTTTCAAATAATTCTGTTAACGAACAAGTATTAGAATCTTCCAATGACTAATAAGAGGGTTAAAAAAAAGTTAAACTGATAGATTAGAGGAGGGCCACTGTAGTCTCGATTTATAAGAAAGGTAGCAAAACATCACCATCAAACTATAAACCGGTGAGGCTAACATCAATCGTTTGCAAAATAGTAAAAGGAATAATTAAGGAGGAGATTTCAAGGGATTTGACACACCTATCTGACAGATAAGTCGCAGCATGGCTTCACAAAAAACAGGGGGCTGGATATTCAAACTGCGCTATTTTGTGGCGCAAGCCCTTGCGCTGCACAAAATAGTTGCACAGGGGTGTGGCCGGGGCGATATTCAAAGGAGTCGTGCTATTGGGCAACTTCTTTGAATATCACCCCCGGCCACAGCCACTGTGCATGGCGCAGTGGAACTTGCGCCACTGCAAGTGGTCAGAGTGGAGCATTCAAGTTGCAGTGGCGCAAGTACCATTACGCCATGCGCAAATGTACCATATTCAAAAGGTGACATGCAATGGGGCTATAATTCATGCAAGGCGCGGGGGGGGCCATTTGCATCTATTTATGGCCCCATTTGCATGCCATTAGCATGCAGGTGCCGATCCCCTCAGTACTGCGCCTGGCGCCCTGCCAGGCAGCAGCCATCGGGGACCGATGCCCCTGCAGCCCAATCGCTGGCAAAAGTGTGAAAATCCCTCTGCCCGACTGGCCCGATCAAGGCATAGTTAAATAAACCCCACCACCAGCCCGATCGTGGGCATAATTGTTAAATTCCCCCACCAGCCCGATCGCGGGCAGCAAATCCACCCCAGAACATATCCCTGGTGGTCCAGTGGACCGTGAAGCCCGATCGCGGGCAGCAAAGTTTCCAACCCCTAAGAACATATCCCTGTGGTCCAGTGACTGTGAGCTCGATCGCGGGCAGCAAAGGATTAAACCTCCTCTCAAGACCATATCCCTGGTGATCTAGTGTCCCCACCCCACCCACTCCACGAAGCCCCACCACCTTGCTCCCCCGCAGCCGGCGGGAGCAGCATCCCACCCGCCTGCCGCCCGCCCGCTAACTGATCTGTGCGGCTGTACGCCCATTGGTGCAGAGCAAGAGCCACGGGCGGCAGCCCATACCGTATAAGGCAGTCCAGATATGTGAATGACTGTCGGGGAGCAGGGTGGTGGGGCTTCTAGAGGGTGGTAGGGGACACTGGGGGAGGTTTAATCACTTTGCTGCCTGCTGATATGCTTAGTGGTCCACTGGACCACCAGGGATCGGTCTTGGGGAGGTTTAATCACTTTGCTGCCCGCGATCGGGCTTAGCGTCCACTGGACCACCAGGGATTGGTCTGGGGGAGGTTTAATCACTTTGCTGCCCACGATCGGGCTTAGCGTCCACTGGACCACCAGGGATATGTTCTTGGGGGTTGAAACTTTGCTGCCCGCGATCGGGCTTCATGGTCCACTGACCACCAGGGATATGTCCTTGGGGGTTACTTTGCTGCCCGCGATCGGGCTGGTGGGGGTGGGTGTTATTTGTCACTTTGCCCGCGATCAGGCCAGTCGGGGAGGGAATGTTTACAACATATGCCCACGATCAGGCTGGTGGGGGTGGGTGTTATTTGTCACTTTTGCCCGCGATTGGGCCAGTCGGGAGAGGGGTTACTATATGCCCACGATTGGGCTGCGGGGGCACAGGAGCAGGTTGAGGCCACCCACAGGTGGCAGCTGCTGTGTTGCGCCTGCAATGTGGCAGCTCACCTGTGGTGGCCCCTCGACTTACTCCTTTTTTGGCTCAGATTTGTGCAGGCGCAGGTTGGGGTTGCACTCGAGAGCTTGTCTCCGCACAGCCCGCTGAATATCGGCTGTGCAGTTTATGCATGGTTCCTGCCCTCCAGTTCAGCATGCATTCATTTGCATTGCGCTGTTGCTCAGCTTGCCTTGGGGGGCACAACTGCCTCCTGCTGAATATGGCAGAATGGCGCAATTTCGGACTTGCGCAGGCGCAACCCTATTGCGCATGGCGCAACCCTTTTGAATATCCAGCCCAGGAGCTCTAACACAAATTTAATAGATTTCTATAACATGGTAACCAAGAACTCGGACCGTAATGAGGCAGTGGATGTTATTTTTTTTTTTACTTCAACAAAGCTTTTGACACTCTACCTCATAAAGGTATAAAAGACAAGCTATCATGTCTAGAAATAGACACCAAGCTAGTTACATGGCTATTGGCCTGGCTGACAGACAGGATACAAAGTGTTTGAATAAATGGCTCACTATCGACTGACGGAAGAGTGACCAGTGGGGTCCCTCAGGGATCGGTTCTGAGACCACTTTTGTTTAATTTATTCATCTATGACCTTCACATACTAGGGGGAAATAAATGAATCATATTTGCAGATGACTTAAAGCTGGGTGGCAGGGTTAACTGTGAAGAAGGCCGAACTAGTATGGTTAAGGATTTGAATTACATTGTAGACTGGGCAGACGATAACGAGATGCACTTTAGCTTAGACAAATGTGTCATAATGCACTGTGGCAAGAACAATCCCAAACAAAATGATGAGATTCATGGTAAGAATTTAAAGAAAGTGGATGAATTCAGCGATCTAGGGGTAACAATTACTATTAACATGAAAAGCAGTAACCAATGCAGACAAGTGGCCACGAGAACAAATCACTTGACAAACTGCATTAAGAGATCCTTTACAAATAAAAGGAAGCAAGAAATGTTACCTCTATATAAAGCATTTGTTAGGCACCATTTGGATTACTGTTCCCAATATTGGAGTCCTGGTTTAAAAAAGATATAGATTTACTAGAAAAAGTTCAGCACCGATACACTAAACAAATTTCAACACTAAAAAATATACAATATAAATCATGATTGGAAGCATTGAGACTGTGGCCTCTTAGCCTCAGGAGACAAAGGGGTGGCTTGTTATGCCTATACAAAGTACTTTAAGATAGAGAGTTATCGCCGGCCTGGTGATGCTGAGGGTTGAGGCACTGGACACCACACCTTGCGCCACGCCGGTGACCCAGGTTCGGGAACGAGCCCGGGCCATCGGGGGTTGGCAGGGGGGAGAGAGGATTGAGCATCCGGAGGACTGCTCTCCTCTCTCAGGGGAGGGATCGGGCTGCCTCAGCATCCCAACGACCCCCAGTGGAGACCGAGGGTAATACAGGCACGCCAGCCAGAAGAAGGGGTGGGAGTGCGGCAGACATCAGCAGGGGGACAGTGCGCAGATGTCATTGCACACCACACTCCTGAGGGGACCAGAAGCATACAAGAAATACTCCTTCTCGCCTGTGGAGATGAAGGGAGTGCCAGGGACACAGCCCACATCCCGACAGCCAGCCTGTAGGTTGGAAGGTCCAGGGCTGACCCGATTCACTTCAGACTCGATCTCCCTAATTTCAGATAGGCCACCACGGGAGGACAGGCCTGCCCCTGGAGGGTGATCTAGGGGGTTAGATCGACCTGGGGTGTTCGGGGGAGTTCTTCCAACATGGAGGGTTCAGGCATGGGAGTAGAGGCTGGTGGTCAAGTGCACACCTCAGAAGGATGCCCAGGCTGGAAGGCGAATAAATAAAGTGTACAAAAAAAGAAAAGATACAGAGTTATCATCAGAACTGGGGATCAAATACAAAGACTCTGTACATAATTTGAGGACTCATAATAAACAAATATTAGATTATGTACTGAGGACAAACATTGTTATTTATTTATTTATTTGAAATTTGATGACCCGGTAGGCCCTCTGAGATACACATATCCCTTTTTCAGGGGCGACCCAGGGAGATACATTTCCAGAAGTTAGAACCATGTGTGTTACAGAGAACACAATCCACAGACAAAATGTTTTGCTGACAGTTCAACAATGCCATATTAAGTTAATTATAGACATGACAAGGATAGAGATGACAAAATAATTAACAAATCAATTATATACACACACACACAGAATAGCATTAAACAGATATTTACAAATTGTGGGAATAACACTTTTCAATGAGATATTTAACCTGAGCGGTAGACAGTAGTAAGACAACTTAGGGGCAATGGAGTAGAGGGGAGAGAAACATGCAGAATAGGTAGAGGAGGTGGGGCAAAGGTGAGAAGGAGGGCTTAGTAGTAGGAGCAGATGGGTGGGGGAACAGACATGAGAAACTGTGCTTTTTTTACCTTGATCTACAAGGTGGAATCAACTGCCATCGAACATTGTAGATTAATCCGCCTTTCCTAGTTTCAAATCTAAGCTGGATGCTTATTTCTATGAGAGCAACCTCTGTAGTTGCACCCACTGAGTAGTGAGGAAAGTAATCAGGGGCACATTTGCCTTCTGCTGTCCTAGCACCGCAGTATAAACCACAGTATGATCTATGTTACTATAAATAGAATAATAGGCGATCAGTAACAAGGCTGTAGTTACAGCGAGGCATTCTGGTGACATCACAAACCACAAGAGCAAAGCTTGAGTGATTCATGATCTTTTACGATGTCACCGGAATAGCAAGACGGAATGACAAGCTTAGTTACTGCTGATTTCCTATGTTATTTTTTGTAATATATGAAACACTCCAAACATTCTGTTTTATGATACCATTGATCTGATGTCAGACCAATAGTATTATGACCTTTCGATGTCAGAGTGATAGTGTTATGAGTTTTTGATGTCACTGATTCCCTATGGGAAAAACATTTAACCCATATGTTACATTGCTATATTAGCATAACTGACTCCAGACTTTCATTTGAAAAAAAAAATTAAGTTCCTAGCCCTAACAGTTCTAATATTAGCCAATTTTAAAGAAATTTGCTTCAAAAGAAGTCTAACTTTTGAACCACAATAGCTGGAAACTTAATTTAAAAAATTAAGCTTTGAAGTCAGATCAAAATGAATAGGTCATAGTGATACAGTTTTCATGTGTCGATACATATCGATACAAGTTAATAAAAAAATGCACATATATCGATACCTATTTTTTGCTTTTCAAAGGTAGCATCAATATATCATTTTTCATATCAATAGTGTGCAATTTAGGCTATTTTCATATATTGATATATAAAATGTTTTATACAATGACTGTGAGAATAAAATGTAAAAAAATAGGGATATCTGATGGGTGGCTATCAGATATCGTTTTTATCTTCATGAGTGGTTAGTGACCTCTTGCCCTCATGAGGGAAAAGCCACAGTGAGGGTTTGAGAGGTCACTGGCAATGCATGAAGATAAAAATGATATCTGAGAGCCATCTATCCGATGTCTGATTTATACAATCTCCATCTATCTGATGTCTGATTTATACAATTTACTTTGGCGCTTTAAAAAAGATTATAGAAACTGCGGCTGCTGCACGGTTCAGCAGAGCATGAGGCACAACGCTTAGTGCAGGTACAGAGTGATGTACCCCATTAGCAAGATAACGACATGTTGTATCTTACTAGTAAGATAAAAAAAATTTCTAGCTAACTAGGGTTTTGTGTCTTTTATAGCAATTTTAGCTTAGTGAAAATACGTTAATGTTTGTTGTATAAATTAATTTATAAAATGAGCAAGAAAAATCCAGTGATTTGATTGGTCAGCAGCTGTCCAGACCTGTGCAGTAATTGATCAATAACCATACAGGTCTGGAAAGTAACTTGCAGGTCTTGGAACTACGTTGCTTTGGAATTCTCAGTAACTGCAACAGTTGATAAACTCAAAAAAACGTTCAGCTAACCACATAAGTGAGTTACTTGCTAGCAAATTTGACCTCTCTGATAGGGCAAATGTAGCTGTTTGGTGAAGAACTGATTTACCAGTGATGAAGATTTATTTATTCTTTCCATATAGCTTTTTTTCGTTTTTTCCATTTTCTCCCCGTATACCCCTCCTCCTCCTCCTCCTTGCGGCGTGAACGTGCATGTGTGGAGGCACGCGCGTATCATATCATATCTCCATGCTTCTGTGTCTCCCGACCTCTGATGCTGCCCTCCATCCTCCATTAGGGGGCAGCCAAGGAGCAGGATGACAACCTTCCCCTCCCCGGGAGAGGAGAGCAGTCCATCGGATGCTCGATCCTCTCCTCCCTGTGACCTCCGCAACCCGAGGTCACTCCCGACCCCAGGTTGCGGCATGGCGCGTGAGGTGTGGTGTCCAGCGCCCAACCCTCAGCACCACCAGGCTGGCCCAGAGTTATTTATTTTCATTTACTGATTTATTTAGTCTTGTGCTTTTTTAAATTTTGGTACCATTCTATAAATGCAATAACACACTTACAAACATACAAACATACAAAGAAGCCAGCAGAAGAACATCACTTGGGTATATTTAGTCTGCTCTAGTGCAGGGGTCCACAGCTCTAGCTACTTCAGGTCTTACAATTATTTGTAAACCACTACTTCCCACCCCATGGTTGAAGGGCACTCAGCTAATGCCTTGTGCCTCCAAACCACAGCATGGGGAGAGCGTGCAGTAATCACTCTATAACTGCACATCCTGTCATGTGTTATTTCTTACTTATTTTCATGTATGGCAGGCCTCAAGTGGAAATCAATCATTTATTTCAATATTAGTTGGGGCATCAGCATTTATTCCCACTTTAGGCTGGTCATAAAGGAGCTCTTAACCAATGGGAGAACAGCTTGAACTATGCGTGATAACATCATAACAGCTTCTGCTGCAATTAAAAACAAAGCAGTGAAATCCAACATAAACAGCGAAATCTTCATTGGGAGAATTAATCTTACCAGAGAGACATTGTCATTGTACAAATGATGTATGCCATGAGCTGGCTAAAAATATCATATTTATTTTTATCTGCAGTGGCTCTGTCACTCGTGAGGTCACAGAGGTCAAAACCGGCAGATAAAAATAAATTGTGATATTGTTAGTCAGCCCATGGCATATCCCATCTATATCGGTATTATAATTTTATGTATCAGTATACGTAAAGTGAGAAGGTCTTTAAGAAGTGAGAAGGTTTTTAAGAAATTTTGTTGAAATTTGTTTGTTTTTACTTTTAGATTTTTGGTAAGACTGCATACTAATACTACATATATATTATAATACTATATTAATACTAATTTAATTGGGGACTGTTTAATTTGCCACCCAAAATTCATTCTGCTTATGTCTTTAATTGCGTTGTGAACATTTCTATCCCACCCTTCAAATAACCTCTAATCTTTCCTGCAAAGTGTTAGACTATATTAATGTTCTCCAACCCCCATCTGACCCATTCTCCTCTATCTACAGCAACCCTTTACTTTACCTTTTTTTAAGCCTCATTTCTGCTGAGGCCTCCTCTTGTCTCCCACATTTGCTACTACAAAAACCCCCACCTCTTACCCCAGGCATCAGAGCCCCCTGAACCAGGCAATCCTGAGTGAAGAAACTCATTCCAGTCATGGCAATCTGGGAAGAGAGTGGCTAACAACTGATGCTGCGTGTGTGACATTTTCTGCTATGTCATCCTGCTGTACAGTAGGTGCAGCACGTGGGGATGTTTATGCTGTCGGGACTTAGAAACATAGAAATATAGAAGTTGATGGCAGATAAGGACCACAAGGCCCATCCAGTCTGCCCATTTCTTTTTCTACCTTATGAATGTGCCATTGGCCTTTGCTCTGTCAATGGCCTATCTATTCATACTCATCTTTAGTGCTCCCTTATGCCTATCCCATGCCTGTTTGAAGCCCTGCACTGTATTCATATCCACCATTTCCTGAGGTAGGCTGTTCCATGCATCTCCCACCCTTTCTGTGAAAAAGAACTTCTTCACATTACCCCTTAATCGGCCTCCCTCTAATCTCATGCTGTGTCCTCTTGTCCTGCTATTTTCCTTATATTGAAACATGTCAGACTCTTTCATCTTGTTAATGCCCTTAAGGTGTTTGAATGTTTTAATCATATCATCTCTCTTCCTCCTTTGCTCTAGGGTATACATATTGTGCTCAGTTAATCTGTCCTCATATGTTTTCTGATGCAGTCCCTGCACCATTTTGGTTGCCCTTCTCTGGACTGCCTCAATTCGGTTTATGTCCTTATGAAGGTGTGGCCTCCAGTACTGCATGCAGTACTCCAGATGGGGCCTAACCAGTGTCTTGTAAAGAGGGATTATTATCTCCCTCTTATGACTTGTGATACCCCTACTAATACACCTCAACATCCTCTAGCCTTTCCTACTGCTTTAGTGGTCTGCTTGGATGATTTTAGGTCATCGGTGATGATGACGCCCAAGTCTCTTCCTTCCCTTGTGACTGCCAGCAACTCCCCTCCCAGCCTATAGGTGGCTTCAGGGTTTCTCTTCCCTATGTGCATAATCTTGCACTTCTTTGCGTTAAATTCCAGTTACCACTCTTCCGACCATTTTGCTAGTTTATCCAGATCTCTTCTCATTCTTCCCACCCCATCTGGATCATCTACTCTGTTGCAGATCTAGGTGTCATCTGCAAACAGACAAAGCTTACCCTCCAGTCCATCTGCAATGTTACTGATGAAGATATTGAAGAGGACTGGCCCCAGGACTGATTCCTGAGGTACCCCACTTGTGATTTGCATCTCTTCTGACTGTATACTGTTTACTACCACTCTCTGTTTTCACCATCAACCAGTTTGCCACCCAGTTGACCAACATCTGACTCACACCGAGCCTACCCAGCTTATTAATCAATCTTCTATGGAACAGTATCAAAGCTTTGTTGAAGTCAAGGTAGGCAACATCAACTGCTACCCCTTGGTCCACCACTCTGGTTACCCAGTCAAAGAAATCTATGAGATTAGTTTGACAGGACCTTCCTTTTGTAAACCCATGCTGTCTTGGATCTTGTGCTCCTATGGATTCCAAGTGTTGCACTATCCTTTCCTTAAGGAGTGTCTCCATAATCTTGCCCACCACTGAGGTAAGACTGACTGGTCTGTAGTTCCCTGTCTCCTCTCTGCTACCACTCTTGTGGAGCAGGATCACATGAGCCCTTCTCCAGTCTTCTGGGACCTGTCCTGTGCTCAGACACTCACTAAACAGTTCTGATAATGGCTCTGCTAGTTCCACCCTTAGCTCCTTTAGTACCCTGGGATGTATGCCATCAGGTCCCATTGCCTTGTCCACCCTGAGCTTATTGAGCTCTTGTAGGACCCTTTCTTTTGTGGAGGGACTAGTGCACACCTCCCTCCCCCCTGTGTCCATGGTGCTGAGCTGTGGGCCCTGCCCTACCTTCTCTTCAGTAAATACTGAGCAGACGTATCTATTTAGGATAGATGCTTTTACATGGTCCTCCTCCTTACATGTCCCCTTATCCCCTTTGATCTTAGCAATACCCCCTCTGGACTTTCTTCTGTCACTAATGTATCTATAGAAAGTCGTGTCACCTTCTTTTACTGTTCGTACTGGTGTTTCCTCGGTTTGGGCCTTTGCCTGCCTTACTGCCTTCCAGCTTCCTTAGGAAGTTTGGTATGCCTCCCTATCTTCATCCTGCTCGTTCCTTATATATTTCCTGAAGGCCAGCCTTTTGGCTCTGACCTTTTCTGCTACTGTGTTTGAGAACCAAAGTGGTTTCCTTCTTCTTTTGCACTTCCTTTTCTGTCTAACACAGTGGATGTTGCTTCAAGTATTGCATCTTTAATGCTTGCCCACTTTGCCTGTACCCCCTCACCTGTATTTCTTTTTGCCAGGGCTAGCTTAACTCTGTTGGCCATCTTATCAAAGTCAGCTCCTCTGAAGTCCCATATTTTCACCTTGGAATGGGATGATTTTGTTCTAGTGGCTAAATTGAACCATACCATATGATGGTCACTGGCACCCAGGTGACCTTCTACCTGGAGATCTGTGATCCTTTCCCTGTTAGTCAGTACTAGATCTAGGATAGCCCTGTCTCTTGTGGGTTGTTGTACCAGTTGTTTGAGGCCCTCCCCCTGCAGGGAATCCACCATGTGTCTAGTTCTGGCAGATGTTCCTGCTGGTATTGACCAATCTGTATCTGGCATGTTGACGTCTCCCATTATCAGAACCTCCCTTTAGCTGTCATGTTTTGTATATCTTCTAACAGTAACGTGTCTATGTCCTCCCCTGGTCTGGAGGCCTGTACACAACCCCAGTTCGTATGGCTGTCCCATTTCCTGTTTCCAGGTGACCCACAGTTCTTCTGGCTCCTCTATGTGTATTCTGAATTTCTGTAGCTTTGATATTTTCATTGACAAAAAGGGCCACTCCACCTCCCCCCTTTTTTGCACCTCGGTCTCTCTTCTGAACAATACATAGCCAGGTACTGATGTCTCCCAAGTGTGGTTACTGGTAAATCATGTCTCGCTAATGGCTACTATGTCCAGTTTAGCCTCTGTCATTATTGCCTGCAGGTCTGGGATCTTGTTTCCCAGACTGCAAGCATTTGTATACATGATTTTCCATTGGCCAGATTTCGGTGTGTTAGTTGTTGGGTGAGGTCCAGCGTTTCCCCTGTGCATCCCATATGGGAGCTGGACCTCTTTCTTTACCTGGTGATGCAAATGAACTACAAACATGCTAAACTCCTGTTTGACCACTAGCTGAGGGGGGAGGGGTGTTCTTCCCATTCGACGTATGGGGTGCTGCACCCCTCTCCCCATTTGCTAGTTTAAATATTCTGCAAAGACGTCAAACTTCTGCCCCAAAGCACTGACTCCCTCCTTAGTCAGATGCAGTCCATCAAATTTAAGAACTTTCGCTCCCAGAACTGTTGCCAGTTCCTACAAATCTGTGTCCTTTTTCCTGGCACCAGCCCTTGAGCCACATGTTTGGCCTCCTGTCTCCCTTCTCTGACCTTCCGTCCATCTGCCCTCTCCCAGACTGGCAGGATCTCAGAGAAGGAGATGCCAGATGAAAGAGATGATAGTTTGTCACCCAGACTAGTCAGGTGTTCCTTGGTCTCCACAACTGACCGGCTGGCGAGCTCGTTAGTCCCTATGTGTACCAGGACACCAATGTTTTCTCCTGCTTCCTGAACAGTTTTAGCAATGCAGTCAGTGTCTCTCCATGCTGATGTACCTGGGAGACATCTGACCATCACCTCTGGCTGGAGATGGGTATCAACTCCCCAAATCATGGAGTCTTCTATGACCAGAAGTTTTTTGGATTTCCTTTTTGCTTTTATTGTTTTGGTTCTTGTTTTGGGCGAGTTTTGTTGTTCTTTTTCCTGGCACCAGCCCTTGAGCCACATGTTCAGCTCCCCTATCTCCCCTTCTCTGACCTTCCGTCCATCTGTACCCCTTTCCCAGACTGGCAGGATCTCAGAGAAGGAGATGCTGGATGAAATGGATGATAGTTTGTCACCCAGTCTGGTCAGGTGTTCCTTGGTCTCCACAACTGACCGGCTGGTGAGCTCGTTAGTCCCTATGTGTACCAGGACACCAATGTTTTCTCCTGCTTCCTGAACAATTTTAGCAATGCAGTCAGTGTCTTTCCATGCTGATGTACCTGGGAGATATATTACCATTACCACGGTTGGAGATACATATCAACTCCCCGAATCATAGAGTCTCCTATAATCAGAAGTTTTTTGGATTTCCTTTTTGCTTTTATTGTTTTGGTTCTTGTTTTGGGTGAGTTTTGTTGTGCTAGCTCCTGTGCTGCAGTGTCCTGCTCTGCAGTGTCCTCTGCCCCTTTGTTTGATTTCAGAGATAGAGGCAGATACCTGTTAGTAGTTTTTATATGGTTTGTGGAGGTGATATGTTGGAGAGCACTGACTGATGGGGCACCCGATTTGACCCTCCTAACCACCTGCCAACCTCTTGGACCAACTACCCTCTTAGGGCGAGGTGCTTCTGTTGGATGTTAGGGAAATGGCGGGCAGTTCTTATAATATATTTCCTCTTGAATATGCAATTTGAAGTGCTCAATCTCTGCTCATGCTGCCTGGAGCTGAACCCTTAGATCTCCAATGGCCCAGCATGTAGGACAGTGTCCTATATCCTGTAAAACTGCCCTTCTGAAAAGTGTTCCTCAGTACCTGCAGTTAATGATATCCATTCCAGATAAGTTGCTGGGTTTATAACCTGGTCAGAGTAATTAGAAGGAAGAAAATGAAAGTAAAAGTTTGATTCTGTGTGTTTGTTTTTGTTTAACTTGTTATAACAAATTAAATTACTAGTGCCCCTGTAAATGAGGTCACTGTGTGGATACCCCTCTGATCCACCCCTTCCTGCTTTGCTACAGGAAATGTCACAACTGTGCTACCCTATAAAAGGAGTGTAGTGTGGGGTGGTTGGGGATGGGGTAGGTGGCTGGGCCCTTCTCCTGCCAAAAAAGAAGAGCCATGGACGAAAGAAACAAGGAGGTAAGAGCAGAAACAATCAGCCAGCAACAAATGCAGTAGCTCTGAAAGCTTATCCTAATGATAGATAGAACTGTAAAACCTGTAAAGCACCACCTGTAATAATTTCACAGAAGATATGCCCTGTAAGAAACACTTTGTTACAAAGAAAAATAAAGCAGTAACAGAAGATATACTGTACCTTGCAAAAGACAATTTGAATCAGAAAATTACAGCAGTAATCTGTAAGCACACACCTGTAGGCACACCCTGTAATAATGCAGTAGAAGGTATACCCAGCACCAACAATCTGAATCAGAGAAAAATAAAGAAATAAAATGTTAGCAACAAACAGTAACAATCCCTGTGAATACAAAATAAAAATAACAACACACAGTAAATCTGCCTAGCCAAAAGAAGCCTTAATCCTTATCCTTGCTCTGGTAAGGTTCTTTGCTCCATCCTTTCAAGCAACCTAGAAGAAAAGAGCTCAGGTGAAGTGAGGTGCCTTGGCCAGCAAACCTAATCTTCCACCTCCAAGATATCAACTAACCTGACCCTTTAACCCTTCCCTCTGCTGGAAGTTACTGACAGTTTTGTCAGCTCCACCCCCAGATACACACCTAATCCCCTGGAAGAGCTGTGGGAGGAAAGCAATTAGCTCCTTCAATGTGAGAAGGAGACTGCAACACCTGTGAGACAAACAAAAAAAATGTTTAGCAAAAAACAAAATAAAATAAAATAGTGGCAAACAGTAATTTTGCATAGCCTAATGATAAAAAGTCACAAAATGTAAGCACCGCCCGTAATAATTTCACAGAAGATATACCCTGTAAGAAACACTTTGCTACAGAGAAAAAGCAGTAACGGAAGATATACCTTGCAAAAGACAATTTGAATCAGAATATTACAGCAGTAATCTGTAAATACACACCTGTAGGCACACCCTGTGATAATGCAGTAGAAGGTATACCCAGCAACAACAATTTGAATCAGAGAAAAATAAAGAAATAAAATGTTAGCAACAAACAGTAACAATCCCTGTGAGTACAAAATAAAAATAACAACACACAGTAAATCTGCCTAGCTAAAAGAAGCCTTAATCCTTATCCTTGCTCTGGTAAGGTTCTTTGCTCTGTCCTTTCAAGCAACCTAGAAGATTTACCTTCCCTCATTGTCACCGGGGGGAAAGTCATGCAGTAGCATCCTCCCCACACACACAAAAGCACTATGCACCCCCCACAGAGTGTGCTTCACCCTCTGCTCACCTGATGGGGATCCCAAGATGAGGACAGAATCTAGGTCCCTATTCTGGAAGGTAGATATACCACCCACCAGGTCATCATTATGCTGTTGGATTTAAATGGGGGGGGGTGTGAATCCAAACAGTGAGAATCCCTTATGTGTGAGCTTTGCCCTTCCCAATTACAAGAAACAAAATAACATTGCACCTACCTGATGGACTGGATCTTATTCATATGGACTGCTAACTTCTACATCTTGGAATGCAGAGCTGTGAACCAGCAGCTTCTAGATCTGAGCCATACTAGAGACACTGACTTACTGTTTGACCTTGAGCAAGTCCCTTGACCTCCCTGTACTTCAGTCACTCCCAGCTGTAAAATGAGCCACACTAGAACAGCCCGCATGCTGGAAATTAGATGTTGCTTCACAGCTGGGCTGCCCTGGGAAATAAACTGTAAAACAGAGAACAATACAGGTGTGTGTGTGTGTGTGTGTGTGTGTGTGTAACCAGAATTTTATGCACACCCAAGCTGTGAGATGCTACATAAACCCTGAGAGCAAAGCTCAAGGGGTTTATAAAATAATCATGCCTAAAATGTGTATAAAATTCTGGATTACACCCACCCATCCACCCATGTTTTATGTTTCCTAATTACTGGTTCCACTGACTGAATAAAGCAGTCACCTGTCACTTGGTGGTTGTCCAGTCAGAGAGGCTCACATCGGCTGGGAGAAGGATATTGTCCAACTGTGCATAGAGGGATGTTGAGTCTTCCAGCTCCTGCCTGACCAGTGATAGCATGTGAATGTGCGAGGAAGAGAGAGACACAGAGAGGGCATAGGCCTTGCCTGCCTCCCACTGATTTTGTGCCATACACTTTGAGAGCTGTGTGTTTGACTGACAAATCTTGATTACACATGGCCACTTGTAATGGATAATTACAACATAGTTATGCGTGTATTAAAATTGATGACCAATAATTGTATAAAAATAAACTGCACAGGAAGACGTCAGTGGGATTAGTTTTGGTACTCCTTTTATAAATTGTGTGTCATTTCTGCTCACTCTCTTCCTCTTCTTGGATTTAGTCTCATTCTCATCCATTGCAAAAGTGCAAAACCAAAAAAACACTCATACTGAGGAATATGAAGAGGTGTCAGTCCTAACGTGTATTGTGAGAAATGCCACCACCTCCCTATGGCGTAGAGGGATTTCCAGTTATTAAGAATGAACATTCTAGGCCAACCCAATAGCATCATGGGCAGTGATCTGGATCTCTCTCAAGCTGGAAATGTCACTTTGGACTGGCTGAAAGAGAAGTGGACCTCCCACAGGGAGCTCTAGTTCTGTGGGGGTGTGGGTTCAATCCTTTGCCATATCCCACCCCCACTCCCCTAGAGCCTGGCTGTCAGTGCAGGCCTCTGCGGCTTCAGAGGAAGCTTACTGGAGTGGATGGGTTTTCCAGATGTTCCCTCAGGTGGGAGATGGGGGTGGAGGGATGTGCTGTAAACAGAGGAGAAATTTGAGTGATCTGGGCAGATGGTGACACTGCCACACCACCTTGTCACATGCAATCTCAAGTGACTTATAGGTGGAGCCACCTGCCACCCAGGGATGAATGATCCCTTGTAGTAAATAGGAGGCTAGCCAGGGTTTCAGAGGGGAAATTGTGATCCCTCTAACAGCAGAGAGTTGGGCATGGGATTGGCCAAAGTAGGGCTTTGCCAGTCTAACACAAGAAGAAATGTTAATAAAAAAAGTTCCTCTGGCAATACATACTCTTTTTTTTCCTTGCAAATTTAAGAATAATTAGAAGTGAGAATAAAGTGGGGGTTCAAGGGAGAGTGAACTGGTTCTTTGAAGAGGTAGAACTACATACACAAAACAGCGGCTAAAGAGCCCTAAAGAGGAGACAAAAATCAAAACGAATGCAAATTCACAAAAAACAGCTGCAGCTCTGCCACAAAAACAAGCCCACCACTAGGGCACGTTAAAAAACATAACTTTTATTGAGATACAAAACAGGGGGCAGGGTGCTATTTTGTATCTCAATAAAAGTTATATTTTTTAATGTTCCCTAGCGTTGGGCTTGTTTTTGTGACAGAGTGGCAGCCTCTTTTTTTGTGATTTTGCAAGAAGTGGAACTATTCAGAACCTGTCCAGTTCTAAAATTTAGAACTCAGCACCCCACCCCTTCTTCAAAAATAGTTTGAATGGTTCCGAATGCAAATTATTTATTATTTTTTTGTAATTTTCTTTTTCTTAGTGACCCAAAGAGGGCCCTAAATGCACAGCTAATTACGGTACAAATAATAGCAATGATGCAGGACATTATTACATTGCATGCATGGTGAAGACCATACAACCAACTTGAAATGATACCACACTATGCCGAATATTTCACCATTTTGAGTCGTGATATGAGCACCCTACCGCAGTGGCACATCATTTCTCAGGCATAACATTTATAACTAATCCAAGAAACAGCCCAACAGTCTCACAAATTAATGAGGGTTCTCACAGGCGTAGGATACCAGGCTGGCAGGGGACCTGAACTTTGTAAAATCATAGCAGTATTGGGAAAATAAACTTCCTGTAGAATGCTGGTGTGCATATCTGTGTGGGTGCTGGCTGACAAAACTGTCAACACTAAACCCCTTGAATGTTCGACATAGACAGAATGCAAATTGTTAAGATGCATGCGATTATCATATACGCGATAGGAAAATGCATCCAAGTTATGAGGTTTGAGAAGAGCATTGGAAACAAAAATCTTTTGGAACCATTCTGGGTTCTGATTAGAATAGGGAAAGCCTCATGCCTTCCTGGGTTCACATTTATGGCCTAAACAGGATGACACAATGGTTAATCCTGGTAAACCCCTTTCATAAGGCCGCATTCATGAACACAGCCACATACGCTGAAATGTAGCATAATGGCATATGTGTTGTGCACCCCATGGAGGCATGTAAAATACGTGGCATTGGACAACAGCCCATGCGCAGAAAGAAGAGGGATGCACACGGTGGTGTGGATCAGGGCACGGGAGGGACCACCAGAGGCAGACACACTCCTTGACCCCACCATGAAAGGTGACCCATGTGGTAGAAGACACACGGATATCCGATGCATACACACTGGAGCGTAAGGAGAGATGGACACAGGCACCCACTCCGCAACGAGCTGCAGCCAGCCCAACATTGGCACTCCTGCCCTTGGACAGGATGGTGGGGCTGCACTGTTCAACAAGACCCGATGTCAAGGCCCCATGTACAGCAGTGAATGTGGGAAGGGAGGCATGTGAGAGTCATCCTGTGCCCAGTTGTCCAAATTTCAGTTCTCAACAAGTGGCCATGCTGGTAAATGAGATCAGAAGCCACTACAGCTTATGGGTCCGGTTCATTCAAGATTCCTGTGGCGGACAAGGTGTGGACCTTGCTGACTATACAGGCCACCATCAATGCCTGAGGACCAAAACCATGGACCCTGTGTGCCATCAAGCAAGAGCTGCAGCCAAACAGAAAGTGGCTATGGCATGCCGGTAGACGCCAGCAAATCAGTGGCCATGCAGTGCCACCCAGAAGTGCCCATGCACGCTCCTGAACACAGGACATCAGTGGCTGCCACTCCTCCACCCCTGAATTGCTGTCTCTGGATGTCCAGCCACCACTAGGGGTCAGCACTACACCAGATGCAGCAGCCTTCCCTCCCCAGAGGAGGAGGAGAGCAGTCCGATGGATGCTTGATCTTCCTCCCTCCCGGCCAACCCTCCGACACCCCAAGTTTGCTCCCGAACTTAGGTTGTTGGTGCTGAGCGCTACCACTGCATCGGCAGGCTGGCTGATCAAGGCCATTCTCAAATAGCATGGCATGCAGTGTTTCTTCTCCCGGCATGTCTGCCCACTGCAGAGGCCAGCACATAGTAGTAGTAGTAAACTTTTATTCAGCAGATTCAGTAAGGCAGTTCTCTCTGAGCTGATGCTCATTTACAAGAGATACCCATTATATATAATCCTGGTTACAAGGGGGAAACAACAGTAAAAAAACTCTTAACATGACTACACGATACTTAGTTAATAGTCATAAAGTGTACATAAGATAAATACATATATTTTGAATATATGTATATACATACATAAAGGCGCAATATATACTCTCAGCAGATCCGACAGGCTGTATACACTGTCTGTACACTTACAATTTATCCAGTTCAAACACTAGAGCAACAGCACACAGGCACACAGGCACACACAGACCTCTCCCCCGAGGGATGTAACGGCACCTGTGGGCAGGCCACAGACACGCAACATCACAGAACATAGCCTGCACAGTCTGCCACACTGTGAGTCGGGGCAAGGGGTGGGACCAAGCACCTTGGCACATGCTCCTTAACCCATAGTGGCAAAGCAAAGTAGTGCCCCCCTATGCAGTATTCCTCCACCCCCCACCCCAGACAATGTGGGGCATTATGTGGGGATTTTGACATTTTCCCCTGCCCCAGGGAGCAGTGATGTCATGCTGCTCCACACCCCACTCTGTGAGCTTTTTATCTGAAGGGTGCTTTAAGTGCGGGTTTTATAGGGGATTCAGACCAATTCATGCTCCCTCAGGGTGGGCAATTTGAGTATACTGGGGCCAATAAAACCTGACTCCCCCACTATTCCCCGAGGCAGAGGTTTACTTTGACTACTGCATTAACACACCGTACACATCTTCACGTCATCCCTGTCACTGCACTGTGCACATCCCATCCGGAAGAGATCCCTCAGTACCCTGGTACACATCACTGTGGCTGCCCCCAATGTTATCCCACCACCTGTGCCATGCCCACACACCTGCACGTCTCCCCTGATGGCCACCCTAACCACGGACTGCATCTTGCACCAGTAGATGCTATGTGTGCCTATCAGACAGTCCAATGTCACTCTGTTACGCCCTTGCTGCAGACACATCACCAGGCTCAGGACCATCAATGTTTAGCTCATCCTCATCTGATAGGTTCTTGGGCTGGGGTATGCAGTATTGTATAGACAGACCGTGCAGCACTGTGCATGTGATGAAAACATGGCACACCTTTCCAGGTGCCAACATCATGCTGCCACCTGCTCTGCCACTGAACAGGTCTGATTGTGTGTATCATTGTACCTCTCCTCTGCCTCAGTGGTTGGTGACAGGCAGGGGTCAGAAGATAAGGCCTCAGGGGGTAGCTGTTGTCACCTGTGGTGGGAAATATGTCTTGGTCAGGTACTGTACACACAGTCAAGGATGGGCACCCATCAGTCATCTCACATGCACTCTCTAAGCAGCCATCCCACACAGCCCCATTGGGTCTCAAACAAAGCCTGTAGCTGTGACTGGTTGAGTATCTCTGCACCATGGCAGGCCCCGGGGAACTTCACAAGCACATTGGTGATGACACCGCTGGCATCACACGTCACCTACACATTACTGCCGTGGAACCCTTTCCTGTTGTAGTATGCCTACTCATTCCATGTTGGGGATAATATGGACTCGTGTACATTCAATAGCCCTGAGCATGTTCGGGGAAACCATGCATGGCATGGAGCCCCCACCTTGGTGGCCTATGTGGCCGGCTCAGTGGCTCGGGATGATATTCATAGATTCATAGAAGTGTGATGGTAGAAAAGGACGGCAAGGCCCACCGAGTCTGCCCATTTGTCCAGCTATCTGCTTGGACCTGCGCTACATGGCAGACAAGGGTGTCTGTCACCTGGTGCAGTGCACTGGACACCATGGTATAACTGATGCCTATCACATTCCTGGCAACCCTCTGGAATGAGCACATGGCATAGTATGTCAGGGCATACAGTACCTTCTGCTCCACAGTCAATACACAGGACCATTCCATGGCTGGTGCAGTGTCAGAACTTATCATGCCACATATTTTCAGACTGGCATCATGGTCCAGGCGGAAACGCTGGATGCACTGCATGCATGTGAGAGTGGCTATGTGCATGCATGGACAGTACAGCTGGAGCCTATGTGCCTCCCACAGTCTTGCTCCCACTGTAGCTCATCCTCCAGAACAAGTATGTGAAGGAGGCATGACAGGCACATCATGCACAGGCCAGAGGTGTTGTACAGGTGGTCAACAGCAGGTTATCCTGCTCACATGTCTGGAAGGTATCACCTCCTATGATGTGGACAGCCAGTTCTGAGTGCTGTATCATTTTTTGTAATATAAAAATGTGTATGGACTGTCTCTCATGAGAAATGCTGAAACAGCATGTGAGAACACACACACACACATTTTAGATACAAGGTGTTACATGGAAGGCAAGAAGCTAATTACAGGCTAGGAGATACCTAACTGCCAAGATAAATCATTAACTTGTATAACGCTTAGAGGAGGAAGAAGAGCAGGGTATGACGTTTTAGTGCAAAGTCATAAAAGATGCTTTCATGTCCTGGAAGGGGGAAGCTTATCATAAGATCAAAGAGAGTCATTTGAAGAACATGAGTTATGCTGAGGTTGCAGAATTTAATGCTTGGAAAAGACATCCTGTTTTTATATAGATTTATTTTTTTATATATATATATATTCTGACGGGGAGGAGCTAGGTGACCTCATGCAAACAGGTGGGGAAAATCAGCTTTTAAACATTATTCTGTTTTTCTTCAAGGACACTTCTATCTAGACTCTGACAAAGAAACAACTGTGAGCACTTTGAGCAGGTATTTAGAGAGAGAGAGAGAGACAAATCCAAGTAGTAAGAATTGCACTGTTAAAATCTGTTTTAACAGATTTGTATGTCTTGTGATATAATAGTTCTGTATTTTATGTGTACATATTTTTTATCTATTTTAGTAAAACTCTATTTTTAGAGCTTACTTGGTCTGCCTTTGATTTCTTTCCTTTACAAGTAGAGTATATATGGTTAAAGCAGACACTGTCCATAAGCTTGAATGGTGATACCAAACTGGAAAAAGGTAAGCATTTAAAATCTGAGGTCTTTTATTACAGTTTTTAAGGGTTAATTTCTGTATACCTGGTTAGGTGCCCATAGGCAAAGATATCTGGCCCCCCAAAGACAGAATTATCTGAGCCTGTGCATTTGGGTACACTAGCAAGAGGTTCACAGTTTGAATATCTCCAGAACTTGAGACCTAAGGTTGATTTGAATCCACAAAAACAGACAAGAGGGTCACCTTCTTCTGTTAACTGTTCACAAGACTGTGCTCAGAGGTTGGCACTTTGGGAGTAGAGGGCTGACCTGCTGAGTGGGTTTGTGACCCCCCCTTATGTACCTGTGTGGTGTGGGCTCCCTCCTGTGGTGTGGGCTCCCTCTTTACCATCCCCAAGGGGTGTGGCATGCACAGCCCCCAGGTCATTGGCACCTGCATGGACCATAGCAGGCAGGGAGCTTTTAAGATGGAGGCAGCAAACAGAGGCTCTGCCAGTGGGGTAGCAGGCGGTGGCGTGGTGAGGTGGCATCTGTCTCGGTCCTGGGTGCCTGGCTTCCCATATACTTTATGTCAGGCTAGCATAATGTGTTACCAGACAATATAGGATGGCTGTGTGTTGTCACATGGCCACCACAGGTGAGCATCGTTGGGAGGAGTCATCTATGTGTAGTGCAGTGCTGCTGATCTATACACTCTTCCTACACTACATAGGGCCATCCTGGCAAGCCGACAAGGCTAATACTAAAGCTGAAGGAATGGCATGGGGCAGGAGTCATTGCTGTGGTAGCTAGAATGGCACAGTCACAAATGTGGCTACTACAGAGCCTGTAGAGAGAGGGCTATGACTACTGGGATGACTTCATAATCCTGTGGTGGATCACTGAGCCATCCCCAGTAAGTGTATATGTGTATACTTTGGGAAGGTACAGCCACGAACAGGGCTGTCATACCATGGGGGATGGGACCTACCAGTAGGCAGCAGGGTTGTTCCAATTATTTATTTATTTATTAGAAAAGTCAGATTTACAACCTTTGAGTCATGGACTCATTTACAAAGGCACCTCATCGCAGGGGGGTAGACAGAGTTACATAGTGTGGTTACAACAGCGAGAACAATACAGGTTCAGAACAGTAAACACAGAGATCCAGATATTCAAACTGCGCCAGACTGTGGCGCAAGCCTGGGCTCAGCGCAACTTGGCTGCGCAGAGGCATTGACTGGGCGATATTCAACAGAGCTGCGTCATGGCCACTCCATACCATACTACACATTCCAGATATGTGAATGGATCCATTCACATATCTGGAATGTGTAGTACGCTACGGGCTGCACACCCATTGGCTCACGCTGTGGACCAATGGGCGCCAGCCCACCCACGGAGTCAGTCGGCGGGCGGTGGGGTGGCAGGAGGGTGGTGTTGTCACCCGCCGCTGACCGGAGGGGAGCGGGCAGTGGGGCTCAATGGGCGGGTGGGGGGGGTACCGCTGGACCACCAGGATATTGGAATTTCTTTCTTTACACTTAAGCCTGCGATCGGGCTGACAGCGGTCCACTGGACCACCAGGGATATTGGAATTTCTTTCCTTTACACTTAAGCCCACAAACGGGCTGACAGCAGTCCACTGGACCACCAGGGATATTGGAATTTCTTTCCTTTACACTTAAGCCCGTGATTGGGCTGCAAGCGGTCCACTGGACCACCAGGGATATAGGACCAGATTTCTTATTACAAATGCCCACGATCGGGCTGCCAGCAGTCCACTGGACCACCAGGGATATAGGACAAGATTTTTTATTACAAATGCCCGCGATCGGGCTGACAGCAGTCCACTGGACCACCAGGGATATCGGAATTTCTTTCCTTTACACTCAAGCCCGCAATCAGGCTGACAGCGGTCCACTGGACCACCAGGGATATTGGAATTTATTTCATTTATACTCAAGCCCGCGATCAGGCTGACAGCAGTCCACTGGACCACCAGGGATATCGGAAGTTATTTAATTTATACTCAAGCCCGTGATTGGGCTGACAGCGGTCCACTGGACCACCAGGGATATTGGACGTTATTATTTTTAACAGATGCCCATGATCGGGCATGGGGGGGCACCGCCACGGAGGTGCAGCCGGAGCTTGGGTGGCCACCCACAGGTGGCAGCTGCCGTGTTGCGCCCTGCAATATGGAAGCTCACCTGTGGGTGGCCAACCGTTGTTCCTTTTTGGGGATCAACTGTGTGCGGCGCAAACGGTTGCGCCAATGCATGGACTCCAGCACATCCGGGCTGAATATCGGGAAGAGTATGCATAAGCACTCCACCCACGCCGCATACATTACTGATGCTGTCCGGCATCAGAATTTGTGCCAGTCACAATTCCCGTTTGAATATCGTGTCGGGTGATCAGTGGGTTGCGCATGGTGCAACACTGTTGCGCCATCCGCAACCCTTTGAATATCTAGGCCAGAGTACACATAGGTTACATAATAATGTTACTTATAATAGGTTACAGTCACATACAAAGTACCCAAGGGTTACATTGAGGGTACAGCCCTAGACATACCTAGATAATACTTGGAGAGAGTGGAGGTATGGATGGGGAGTGGAGTAGGAGGGAGGAGAAGAGGATAGACTGTCTAGAGGATGTTGTCAAGTCAGGGAGGCCTAACAGGAGGATCCCACAGTGGGATTAATTAGGTGCATCTACAGCAATGAGCGTCGAAGAGATGGTTCTGGAGGGCAATTCTGAAGGGACCAATTTTGGCAATATCTGTGATGCAGGGTGGGACAGAGTTGAACCAAGCAGGGGCTCAGTAATGGAAGGATCTCTGGGCTAGTGAGGTCTTGGTTCTGGGCACCAGAAAGGTGGCCTTGACGGAACTACACATAGCAACAGATGAGGATGCACACCATAGGAAAGCAGAGACCCCCGAGGGGGAGAGCCCTAGAAGAGATTTTTTGGCAAGTAGGCAGGTCTGGTAGCGTAGACACTCCTCAAAGGTGAGCAGGTTGGCTACTAATGCATTAAATTAAATTAATTCAGCATCTAGGTCAATAAAATTAAATTAATAATTAATCATTTTTAGCCCGTTAATTAATTAAATTAAATTAATGGTACCTCAATTAATAATTAAACTAACAATAGCTACTTTAATAGCTATTTTTCCATATATTTTACTATACATTGTATATTATATATTATATTACATACAACATATATTCATATATTTATATACATTTATATTACATTATATACATATATATATATTTCAATATTTTAATATTTATACATAGGATTTAATAAATTACACGCCAAGTCTTTTAGTAACTGAGGTAATTAAAAAAAACACACCAAGTCTTTGGTAACTGCTATCAACAAATTTATTTTGCAAAAGAGACATATTTAATTGTTATTTATCTCACCAAGAATCACACATCAACCACACATCCATTCAATTGAATTGGCTCTTTTTAGTAACAGTAAGCTTTGTTGCATTTCACAAATATGAGGCATTCAGATGTCTCATCTAGCATTCTGTTTCGCTCTGGTGACAAAATGGTGCCTCCAACACTGAAAACTCATTCAACCAGAGCTGAGGAAGCGGTCAGGCAAAGTACGTTCATTGTTACGGTAGACAGCAAAGGGAATGTGCTCATTTGCTCCTTCCAGAAACATAATGGGGCACAGTTTTCTGGAGCGAGCTCATCACTCCGGTATCGGTCATGCTCCATGCAGATGTTCTAAAACGTATCAAGTGGAGGCGTTCGTTCTTTATTTGCTGCTATGCCACTTCTCATGAAAGAAAAGAGTTTGGATTTTGTTGTTGGAGGCTCTAACACTTCGGTGGATGTGGCATCCTCCTGAGAAGCCAGTTTTCTCTGCCAAAGTGTCAGATGACCGAATGCAGTATTGACAAATGAATTTAACAAACAGTTTTTTTTCAGTTGATTCCATCTCATCACTGACCCAGTTCAACTTAAACTGTAGGTCAAGTATTGAACATGTCAAAAAAAATCTCACTTCTCTTATATTTAATCAAACGCTTTTCCAATGACTGTTTTAGTCCAGCTAACAACCGAGAACAGTAACATGAAGCATAGTACTGGAAATGGTGCCGCACTTCTCTGGTGTATGGTATTACATACCCAGCTGCTGGACTGTTTTGCCCTTGTGTTGTGTCAGTAGCATCTTCACATGGCTTTAGTAGTTCTAGCATTTTCTTGAGCATAGCTGTTTCGTATGATGACAGCTTGATACACTGTCCGGCTGATCTTCACTGAGTGCTAAAATGGAACGAATCATCTTGACCTGAGAGTTCCAACGTGTGGCATTAGAGCACACTAATGTTTTTTTCATTTCATGAAGAGCATCTGACTTGATTGTCAAATATCTTACACCACTCACAACAGAGGAGCAGCACGTCCACCACGGGTAGCCCATATCAATATTGGTGGGGCAATGCATGAGCAGTAACATATGGGGCTTCTTCACAGACCCTTGCAACCATGAGCACGGCGGCCCTGGCTCCAGTGCCGGCGCTGTGCGCCTCGTTCTTAGCGGGTGGTGCTGCATGGTGGGCATGGCATGCCAGGGTGCAATTCTGATGTAGTGTCCTCTGTATGTGTCAATCCAGGCTTTAGAAGGGCCCCTGCCCAGGCTCTACCTGAGGGTCGTGGGCCCTTCTGAACCAGTTACTTTAACTCTGCCAATCTTAGGCCTGTCTGGGGGCAGCAATGAAGAGTCCAGTGGCATCATGCCACAGGGGGTGAATGTGGCATAGGACACCATTCTGGGACTGAACTGGCCATTGTGGTAATTTTGTTATGCCACAGGGTGCAGCTGCCCATTGGGCAGGTGTTGCAGACATCTTGTACATGTCCCACCGAGGGTCTGGGGCATTCAGTAACAGCAGGCCACATGCTGCCAGTTACAGGGCTGGGTGAAGATCCTCATGCAGACACAATGTCCAGTGTAAGGGGTCTGTCTATGGAGACATTATGCCTTGTCACCGTAGCAGGCACTGTGGACTATTTCACATGTGTGACCATGCCCATGTGCATAGTATATTCATTTGAGGGTAATACATGAATAAATGACACAGACTGAACTATGCTGTGTCCGTGTGGCCTGTGTGGGGGGGGGGAGTCATTACAGGGAGTGCAGTTGTGCTACGTGGTGGATGGGCATTGGTGATATGATCGGGGGGGTTGTGCCCTTGCTACAGTTGGTTGGCAGGTCCAATGTTCAGTGCTGGGGCATACCCAGCAGTAACATTTGAAATGTTAGGGTGGGTGAACTCTTCTCCTAGATTTCTAGGTGGTGGAACTGTTGTATAGGTTTGTATGCTGTGTTGGAACTGGGTTCCTGTGGGCTCCTAGCCGATGTAACCCCTGTGCATACCTCTCACACACACTGCCTCTGCTGTCATATATAGTTTCTTGCTAAGTGTCCTGCATTCTGAGGGTGAACAGGTAGGGCCTACTGGGAACAGGGTCTGTGTTCGTGGGCCTCCCAGGAATATGGGGCAGGGGAACATGGCATGCTCAGGGGCACACGGTATATTGGTGGTGGTGGGACTCAAACACAGGTAGGGGGATGCACCAAGGTCAGCAACAGCCAGACACTAGCAGCTCATAGATGCACTGCCAGACAATGGGGTTGCATGGCCTACATCAGGGACACATCATACAATGGGGAGCTCTCTGTTTCAGTCACTGTTACATCATGTACTCATCAAGGCTTTCCCACAGTGGACATCATCTGTGGTACTGTTCCCAGGACTTCTGTCTGGTATGAGCATATGCTACACATTCCTACACCCCCGGGGTATGTGTGACATGTAAGTAGGTGGTCGGGGCCGGATGCATTGCCCGATCTGGAACATCCCTGTGGGATGAAGGCTGTTAGGGCATGTTCCATGGTTTACAACAGGGGTCTACATAAAATAATGATACCGCAGCCTGTGCATGTTCCTGTTTGGCATAACCAGCATTGTACATGTGTATTACACCATGCATGCAGCGCGTGTCCATCTGACATGCCCCCACGTGCATCTGTGTGACTCTTCCCTGTTGTGTGCCCATGCCATGCCTACGTATGCTGCGTAACCCGGTTGTGCATGCCAGTTAGGCGGGTAATGTGCATGCTTCACTCAGAGGGATGTACGTGGGGAAGACACACAATGTGTAGCATGCTACGCAGGTTGCTGAGCAGGGTCCATAGTTCACCTTGACCATGCATAGACAGTAAATCCAGTCTACACTTCTCAGGTGTCTATTAGCTTCAGGGTCATAAACCACGTCTATATGTGAATATGTATGGTAACTAGGGACAGCTATGTGACTCGCAGCACCCTTTCTATGTGAGAGAAGGGAATCAGCTTGAGTTAGTCTTTATGATTAGAACCAAAACGGGTATAAAATGTCTGTTTTCTTCAAACTTATTAATTTGCAAACATTTAAATATTAAACGTATGCTAATTACTCCTCTGCATTTCAATCATTATCCCTTCCCTCCACATATCGATTTTCTTCCTGGCTCCCACCCTGAGGTTTGGGTTGCCACAGCAGAACCCTTCCATTGACAGGGAGGCTAGGCAAGTGGCAGCCTTCCCAGCCAACGTCAATGCCTCTCTTTGCTTGATCAGCAGTTGGTACATAAGTTCTGGCTGGCCTGACCCTGGGGGCCAAGCACCGCACGTCCACAATGTGCCCGGCCTCAGTCATCCCCAATGTGACATTCAGGGGGGCTTAAGTTCTAAACCGGGTCTCCCAGTGGACAGTGGTATACACTGCTGCCTCGCCACTGAGCCAAACTCAAACTTATTTTTTTAAGCGATAGAAACACCACAAGCAGCAGACAGAAAATATTATTAATCTTTATAAACTAGGCCATGAAAATTCTGTAATCGCATTGGTTGAAATACATCACATGACCATTGATATTTTCTGACAACCTCATCTGAACTACATATTTTTTCCAAAAGGTTTTATCTTCCCCATGGCTAGGGCAAGCTAGACTCTCTTCAGCTACTGTCCCTGCTGCCCCTCCACCGACCACGACTTACCTCCCCAGGTGTATCCACAACGGATTCCCCCCTGTGGCGGGGATGGGGGGGAGGGTTATCCTACCCAACACAGAAATCACAATCCAGATTTGCTGGCTAGGGGTCCTGGTGGTGGCGTAGGTGTGAGGCAGGTGCACAGTGTATCATTCATGCCTGTCCCACCATTTTGTTCCACCTGTTTTCACCCTGGAGTCCCCTGAGCTGGGGTGCACAGATCGGCTCATGCCTGTGGAGGCATACAAGCACCTCAGAGTCCCACAGCTCTCACCTTTCACTCTGGCCCTGATTCCCACTGCCACTAGGCCTCCACCTTGTGGCAGTATAGCAGCAGTGCCGACAAGCCCTCCCTTCCCAGGAGAGGAGAATCATCCCTGTGATGCTTATCCCCCCAGCTGGCCCCTAGCAACCCAGGCTGCCCCTGACCCGTGGTCACCAGCATGGAGGGCAGTAGCCACTGGGTCAGCTTGAACTACATTAGTGAAACCGAGGTCCCTTCTACCCATCTCTGGTCACTGTCCAGGTGGAAGTAAAAGAGCCCATGGCACTTATCAGTGAATAGGGCAGTTTCACCAGTGTCATTGTCAACATTCCCCGTCAACCTGTCAATAAAACAGATCCATGTAACACTCCAGATGCACCAAGAAACGAGCTATCACAGATTTGTGTGCCTTTCCTGGTCAAATAAAATGTACAGAAATATTTTTAACAAACAAAAGCCCATTTGATAAGTGAGATAACACACTCCAGGGTATGCAGACATAAGGGAATACTACACTTCTCTAGTGGTTGCTACACGCAGCTACACCTCTTGCCTAATAGCCACCTGAGGCATACATTATTCCATTATATCTTCACATCCTGTCATAAGTTATATTTTACTTAAAAATAGCTATTTCTTTTTATTTCTGAAATTTTTTTCATTTTCCTTTTGCTAATTAGAGGGTTTTCTATCTAATGGTGAGCCCTATACCAAGTCATAAAAAAGGGCCATAAAGTGTTCGCAAGGACCGCTTCATGGCACGTTTAGAGGCCTTACAAAGGCATTTAATCTGGTCAATCATGGCCTGATCTCTGATAAATTATAACACCTAGGCCTCGATTGGCTCACTTGCCTTGATTGCCTCTCACATTGCTTGGTCTCACACTATTTGACAAACAGTTCTCAGGTGGTCAAATGGAGGGGCATCCACTCCAGTCGGAGAACTATCACGGATGACGTACCTCGGGGGTCCAGCCTGCAGCCCTTACTTTTTCTGATATTTGACAATGGCATGTCTAAAAATTGCAGCGGAGGAAACCTGTAGCTTTATGCAGATTATGCAGTTTTGTACAGAAGTTCCACAGATAGCAACACAATCAGTTCTCAGCTTGCTGTTGATTTCTGTATCCTTGAAAAGTGGTTCTTGGATAACAAGCTGGTAATAAATGGGAAAAAGACCAGAGCTGTCGTCTTTGGCCCAAAACACCTTGGATCTGACAGGCAACACCCGCGTACCCTGTCCACCACCCATTACTCCCAACGCTGCTGTTTGGTTCCAGGGTAATACAATCCCTCAGGAGCTCTGAGACTAACAGGCTCAAGGTTCTATATAACAAAACTAGTTGCTTTGCTTGTGGGGCCCCTCCCAGAAAACATCACTGTGAGGCTCTGTCCTCCTTAAATTGGCCCACACTAAAGGAAGGATGTCATATCCCTCCTATGCCTGGCATTTAAACTTGCCAAAGTCTACACCTCTCCAAGCCTGAACAGTGTCTTATCTCCTAAATGCGACAGGCAGTCACTAGGGTCCTCTAATTGTTCCCTGATTGAGGTACCCAGGGAAAGAACCAATATGGTAAAGTGGTCCTTTGCCTACTCTGTGCCTGCCCACTGAAACTCCCTTCCAGCAGTATTAAAACTCCTCTTCTCTTGGGAGATTTTAAACATTTTCTGAAGCAATGCCACTGTACATGTTACCGCTAATAGATTATCTTTTTTTTTTATTTTATTTTTATTCAAATTTTCCGTTATTTTTTCTTAACTGTATATGTTACAACACAAATTAGCTTAACTTATACATTCTGTAGATAAATACAGCAAATAAGTAAATATCTCAAGTCCATAGCAAGAGGAGATAGGAAAAAGAAAAAACATATTTTATTTTCAAAAATTATTAAATACCAATGTTCCAGTAGTAGACTGCATATTTAAGCAATAAGGCACAACAGAGTGTGGGTTATTGGGGATTTACCCACGTATTGTGTAGTGTGTCACAAGGTGCAGCCAAATGACTTAACCACACAAGAAGTGGGTAAATCACCCAATAACTCACACCCTGGAGTGCCTTATTGTGATTATACAATGAACCTATGTGTAAAATAAATTTAAAATGTGTTTAATTATGTTTTTATGAATGCCATTCCTCAGCAGTGGGTTATACAGGATTTACCCATGATCATGTGACATGTTTTGACCAATGAGGTTACAGGATTTTTCACACACCATTGTATAATAGAAGCTATTCGCTTCATCTGATCAGGCCTAAATTATTCCTAAAATTATTATAACATCGGATAGAGATCACATTTAGAAACTGTCAAGAATTAAAGGCATACTGTCTCATAGGGATTATAGGATCAGTATATTTCCAGATTTTGCTTATTCGACTCAACAGCAAAGAAGAACATTTTTAACCTACCAATAGGATGTACTAGAGTTAGGTGCACAATTCCAGTTGCTTGCACCAGCGAAGGTATGAATCCGGTACAAGAGGAAGACACACATCTTCTTTGAAACTGATCAGCTTGTCGCATTTCTACAGGGACATTATGATAAAGATTCAGAAAATGAGGGAGAATCCCCAATTCCCTCTGACCTGGAGATGTCTGCTATTATAGAAGCAGTAGGGATACCTGATATGTGAAATAAAAATGTTAACTCCTTCAGTGAACAGGCTGGAGGGGAGTGATGTTATAATTATTCTGATAGATTATCTTGCCCTTTATACATCCAGCGCATTGTCCTAAAGAGAATGTTCCCATGTTTGGTGTAGGGACTCACGCAGGTCATCTCACTATGTCAGTGTGGTATTTTCTGTGTGATGCTCGATACTCTGTATGTATTATATTACTCCAATTCCCCTGTAAATGTTTGTATGCTTGCAACTCATACTGCCTGTATATTTGACTATAAGTCATCCATCCCATTTAAGTGACTGTATATGTTGTACCTGAACTGTCTGTATATTTGCTTGTAATTAATCCTGGATGGCCCCTGAAACAGGATCCTTTGGTCTCAGTGGGCCTAGAAAGAAATAAAGAAAGAGAGAGAGAGAGAGAGAGAGAGAGAGAGAGAGAGAGAGAGGAGGGGAGAGAGAGAGAGAGAGAGAGAGAGAGAGAGAGAGAGAGAGAGAGAGAGAGAGAAAGGTAGGTTACATTGTGCCCATCAGTCCTCATTCCTTCCCCTCCCAATTGCCCCTCCATGCACTTTTCCATATGCCTGTCCTGCCCTTTTGAACCCCTACTGTCTCTGAGGAGATGGCCTCTTTCAGGAGAGCCACTCAGCTTCTGTCGGGCTTGTCACTAGTGGTAATCCCACTCCACAGCGACTTTCCGACAACAAGGTCCCCTACAGTGACTACAGGTCATGTCGCTGTAGGAAACCCGCTGGAACCCAGCACTGTCTGTCGGGGTCCTGCACCTCCCCAATCAGCTCCGACTTGGAGTTGATAATCCTAGGGGTGCGGGGCACAGCTCTCTCGATGGGGGTTTGAGGGCAACTTCAAGAAAACACTTTGTTCCATTGGAAATCAGCAGCTGACTGCAAATGCGGTTGACCTGCCGGTTTTGCTGTCAGGGCTGCTCGACTTTTGTCGAACACCTGTCATGGATCCGTCACTAGTGATGTCACAATAGGTTTTGGGACAATGCTGATACGGTAGGGGGAAACAGCACCAGGTATGTATGCTTCCAGGGAACGTGCTGTTCTATGTACCACACCTACACAATTGTAGTGGTGGATGGCAGAATAGAATTTTCACAGGGCTCTTAGTACTGCCAACCACCAAAACTGTCATGAACAAACAGGTGACATCAAAGGTAACGCCTTGTGCTGGGGGTGTAGGCTATATCGTAGCACTGTGCGCCTGGTGCCATGTCATGGGCTGACCCCTGTGGCTGCCAAGCTTCAGCATGTTTGTGGTCACACGGCCCAAGTGCAACCACTAACATCTGAAACCAGCACTTTGAATAACTGTATTCAGTGCCGCTATCACAGGGGACAATCCACCCACTGCAGATAGCAGCACCTGTTTGTGCATAGCAGTTTTGGTGGTTGCCGGTACAGCAGCCCTGTGAAAATCTAAACACTGCCACCCACTACTGCAGTTGTGTTGCTGTGATACATACAACAGTACTCCTGCTGGAAGCTGACACACCTAGTGCTGTTCCCCATCATACCCCAGCAGCACTGTCTGCACACTCATTATGACATCACTAGTGGCAAGCCTGACTGAAAGCGAGTCGCTCATTGTGGTAAGCTGTGGTGTCTGTCGGTGAGGTCACAATGCCGATGAGGCATGAAGGAGAACATAACTAGTTTCCAGCCTCCAGGTAGACCAGAGCAATGTTCTTATGTCAAACCGCATATAGTCCCGAAGAAAATGTTCCAATTGCAATACTAACTGCTTATGTTGCCCTCTATCTCTTATTGTTACCGCAGCCAGCTGCCTACTCAAGCTGCTCATTATATGAATATTATCTCAAAGTATGTTATAACTGAGTATCTTTATTTTTTCTTTTAGTTGTTTTGGTTGTTTATTGTGCATTCTTTTACTACCTCTGTATGTATGTTGACCCTCATCCTTGACGTGGAACCTTTGTAAACGAGCAGTTTCTGCTCAAAGGTATTTGTAATCCAAGAATTTAATAAATAAATAAATAATAAATTTAAAAAAAGGGCCAAGAAAAATGTCTTCAGACAAAAAGTAACATCTAGCTGTGACTAATACTGCAGTGTTGTAAACTCATTTTTGAATGTTTAGTTTCCTTTTTGTCTATCTGTTTATTAGATGTTTGCTTGTTGTTTGTTGTTCTGTTTAACTGTGGGTATCAGTGGTGGAGTGCTCCTTTGTAGTCATTTGGCTAGTAACTACATTGGATCTGTTTTTAAAGTAAATAGGGGTGCGGGCACTATTGATTTTAATCATTCAAAGTATTGTGCTGATACGATGTTGTACTGTTTTACATTTTTGTTTTTATGAAAATGTTCAATAAAAATAATTTACAAAAAAGAAAGTCTGATTATGTTTGAAAGTGAGCAGTAATTTCAGATCACATGCTAGCTCTTAAAGGGAAGGTCTCCTCTGCATTTTACTCTGTTTACCAGTGCAGTTTGTAGGCATAAACAATGAGTTCCTCAATTGCACCCTTCTAATTACATCAGAATTTAAATGTAAATGAAGTTGCTTAAGTCTGGTGTGAAAGTCTGCTTGACCACATTGCAAAGGTCATAACCTGACTGATGTAACGCATCCTGGAACGTTATGATGTTTTAGTGCTAAAGCCTGCAGTAGTTATACTGTATTAGTCAGTGCTGTTGCTGTCCTCTGTCCCTATGTTCTTGTCTTGTGTTGGCCATGAAACTTTTCAAGGCATAGTAAATGCCCTGCTGTTTTCTGTAGTTTAAGGTGTATCTGAGTTAGAAAAAAAATGCCTTTAAAGAACACATGGACTTCGCAGGACATGTAATAGAACTGAATGAGAGTACAACGTCTGCTGGCTAGTGCAGGTATGCATCATCAACTCCCATTTTGCCTTGCATGAGTGTGGTCATGACCTCTGCAATGGAGGCAAACAGGCTTTCACGCCAGGGCAAAACAGAGTGAAGCAATCGCATTTATATTTAGATTAGGATGAAATTAGGGCGATGCAAGAGAGGGAAACATTGTTCATCCTACAAAGTACATAAGTATACAGAAACTAGGTTGAGGAGACTTTCCCTCTAGAGGGAAAGTTCTTTACGGTTCAAAATTTTAGAACAGGAACACTTCCAAGGGGATCTTTTTTTTTAACTGGTTCAGCCCAGCCCTTGAAGGGAAGACCTTCGATAGTGGAAAAACAGAGGTGAGCCTCTTGAGGAGTATGAATGAATCTACAAGGTTGCGCATGTGTGTGTGTGTGTGTGTGTGTGCACTTTGGAAGGCTGGTGAAAAGACACACCACCTAATTAGGAACAGCTGGGAGGCCAGCAGTAAAACACAGCAGCAAGGGTACAACTGACAGCGGAAAACTAGAAGCAGAGACTGCAAAGTGAAGTAACCAAACCAGCCTAATTGACCCCTGATTTCTTAATTGGTCCCAATTAGGCAGCCAATTACAGGCGCTTGCCTCTGAGCTGTGGGCTTCCCATAGCCAATGGAACTGTGGGGAGGATGTCAAAAGAATTTGATATCCATTTAAAACTGCTTCCCCTTAACATGCATATTGAATTAGACCTGCCACTGCAGAGCCTTTAATATATAAGCAGTAAAAAGGAGCCCTTAGCCATTACAAGATAGGGACATCATAAGGCAGCCTGCTTGTTGGAAATTAACCCTAATTGCCACCTCAGTGACTTACCAATAGTGCACTGCACTACTATGAGGGGACCTGGATTCAGGAGGGAGCTTGGGATGCCCTCTGTCCAGTCATCCATGGCTGGGGAAGAGGGCACTACTGGTAGCAGTGTTTTTTTGGTCAGGGGAGGAAAGGTGCCCCAGTTCCACTCCTGCAAGGACTCCTGCGGTGAGTCGAGGATGTAGTGCCCTAGCTCCTTAACAGGGGGTGCTGCATACTGTGAATGTCATTGGGGGAGCCATGATGGTGGAAGGTAAATAATCAGAGAAACAAAATCCCCATGAGGGTCAGAATGATGGTCACTGGTGCTCACAGAGCCACACGTAGCCGAGCGGTGGTTGTTGGGAGCTGGGAGGCCACCAGTTGAGGAACAGTGAAGTAGACACCAATTGGGAGGTCTATATACAAAGAATGAACCTTTACCAATGTTGGGTAGCTCTGCTAGGGATGGCAAGTTGTAGTTTAAAAAATTTTACTAGAACTTGTCCAATTCTAAAATTTAGAACCAAAAAGAGCTTTCCCTTGAAAAATAGTTTTGGTCATTCAACAGCAAATAAGTAATGGCAGTGCTGTAGTAGTAAAACCTTTATTTTTTGACAGGATATCCTAAAGGCATATTTGCAAAATTTCCTGTTATGGTGACACAAATAGACATACAAATTTAACAACAATGCTAAATAAAATAAAATAATATAAAATTAAACAAAATTAATTAATAAAATCAAACATTTACAACCAGAAGTGATTAATACATGGTCAGTCTATGGTATTCCAAATTTTTCAGAGATAAACAAATACATGCCGTTTGATCAAATAGATGATAATACCCAAATAGTTTTAAATCTCACAGGTGCAATTGTCACGTCATTCATTTTGACCTGTGTTGCCATTTTGTGTCAGGTTAAGCAATGGATGATTCAGACTTCATACAGAGCTATTGGAAGTAATTCCGTTGTTAAAGCTTGGCCAAAGGCAGACAATGTAGAAGCATTCTGTAGTCCTGGGAGTCACTTAATTCCTATGTTTAACTATATTTTAATTGTACCATCTGTTCTCCATATCTATTATTTAGCTTCTCGATGCAAAATATCCCTTAAAGAGTACTGATGTCCTTAATTCAAATTTGTAAACTTTAAATATCCCTTAACTAATTCACACTTTATCTTGTACACTAATATCAACCATTGTAGTGATACTGTCGGTAGAGAAAATGGGTAGACTGGTGGGCCAAGTGGCCTTTATCTGCCATCAAAGTCTATGTTTCTATGTTTCCAGTACAGCTGTCATTTCACATCCACCCAAAACATGTTTCTGCCTATGTAGCGCACAATGGGTTGCAGTCAGTGTGCGAACTCAATGTATGGGACACATTAAGAAATCACAGTGACACTGTTCATGAGCAGAGATCTTAAAATGGGTATGTTGAAAATTTGATGAACAATTCTAAAATAACTTTGTTTTATGGCGTGCATTGTGCAGTTCCTACACAAGCTCATAAGTTTGCAAATTTAATATTTTCCTCCAGATTTTCAACATTGCCATTTTACCACACACCTCCTTTTGAGCAGTACAGCTGTCATTTTACATCCTGCCCAAAACGTGTTTCAGCCGCCTTGGTGCACAGTGGCGCAGTCAGTGTGCGAAATCAATGTATGGGAACAGTAAGAAAATCACAGTGACACTGTTCATTAGCAGAGGTTTTAAATTGCCAATGTTGAAAATCTGGTGAAAAAATTCCTAACAATGACTGTTTAACAAGCGTGCGTTGCACAGTTCCCACGCACGCTTGTAGGTTTGCGAATTTTCAATATTTGCACTCCAGATTGTCAACATTGCCATTTTACCACACTTCCTTATGAGCAGTACAGCTGTCATTTTTCACATCCTGCCCAAAACGTGTTTCCGCCTATGTAGCGCACAATGGGGGTAACAAAAAGGTCATGCTGAAATTGTATTGTGCAAATACCAGCAATCGCACAGGGCATTAGGGTAAAGCACCATATATGCCAAACATCACTGCAAATACCTGCAATTGAACGTTTGGCATTGACAAATGCTTGTTCCTTACATATTGCTTCCCCCAAATGTATAATGGAAATACAGTATATACAAGATAATTGTGAAGTCTTATCTTTTTATCTCCACTCTGTTTCTCCTCTCACCATGTGGCTCCCTTCTGACCAACTCCCCCAGCTCTGTCCCCCAGAATTACCAGGGCTTACCTTACCCCCAGTCCAGGAGCGGTGCCTGCAGAGAGTCAGTCACCATCCTGCCACTGGCTGCTTTTTCTGATTTTCTCCCTTTTCACTTGAGTACCTCAGGAAAAGGATGCATGCGTGTGGAGGCACACATGTGCCTTAAAGCCCCAGTAATGGCCCTCTTCCACCTGCCCCATTGGCCTATCACTGGCACCCACACATGCGCAGCCCCTCAGCCTCCACCAGGGGGTAGCTGAGAGCAAGGGATGCCACACCACCTCCCCAGAGAGGAGAGCTGCCTTGTGGCTACTCCATCCTGCTCCATCCACTCTCCCCCGTGCTGCTTCGATGACCCAGGCTTGCTTCCGAACCCGGGTCACCGGCATGCTGCGAGGTGAGACATCCAGTGCCTCAGCCCTCTGCACCACAGGGCCAGCTTAATTGTGAAATCTTTTAAAAATGTAATGCTACCTTTCAATGAAGTCACTATGGAAATTCTGGATATGATAAATCTTTAAATGCAAACTTCCGAAATAAAAAAAAAATGAAAATGGGTCTACTGTAGGTAGGTTAAAACAGTGACTGGGGCAAGGTTGTTTGGGTTCAATGTTAAAAAATGCTAAATTATGCATGTCAGCAGAAGCAATCCTAAAACTGAGCACTGGTTAGGGGAGACAGAATAGCCCAGACAGCAGAGGAAAGGGAGACAGGAGGAAAGTGTGCTCAGTGTAGTTCAGAGCTCAGATGCAGTAAGCCAGCCTGAAAGAAGCTCCATGTTATAGGAAGAAACTGTACAATGGCAAGGTGGGCCTTTATTAAAGGTGTTTACATCATAAAAAATAAATTAACAGTTACAGTACATACAATAATCAATACCGATGATGAAACAAATCAATTATGCACATTAAAATGCCAGCTAATTCTAAAAATAAGTTACAGCATCACTCTTAAAAGTTTTAAATGTAGAATTTTCAAATTTTAACAGGGGATTCCACGCATTGATATCTCATCCTGAGAAAGAGCATTGGTCCATTGTTGTTTTCCTTCCTGGCAATTGAAACCTTTGACTTCACATAGTTCTGGTCAAAAGAGATTATATGGAATGGGAGAAAGTTGCAAATTCCACTTCTGCAGAAGTTTCATGAAAATTCAGAAATTTTGCTGAATTTTCCAAACTTCCACTATTTGCAAGATCAGAATCTACTGAATGTGTTTTGTGGATTTTTCACTCTGTTTCTTGGACCACAATTAAGACCTGATTGGAGTGGTGCAGTGCAGTGGCTGTGGAGCAGCAGCATTCTGGGAGATGTTCTGGAGGATGCAGTGTTATCCCATCTGCGGGCACCCCTCTGGGCTGAGGAGGATGTTGCTCATCTTCAGGCTGAGTTGGCCAGGATTCAGGAGACCTCCTTTCTCGCCATGGACCACCAGGGCCACCGCCGCTGCCGCACAGGTTACCAAGAAAGAGGAGCGGCTGGACTACAGTGAGCTCAGGGAGGGTGAGAATGGTGGAACAGAGGTGCATTCCTGCAGTTGTACCTCTCCACATTTCATATGCCATTCTAGCAGAGTGTGGTTCCTCTATGGAGACACCTGCAGTGGAGGCCAAGAAGGATGCTTGGAACCTCCACAAAGGATACCCACTGGAGGGTGACAAGTTACCCCACAGGGGAAGGAAACAACTCCTGGTGGTGGACTTCATTGTTAGAAGTGTAGAACTGGAGGAGAAAGGGGAGAGGGGAGAGGGAGGAAAGGTGTCTGCCTGGTGCCATGACTTGGAGGGACAGGGAGTGAATTCTCAGAATCATGGGAGCAGCTGCATGGGGGAGGGAGCTAGATGTCATTGTCCCCCTAGGGACAAATAACTTGGCTGGGAAAGGGATCAGAGCAGTGAAGGAGGAGTTTGTGAAGTTGGGGAGGGGCCTTAGACAGGTAGCACGCATGGTAACCTTCTCAGAGGTGCTGTCTATCTATGATATAGGTGAGGCTAGGCTGCTCCACAACATGGGATTCAATCAGTGGTTGAAAGACTGGTACAGAGCTCAGGGTTTTGACTTCATTGAATACTGGGGGTCCACCTGGAGGAATGCAGGCCTATACTGGTGCGGTGATCTGCATCTGTCCAGGAGGGGAACAAGGATACTAGGTGATAGATTTAAATGCTTCATTGGCAAGTATTTAAACTAGCCACGTGGGAGACACTGAAAAGGAGAAGGGAAATCCTAGCTCCCACCCAAAAAAAAATCATGTTAGTTAGTGAGCTAAACACCAAGATAGAGAAGTTGATAGGGAGAAGAGCAGGGGTAAATGGAGAAAAAGACAAAGGCAGTAAGGACAGAGATGGGGCAAAAAGGGGTAAGGCCATCAAAAAATGGAGGGTAATGAGTACCAATGCCCATAGACTAGGTAACAAGCTCCCTGAACTGATGACTTTGATGGACGAGGGATGCCTGGATATTGTGGCAGTCACAGAAACATGGTACACAAAGAACCATGACTGGGATGTTAACATACCAGGGTACACAATCTACAGGAGGGACAGGGAGTGTAGAAGAGGAGGAAGAGTAGCTCTCTATGTAAAGGAAGGGATCAAAGCAACATAACTAAAGAGTACACAGAGAGGAGAGGAGGCACTGTGGGTCACCCTGGAGACTGGAAATGGCACCACAACCTGTCTCAGGGGGAAGAAATGGACAAGGAAATGATAGAAGGCATCCTTAGGATGGCAGAGAAAGGGGAAATATTGCGATGGAGGACCTGAATATACCAGATGTTAACTGGAGAACCTTTGCTGAAGACACATCCAAGAGCAGTGCTATTCTTGATGCCCTACAGGGGCATGCCTCAGACAGTTAGTGTTGGAACCCACTCGGGAGTGAGCAATCCTAGATCTGGAACTTTCAAATGGTGATGGAGAGAAGATCTCAGATCTAGAAGTGGGTAATCACCTGGGAACAAGTGACCACCAAACAGTGTATTTCAGAAAAGCCATACAAAAGTGAAGGAACTGGATTTCAGGAGGGCTGTTTTGTCAAAATGGAAGAGTGCCTCAGAAAAGCACTAGCAAACAGGCAAAAAGGAGGGGTGGAGCAACAATGGGGAAACATCAAAACTGCCATCACAGAGGCAACAAGCAGTTGTGTGAAGCAAATAAACAAATCAAAATGAAAGAAAAAAAAACACTATGGTTCTCAAAAGAGGTGGCAGGGAAGGTTAGGGAGAAAAAGATAGCATTCAAGAAGTATAAGGAAACACAGAAGGAGCAGGACAGAGAACTGTATCAGTTAAAGCAGAAGGAAGCGGGGAAGGCAGTCAGAATAGTAAAGGCCCAAACGAAGATAAAAATAGCCATCTCAGTTAAGAAGGGGGATAAAACCTTTTATAGGTACATTAGAGAGTGAAGAATTGGAAATTGGCTCCAGTTGGTGGGATAGTCTCATCCCCAAAGAGGGTCATTAGTGGGGTCCCTCAGGGATCAGTCCTTCGGCCCCTCCTGTTCAACACCTACGTCTCTGACATAAGGACAGGAATCAGGAGTGAGATGAGTCTCTTTGCGGATGACTCAAAACTGGGGGTGGTGGTGGATGGGGAGATGGGGAGGGTGGCCCTACAGGTGGATCTGGAGGCTCTGGAAAGATGGTCTAGAAAGTGGAAGCTGAGGTTCAATATAGGAAATGCAAGGTACTCCACCTGGGGGCCAGAAACCCGGGCCAAGTGTACACCCTGGGGGAATGCTACAAGTCTCGATGGCTGAGAGGGACATGGGAGTGGTGGTGGATGTCGAGATGAACAACTCAGAGACTTGTAAGAGGGCAGCAGCCAAGGCCAACAGGATGCTGGGATGCATCGCTAAGGGGATCACCTCGAGAAGAAGGGAAGTGATACTCCCTCTGTATAACTGCTTGGTGAGGCCACACCTTGAGTACTGCGTGCAGTTTTGGAGGCCACACTTAAAGAGGGACATTAAACTCCTGGAGAAGGTCCAGAGGAGGGCAACCAAAATGATTTGGGCTTGGGGACAGGACCTATGAAGAGAGGCTCGAAGAGCTAAATATGTACACATTGGAAGAGAGAAGGGACCAGGGGGATTTGATAGAGGTCTTCAAGTACATGAAGAGGGTAAATAGGGGAGGAACAGTCAGGGCACTTTGAAGGAAGGAGGAGGGGGCCACTAGAGGGCATGGGTTGAAGCTGGAGGGGGGAAGATTCAGGGGAGAAAGGAGGAGGTGCTACTTCACTGAGAGGGTGGTGGAGCCATGGAATGCACTGCCTAGGGGGCTGGTGGAGGCAGAGACGGTGGAGAAGTTCAAGAGGGGCTGGGACAGGTACAGGGGAAAGGTTCTGGAAGCATAATCCAATGCAGCAAGAATATCCAGAACTGGGAAGGGAGAAACCAGAGAAGGCGAGGGGGGCAGCAAGGTCAGCACCCAGGGTGGGGGCTGACCAATCGAGCAGACTTGAAAGACCGTTAGGCCTATTCTGCTGGCATTTTAGTATGCTAGTATGTAAGAAAGAAAAGGGAGGGATATTAAGGCTGAATAAAGAGGAGGGTGTGTGGGCAGAGTGGAACAGTGAAAAAGCACGGATACTGAACTAATACTTCTGCTCAGTATTCACAAAGGAAGAGGAGGGGAAGGTACCTAATACAGTCAGTAGAAGCATTCTGGATAGGAGGGTCAATATCAGTCCTTTCACAGAAGAAAGGGTTCTGAAAGAACTCCTAAAACTGAAGGTGGACAAAGCAATGGGGCCTGGTGGGATTGACTCCAGAATTCTAAAAGAACTAAGAGGAGAGCTAATAACACCATTGGCTACCCTTTTTAACAAATCATGGGAGGATGGTGCGGAACCTGAGGACTGGAGGAGGGTTGATGTGATTCCCCTTCACAAAAGTGGAAGCAAGAAAGAGGCAGGAAACTACAGACCTGTCAATTTGACCGCAGTTGTAGGGAAAACGAGGAATCACTTCTGAAAGAAAGAATTGTTGAGTACCTGGAGGCCAGTGGGGCACAGGACCCAAGGCAGCATGGATTCACAGTGGGAAGGTCATGTCAGACAAATCTAATTGATTTCTTTGACTGGGTGACCAAAGTAGTATACCAGGGAGGGGCTGTGGACATGGCCTACCTAGACTTTAGCAAGGCATTTGACACAGTCCTACACAAAACATTAATAAACAAATTAGCCAGCCTGGGAGTTGGTTCCAGGGTGGTAGCCTGAGTAAAATATTGGCTGGACTACAGGACACAGAGGGTAATAGTAAACGGAGTCCACAGTGAAGAAAGGGGGGGGGTTTACTAGTGGGGTGCCGCAGGGTTTAGTACTGGGTCAGGTCCTTTTTAATGTCTTTATAAGTGACATTGCAGAGGGACTGGAAGGAAAAGCATGCCTCTTTGCAGATGATACAAATTTCTGCAACAGGGTTGATACACAAGGTGGGGTGGAAAGGATTAGAAGGCACTTGGCAAGGTTGGAGGGAATGGTCACATGTATGGCAGCTTAGATTCTATGCAAATAAGTGCAAAGTCATGCACCTGGGAAACAAAAACCCAGAGGAAGAGTACACAGTGGATGGTGAAATACTGACAACAACAAAAATGGAAAGGGATCTGGGGTAGTCATATCAGATGACCTAAAGGTGGGGAAGCAATGTTAGAAGGCAGTAAGGAGGGATGGGGGGATACTGGGATGCCTACAGAGAGAGGCATCACCAGTAGAAAACAAGAAGTTGTTATCCCTCTGTTTAGACAGTTGGTGAGACCCCATCTGCAGTACTGTGTGCAGTTCTGGAGACCCCATCTCCACAAAGACATAGACAGGGTGAAGTCTGTCCAGAGGAGGGCAACCAAAATGGTACAGGGTCTGCACCAGAAGATGTACAAAGAGAGACTAAAGGAGTTAAATAAGTATATCTTCTAGGAAAGGAGGGAGAGGGGGGACATGATAGAAACTTTCAAGTACCTCAAGGGAATCAACAAAATCCAAGAGAGTAGCATATTTCAGAAAAAGAGATGTGCAAGAACATGGGGGCACAATTTGAAGATAGAGGGAGGACAGCTCAGAGGTAGTGTGAGGAAGTATTTTTTCACAGAGAGGGCTGTGGATGCATGGAACAGCCTTTGTGAGTCAGAAGCAATGGGGGAATTCAAGAATGCATGGGGCAGACATAATGCAATTCTAGTGGGGAGTAGGAGGAAGTAAGCTGTTGGTTAACTAAGAACTGCAGCTTATCCATTAAGCAGGGAAATGGGCAAATTAGGTGGGCCAAGCGGTCCTTATCTGCCATCAGATTCTATTTTTCTATATTTCATGACTGAACTGCAGAATAATACGCATGAACTGTGGAATATCAGTTCTGAAGAATTTTTTTTTCTGCAGTTTAATGAATTATTCCGCAATACATGTATTTATTTGGCAGTTCAGTGATCAGTTCTGCAGACTTTTCTTCTCCACAGTTTAATACAAATATCCATAATTTGCAGATTTATTCTGTTGTTCTAAGTTGGAATTTCCAAAAAAGTTGCTAATTTCTTTTCTGTACTTTTGCAGAAGTGAAAGTCACACTATTACGGAAATTCTGCAGGCTGAAGATTTTTTTTTTCGCACACCGCTAGAGATTATGGACACCAATGGTAACATGGCCCAATTGTTTTTTTTCTGAATTAATTCCATCTGGAATGCTACCATATGATAAAATGACAAATCATTGAAAGAACTATAGAGAACACACCTATGAGTGTTATAGCTGAAGAAATGCAGATTTGCAAGTATGGTTAAAAGTTACACAAACCTTTTCAAAAACTGCATTACTTGATGCAGAATAGACAGCAGCTCCCTAATCAATTACTGAGACTATAAGACTCATTATCATTTTTTTCACTCCAGTATAATAATGTTTAGTTCAATAAACCAGACCAAAATGTTGGTTACTACTTTTAACTACCAATCAATGTGGGAAAGAAAGGACAACAAAGGGTCCAGATAGACTTCCAAATATTTAAAAATCTGGACCTGTTCTATTAAATAACTGACAGATGTGGTGAGACACAGCACAAGACAATTCTTGTGCCCATGAATACTCTTAAACTACATGTGTTTTTTTTTTTTTACTTTAACAATCAGATTGCTCTCAGCAAGCCAGTGGAATACAGAATTAAAGTCATGAAGCAAACACCTCTCAAATGTAATAAAATCCTTACTCTTCATAAAAATAATGTCATCAATATGGTATTGCTCAGGGACAGTTACAGCCCCACATATATCATTAATAATAAAACTAGAAAACAGAGGCCGCAATATCGATCCCTGTGGCACCCGTGTCCAGAGATTCTCAAGCACAAGTCACCATACCTTATCTACTGAGTTTTGTTTGCTGTATAATCTGAGAGCCTTGCCACTGCATTGATGGCAGGACCATCAGCAAAAACTTCTTGAACACCAGATTATGATTTACTAAATCAAAGGCCTTAGAAAGATCTAAAAAGGCTTAGCTAGCATATTCTCCTCTGTAGAAGGCTACATAGAAATCATCAGTTAGTTTAATCAATGCAGTCACTGTACAATGACAATTCTGAAAGCCATCTTGTTCATTGGCCAAAAGAGCTTAGGCAGTACTATAGTCCTGCAACTGATTGCTGACTATTTTTCCCAGAGTCTTGGACAGAGGGGATAAAATAGAGATGGGCCTGTAGTTCAAGACAAAGGCATGGTCCCCAGATTTATAAACTGAGCAACATCTGCTTGTTTCCTGATATCTGGCAATACACCAAAATTATAATGAAACATTGAACAATTGTTGTTCAAGAAGTGCCACTTCATCAACTGACAATCTAAACCATATTTAGACCAACAATTTCATACATACTGAGTCTTGACTCAATCTAGTAGTCATAGATGATTTTGTCAAATTCTTCTCAACTGTAGTGACAGACACATTTCTAAAATCAAATTTGGCATTAGACACCTCAGGAGCACCAGATACAGCAACAGTCTTAGGGGTCTCATTTCCTGAAAACATTATCAAAAAAAGAATTTAAATTATATGCAGTCACCCCAGGATCAGTTATACTTTGGCCTGGTACATTCAAAACAAATGAGGTGAACTTACTATTCCTACCCAAAATCCCATTTATGCTATTCCACAGCTTCCTCTAATTGTTATAAGCTTTAAATTGCTATGACTTACAATAGTAATTTTTTTAGCTTTCTTAACTAAACAATTGCATTAATTTCACAGCTCATTAAATTTTACCAAATAGGTTTGCGTGCTAGAAGTGATATATAATAACCAGAAATGGTCTTATAATGTATGGTAAGTGCCTATTAACCACCATAATCAGCAGTCACACAGCTTTGTTATGCACTGTTCAGAATTTTTAAAGTTGTTAACCACACTTTGGAACTTCCAAACAGTGGCATAAGAAAAAAGAATGCACCAGAGTTCCATAATTCTCACACATAGAATGCAAACAGTGTTTTTTTGACCATACACTGTAAAAGATGATGGCTGGGGATCGTGTGACAACCACGCTGAAATCACCTATCGTGGTTGCTAGGGCTACAGTAAACCTCTTGAGCTGCACTTTCGAGGTTTATCATGTTGCCCTAGCAACCACTCGAGGTGATTACAGTGTGGTTATCACCCGATCCCCAGCCATTATCCTCTATGTTAATTAAACATAACAATCAATTCAGGGTTAAGCCAGGAGTTATATTACCACAAACTCTTTTATTTCTGCAAAGTGGCAAACAAATCACTGGCCTCCATAAAAGTTTTATGAAAAAAATAAATAAAAGCCATGTTAATGCAGCCAGCTTCTCTTCCTTCAGACTTCAGACACAAGTAAATTGAAAAGGGAGTTTTGTTTTCATAGCAGGCCAGGTACAATTAACAGGTGAATGGTCACTAATAATGTCAGTTAACACCTCTCTCTTTACAATTATAGCCATATAATTGTCCAATATCCAATCAATTAGTGATTCTGATGATTTTTTATACAATTTATTTGAGTTGGATAACAAATAATCTTTTTTTAAGAAAAAGGTCAGCAATCTGATTTTATAACTTATAGATTTTTTTTAAAGTCAATTAATATTGAGATCTCCTAATATAATTTGCTCATGATTCCTGATTAGTTGAGTTATATGTTAAACAAGCATTTGTCAATGCCGAACGTTCGCTTGCAGGTATTTGCAGTGGTATTTGGCACTTGGACATGGCTTAAAAAAATCAGTGACAAAGAAGTACAAGCATCTGTCAATGCCGAATGTTGCTTGCTTCTATGTGCTGTTTAGGTATTTGGAAGTCATTGAGTGCAAATATTGAAAATTTGCGAATTTCACGGCGCAAGCGTAGGAACCGCGAACGCGCACGCTTGTAAAATAGCTTACTTTTTAGGATTTTTCACCAAATTTTCAACATAGCCATTTTAAGACCTCTGCTCATGAACAGTGTCACTGTGATTTTCTTAATGTGTCCCATACATTGATTTTGCACACTGATTGCGCCATTGTTGTGCTACATGGGTGAAACATGTTTTGGGTGAGATGTGAAAATGACAGCTGTACTGCTCATGAGGAGGTGTGGTAAAATATGGCAATGGTGAAAATCTGGAATTAAAAATATTGAAAATTCTCAAATGTCTGAGCATGTGTAGAAACTACTGCTTCTTGCCTTCGTAAAACAGTCATTTTAGGAATTTTTTCACCAAATTTTCAACATAGCTATTTAAGACCTCTGCTCATGAACAGTTTCACTGTGATTTTCTTAATGTGTCCCATACATTGATTTCGCACACCGACTGTGCCATTGTGTGCTACATGGGCAGAAACATGTTTTGGGTGAGATGTGAAAAATGAGAGCTATACTACTCATAAGAAGGTGTGGTAAAATGGCAATGTTGATAATCTGGAGTGGAAATATTGAAAATTCGCAAACCTACGAGCATGCGTAGGAACTGCGCAACGCACGCTCGTAAAACAGTAATTTTGAATTTTGCACCAAATTTTCAACATGGGGTTTTGGGACCCCTTCTCATGAATGATGTCACTGTCATGGCATTATTCAGGCCTGAAGGTGATTTCACACAGTGACTGCGCGGTGACTGCGAAATCACCGCGGGCCTGAATAACGCCATGACAGTGACATCATCATGAGAAGCGAGTCCCAAAACCCCACGTTAAAACATTTGCAAAAATTCCAAAATGCCTGAGATATGCAATAAAGTTGAAACCCCCTATCAGCCCATTATACAGCCACCGGCATTTCCTCAGTTCACAGTCAGCTTTGAAGAGTGCAGGCGTGTTCCCGGTCCACGAAGATCATCGCGCCAGACTCAGGAGGTAAGTATGGGGTGACGGGGGTGTGGGGAGACGGGGTGCACAGTGGGTGTGTGCGGGGTGTGGGAGGGGGACCTGGGAGAAGTGCCATGGGAACGTTTTCGATTGACAGGTTTAAAAAAAAAATAGATGACATGGGACATTTGCCACTCTGGGGTGGGCTTCCAGCATGGCAGAAGGATGGCTGGGGGCCTGGAGCCGACGGGGATTGGGCACCCCTGTCGGCGCAGACGACGGGATGTTGGCCATGCTGGGGTGGGCTCCCAGCGCAGCAAAGATTAAGGGACACGGTATAGTATACAGCGGTGGTTTTCTTTGAAGAGAAGACCACCGCTGTCATACATAGCACCGCGTCCGATTGGTGCAGGACTGCCATGCCTGTTCAATGGAGCAGGGGATTGCAGGAGAGGGGCACACCTTCAAAGTGTCCCATTCTCTCAAGACGTTCCTTGCGCAAGTGCGCAAGTGAATGTAATAAAAGGCTAAAAACCTTGGTCAACAAAATTGAGGGGACTGGAAACTGCTACAACAATTACTGAAACATATTTTTTGAACCAGAACCCAAACTAAATTAACGGTAAAAATTCAAAGGGAGGACCATGGCAAGTAAAAAGTTTTGTGGCTTGTAGATAGTCTTTTACCAATAAAATACACCCATCCCTTTTACCAACCCTGTCCCTCCTAAAGAGGGTATAGGATGGAAACATACCCTCTGAATCTTTAATTGTGTTAATTAACCAAGAATCTATGACTGCCATTACTTCAGGATCTTTAAGGTGATCTGGAACCACTTCTTCATCCAATTTAGGGAGTAACACATACACACTGATATGTAGTTATTCAACAAAATATTTTCAATAGCTGTGAATATTACATGTATGGTGTAATTTCTCATCACGGCGAAGGCCTGTTCATGGCAGCACCCTCCTTGACTTTCGTATTTATCTAAAACCTTATGCAGATTAGAATCAATTTGAATTTTCTGTGTTTGAATGAATTACTGTCCCAATAATACAGCTTGCAAACCCAATATACCCCCCAAATTTCCTATTAATAAAATCCCACGATGGGCAGCACACGTATGTTTGGTGTTCATATTGTGTTTCAAATGTAGTCCCCCTAATTCATAAGGATTCCATTACTCTAAGGGGAAAAACTGTTCATTCACCTGAGTGAACATGCCCCCAGCACAGTCCAGCATATAAGTGCACCAAAATAGCAGCTTTGTCCAATGAATGAAGATCCAGGCCCATGTCCTCTACACCAGCAACAAAGTGGGTAACCCTACCAAGGGGATAAACAATTATAAATCCCAATACTCTGCCACAAGATGAGTCTACAATGACCACTGTTGTTTAAAGGCAAGGATATTAGCAGGAAACAGACTGCAAATGGGACAAATGCACAATATCAAAAGAGGCCAGTTAGATCACAGAAAACAATTGAAAAAGCAACAAGTTAATGTTGTAGGCTAAAGTCATGAAAATGTTTAATGGCAACTAATTCAGAATGCAACAAATGTACCTAAATAATAAATATCAATCCTATGTATAATGAAAATAACCAATGAACATGTGCTATGAAACAAAAACAGCAGACTCATTTACATACCTCAGTACAACTGATTATTTCTTAGCCCTGTTGATAAATACCATCTTCCAAGAACCTGAACAAAGTGCCTGACCCCAGCTCTGGTTTCCTCCAAGCGACACCGTGGACTCGACTGTACTTTTCCCCACTTTGCTGCACAATAACTGCCACTTTAGAAAGCACCATGTCTATACAGGTGTGACTTTTACATTGTGTTTGTCCACCACCATCAAGCTGCCACCATCCATGATTGAAATAGATAGTGTAATGTTAAAACATGTATTCCACGTGCACTGACTAAAAGAAAGTAGTGTCCAAAAGTCAAAATGTATCTAAATAAATTGAATGTTTTTTTCTGACATTACTGCTGACTCAAGCAGTCCAAGTTGCTGTCCTAGTTGCAGTGAAAATAGTAAGTGACATGTGGCACAGTGTGGAATAAACATCACAGTGATCAAATACAGGGTTCCCATGCACTTTTCCCAGATGGTGCTTCACCAGGAAGCAATACAACAGAGGAAAGGGGATCTGGGGAATTGAGGAGGTGCCTTAAAGGAGCAGTGCAATGAATCAGGTTGTTTTAAAAAATCTACTATTAGCTAAAATTAATAAAATAATAGAATACATGTCCAATCTACTTGTCTAGGTACTCCTATGCAGCATACCATGAGTCTTTTTCTCTTGATCCAAACCCTTGTCTAGTATACAATGCTATTTCTAAGCCAAATATGGTGACCATTTTTTCTTGAAAAATATAACTAAATTAAACCATCTATAAAATACTCAAATTTTGGTGGAACTAGAAATATTTACCACCAAATAAAAATGGGAGATGCCTGGAAACGTTTACAGTGAAAAAAAGAATCAGATTTTATGCCCAGTTTTGATGCTCTGCTGCTTGAAAGTCCATGACCAAGTGTAACAAGCATACATGAAGGCAAATAGGACACTGGGCAGCAAAGCGAGGGGTTCTCTAATATGAGTGATGTGGTTATTCTACCCCTGTACAGATCCTTGGTGAGTCCACACCTAAAGTAATGTGCACAGCTCTGGAGCCTCCACCTGAAGAAGGAGTGTTATAGTCAGAGCGGAGAACAGTGACCAAGTTGATTAAGGGCCAGTTGGAGAAAGCTGAAGAGGAGAGACTAAGCAGCCTCAGTATGTACTGTACTTGCTGGAGACTAGAAAAGAGCATGGAGACATGAACAAAACATTTATTCTTTTAAGCGTAGAAACATAATCAATTACCAGAAGATATTTAAGCTCTGTAAGGGGGTCCACAGTCAGGTGCCATGGGTATAAGCTGGTGAGGTGGGATTTAGATAGGATGTGATGAAGCATTTCTTCATGAAAAGAGTCATGGGCAAGTGATATGGTAAGTGGTGGAAATGGAAACTATGGTGGGTTTCAATATGAGATAGGACAGACTAAAAGGGCTGGTAAAAAAATGGTGGTGGAAGGGGTTGGGTGGTGGAGAAGCTACTAAGAGAACAGCCAAGCACCTAGCATTAGGCTGGTGGGGCATTACATAAGAACAGAGCAGGCCAGATGAACTCTGTCTTTTTCTACTTGCAAATGTATTATTTATTTTATTTATTTATTTAGATTTTGTTGACCGGTAAGTGCACTAGAAACATTCTGCCTTTTTGGCATAACCGGGAGGGGATACAGATGAATGCCAACTGACTTTGAACCAGATTAAGCTGTTGGTGGTATTTTTAGTGAATGGGAGAAATTTGGCCAGGCGCTGGGAAAATTCCCCTACTCTGTTGGTAGGGGAAACCACTGGCCGTTTGGTTGTTTGCCAAGATGGCCGCTGTTCAGGGGGATGGAGGTGGTGAAGGTGGAGGTGGTGGTGGACTGTCCCCTTTTTCTGAGCCAACTGCTTCTTTGCTTGTTGAGTCTGTGGCTAATTCTAATTCTAATGGATCCAGACATGAACTTCAGGATGATAATTTATCCTTAGACTCGCACCAGACTTCTCTTACTCCTATTTCTATCCCTGGACATGCTGCTGAGGAGACCTTGGTTGTGGGACCACGAACAATAACTACAGGCATGGACCTGACTTCTGGTTTTTTGGACAACCAATTGCACTTGTTTTATGCACAGGACCCTCTTATGGCAGTTCATGCAGGAGGATGTTGCGACGCAATTAGCTGTACCAGATACAGTTCCTGTTTCTCTTCAGAATTCTATACATGGTCGTGATCAGCTTCCTTTGCAACATGTTTCTTCAGCAAAGTCTACCTGTTCTGGCAATCCCATGAATTATCCCGTCTTGTCTCCCAATGCAACTCTTCGTGCTGCAGGATAGACTTGGTCATTTTCTGGCTCCGCATGGACATCACCTGGGGTTGTCAGTGCTCGAGACATTATCTTTGAGAACTCTCCGGGTCATGTGGCTGCCACTGTTTTTCCCTTGCTGAAACAGCGCACTCTTGCTTCAGTGTCCCAGAAGCCTACAATGCCTATGGTAAACCTCGATGCTAGCTGGCCGGCGAAAGTTACTATGGACACTGCACATGCTCAGGCCCTGATGCAGCACAACTTCCTCAGCCTGCAGTGTTCACTAGTCGGATGAGGACTCTGCACAGACTATGGACACTAGGCACACTGCCTCTTTGCCTGGAGGTGAAGTGAAGCCCTGCTGAACCCGAGTTCCAAATTAGTGACCTTTTCAAGAACTTGGGCGAGCCTGCACAATGCATTAATGCAGTTCGTTTGAAGTATTTTGGAGATCTTGCTTCAACTCCCAATAGGAAGACTGTGTTAATTTCCCTCCTTAGAGACTCTTTGAGTATTTCAGCATCTGAATTGTATGCTTTTATACATGTTTAAGGTGAATCACTCTATGACATTAGCTTTAAGAATGTTTATACCTTGGAGAGATTTTGGAGCAAGTATGAACAGGTAAAATAACAGCTATTATGGAACCCCGTTATGCTTATCCCCCTTACCAAGCCTACTATTAAGATTATCACTATGCTCCTTAGAAAAAAGGGGGTAAGCATAGTGGATGTTCAAAACTGGTTGAAGCAGTACTGCGATATTCTCAAGGCCCCTCGTCCTATCTTGGATGAAGACCTTGTGTGGACAGGGTGGTGGATGGTTAAAATTCAATTGCAGCAAACTGACAGGGGTATTGCTCATCTGCCTGGTAGTTTTTACATAGGTAGGGATAGGGGCCTATGTTTTTATATGGGTCAGCCCCGTACATGCCACAAGTGCGGTGCCAGAACATACCTCAGTAATACCTGCACTTAGCCCAGATGTAGCCTTTGTTTGGCCTATGGTCATGTTAGCCTAGGGTGTCCTAACCCCTTGAAATGTAATCTGTGTGATGTGACTGGGCATTCCTGTCGTCAGTGTCCATGGGCAGATCATAACAGACTGGATCACCCCCCCAGACCAAGTTGCTTTAATCACTGACTTCCAGACTCAGATGCTTCAGCAGGAGGAAGGGGTGACTTCTGATGCTGCTCTGCTGCGGTAGCTTCCACAATTTCTGTCCCCCCTACCACCACCAAGGAGACTTCAGGCTTACAGGAACACTCTTCTCTTCATGTGGACCCTGTTTTGGGGCCTATAGTTGTCCCAGACCTGATGCCTCCCCCTCCGGACCAGGATCCCTTCATGGAAGTTCCCCTGGGGAAGTGGAGGGAGAGGAAAAGGGAAGGAAAAGGCTCAGGGCCCACTTCCCTGTAAGACTATCCACACTTGGAATAGATTTCAGGCTTTGATTAAACGGAAGCATGGGTGACATAGTGGACAATGAGGGTGATTCTGACTATTCTCAGGCTTCCTCTACTAGGATGGATTATTCATTGAATTCTCAGCGGACCCCTCCTTCTAAATCAGGTGCTGGGTTGCAGTCTGCTGTAAAGTGAGACACTCTGCTTTGATAACATTCCTTTTCTTCCTTCTTTATTTTTTTCGAAATGCAGGTTGGCCTGCATCTTCAATGCTTCACACTTAATGTGTGCAGCATGAAATCACATAGGAAATTACTGATGACCTTGCAGTATCTTTCGGACCTTCCTCAAGACATCTATTTGCTCCAAGATACCAGACTGAAAACAAGGTATGAGCTGGTTCAGGACAAACTTTGCTAGTCCAAGGGACCTTCTTTTTGGTCCTCTGGGGAGGATTGTTGCGATGGGTTGGGAATATTGTTTTCTGGTTATGCTTGTCATGTTACTAGATTGGTGGATATTTTTCCAGGCTGGGTTATGCTACTTGATTATAACTTTAAATATTTAAAAGTTAGAATCATTAATGACTATGCCCATAAGCATAGCTGCTAGGTTTGACTTGTTTAAATCATTACAACCGTATTACACACTACCAGACATCTTTACACTGGAGGATTTTAACTGTGGGCTTACCCTAGGTGACAGAGGTGGGACTACTACCAAAATTTTTGCTGACTCCACCTTTACGGACAATTATTCAGACCGCTTCTCCTAAGGATGGATATTGTGAGGTACTTTCTAAGGAGCTAAATCATATTATAGGGGCTGTCTTTTCGTGTATTGATTTTATTTTTGTCACAGAATGTTTTGTGCTGCATGCTACAATGCTCCCTTGTGAAACTTTGGATCATTTGGCCACTTCCCTTACCTGCTTTCCATCCACTAGTTCCCATCCTTATGCTGTTTCATCTAGAAGTAAATTGAATAGTTCTCTGTCATCTGATTCCTGTATTTTAGTCACTTGTCGGGACCTCTTAATAGCCTGCGTTTCAGTGTTGGACGCATACATTTCTCCCATACGTTGGTGGGTTGATACAAAGGGGGACTTGAAGTCTTTTTTCCTCTGTTCTGCTAAGAGAAAATCTCACACTTCTTATATGAAGTACTTATCATTGAGACATCAACGTATGGATGTTATTTATAGAAAATTTGAAACTGGACAAGATTTTCCCCACCAATTACTGCCTTAAAATGAAATTGGAGAAGCACCAGTATAATAGGGCATATTCTTTAAAATTGAAGCTCATTATGGTACACAGACTACTAAAGCACATTGGATGTTTTAAGAAACTGTTCAGAGTTGCTGCTACTCACATAACACACCTGATGGAGCCTGACTCTGCTATCATTTACAATACGTTGGCATCCATTAAAGATAAGGTTCTCTCATTTAGTTACTACTTTTGGATCTCTTTCCTTGGCCTCTCCTACCAGTGCATTTTTTTGCTTGATGTCTCTATTCCTTCTCTGCTGAGGGATCTGAGCACTCAGTTAACCAGTACTATATCCCTTGAGGAAGTACAGCAGCTATTAAAAGACAGAAAAGGTGAACCTCTCCTGGTCAGGATGGCCTCACTGCACAGCTTTATCAACACTTTTCCATTTTTTTCCCCCCTATTCTAACTCTGCTTTTTAATTATAGAATTACCACTAATTCTGTCCCCCAGCACTTTTCTGATGCCATTATGATTCATTTATTTAAAAAAGGTGATAGATCTGATATTAGAAATTGGAGACATTTGAGTCTGCTGAATGTGGACTATAACATTTTTGCAATTGTATTATTAAACAAGCTTCTTCCCCTAGTGGCAAAAGTGATTTCTGAAGTGCAAACTTGTGCTGTTCCACATCACTCTATCTCCTCTACCTTGTCCTTATTGAGAGATATTTCTACTGCTAGTTCCTCATACTCCCTCACTTCTTCTTTCTTTAGAACAGGAAAAGGTGTTTGATGGGGTGGATCATACTACCTCTTTATGGTACTGTCTCATTATTGTATTCCTATGCAGTTTATTACTTGGATTAAATTACTATATGACTCTGCATGAATACAGCCAAATGTGAATGTTCCCCTGTCCCCTTTTTTTGAGCTGGAAGAGTCAGGCAAGACTGCTCCTTGAGCCCTCTTCTCTATGTTTTCAAATAGACCCCTTACTTTGGAAACTATTGCAAAATACTTTTATCCTGCATTTGGAACTGCCTTCCAGGTGCACTGTACCTCCTGTTTCTGCTTATGATGATGATCTCTGTATTCATACTACTCCCTCACTTCAGGAAACTGTTTTAGTAGCCATCAGGCAGACTTTGATACTGTCTTTGGTTCTAAACTCAACTATGGGAAGAACTCGGCCATACATCTTCCATTGTCGGATTCGCCTTCCTCAGTTTCACATATAGCAGGGATTCCCTTGCCTTCTACTCCCATTACAATTTTGGGTTTAACTATTGGAAATGCTGATGACGCCTCTCATAACTTTTCTACTATCCTGGATAAGGCCTTTCTTTTAGTTGCCTCGTGGAAGGGTAGAAGTATTGCTAAACGAAAGAGAGTTCTGTTATTGAAAACCTTTATTCTTCCCCTGTTTCTCCATCTGGCCTTTGTTTACCCTGTCCCATTTTTGTTAGAAGCACAGATTTATAATTTTTTTTCAGGGTTTCTGGGTGAGTCACCTGAATCCAGTGAAGAGGTTGTACACTACTTAGATTACTGTCATGGTGAGTCAGAATGTTGAACCACATTGTTGTTTTTTCATTGTCTATTTCTGAAACTCAATATTCCTTTTTTTGCAGGCACAGCCTCCTTTTTAGTATTCTTTCCTACATTGTTTTATTGCCTCTTTGTGCGAAGTTTGGCAACACCCTTCTATCGAAAATCCTAGGAATTTTAGAAGGTATCAACTCCCCATTATCTAGTTCCTACTTTTCTGAAGATTAGGCAATGGGGCTTATCTTCCACTACTATACTTCAGTCTACCAGAAAACAATTATATCAGTTGATTTTGGGTACACATTTTATGGCTCTGCCTTTACTACAGGATACTTTTGGGAATAACATCAATCCCACTGTTGCTTTCCTCTCTTTGACTGATCCTAGAATTCCAAAGTGAATTTGTGATGTTACGTGGCTGTCTCGTCATGGCAGGCTTGGGGTTCGGGACAACTTGAAACATAAGGCTCATCCCAGCACACTGCGTTTGATATTTGCTTTATGCAGATTTTACCTCTGGCAGGCTAAATGTACATTTTGTTGCAGCAAAAGCTATGTAGTCCTACGCAGATTGTTACCCAGATAATGCAGAGTTTACGAAAGGTCTATACTTCAGAGCAAGTTTCTGTGCCTCCTGCAGCTTTTCAGCAATACTAGAGATGTTGCACTTGGTTTCCTGCCTGATCATAAGTGTGTGAAGTTGCTTTCCTAGGCCTTTTTTGTCCTTTTCTTTCCCCTGCTCTGCTTGTCTTGTGCTCTGCTCATTGTGATTTGTTCTCTGTTTTTTTCCCTGTATGATGCAATACTTTTCCTTGTCTTTGTTTTTCTTTTATTTTAGTTCTTGTTTGCAGTACTACATTGTTGTATGTTTTATTTTGAACTTAACCACATGCTTTCTCTGCCCTTTTCCTGGGGATGGAACAGGGGTTGTGTACAATTGTGGATTTTTCTGCTCAAATTTCTTTTTTTTCTCTTTTTATTTTTTTTTTTTATTTTGACTTTGATGATGGTGCAATACAATGTTGTATATTTTTGTTTTGTTTTGAATGCCAACACTCCCCTTACTCTTTAAGTGGTGGAGGGATGGGGTTATTTACACCTACAAATTATTTCTGTGTTCTGTTCATGTATGTTGTAATATTTCTTTCTATTGTTGATTTCTTTCATTATGTTTTTGCATGCAGTAATGTGACTTTGTATATTTTGTTTTAAGTTTGCAATAAAAAATTCCCCTACTCTTTTCGAGAAGTGCCATGGGATCTTTAACATCCACCTGAACTATCACTGGTACAGGCAGATGGGACCTCAATTTAACATCTTATCTGAAATATGGCACCTCAGGAGTGCAGCACCCACCTCATGATATACTACAGTGTCAGTATTGGGTTATTAACCCAAGTGCCTGGTGTGGGGATAGAACCACAGCCTTCTGATCTCCCAGCCTCAGAAGAACCTGCTATCTTCTCTGATGCACTCAGTAACCATTGCATGATGTATTGCATGTGTGAGGTTCACCATCTTAGATTGCAACATTCCTCAAGATCATTAAACTCCAACTCGTTTTTACCTTTCTGTCTGAAGCTTATACTACTCATTGGTTTTCCATTTCTACACCACCAATATACAGTAAATTACACTCTTCTCAAATTTGAATGTTTTCTTTCTGCTGCTTGGGACAGACGTGCCCCCTTCATCCACTCCCCCAGTATTTTATGATAAGGGCTTTCACCTCTGCTAAGACTCAGCTGAGATCATTACTTGCATCAATATTTGAGACTCAGCTTGGAGCCTTCATATGCCACTGAGTCACCAGTGAGCTTACTATGGTAATTACAGCTCTGTAATACCAGGCTGGCCACATTCAATATTTTTTTACTTCATACATCATACCTGCATTCTTCAGTTCTTGATTTCCCCTGTAACTTCTGGAAGGACAGTCACTTCATTTTGATACCCCTCCCAGTCTCACATCTCTGTAGGCAAACTAAGTAGCTGCATCATTTTAACCCCTGATGTGTTTTTTGCCTCCTTCAGTCACCCTTTGAACTGAGTCCTCTGTTAAAAATGTCCACCCTTTTAAAAGTGACACTGAATAAAGTCATCTTCATTTCCTGTAGTTTCCAGTATTGTGCTCATAAATATTTTATATTTCCAGTGGTTATATAATTTCCCCTTTTTAAATAATGCTTATGATCAAAATATATTGTCTAATGATCAGCAACATGAATACACTGTAATTGCAATAACTGATTTGAGTAATGGACTATTAAAAGAAATGATGGGATTTGCAAAGGTTGTTCAACTCCTATGTTCTGTTAAGACATATCAGTTGCTGTAATGTTGTCTTATTTGCTACAAAATGTTTAGATAATGATACAGTACCTAGCCAGCATTTTTCTGGTTTAGAACATTAACAGGCAGGAATCCACCTTAAGAAATGCAATGCTGCTTTTATTTGTACAGTTATTTGTAATGTAACAAATTACATGTACATCATTAAATCAAAGTTAATGAGATAGTGTCTTTCTAATATTTTAATACTTCTCTATTTTTCATGCAGACTGATGGACTTGTAGATGATTTATTGAAAACATGCAATTTTTCATATGCTGTCCCTTGAATTCACATAAAACATAGCAATATAATTATAAAATTTAAAATTGCCAAATTGATCTTCTAGTAGTTTCATCTCATAAGACTATGAGGATATGTCCATTATGACAATTTTTCATAGTTTAATGCAATTATACATCCATCATTAATGATCTTCAGATGTTTGATGCAGGTTCCTATCAGCTGCAGTTCTATTATCATTTTCTGTTCCATGCATGAATGATGGTGTCTACATCTATTAGGCTTTGTTTAATATAATAATATTGTTCTGAGATATGAAGTTACTACTGATAGGTAAAAATTTAATTCAAATTTTAAAGGGACAACTGTTTTCTGTTAGCATGCATTAGGCATAAACATTTGAAAGTACACTATAAAAAGAGATGAATGCAATGTTAAAACTGGGACTGGTTATTATGTTTGAAAATGTGGATTTTGGTGACTGATGTCTGTTATTTTTCATCAGTGCAGTACTGTGATTTAGTCTAGTTTAATATCATTGTGACATAGTAATTTAAGGTCAGAAAGGACTACAGTTCCATCATGTCCCCTTCCTGCTGATCAAACAAGACTACATGATTATCCAAACAAATAGAAGCGAGAAATAAGTAAATGTTTTAACTGGGATTTCAACCCAATCCACCCCAAATTTTTCTTATGGTTGTGTTACCAGCTGTGTCACTAAAGCAGCAGGAAACCTGGGACTTTGAGAAGCACCTTACTCTTTCTGTAATGCACAACCTGGTTCTCTACAGATAATTAGATTTTCATATACAAGGTGTGATCTGTACATCCTGTATTTGGTATACAAATAAACAGAAGAAAGAAAGAAATAAGTGCTTTAGCTGGAATTTGAACTCAGGCATCATGGAATTCCACTGTGGTTGTGCTACTAGTTGCACCACCAAGACAACAGGAAACCTTGACTCTGAGAAGCACATTACTCTTTCTGTAATGCACAACCAGGTATTGCACAAATAATTACATTTTCATACATAAGGGTGCAGTGTGCACATAGATGGAACCTGAACAAACTGAACAGAGAAAGAATAAATGCCTTAGCTGAGATTTGAAGCCAGGCTGCCTGCAGAATTCAGTTCCAGATGTGTTACCAACTACATCACCAGGCGGCTGAAAACTTGGGATTCCCAGAAACACCTTACTCTTTCTATAATGGAGTTTGCCCTTTAAGGGGCAAACCAAGTTGTCCTGGTGCACCCATTCCCCTTATTGTTGTTGAAAGTGGTTTGCTCAAGAGGGAGGGGAGGGACTGGGAGCCAAGATAATGGACAAGCTACAGGAAGGGAGGGGTTAAAGAGCTGAAGATACAAAAGGAGCAGCACAGAGGTGGTTCAGCCACTTTTGCTGAAGTTTTTGTTTATAGAAGAACTACAGTACATCAGATTGGTATATTGACTGGGTGGTTTGTTTTACTAGAGGGAGCAGGTAAGAAACTAACTATGTTAACCAGGTGAAGTCAAACATGTGTAAATTGTTCAAGGGAGCCTGCAGGAGTTTAGCTTAACTGGGTTACTCTAGAACTGCTTGGAACTGTGTTTAGATTGTACTTGCTGAGCAATGCTGGTGTTTATCTGTGTGAACTGTGAATTAAAGGGTGTAAGGGAGCCAGCATGAGGTTGTTTTAACTGGGTTGTGCTAGAATTGCTGGAGACTGAGGTTAGGTTGCACTAGAACTGTTTGGGACTGTGCTTTAAATTGTACTTGCTGAGAAATGCTGGTGGTTACATGGATGAACTGTGAATTAAGGTGGTAAGGGAGCCAGCATGAGGTTGGTTTAACTGGGTTGTGCTAGAATTACTGGAGACTGTGGTTAGGTTACACTGGTGAGAAAAACTGGTGTTTACCGGGGGAAGGACTTGTGGTAGAATGGCTCACTTGGATGCTGGAGCATTTAAAAAAAATGCGAAGGGGAGAGCCATCGGAGCAATGATGAGAGTGGCCAGGAGTGGTCCTGCAGTGCAGAACAGGCTGCATGTGCTGGCCAGTTTGTTGTAGCAGCTGTGGGAAGCAGAGCAAGAGCTACTGAAAGGGAGGAAGTGAAGAAACCCTTTAAAAAATGCAGGTGGGTAGGAGAGAAGAGAAGCCAAGTGGAGGCCTTGAAATCTGGAAAGGGGACACAGCATGTGGAGCTTAAAGTGCGTAGCATTAAACGGGATGAGGAAAGAACATGGGCCTGTTTGACAAGGGGACCAAAGGTATGAGCTGGGACATGACTGGTGCTGAGAACAGTGGGAGTGGCTGGTGGCCACAAGTGTGGTGAAACCACATGGCGTGACATCACACACCACAGCTAGGGTTGCAAATTGGCAATGGGGCCTCAGGGATGCACTCCAGCTATGGGGTGGAGCCAAGGAACAGGGATAAGTAAAAGGAATCTGGGCCATGGCCCGACCGGAGCAGTGGAAAAAACAAGGGAGGAGACCACGTGGCATGATGTCACACACCATGAAAAATAAGGGGATTAGCCTTCAGGCAGAGTCCCCGAAGGGAGAGCAAGGGAGATCAGCAGAACACAGGCCATGGAGGCACAGAAGGGAGGGTCAGCAGCTGAAAGCTTGGCCCAGGAGCTACGGCACTTGCCATCTTTCAGTGGGTGGAAGGCAGATGAGAACTGGGCATGGTGGCTACTGAGGCAGGCCTGAGGCCTGGAAACGCAGGTGAAGGGGTGATTGGATAGATGGAGCTGGGCATTCTGGCCATGCGGCAGGCCTGAGGGCAGGTGGGCTCAAAAAAAGAGGCAGTGGGGGAACAAAGGCAGAAGAAGGCGAGTCTTAAAAAAAAAAGAGAAAAAAGGGGAATTTTCCCACATTGTAGAGGAATAAGGCATAATGGTCAGGGGGATGAGACAGACAAGCAGCCAGGATGTGCAGAAGGGTGTTGTACAGGCAACAAATGCCTGGTTAAAAAAAAAAAAAGCAAGGGCGGGAGCAGGAAGAGGTGGATCAAAGCAATAAAGGTCATCAGGCATATGTGTTAATGAGAAATGTTTTGCTTTCAGTTTATCCACAGCATTATGTAGGCAAGAAAAGGAGATGGCACCAAAGAGAAGCAGGCCCTTAAAGGAAGATGCCTACAAGGCCATCATGGAACTCACGGAAAAGGCCAACAAGATGTGGCAGCTGGTAGAAGGAAAGGAACCAGGGAGATCTGGGGAGAACATGAAGGCTGGAAAGGGAAAAGTGGGCTGTGGGAAGCAGCCAACGGGGAGGGTGCCCAGCCCAAACAAACTGCACCTACCAATGGTGGTTCCTTCCCTAGCAGTCAGTCCAGTACCACTGCTGCACTGTGTACCAGAACCGGCAGTACTTCCCCAGAAGCAAGTGGTGCCGCCACCACTTGAACCCAGACTGGATCCCCTGAATACAACAGTTCCCCTGCAGACAATGCCACAACCAGTGGCCCAGCTGCAGGATGCCAAGCCAGGGGCTCTTGAGGATAACAGCCACAAGAAGTTGACAAAGTCTGCAGGTAATGTATCAAGTACAGTTGGGGACAGCATTAAACAACATATAGGCCAGATTATTATGGCTCAGGGCACAGGGGGGCTAGGGTAGATGGAATCAGCACTGGCAGAAATTAGGTCAGATAGAGAAATAACAGGAGAGGTAGAAAAGGTGATGGAAAACACAGAAAAAGGTACAAGGGAAATAGGAATCCCAGAGATGAGAATAGCAGAACATGTGCCATTAGCAACGAAGGAAATGATATGAAAAGGGGAATACATAGACATCTTTGCCTTATTCAAAAGGGAGGCAGCAGCAAAATATGAGGAAACAGAGAGTATTGGGAAGAGTGAGATGGCGGCAGCAGTAGTTCTGCTGGGTAAGAAGGAAGAAGACAAATTTACAAGAGAGAAGACATGGGATGGGTGGTTGTGGGTTTTTCCACATACTAGGCTATATTAGAGGAGAAGAAACCTGAGTTGGGCATCCCTCTCATTACGTACTCACTGATCATAAGAAGGGAGAAGGCAAAAGGTGGAGTGGGATGGATTTATTATGATTCATTTTTCTGGCAAAGGATGGTGACCTACTGGGATGTGAGGTGAGATACAAAACAGTTGGATTTGTGGACGGACTATGTAACCGATCAATCCACACTAGGGGAGAGATGGGAAAAAAGGAAAAATGCTGCTGGGGCTATATCCAGGACTGGATGAGTGCTAGTTGGCTGCGGTTGAACCCAGCTAAAACTGAGGTGCTGTTTGTGGACCCTGATAGTCAGGAGGCGGGTTTGTCAGCAGAATCACTCTCGGACCATTTCTTGTGGGTGTGGCGCTGACTACCTCAGACCGGTGAGGAACCTGGGTGTTATTATTGACAATGGTTTGACCCTTAAGTCACAGATGTCAGCTGTTAAAACCTCTTTTTATACCATCTGAGGAATATTGCCAGGGTGAAACACCTGGTTCCTCCCGAAGATCTTCCAACCTTGGTCCATGCTTTCATTACCTCTCGACTTGACTATTGCAATGCCCTATACCTAGGACTACTGAGGGTTGATGTCTGCTGCCTTCATCTAGTGCAGAGTGTGTTAGCCAGGCTATTGACTGGTACAGCTACAACCAGCCATGTAATGTCTGTGCTCCGCAGACTGCACTGGCTTACAGTGCAGTGGAGGATCACCTTCAATGTTGGTTTACTGACCTATAAATCACTACGTGACCAGGGACCTAGCTACTTGCAATATCTCCTTCATCCTTACTGCCCTCTCGATCCACCGATCAAGGATTGCTAGAGATTCCCAGGGTTCACCTAAAGACATCTGGGGCCCGGTCTTTTAGCTTTGTGGCCCCAACCCTGTGGAATTCTCTACCTCATCAGATACAAGATTGCCTGACCACCCAGGAGTTTAAACTGCACTGAAGACCTACTTATTTGAGTCAGCATATGGTGATTTTAATGAATAGTAATTTAATAGTGAATTTTAAATATAAGATTTTATTTGAATTCAGATTATGTATTGTATATGTTAAGTACAAGTTCCTCGGTTTTAAAATGTGCTTTTTATAAGTAAATTGTGATTGAATGATTAATTGATAACAGGGCATCCTGTTCCTGGCCACAATGTCAGTTCCACCATGCATGCTCAAAATGTGGAGGGGCACATCCTGCAAGAAGATGCAGGACTACATGGGCACAAGGGCCCAGTGGGTGGGGCAGGGTACAGGTCAGCAGCCTTTCGGGAAGGGTAGGACTATAGGGGCTAGCCATGGAATCGAGGAGGGAGAGGCAGGGGATATGAGAATAGGGGGAACCAGGTTTACTGAACAATTAGAGGGAGGAGAGGGGGCTGGGGGTGGGGTGTTAGGGGCACAATTTCAAATAGCAAAAACCCCTATCAAAATAGAGTTGTGGGAGGGATGGTTAAGAGATTACCCAGATAGAAAAGTGGGAGAAACATTAAAAAAAGGTTTTAGAACTGGTTTCGCTTTGCAATGCGAAGGTACAAGAAGGGCAAGAGAGGCAAACAACTTGGGGTCAATTAAGGGGAAGGAGAAATTCTGAGGACAAAGATAGATAAAGAAAAAGTGGCGGGGAGAGTAGAAGGACCTTACCCCTTCCCCCCATTACAGAATATGAGGACTTCACCACTTGGCTTGGTTCCCAAGAAACAGGAAGGGGAATACAGGGTGATCCACTACCTGTCATTTCCAGAAGGGGACTCAGTGAATGATTTTATAAGGGAGGAGCACAGCAGAGTCACTTATGCAACACTGGAGGAGGCCGTACAGATTATTAGGGTGACACCAGATGCATAGATGGCCAAGACAGACATAGAGTCTGCCTTCAGATTGCTCCCAGTTAGATGGGAAGATTGGGATCTATTGGGTTTCAAGTTAGGGGACCAGTACTATTTTGACAAGGCCATGCCCATGGGTTGTTCCTTTGCTTGTGCTACATTGGAAATTTTCAGTACCTTTTTGCAATGGATATTTCAGGAACAGATGGGTTACAAAATGGTCATACATTACCTGGATGACTTCCTGATAATAGGCAGTGGACAGGAGGAGGCAAAAAAGATGCTGGATAGCTTCCAGAACCTGTGTAGAGAACTGGGGGTACCATTGGCACCAGACAAAATGGAAGGACCCAGTAAGGTTCTATAATTCTTGGGAATCGAGATAGATGCACAAAGAGAGGTGTTTAGGTTGCCTGATAGCAAGGTATCAAAATTTAGAGAGCTGATTCAGGTGCATACTAGCAGAAGACGGGTACAGTTGAGGCAGGTACAGCAAGTAATGGGGCATTTGAACTTGCAGGGCAGTTGGACCAGGGAGGACGTTCACTAAGTGGCTAGTGAGGGACACAGCAGGAGTGAACAGGCCACACCACTGGGTGGATATCACAAGAGGAGTGAAAGATGATTTTAAAGTATGGGAAGAATTCCTCAGCAGCTATAATGGCTCCTCGTTTTTGCAGGAGGAGTGGGTTTACAACACTGATCTTGAACTGTATACGGATGCTGCGTGGAGGTTTGACATGGGGGGCTATTTGAGGGGAAAATGGTTCTCTGAACCATGGCCAAGCCACTGGGTGAGAGACGGAAGGGTAAGGGACATCACACTGTTAGAAATCATGCCCATTTGGGCCTGCACCCTGGTATGGGGGGAGGAATTAAGGAATCAGAAGGTTACATTTTGGTGTGACAACAAGGCTGTGGTAGAGGTTTCAAACAACAGGGAGCCAGATCGGAAATGGTCATGGGGGTGTTGAAACAGCTAGCGTTAAGAGCTTTGCAACTGAACATGTCATTCAGGGCCCAGCACATAGAAGGAGTAGAAAATACCCTAGCTGACAGCCTTTCCCATCTGCAACTGGATTGTTTCTGGATGCTGGCACCAACAGCAGAGGAACAGAGAACACCAATACCAGCAAACATCTGGGACGTTAGTAGGAGGGAGAGCGGAAATGCTATTTCGCAACTCAAAGGGACCATGGACCTTGAGTGCTTATGAAGGGGCCTGGTGGGCATTGCAAACATTCAGGGCAGCACACCATATGGAGGTAAGTCGGCCGATTATGGAAGAGCAGCTAACCACAGCAGGCACTAGGGACAAACAAGCAACACAAGCAGCTCACCTGAGGAGCTGAGGAAGCCAAATTTCCAGCCTGATAACTTCCGAGGTAAAGAGAGCCTCTTCTCTTCGTTTGGACGCCTGCAGGGGGGGGTGCTACCTGATGAACACTTATATTTTATGAACTTTGTTCCTGTTCACCGCTGGGTGGGCTTGTTGTTTGCTTTTCTTTGTGCTACTAATGCTGAAGTGTAAAGCTAGGGATTCACTAGGTGCCCTAGAGTTGCCTTGCTGATTATACCTTAAAGCCAGACATACTAAGCAGCTAATATAGAGCAGACTTGTTTAATTTTGTGGTATTGGATCTAATTGCTGATTATACCTTAAAGCCAGATATACTAAGCAGCTAATATAGAGCAGGCGTGTTTAATATTGTGGTATTGGATCTAATTGCTGATTATACCTTAAAGCCAGATATACTAAGCGGCTAATATAGAGCAGGCTTGTTTAATATTGTGGTTTTGTATCTAATTGTGCTTGTAACTGAAGGTATTAGGATAGCTGGGTCCTAGTGTGACCTCATTTTGGAATAGCCCTGTTTGCTTAGAGTGGAGCCCCTTTGTGTAAGTCACAACATTTTCTCCCACTGCATAGTAATGAGAGGCTTTGTTTTCTCCACTACATAGGCAGCCCCCAAGCTCACTGTCAACCGCGGCAGGCACTCGGGACAAACAAGCAACACAAGCAGCTCACCTGAGGAGCTGAGGAAGCTGAATTTCCAGCCTGATAACTTTCGAGGTAAAGAGAGCCTCTTCTCTTCATCTGGATGCCTGCAGGGGGGTGCTAGCCCAACTGCGCTTTGCACCATCTGTCCCACCCTCCCCAACCACCCACCCACCCTGGGGCAGCTGTCAATTTAAGGATCCACCCCGTGACATCACATTCAGTGACATCACGTCCTGTTGCCCAGAAACTATCACCCCACTTTCCCATTTGCAGGTTATACATGCTGGCCACTAGAGGGACCTATGCTCCCTCGCTACTTCCTACTCCTACCTGTACAGTACTCCTTTCCTTGGATCTTGCTCACCACAATGTATTGGCCCTGCCTCACGCTCTGCCTGTGCCTATCCCCACTAGCAGTGCACTTGCCCACTTACCCATCTGCTACTCCGCACTGTGCCCTGGCACCCCTTCCTCCCCTTGCTCCTGAACCTGCTTTCTTGTCCCTTGGGACCTCTGTGCGTCTCGGTCTTCCCTGCCCTCCCCCGAGCTTCCTCCTCGCCTCAGGCACATCCGGGTGTCTTCTTATTCTTGCCTTCCTTCTTGTACCACCCTGCCCACCCCTGCTCCCTAACTTCCCTCCCCTCATGTCAATCGAGAAAAACCTCTCACCATCTCCCAGCCAGGGTGTTAGTCATGCTACTTCTCCTGTCAGGGAACATTCATCCAAACCCTGGCCCAGTTCCCAGGAGCTCCCCAACTAGCACCACAGGCCTATGCATGGTCTCCATGAATATCTGTAGCCTCCTAAAAAAGTTTGACACACTACAATGCCTGGTCACATCAATTAACCCTGATGTCATCGCTCTGGTTGAGACTTGGCTGTCAAAATCCTCCCCTGACTCCCTGGTCTCTCTTCCTGGTTTCACCCTCTTCTGGTCCGACCGTGTTGGGAGACGGGCCGGCGGCTGCGCTATTTATGTCAAGGAATCTCTCCCTGTACTAGCCCTGCCTACTCCAATCCTTGACTCCAGGGCCCAGGCGCTCACGCTGAAACTATCCCCTGACCCTTTAAAGGGACCCCTTTATCTGACTACTGCATACGTGCCCCCCAAGGACCAAACGCAGGCCATTGCCTCTCTTACAGAATACCTTTCCTCACTACCTCCTTCTGCTGATCAAATTCTGGTGGGTGACTTAAATGTCAACTGGCTCAGCCCCTCCTCCTCCTCCTCTACCTGTGACTCCTTTTCTGCAATAGACCTAACACAACTAGTTACCCAACCTACCAGGACTAACCCCAAAAGAGGCTCCAGTACCCTGCTTGATGTGGTACTCATCAACCGCCCTAATTGGATCCCCAATGGACAAGTCCTCCCAGACTCTCTCAGTGATCACTCCCCCATTCTATTCCACTGGTCATCCTCAGTCCCCAAACCCATAGCACAGTCCACATGCTGGCGGTGTCTAATACCTGGTGGTCTGACAAAACTTAAGGAACTTCTGTCCCAAATTGACTGGTCTCCTGTACAGGCAACTCCTGACATTGACACAGCTCTCTCCTACTTTACCCGAACTTTTAATCATGCCTGTGATATCTTTGCCCCAATGTTGACCCACTATTCTAAAAGGCAGAATGCCCCCTTGGTAACCCCAGCTTTGATCCACCAACTTAAACATAGGGACAACCTATGGCACCGTGCCATTGAGACTGGCCGGCCCAGTGACAGGCAGTTATATGCTGCCACCCAAACAAGTGCGCTTGGGCCATCAGAAAGGCCAAGTCTGAGCACTATTGGTCCTCACTCACTGCCTCATGGGGGAACCCCAGAACCTTCTGGGATAACATTAAACAGTTAAATGGGAGTGCACACTCCCCCTACCCAGATCAACATTAATGGCGTGATCTCTTCAGACCCAGCCCTCATAGCCAGCCGCCTCAACACCTCATTCACTGACCTTAGCCCTATCCTCCCTACAAATTTTTTTTGACCCTCCTCCCCCAGAACCTGCCGTAAATCTTTCTTGCCCTTATTTACTCCTCCATGGTGTTTCTGCCCAAGAACTTAGGCCGCACCTTGTCACTGCCCTCAAGAATAATAGTACGGGCAGTGACATCCTGGATCCGTGTATCCTACAGCTGGTTTTAGACACAGTCCTTACCCCGATCATGTGCCTCATCAACCACTCTCTTTGCCTGGGAAAGGTTCCAACTGCCTGGAAAGTCGCCACTGTCACCCCTATCTTTAAAGGTGGTGATAGGACTGTGGCTGGAAACTATCGTCCAATCTTCATTCTCTCTCCTCTCTCCAAGGCCTTGGAAAAAGTGGTAGCCTCTAAAATCTCTGACTACATCTCCACCTACAATGTCCTATGTCCTGAGCAGCATGGCTTCTGAGTGGGCCACAGTACCAACACAGCCCTCCTAGAGTTCTCCAACTTTCTCCACTCTTTCTTAGACAGTGGTTCTCTGGCTGGTGCGGTCTTCATTGACCTCTCTAAAGCTTTCAACACTGTCTCCCACCCCCTCCTTCTTGATGCCCTTAGTCTCTCTGGTTTTGCTGCTGGGCCTATTTCCTGGTGCACCAGTTATCTGTCTGACCACTCACAGCATGTAAAAATTAATGGGACCTACTCAGACATCTATCCCATCTTTTCTGGGGTTCCCCAGGGCTCCATTCTGGGCCCCTTACTATTCTCCCTTTACCTTAACACCCTTTCATGCTCTTGCTCGGGGAACATTCTATTATGCGCTGATGATGCAGTCATCTTTGCCTCAAGTCGTAACCCTATTGCCTCCAGAACTCACTGCAGAAGTCTTCCGCTGAAGCCGAGGGCTGGTTCAAGGAACATAGATTGGTGATAAATCTTAAAAAAACAAAAGCCATGTTCTTCACTCATCCTTAAAACAAGTCCTGCAACTTCAAACTCCTCATTCACTCTGGGTACTCTTTCCCACTCAAACAAGTTTGCTCCTATAAATACCTAGGGATCCATTTTGACCTCTCTCTCTCCTTCAATGGACTCATCGCTGCCCTAGCCACTGCTACTAATATCCTATTGGGCATCTTACATCGGTATAAACACTGCCTCCCCCTGGAGGCTCTTTGACTCGCAGTCACCTCCTCTATCCTGTCCCTATTGGACTAGGGACTGCGGTGTATGGTACTGCTGATCAGACCGCACTCCATAAAATTCACACTACTCTGAATAAGGCCTGCAGATTAATTACTCAGGCACCTAGGCTAACACACACCTGTCTACTGTATGCTAAAGTGCTGGTACTTGATCTTGATGAGTGCCTCGGATATCTGCCTGTATCCTTACAAAAAAGACCCTCCTTGGGCTATCCCTGCCTGGATTGACCAGCACCATCCACGCTCTGTCCCACTAGTTCATACTGGAGCTCTGGGAAAACATCTCTTGTTATCCCTAGAGCTAGGACCTCTCACGGCCAAAGAGCCTTCAGCTTTAGGGCCCCCTCCTGGTTCAACACACACCCCTCCATCTCCGAAGCTCCAACTATATCATGCTTCAAAACGTCCTTACGGAACCATCTTGTTAACACCCGAAGCTGTAATTGCCACTAGTCAAAGCCGTACTCAATACTAATGACAAAGTTTACTACTAAGCTGCTAAGGACAAGATAACTCTGGTATTGTTTGCATCAATCCTACCTGTACCAGCTTGTTTGTATCTATGTCTTAAGTTACTGTTATACTGTGTTATACTGTTATACTGTGTATTTTCGTTTGTCTTACTGTGACAAGGTACCTTTGTAAATGAGCCTATGGCTCAAAGGTTTTCCAAACTGCTGTCTAAATAAATAAAATAAATAAAGTTTAAAGTGGACCAATGGCAGAAAGGTACGGCCCACACCACAATGGGGGTTTACCTAGCGGGGATTAGTCTAGTTTGTTGCCTAAGGAGATGGAAGGACCCAACAAAATCATGTTGGTACAGAGAATGATACAAAGGTGGAGTAGGTTGCAGCCAAGACCCAAGGATGGAAGACGGCCAATAGCAGACCATTGGCTGGCAAAATTAAAGGTGGTATTGCTGCCAATTTGCAGATCCAAGGATGAGGCACAATTTTTTCACACGATTTACTTAGTGATGTTTGCAGGGGCCTTGAGAGCGAGTGAGTGAGTGAGTGAGGTGAGTGAGTGAGTGAGTGAGTGAGTGAGGTGGTAGGACATGACAGGAAGGGTGAAGAAGGGGGGTTAGAATGGGGGGACATTAAGTGGGTACAGGATGAGATACAAGTCCTAGTGAAGAGGTCAAAAATTGATCAAGTGGGAAATGGGTGTGTCATAACCATTAAGGCGCACATGGATGGGACACTGTGCTCAGTAAAAGATCTGTGGGCATAAGCCACAGAGCGCAGAAGTAAAGAAGGGAGATGATTTGTTCACATGGACGGGAAGAGGGTGACGAGTTACCAAGTAACGGCCATGCTAAAAAAGGGCATGAAATTTCTGGGCAAGGACCCGGGAAATTATTCTTCTCACTCTTTCTGAATAGGTGCTGCTTCAAAATGGGCAGCAGCAGGGGAAATAGTGAACAGAGTGAAGGAAAGGGGACACTGGCAGTCTGCCAGCTATAAGAGGTATATTCGAGATATACAGGTTTGAGATTGACATGTCACCATTTTTGCTTTGTCTACAGGAGCAAAAAAAAGTGATTAAGATGTCTATTTTGCTTAACTTCTATAGGTAGGGGGAGGACCACTGAAGTATGGATTTGTGGGCACTCATACATTTATTGGGCAGAAAAGAGAGCGGAGAAAAGAGCTGGGGGATGCAGCTGTACCAAGATGCCAGACAATGCAGGCTCATGTGTCGTAGCATCCGAGGGCATGAGTTGGGCACAGTTGCTTCCTACTCTGAAGGACATGAAAGAGAGGCAGCCCATCCCAGACTTAATTATTATACACCTTGGGGGTAATAACCTTGGGGGGAAGCCATGGGTGGACACATATATGCAGTTAAAACAGGACTTAGGGAAGATATGGCAATGGTGGCCTAGAGTGAGCATAGCCTGGTCTGAAATGATATGAAGGAGGTATGGAGACACAAACAGCAATAAAGCAATGGTTAAGGCCAGGAGGAAGATTAATAGAAGAGTAGGAACTTTGATTAGGAGTATGGGAGGGTAGTAATATTGCAAGAGGTGGAAGAATGGGTGAAGAATTCTACAGACCAGATAGGGTGAACCTATCTGATTTAGCAATAGACATGTTTAGTACTGAAAGGATGGAATTTATTGAGCATTGGAGGAAGCAAGAAAAAAAAAAAAACAGATGGAGGGAGTGGGAAAACCCTAAAAGGGAAGACCAGTCACCCAACACAAGCTGGAGACAGGCTGTGAGGAAAAGAGGGACGAAAGGAGGGATCGGGGAAGGAAAAGAAATATGATGAGAAGAAGAAGAACTGAAGGACAAAACGGTCTCGATTCTCAACGTTACCTACCAGAAAGAGAAGAAGGCACCCAGCTTTTCACCTGGTGAAGTGAGAAGAAAAGAGAAAGAGAGGATCAAAGTTGGACATCTGGATGTAATACAAATAGAATTGTAAAAATACATTAATACATGACAATGAGAATTGGAATTGACATTATGATATATATAATACATTGATTGCTAATCTGAGCACAACAACACACAAGTGGTTTGTCTTTTGTGGGGAAAGAGAGAATCGGAACAATGCACAAATTGTACTGTTCAGATATTTTCATATATGTGCATCCACGTTTGCATATGAAAATGTAATTATCTCTGCAGCACCAGGTTGTGAGCTATGGAAAGAGTAAGGAGATTCATGGTGTTCCAGGTTCCCAGCTGCCATGGTGGCACAGCTGATAGCATAACCAGAGTAGAATTCATATTTGAATAGATTTGAATAGGTTCAAATCCCAGCTAAAACACTAATTCTGTCTCTTCTGTTTTCTGGGTTCTGTATATTGCACACCACCCTTTTGTTTAAAATGAATGAGTATGTTGTGCAAATTTACAGTCTCAAGGAGTTTCCTATGAACTCTGCTATCCAGTGTGTCCCATGATTTTCATGGTAAGCACAAATTTGTCCAGTCATATTCTAAAGCTTATGACGGGCATACCCTTTCCATCACATAAAGACAACATTTTTTTTTGGGGGGTGCGGATTTGTGCTAACTACAGTGGCAGCCAGTGATATAATGCAGAATATCCAGTTACATCATGATATAGTACAGGAAATCCCCACACATTACAGTTGGAGTTCTGTATTAACAAATACATATTTATTTTTTTTGCTTATACATAATCCCGATCTTGAGCCACCAGACTTCCTACCTTACATGTCAGGCATCCCCTTAGGTCTCTGGCCGCCATTTGTCTCAGGAATCCTCCAACTTCTGTTGTGGGTCCCGTGGTTACCCCTGCGGCTTACCCCCCCCCACAGCAGGGTGGAGGGGAGCTCTTCCCCTAGCTCAACCCCCCGGAATCAGGATCAAGTATGAAGCATACCCAGCTGAACTGGACCCCCTCACTAGAGACGACCATCAAGCCACCGCATCTGGTGCTCATATTTCCGCATTTCTCCCCCGATATTGGTGGCATGCAATGACACCCAAGGACTCGAGTGTGTGCGTGTCTGCACAACCCCTAATCCTGGCATCTGCCACAGAACGTCGCCCCCAGATCCTGCCAGCACTTCAGTGATCCCTAGCTGTTGCCAGAGGTCACCTGAGCACCAGAAGCTACACCCCCGCCCAGAGAGCAGGCATATGGATGCTCAATCCTTCTCCCCAGCCCCACCCCAACGACTCTGGCTAAGTTCCAAACCCAGGTCGCCAGCGTGGAGCGAGGTGTACATCTAGCACCTCAACCCTCAGTGCCACCAGGCCAGTTTGCATTAACAAATGTGTTTCTTACTTTATAGTCTGACTCATTGGGGAAGAAATCTGATTGCATGAATAGTGCTGGGAATTTCACACCTTCACTCAGCTCGTGAATGAGCTCCCTCACTCTATTTTTCTTGAAAACTCCAGAAAGTGTTGGTCTGATATGTTACAATGTACTCAACACTCCATCTTTAAGGTACTGAACCATTTCCCTGGTTTCTTTGTCTGCTCATCAAAGCATAATGTGATGACTGCCTGGCAGGTGTGAAAAGAAAAAAAAAACTTAGATCCTGAAACAGAAGTTGAATTAGGGATAGATGGCATTAGTAAGCACAAATCTGTATTATTTCTCTTCTGTCTGAGAAAGATAGGTACCTTAGGGTACAGTTCCTTGTCTTCTACCCTTTACTGCTCTGCAAAGCAGTGGCTGATTGTAATGTAATTCCTCTGTTCCTCACTCAGAGTCCATAAAAGGAATTTCATAACAGAAAAGCCTGTTATATCTTGAGAAGATTTCAGATGTTAGAAAAGGTCTTATGAGTTGTCTTTCACAATGTTCCTTTGAGCAATTATCATTTTCCTTCTGCCAGCTTGTGGGGGCACCAGTTTTAGCTTGATAAAGTAGTCTTCTGTTATAATGACATTGAGAAAAAGTTACGGCTTTAAGAAACAAATATGATGATATAGTTCTGATGACTTTTAAAGCTCTTGTGACTGTTAGCATGGGCTCTCGCTCTTCTTACACATGAAAGTAGTGTTCTATAGGAGAGAGTTCAGTTTTTCCAAGGCAATGCCATTTAGTGTGATCAGCTACAAAATAACACAGTCCTACAGTGCTGAGTGAATATAACAACAACAAGATCTCTGTTGGCTGTCACTGAGAAGGCAACTCATTAAAATCAAAAGACCACTTTAACCTCATGCCAAGTGGGTGTGTTGTGTCAACTGAATGGTTAAAGCTGCGGCCTTCTCAAATTAGAGACTGCTATGATTTTCAACCAAGACTGGAGGACAGAAACAAACACATCAGAATTATTTTGGTGACTCGAAAACAGTAAAGAACTATTTTCACTCATTCACAGAACAGTTTTTCAACATTCTACTCAGAACTTTCTCTTTGCAAAATTGGCATACTGTATGTCAGTTGTGAAAGGGGGGTCCAATTTTATAACTCAAAACTGTTGTTTTCATGCAGCTCTGAACCATTAAAAAGGTCCCAGAATTTGCCTCATTAGCAATGGTTGGGAGCACAGCCCTACCATTGTCAGTGGAACCACCCCAAGCTTTTCCTGTGGTGCATGCCCAACCCCACCATTGGTATGCCCTCCAGTCCACCAAATCTTTATAACAGCCACAGGGGCTGGATACCCAACATTGCCTTTCATAAAACTGTTCCCGTCTACTCATCCCTACTGAAACCAAGAACAATGGATTCCCATCTTCACTGCTGGCACCACCTTGCCACTTGCATGCTCTCTAATGACATAATTGACAGTGGTTTCCCAATCCACCACCATTACCTCCTGCTCCTCTGGTGCCAGATTTTCAAAGACCACCTCACACCAAATTGTCACAGATGTGGGGAAAAACTTGTGCAAGGGAGTCTTGTGGTGCTGTAGGCTTTCCTGCATAGACTGAATTTTCTAAAATGGGGTAATTTTATTGTTGTCGCCATGATTTATGGCAGTTAGTAGTAATTTTTTTAGCACAGCTGCACCGAACAGTTATGCCTGGTTAGATCATGCATATCATCCTCCACAACTGTGCCTGTCACCTGTGTGGAGCATGGGCTGAAAACTGAAAGGTCCGCCAGTGTGGAGATTTTTTCCCATACCAGCAGGCTGCAGCACAGGACTTAGTTCCATGCACATTTCCAGTCATTTGAAAATCCTGCAGCTGATCTCTAATGACACCACCAGAGGCAAATTCCTAACCCCCTGTTCGATACCCCCTTCTGCCCAGCCAATCTTTAATGACACCATCAGCGGTGATGCCCAACCCCAGCACCATTATTTCCTCCCAACCATCCAACCTCTAGTGACAACACCAATGGTAGATTCAAAACCACACCCCTTGTAACAACCTCTCACTCACCCAATACCTTATAACACTACCAGGATCGAATGCACAACCCCACTGCTGGTACCCCCTCCCATCTGACTTCTAATGACACCACTGGTAGTCAATGCCCAACCTCACCACAAGTAACCACTCCTGCCTGACCTCTAATTACACCACTTGTGGCTAGTGCCCTACCCACTACCAGTACCCCCTTCCTCACCTTCTCACCCACCAATGAAAGCAAAGGTGGTGGATGTCCAGTCTTAGTCCCAGTGAAGGTATGTCTCTCATCCTCCATGCAATTAAAATACACCCTTGTCCACCCTATAGCAACCATGCCACCTTCCTTCCTACACTGATAGGCACACTGCGGTCACACATTGTGTTTCCTCAATGACTCTTATCCTGCATTTTAATTCCTCAATGCCACATGTCACTATTCACAATGTCCCTTACTGTCTTCTACATACTTCTCTTCATTCAGGTACTAAAAAATAGCCAAACCAGAAGTTATGTTTTTAAATGGGACATGTGGTGTCTTAATCCAAACAAAGAGGCAATTTAGCAAAATTTCAACTAGGTTGGGTCTGCTAGTCCACCAGGAGGAGGATTCTTTTACTATTCATTTATATGGGAGTAAATGGGGATGAGGGCCCACTAGACCAGCAGGAAGAATACTAAATATCTATTTCTATTGGACATTTGGGAGGGAGTCAGTCTGTAGACCACCAAGGAATGTCTGGGGACATTGCTGCATGGGCACACAGTATGCAGCAACCTTTCCAGGTGTGCCCTCTGTTTGGCCCACTGCTACATTTGCCGCAGGCTGCAAGACTTTGCCACCTGGACCCTACCCAATCCCGAATCGGGGGCAGGTTCCCTGGTGCACCCAGATTTGCTGCAGCCCTAGATCATCAGAATTTGCAATGATCTAAGGGCCTTTTGAGAATCAGGCCTTGAGTGTTCAACTAACTTGGATACATTGAAAAAGTGAGATATGGAATAGATCTAGTTTTTTGGTTCATGACAGCAAAGATTTCTTAATTGCAGACACCTTACCTAGGTACCAGGCTCCAGAAAATTCACCATTCTACATAGTGTTACTGTAAATGTTTGAAATAATGAGAAAAAAATCAGGGTAGCACCCTATTTTAGGAGCCATGTAGAAATTAAAGTTCTGCTGTGAGCTCTTTCTTCCTTACATAAAGTGTCTTCAGTTGTTCTTTATTTTTGGCAATAATTACATGGAATCCATGTGAAATATCAGTATCTTCTTTGACATCAAAATGTAATTTTTTCCTTTTGACCCAAGGCTGAACAATATTTTTTAATAATTTCATCCAGTGTGCATGTCTCATCATGATTCACTCTAAAGGATAGAAAACTGGACCATTACCAACTTCACTTCAGCTTCGAGTTGGACCACATGAATTTAGTTCCACTTCAAGTATTGAGCCAAACCACTTTGGCTCCTAATACAGTAACTAGCATTTGGTAAGACTATAAATGGGGGGGAAGTAAAAAAGCCTTGAGGTCAGCAATAAATATTTAATTCTGTATCTTACTTGCGACAGGTTGTGTTGGCATACCACTGCTATGTATTGCTATGGTTGTGGTATGTGCTACAGTTTGCAACCCAGCTGACTGCCATCGTGCAGTGCTGTGCTACAGTAACAGCTAATAATCATTATTTCATAGGTTCCATAGTTTTTTTCAAGCTACATAGACTTACATCCTTAATGCTTGCCCTTTTACTCTATGCTAGAGTTGTTTTATTTTCATAGTACTTATCCAGACCATGTTTAAAAGAACCCATTGAATCACTCATTACCACACCATTTGGCAAACTGTTTCACAGCTTAACCCCTCTCTGGCTAAACCATTTTTTTCCTCCTCATTGTTCTCCACTTATCTTGTGTTAATTGCAAGTTGTGTGTCCTGGGTTCAAATGCGTAAATGTTTCTAACCCATGTCTCAATTCCTGTCTCAGTTGATCATCGTGAGGGGCCCTAAATATCATGCACATACCTCCTTATTCTATGATATTACAATGTGTAAAGTCCTAAGTTGTTTAGTCTCTCCTGTTACAGTACATGACCCTGACCTACAATTCTCTTTGTGGCCCTACACTGTACACCCTCTAATCTTCTAATGTCAGCTTTTTTGTACGGAGACCAGACCTGGACACAGTACTCCAGATGGGACCTCACCAGGCCCGGTACAGGGGCAGAATCACCTCACTATCTCTGCTACTGATGTGTCGTAGTATGCAATTTAGTACTTGATTTGCTTTTTTGACAACCATACCACAATGCTCACTAAATTGCATGTCACTAGTTATTTTCACCCTCAGGTCTCTTTCTTCCACAGTTTGATGTAACTGGACTTCTCCTAAATTATACTCAATTTGACTGTTCTTATTTCCCAAGTGCACTACTGCATATTTGCTAAGATTAAGTTCCAGCTTACATTGGTCTGTCCACTTAATCAACATATCCAGTGTTTCTTGTACCTTTTCTGATCTTCAGTACTGTTTACAATACCCCCAATCCTGCCGTCATCTGCTAACTCACCCAACCAAATGTAGGGGATACTACACTTGACTGAGGAAACATAGATTAAATAAGCATGGGCCCAAGACAGGGCCCCATGGGACTTCACTTGCTACTGCCATCCTATCTGAGAAAACCCCTCTGATAGTAACCCTTTGCCTTTTATCACTCAACCATGCTTCCACCCATTTCACTAGATTTGATGGTAGCTTTGTGCTAATCAGTACCTCTACCAATTCCTTATATGGCAGTTTATCGAATGCCTTAGAAAAATCCAAAAATATGATATCCACCACATCCCCTTTGTCCAGGGCCATGTTTACTTTTTCATAGAAGGTTGGCATGTTCATCTGACATGACTTTGTCTTTGTGAAGCCATGTTGGGTTGGATCAATTAAACTATACAGTGACAAGTGGGATAGAATACAGTCCTTCCGAATTCCTTCAAATAGCTTCCTTACTATGGAAGTTCAACTAACTGGTCTAAAATGTTCAGGTTTTATAGTGGGGCCTTTCTTCAATAATGGAACTACTATAGCTTTCCTCCAACCCTGTATCACTATTCCCTAATCTAAGGATTTCTGAAATAAATGTGTCGGTGGAGGAGTCAGGCTGACCTCCAATTCTTTAAGTACTCATGGATGAAGCTCATCTGATCCCTTAGACTTGTTAATACTAATGATTTCCAATCTTGCCAGTATATCTGTAGGGTCTATTATTTCCTGTCCTACCTGAGAACTTAACTTATTTTTAGTTCTTGTGCCAGTATCTTTACTAAATACTGAATTAAAATAAGAATTTTGCATGTCCACCAATTACTTGGTGTCAGTTAAATGTTCATCCAGTTCATTAATAAAAGGAACTATATTACTAAATCCCTTCTTTTTGCCATTTATGTATGTGTAAAATGCTTTGTGGCTGTCCCTTACTCTTGTAGTCAAACTAAGTCCATATTCTGCCTTAGCTTTCTTAATTTCCTTCTTTAGTTGTCTAACCTTCCTCTTATACAACAACCATCCCTCATGGTTATGTTTTTTGTTTACCCGTTTAAAGATTTTATCTTTCTGCCTAACTATTTTTTAAGTTTAGAATTAAACCAGCATTTGGTATTATTATTCCTGCCGTATTTATTTGTACTTGGTATATATTTTAGCACTCCCATTTTAATTTCCATAGTCAAGATTTCCCACATTTTATCTATAGAAAGATTAGAAAACTCAGTATTCCAGTCCCAAGCAGCCATCTCTGATCTAAAACCAGAAACGTTTGCCTTGTTAAAATTGAGCTTTTGTGTTAAACCTTTGGGACAATTTGTACTTGTTTCATCTGACATCATAAAACAGACTTTACATTTCATCTGACATCATAAAACAGACTTTACAGTGATCACTGTTCCCTAGGAGACTACCCAATGTAATATTATTTGTTTTATTCCCGATGTTGGTTAGTGCCAAATCTAAGATGTTATGACCCCTAGTTGCTGACATTACTCTCTGTTCCACCCCAACTTGGTCAAGTACTTCAAGTAATTTCCTTTCTGTGATACATTTCCCTTTTAGTTCCAACCAATCTATTTCAGGCATATTAAAATACCCCCATTAAGATGTCTTCTGCTGAGTCTAAGTTAGAAATAAACTCCAAGAGATAGTCATCATCCTGTTTAGTTATAGATGAAGGCCTGTACACCAGTCCCAATCTAGTTTTTGGCTGGGCCGTATGCAGTATTTTTATCCACAACATTTCCACATTCTCAAAGTGGATCAATTCCTGCTCACTATTTATAGTATCAAGTATATATATATACGGCAATTCCGCCTCCTCCCCTACAGGTTCTGGATCTTGAGTGCAATTTGTATCCTGAGATGTTTTTTTCCCCAAGGATCTCCTTCATCCCATCATGTTTCAGTGGCCAATGCTACATCAGTGTTGCTAGATTTTAACATGTGCTGGAATTCATTGAATTTGTTTAGTAAACTCTGCATTCAATAGTACTATTTTCCAACCCTCACATTTCTTTCCTATAGTGTCCATGTCATTCATTGCCCTCATGTCTGCAAGTACCTGCCCCTCTCCTGCCAGTTTAAATGAAACTGTATTACCTTATTTATTTTGGTCCCCAGCGTCCTAGTTCCTGCCCTATTAAGGTGCACCCCATCATGCCTGAACACAGCTTTATTTTGGAATGTCCTAGTATTATCCATAAAACCGATATTCCTAACTGCACAAAGGAGTGTAGCCATTTATTCATTTGGTTTATGGCCCAGTTTTTGTATTCATTGCTTACATCAAGGTTTAAACCCCCTCCACCCTGGGGTCTGTGCTTTAGCTACATGTAAATTACTATTTTTCTATAGCCTGATAAACTTTCAAATTATATAATAATATCCTCTCCAGTAAACTATACATCAAAAAACATAAAATGAAATTAAAAGGCATTACATATGGGGCATTCCACTGCCCTTCACAATTGTTACTATCCATGAATGGATATTTGTTCCTTTCTCCTTACTTTTTCTTTTTATATACAGAAGTTGTTTGTTATGTTGCTTGCACGCATGTGCAAGAAATATAGTGCCATCATCGGAGATTTCGAGGTGTGTCACCTCCTCCTCCAATTCAGTCAGTGAACTGGCAGGCAAGACCCCTGTAAGCCAATGCATTTTGGAGCTGTCTATGACCGCTCCAAAATGCAGTAACGCTGATTGAAAGGAGCTACGCTTGGTGAGCACTGATAAGCGTAGCCCTCCCACACGCAGGCGCAGCGCTCAAGACGTCTTCGTGTAGCCGACGGGTGCCCAACCTCTCCGCCGGCTGAGCTGCTGTCATTCCCCTCAGAGCTGGTGCCACGCTGGGAGCCCACCCAGCGTGGCAATCACTACTTAGCTGACGGGGTGCCCAATCCCGTCGGCTGAATGGCCCCCCATCCTTGTGCCACACTGGGGCCACCCCAACGCCCAGCAAGCGGTCCCACCGAAGTCTTTTTTGTTTTACCCTTGTAAAACAAAAAAGCGATCAGTACCGTCTCCAGACCCCCTCGCAACCCGCACCCACCCACTGCGCACCCAGCCTCCCACCCCCTCACCCCATACCTACCTCCGGACTCCGGTGCAACGATCTTCGGTGGACCGGGAACACGTCTGCACTCTTCAAAGCCGAGCGCGAACTGAGGAAATGCCGGTAAGCTGTATAATGGGCTAGATAGGAGGGGTTCAACTTTATTGCATATCTCAGGCATTTTTGGGAATTTTTGCACCTAATTTTCAACATGGGGTTTTTAGGACCCCTTCTCATGAATGATGTCACTGTCATGGCGTTATTCGTGCTCGAAGGGTGATTTCGTGCAGTGACTGCACAGTGACTGTGAAATCACCCTTTGGGCCCAAATACCACCATGACAGTGACATCATCATGAGAAGGGTCCCAAAAACCCATGTTGAAATTGATCCAAAATTCCCAAAATGACTGTATTAGCGTGCGTTACGCAGTTCCTACGCAGTCTCGTAAGTTCGCGAAATTTCAATATTTTCACTCCAGATTTTCAACATTGCCATTTTACCACACCTTCTTATGAGCAGTACAGCTGTCATTTTTCACATCTCACCCAAAATGTGTTTCCGCCCTTGTAGCGCAGAATGGCGCAGTCGATTGTGTGAAATCAATGTACGGAACAAATTAAGAAAATCACAGTGACACTGTTCATGAGCAGAGGTCTTAAAATGGCTATGTTGAAAATTTGGTGAAAAATTCCTAAAAATGACTGTTTTATGAGCGTGCATTGCGCAGTTCCTACATGGGCTCGTAAGTTCACAATTTTTCAATATTTTCACTCCAGATTTTCAACATTGCCATTTTACCACCTCCTCAGGAGCAGTACAGTTGTAATTTTTCACATCCTGCTCAAAACATGTTTCTGCCCATGTAGTGCTGTAGGCGAGTCAGTGTGCAAACTCAGTGTATGGGACACATTAAGAAAATCAGTGTCACTGCTAGTGAGCAGAGATCTTAAAATGGCAATGTTGAAAATTTGGTGAAAAGAATTCCTAAAAATGACTGTTTCTGAGTGCGTTGCACAGTTCCCATGCCTTTCGTGGGTTTCGAATTTTCAATATTTCCACTCCAGATTTTCAACATTGCCATTTTACCACACCTCCTTATGAGCAGTACAGCTGTCATTTTCACATCCTGCCCAAAATGTGTTTCCGCCCATGTAGCGCACAATGGCGCAGTCGGTGTGCAAACTCAATGTATGGGACACATTAACAAAATCACACTGACATGTTCATGACCAGAGGTCTTAAAATGGCTATATTGTATGATTCGTGACAAATTTCCTAACAATGACTGTTTCTGGCGTGCATTGCGCAGTTCCTCGCCAAGCTCGTAAGTTCGCAAATTTTCAATATTTGCACTCCAATGACTTCCAAATACCTAAACAGCACATAGAAGCAAGCAACATTCGGCATTGACAAATGCTTGTTTAATGAAGTTTCCTACCCTCCCCTAGTCTCTGGTCTGGCCATCCTCAGGCACTCTCCAGCACTTTTCCTAGTCCCTGACTACTAAGCATAGCCAGCCCCATGTAGCCTAATTTTTTCTTAACGGTTGGGGTACTGGGGTTGAGAGATCACCTCTGTTTGCCCCCAGTAAACCACAAGATTCTCAGGCTCATTCCCAAGCCTGGGTCACTGACATCATGAGCAGTAGCTTTACTGCTGTGTGATGGACCATCCATGTATTGAATTTAATTTGAACAGCCACTGTGTTGAGCAACTGAAAATTAACTATAGGCACTTTTATACACAGGTTTCTGTAACAGAATAACTGTTACGAAACAGTATTCTATTACATCCCTTGTGTAAAGTGCATCTGTTCTGTTCCTTCATGAGCGTTTGTGCAAACCGCAATCTCTGCTTTTTGCGGTTTGCACCGATATTCGTTTGACTGGCTGTGTAAAACAGCCCTTCTGGTAGCACTGCACAAACAGCCTATAGAGAGGCAAACTATGTGGGGGAGCTGAAACAAATGGAGGCAGGGGTAGCTGGAATACCCTCAAAGTGTAAAGGGAACACTGAACGCAATAAAGTACAACGGCACTACACAGGTAACGCTCGCTCCGTTTCTAAACCCTGTGTGTAAAAGCGCCTTATATGAGGTAGGATTGGAGAACCATGTACCTGTGTATGGCTTGTCACTTATTTAATTGATTTCCAATTCACAGTGATAGTAGTTGAGTGTTAGGTCTAACTTAAGTGTTAACAATGCTGTCTGAGTGACACATCTGATCATACTGAGGGGTATCCCATTATATTAGCAAATAAAAACAGTGAGTTAACTATAGCAATTCAAAGATAGTGAAAAAAAAACAGTGACCATAACATAACAGCAGAAGCACATAATATTGAAGTTTGATGTCCCAAAATAGTGAATGCCAAAATCTCCGTTTGAATTGCTTCTTGCCCCATCCTGATCAGCGTGTGATATCTCACCCCCGACTTGACTGCTGTGTTTCTATTCAGACTCAGCAGGTAGTCCATCCAGCAGGCAGGTGTCAGTAACACTAACTCAGCACAATAAACAGTTGTAACAGCTACTTCAAAAGTCACTAAACTGGGGCATAGAACCAGATGGGGGAATCTATGCCTGAGTAGAGTACCAGAGGAATAGAAGGCTTGGGGATCCTCTGCCATTTTTGAGAAAATGCTGAGACTTACTATAGGTAAAAATTCAGAGAAAAAAAAAATACTCAATTTAGAACACATAGAGGGTCCAAGTGTTATGGTAGGCCCCATTCACTCCCCACATACTATTTTGTAAGACTTCACAAATAAAATTTGAAGCAATCCTTTATAAAGTACAATTAAAGCAGGGACTAAAATATGAAAGCACACCTTTTAACAATGTTTCCTCTACTTGTGATAATATTTAGTTACCTTTGTGGGGACCTTATGTAACTGGATCTACCCACATAGGTGGAAATAATCATCTTTCTTCATAATTACCTGGCTTCTTATAGGAAGCTTTTACCACACACCCCACCAATATTATTTTATGACTTTGAGGACCTTCAGGGCTGTAAAAAATATATATAAGGGAATCATTACACACAGAACCAGTATTTTAGCGTTTGGCATGGAACTGGGAAAGGGAGAGAGTGCCACATAGACACCAGGGAGTACTTGCCATTCATTCAGAGTCCATGAAACCAAAGACTTATGTGTGTGTGCAATATACGTGCATATTTGAGTGTGCACAGGACCAAATGGGTTTTAATTTTTTGTTCAGCTAATCAGCTATAGTTAATGCTAAACCCCTCCCATGTCTAGCAGTTCTGGCTATGAAAATTTGTATAATATCATAAATCTCCACTACACCCATCATAGCTCTGCCACCCTCTGCTCAGCCCTTATTATGCCTATCAAGTCACCCCATGTAGTAAAATGAATGGTTTCTTATACCCCATTCAGTTTGTTTCTGACTTATGTACAGTAAGCTCAAGAACTGTTATCCCTGACCCAGCATGGCTTTCAGAAGGGGCATAGTACTACCACAGCCTTGGTCCCAGTCTCTTCCGGTATCAGAAGAGCCATGGACCAGGAAAAACTCTCTGGAGCCATATTTATCGACTTGTCCAAAGCCTTGACCTTGTTGACCATGAGCTACTCTGCACCCAGCTGTGGTCCCTGGGTCGGTCCCCCTCTGCTATGAACTGGTTTACTGGTTTACTGACTATCTACATGGTAGAATGCAGAGGACCAGATTCAATAAAGTCCTCTCTGATCCCCTACCGGTGACATCAGGCACCCGCCAGGGATCGGTCCTGGGGCCTCTCCTTTTCTCACTCTTTGTCAACCACTTACCAGCAGCAGTTACCAACTGCAGTGCCACTCTCTATGCAGATGGCCTGGTCATCCTGGCCCACTGTTGGGACATCATGACTATAAATCACCTTCTATCTGTGGACTTCAATAATATCTGGACTTGGGTAGCCAAAAATAAATTGGTTCTCAACCTGAAAAAACACAGGCTATGCTATTTGGTTCCTTCTAAAATCAAAGCAGTGCCAGCTCCATTGGGCATCACATGCCAGGACGATGCCCTCCTCCCAACTGTGAATTCCATCAGATACCTCGGGTAACGCTCAACCCCAATTTGACATGGGGAGTCACATGCAAAATGTCTATAGAGCGGTGAACTGCAAACTAGGTCTGGTCTATAGAGCCAAATACAGCCTCACACCTGCAGTTTGTCTGGCTCTCATGAGAGGTATTCTGCTCCCCTCCCTTTCCTATGGTCTGCACCTATTTGCTAGTTCTGCCAAATCCCACCTTACCCGGTGGTTCACGACATATAATAACATCTGCCATTTTGCCCTGGCTGCCCTCCGGCTTACCTGCCATTGGATGCTCTATGATAATCTTTGCTGGCTCTCTCCATTGAACTACCTGGACTTTGGGCTCAGATGTCTTGCGGGCAAAGTGGTTAGAACTGGCACCCCACTGGGGCTAGCGCAGTTACTACTGCCTGTGGACTACTCCTACTCATGCAGATCACAGGGCCCCAGATTGCTCAGATTTTCCACAACTCGAACCCTCATGGGGGACAGGGACTTTGCTGCTAGTGTGCCCAGGCTCTGGAACTCCTTTTCAGAACAGGCTCAGTCATCCCCCTCCTACCATAGTTTCCATAAACACCTGTGGGGCTTCCTGAAGCTGGCCTCTGCTTGTACCTGTCCCAAACCCCCAAGAAATGTCCTTTCTCAACATGGCCTTTGTGCTTCACCACAGGCACATAGCCCACCCCTAATGAATCAATCCTGTCTTAGCACTTGACTGAGATATTATTTGTCCACACCTGGCACTTGACTTAGTTCTAATTTGTCTATTTTGTACTATAACCAGTGATTCTGGGATACCTCACCACTGCTTTAAACTGGATGTAATTAATTGCTCTAACACTGTCAATACCTTGTGAATGTCACTTTGCTAACTGTTCTATTCTAATTTTCACTCTGTAATGATGTTTCCTGTATTACCCTGTGCTACACTGTATTCACCATGTTGTACTCTCCCGGGTCATTCCTGAAAATAAGCATATTACTTGTCTAGTGTACTTACCCAGTAACAAAAAGCTAAATAAATGAGTTAATTTAGTACATATGTGTCCCAGAGTACAGTGAGGAACAAAGTGAGCGGGGGAAGGAGGGCTGTTACATCATTGTTTCTGGATGCTGAGTTTGAATAAAATGATCGCTATTGTCTCACCAGTGATTTTGTGCCATCGCTATAACTTGATTCGTCATATTGCGCTCACTATTGTATTCATCACTATTTTATTTTCATGATTTTAACATAGAACCTACTGTGGTTGTCAGTAATGACATATAAAATACCTCAGCGTGAATCAAGACGAGAACTTGTGCTGGTGGTGTGCATCTGAGTAGTCCAGGTGCTGCAGTTGCTGTTGTATGTGGGAGTTTAGGAGTCATACCACCAGCAATTGTAAGAGTGAAAGCAGTAGTATATGTCACTTGCTGGATAGGTGAACAATCAAATAGATAGTTAAAATTGATTATGGTAAGTTAAGTTTGAGTATGGCTAAGAATTTAAGATTCTCTTGCTCTAGCTTATGTGATGTGTTGAGGCCATTTCACCAGTTTTACTGAGTCATCTTTCAGAAGCAACAGATGTTGGAGATGTCCAAGAAAATGCAAATCTGTTTTACCCAGTAGTGATCAGAAGACTTGCTTATCATGACACAATTTGATAGAACTGCTATTTGTGCAAGACAGTGACTATGCTAGATAAGCCTACATTCAAACATACATATGAACATATGAAAAGTCAGCAGAAGAAAGGTCATTAAGTATATCAGCCTTCTCATATTGCAGGGTCCTCATCTTATGCTACTGACTGTGCCTCCCTTCTTGGCCCTGCTTCCTCTCAATCTGGACACCCTAATCCCCATGGTTTCCCCTTATGCATATCAAGCCTCTCTTAAAGCTGCTCATAGATTTCATTGAGACAATTTCCTCTGGCAGCACATTCCAATTGGCCACCACCCTTTCTGTAGAAGTACTTCCAGAGGGGGTTCACATGATGCAATCAAGCTAACAGCTAGACTTCTTCAGCTCCATACCTAGGGTGCTCTTTTGGTAAAATGTTACCCCTCTTGGTGGACAACAAGTCTCCAGACTGTTTATCTACCTATTTGGGATGGCAGAGAAACAGGATTATGAAAAATCTGCCCTCCTGGCAAAAGAATATAAATTAGCAGCTTATCCTCAAGCTGTGGATGACAACCTAGCTTTAAGCCTGATCGCACATTGAAAATTAGACTCCAGTCAGGCGCTTGAGCTTGTCGAAATTAAAACTTTTATGAGTGGCATCCGCTCGAACCTGAACAATATTACTGTGACCTTGACTGCATTATGAGTCTCTGTTGAAGCATTAGGACATGGGTCAAGCCGATGGACTCCTGTATCAACCAGCTGGAAGACTGGGCTCACCTAGCTGAGAGGTGGCTAGGCCTAATGGAGAGAAAGATACGGGCCATGTGGGAGAAATTGATGACCAGGAAAAGCACAGTAAGAGAAGCAATATACATTTTTAGTCTCCCAGAAGGTTTGGAGGGCAATGACATGTTGCCTTTTTGGAAGCCAATTTGCCCGAATGGTTGAAATGACAATCCGGAACAGTGGTTTAAATTGAGAGAGAGTTCACTGCATTCTGACCGGCTCCCTGTCTCTGGACTCTTCAGTGCACCCATGACTCATTGTTTTCAAGCTCTTGTGCTACAACAATGTAGAAAATATCCTGAAAAGTGCCCATCGTTAAAGGACATTAAGCGGCAGGATGCAAGATTAACATTCTGCCAGATTTCCCTAAGTGAGTAGTGGAGTGCTGGAAACCTTTTGACAGGGTTTGGGATCTCACCAGGGAAAGGGGACTTAGATCTTTCTTGGGCCACCTGCCGTCCTGAAGATTTGGATCTGAAACAGGCATAAATCTTTCTACAAGCCAGAAGCAGCACAGCAGTATCTCTTGAACATACACCAATCACCTGCAGATGAAGCAGCAGCCAGTCTGACATCCTCACAGGCTCCTAAGCCCCAGCTGTCACCTGCTAACCAGCATGTAGCTTCACCAGCCACTTCTGCTCATTGGACATCGCTGCCTTGTCCTTCACTGCAGAGGAAGAGTCCATGGACGAAGTGCCAGCATGAGTGAGATAATTTATTGTCCCTGTCCTCTGAAACAGCTGTGATTTCCCATCACCCCAATCTGATTGTTGTTCTTTTGGGCATCAAGGGGATGGGGTTTGATATCCCTCTGCCCCAGGGACATAAATTAATTTCCCCTAGTTCATGGCTGAATGGGTTCAGCATATAATACTGTGCATCATTTATGGGTTGGCCCTGTTTGTAGCCTGGGGGGAAGGGGGACGGAAAGACCTCACTGCTTACTCCTACTGGCTGGCTGTTAGCTAGGATAGCCTTTGGGGTCTGTGGCTAAGGCTAGGGCTGGTGATGTACAATTCCTTAATACCCTGCTCTGGACACCTCCTTGTAGCTCAGGTCCTTAAGGGGTGCCAGGGGTGTAGAGAGGCTTTTGCAGCTTGTACTGCTCTCCATTGAGCATCCCTAGTCTAGTGTTACAACTTTCAGGGGATATGCCAATGGGTGTCCCTCTACCTCTCCTCTTTATGGCTCTGGAAATTTTCCAGGAGGTTTGGAGGGAAGGGGGAAGGTTGACACTCTTAATAAACTGGTGTAACTTTCATCTTAAGTGCCATTGTCATCTGTTTGCTAGATCGAGGGTTTAGGTAGGAAGCACTATATGAGTATGTGTTTTGCCACATCTGTACTTAGTGGCGTTATTTTTATGGACTTTTGGACTGCTATACTCACAGAACACATTCACTTGGAGGCTATAGACTTTTGATGGGACACCTCAGGATTTTCCAGATGTTTTGGTTGGTTACCATTTTGAACTGTTTAAGTATGAAAGTTATGTATATAATGTGAGTGAAATATGGCCATTTCATAACTTCTTGTACTTATCTTTTGAATATATTCATTTTGTTTGTACTTAGTGATGAGCAGTTATGAGGTGGAGATACAGTGGGGCCATTGAATTTATTATCACATATCCAAGGGTGGTCTTGTTGGGGAACGATTTGGGGTGACAGAGTGATAGGGTGGGTGATTAAAGGGGTTCTTTCAAGTTTTCCTCTTTCCTTCTGGGCTTGATGTGAACAGTCACCCACTGATGATCCCTCTCATGCCTTCTCTCCTGCCTCTACTATTTCATCTGAGTGCAGTGGGCACAAATGTTCTTTTCCAGGCCAGATCTTTGGTGTTGGCTAATAACCCACCATGGAGGGTCTCTAAAATCCATTCAGTGACTTGGGGAACTGGGGAGCAGAAGCAGTGACCCCACTTATACCCAGTGTGCTCTGACTGAGGAGATTAATGTTATTTTATATTTTATTATATCTTTACTTGTATTGCGGGTATTTCCCTTTCACATCCTGGTTTATGGGACGTGCTTATTTACTTGTTATGTAAATAGTTCACCCTATTTGATACTTTTTCACCAAATGTTTACTGGTTGGCCTTTTCAAATTTATTCCTGTTTTTTTTTGTAAGCAGGGGGGCCATTTTGACTTTCAACAGGGTGGGCAACAACTGGTCAGAGGGGCTAGGGGTGGAAAAAATAAAAAAAAAATGCTCTACAATGCAGGAGGCAACTGCCCCAAAATGGCACCACTGTTTGTATGGTGAGACAAAGTGTCATGGCCCAGTATATATCTCTTGGACTGGGGAGTATTGGCGGGTGTCATTTGGTGGTTTTCCCTTCTATAGAATATAAAGTCATTTTGTGGAATGTCTGAGAGCTAAATGGCCCTATTAAGCAGAAGAAAGTCCCTATGCATCTTAAACGCTTGGGGGGGCAAATTGTATCCCTACAGGAACCCCATCTCCTTTAACAGGAGGTGGATAAATTTAGGAAAGTTTGGGGCAGTACTGTTTATGAGTCCTATTATTCATCTAAAAAATATGGGGTGGTTATTGTGTTCCACTGTGGGGTTAATTAGATTTTGGACCAGGTAAGGTGAGATAAAGAAGGCCACTGGCTTTTCATTAAAGGTCAATTAGATGGGCAACCTTTGATTTAAGGATCCATCTACGGCCTTAATATTGATGGTCCACACTTTTGTAATGTCCTCTCTCAGATTTTGTCGGATATAAGTCCAGCTCTGATTTTGATGGGAGGGGATTTGAATCAAGTTCTGGACCCTTTATGCAATAGAATTGGATCCCCATTGTCCTTACCCTCCAAGGGCAGTAGAGATCTTAAGCTGTTGCTGCAAGACCATGCCCTTCAGGAAGTGTGGCACCTACAGCATCCAACTAGTAAGGATTATACTTACCACTTGGCCATGCACTTTACTTATGTTAGGCTGGACATGGTGTTGGCATCTGGCTTTGCTGTCCATGGTTTTCTTGGTTTGTCTATTGAGCCCATTTTAATTTCCTGTCATTCCGCTGTCGCTTATAGTTTTAGCCCTGGTACTTCTGAGGTCTTAGGTAAGTGATGGTGGTTCAATGTTAAACTGTGTAATGATGCCACCTTTGTGTCTAGGCTCTGTCAAGAACTCCGGGCTTATTAAGATGTCAACTTATCCAGGAAGATGGTGACAAAGTTGGTCTGGGAGGGTCTTAAGGAATATATCTGGGCAGTGTTATTGCTAGAGAAAAGCTAAGGCCCTGCAATCCTTGGAAGATCAACTTTCTGGCTTACAGAAGTGGCATAAGGTGGTGATCACTCTCCTATGCTGTTTCAGTCAATGAGGAATATTCAGTATAGAATTAATGTTATTAAATCCCAACAGGCGAATTTGTCTTGAGCCATACGCTACATGCCTACTAGGGGGCGGCAGGTCATTTGCTTGCTTATCACCTGTGAGAAATGTTCATGGAGACTAGGATTCCTTGTATCCAAGGAGGCTACTTTGTAACAACCCTGGGGAGGTTAATGAAGATTTTTCCTACTACACAGGGCATTACCCTTCCAAATTGCTTAATGAGAGTGCGGTCTAATGTGAATATTAAATCCCTTCTTCATACAGTTCCTCTCCTAAGCTGTCCACAGACCAAGCCAGTTTATTGGCTACCCTAGTTACTCCCAGGAGGTTCATTCCATTATTGAGGAGATTCCTAGTGGTAAATCACCAGGCCCAGATGGTTTTCTATTGCATTTTATAAGACATTTGGAGACTTGTTTGGCCTTACTGGCCACTTTTCAGAAAGTCAGGGAATCCTTGCCTCTGCCAAACCTATGACTGAAGCCCTTATTACTGTACTGCCAAAGAAGGGCAAAGATGCCCACCAGTGCTCAAGTTATCACCCCATCTCTCTCCTCAACATTGACTACAAAATTCTGGCTAAAGTTCTGGCTCTTAGGTTGCAAGCTGTACTACTTACTTTGGTGTATTAGGACCAAGTGGATTTCTTGGCAGGGAGAGATGGAACAGATCATATTAGACATTTATTTAACTTGATGTGGATGTTGGAGTCCTTGCCTGACCCAGTAGGTGCAGTATCTTTGGATACAGAGAATTATTTTGACTCTGTTGAATAGCCACGCTTATTCGCCACCCTTTGAAACTATGGACTTGGGGAGGGTTTTGTGCCTTGGGTGCAAAACCTACATTCTGCCCTGCAGGCTTTGGTGATTACAAATGGGTACTCCTCAGCTTGGTTTACCTTGGATAGAGGAACACTGCAGGGGTGTCCCCTATCCCTGGCTTTATTGTTCTGACTCTTGAGCCTCTTGCTCCAAAACTGTGGGACTCCTCTACTATGTCTGGAATTGTGCTGGGAGAGGAGGTGTTTAAGCCTATGTTGTTCACTGACATCATTCTTATTACTTTAAGAAATCAGGCACAATCGATTCTGGCCCTGGTCGAGTTGCTGAACCAGTTTGCAGATCTCTCTTGGCCGTAATAACTGGGGGGAAATTGAGGTATTACCCCTTATTTCTAAATGTACTATGGTTTCTCTTCGGTCTGCCAGGTTGCCATGGGCTCAGAGACTGGTAAAATACTTGGGAATCTTTATTTCCCCCAAATTGGAAGGATTGGGTTTGCCTCAGTTTTACCCCACTGCTACAGATATTATAGGAGGATTTTGATAGGTGGAGATTAAGTTAAGACTTTCCCTATGGGGTAAGTCTCATACCCTGCAGGTGCTTTATCTCATTCAATATCTGCCACTGCCCATTCCTGAATCCATTTTTAAATCATTAGATAAATTGGTTTGGATCTTCCTATAAGAGTAGGGTAAACCTCAGATTTTATTATAGTTGCTGTCATCCCCCTTGGTTAATGGTGATCTATGTGTACCTTGGTTCAAAGGTTATTATTTAGATGTGGGCTTCAGGTAGGTTTGGATGTGGTTTTGTGCTTATCACTGCAGAACCATAGCTTGGTGGATTTCTATTGAACATTCATTAGCTCGGGGGTAGACTCCTGAGCTGGTCTTATGTTACCCTTCTGGCTCACAGCCCAGTTATCTTATTCATGATTACATTCTCAGCATTTGTTAGGCTGTGGCTAGAAAGTCTCATCCCTTGGCAGGCCCCGGTTTTTGAGATGGCCTCTTTGGAGTGACCCCAAACTCTTAGTGGGAGGCTTTTCTATCTACTGTCCACAATGGGTTAAGGGGGGGATTTTGAGTGTGGCAGACCTCTTCCATCATGAGACAGGTCACTGTAAGAACTTTGCCACCCTCAAATATCAAGCTTCATTACCACAATTGCATTTGTGGAGATATTTTCAACCTCAGCATTTAATTTCATCATTCATGGGCCCCCATCTTTACCTGCCTCTGAAGGGGATTTGGGATGATTTCTTGGGATTGGCAGGTGGGGGTTCTGCTACTTCTTGACCCCCCAAAACTGGTCAAACCTATAAAAGACTCCTGAAGGAATATACCTCTCTCGACGCTTTCCTTGAAGGACAGATGGGAGAAACAGCTTGGTTATTCTTTAGTTGAAGATAATTAGGACTGCTGCTGGACTGGTGCGTATGGCTCCTGTTGGGATGTTGGGGGAAGACTATGCAGTGGAAGACGGTGTACCTGTGGTACAGCATACCAGACTTACTGAGCAAAATTAGCTTAATTAATCATTCTGAGTGCTGAAGATGTCATCAGCAAAACAATACCTTGTTGCATATTCTCTGGTCCTGTCCTGGGCTGGTGGTCTTCTGCATGCAAAACTTTCTACAGTGCTTCAGTGCAGGGTTCCTATGGATGCCTCTCTCTTGATTCTGGGCAACACTAATCGATTACCTGTCTGGAGCAGATCTCATCATCTTTGGTTTATGGCAGGCATTTCAGAAGCTAAAAGTGTAATTTACAGGATGTGACAGTTGGGGACAATTCCTTCTTTGGAAAATGGGAGGACAGTATGCATAAGCTAGCTAGTATGGAATTCACAAGCAAAAGGTAGTGCACACAAAGAATGCTTAGATATTTGAATATTTCAAGGAAAGAGAGAATTACCTGTTATTAGTACAATTTGTACAGAATTTAGATCCTTATTTAAATCTGATTATAACCAGGGTTGAGATGTAATGTTTTGCCTTATTGAAAAATAGATGTAGTGGACAATTTACATGCATTCTGGATCCTTGAAAAAAATATTTTTAAAATTCAGACTCTTACAAGATTGGCGATTACTTTAATAATATAATTAGTAAAATGAATTAGATTATACAAAGACAGAAATCCATACTAAATTAATTTAAAAAAAATGAATGAATGTCAAGCAAGTAGACATTTATTCACTTAATATGGAAACAGTAAAGCAACTCTTTTAAGAGCACAAATTGCATATATTTTAGATCTTCAGCTTTGGCTTGTTTGATTTGGAGCTTGGTATATGCAGCTAGACATCAAAACAAATATTGCCTTAAAATATTCATCTGTATCCCGCTTTCTGATCTTGGATTTTTGTTTGTTGTTTTTTTAGGATGTAGCATTAGCACAGCACCTAGAAGCTCCACCTTCCTGGTATAAATTCTATGGCATTAAGATTGAATATGCAGTGACAATCAATCAACCAACCAGCACTGTGTCCTTGAGGTGTTACTTTAGATAAATAAAATGATAATCACATGAAATGTTATATCTTTAACCATGTCACCTCTTGTTGAATCTAATAAATTCATTTAAGTATTTCATTTTGATAGAATTTTATACATTTTCTCAAAACATTATATATAATGCTGTATACTTTTGTTTCAACAAGTATTAGCAATGTCCATAAATATTCTAGAAAATGAAGGTACCTGTAATGATTGCTCATGAACATTTAATGATACCCAGCATAAAGGTTTCATCATCTTTTGACAGCCATACCCCACTGAAGACTTGTAAGAGTCAAGGAGCTAGGGGAGAAGCTGTAACATCTAAAGCTGACAACTGTTTGCATTTGCTGAGCACTAATGCTTGAAAAAAAAAACTTTGTTTGCAATATTCAAGTATCTGAGCATTCTTTGTGCACACTACCCTTTTGCTTGTGGATTTCTATTGTGTGGAGGCAAGCCACCTCTAGGTGACGCTGCACAGATTGAGCTCTGGGTTTCACAGTGCTGCATTTTGGACTACTAACTAGTATGGAATGTTTATTTTATTGGTAGCGAGTAAGGTAGCTTTGTACGATCAAGTGTGGGGACCCTATCTGAGCTGATTCTTCCTATCTGGGTAGTGGTGGAAAGGGAGATTTTTGTTTCTCTATTTGTCCTCACTAATTTCCACTGCCCAGGCACGTAGAAACCTGGCTGTGCCTGTACACTCCCTGTTTCCTCATGCATGGTGGTGGCCTTAGTTTTGGACCTCTGACTTGTCTTTTTCCTGTTTCCTTTTTCTTTGTTGTTTAGCACAGTTGTTTGTTCCTTCTCTTTCAGCAGGTGCACTGTTTAATTCCTGTTATATTGTCATGACAGTATATAACTGGTCTGCTGGGGTGTTTTTGTTCAAGTGACTAATTCTAGATACTTTTTGTCTTACTTTTTCATTCAGCTTTGGGTGGTGTAGTATGATCACTTTACATCTGTTCTGCTTTGTACAATTTGGCTTTATGATTTCTTATATGTATTTTGATATGGATGTTGTAGAGTTGCCCAATATGTTGGTGACTTGATTTTAATTATATTTTTTCTTAAAAATGTTTAATAAAATGTTAATTGAAAAAAAGTGCTTCCTATCCTTCTTCCAAACCTCCCCTTCCAGCTTCAGATTGTGCCCCTCATGGTTTGGCTGCCACTTAGCTTGAAAAGACCCTCCTATCCACCTTATTTATCCCTTTCAAGTATTTGAAGGTCTATACCATTCCCTTTCTCCCTCCTCTCCTCTGGGAGTACATCCTCAGGGCCCCTAAACTTCTTGTCTTAAGTCTTATCCTGCTGATCCACGATCACTATAATTAACCTCCTCTGGACCTTTGCCAGTAGGCTGATATCCTTCTCAAGGTATGGAAACCATTATTTTACTCCATACTCCAGATGTGGTCTCAGCAGTGTCCTGTACAAGGGCAGTATAACTGTAACCTTATTCTGCCTACTGCAGATTCATCTGGCTATACTCCCCAGCATCCTGTTTGCCTTTGATGTTGCCTTTTTGAACTGCATGGAGTGCTACAGGTCACTAGTGATCATCACTCCCAGATCCTTTTCCTCTTCTGTTGCTGCTACTCAGAACCCCCCAGGTAGCATTCACTTCCTGGATTCCTGGTTCCAATGTGTATAACTTTGCATTTCTTGGCATTGCATTCAAGTTGCCAAATCCTGCCCATCTCATGTTTTCTCAGGTCTTCCTGTAGGTCTTGTAACCCTTCCATTATATCCACCCTCTCACAGAGTTTGGAGTCATCCACAAATAGAAACATTTTACCCTTAATGCACGACCCAATGTTATTGATGAAGACATTGAACTGCAAAAGCCCAGCACTGAGCCCTGTGGGACCCTGTTGGTGACTTCTGTAGTGAAGGAAGGAAAGATGGCGGCAATGCCGGGCTGCCGTCTGTTTGCTTTCTGATTGAGAGAGAATCTGAGAGAAGAGTGCTGCTCATTCCTCCTGCTTCCCCATACTTTTATCTGTTTACTTGCTTTAACTTTAGAAGAGCAATATTTGGTGTGTGTGCTTGTGTCGATAGTTCCGACTCGAGCACCTAAATTATGAAGGAAACCCCTGTTTAGCACCTAGGGTACTTTTAGAAACAGGCAGGGCAAGGGAGTGAGAAAGTTGTAGTAGATAGCTTTCTTATTTTTTAGACTAAGTTGGTCTGCAGGCCTTTTAATTTCTCTTTCCTGTGTGCTCCCTGAGTTGCAGTAAAGGCTGCCATTGTCCTGGACTTTTTGCTGCAAGTGTGCACCCATCTGCATTAATCTATTTACAAGTGACCAGCAATGGAGCGGTACTGGTCCCGGTACCTGGCCATTGTTGGAGGGTGCCCACTTTTATGGTGTCACCCTCTGCCTGTGGGGTGGACTGTGATCCCTGAACTGGATCTTTGACCATTGGCTCCAGAGCTGGAGGGACCAGAGGACAGAGGCTCCAGAGACAGCTGGAGGTGCCTCTTTTGCTAGCATATGGGAGGGCTGAAGGTGTGACTGATGTCTGTTTTGGCTGGACTTTTCCTCCTGGGAAACATGAACACATAGGGCATCATCTGTAGTTCATTTTCTGGGACCTTTTGGATCTGTGGAGCACTTAGGGAATAATCAATCTGTGACTGGTGCTTTCTTCCATGCTTTGCCAGCTGTGTTATCTAGCTGGCTGGAGTTTATTCTGGTAGTGACTATCAGAGGAACTCTGTGTGATAGCTGGCAGTTTGTCTGAGACTACTGGCAAGCTTTTCACTAGTTTCATCTATTTCCATTTACCAAGAGCTGGTGAGAGGAGCTCTGGCTTGTGAGACAAGTTATTGCCTCAGGTGGACCTCACCAGGTTTTACTGTTCTGTTCCCTGGATATCTTTCCCAATAGAGACTAGGAACAATGAGAGGGCCATTGATCTCATAATAGTTCTGGGCTGAAACAATTTTCTTAGAAGCTGACTTTCTTAATTTTGTGACATTTAGCCCTGTCTTGTAGGGCAGTATTTTTTAATTTTTATTTTAAGTCCTGCTGGTTTCTCTCCTATGAATTTGGGAAGTTTTATCTCTGTGCTTTTTTCACTCTTGCTTGTGGCGGGTGTTTTGGAAGCAGAGTGGGGGTGGGGTGGGGGTAAGGTTTTTAATTGTCTGATTTTGCAGTTGTAGTAGTTGAAGTAGTGTGTGAATGTGTATGAATAGTTCCCAGGCTTTTCTGTATTAGGTGTTTGCAAGTGTGTGTGTGATTTTGCTTCAGCAGGCATTAGTTTGCCTGAGGATAGCACAGGTTGCTAGCTTTGAGGTTTGGGATGTCTAAGAGTCTAGGGTAGGCCAAGATTGTCTATGAGGCATCTGGCCTTCAAGACCTGTTGCCTTTATCAAAGTCCCTCTTTCTACCACCACAGCACATTGCTGTCAGGAGGTCAGGTTGGAAGGCATCACACTGATTGGGCATGGCAGGGTGCCTCGGGTTCAGCAGAAGGGGGCAGGATTGAGGTGGTTACATGCAGAAGGCACCCTGGGGTCAGACAGGCACTTGAGAGATGCCAGACATGTTTGGTTCCCAACCCCAAGGTTCCCACCAGACCAAGTGAGCAAGTAACCAGAGGGGCTACTCTACCCACCAATCCCCTGAGGGCAGTGTTGTGCAATGTCAGATTGATCAGGAATAAGACCGCAATTATAGCGGACTTGATTTCTTCCATCGATCTGGCTTGCATCACTAAGACCTGGGTGGGTGACAATGCCAGACCAGTTTTAGCGGCTGCAGTTCCCCCTGGGTACTTGGTGGTTCACTGCCCCAGAGTGGAGTGCAGGGGCAGGGGAGTGGGTCTCCATCTTAGATCCGACCTGAGCTTCACCATGCACTTAGTGGGAACAGCTGGTTCACTTGAATGTGTTGCAGTCTGTGGGGGTCTGGGTGCAGGCTGCAGGATTCTCCTGATTTACTGCACCTCTGGGGCGGCAGAAGATTTCCTGCAGGAGGATAGACAACTTCGTCATCAAAGAGACATTGGACGCCCCCAGATGCTTAGTTCTGGGGGACTTCAGTGTCTGGGCTGACGATGAATCTTCTAGGCTAGGTTTTAACTTCCACCAGACTATGTCATCTCAGGGCCTGTCACAGGAAGTTTCCTCCGTGACCCACCAGGGCGGCCACATGTTGGACCTCGTGTTCTCACTGGGGCTTAAGGTTAACAACCTCAAGACTGATCGGGTCAGTTGGTCCAATCATTGCACGGTGGAGTTCTTTTTTGCGCCCCCAAGAGCCCTCCCCCTGCTGAGATGGTCAGCTACCACCCCTTGAGGGGGTTGACCCCAGAGGGATTCTTGGCAGTGGCTGATCTATCTAGTGGTACTGCATGTGCAAGGGACTAAGCGAGGTGGTTGCCGCCTATAACAGAGGACGCCTGCTGCACTCGATACCTTACACCAATCCATGATGACCTAAATCTTTCACTTGAGATACCCATGGTTTGATGGGGAGCTCAAGGTGATGAAGATGATGGGTTAGAAATTGGAGTGCTACTGGCAGAAGACTGGATGGGAGGAGGACAAACTGGGCCTGCATGCTTATTATAGTGAGTACCAGGGGGAAATCAACTGTAAGAAGGCAGAGTTCCTGTCCAGGGAGATTGCTGCAGGGACGAATTGACCAACTGGGCTTTTTTGGACTGTTGACAGACTACTTCATCCAGTCTGTCTGCAGCCGAAAAAAGTCTTTTCTAACACCTTGTGCAATGAGTTTGCTCGATTCTTCTCTGACAGGGTGTCGGCCATCCATCTGGGAATTCTGTCAGGGAGCCAAAATGTGACCAACAGTGATCACCTTCAATGTCCAGAGAGCACTCTGCCTGGTTGGGGTGAGTTTAAACCAGTGGAGGTGGCTGAGGTCATTGAGGTTGCTTCCATGCTGAAGCACACATATTGTGAACTGAAGCCAGAGCTGACCTTTCTTGATGGGATGTGTCAACTCCATCGGCCCGGTGTTCGCCTTAATTGTCTGGTGTTCTTTGTTGGAGGGGGTGTTCCCAGATTCCTTGAAAGAGGCACTAGTGAGACCCCTTCTGAAGAAACCATCGTTAGACCCTGACGTCAAGGCAAATTACTGTCCAATCTCCAACTTTCCTTTTCTAGGAAAGGTTGTTGAGAGGACTGTGGCACAAAAGCTTGAAGAGCACCTCATGACCTTTGATCTATATGAGCCTCACCAGTTAGGGTTTCGTGCAATGCATAGCACTACTGCATTAGTTCGGGTGCACAATTACCTCCTCAGGGCGCGGGATCGAGGAGAGGGGTCAATTTTTATTCTCCTTGATCTCTCCTCAGCATTTGATACGGTGGACCATTGTGTGTTACTCAATTGCCTGAGAGAGTACTGTGGACTCACCAGCACTGTCATCTGCTGGTTCGAGTCCTACCTCATGAACAGGAGACAACAGGTGGTGATGGAATTCTCCTCCTCCCGAATCAACTGTCCTGCGGGGTTCCTCAGTTCAGTCCTGTTGCCAATGTTGTTTGCCGGATACATGCTCCCCTGGGTGAGCACATTAGAAGTACAACCTGGGTTTTCATTGCTACACAGATGATACCCAGTCATATCATTCCTTTGCTCCTGGAACATCAGACACAGTGGAAGTGCTTAATACCTGCCTCGCTGAGATAAACGACAGAATGGCTTCCAGCTGGTTGCGACTGAACCCCAATAGGATGGAGGTGTTGGTGGTGGAGTCGAACAGAAGGTGTGATAGGTTGGCCTCTGGGTGGCAACAGGGTTATTCCTGGGACCAACTCCATTGAAGGCCTCCTCTGGGTGCGTGATCTGGGTGTTATTCTTGACGCACGGGCTGTCAGTTGGATCTCAGGTGGCGTCTGTTGTCCGTACCAGTTTCTATCATCTGAGGAATATCACTAGTAACAAAGCCCCTAGTTCTGCCTGAGGATCGTCCCACTTTGATTCATGTCTTGTGACGCCTCAGGCTTGACTACTGTAATACGCTCCTCTTCACGGTCTCAGGGGCCTCCATTGGCTGCAGCTAGTGCAGAACATGGCCACTAGGTTGTTGACTGGACAGCCTAAATGTAGTCACATCACTCTGGTTTTGGCGTGAACTGCATTGGCTGCGGTCAGGTGGAGGGTCTCTTCCAGTTGGGCTTGCTCACCTTAATGCCCTATACAGTCTTGGCCCTGGTTATTTGTCAGACCTTCTGACACCTGCCGCGCGGTCCGCTCCTTCGCCTCCTCCTCTAGAGGCCTCCTAGCAGATCCCAGGATGAGATTAAAACTGCCAGTGACAGAACATTTAGTGTCTCCAGACCTGTCCTGTGAAACCTACTTCTCCAGCTATTAGGGAGTCCTTCTAGTTGAGGCTTTCAAAGTCTGCCTTAAGATCCACCTGTTTAGTCAGGCCTTCCCAGGCCTACCTTTTTAAGCATTACTGTTAGCCTTTAGTAGCTACTCAGGCTTTGCTGTATTTTAATTATTATTAGCCTGACATGTTATATTTATTGTGGTTTTACTCTGGTTTTATTTATTCTATTTTGCTATTGTTTTTTCGTACTTTCTGTTTGTGCGGTGCCTAGAGTCTCCGGGACTGGGCGCCTAAGAAATACCGTTTGCCTTGCCTTTCTGCTACCCCCCCAATTTTTCCTTTTATGCAATAGGAGTGGACATAAACACACTGTGATAAATCTGCTTATCTGAGCAACTGTGTGCATAAATAGAGGATATACAATTGACTGTGTTCAAATATGCCATTTATTTTCATGAGCGAGGGGGCGAGACCATAACTCACGAGAGCCAAAGCCACGTGTGAGTTATGAAAGTTCTGCCACCTCACAAATGGAAATTAATGGCATATTTGAAAACAGTCCATTGTGTGATCTGTGTATATAATAATAATAATTAATAATAATAACGTTATTTTTAAGCACCTTTCAAATGTAAAGGCGCTTGTACAAAGATTAAAACATAATTGCATAAACAAATACAATAATAAAATAACAGGCCCATAGCTATACATCATTGAAAGGCCTGACGCCACAGAAAGGTTTTAAATGCCTGCATGTAGGGCTGTATAAGTCAGTAAACCAACTTTGAAGGTGATCCGCCACTGAAGCCAGTGCAGATCGCGCAACACCACGGTAATATGTGAGGAACGGGAAATCCCTGTCAACAATCATGCTGCAGCATTCTGCACTAGCTGCAAGTGGCGGGTATCACCCCAAGGAGCCCTATGTCTGTGTTCTGTGTGACAATTAAGGGCATATCCATTGTGGGATTGGCAGAATGGGCTGTCAATCAAGATGACTGTAATGTAGGTAAGTTGAAAATAAACTGTGTTATTTACCCATTGGGTGAATATCATCATTTACCCTTCACTTGGGTCAGAGTCTTGGGAAAATAATGCATTTATTTAAGTAGTGAAATCCCTACATACATTGTATGCATTTCATTTATACACACAGTTGTGATGTCATCGGCCATTTATTCACATGGTTGTGATGCCATCAGTCAATTTATCCACACACTTGTTATGTCAATAGGTTCAGCACAAGTACTCGAACTCATTTAGGATGTTCGCCTCAGTAGCAGTGCTAACCATATTCAAATGCAAATAACTTTAAAATGAAAAAATTATAGCATGGTACTGTGAACATAAAAGTTGTTCAGCACAAAATATTTACAAAATGAGTGGTGTTTCATGTATAGATACCTTTTAGATTTTTTTATAATTAGCACAAAAAAAAATGTGAATAACTTTAAAATGAAAAATGATACCATGGTGTTGTGAGCATGAAGTTTGTCCAGCACATAATATCTACAAAATGAGTGGTGTTTCATTTATAGATACATATTAGTTTTTTTTACAATTAGCAAAAAACAGCAGAAAATTCATTTTTTGCACTTTTTAGACAAACAAATGCAAATAACTTTAAAATGAAAAATGATAGTATGGTACTTTGAAAAACAAAGTTGTTTGACACAAAAATATCTACAAAATGAGAGGTGTTTCATTTTTAGCTAAGTTTTAGATATTTTATAATCAGCAAAACATGGCAGAAAACTCAATTTGTATTCACTTTTTTGACAAACAAAGGCCCCCGTTCCCCCCCCCCAAAAAAGCAAAAACAAAAGAACTGTGCATCAGACTTTTTCATTATGTACTGGCCATCATGTAAAGCTGGAGTGTCCATAGCCAGCACTATGCTAAGCGGAGCTACAATGAAAAAATTATAAAAATAAAACACAAACTACACTAAACATAAATTAAAAAGCATTCAAAAACTCCTATCCTATTGCATAAATGGAATATGCAATGGAAAACTCATGGAATAAATGATTTATCAGACTCGAAGCAGTTTGACTTTAGAAACCTCACTCGGGGCTTATGCCACTCATGAGGTTGCTTGAGGTCAAACTGCTCTTGTGCAGATAAGTATCTTATTCCACTCATTTCCATTGCATATCCCGTATTTAGGGTCTGCATCCTGACCCTACATTCGATCTGCCAGCACAGTGGGACCCTTAAAGAGCTAGTAGCCCCAAAAAGTAACAGAAAAGGCTAGTGATTTTTAAAAGTAGTTCCTTTTCACTTTTTATTTCTGAAGTGTTTTGTCTTTTCTCTGCATTCATTAGATGGTTTCCTGCCTCACAACATTGGGTGTGATGTGAAAAGCAGTCGTTACTATATATCTGCTACAGTTCTTTTCCTCACTACATCATAAGCATGTTACCTCACTCACTGTTACATCACAAGCCCTGCTGCCTGACTGGTAACATGCATAACAAGTTACCAGTCAAGCAGCAGGAGATTGGCTCTTCTTGGTTACTCGTGATGTCACAGTCAGAGAGGTCACAATGCAGGTGATGTACAGGAAGGAACAGAACTATGTCAGCCGCCAGGCAGAGTACTGTTCCGTACATCACACCTAGTACTGTCAGGTAAAACAATCTCCTAATTAGCTAAACAGAAAAGAACAAAAGACTTCTGATATCAGAAGTGACAGCTGACTACTTCTGAAAGTTACTATTAATTCCTACCAGTAGACTAGCGCTTCAAAGAACTAGTGTATCCAAAACAGGCAGATAGAAAATAACACACATTTTAAGAAGTAGACAGTTGTAATTTTCTATTTCTGAAGTATTTTTCTTCTCCCCTTTGCTCATAAGAAACTGTTCTATGTGATAATATATAGAGAATACTGAATGGGCAACTATGCAGAACCGGTGTGTTCTGCCACAGAGGGATTCTGATTCCCTCTGACCTCAAGAGCGAAGCTCGAGAGGTCCATGGGAATCAGAACCCCGAGGTGGCAAAACACATTGGTTGTGCACAGAGTTGCTCATCCTGTATTTTTTATAGTGTATAATACTGTGTGAAAAATGTGTTTTGTGAGTTCTTTTGCTTTCAAAATGAAACTGGCTCATGCAGTCTCTAGAGGTTCTAGAATGCTGTTCTACCACAGTAGGGTAGAACAGCATTCCATGACCTTGGAACTGTGGTAGAACAGCATTTTGAAATGGATGGAATTCAATACAGAACAACACTCCACTATACGCTACTCACTCCTCCTATTCCCTTCATAATGCTGTCTGCCGGACCCTAACACTCCCATTTAGGTTGTCCTCTTCCGGCCAAGCTGCATTCTCCTTCCACTTCCCTAAACTTTGGAACGCCCTTCCCATCGGCACTGCCACCTCCTTCCGCTCCCTCTCTTGTCTTCTCCAAGACTTCACCTCTCCTTCTTGCAGCTGCACCTGAGCCGCCCTCCTACTCCACTACTCTGTCTACTCCTCCTTCTCCTCTCCTTCCTTTTCTTCCATTACCTCTGCCGTTACCTCCTGGTCTCCTCCCTACTATATTCCCTCTCCCTTCTTCACTGCATATCTTTACATTGTCTTTGCCATTTGGCAGGCCCTGTCATGTAGTTGTATGTACTGAACCTAGGTGTGCATACTATAATACTGCTGCTGTTTTCCTATGCCTACTATGTACAATAATGCTCTGTCAATTCATTTGCAGTCTATTCGAATGTGTACTGTAAATATTATGTCTATTTCATTGTACAGCTTATCCTATGATGTCCGTAAATACTATGTATATGTACACACTATGGCCAGGATTTTCAAGTGGTTGCTCTGCACAACTGAGTTGAGCCAGAGTACAAATGTACTATATTCAAACGAGATGCACAATTGTGCATCCCATCTGAAAATAGCAAAATATGCAGGCAACGCAAATGGGGCCACCAAAGATGCACCAACATTATCTCGTGGTCTGAATACCTGGAATGGGATGCACTGGACAAATTCAGATATTCAGACCAACATATGCAAATGGGGCCATTATGCATGCAAGGTAAATGGGGCTATTTGCACATCAATATGGCCCCATTTGCATGCGGTCAATGGTGTACCCAGCAGGATGTGCCGGCGCCTGCAAACCCCCCACCCAGTCCAGTGCCATAGCATGATGTGAAAGTATATTCCCTGGTAGTCCAGTGGTCTGCCTCCCATCCCTGAATCCCCAAAAATAAAAAAGAAAGTCCCCTCATTCTCCCTGGTAGTGGCCCCCCTCCCATACCCGATCCCTAAGTAATGAACAATGTACATCCCCAATATTTCTCTGGAAGTCCAGTGGTACCCCCCTCACATCCCCAGCCATGATTGTCCCCATAGAAATATTGAAATAATCCCTGGTAGTCTAGTGTCCCCTCTCCTGTCCCCAAATCCCCAAATATGTATAATATATTCCTGATGTTCCCCAGGTAGTCTAGAGCCCCCCTCCCACCCTGACATCCAATCATGAATGAATATTCACAAAACACTTCCTAGTAATCCAGTGGTACCCCCATCCTCAAACCCTGTCCATTATGAACAATTAAATCCTGAACATCCCTGGTAGTCTAGTGGACCCCCCCACCACTGAGGCACCCCACCCCCGCTCCCCTGTCCCAGCATGACCATCAAGGCGGCAGGTAGCAAAACCCACCTGCACACCTTAGTGAAGGAAAGCTACAGTACATTATTAGCAAGCCCATTGGTCAACAGTGTCGACCAATGGTATTGTAGTGCTTACTGTAAGCTGTCATTCTGTGACAGCTCAGTCGGTGAGCAGCCATGGAGTGTGTGGGTGGGTTTACCGCTTGCTGGCTTGATGGCCATGCTGGGACAGGGGAGCAGGTGGGTGGGGGCACTCAGTGGGTGGGGTTGGGGAGTCCACTAGACTACCAAGAATGTTCAGGATTTTATTGTCTATATGGATGAGGTTTGGGGATGGGAGGGGTACCACTGGACTGCCAGGGAAGTGTTTTGTGGACTATTTAATTCACGATCGGACGTTGAGGTGGAGGGGCCACAAAACTACCAGGGAAGTGTTTTGTGTAATATTTCATTTATGATCCAACTTCAGGGTGGGAGGGGCTACTATACTACCAGGGGAATGTCAGGAATATATTTTACATATTCAGGGATTTGGAGTCGGGAGGGGGCCACCAGACACCAGGAACAGGGGTTGGTATTCTCGCACTGTACGTTTAGGGATTGGGGGCTAACCACCCAAGGCCTGGCAGCTGCTGTGTTGCACTGTGCAGTACAGCAGTCTCCCCTTGGGTGACTATGACTTGGGCATGGTTCTTCCATGCCTAACTTGTCCATACTAGTTAAGCGACTGCTTTAATTTTTCTCCTAAGACTGTTTAAAATGGCTAAAACTGGCTTTAAAAATAGCCCCATAGGCGTGTGTGGGGCTCCCACTTGCCACTCTCCCTGGCACATATCACAGTTCCAGAGAGTGCAGGGGCGGAGTTAGGGTGGAGCGGGGGGCACCAGAAAGCTGGAAGGGATTGGACGACAAGGCTTCAAAAGTTAAAGACGATCCCTTCCACAACAAAAGTAAGAACTTTGAATTTAACATTTTGCATCTGTCAGCTCAGGATGATATAAGGTGTTGGGCTATGAAGCCCAATACCTTATATTGAAATTTCCTTTAAGCAGCAGTGATGTCATAGTCAGTGAAGTGACAGTGCTAATGATGTAGTGGGGGATGGAGCTTGATATGTCAGCTGCCAGGCAGAGTGCTGTTCCACACATCACACCTACCAGTACCAGGTAAAAGGAGGATAGAGGGTGAGTGTTGTCATATAGTTTTTATTTTCATGAGAGATCTGTGACCTCTTGACAAGGGATCAAGAGGTCACACATCTCAAATGAAGATAAAAACCGTATGACACGCTCACCCATACCATGTCCGGTTTATACAACGACCAGGTTGCCAAAATCAGATCTGCAATTTACTGTATAGATTTTAATTTATTTATTTACGTCAGTGTGATGATCTCTTTCCACCATTTGCCAGATACTCTGTTAGACTAAAACAGTTGGTCCGCAATTATGATGAACTGTAGTGTGGAGACAGTGGTTGTGACAAACCTGATTCATAATATATTTATTTATTTTATTATTTATTTATTAGAAATTTGGATAACACCTTTGAGCACAAGTGCTCTTTTCCAGAGGTTCCACGTCAACATTGGATTACGAGAGATTACGATACATTTTAAGAAGACATACACAATACCAGTTCAAGTAGAGCCTAGTCAGATACAGGCAATGGAGCAAACAGACAATGGTAATGGTATCAGATAACCTGACAATAAGATTCAAAAGGGCAGTAAGTCATTTTAAAACAGTACTGAAGGATAACTGGACATTTAAGATAAAGCATTGGGCAGATATCATTGTTATTTTATGAGTTAGGTTCATTGTCAGCTGGGATAGTGCTTTTACCTGGGTCGTTTTGCCATCACGCTCATTGTATAAACAATCTTCTAATTAACCAAAGGGAAAAGAAAAAGTTCCTCAGATATAAAAGGTAATGATTGACTGCTTTTAAAAACTCATATTAATTCCTGGCAGTACACTAGCTCTTTAAAGGGGTCTGAAATGCCATCTTTTCATGTTACCTCACTGCCTGATCTAATTCTGTAAGTTGTTTTGAACTGTGGCTAGCTGGAATATGTTCTGCCCCCTCCCCCACGGAGCTACTTATTTATAATTTAAGTTGTATTGTTCTATTGTATTTTTTCTGATTTCTCGTATGTCCCTGAACTCCAGGGAAAGGCCACCAAAGAAATAGCATTGCCTTGCCTGCATAAAATCCCTTTTGTTCAGTTTCTAGTCACTGCTTGCATGCCTAGCATTATGAAGTGGCATGCTGCATGCTTTCTTAAGACTCGGATTGCAATGTGTGGGTTCAGACATGGGTGGGTTGATCCTGTGGGAGGTCTGCATCCTGTGGGGTAGGGCTACCACTATACTTAAAGCAGGCCCACTAAACGATTCTCTGGTGGAGGCACATAGTAGAATCATTTCACCAGAATCATAGGGGTTGCAAAGCTCCCCACTAGCCCCCTTTTATACCTTTTATATATGTAACCCAGGTGCCATGTACCAGTAGGCTACTACCTCTGTGTAATTACTACAGTACAGGTTGAGGGGCCTGGACCCTGTTCTGATAGTAACCGGGGGTTCTTTTCCAAATAGAAATACGTAATGCACGGTGCCTCCACCCAGAGTAGCTATAGTGGGCCAGAAATTTGTAAGGTACAACCCCCCGGGATGCTGTACCTCCTCACCTCCCCTTCCAGTCACTCCCCACACAGAATACCATAAACCAACTCAGTACTTTAAGTATCATGCAAATAACAGTTTCGCTAATAATATGCTCATGGGCAGCTTTATGCAGTAACGACCATAACACTGTTTATTGTTAGGGAAAAGGAACAAGGAAAATGCAGAAGCAAAAGGCAATCAATGTGATTGGGTATTTTTCAGCACAGTAGATGACAGCAACCTGTGCCCACCACCGCAATATACTCATGCAACCCCTCCCTGCTGGTAACAGTATCCCTTTTAAATCTGACTGAGTACCCAGACTGAAGAAAGGTGCAGGCCTGTTATGTTGCCGTGGCTGGCCGGTATTGATGCACTCAAATTTAACAAGAAAACTTTACTTTATACTTGGCAAAGAACGTTGATGCCCGCTCAGGGCAGGCCCTGCATTTACTCACAGTTTTGGAACTTGCAGTACAAGATCTGGACCAACCCCCAAACTCAGCAGCTGCCAGGTGTCCTTGCTGAGGCTGGAGCCTTGGGAGAGATGGCAGCCGGCAAGGTTGGCGATGGTATCTGGCAGCTTGTCCCCTTCAAGTGGTTGCAGGCTTGTGTAGCTTCTCACCTTCGGGATGTCCTCTGACCGATGCCGGATTAGGCCAGACTCGGGGACCAGGGCCACACACTCGCCCCACACATCAAGGCAACTGACTTCCAGGGACAAGGGTTCAGCACTGTCTAGCAGTGGCAGTACTGGGCTGACTCCCCAGGTCAACCTGAGTACTTGCAGTCTCTTCTTAAACAGGAACTCAGACAGTCTTTCTCTCTGCTGATAAGGGCACCATTTGGTGGCAGCTTTAGTACCTTTCTGGCAAACAGACATACAGTCTTTTAGCAGGCTTCCACACTCTATGACTGTAATCTTTAACAAACTGTGGCTCTCCAGGCAGCTGCCCAGTGGGTTCTTCCCGATGAGAAATGCTGTCACCGGGTGCTGGAAAACTCACTGTATCTCAGGAAATGCTATCCTAGCACACAAAGCGGCAAGGGGCTATTCTGCAGCGTGCCAAGGTGCCTTCCTTGGTACGCCTGGGATTCTGACTTTCCCAGATAGTAGGAAACTTCAATAAGTCTCTTGTTAAATGCCAACAGAAGCTGTGGGCCGACTTCACACATAGTTATTTCTTAAACTCTCAGCTCCCCTCTTTCCTCACAGAGCTACAGCCGTCGACTCCCCGCAAGCAGGGTTTTCCCAAACTCCTTCAAGGGAAACCCACCTGATTGGATAACAAATGAGGCGGCAAGAACAATGTTCACACTCCCCACCCAGGAACCATAGCTGCAAGTCCGTGGGCTCCTCGATCACTGACTGGACTAACGAGGGTCTAAGGTCACAAAGATGGCATCCATGTAAACAGTGAATAAGAATCAAACTTTGCAATCTCTGCAAGCAAAGTAAACTGTTTCAGCCCACCAAAGTCTTTAGGTTCGATAGCTACAGTCCTGCACTGTTACTCAGTTGTAGAGTGGTCTCTGATAATGTCCTGGTTTGCCTGTCACGAATGCTGCAGCACCAAGTCCCACTGTGGCAAGCAGAACACATTCACTGAACAGCGAAGTATTTAAAGCAACAGTACACATAGTAACAGTTTGCCCATTCATATGCTTAACACTTCTATTATTTCTCTGCAGGTGTGTCTGAACCCCTACATATGTTTTTGGGGATCCCAGGAGTCAGAACACACCAGAGCACCCTCCCAAATAGTGGAAACTAAGCAGCATCTCTAGCAAACAGCACTCTGCCACTAAAGGCAGATCATTAACTATTTACACGGCTCCTCCACCTCAGAGCAAGCTGCTCTGCAGGCTGGCAGGGCATTAATGGTTACCAGGACCCAAGGTTGGCAGGGGCATTAATGGTTACCAGGACACAAGGCTGGCAGGGGTACTGATGGGTACCAGGACACAAGGATGGCAGAGGTATTGATGGGTATCAGGACCCAAGGCTGGCAGGGGCATTAATGGTTACCAGGATCCAAGGCTGGCAGGGGCATTGATGGGTACCAGGACCCAAGGCTGGCAGGGGCATTGATGGGTACCAGGACCCAAGGGTGGCTGGGGCATTGATGGGTACCAGGACCCAAGGCTGACAGGGACATTGATGGGTACCAGGACCCAAGGCTGACAGGGACATTATAGGTACCAGGACCCAAGGCTGGCAGGACCAGACACCAGGAGGCAGAAACTAGTAAGCCCTAACCATGAGGGGCAGGGTTACATATAAATAAATGCTATGGAAAGCCCGGCCCTAGATCTACAGCAGCAATTCCTGTATTTTACAGGGAAACAAAGCCATCTACAGGGAAACTGTTCCTATAGACTTGCACTGGTTATATGGGAAAACCAACAATCTGGCTTCCATTGGAAACACTGTAATTTAGAGGAAAACCCAGGTAAATTCCCCTGTAATTACAGGAAAATGGCCAAATCGATCTGGAAGCACTAGAAACCTTGTTTCAGGGGTTTCTAGGGGCTGCCGTGGACATGATAGGATTTAAAAAAATCATAGAGGTCTCAACCACAACCCACTGGCTACCCCTAAATTACCACCCTGACAGCATAGTGTCATTTACTCCCCCCCGCTACCCTGTCAAGAATTAAAAAAATATATATCCTTATACCTCTCATAACCTTACATGTCCTCTCCTGCAATAGACTCCTCCCCATCTCCCCTCCCTGTTGGGCCTTCATTTTTTCACCTATGCTCCACCTTGCTTACTTTACTTTTAAGCTAATCACTTGTGACAATCCCTACCTTCCTAGGTGCTTGAGAGTATCTGAGTATTTCGTTATTTTTGTATTCACTGCTGTTCTAGTAACAACATGCTGACTATGTAAAGTGTAATAATTATATATAATAATCCCCATCGCTGCTTCCCACTACCTGTCACACACTGTTGAATTTCTATTAACTTGATGGCCATGCCACTTGATGTGGAACCTTTGTAAATGAGCTTCCAGTTCAAAGGTTGTTTTCGAAACTGAAATAAAAATAAATAAATGTCTAACTTGAGGTACAACCCATCCCCCAATCAGGAGCTTAACATTCCCAGGCCCTTAACTTGTTGAGCACACACGGCAGGGGTAGCTACTGCAAAATCAGCGGTGACTCAGTTAGCACATTACTTATTTAGTAAACAATGCAATGAGGACGTGTAGATTGAGATGTAATATCTTGTTTAACTTGAGTGCTGAGGGAGCAGTCCTTGGCAGCCGCAGTCCTAGACTCACATGTTACTTATTTCTCAACATTAGAGAACAATAAAATGGCTTATTAACTTTACACAGTCACAGTTTTCAGTTTACTCTCATATGTTTTTCCTTAATACCGTAGTACTATTAACTTGGCAGACCGTGGAACCTGGGACTGAAACAAGGCTCTGAAAATGATCAGATATCATCTCTTCAGCTTGGAGTAAAACCTTGCCCTCTCCCCAACACATGTACAGCTTGTCAAAAGCACTGGCTCCCTCTCCTGCCCTAAAGGAGAAGTGTGTGTCTAATGATCCAGAGTTTTATTATATTATGTATTTATTTATTTATTGGAATTTATTAACCAGGTTGGCTTACTGAGACGTGTGTCCCTTTTATAGCAGTGATCCAGGATTAATTACATTCAACAGAAAGACAGTTTTCTTGGTACAAAGTCAGATACAGAGACAGTATTTGATACAGTATACTAGTGGCAGGAACAATAGGTATAATGATTCATGCATTCAGATCAAGGAAACAAAGTACATACATGCAAATTCAGCAGCTTGCAGAGTATCTGGCAGTTCTACTGCTCCTGAAGCACCACACGGCATCCATGTACATAGAGAACTGTGGCAGTTCCCATTCACCTCTTGCCAACTTCGTGGTACTGGGAAGCGTGGGGCTGCCACCTTGTTGACCATTAATCCATTTGCTATTACACTTTGTATTGTGATTTGTTTCCCCCATATGTCCTGTACCATGTGTCCCTTTTTTTAGCAAGTAATTTTCATCTGCACTGGGTACTGTTTGGCTCGCACTACTGCTTATTTCAGGATGTCTGATAATTATAACCCCTCGATGTCATTGAGCTCAATTTTTGTACACTGTTTGATGTACATTTTCCTGCTGTTTAGTCTGCAACTCTCCCAGGTCATGCCTGAAAACAGGTATATGTATGCCTAATGTACCTTCCTGGTATCAAAACACATACATAAATAAATCAAGGTTTGCACCTCCGTGCCCAGGCCGGCACGAGCAGAGGCTGGCAGGTTGGGTAATGAGTGCCCGTGAGGATGCTGTCCTTCTGGGGTTGGGTGGCTATGAGGACAGCTAGGGAGACTTGGTGGTGTTGCTGGCCACATCAGTGAGCCTAGCACTCTGCCCCTCACAGGACTCCACCCCCAACGGACCATCACGAGTATGTACATGCTGACTGAGACTGTAGAAGCATAGAATCTGAAGTCAGAAGGAGTCCCTCAAATCTGCCTGTAGTTGTTACGACCTTACCCCCCCTTCCCCATCTATGACAGGAATCAAAGGGAATGGAAAAGAGCCTGATTGACTATAGCATGATGTGGCAGCCAAAGACTGCCTCCAGTTTACCGGCATATCTACTGAGCAGCCCTTCCCCAATTCTACGCTGACTGTGATCTATTCCTCCCTCAAAGTATGCCCTGGCCAGAAAGGAAGAAGGGGCCACATAAGATGGGAATGTACCAGAACTGTAGTCAGTGTCTGGACTGGGAGGTGCCCAGCCCCAGTAGACAGAGTCCCAGGACAGGAGACAAGACATAGCAACAGTAGAGGCAAGCACCAGTGTTGGAATTATAGGGGGACTTGCCAGGGCTCAGCCCTCCCAGCTCTGAAGTGAGCCCCAGTAGGTCATACATCGCTGCCAATTACTTATTATGGAAAGGGGGCTCAATTTAAAGCTACGATCCTTATGGGCCCCCCAGCTCCCAAAGCTTATGAACTTTAATTCCAACACTGCCCAGCAAAAAAAGGCAAGAATAAAAAGAATATTTAGAAAAATCTGTCCATAGAGCTCAATTTGTAGAAAGAAAATTGCAATTCTTAAACGTAGAAAAAAATATGCCAGAAGTTTAATTTGTGGCATTTTTTGACATTGGTGAGCAATGTCTTGTGTGGGGGATTTGTAGATTTGTTTCCTACTGTCTCTGCTTTGTGAAAAGAAAAGTTAGCAATTCCTATATTGCTAACATGCATAGGTGGTCAAAGTTAGTGGTGTGACATTTATGTCTTGTTCCCTCAACTTAGGTGTACCTCAAGGCTCCATCCTGACCCCCCTTCCCCCACCATTTAACTTGTTTGTGAATGATGTTCTTCTTATCTGCTCCAACGCAAACTCCCACATACTGCTATATGCTGATGATACAGTTATAGACACTAAAGCAAAACTATTAGATACCTCAGCATTCTATATATGTTATGCTGTCTAACAGTTCTTGCAGTCTTACAGTATACTGCAGATGAAATTCATTGGGATTTGTAAGTGTAATGCACAGTCTAGTCCACTTGGTGGCAGTAGCAGTCCAAGGCATGTTGCTTAACAAAAAAAAAAAAGCCAATTTTAAGCTCTATAAAATGATCAAGATCTCAGCATACCAAAGTGCGGTGCTGTCTCCTAGAAGACATTACACCCATAGCAGAGGGTAACAAAAATTATTTGGGACCAACAGGGCAGATCCTACAAGGAGTGCTTCAAGGCACAGAACATGTACTCGCAGAGACCAGAAGGAGGGTGGATATATGACAGAGACATCCAAGTTCCTAAAAGTAATTAATAAGGTGAACTGTGGGAACTATTTACTGTAGCTTGAATACTAGCTCATGGGGTCACGTGGACATAAGTGGAAATCACAGGAAAGAGGTTCAGGAGGGATGTCAGGAAGTTTTATTTTACAGAAAGGGTGATGGAGCTGTGGAACAGTCTGTCACTTGAAGTGGTGAGTGATAAACTATTAGGTGGGTCAAGCACAGTAGGGACAAAATGAAGGGTATAGTGGTTGCGTAGGGTGGCAGAATTAATTAGGGAAAAGGGGGATGGGGAGGTTTAGGACCCTGGAGGGATAGTAGGTCCCAGACCTAAAAAGGGAACTCAAGCAGCCTGGATGGACCGTTGATTTTCTTCTGCTGTCATTGTCTATGTTTCTATAATGATGCCCCAGTAATGGCTCTCCTGATTTGCCTGCTGCAATGAAAATAAACTTCTACAAGCATTTTTTTTTCTTCTTGCTTTTTTCCACCCACATCCCCGGTCTCAGTGGAACCCCCCAGCCCTGTCACTGGCCCATCTCCTATTATGCAGAGCCATATTGGTAGGTGGCTGACCAGGTAGGGTCCGCATGGGTCTGTGGGGTTGCTGAGAGAGCTGGGGCTTTTTCCTTGGATTATCTCCACAGGGCTTCTGTGTGTAATGCACTCATCCCTGTACGTGTTGAACACATGTGTGCTACATCAGCACATGTCCCTCCCCCCCACACACACACACCTGGTGATCCCACTGGTGCTGCCAACCGTACTCTGCCAGGTGGCAGGCAAGTGGCAGGACTCAGAGTCCCACCTCCCCCGAGGGAGGAGAACCACCCTGGGGCACTCAATCTTCCCTCCCCCAGCTGGCCCCCAGACAAACCTGGTTTGTTCCTGAACCTGGGTCACTGGCATGGCAGTAGATAAGGGGTCCAGCACCTCAACCTCCATGCCACCAGGCTGGCTTCTTTTATTTATTATTATTATTTTTTTTTAATAAAACAATAAAAAAAAGTTTAAAAAAATGAGCAAAAGGAAAGTGCAACTGCTCTCAAATACGATGTCCAAAGCAAAACATTTCAAAAGAATTTAAACTTTATTTCTTCATTCAGACCAGTCCCAACGTTTCGCCACACAGCGGCTTCTTCTGGGAAGCTGTTAGAAATATATACATATCAGTCAATACACCCATATAAAAGAATCTTGATCATTTATATTCTTGTCTCACTTTATATGTAATATTCCAATTTGAAAGACTGAACATAGTAAACGGACCACCATCTATAATATGCGACAATGTACAAATAGTTTAAAAAACGTAGGACATATATACATTTTCTGGTGTATCTATTCAATATAAATGAAAAAGCCAATAAGGCTACCTGCGTGATACTGCTTGAGAAAGATTTCTACTCTGCCCTGATGGCCTTCCAGAGTGTCTAAAGGACACAAAATTAAAACATATCTAGTTATTCCAAAGCTGCTAGTATCAAATGAGAGAACTAATGACAATTTATCTAGTACACTTTACCTGTGTGACTTTTTCACAGCCGCTTAAAGTTTTAGTATATTTCAATCGCTAAAAATGGAAAGATATTAAATGTGAACGAGAATCCCTATCTGTGACTGAAAATCTAAATAAATAAAGAAACAATTTGTTGTTAACATAATATAAAAATGTTGTATATATATGTTTCCAGCCTTCTATACCACATGTGGGTAGTCTAAATATGATTATATTACACCAAAGATACTGAAAACTGAACACTCAGTATTCCTAATTCTAAATAAATTTTATAAAACTGTCTAACTCATGAGAACACAGCAAAATATCAGCTATACGCTATCACAATTCAGTTTTACACAGCCTACATCATACCTGTAAAGGACAATGCTTCTTATTGAGCTCTCGGCTCTGCAAGTTAAAAACAAAAGCACAGAGTTCAGTCGTTGAAATGCGGCTTTGAATAAAGAAAATGCCAAGGTGTTTCAAATCTTCATGGAAAAGCCTACTGAGCATTTAATGTTTCCAGCATCTAATTCTCCTCTTACTGTGGAAGCAAGAGGCCGTCTCAAGCGCAAACCTCTCATGCCCACGCAGAGCAGCATTGGCTTTCACCAGTGGACGTGATAACACGTCATCACTAAGCAGCCGAAGCTGCCCACTGACCATATTTCCGCACGGGTAAATGGAAGCGCACCAGGAAAGTGATCTATCGTAATACTACTAATAAAATGGAAGGGTCAAACATTCTGTGTGCACAGCTTGAAGGAAGGGGACGTATTATTTTAGTTGGGAAATATTTTAAAGAATCAAAGTTAAAGGTGTACTTTCCAAATATTGAAAATAAAATAAATGTAAACAAATTACCAGTGTTATTCTCAATCAGGAGAAAGTGCAAACTGCTAAATCTGTATGAATATTGAAGGGTGGGGTGGGGGACAGATGAGCAAAAGAGTATATAAAATACTCAGTCTATCTAAACTGCCATTTACCAGCAAGATTGCAAATTGATATCTTCATTAAGACCCCAAGTGGTACGATATGTGCCGAGTTGAAAGATCCACCAGGTTTCTATAATTCAGTTGTTTTTGATAATTTCCATCTTGTGTAGGTGGCAATACATCCGATCCCCAAAACCTGAGTTGTACTACTGTGTGACCTCGATCCATAAAGTGTCTAGCCACCGATGAATTTTCATCTTTAGATCTAATACGACTTTTATGTTCCAATACTCTTTTTCAGCTCCCTAGCAGTCTGCCCAACATACAAATGATCACAAGGGCATTGCAATACATATATGACCCCTTAGTGCTACGATCAGTGTGGGATTTAATTTTATATTCCTTACATGTATAGGGATGCCTGAAATATTCTTTTTTAGATGTGTTGCCACACGAACACATCTATTACATGGAAACATCTCTCTTTCAAGGGTCCCAATAACAATTGTGTTGTTCTTTAGAGGTGTCATGTTTATGTACTGCATTAACTAATTTATCCTTGATGTTAGGGGCTTTTTTGGAAATTATAAATGGTTTTGTAGAAAATATAGAGGCAGTTGGTGGATATTCTTGTAATATTTTCCAGTGATCCAAAATGATGTGCCTCAGTTGAGTTATGTCTTCGCAATGTATAGTACTGAATGCAATGCCCCCAAGTTCCTGTTACGTGGAGCTGTGTCTTTCTCTATAATTAAAGTGTATCTGTTAATTCTAGAAACTTTTTGACGCATTGTAAAAAGTACGCTTGGACACAGAATTTTTGGAAAAAAAATGAACAAGCTGTTTTATGTAATAGTGAAACACCCAACCTTAGTATGTTTTCTTACTTTTAGAGCAAGCATACCACATTAACCTGTACTTTCAGAAGCACAAATTTATTCAGCTACTGCAATTTACTAAACAAGTTTTTTTTTTTTATTTCAGGTGGTCTTCCCAGTGTTTACAACAGCCAGTTCCACGATCACTGATGAGGTTCTCTGGCTTCAGTGAATGTTTCTTTACAATATGGAAAATACTGTAACAAACCCCTCCTCCATGAAGAACTAGTTAGGAACCGCACACCCAGTGAGGATGGTGACATCGTGGGCACAACAGCAAAGCTTGACTGCCCTCACGATGTCACCACCACCACAAGGTGCCAGGTTACCAGTGAGTTCTTTGTGGATTTTTTTTTAATTACTATCTGAACAGACTGTTTCTGGGTGTAGTCTTTAAAAAATATTACAAAATGCAAAACAAATCTTGAAATTTAATTGGACAAGGGATATCACCTGGCCATGCCTTAAATCTCTAATAATGCACATCCTGTCGTGGCTTATTACTTGCTTTTTGTTTCAAATATTGTTTATGCTATTGCTGGCCACAAGTTAGGTCCTCCTTCAGTTCTCTCCTTGAAAGCTACCCTTCCCAACGAGATCACACTGCAGCTACCCTTGGAACCCACACTCACCTGCAACACCCCCCTGTGCTGAACCCCCAGATTACCCCCATGGGCCAGGTCCTCCATCAGCCATTTTGGTGTTACTCACAGGAGTCATCTGCCAGCCAGGGGAAGGTGATGATGTGAGTTATCCCAGGAGTGCTGCAGTTGGAATCTGCTGTGGGAGGCTGGAGCAGCCTCATCTGCCTGGCCCATGCACACATGTTTTTCCTTGCACTCCCCCACCTCCCACCAGGAAAGTGTAGCAGGATTGGCTGCCAGCAAGGCCTGAAGCAGCCAACTAGTTAGCACACTCCAACAGCCCCACCTTTCATTCACGGATCCTGTGCACCACCACCTGTGGTCCCCGAGGTGGTACTAAAGCAGTGGAATATGAAGCCCTCCCACCCCAGAGAAGCAGAGTGTCTAGTGAGACACTTGGTCCTCCTCCCCCAGCCGGCCCTCTGACAGCCATAGGTTCATTCCCTGAACCCAGGTCAATATGTTGTGAGCGAAAAGTTATCGCTGAGCCGCAGACTGGCTGCCTCATTACTTACTTAAGATGATAAGTTATTCACTGCGCTGTTTTGAAATGAGCGCCATGAAGGATTTTTGACTTTAGCTTTCCTAATCTGCTCATGCTCAATGCTAAGCATCTGGTTGGCTGCAGCACGATTCTGATTAGGGCAGTTGCTTAGAGAAATAATTCACATTCTAAACCATGAATTATTTCTCTGAACATGCTAAGTGGTGGATTATCGGGTTTCGAAAACACCTCTGAAACAGGCTGGTCACGTACTATAGCACAGCACTTCTTCTAATGACATCAGATGGTGATGTCACAAACACAGTAATTTTGAGGTCACCTGCTATCCCTATTTTGTTTTGTTTTTTACAAAAAGAGATACTTCAACACTAGGACAGACTGAAATAGGGCAATGCTTAAACCAAGACGCACACAAACAGAAAAGGTGTGCCACACACTCAGCACTGTTGGGGGGGGTGCAATGAACAAGAAGGCTGTCCTCCCAAACATAGACAAAATCCACAAAGGTATACTCCTTATAAAACAGAAGCCTCACATCAAACAACGGTGCAAATGGTGCTAAAAGTATCAGTCAGAAAATTAGTTATGCCAATTTAGTTATAAAAAATAGCAAATCAAGTAACACACTACCATGGATGTTACATACGAACATATGAACATGCCAGCAGATAAAGGCCTTATGGTCTATCTAGTCTGCTCGATAGTGCAGCTTCCTGTGTGTTTACAAAGGGAATTGCCCCCTCCCCATTTCCCTTCTGACCTCCCTCTACTGCCCGTGCTCCCTACCCAACTCGCTTTCACTTCTACTCACAAATTTTTCCTTCACCCTGTCTCATCACCTCTTGAGGTCGCCCATTGGTTTTAGGCACACTACCTCCTCCAGCAGCTCATTCCACTCAGCCACCACCCTCTTGGTGAAAAAGTGCCTCCTCATCTCCTTCCTGAACCTTCCCCCCACCAGCTTTAGGCTGTGCTCCCTAGTGGTCTTGTTGCTGCTAAGGCTGAAGCAGCCCTCAGTGCTCACCCTGTTAATACCCTTAAGGTACCTGAAGGTCTCAATCACGTCTCCCCCCATTCTTTCCCCAAGAGAATACATCTTGATCTCCCCAATCCTTTCCTCAAAAATGTTGCCCTACTGACCCGGGATCATCTTGGCTGTCTTTCTCTGGACAGTCTCCAGACTCCAGCAAGTTGACATCCTTAAGACAGAGGCACAAAACTGCACACTGTACTTCATGTGTGGTCGTATCAGTGACCTGTAGAGTGGCACAATGACCTCTGCTTTCCTGGTGGTAATTCCCCTGACTATGTATTGCAGCACACGATTTGGTTTGGCAGCTGCTCTCCTGCGGTGTACAGTGTTTCGGGTCATTGGTGATAATTACTGCCTGGTTCTTTTCTTCATCTGACCTGGTTACCTGCACTCCACCCAACCAGTATTCGGTTCCCGGATTCTTCACTCCCCAAGTGTATAACCTTGCACTTCTTAGTATTGAACCCTGGCTACTGAATGCTGGACCACTTTTCTAGCCTAGCCAAATCCTCTGTGTTCCTGGTTACCCTCTTCCATGTCTACCCTCCCAAAGAGCTTGGTGTCGTCTGCAAATAGATAGATTTTACCTTTGATCCCATCAGTCCCATTTACGCTGACATAAAGAGCAGTCCAGCTGCCTTGTGGGGCAATAATATCCTGTCGAGAGTCATAAAAAAGTCATTATTTTTACAGGGAGGGTTTGAAACAAAAACAGACGCTTTGGTAACACATTCATTTTTATTACATCAGCCCTTCCTATTAATGTCAGGGGCAATGATTTCCAGTGGGCAAGATTTTCCTTAATAGCATTTATTATTTTGAGTACGTAGTTTAGACTTTATAGATCAAGGGAATACCCCTATCAATCAGAGCACTCCTTTTCTCCATGTGAGACACCCTATTCTGTGAAGAATGTCTCAGTTACAGCTGTCCTGTAAACCAACACATTCGGGCAAGTTTTTCAATTTTAATATAGTATTACTCGATCAAGATCAATATTAATTAAATATTAAATATTAATACCTCCACTGAGACCACCCTTATGGTTGTAAGAGTGGTTTCACTTACATCCTCAGGGTATCAGAACTGCTCACCTTTGGTTCACAGTTCTCATACCCTAACAATGTGTGTGAGTCCGTGAGACCACTCTGACAACTGTAAGAGTGGTCTCAGAGGCGTTATTAACATACTGAATAGGTTATTCTGATTTTGGTCTATTTGAACCCCTAGATACTTCAGACGACTGACACGTTTGATATTTAATAGTGCGAGAGAGGACTGAATTTGCTGTAGAATTAACTTTGCCCGAGTAGTTCTGATTTTTTACGGTTGACTTTTTAATCTGATAAGATACCCAACTGAGTCAGAAGTTGAGTGAGCTCAGGGAGTGATTGGTTAAGGTTATTGAGATATAACACGGCACCAAACATCCGCTCAAAGGCAGATTTTATGCTCTCCATCTTCTATTTTTATGCCTTTTTATTTTATTCTTTCTGATAGCAATAGCTAAGGACTCAGTGGACAGGATGGGTAGCAGGAAGACGTACATCAAGAAAGCCAGGGTTTACCAGTTGATTGGAGAGGGGCGGCATTCTGGGGCCTGCCCATCGATTCTGGGTACTCCTACTGTCCGATATCCATCCCTAATGCATACAACTAAGCACTGCTGTAGTTTGCGCTCCTATGCAGTTCCTGATGTTCAGTGTGGGGTGTACAAGGGTCTAGGTAACAAATATGAGCATTTACACAACATGTGCGGACCTCTTTTCAGGAAGATAAAAGAGATATCTCACTGACCGCATGTGAGATATCACTTTTTATCTTCACAGTTGGGTATGTCACAATGGATATCTTGACCAGCTGGGTATGTCACAAAAGGTTTGGAACTCCTTTAGAATGTTCGGCCTCAGTAACAGTATTAACCGTATTCAAATGCAAATAACTTTAAAACGAAAAATGATAGCATTGCACTGTGAGCACGAAAGTTGTTCAGCACAAAACGATCTACAAAATGAGTGGTGTTTCTTTTGTAGCTACCTTTTATTTTCTGGCATTATAAATATTAGTTTCCTAGCTACACCACTGATGGCCAGTGTAAATATTGATGGGGAGAGGGGGAAGCTCTGTCTTGCTCAAGTTGTAAATGTCTATGTCAAGTCAACAAAAACTAAATAAATAATTACATAAAAATGAAGTGGATCAGAGTTCTCTTGTTGGTTCTGATACTTGATGTTGGATTTATCCAGTTCCTGAATTCGGGCTGGCACCCAGGAAGTGAAAAACTGTATATGTGTATATATATATATATATATATATACCCATTCTAGCCTATCATAGGCTTTTTCCATATGTTATGAAAGAAGCATAAACTATTTTGAATGTTTACTATAGTCGTCTAGTAAGTTTAGTGTTTGTCCAATATCGATGCTGATTGTCTCCCCTTAATAGAAACATAGACAATGACAGCAGAAAAAGACCAAAGGTCTCTGGTCTGCCTGAAGTTCACTATCTGTCCCGGGACCTATTATCCATAGGGAATTTTATCCCTCCTGGTCCACCCCCCTGCTCCCCGCCCTACTGCTACTTACCTGAGTAACCACCAAGCCCTTCACTCTGTCCCAGCCATGCTTGAAACCAGTTATGGTCTTGGCATCCACCACTTCTGCTGGCAGACTGTTCCATGGCTCCACCACCCTTCCTGTAAAATAGAGCTTCCTCACATCCCTCTTAACCCCCCAGTTTCCACTTGTGACCTCAGGTTCATGTCTCCATGTTCCTGCTAAATAGTTCCCTGCAGTTCACCTTGTTTATTCCTTCAGGAACATGAAGGTCTCTGTTGTATCCCCCCCGCCTGGTCTCCAGTGAGTACATGTTCAGTGCCTTCAGAAGAGCTTCACAAGATCTGCCCTGCTGGCCCCGGATCATCTTGGCCAACTTGCACTACACTGTCACCAGCCTGTCCCTGTCTTTCGATAGGTGAGGACTCCAGAACAGAGCACAGTATTCCAAATGTGGCTTCACCAGTGACTTATAGAAAGGTAGCAGTACCTCTGTTTTCCTGCTGTCAATATCCCTTCCAACCCACCCCAGCATCCTATTAGAACTTACATAGGCCTTGTTACACTGGCTTGATTGTTTGAGGGAGTCATTAATGATGTCTCCACTTCCTTTTATCTCGCAATGCTCAATTTAACTTCTTCCATCCAGTACTCTGGCCTGTTTTTTTCCTCTCCAAGGGCCCTATGCACAAATGTGGTGGAGCGGCTATGCGTATATCTGGGCGGCGTAGTCCTCCGCACCATTGCGTCCCCGCACTGGGATGCACAAAGGTGGCATGCAGACCCACCACACTCGATCCCCACGTCCAGGACAGCACCATGCTGGGGGCATTCCGGGGGCTGCTGGCACTACTCGGTATGCACTAAACCATGTAGTGCTGGCCGCATGAGTGCAGAGGGTGGTACAGGGTATGCTAGGGTAGACCCTGCCATAACCCTCTGCATGCCCCCAGGGTCTCCATCTGCCAGACGCTGGGGGACCATGACAGTGCTTTCTGTGGTGCTGCCCCTGACCACTAGGCAGCCGGTGAGGGCAGGGGCAGTAGGACGAGCACAGCACTGGGATGTTGCCAGTAGGGGCCTGTAGCACATGCCAGCTGACAGGAGCTCAGGGGTATGGCCACATTGTGGTCAGGGCAATGCTGCTGTTGTGGGCATGCAATCTGGAGGCAGTCCCGACACCTGGTCCTGCAGTGCGCTGGGATGGCACCATGTGCTGAGGGCTGGGCCGGTGCACCAACCAGCCATGGGGCCATGCCGCGTGGGTCCGGGTGCCTAGGCAGCATGCACAACCCTAGACCCATGCATTGTAGTGTGAGGGATCCACTTTGACCCAGGATGGGTATCCTATTGATACCCGCCCAGATCCATGACTCCGCCCCTGGCTGCCTTGCGTAGTCCTGTGCACTGGGGAGGAGGAGAGTGGACAAGCGGCCAGCATTGGTGAATACCGATATGGGCGCGCACCTGTCTGCAGGGTGCAGGAGTCATGAAGGCGGTACGTGCGACTTTTTCATGCACTCGCCCACTTCATGCATAGTGCCCATTGTGAATAAGTTTGCATTTTTGGCATTGAATTTCAACTGCCAAATTTTAAACTGCCTCTAGCTTTTGTATATCAGATTTGTAATAAAGCCATTTTGATCTGTGTGAATCAAGCTTGGTAAAACTTTTTCTAACATGTTTGCTTGGATCTTTGAAAAATCTTAGTGTCAGTATTTATGGGTGAGAAGGGTCTATAAAATCCACAATTCAGTGGGTCTTTACCTTTACTATAAATAAAAGAACATTAGCATTATAGAAACATAGAATTTGATGGTAGATAAGGAGCACTTGGCCCACGCACTCTTCTTATTTTTCCCTGCCTGTACTGTCACCACAGACTGTACTTGATCTCCTGCTCCTCCCCCCCCCCTTGCTTCCCAAACAAGATTCCCTTCTGCCTAGCCCATGCATGCTTGAAGTCCACCACTGTTTTTGCCACCACCACCTCCTCTGGAAGACTGTTCCAGGCATCCACTACACTTTCGGTGACATAGAAACATAGGATTTGACGGCAGATAAGGACCGCTTAGCCCACCCAGTCTGCCCATTTCCCTACCTAATGGATAAGCTGCAGATCCTAGCTAACCAACAGCCTACTTCTTCCAACCTCCACCCCTTAGAATTGCTTTATGCCTGTCCCATGCATTCTTGAATTCCACCACTGTTTTGACTACACAACCTCCTCAGGAAGGCTGTTCCATGCATCCACAACCCTCTCCTTGAAAAATACTTCCTCACATTACCTCTGAGCCATCCCCTTCTAGCTTCAAATTGTGCCCCTTGTTCTTGCACACTTTTTCCAAAGATGTTACCTCTTGGATTTTGTTGATTCCTTGAGGTACTTGAACGTTTCTATCATGTCCCCTCTCCTCCTCTCCTAGAGGCTATACATATTAAGCTGCTTAAGTCTCTCTTGATGTCTCTCCGGTGCAGACCCTGCACCATTTTATTTGCCTCTCCTGACTGCCTCCATCCTGTCTATGTCTTTTGGAGATTGGGTCTCCAGAACTGCACGCAGTACTCCAGATGGGGTCTCACCAGCTGTCTGTACAGAGGGATAACAACTTCCCGGTTTCTAATGGTGATGCCTCTCCCTATGCATCCCAGTATCCGCCCAGCCCTCCTTACTGCCCTCTCACATTGCTTGCCCACCTTTAGATCATCTGATATGACTACTCCCAGGTCCCTTTCCATTTTTGTTGCTGTTAGTATCTCACCACCCATTGTGTACTCTTCCCCTGGGTTTTTGTTTCCCAGGTGCATTACTTTGCACTTCTTAGCATTGAATCTAAGCTGCCATACATTTGACCATTCCTCCAACCTTGCCAAGTCCCTTCTCATCCTTTTCACCCCACCTTGTGTATCAACTCTGTTGCATATCTTTGTGTCGTCTGCAAAGAGACATACTTTTCCTTCAATCCCTCTGCAATGTCACTTATAAAGACATTAAAGAGGGACCGGTCCTAGTACTGAACCCTGCAGTACCCCACTAGTAACCCCCCTTTCTTCAGAATGGATTCCGTTTACTTCAGAAGTACTTCCTCACATGTCTTCTAAACTTCCCCCTTCCAGCTTCATTGCATGTCCCTTTGTTCTTGTGTATCTTTTTCTCTGAAAAATACTCCCCTCCTGCACCTTATTCAAGACTGTGAGGTATTTATAGATCTCTATCATGTCACCCTGCCTTCCAGGGTGTACATACATAGGTCCTTTAATCTCTCCTCATAGGGCTTCTGATGCATCCCCTGCACCATTTTAGTGGCCCTCCTCTGGAGATCCTCCACCTGTCTATGTCCTTCCTGAGATGTGGTCTTCAGAACTGGACACAGTACTCCAGGTGGGATCTATCCAGCGAGCTATGCATTGGTAACCCCACCTCCTCCTTCTGCTGGTGATATCTCTCTTGCAGCATCCCACTGGCCTTACCCCTGCCTTGTTGCACTGATGCACCATCTTCAGGTCATCAGATATGATTACTCCCAGGTCCTTTCCTGCTTGGTGACTGTCAATACATTTTCTCCCATGTTGTACTCTGCCTCTGGGTTTCTGTGCCCTAGATGCATAATTTTGCATTGTTTCACATTGAAACCCAAGCGCTATGTTCTTGACAACTCCTCACATTTTCTCAGGTCTCTGCACATTCTTTCCACCCTCTGGAGTGTCTACCCTATTGCAGAGTTTGGTGTCATCTGCAAAGAGGCAGACTTTCCCCTTCCAGCTCATCTGCAATGTTACTTATAAAGACATTAAAGAGGACTGGTGCCAGTACTGAGCCCTGAGGCACCCCGCTGGTCACCCTTCCTTCCCTGGAATGAACTCCGTTTACCACCACCCTCTGTCACCTATCCATTTATCAATTTCTTACCCAGTTTACAACCTTTGGACCCACTCCTAAGCTGCCCAGTTTCCTAATGGGCTTCCTATGTGGTACGGTGTCGAATGCCTTACTAAAATCTAAGTAGGTCACATCCACTGCCCAGCCCTGATCTATTTCCCTGGTCACCCAATCAAAGACATCTATCAGTTTTGTCTGACATGACTCCCCTCCCCCATCCCGAATTCATGCTGCTTCAAATCTTGAAACCCGCTAGATTCAAGATACTCCACAATTTCCAGTGAGTTGCTGAATAGAACTGTCAGAGGTGCAGCCATTACCTCCCTGAGCTCCTCAATATGCTTGGGTGTATTCCCAGGGAAGGCACAAACATAGATACCTGCTGTTTGGGGCACATGTGGCTATCCCATGCCCTTCCTCTGTGAAGACCGAACAAAGTACTTGTTCAGGATATCTGCTTTTCCTGATCCTCCTCAGCATAGTCCCCTTCCCTTCTTAACCTCACAATTCCTCCTCTAGTCTTCTCTTTTCACTTGTGTACCTAAATAAAGGTTTTGTCCCTTTAGTTACCCAGGGCTGTTCTTTCCTCAGTTTGTGCCTTTAGCTCCTTGTTGCTCTTCCTGCTTGCCTCTCGTTTCCTGGTACACCTCCCTTTCTCTCTTCCTTTTGTGTCTTTACAGTCCCTGAATGCTACACTTTTAACCTTTACCTTTTCAGCGCATCCTTTGAGAACCATAGCGACCTCTTTTTCCTCGGTTTTGCTCACTTCCTTTGCGCAGAGGTTTGTTACCCTCACTATGCCTTCTCTTAACTTAGCCCACTGTTCCTCCACCCCACCCAGGTCATTTCTCCCTGCTAAGTCATCACTGAGGCATTCATCACCCATTTTCTCCAAACTTGTTCCCCTGACATCCAGGGCCCTCGTCCTTGTGTGGTTTGCTTCCTCTGTAATCGTTATGTTGAACCACACTGTGTGGTGATCACTGGTCCCCAGGCGGCCTCCCATGCTGATATCTGCAACACTGTCCCTCTTAGTGAGTATCCGCTCCAGTATTGCTCCATCTTGATTGGGCTCCTTGACTAGCTGCCTGAGAAATGCCCCCTGCAGGAATTCTAGAACATCCCTGCTTCTAGCTGAAGTTGCGGCTAGGAGACTCCAGTCTACATCCAGTGGACTGAAGTCCCACACCAGCAGCAACTCCCTTTCCTACCTTTTCACCATTGTGCTAATGGTTTCCACTACTGCCTTCTAAGTTTCTCCCTCGTGTTGGAGGTCTGTAGATCACACCAGTGTGAACAGTGGCTCTGGTTCTTGTCTCCACGGTGACCCACAGTACCTCCAACCTCTCCGTTCCCTCTGAATTCCCTGTGTCTCCATTACTTTGATCCCCTCCCTCACATACAGCATCACCCCTCTTCCCTGTCTTTCCTGAGTTGAGTATAGCCTGGTACGGCCATGTTCCAGTCATTGTTTCCTGTGCAACATGACTCAGCAATGGCCACAATATCCAATTCTGACTCTACCATCATGGCCTCTAGGTCTGGAATTTTTTTTGCTAGACTTCATGAGTTTGCACATATGGCCTTTCACAGTTTGTTCCCACTCTGCCTGTTACCCCCCCCCTTGTTTTCCTTTTGTCCTGCCTGCTTTTCCCTTCTCTTTTTCATCTCATGTTCCAGTCTCCCTTGTTTTGTACTGCACTGCTTTCTTCATTATTTGCACCCTGGGAGACTTTCTTCCCCAAGGGGCCCCCCCTTCAGTTTGTGGAGTGGGCAGTTTACATCTCCCTTTTTCCTTCCACCACCCCTGTCAGCTAGTTTAAATGTTCATCAAAGTAACATTTAAACCATCCACTGAGGACCGTGGTTCCCCTCCTAGACAGATGCATGCCATGACCTCTGTATAGGCCTGTATCCTCCCAGGTTTGCCCCCAGTCCCCAGTGTAGCCTAATCTCCTTCAACCATGAGTTGAAGCTCCTGCTGTGAAGAACCCTATCCTCACTCCTGGTCATAGACAGACAGCACCTCAGTGAAAGCTATCGAAAGCACTCTCTGCCTAGACCTCCACAGTTCCTTAAAAGTTTCATGCACAATCCCTGCTCCATACCTAGCCGGTCATTATTCCCCAGGTGGACAATGTCACCCAGCTTCTCCTCCTGATCCCCCACCCTAATGATCTTAAGGATCAACTTTCCATCCCTCTGAGTCATGGTGTTAGGTAAGCACCTCACCTCCCTCTTTCCCTCTCTTATTGTTCTCAAATCTGCTCCCTAACATCCCCTACCAGAAGCTGCTTCCTCCTCTGATGTGATCCTCTCCCTCCCACTTTGTGGCCTCCCCTATGGAGAACCCAACATCCTCCCTGGCCACTACCACAGGTGCCTCCTCTCAGCAGTCCCATCCTCCCAGTATAGCGAATGAGTTTCATAGTGGCACATACTGAGAAATGTGCCCCTGACCCACAGCCCCCACCCTTTCAGAGCTCACCACAGTCCAGCTGGCCCTTGTTATCCTAGGCATCCTCTTGGGGGGCAGCAGTGATAAACTCAGTGGCCCCTGGGTGGGGGGGAAGAAGTCCCTCAAATCCTAGCCAACTAGCCACAGAGTCCAGTGACCTCTCCACAGCCCAGAGAGGTGCATGCAGATGGAGCAGCACCTCAGTCTCCAGAAGTGTCTCTGAAAACTGCCACTGTGCAACCACTGCACTGCACCACACCACTCTCAAAATCTCCATTGCTTCATTCTCTGCTTTTAGTTAGATTAACTTTGCAGCCTTACCTTAGATAGGTGTTTCTAATTTTCTCCTTTTGGTTTATTTTTATACCCGTTGTACTCTTACCCTTGATAGGGTGTTTCCTTTTTTCCCACACAACAGGTAGTTACTGTTTGTACGGACAGTTACCTCCTTGCTGTTACCCCCTCACCATCTTCCAGTACTCCCTTACAGGGGCAACAGCAAGTAAACAAGTACTATACCTTACTTTATTGGCCTGGCAGAGTCCCCTGTGTACCTGCTGTCACCTGTGGACACCTGCCAACGCCTAAGATGCCAGTCCTGTTCCACTCCTGCCTATTTCACTCATGCTGGGAACACAAGCGTGATGGGACACGCTGCAGTGACTGTCACTTACCTTCCATGAGGGACTTCCTGCTGAGTCCTGATTGGTCACATTGGCTCCGTGACCAGTTTCATGTGCCGCCTGCTTGACTCTGACCCGACTCTGCTTTGCTGCTCTGTGCCACCAAAAAAAAAAAGAAAACGCAGACACTTTCAGGTAAGTGCAGTGTTATTACAGTATTTTATTCCTACTCCTGATCAGTGCTGGCTTTGCTGAATAAAACGTGCACCTGCACCAGATTCAGAGTTCTTTTTAAATGTGTTCCAGGTCCCCTGATTGGTCACGCTGGCTCCATGACCAATTTCCTGTCCCACCTCCTTGGCTCTGACTCCCGACTCTGCATTGCTGCCCTGTGCTGAAAAAGGAAAAACACAGACACTTTCAGGTTACTGCAGTGTTGCTGCAGCCTTTTCTTATCCCTCCCGATCAGTGCTGGCTTTGTTAAGTAAAAAGTGGAATTGTTAATGGAAGGGAGTAGAGCGTATTGTGCCAAAACGTTATTAAACGCTGTCAGTGAATATGAACTGATCTGAAAAATCTTATAGTAGCACCTTTTTTCTTTACATTTGAAATTAAAAAAGATGTATTCCTTTTAACATGGTTCAGACCAGGTTTTCATCAGAAGTCTCAGTTGTTTTTGTATACCTATTGCCACGTAAGGGCAGGAAGCAGTGTCTGCTGCATGCTAGTTCCTTTTCCTCACAAGAACGGTGATGTTAAACAACGAGAGTTCAAAAACAATAGTGAATACTGATGAAAACCTGAGCCAAATCAAATTAAAAGGAAAGCTCCTGTTATTATTTCAAATATAAAACAAATGTGCTAAAGCAGACGTAAAACAGAGAACGAGGGTATCATGCAATATAGGAGGTAAGCAACAATCTGAAACAGCATGGAACAGTATAGCTCAGAATGTTCTCCACTAACATGCACTGCTGCTTTACATGGGTCCCAGCCCACTGGCTGCAACTGGTTCTTTAACAACAGCAAACTTTTATTTGGGTCACACTGTCAGTGGCCAGTGGTGGTCACAAAAGAAAGACAATTATCAATTCTATAATAGTAATATGTTGTATTTTATTTATTTATTTATTTATTTATTTATTTATGTATGTAAACGTTTATAACTGGGAAAGGCTCCATTGAGCCGAGGCTCGTTTCCAGGTGCGACCTGGGGAAAGAGTTACATAGGAGTAACAGGCGAAAAAAACAAACTGACAGTATATTCATGTGATGTCACATTGTCAAACTAATATTGTGTATATGTGTACAACATTTATGAGTAAAAAGTGTAAATACTGAAAAGTAGACGTCACTCAAAAAAAAAAAAAGACCACAGAGACAGAAAACTAAAAAGCCATATATAGAAAGTGAACAAGAAGTACATGAATAGGCACTGGGGATGTGTCACTGCATCCCTTCCCCCTTTAATATAGATTTACAAAACATTGCCATTCTAATTAAACTGAGGGTGGGTGGGCACAATGCAAAGGTTTGTCACCTTTCTCCCCCGGGGGAGGGGATATAGTCCCATCATTCTCTGGCGCCCTCTACAGCTAAATGCAGGCTCACCAGAGGCCTTCACTCCCCCTCCCTTCCCTGCACTGCACTGACCTTCACAAGCAAAGGTCTGAGGCCTCAACATGACCATACTCGAGAAGATGGAGGAATCCAGGATAAAATAATAAAAATTAGGGACGATAGAATTAGAAACTAAAACTGGGTGACTGCTTCCAAGTTCGGAGAGAGAACAGTTAGGTCAGTTGTTTCACATTCTGCCCTCATTTGCAGCTGTTTTTGGCAAGTGGGGAACAGCATTCTCAATTTGATGGTTTGCCACGTCCATTTTGATGGATAGCACCTCTTAAAAATACCATTACAACCCTCTGAACTCCACCCTGTGCTCTGCTGATGCCACAAGCCTACATATTGTTCAAATGATATTTCTGTCACATTTGAAGGAGTTTTTTCTCTTCCTCGTTAAGCAGTTAAATATTTTTGTGGGATAAACTGCTGATGCGGTTGCTAAGATTTATGCCTTCTCCTTATGGATAGCAGATGTCACAGTTCGGCTTGGCACCAGGCGCGTGTCCATGATTCTCAGCCAGTCTGGGTGGCACCAGGGTGAAAAGGTCAGCAAACCACGAAAAGTTCCTACTGAAGCTGGTACTGGATGGAATGTGAAACTGCAGCCATCAGCAGTTTTGAAATCAACTTGTCCAGGAGTATAAGCCATTAAAACAGCTACATCCTCACCTTTAAAAAAGACCAAATTCTAGGCCCCCCCCCAAAAAAAGTCAATAACCTTGTTCTGTTTTTCTAAACTAGCACTTGCTTGCCAAAGTTCTAATTTTTATGGTATTTTTAAGAGCAGCATTGAACTGACAAATAGAAGAATTCCTTTCAGTGTGAGTTCCACCAAACAGCCACAGACTGGCCTGTCTGCCAAACCCAGGGCTGTTTGGCCCAGCCAGTGAGAAACCTCAGCTTTGGACAGTTCTCACTAACTGAATGGATGTTACAGTTTGTTCCCCTCCCCCCCAAACCCAACCATCACCACCAGCATTACACACACAGATACATTTTGTTTGCCACAGAACAAAAGTAACTGAAACATTACTTCTAAGGGTCACAGTGCCAAATACCTTTACTCTTTCCCATCTAATTTCCCTCTTTCTTTTGCTGAACTATGCTATGTATGACTGCACTATCTGCATTTGTTAAAATTACTGTAAAGAACTAATCTTTGAAAAACTAAATTTATTTTTCGTTTAATTTTGTTATTCAGTTTTCAACAGTAGATTCAAACAGACCATCACAACATACAAATTGCCTTTGGCAAGGTGCCAGACCCCTTCCTGCCAGGAGAGCTTGTCCTTTTTGAATTTTATTTTTCTCCCCACCCACTGGCTGGCCCTCTCTCTCTGCCGATAGCCCCCACCACCTCATCACCCATAATTTCTGGCACTTACCTATGGCCTTGCCTTGTATCTCCACAGCTTTCCCCCTGTGCTGGGGTTAGATGGGGTACCCCAGTTCCCCCTCCAGAAGCCTCACTAAGTCAAGCCCACCACCCTGAGCTCAGTAGGCAGTGTGAGGTCGGGGGAGGGCTGCCTGCTTAATTCTGCCACAGCTGGTGGGATTTTTCTTGTTTTTTTCCCCCCTAGGATGTTCCATGGAGCAGACATCATGATGCTGTATGCAGAGCATGCGTTGGTCTTCTGGAGCATCCTCCTTTAAGCTGCTCATGCACCACCACCTATGGTTGTGAGGCGGTGGTGTTGCGACTGAGAAACTCAACCCCGGTTGACCCTCGTGTCTCGGGCTCGCTATCGAACCTGAATCACCAGCATTGCAAGCAGCATCACTACTGCACCACCAACAGGCCGGCTAGGAGAACTTGTCCCAATGAAATACATCGCTACTTAGGGTCACCCAGAACACACACTGGAAAGTACCCAATAATGTTCATCATTCCATTTTGGCCTACCACTGGTATGGGATCCTATGACCTTAACTTTACATGGTACTATATAAGGGAGCTCAGATTTGCTGAAATCCATTCCAATAGGATTTTTTAGGCTTTCATAACTTCCGATTCTGAATCAGAAATTCTAAAAATCTTAGCAGACAAGAAGCACTTCTTGTATAAAATCAAAATCGGATTCAGAACCAGATTTCAGAATCCAGTTCTGAGTCTGATTTTACCGTATATAGGATTTGGGGTTTGCAATCCTGAAAATCCTAAATTCTTAAAAAGGATCAGAATCCGATGACTCCAAGTTTAATTGGATTCTGAGCAATCCTATACTGTACTAGTAGTTTATATTGCTTAATCTGGTTCAAGGTCAGTTGGCATTCATCTGTAGCCCCCTCCCCTAGGTCGTGCCTGAAAATAGGCAGGATTTGTCTAGTGCACTTACCCAGTCAACAAAAACGAAGTAACTATATAAATATAAATAAGCATATAATTCTTTAATGTACTGTATGGTACAAATACTCCAGCGTTCCATGCACATCCTTCTCCTTTTTCTCCTGCTCCTGCCTCTCCCAGAAAAACTACATTTCAACACAATTCACCTTCTATTTTATATATCATCTGCATTTCTCTTCACATAGTTCTTCATTACTGTTGTGGGCCGATTTGCATGGAAACAAGATTCCTGCTCTGTGGAGTTTAGCTGTTCCAGGATTCAGTTAACTCCATTTTGGGAGTATGTGACTTCAAAAATAAAGCAAAACTTCCAAAATAAAGGGAAGGAAGCATTAACTTTCAGATGTAAACAAAAATTAGATGATTTTCAAAACTGCAGGCATGGAGGCAAGAAATGATGGATTTTTCTGAAAGAAATTGTATTTAACCACTCATATTTATATTACCATCCATAAACTGGTCATTCCTAGAATAATAACTTCCAAAATGTGAGATCTAGGAAGTATTGTGACTTCCAAAACATTGGAATGACTTCCAAATCTAGACTACTGAAAGTTTTAGACTTCCACTAAAAACAAATTAACTGAACCTCTGGCTGTTCCTGCTGTTTAATCCTATGCTGAAGTCACAGTCCCTCTATGACATCACAGTTTGTTGCTGCGGAAATGGTTTATGATGTCACAAACTGAGGAGTGTCACCTCTACAAAGGGTTAAGCAGTAAGAGCAGAAAACGGGGACATAATTCTGTAAATGAACCTAGTAGTAATGAAAAAGGAAATAAAAATACTAAAGATCTATTAACTATAAGCTGAATTTTAACTAAATATTAATTTTCAAGTGTTCCTAAAAGTGACACACTAACTTGAAGCAGCAGTATTTGTTAGCTGGAAAACATCATCCTATAATTTTTTAGCATTATTGTATTTCTGACATAATTAGAGTCTTCTTCTGTATATTTTATTTCTTCCATGTGTTCTAAAATCAACTTTTACTACTCATTTTATAATTAATGGCTCGAATCATTAGAGATGGCCAACACATTTCATTTTAAAAAAAATCCCTTCCCTCGAAGTTACTGTTAACGTTACATACTAGAGTCATACTGTGGATGTATTCAGAGGGGGATGGTACACATTTCTGGTAGTAAACGACACAGCACCACACTTAAATGTTTTATTTATTCATAGTGGGAGTGGCCAGAGAACAGGGAATTTTGACAGTAGCATGACAACTCCACGAAGGGAATTACCTCGTGGTCAGAAACAGCACAGTGAAACGCTGAAGTACAAACCGTACGAAGAATAGAGCCGGAGAAGAAAAAATAGGTAAGTGACAACATTTCACTGGAGCGGTGGTCCATGCAGTGTGATGTCGGAATAGTAAATCGCGTACACAGATTCTCAGCAGCATTCTTCATGCGCAGTTTGGACTTTAGCGGTTTTCGCCTCACTGTTTTTACCCCCACGGTATTTCCCTTCGTGGAATTGACGTGGAGCCATTTTTGACAACTTTGAAACCATGTATCACAATTCAGAAATATAATACAACAGAAATAAATGGATATATTGATGTTTTCACCAGAAACACATCATTACTAACCAAAAAAATATATATGATGGTATGTTTTCCACTGACAAATACTGCTGCTTTAAGGGGACTATAAACCTTGCTCTACTGTTTTAAGCACTAAGCAGTACCAAACTTGTTGGTGTACAATAACAGCTGAGTTTGTCTACATATGGTCCCTGCACTAGCAGTACTAAACTCATCTGTGAATACCAGGAATTATCATGATTATTGTTAATTTTATCTATTAAGCCGATTCACAAGAGAATTAACGTGCTGTACATCACAAAATACATCATCATTGCAAATAAAAAATGATAAAATAAGAATAAAACCAATGCAGATTGATAACAATTAAACAAATACATTTTAAGAGCACTGTGAAAGCTCAAAAGGGTGGTAGATATATAAACACAGTGGGGTAGATAACTCCAAAGAGCTTCTCCAACTGAAGAAAAAGCACACTGCTGAAGCCAACATCAGTTTGATTTTAGGAACCAGTATTAACCTTGCATCAGAAGAATGAAGTACACGGGTTGGGTATATATCTACTGAAGGCACGAAGGCGAAGTTGGCAGCCCAGTGTGGACAGCCAAACAACTAAGACAAGAATTTTAAATTGAACCCTGAAATCACGTGAAAGCCAGTGCAAAGATACAACAATGGGAGCAATGTGTACGTGACAAGAGGCGCCAAATATCAGGTGGGCCACTCTACACTACGAATGTGCTGCAAAGGGGCCAGTTTCAGGGCAGGAAAACCAATTAACAGACTGTTGCAATAATCCAGCCTGGAAACAACTGGCCTATATAAAATTATTTTGGGAGCCTCGGGAATCAAATATTTCCTAATGAGCATGATATTAATTAAATAAATCCAGCAGTATTTAGAAAGGGCTGAAATCTGCGAACTATAAGAAAAATCAGAATCCGTGTAGACGCCCAGGTTCTTAACAGTGTTCAAAGTGAGAAGCTTTGATAAAAGTAAGTTTTGCTTAAGGTGCGTGCACATGGCTAAGTAGTAGTCTGACGTGGCTGACAAAGTGGGAGTAAAAAGGACTTCAAGTTTTTTATTTTCTGGGTTAATTTCGAGGACATTTTGGGAGCACCAAAGTGCAATCACAGTTAAAAATGTATCACGGCTCTCAGCAATGGCAGCAGAAATATCTGAAAAGGACTTGTGTGTTTGGGTGTCATCCACATGATGAGGAAAGGAAAAATTATTCTCATCAAATTACTTAAAGGGGCATAATACAAGCAAAAAGGAACGGGCCAAGAATACAACCCTAAGGGACACCAGAGGAAAGCGGCTAAGACTCATATAGCAATCATCCAAAAGAAACTTGAAAAGACTGATTTAACAAATATGATTTAAACCAGAACAAAGCTATATCAGACACCCCAACCTCAACAGCCAACAGAGTACATAAAATCTGATGTGTGAGAGTGTTCAAAGCGGTCGTAAAATCCAGAAAATTCATAACAATGTAAAAGCCCTGGCTTCTAGCAAGAATATCATTATTAATTTGGCTGTATAGCCTAGAGGTTAGAGTAATGAGCTGTGAATGAGTTTGGTACATCTAGCAGACCAGACCTGGGTTTGATTCCCACAACCTCTACTTGCATGCTGTGTGACTCTGAGCAAGTCATTTAACCACCCAGTGCTCCCAGGTCGCCCCTGAAAACAGGCACTTGTGCCTAGTGGGCCTTATCTGGTTACCAAAGACTAAAATAAAATAAAATAAAAATAAATCTTCAGGAGGGCTGTTTTAGTAGGATGGACATTCTTAAAACCAGACTCTGAGGCTTCAGCAAATTAGATTCCAACTACTCAAGAAACCGGGCTGCAGAATCTTGCTTCAAGATCTTGTAAACGAATAGTAACAGTGAAACTGGGTGAAACATTGAGTGAGGCATGCAATCAAGGAAGGATGTTTTCAAATGTGGGGAACTACTGCCATTGAATAACTACCAGGCAAAACACCAGTGCTGAGGGATCAGTTAATAATCTGTGTAATTACACGGAGGAGACTGGGTAATAGTGTTCTCAGAAGTTCTGAGGGTGAGGGTCGAGTAGGCTGCTAGTCAAATTCACAGACTTCATCAGGGCAGCCCCAAAATCACGACCATCCAGGGAAAAACTATCAAAACACTACCACTGATGGGCAGGGAGTACGTAAATTACCCCTGGAATGAGAACCAGAGGAATCAAGCCAATGCCCAGAAGGATACGTGGACCCAGATATTCACTTAGAGAGACTAAAAGATTCAACCAACTCCAGAAAACCTTTAACAGCAGGGCTTGTAACAGAATCAAAGTATAATGACTGCCCCATTTGTCTGTGTACAGTCCATGCACTACCAGTACCAAATTCATTAGTGTATAATGACTGCAGTGCTTGCAGGTGTATCTGTGTATAGTCCCTGCACTACCAAGTGTCTAATGGTGTAAGGACTTTGCATCTGTCTGTGTACAGTCCCTGCACTACCACTATCTAAGGGTGTATAAGGACTATCACATTTGTCTGTGCACAGTCCCTGCACTACCAGTATCTAAGAGTGTATAAGGACTGTCACATTTGTCTGTGCACAGTCCCTGCACTACCAGTATCTAAGGGCTGTATAATGACTTTTGCATTTGTCTGTGTGCAGTCCCTGCACTATCAGTGTCTAAGGGTCTATAATGACTATTGTATTTGTCTGTGTACAGTCCCTGCACTACCCCTGTCTAAGGGTGTATAAGGACTGTCACATTTGTCTGTACACACTCCCTGCACTACCAGAATCTAAGGGTGTATAAGGACTGTCACATTTGTCTTTGTACAGTCTCTACACTACCAGTACCAAATTCATTAGTATATACTGAATGCAGTGCTTGCATGTGTTTCTGTGTACAGTCCCTGCACTACCAGTATCTAAGGGCTGTATAATGACTTTTGAATTTGTCTGTGTGCAGTCCCTGCACTATCAGTGTCTAAGGGTCTATAATGACTATTGTATTTGTCTGTGTACAGTCCCTGCACTACCCCTGTCTAAGGGTGTATAAGGACTGTCACATTTGTCTGTACACACTCCCTGCACTACCAGAATCTAAGGGTGTATAAGGACTGTCACATTTGTCTTTGTACAGTCTCTACACTACCAGTACCAAATTCATTAGTATATAGTGAATGCAGTGCTTGCATGTGTTTCTGTGTACAGTCCCTGCACTACCAGTATCTAAGGGTGTATAATGACTTTTGCATTTGTCTGTGTACAGTCCCAGCATTACCAGCATCTAAGGCGTATCAGGACTGTCGATTTGGTTCAAGTACAGTCCCTGCACTACCAGTATCTAAGGGTGTATAATATTGTCTAAGTTGTCTGTGTACAGTCCCTGCACTACCAGTATCTAAGGGTACATACTGACTGTCTCAGTTACCTGTGTACAGTCCCTGCACTACCAGTATCTAAAGGGTGCAAACTGGCTGCCACTAGTTGTCTGTGTGCAGTCCCTGCACTACCAGCATCTAAGGGTGTATAACCACGGTCATAGTTCTCTGTGTGCAGTCCCTGCACTACTAATATTAAAGGGTGTATAACAACTGTCACAGTTGACTGTGTACAGTCCCTGCACTACAAGTATCTAAGGTGTATAACGACTGCTACATGTGTCTGTGCACAGCCCTGCACTGCCAGTACCTAAGGGTAAACCAGCATCAGAGACAGACTGCATAGTACTGGGGTGCATGGATAAAAACAGTCGTGGAAAAAAAAGCACAATCTCTACTACCCAAGACATAAGAAGTTGCCCAGTATAGGTATAGATAAAGTGCATATTTCATTGCCAAAGTGCCAGTGTAATGAGGAATGTGCATTGCACTGGCATGTTGGTAATAAAATATGCACTTTATCTATACCTGACACCTTCAGCAGCCTTTTATGTCTTGAGTGCTGAGTGCGGGATTTTGCTTTTTTCCATTAGTATCTAAGGCTGTATAATAACTGCTATAGTTGTTTATGTAAAGACGCTGCACTACCAGTATCTAGGGGTGTATAATGAATATTACAGTTGTCTGTGTACAGTCAGTGCACTACCAGTATCTAAAGGTGTATAATGCCTCTTAAACTTGTCTGTGTACAGACACTGCACTACCAGTATCTAAGAGTGTATGCACTACCAGTATCTAAGGGTGTATAATGACTGTCACATTAGTCTGTGTACAGTCACTGCACTACTAGTATATAAGGCTGTATAATGACTGTCACATTTGTCTGTGCTGTCCTTGCACTGCCAGTATCTAAGGTGGGGTACAATGACTGTCGCATTTGTTTGTGTACACTCCCAGCACTACCAGTATCTAAGGATGTATAATGACTGTCAGATTTGCCTCAGTGCAGTTCCTGCATTACCAGTATCTCAGGGTGTATAATGATTGACACATTTGTCTGGGTACAGTTTCTGCACCACCAGTATCTAAGGATATATACTGACTTTCACATTTGTGTCTGTGCTGTCCCTGCACTACTAGTATCTAAGGGTGTATAAGGACAGTCACATTTCTCTGTGTACAGTCAATACAGTACCACTATCTAAGGGTGTATACTGACTGTGGCATTTGTCTGTGTACAGTCCCTGCACTACCAGTATCTAAGGGACTGTCACATTTCTCTGTGTACAGTCCCTGCACTAACAGTATCAAAGGGTGTATAAGGACTGTCACATTTGTCTGTGTGCAGTCCCTGCACTACCTGTGTCTAAGGGTGTATAAAGACTGCCGCATTTGTCTGTGTACAGTCCCTGTACTACCAGTATCTACAGGTATATAATGACTGTTACAGTTGTCTGTGTATTATCCCTGCACTACCTTTATCTAAGGGTGTATAATAACTGTCCCAGTTGTGTGTGTACAGTCCCAACACTACTCAGTATCTAAGGGACTGTCACATTTGTCTGTGTACAGTCCCTGCACTACCAGTATCTAAGGGTGTATAACAACTGTCCCAGTTGTGTGTGTTAAATTCCTGTACTTCCAGTATCTAAAAGTATATAATGACTGCTACAGTTGTCTGTGTATAGTCTCTGCACTACCAGTATCTAAGGGTGAACAACACACTTGTCACAGTTGTGTGTAACAGTCTCTGCACTACCAGTATCTAAGGGACTGTCTCATTTGTCTGTGTACAGTCCCTGCCCTACTTGTTGTGTGTGTGTTCAGTCCCTGCACAACCAATATCTAAAGGTGTATAATGGCTGTCACATTTGTCTCTGTACAGTCACTGCACTACCAGTATCTAAGGGTGTATAAGGAATGTTGCATTTGTCTGTGTTTAGTCCCTCCACTAACACTATCTAAGGGACTGTCGCATTCGTATGTGTACAATCCCTGCACTACCAGTATCTAAGGGTGTATAATGACTTTTGCTTTTCTCTGTGTACAGTTCCTGCACTACCAGTATCTAAGGGTGTGTCAGGACTGTCGCATATGTCTAAGTACAGTCCCTGCACTACCAGTATCTAAGGGTGTATAACCACTGTCCCAGTTGTCTGTGTACTGTTCCTGCACTACCAGTATCTAAGGGTATACAATGACTGTCTAAGTTGTCTGTGTACAGTCCCTGCACTACAGTATCTAAGGGCATACTGACTGTCCTTAGTTGCCTGTGTGCAGTCCCTGCACTACCAGTATCTAAGGATGCATAATGATTTCACAGTTGTCTGTGTACAGTCCCTGCACTACCAATATCAAAGGGTGCATAATGCCTGTCACAGTTGTCTCATGTACAGTCCCTGCACTACCAGTATCTAAGGTGTATAACAACTGTTATATTTGTATGTGTACAACCCTGCACTACCAGTACCTAAAGGTAAACCAGCATCAGAGACAGAGTCCGCGTAAGGTAATGGGGCATGGATAAAGACAGTCATGGAAAAAGCACAATCTCAGAAACACACTCAATATTATAAAGGCTGCCCAATGTATCAGGTATATCAGATAAAGCACATATTTCATTGTTAGTGCCAGTGCAATGCACGTTCCTTAGGAATATGCATTACACTGGCTCTTTGGCAATAAAAAATATGTACTTTATCTATACCTGGTACCTTGAGCAGCCTTTTCTGTCTTGGGTGGTGCGTTGGATTGTGCTTTTTTCCATTAGTATCTAAGGCTGTATAGTAACTGGCTATAGTTGTCTGCGAAGTCCCTGCACTACCAGTATCTTAAGGGAGTATAATGACTCTTACACTTGTCTGTGTACAGCAACTGCACTACCAGTATTCATATGTATAATGACTGTCACATTTGTCCATGTACAGTCACTGCACTACCAGTATCTAAGGGAGTATAATGGCTCTTACACTTGTCTGTGTACAGCAACTGCACTACCAGTATTTAAGAGTGTATAATGACTGTCACATTTGTCTGTGTACAGTCACTGCACTACTAGTAGCTAAGTGTGTATTATGACTGTCACATTTGTCCATGTACAGTCACTGCACTACCAGTATCAAAGGATGCATAATGACTGTCACTTTTGTCTGTGTACAGTCCCTGCACTACCAGTATCTGTATATATAATGATGCTCATATTTGTCTGTGTACTGTCACTGCACTACCAGTATCTAAGGCTGTATAATGACTGTCTTGATGTTCAAAATGGGGGACCAAAATACTCCACTCAGGCTGTTGTAAAATTTCAAGCATTCTTTATTTTTGTTAATTGCCCTGATGTTTCACATTCTTGCTTTTTCAAAGGGCTTTTCATATATTCTGTAGGAATAATAGATAAATATTGTTTATAAATCTTACATTTTTGAATTCCATTTCTTTTCATTATTCTTCTATTAAGGTTTTCTATTGTACTTCATTACCACTGCGCTTCTTTCCCATGCTACTTATAGTACACACTCTGTACTCTATTCACTCTTATAACTAAAACATAACAAAAATAATACAGTAATAAAGAATATGTACCCTGTATTCGTGCTTTGTTTCCACACTGGCCAGACGCTTTTTACTTCTGCCTTTGCCTGTTCTACTGATTCTTCATGGCAAGGAATTGCACTAAACCTGTGTCTTAACTATAATAATATAAACAATATGTGAATATGCCTTCAGCAACCTTATTTAACAGGTTATTTTCAATACAATAATCAAACAACTTTTCCTTATTGCTACCTTTTCTGTTATAACAGTGTACCATTTTAAAATATCCATTCATTTTTAATGCCTAACCTTACTATTTTCTGTTTGTTTTTATTTTTATTTTGTCTATGGAGGCATACTCCTTCTATCTTACTTATTTTAACATAAAGAAATAAGAAGTTGGAAACAACGTTCAGCACAAAAGAGAGTAAAAGTGTTAAAACCAGTTATACAGGTAAAGACACATTGTAGAAGTATTTAAACAGTTACCAAGAAATTTAGATTGTATTAAAACTTTAAATGTTTTAAAAACAGAACCTAAAATTCAAGGAAGACAAAGAACAAAGGAAACTGAACATGCTGAGCTGAAAGATAAAGCTGCAAAAGGTAAAATGTAGCCAATTAAGATATTTTAAAATGGTACACTGTTATAACAGAAAAGGTAGCAATAAGGAAAAGTTGTTTGATTATTGTATTGAAAATAACCTGTTAAATAAGGTTGCTGAAGGCATATTCACATATTGTTTATATTATTATAGTTAAGACACAGGTTTGGTACAATTCCTTGCCATGAAGAATCAGTAGAACAGGCAAAGGCAGAAGTAAAAAGTGTATGGCCAGTGTGGAAACAAAGCATGAATACAGGGTACATATTCTTTATTACAGTATATTATTTTTGTTAAGTTTTAGTTATAAGAGTGAATAGAGTACAGAGTGCGTACTATAAGTAGCATGGGAAAGAAGCACAGTGGTAATGAAGTAAAATAGAAAATCTTAATAGAAGAATAATGAAAAGAAATGGAATTCAAAAATGTAAGATTTATAAACAATATTTATCTATTATTCCTACAGAATATATGAAAAGCCCTTTGTAAAAGCACAAGAATGCGAAACGTCAGGGCAATTAACAAAAATAAAGAACGTTGAGAAATTTTACAACAGCCTGAGTGGAGTATTTTTTGGTCCCCCCATTTTTGAACATCAACACTGACTTAGTCCTATAAGGGGAACCATTCAACAGACTGTCTTAACAGTATCCCATTACCTATGGAGTGAAGCATTATAGCTACACACCCTCCGCCAATGTATAATGACTGTCACATTTGCCTCTGCCGTCCTGGCACTGCCAGTATCTAAGGGGATATAATGACTGGCACATTTGTCAGTGTACACTCCCTGCATTACTAGTATCTAAGGTGTATAATGACTGTCATATTTGTCTGTGTACAGTCCCTGCATTACCGTATCGAAGGGTGTATAATGACTGTCACATTTATCTGGGTACAGTTCCTGCACCACCAGTCTCCAAGGGTGTATACTGACTGTCACCTTTGTCTCTGTGCAGTCCCTGCACTACCAGTATCTAAGGGTGTATAAGGACAGTCACATATGTCTGTGTACAGTCAATGCAGCACCACTATCTAATGGGGCATACTGACTGTCGCATTTGTCTGTGTACAGTCACTTTACTACCAGTATCTAAGGGACTGTCACATTTCTCTGTGTACAGTCCCTGCACTACAACTATCAAAGGGTGTATAGGGACTGTCACATTTGTCTGCATGCAGTCCCTGCACTACCAGTAACTAAGGGTGTATAAGGAGTGCCACATTTGTCTGTAAACAGTCCCTCCACTATCAGTATCTAAGGATGTATAATCACTGTCACATTTGCCTGTGTGCAGTCCGCGCACTACCAGTATCTGATGGTGTATAAGGACTGTCACATTTGTCCATGTATAGTCACTGCACTATCACTATCTAAGAGACTGTCACATTTGTCTGTGTACAGTCCCTGCACTACCAGTATCTAAGGGTGTATAAGGTCTGTCACATTTGTCTGTGTACAGTAATGCCTAGTACCAGTATCTAAGAGTGTATAATGACTGTTATAGTCGTCTGTGTAGAGTCTCTGAACTACCAGTATCTAAGGGTCTATAACACCTGTCACAGTTGTGTGTGAAAGTCCCTGCACTACCAGTATCTAAGGGACTGTTACATTTGTCTGTGTACAGTCCCTGCACTACCAGTATCTAAGGGTGTATGACAACTGTCCCGGTTGTGTGTTCAGTCCCTGCACTACCAGTATCTAAAGGTGTATAATGACTGTCACATTTATCTCTGTACAGTCACTGCACTACCAGTATTTATTTATTTATTTATTTAGCTTTTGTTGACCGGGTAAGTGCACTAGACAAATCCTGCCTATTTTCAGGTGCTACCCGGGGGAAGGGGATACAGATGAATGCCAAATGACCTTGAACCAGATTAAGCTGTTGGTGGTATTTTTACTGAATGTAAGGGTGTATAGGAACTGTCACATTTGTCTGTTTACAATCCCTGCACTAGCGCTATCTAAGGGACTGTCACATTTGTCTGTGTACAGTCCCTGCACTACCAGTGTTCTAAGGTTGTATAACCATTGTAACATATGCCTGTGTGCAGTCCCTGCACTACCAGTATCAAAGGGTGTATAAGGACTGTCACATTTGCTGTGTACAGTCCCTGTACGACCAGTATCTAAGGCACTTCACATTTCTATGTGTACATTCACTGCACTGCCAGTATCTAAGGGTGTATAATCATGGTCACATTTACCTGTCTAAGGGTGTATAAGGAGTGTTGGATTTATCTGTGTACAGTCCCTGCATGACCAGTATCTAAGGGACTGTCAGATTTGTCTGTGTACAGTCCCTGCAGTACCAGTATCTAAGGGTGTATAAGGACTGTCGCATTGGCCTTTGTACAGTCCCTGCACTACCAGTATCTAATGGACTGTCGCATTTTTCTGTGTACAGTCCCTGCACTACCAGTATCTAAGGCTGAATAACCACTGTCACATTTGCCTGTGTGCAGTCCCTGCACTACCAGTATCTAAGGGTGTATAAGGACTGTCACATGTGTCTGTGTACAGTCCCTGCACTAGCAGTATCTAAGGGTGTATAAGGACTGTCGCATTGGCCTTTGTACAGTCCCTGCACTACCAGTATCTAATGGACTGTCACATTTTTCTGTATGCAGTCCCTGCACTACCAGTATCTATGGGTGAATAATCACTGTCACATTTGCCTGTGTGCAGTCCCTGCACTACCAACATCTAAGGGTGTATAAGGACTGTTGCATTTGTCTGTGTACAGTCCCTGCGCTACCAGTATCTAAGGGACTGTCACATTAATATGTTTACATTCCCTTCAGTACCAGTATCTAAGAGTGTATAATCACTGTCACATTTGCTTTGTGCAGTCCCTGCACTACTAGTATCTAAGGGTGTATAGGGACTGTCACATTTGCCTTTGTACAGTCCCTGCACTACCAGTATCTAACGGACTGTCATATTTGTCTGTATACAGTCCTTGCACTACCAGTATCTATATGTGTATAAGGACTGTCACATTTTTCTGTGTACAGTGCCTGCACTACCAGTATCTAAGGGTGAATGATCACTGTCACATTTGCCTGTGAGCAGTCCCTGCATTACCAGTATATAAGGGTGTATAAGGACTGTTGCATTTGTCTGTGTACAGTCCCTGCACCACCAGTATCTAAGGGACTGTCACATTTTTCTGTGTACAGTCCCTGCACTATCAATATCTAAGGGTGTATAATGACTGTTACAGTTGTCTGTGTACAGTCCCTGCACTACCACTATCTAAGGGTGTATAACAACTGTCCCAGTTGTGAGTGTACAGTCCCTGTACTACCAGTATCTAAAGGTGTATAATCACTGTCACATCTGCCTGTGTGCAGTCCCTGCACTACCAGTATTTACAGTCTCTGCACTACCAGTATCTAAAGGTGTATAATGACTGTCACATTTGTCTCTGTACAGTCACTGTACTACCGGTATCAAAGGTTGTATAAGGACTGTCACATTTGTCTGTGTGCAGTCCCTGCACTACCAGTATCTAAGGGTGTATAATCACTGTCACATCTGCCTGTGTGCAGTCCCTACACTACCAGTATCTACAGTCTCTGCACTACCAGTATCTAAGGGACTGTCACATTTGTCTGTGTACAGTTTCTGCACTACCTGTATCTAAGGGTGTATAACAACTGTCCCAGTTGTGTGTGTACAGTCCCAGCACTACCAGTAGCTAAGGGACTGTCACATTTGTCTGTGTACAGTCCCTGCACTACCAGTATCTATGGGTATATAACAACTGTCCCAGTTGTGTGTGTTAAGTTCCTGTACTTCCAGTATCTAAAGGTGTATAATGACTGTCACATTTGACTCTGTACAGTCCCTGCACTACCAGTATCTAAGGGAGTATAATGACTGTCACATTTGTCTGTGTACGGCCCCTGCACTATCAATATCTATGTGTGTATAACAACTCCTACTGTTGTCTGTGTACAGTCCCTGCATTACCAGTTTCTAGGGGTATGTAATGACTGTCTCATTTGTATGTGTACAGTCAATGCACTACCAGTATCTAAGGGTGTATAATGACTCTTACAGTTGTCTGTGTATAGACCCTGCACTACCAGTATCCAAGGGTGAATAATGACTTTTACAGTTGTCTGTGAATAGTCCCTGCACTACCTTTATCTAAGGGTGTATAACAGCTGTCCCAGTTGTGTGTGTACAGTCCCAGCACCACCAGTATCTAAGGGACTGTCACATTTGTCTGTGTACAGTCCCTATACTACCAGTATCTATGGGTGTATAAAAACTGTCTCAGTTGTGTGTGTTAAGTTCCTGTACTTCCAGTATCCAAAGGTGTATAATGACTGTCACATTTGTCTCTGTACAGTCACTGCACTACCGGTATCCAAAGGTGTATAAAGGCTGTCGCATTTGCCTGTGTGCATTGCCTGCACTACCAGTATCTAAGTGTGTATAAGGACTGTCACATTTGCCTGTGTACAGTCCCTGCACTACCAGTATCTAAGGGACTGTCATATTTGTCTGTGTACAGTCCCTGCACTACCAATATCTAAGGGTGTATAATGACTGTTACAGTTGTCTGTGTATAGTCCCTGTACTACCAGTATCTAAGGGTGTATCACAACTGTCACATTTGTCTCTGTACAATCACTGCACTACCAGTATCTAAGGGTGTATAAGGAGTGTCGCATTTATCTGTGTACAGCCCCTTTCCTACCAGTATCTAAGGGTGTATAAGGACTGTCGCATTTGCTTGTGTACAGTTCCTGCACTATCAGTTTCTAAGGAACTGTTGCATTTGTCTGTGAGCTGTCCCTGCACTACCAATATCTAAGGGTGTATAAGAACTGTCACATTTGTCTGTGTACAGTGCCTGCACTAGCAGTATCTGAAGGACTGTCACCTTTGTCTGTGTATAGTCCCTGCATTACCAGTATCTAAGGATGTATAATGACTGTTGCAGTCATCTGGGTATAGTCCCAGCACTACGAGTATCTAAATGTGTATAAACTCACATTTGTCTCTGTACAGTCACTGCACTACCAGTTTCAAAGGGTGTATAAGGACTGTAGCATTTGTCTATGACAGCCCCTGCACTACCAGTATCTAAAGGTGTATAACACATTCCCAGTTTTCTGTGTACAGTCCCTTGTACTACCAGTTTGCAAGGGTTATAATGACTGTCCCAGTTGTCTGTGTATAGTCCCTGCACTACCAGTATCTATGGGTGTATAATGATTCTTACAGTTGTCTGTGTACAGTCCCTGCACTACCAGTATCTAAGGGCGTATATTGACTGTTACATTTGTCTGTGTACAGTCACTGCACTATTAGTATCTAAGGGGTGTTTAACGACTCTTTCCGTATTCTGTGTCGAGTCTCTGCACTACCAGTATCTAAGGGTATATAATGACTCTTTCAGTTGTGTGAGTGCAGTCCCTGCACTTCCCGTATCTGATTATGAATAATGACTTTTACAGTTATTTGTGCACAGTCCCTGCACTACCAGTATCTAAGGGAGTATAATGACTGTCACATTTGTCTGTGTACGGTCCCTGCACTATCAATATCTATGTGTGTATAACAACTCCTACTGTTGTCAGTGTACAGTCCCTGCATTACCAGTTTCTAGGGGTATGTAATGACTGTCTCATTTGTATGTGTACAGTCAATGCACTACCAGTATCTAAGGGTGTATAATGACTTTTACAGTTGTCTGTGAATAGTCCCTGCACTACCTTTATCTAAGGGTGTATAACAGCTGTCCCAGTTGTGTGTGTACAGTCCCAGTACCACCAGTATCTAAGGGACTGTCACATTTGTCTGTGTACAGTCCCTATACTACCAGTATCTATGGGTGTATAAAAACTGTCTCAGTTGTGTGTGTTAAGTTCCTGTACTTCCAGTATCCAAAGGTGTATGATGACTGTCACATTTGTCTCTGTACAATCACTGCACTACCAGTATCCAAGGGTGTATAAGGGCTGTCACATTTGTCTGTGTGCAGTCCCTGCACTACCAGTACCTAAGGGGCTGTCTCATTTGTCTGTGTACAGTCCCTGCCCTACCAGTATCTAAGGGTGTATAAAGACTGTCGCATTTGCCTGTGTACAGTCCCTGCACTACCAGTATCTAAGGGACTGTCACATTTGTCTGTGTACATTCCCTGCCCTAACAGTATCTAAGGGTGTATAAGGACTGTCACATTTGCCTGTGTACAGTCCCTGCACTACCAGTATCTAATGGACTATCACATTTGTCTGTATGGTCTCTACACTACCAGTATCTAAGGGACTGTCACATTTGTCTGTGTACATTCCCTGCACTACCAGTATCTAAGGGTATAGAATGACTGTTACAGTTGTCTGTGTATAGTCCCTGCACTACCAGTATCTAAGGGTGTATGACAACTGTCACATTTGTCTCTGTACAGTCATTGCACTACCAGTATCTAATGGTGTATAATCACTGTCACATTTGTATGTGTACAGTACATTCCCTGCACTACCGTTATCTAAGGGTGTATAATCACTGTCACATTTACCTGTGTGGAGTCCCTGCACTACCAGTGTCTAAGGGTGTATAAGGAGTGTTGCATTTGTCTGTGTACAGTCCCTGCACTACCAGTATCTAAGGGAGTATAAGGACTGTCGCAATTGCTTGTGTACAGTTCCTGCACTACCAGTTTCTAAGGGACAGTCACATTTGTCTGTGAGCAGTCCCTGCACTACCAGTATCTAAGGGTGTATAAGAACTGTTGCATTTGTCTGTGTACAGTGCCTGCACTACCAGTATCTGAGGGACTGTCGCCTTTGTCTGTGAGCAGTCCTTGGACTACCAGCATCTAAGGGAGTATAATGACTATCGCATTTGCCTATGTACAGTCCCTGCACTACCAATATCTATGGGTGTATAACAACTCTTGCTGTTGTTATTATACAGTCCCTGCACTACCAGTATCCAAGGGTGAATAATGACTGTCACATTTGTCTGTGTACAGTCCCTGCCCTACCAGTATCTAAGGGTGTATAAAGACTGTCGCATTTGACTGTGTACAGTCCCTGCACTACCAGTATCTAAGGGACTGTCACATTTGTCTGTGTACAGTCCCTGCCCTACCAGTATCTAAGGGTGTATAAGGACTGTCGCATTTGCCTGTGTACAGTCCCTGCACTACCAGTATCTAATGGACTATCACATTTGTCTGTATGGTCTCTACACTACCAGTATCTAAGGGACTGTTGCATTTGTCTGTGTACGGTCCCTGTACTACCAGTATCTAAGGGTGTAGAATAACTGTTACAGTTGTCTGTGTACAGTCTCTCTACTACCAGTATCTAAGGGTGTATGACAACTGTCACATTTGTCTCTGTACAGTCATTGCACTTCCAGTATCTAATGGTGTATAATTACTGTCACATTTGTATGAGTACAGTACATTTCTTGCACTACCGTTATCAAAGGGTGTATAATCACTGTTACATTTACCTGTGTGGAGTCCCTGCACTACCAGTGTCTAAGGGTGTATAAGGAGTGTTGCATTTGTCTGTGAACAGTCCCTGCACTACCAGTATCTAAAGGACTGTCACATTTATCTGTGTACAGTCCCTGCCCTACCAGTATCTAAGGGAGTATAAGGACTGTCTCATTTGCTTGTGTACAGTTCCTGCACTACCAGTTTCTAAGGGACAGTCACATTTGTCTGTGAGCAGTCCCTGCACTACAAGTATCTAAGGGTGTATAAGAACTGTTGCATTTGTCTGTGTACAGTGCCTGCCCTACCAGTATCTGAGGGACTGTTGCCTTTGTCTGTGAGCAGTCCCTGCACTACCAGTATCTAAGGGTGTATAATCACTGTCACATTTGCATGTGTACAGTACATTCCCTGCACTGCCGTTATCTAAGGGTGTATAATCACTGTCACATTTACCTGTGTGGAATCCCTGCACTACCAGTATCTAAGGGTATATAAGAACTGTCACATTTGTCCGTGTGCAGTCACTGCACTACCAGTATCTAGGGGTGTATAACGACTCTTTCAGTTGTCTGTGTACAGTCCCTGCACTACCAGTATCTGATTATGAATAATGACTTTTACAGTTATCTGTGTACAGTCCCTGCACTACCAGTGTCTAAGGGTATGCAATGACTGTCACATTTGTATGTGTACAGTCAATGCACTACCAGTATCCAAGGGTGTATGATGACTGTTACAGTTGTCTGTGTATAGTCACTGCACTACCAGTATCTAAGTGTGTATAATGAATGTCACATCTGTCTGTGTACAGTCCCTGCTTTATCAAAAGGCATTACCACAGGCCTTGAAAGCCTGTATCTTTAGCTTTTCATTATCCTGATAATTATCTTTACCTAGCAAAGAGACTCTCATTGTTTATCTCCTAGTTTTGTAGGGGCTAATATGGCATAACCTTACCTTGACTTTTTTCTTTTTTAATCACAGTACAGGTATATTCTAAGCATTATTGTTAGTGTTCTTTTTACCAAATTATGTTATCTAGTACTGTGTTCAGCTGGACATTGAGAAAGGTTGTGAAATGTTGATAAGTGTATCAATTGTTTATACCTGTAGTTCTTAGTATATTAGTCTGTTTAAGGAGTGTTCTCAACCTGTACTAATGGATTAATCATTTAAACAACTAACTAGCAAATGCTTATGATAATGAGTTGGAATTAATTATCGACTTTCTTAATTGGGATACAGGGCGCTCAGCAGCAATATAGGCTCCATTTTTTGGTGACCTCTTTTAATCACCCCCTTTCTTTCTTTTTAACAGATTTGTGTACCGTTTTTACATGTATTGTATGTTCAGAGTGAGGTTTAGTAATTACACATTCAACATGTTTGCTGGCGCCTTTCTCCGAACGCTAAGGGCGCCATTACAAGACAGCAGAATAAATAGCATAACTAACAACAGATACATTACATGAGGTGCACTTTAATAAATGTTGTGAACATTAGGTATGCATGGTCAGGACATGTACCCTGACAAAGACCGGATAAGTCGAAGCAGCAGGGCTTTGTTTGGTGGTCCTATGTTCATGCTTCATTGCTCAGCATGGGAAAAAAAGTTGTTACTGATCAAGAAACTTGCTTCCATGTTTTTGCTATCGTGCTGGTACCTGCTTCTTCTGATCAAACAGCATCAATGCTATTTATTTGTGAGCACTGCCTGTTGTCAATCGCACTCCATCATTGCAGAAGTACTAGTGGGACAAAAGGTGGTGTTACAGTAATGCTACCAGTCATCTTGTAAACACTGCCTGTCATCCTGCTAGTACCTTTCCTGACAACAGAGCACAATCAGCCACTGGCAACACTAGCAGATCAATGGCCTCATTGTTCTTTATGAGGAACTTGAAGAAATGTAAAGCTGGCTCAGTAGCATGGAGGGCCAAGACACTATGCACTTCACCTCGCCACGCCGGCTCGAGTTCAGGAATGAGCTTGGGTTGCCGGGGGTCAGCTGGGGAGGGACAGGATTGAGCATCCGGAGAACTGCTCTCCTCTGCTGGGGTGCAGAGATCTGCCATGTTGGCCCTTGGCTGCCCCAGGTGAAGACCTAAGAGCAGAGTGAGGCATTCGGTGTGATGAGAGAGGAGAGGCCGCAGTTCTGTGCCGCAGCCTCCATGCATGCATCAGCCATGCTGTCAAGTGGGGGAACCCAAGGGAGAACACAGAAAAGAAAGACTGACTCAGGCTCCATGAAGTTCTGCCCAGCTACGCCGACCTGCACCACCAACCAGACCAGTGGGGAATGGCCCTTCCCTTCCTGGCCCTGTTATGGGGCAAGCTGTGGGGGTCACTGAATTCAGGTGAGTGCCGAGGAGGCAGTGGCTGATCAAGAGTAGGGCAGGATAGGATGGAGTAGCCTCTGCCTGAGTCTGCCAGGAAAGAAAGTAATACAGAAAAAAGTTAAAGAGCTGGTAGCCCCAAAATAGCAGATAGAAAATGCTATTCATTTTAAAAGTAGCCAGTTGCCACCTTTTAATTTTTGAATTATTTTTCTGTTTCTCTTGATTCATTAGGAAGTTTAATCCCTGACAGTACTAGGTTTGAGGTGAAGAGCAGGACTGTAGCTGGAGGCTGACATGTCTAGTTCTGTTCTTTTTCATACCTCATCAGTACTGTGACCTCACTCACTGTGACATCACATGTCACCAACCTGGCGGCAGGTGACTGGCTCTTCTTGGCCAATAGTGATGTCACAGTTAGTGAGATCAGAGAATGATGATGAGTTATAATGGGGAACAGAACTCCACGTGTCAGTCCCCAGGCAGAGAACAGTTGCACACATCCCATTCCCACCTAATACTGCCAGGTGGAACATCCTCTAATTAACTAAAGGGAAATGTCGCAGTGCTTCGGATGTAAAAATAAACAGCTGAGTACTCTGAAAAGGTAATATCAATTTCAGACACTGTGCTAGCTCTCATTTCAGTTCTTTAACCAAATATGAAGAGGAAACCATTGAGGTTACAATGGTCAGGTGGTCAAGAGACTTACAGAACAACAGCAGAGCATGAACGCACTGGTTCCAAGAACAAAACCCACAAAGACTAAGATATGTAAAGATTAAATAAATAGAGGATATGCAATGCTCTGACTCAGAATATGCAGTTTATCTTGAAGTGTGAGAGGGCAGGACCATAATTCAGAAGTGAGCTATGGTTCTGCCCCATCAGAGTCGGGAGTGAGTTATGAAATTCCTGCCTCCCCCACAAGTGATGATAAACTGCATATTTGAATCAGACCATTGCATATTCAGTTTTTTAATGTTAAATATGCTGCTTGTTTGAAGATTTACCTGTTTTCTTGTTAAGTTCAACTGTTGGCTTCATTACTGTACAGTGCTAGTGTGATGTCATAAGCATTGTAAAATGTTGCATCCTGATTGGTTCATTGTTCAATTGTAATGTACTTAACCTGCAAGATATACATTTTGAAAACACTAACAAGATATCATAATATCTAGATGTTAAATACAAAGACATCACTTATCTTCTCATTTTTATCTCCACTGGTGTTGTATACATGTGTTTATAACGTGGGTTGGCAGTAACGTACAACCCAGTTGGTGGAGTCGCTCTGCATGTCCATGGATTAAATCCCCTCTTTAATCCATAGTTTCACAGAGTGAATCCTGAAAAGTGCCATCGGAACTCGTTGTGTGCTAGCAAAATCAGAAGTCAGAGGCAGCTATTGCAAACGTGAGCAAGCAAGACACAGGGGCACCAGGTAAATTGCTTTGCCTCCCTATTCCAACACATTTAAAAACAGTGCCACCCACATCCCACCACACAGTCCCCTGCTAACCCAGTGTGACAGGCAACCCATGTTTGAAAAAGCACTGTCGCCCACGCCACAGAACAAACAGTCCCCTACTTACCCAATGTGTCTGGCAACTCATGTATTTAAAATCAGTGGCGCGTGTGAGCACATGAAATACCCCAGTAATCAGTGGTGCAGTCCCGTTATAGCACAGGCAACCCCCTTGGGCCAGCAACCTATTCAGACAGCGATGCAGATGTGGGCGTGTGGTAGGTAGTTCCCCTGGTACCCCCCTCCCCGACAGAGACAGTGAGAGGTCAGTGAGCAACAGAGACACAGTGACAGGACAGGAGCAAGAGAGTGGGACATGCAATAAAGAATTCCTGCAGTATCCTGTCTGTCTCTGTGTCTCTTGGTTTTCTGTGACTGACAAGCAGGTGCTGGAAAAGGTACTCAAGAGTGTGTGTTGGGGGGGGAGAGAGAGAGAGATTGAGGGAGCAGTCTAGCACACTGCACAGACAGAGACACAGAGAATAAGGTACTGCAAAAGTGAGAAGGACACCAGCACAGTGAGGGCTGAAAACATGTATAGAAATCAAATGTCAGAAATGATGTCATCATTTTCTGACAGTAATGTTTCCATATAAAACAGCACATCTTCCTCTACCTTTGAGGTCCGAGCTGCATGTGAGTCTCGGTGGGGGTGGGGGGGGGCAAAATGAATGTTGTAGGAAGTGTAGGAGTCAATATTATGCACAAGAAATGTCAGAAATCATCTCGGTACTGTATGTCTGACATTTCTACGTGCATAACAGCAATCAGATATGCATTATTTGTTGGGGATTATTTCGCAAGGTGGCAGGATACAGTAACTTTTTTGCTATTTAAACAGAGGGGAAACCCCTTTCTGTGATTTTTCCCTTGTTTAAACATAACTCACGTTATAAGTGCAATAACTCTCTCCAGGGTATTGTGGTACTAGGGAGTAATCAACACCCTTGGTGCTGTGATGACACTCGGCCTGCAGCCTCGTGCCTCACAACGCACCTGGGGTGTTGATTAATCCTCAATAACACCATTCCCTGTTGTGGGTAATTGCTTACTTGAAAAAGCAGAATGTTCTACTGTTGAAAACAGGGATGTCCAATTCTTTGATCTGTTTTGTTTTTAAAACATTTTTTTCATTACAAGTTAACGAAGTTTGATGATTTACAGCAAACGTCTATGGCATCTTCAGCATCACCAAAAACTCTGGCTTCTCTGTTGTCACAAAAACTGCTTAAATACTGGGAAACTTCTCTTTTGACATTCCCTACCAACTCAAAAGTACAGGAGCAAAATGTATAGGAGATGCAACAATACCCTGAGCAAGTTCGCGGTAGGCTGGGACAAGTGGACCCATGATTGCCTCCTCTATACTAACTGGGGACTCCACCCACCCAACAAGCAGAGAGTATTTAAGTGGGCATCGCTGATATTCAATCGTGTGCATAGTCTGAGTCCTTCTATCTCAACAATCGTCTCTCAAGACCAGTGCAAAAAACTATCACATTCACTCTTAGTCTAAAAATCTACTGCTTCTGATTGGTTGATAGATTGATTGATTGCTTGATTGATTGATTGATTTAAACGTTGAACAAGGGTGGAAGGCTCACTGAGGCAAAACTGACTCATTTACAAGAACATTCAATAGCAAACCAGACAAATTGTCAATAAACTAACAATGGTATTATAACATTATATGGTATTACAAAATTATTATAAAACAAGTCATGCATAACAGTTGCAAACATTGTGTGATTTTATTTGTGTTGCCTTATGAACTATATGTAAGCTATTGCAAATCCTTAACCTCCAAGCATGCTCAAATCATACAGTGAGAGGACCTGCTTCACAGCTGCCCCAGATACCTAGGATAGATAGGAGACAGTATAGCGCAGTGGTCTAAGGCTCTGAGCTGCAAATCTGGTGACATCCAGCAGACCAAACCTGGGTTTGAATCCCACAGCTTCCACTTGCATACTGTATAACCCTGAGCAAGTCACTTAACCTCCTTGTGCTCCCAGGTCGCTCCTGTAAAAAAGCTTTCAGCTTAGTGTGCTATACCTGGTTTTTAAACAACTAAAAAATACCTTGAATGCCATGTCCGATAATAAAAACATCAACCGCATGCACCCCTTCGCAAAAAGGCCTACTTCAATACCTTGACAGCCCTTGCGTCTTCTAACCCTCTCCCATGTTATATAGCATAGCTGCTGCAGGTCACCCGTGCCAATACAGCCAGAAAGACCCCTATTACAGTTGTAAGAGCAGTGTTGCTTGAATTTGTTGGGTGTAAGAACCGCATACCGTGGATAAGCAGTTCTGATACCCTAAGAATGTAAGTGAGACATCTCTTACAGCTATAAGTGGTCTCCACAGCTGCATTAATATGTAAGTCTATTTAATTATTCATGAGGCAAATGTGTGCTCTGATTGGCTGTTGTACTGTGCATTAATCCCTTAGAAATGCCTGGTACAGCTCAGAGTAGCGCGTGTGTTTGTAAACATAATTAAAAAAAAATGCTTTCCCCATTACTACTGCAATTAAACTTAGAATAATGACCTCACAGCGTATCATTTACTGGGGATTAATGTCTGGCTGGAGGGGCTGGCCCTCTGCTGTGTTTTAGTCACCCTCGCCCCTAGTGGGTTGTTAATCCCCAGGAAATAAACCAGCCGTTCAGTCATTATTGCTTAATTGACCGAGGTCAATCAATAAGATATTAGCATTTTAAAAAATCTCCCCCGAGCATGCCTGTTTCCAGGGTTCCTATGTGTGAGCCATTCTTTACAGTATGAGCAAGGCCCCTAGAATTCTGCGTTTCCACAGCCACGGAATTTTCAGCAGAATTTGTATCATGCCGCAGAATATACATACTGCCACATAATTTATTGTTCTTGGTGAATTATCATTCAGATACACAGTTTTTCCACAGTGCCCGGCTCCCTTCTCCATCTCAGTTATCCTGAAGCCCCTCCTCTATGCTCGGCATGTGATGTCATCGATGCCATCACATCATATTTTAGCCAATGACAGGACTGCATTCTGCCACAGAAATGAATAAATCATGCCACAGAAATCAGAAAATGCTGCTGCAGAAGCCTAGGAGCCATGCCACAGAAATCAGGACAAAGTGCCGCAGAACACTCGGGGCCCTGAGTATGAGCATGTTTCACACTGAAGGGATGGAGCACTCCAATTGGTTGGCAGCAATCCCTTAATCTATAATATTTCTTTTTAACCTCTGCTCTGAATTCTTCAATCCCTCTCAGAAGTTCTATTTCTAATCTCTTACGTGAAGCATTCATCTGCCGTTTTTTTATGTAAATATGTTTAACCTGCAGTAAGCTTGTTTTTGTTCTTGTATTACCTTGACTTTTAGTTCCAGTTAACTATTATCTGTCTATCGCAATTTGTGTGTGTAAGGCATTTAGCTCTGCTGCTCTATCTGTCCCCAGGACCCTCTTTTTTATTCTTTATCTCCCAGTCTGCCTGGTCAGGCACCCTACAGTACATCAGTGACCTCCCCAGCCCTGTCACCTGCCGTCCCTGGAACATACCTTCCTACCAGGCAGTGCCCCACACTTTTCCCCTCTGTGGTGGAGCCCCCCCCCCAGAGTTCCCCAAGCCCCGGGAGGAGTTTGGTTTGCTTGTTCATCAGGAGAAGCACCAAGGCAGGTCGACAGTGAAAATGCCGACCTCCCACACAGTGACGGCACAATACCGACGTTGGTATTGTGCCGCCCATGCAGCAAGTGTTTTCTCTGGGGGGCACTCCCACACCCACCGGATTTTAGGATTCTCAACTCCAGGTCAGAGTTGGTCCGGGGTGGGGCGGAGGAACACTGGTGGGAAAGCAAAACACCAAAAAAGGACCGTTACAGCGACTGTCACCGTAACGGTCTTTTTTTTGTGTTTCGCCATCTGGGTGTCAATCTGAAGGGGTGCACTGGTTCGTCAGGTAGCCCAGTGAGCAGTGCAGGGCCTGCAGGAGGACGCCACTTCATACTGCCATCAGGCACTATTTTCTCTTTTTCTCTCTCTCTCTCCTCCCTTGAAAGCCTCATGGGCTGAGACCACTGGAACATGAGCACACAGAACATGCTCCCATCGCAGTCAGCAGGCATCCACCCTCCCATCATGGCTGTGGCTTGTACCACCACCTGTGGCCCCCAGGTGGCAGTAGTGTGGTGCAGCACACAGATCTCCCTCCCTGGAGGAGGAGGGGAGTGTCCTCTGGGATGTGGAATCCCCTTCCCCTGGCCGGCCCCCCAACAACTTGGGTCGCTCAAATGGATTGCCAGCATCACGAGTGATAGCGCCACCACTGAGCCAACGGCCAACCCCCCGGACTCTCTTGAGAAATAGATGTGCCACCTAAAGAGGCAATCCTGGTGTGTGGAATTCTATATAACTGAATAAATTTCTAGTGCTGTAAGAGTAACACCTCTTGAACCCTTACAGGATCAGAATCACAACTGCTCTACCACAAAAAGCCACCTACAGGAGCTGCTGCCTCAGAGCAGAAGAAAGCCCAAACGTGCAAGCAGAAACAACTCCAGCACTCACCACTGAATAAGAGATAATTCTCAGCCAGATTCCAGTGCAGTTAGGTCCCTTTATTTATGAGCATAGCAGCAAGGTGCAAAATAGCCAGACAGGCGAACAACCCAACATTTCACTCCCTTCAGTGCTTTGTTAAGGGACAAAGCTCCAAAGGGAGTGAAACATTGGGTCCCTCTCCAGTCTGGCTACTCTGCACCTTGCTGTGTTATGCGCTTAAATAAAGAGACCAAACTGCACTGGAATCTGGCTGAGAACTGTCTCTTACTCAGTGCTGAGTGCTGGAGTTTTTCTGCTTGCACATATGGTGTCAGAATCACCTCACCTTTAGCTTGCATTTCTCTCCCCCTCAGCCACAAGATGATGCAGCGGTAACCAAATAAACATATAAAAGGCCCTCAAAGAGCCATCCCGGTGGCACAGAGGGCTGAGGCACTGGACACCTTACTATGTGCCATGCCAGTGACCTGGGTTTGGGAACGGACTTAGGTCATTGGGAAGGCGGCGGCGGCGGCGGTGGCGGGGAGGGAGCAGGACTGAGCAGCCAACAAGCAGCTCTCCTCTCCCAGGGTGGCTGCCACTGCCCCTCCTCCCCCATAGTCCCACTGCCACCGGGTGGAGGTCCAGTGATCAGCATAGGTGGAGGGAGCAGCACGTAGTCAGAGGGCACCGCAAGATGTGGTGTGCGCATACCTCCACACGCATGTGGTGAAGGTGTGGTGACAGGCTACAGGGAGAAAATGGGAAAAATGATAAAATATATATGGGGAAAAAAAGGCCCCCATAGAACCATGCTGGTTCTGCAGGTTTAGAACCAAACAAAACTGCACCTCCTCAGTCTGTTGTTAATAGACTGCACTTTCCCACCTGATATGTAAACAATATGATACAACAGGGTATCAGTTACTATTCCTGAACCACAGGTGCATTGTGAGGCATTTGTGCTGAGTGCCTTCAACCACATGGAAGTGCAATTCAGGAATAGTAACCCACACCCTAGAGTGGCTTATTGCACTTGCAAAACGGGTCCACCATAATCAAAATTAAGAAAAGTGCAAAGCAGTGTGGTTACTGTTCCTGAACCACATAGCTTTGAAACCTTCTCCACCAATCAGGAAGTATGATTTTCCCCACCCATTTTATAATTAAGCAATAAGGCATGACAGGACATGGTTTATTGGGGGATTTACCCACACCTTGTGTGGTATATCATATATCATGTGGCACAGCCAAGTAATTTAACCAAATGAGAAGTGGGTAATTCCCCTCCAATTACCCAGATCCTGGAGTGCTTTACTGTGATTACACAGACTCTGTAATCCGTAACCAAACCCCCCTCCTCCCTTGCAGCTCAACTTGTACCACAGACACCTGCCCATGGTCTACGCTCAGTAAACAAATTTCTACTTACCGTACCTAGGTGTCTTACATCCAAAGTCTCTGGAGCATTTCACCGCACCACCCTGGCCACCTGGAACTCCCTCCCTCCTGCCCTGAGGCAGGCTAACTCCCACCCAATCTTCAAAAAACATAGAAACATAGAAGTTGACGGCAGATAAGGACCGCAAGGCCCATCCAGTCTGCCCATTTCTTTTTCTACCTTATAAATGTGCCATCGGCCTTTGCTCTGTCAGTGACCTATCTATTCATAGTCATTTGTATTGTTCCTTATGCCTATCCCATGCCTGTTTGAAGCCCTGCACTGTATTCATAGCCACCACTTCTTGTGGTAAGCCATTCCATGCATCTACCACCCTTTCTGTGAAAAAGAATTTCCTCACATTCCCCCTTAATCGGCCTCCCTCTAATCTCATGCTGTGTCCTCTTGTCCTGCTATTTTTCTTATATTTAAACATGTTATACTCTTTCACCTTGTTTATGCCCTTAAGGTGTTTAAATGTCTCGATCATATCACCTCTCTCCCTCCTTTGCTCAAGGGTATACATATTGAGCTCCGTTAATCTGTCCTCATATGTCTTCTGATGCAGTCCCTGCACCATTTTGGTTGCCCTTCTCTGGACTGCCTCAGTTGGATTAATGTCCTTGTGAGGTGTGGCCTCAATACTGCAAAAGTACTCCAGATAGAAGCCTAACCAATGTCTCGTACAGAGGATTATTACCTCCTCTTATGACTTGTGATACCCCTACTAATACACCCTAACACCCCCTAGCCTTACCTACTGCTTTAGAGGTCTGCTTGGATGATTTTAGGTCATCAGTGATGATGATGCCCAAGTCTCTTTCTTCCTTTGTGACTGCTAGCAACTCCTCCCAGCCTATAAGTGGCTTCAGGGTTCTCTTCCTATGTGCATGATTTTGCACTTCTTTGCATTAAATCCCAGTTGCCACTCTTCTGACCATTCTGCTAGTTTATCCAGATCTCTTCTCATTCTGCCCACCCCATCTGGATCATCTACTCTGTTGCAGATCTTGGTGTCATCTGCAAACAGACAAGCTTACCCTCTAGTCCATCTGTGAGGTCACTAATGAAGATGTTGAATAGGACTGGCCCCAGGACTGATCCCTGAGGTACCCCACTTGTGACTTGCATCTCTTCTGACTGTATACCATTTACCACCACTCTCTGTTTTCTGCCAGTCAACCAGTTTGCCGCCAGTTGACCAACTTCTGACCCACCCGAGCCTACCTAGCTTATTTATCAATCTTCTATGTGGAACAGTGTCAAAAGCTTTGCTGAAGTCAAGGTAAGCATATCAACTGCTCCCCGTGGTCCACCACTCTGGTTACCCAGTCAAAGAAATCTATGAGATTAGTTTGACAGGACCTTCCTTTGTAAACCCATGCTGTCTTGGATCCTGTGCCCCTATGGATTCCAGGTGTTGCACTATCCTTTCCTTAAGAGTGCCTCCATAATCTTGCCCACTACTGAGGTAAGACTGACCGGTCTGTAGTTCCCGCCTCCTCCTGCTACCACTCTTGTGGGTGGGACATCTGAGCCCTTCTCCAGTCTTCTGGGACCTCTCCTGTGCTCAGAGACTCACTAAACAATTCTGCTAATGGCTCTGCTAGTTCCTCCTTTAGCTCCTTCAGTACCCTGGGATGTATGCCATCAGGTCCCATTGCCTTATCCACCTGAGCTTAGCAAGCTCTTGTAGGACCCTTCTTTGTGAAGGGAGTAGTGCTCACCTCCCTCCCCTGTGTCCATGATGCTGAGCTGTGGGCCATGCCCACCTTCCTTCAGTAAATACTGAGCAAAAGTATCTATTTAGGATAGATGCCTTTACAGGGTCCTCCTCCTCACATGCTCCTTTCTCCATTAAGCTTAGCAATACCCCTCTGGACTTTCTCCTTTCACTAATGTATCTATAGAAAGTCTTGTCACCTTCTTTACTGTTCGTGCTAGTGTTTCCTCAGTTTGGGACTTTGCCTGCCTTACTGCCTTACCTGCTTCCCTTAGGGCAGTTTGGTATGCCTCCCTATCTTCATCCCGCTGTGTTCCTTATATTTTCTGAAGGCCAGCCTTTGGCTCTGACCTTTTCTGCTACTGTATTTGAGAACCAAAGTGGTTTCCTTCTTCTTTGCACTTCCTTTCTGTCTAACACAATGGATGTTGCTTCAAGTATTGTATCCTTAATGCTTGCCCACTTTGCCTGTACCTCCTCACCTGTGTTTCTTTTGCCAGGGCTAGCTTAACTCTGTTGGCCATCTTATCAAAGTCAGCTCCTCTGAAGTCCCATACTTTTGCCTTGGAATGGGATGATTTAGATGTAGTAGCCAAATTGAACCATACCATGTGATGGTCACTGGCCCCAGGTGACCTTCTACCTGGAGATCTGTGATCCCTTCTTTGTTAGTCAGTACTAGATCTAGGATAGCCCTGTCTCTTGTGGGTTGCTGTACCAGTTGTTTGAGGCCCTCCCTGCAGGAATCCACTATGAGTCTAGTTCTGGCAGATGTTCCTTCTGGTATTGACCAATCTGTATCCGCATGTTGAAGTCTCCCATTATCAGAACCTCCCTTTAGCTGTCATGTTTTGTATATCTTCTAACAGTAATGTGTCTATGTCCTCCTCTGGTCTGGGGCCTGTAGACAACCCCAGTTCTTATGGCTGTCCCATTTCCTGTTTCCAGGGTGACCCACAGTTCTTCTGGCTCCTTATGTGTATTCTGAATTTCTGTAGCTTTGATATTTTCATTAACATACAGGCCACTCCTCCCCCTTTTGCACCTCGGGTCTCTTCTGAACAATACATAGCCAGGTACTGAAGTCTCCTTAAGTGTGGTTACTGGTAAACCACATCTCACTAATTGCTACTATGTCCAGTTTAGCCTCTGACATTATTGCCTGCAGGTCTGGGATCTTATTTCCCAGGCTGTGAGCATTTGTGTACATGATTTTCCATTGGCCAGATTTTGATGTGTTAGTTGTTGGGTGAAGTTTGGCATTACCCCTGTGCATCGTATGGGGAGACAAACCTTTTTCTTACCTGGTGATGCAAATGAACGGCAAACACGCTTGAATTCCTGTTTGACCACTAGCTGAGGGGAGGGTGTTCTTCCCATTCCGATGATGGGTGCTGCACCCTCTCCCATTTGCTAGTTTAAATATTCTGCAAGGCGTCAAACTTCTGCCCCAATGCACTGACTCCTCTTTAGTCAGATGCAGTCCATCAAATTTAAAGAACTTTCCTCCCAGAACTGTTGCCAGTTCCTACAAATCTGTGTCCTTTTCCTGGCACCAGTCCTTGAGCCACGTGTTTAGCTCCTGTCTCCCTTCTCTGACCTTCCGTCCATCTGCTCCTTCTCCCAGACTGGCAGGATCTCAGAGAAGGAGATGCCGACGAAATAGATGATAGTTTGTCACCCAGCCTAGTCAGGTGTTCCTTGGTCTCCACAACTGACCGGCTGGCGAGATCATTAGTCCCTATGTGTACTAGGACATCAATGTTTTCTCCTGCTTTGTGAACAATTTTAGTAATGCGGTCAGTGTCTCTCCATGCTGATGTACCTGGGAGACATCTGACCATCACCCCTGGCTGGAGATGGGTATCAACTCCCCGAATCATGGAGTCTCCTATGATCAGAAGTTTTTTGGATTTCCTTTGTGCTTGTTTAGTTTTAGTTCCTGATTTGGGTGAGTTTTGTTGTGCTAGCTCCTGTGCCGCAGTGTCCTGCTCTGCAGTGTCTTCTGCCTCTTTATTTGATTTCAGAGATAGAGGCAGATACCTGTTTGTAGTTTTATATGGTTTTGGAGGTAATGTGTTGAGAGCAGAGAGTGATGGGGCACCTGATTTGCTCCTCCTAACCACCTGCCAACCTCCTGGACCAACTACCTCTGCTGCGAGGTTTTTCTGTTGGATGCTGGGAAAATGGCGGGTGGTTCTTATAATGTATTTCCTCTTCAATATGAAATTTGGTGCAATCTCTGCCCATCGCCGGAGCTGAGACCTAAGATCTCCAAAGGCCCAGCATGTTGGACAGTGTCCTAAATCCTGTAAGACTGTCCTTCTGAAAATTGTTCCACAGTACCTGCAGTTAATGAAATCCATTCCAAATAAGTTGCTGGGTTTGTAACCTAGTCAGAGTAATTAGAAGGAAAAAAAAAAGAACTATATCACCACCTATCCCGGTTCCCTTGCACATGCTTTGATCCCACTTAATGCCTCACAGCTAACCACCCTATTTCGCCCAAGACACTGCTGCACTTGTAAACAAGCTTTGCTATAAAATATCCTTCTAGCTGCCACTTAGCCCAGTTTCAGTTATTTGCATGTACTAATGTAACCTTTTGTCATCTCTACCTAGCTATATGTATTATCTCAAGTACTGTCTGACTTGGTCTGTATTCTAACCTACCTGTACTATACACTATGTATTGTATAATCTCATCTCATTTTATGTATGTATTCTCCCAGGTCGTGCCTGAAAATAGTCAACTTTGGCTAGCACACCTAACCCGGTTAACAAAAACTAAATAAATACATGTGTAGGGAGGCTGGCAGTGAGCTTAGAGGTTAGAGTAATGAGCTGTGTGTGAACTTGGTGCATCCAGCAGACCTGGGTTTGATTCTCACAACCTCCACTTGCATACTGTGTGACTGAGCAAGTCACTTAACCACCCCAGTGCTCCTGGGTCGCCCTTGAAAACAGGCACGTGAGCCTTACTCAGTTACCAAAGAATAAAAAAATAAATACATTTAAAAAAAAATGTTTTTAATGCCATTTCTCAGCCATGTTCATCACAGGATTTACCCACAGGTAAAGACCATAGCTACCCAAACAGGTTACAGGATTTGTTACATCCATTGTCTAATCTTTTTATAAGTACTGATCTGTTCTGTAACCCAGTGACTTCAGCTGAGTGGAGACCTTGCAGTGAATGAGGTACTGTGAGCTTCTGCTCAACTGATGTCACTGCATTCCATTACTGATCATCAAGACCCCTGGAATTCGGAGATTCTGCAGCCACAGAATCTTCCACAGAATTTGCATCATGCTGTGGATTCAGGAATATACATAGTACTGCAGAATTCATCATTCATGGTGAATTTTCACTCAAATATAGTTTTTCCATAGTGCCCAGCTCCCTTCTCCATCTCATTTATCCTGATGTCCTTCCTCAATGCTCAGTATGCAATGTCATTGATGACATTACATCACATTTTGGCCAATGGTAGGACTGCATTCTGCCGAAGAAATGAATAAATCATGCCACAGAAATCAGAAAATAGTGCCGCAGAAGTCTAGGAGCCCTGCCACAGAAATCAGGGTAAAGTGCCGTAGAGCACTGGGGACCCTGCTGGTCATCAGTGATTAAAATAATGAACGTCAGGCAGGCAAAAGGCAGCATCAACTATGGACCCTAAAAAAGGGGGGGGGGATTATTCCAATTAGAATAAATGAAAAGCAAAGAATGTAGATTAAGAAGACTACACATGTTCCCAAATTCCCAATTAGATAAAAAAAAAAAAGTTAAATCAAGGGTATATATTCCCTTTAAGGTAAAACAATGCATGATGGTTAACCCTAAGTGCGTGGAGTACCTTCCTCCGTGCCTTGAACACCTCCTGCTTCCTCAGGTAGATACTATTACCAGACCCCAAAATAGACCTCGTAAATTCTGACGTGGCGAGCCTGTAGCTCCTCTCTCACCACCACAGCCTGCCTGAGTCAGAGATAAGATTTCATAATCCTATGCTGCTTGCAGACGTCAGCACAGGACTCCATGCAGTATTCCAAATGAAAGATCTGATAATGTTAAAAGTCCCCATTATGTAAGGTACTGTAATGTGCTGTGGTTAAAGTAAGAAAACCAAACTTTCTTTTTCCATGAAACCCCAACTGTAAAAAATAGAAAATACAAAAACATTAATATATTTGAATTTATTCAGAGATTTTATTTTTTAACCTTCAGTTATTTTTGCCACAGTTAGTGTTTGTCTCCTTCCTTCCTGAGCCACCATGTGCATGCCATTTATAGAGGTGCACTGCAGCACTTCTCCACTGCAGAACCTCTTGGCCCAGGGTCAGACAGCGTCCCCTGTATATGATATCTTCTGCACAAATATTACCCAGATATTCAGCCATTTGTTATGGTTAAAGAGACATTTTACACGAGCTGGTAAGGTTGGAAAACAATGAAGTGTAGTGGAGCTACTCTGTTACCCAACGGATGCAAGTGACACCATTCTTTTATCACAGAGTGTCTCTGTGGGACATATTAATATATCATAGTTGGAGGGAGCACTGCCATTTTGAAATTAAAAAAAGTAAAAAAATAGACTCTTCGAACCTGCCTGTTGCCAGGACAACTGTGCATGGCATGGTCCTTGCCAAATAAAAGTGTCTCATGGGGAAGGGAAAGAAGCTTTTTGATTTGTTAACCGTGCTCTCTTAACCTTTACTGAGCTTAAAATATCCCCCTTCCCCCATTTACATTTATAGTGCCTTATCTCTGGGTGGTCTGTATGAGTCTTATTTCCACTGCACTTGTTCGCTGCCCATTTCAGCAACTGCTACATGCTGACTCAATCCCTGCATAACCAGTGCCTCTCCCCAAACCCAGCAGCTGACCCCCGGTGGTGGTGCCTCAACAGGGTCCCCTTTGTACCAGCCAGGAGACCAAATCATTTCAAAGGGAAAGACCAGGTCATGGGTGAAGGAGACAAAGGGTTCCTGTTGAGATGTGGGGGAGATAGTGGGCTTGATCTGCAAATGCCAGAGTCCTGCCACTATTTTACACCTGGTTCCCACCCCCCTTCTACAGTGCCACTGAGTAGTCATGTTAACCACGTCCCTCCTGATGTGCAGTTGCCTGGCTACATCCCATTTCCCAGTGTCTTGACTTACGCTGATGTCCCGGGTCTTCTGGTCCACCAGTGAGTAGTCAGGGCAAGGATCAGCACCCCTCCCTTACCAGAGTGGTGAGTCTCTGAACGGATGCCTATCTGCTCTTGATATCCCTGGCTTGGGGTGTGAACCCACATTGGCAGTATACTAAGCAGCTGCTTTCTGCCTGACACCATGGAGCTGTCTGAGCACAGGATATTTTAAAATTTATGTTCTAGCATGTCCATTCTCAGAAGATCTGTGCCTGGTTGTGCCACAGTTATGCAGCATTTCTGTGGCTATTTTAATGTCAACATGACTCACAATTGCACAGCCTGTCAGCACAGCGGTGGCACTACTGCTCGTGATTCCGGTGACCCAGGTTCAGGAGCAAGTTGAGTCATCGGGGGCTGGCCGGGGGGGGGTTGAGAAAGTTTGAACATCCCAGAGTACATTCTCCTTCTCTGGGGAGGGAGGAAGGGATTCAGCTGCCACTCTGGCAGTGCTGCCTGGGTCATCTCAGGCAGAACTACAAGCAGCACTGAGTGGGCGGGAGGACATCAGCCAGTGCCACGTGGCACACTTGTGTGCACGCACATGTGCACACCCTCAGCCCAACCTGCTGGGCTTGGGATGAAAAAAGGAAAAAATAACCCCACCTCAGCAGGATAACCCTCCCTGGCTGGCATGCAGGCCTTGCACCACCGACCAATGCACTCCACCATCTCCACAAAGATCTGATATCTTGGGGATTAGGAACCCCCCCACACACCCCACTGTGGGGGGGGTAAGTCACAAGGAATGAATACATGGGGTAAGTCAGGCAGAAGGTGGATGACAGGGCTGGTACAGCTGGGGGGGGAGGGTGAAGGGGAACAGGACAGAGTAAGAAGGGAGCACAAAAGAACGTCTTGCAATTATAAAATGGGTAAGAGAAACCCAGACATGTGATTGGTCAGATGTGATCACATGACCATGTGTTATTCCAGCACAACTGCACAGGTCAGAAATACTGACCTGTGAACCTCATTACTCAGGTTTCAGAACAACATTCAGAGGAACCAATGTATAATCACAATAAGGCACTCCAGGGTGTGTGTGTATGTAATTGTGGGTGTACAGCACTTCTCAGGTCCGTAAGGGACTCAGCATTGCCTTGTGCTTCAGCGGCGTGCCATTATCCCCCATATATACACACACTCTGTCATGTTGAATTGCTTAAAAAGCACCATTGCAGTTCTTTCCTGAAGCCCCCCTCTGCACCAGTAGCTTACCTGCACCAGAGTTGTAAATAGCAGTTTTTTAAATTTTTCTTTTTATATATTTTGAAGGGGAGGAGTTGACAGCCCGATCCTTTCTCCTTTCTGGCCCTGACTGAGAAACGCTGTGCCACCATGATGCCCCCATGCTCTGATATTTTGTGACATCAGAGTTTGTAGATCGCGGTGTGTGCTCCATTGCTGTAAATGGGAACATAGTTTAAAGTATACATTTTTATATTTTAAAAGGCCATAGGGGTGTTATCAGAGTCACCGATCAACTAAGAAGCACCCTGTTAGTTGATTGGTGGCTCTGATAAGACCCCAGTGGCCCTCTAAAATATAAAAACATATACTGTAGAACTGTTTATTATTGCACAAGTTATATTTGGCTCATGGCACTAATCGGCCACAATTGCGCAAATTTAATTTCACACTCTGCAATCAGCTCCTAATTTGTATCCATTGAAAATATGCAATTCTAACCAATTAGCGCCATTTTATTTTAGCGTAATTATCACTTAAGCAAATATAGCTATAATTATTTTACATCAAGTATAACCTGTTCTGCAGTATTTTAAACTTTGTTCCAATTGACAGCAATTGCGCACACCCCCACCAACTATGAACTCCAATGTCACAAAACGTCGGAGCACAGGTGTGGCAAGAGGGCAGAGGGTTTCTCACTCAGGACCAGGGAGGGGAATGGTTCAAGCTGCCAGCTCCTCTGAGCAAGGATTTATGATCCTTTCCCTTCAAAATATATAAATAGGAACATTCTAAAAAACTGCTACTTACAGCTCTGGTGCAGGTAAGCTACCAGTGGGGAGCTTCTGAAAGATTGTTGAAATGAGCATGGTTGGGGCTCTTTAAAGAGAACACGAAACCATTTCCAGTAAGCAGCTGTTTATAGCAATCCCCTGTTCAGAAATGATATTCCTGCACCTAAATGATCCATGTGTAACTGTACCTGAATAAAAAGCAATGTTAAAAACTGTATTTTGCATTGTTTTGTTTTTTAGGGGTGGCATTCTACTGATTCTTTTCATGGAACCAGGGATCTGGAGTCATAACCATGTCACAGTTTGTGTACAGAACTCTCAGCATGGTTCTGATTGGACAACAGCTCATGCTTAGCATTCGGTACACAAACCATGACATGGTAAAAACTCCAGACTACCGGTTCCATAAAGAGAATGGTAACAGAATACTGTCCATAAGAAAAAAAAACAGTTGTAAACACAATTTTCACATCAGTGCTTGTTCAGTTAAATATGGTTCATCTGGAGGCATGAATTTCATTTCTGTGAACAGGAACATTAGTATCTGCTGCCAGCTAGCACACATTTGCTGTCCCCTCCAAATATGCACGATAAAAGGGCAGCTTGATAGTCCTCCTTGTGAAGGTGTATGAAGTTTTTGCTACAACTCAAAGAAAAAGTTGAAGAAAACACCTGTGGCTCACGTTTCCTACCTGCTATATGACTAGTTGTTCCTGGTTGTTGCCATGAGCTCTTTTGCACCATTAGTGGCTCACATTTTGGAACTAGCACTTGTGTCATATTGCACTGAATTACAAACTAACCACTTTTTTGTACCCTCCTATACCAAGTGATCCCCATGAAAATGAGAAACCGTATCTCATCAGGCCATCCTGCCATCTGTTTTATTCACCTTTCAAATAATTCTGTTAACGAACAAGTATTAGAATCTTCCAATGACTAATAAGAGGGTTAAAAAAAAGTTAAACTGATAGATTAGAGGAGGGCCACTGTAGTCTCGATTTATAAGAAAGGTAGCAAAACATCACCATCAAACTATAAACCGGTGAGGCTAACATCAATCGTTTGCAAAATAGTAAAAGGAATAATTAAGGAGGAGATTTCAAGGGATTTGACACACCTATCTGACAGATAAGTCGCAGCATGGCTTCACAAAAAACAGGGGGCTGGATATTCAAACTGCGCTATTTTGTGGCGCAAGCCCTTGCGCTGCACAAAATAGTTGCACAGGGGTGTGGCCGGGGCGATATTCAAAGGAGTCGTGCTATTGGGCAACTTCTTTGAATATCACCCCCGGCCACAGCCACTGTGCATGGCGCAGTGGAACTTGCGCCACTGCAAGTGGTCAGAGTGGAGCATTCAAGTTGCAGTGGCGCAAGTACCATTGAGCCATGCGCAAATGTACCATATTCAAAAGGTGACATGCAAATGGGGCCATAATTCATGCAAGGCGCGGGGGGGGCCATTTGCATCTATTTATGGCCCCATTTGCATGCCATTAGCATGCAGGTGTGCCGATCCCCAAGTACTTGCGCCTGGCGCCCTGCCAGGCAGCAGCCATCGGGACCGATGCCCCTGCAGCCCAATCGCTGGCAAAAGTGTGAAAATCCCTCTGCCCGACTGGCCCGATCAAGGCATAGTTAAATAAACCCCACCACCAGCCCGATCGTGGGCATAATTGTTAAATTCCCCCACCAGCCCGATCGCGGGCAGCAAATCCACCCCAGAACATATCCCTGGTGGTCCAGTGGACCGTGAAGCCCGATCGCGGGCAGCAAAGTTTCCAACCCCTAAGAACATATCCCTGTGGTCCAGTGACTGTGAGCTCGATCGCGGGCAGCAAAGGATTAAACCTCCTCTCAAGACCATATCCCTGGTGATCTAGTGTCCCCACCCCACCCACTCCACGAAGCCCCACCACCTTGCTCCCCCGCAGCCGGCGGGAGCAGCATCCCACCCGCCTGCCGCCCGCCCGCTAACTGATCTGTGCGGCTGTACGCCCATTGGTGCAGAGCAAGAGCCACGGGCGGCAGCCCATACCGTATAAGGCAGTCCAGATATGTGAATGACTGTCGGGGAGCAGGGTGGTGGGGCTTCTAGAGGGTGGTAGGGGACACTGGGGGAGGTTTAATCACTTTGCTGCCTGCTGATATGCTTAGTGGTCCACTGGACCACCAGGGATCGGTCTTGGGGAGGTTTAATCACTTTGCTGCCCGCGATCGGGCTTAGCGTCCACTGGACCACCAGGGATTGGTCTGGGGGAGGTTTAATCACTTTGCTGCCCACGATCGGGCTTAGCGTCCACTGGACCACCAGGGATATGTTCTTGGGGGTTGAAACTTTGCTGCCCGCGATCGGGCTTCATGGTCCACTGACCACCAGGGATATGTCCTTGGGGGTTACTTTGCTGCCCGCGATCGGGCTGGTGGGGGTGGGTGTTATTTGTCACTTTGCCCGCGATCAGGCCAGTCGGGGAGGGAATGTTTACAACATATGCCCACGATCAGGCTGGTGGGGGTGGGTGTTATTTGTCACTTTTGCCCGCGATTGGGCCAGTCGGGAGAGGGGTTACTATATGCCCACGATTGGGCTGCGGGGGCACAGGAGCAGGTTGAGGCCACCCACAGGTGGCAGCTGCTGTGTTGCGCCTGCAATGTGGCAGCTCACCTGTGGTGGCCCCTCGACTTACTCCTTTTTTGGCTCAGATTTGTGCAGGCGCAGGTTGGGGTTGCACTCGAGAGCTTGTCTCCGCACAGCCCGCTGAATATCGGCTGTGCAGTTTATGCATGGTTCCTGCCCTCCAGTTCAGCATGCATTCATTTGCATTGCGCTGTTGCTCAGCTTGCCTTGGGGGGCACAACTGCCTCCTGCTGAATATGGCAGAATGGCGCAATTTCGGACTTGCGCAGGCGCAACCCTATTGCGCATGGCGCAACCCTTTTGAATATCCAGCCCAGGAGCTCTAACACAAATTTAATAGATTTCTATAACATGGTAACCAAGAACTCGGACCGTAATGAGGCAGTGGATGTTATTTTTTTTTTTACTTCAACAAAGCTTTTGACACTCTACCTCATAAAGGTATAAAAGACAAGCTATCATGTCTAGAAATAGACACCAAGCTAGTTACATGGCTATTGGCCTGGCTGACAGACAGGATACAAAGTGTTTGAATAAATGGCTCACTATCGACTGACGGAAGAGTGACCAGTGGGGTCCCTCAGGGATCGGTTCTGAGACCACTTTTGTTTAATTTATTCATCTATGACCTTCACATACTAGGGGGAAATAAATGAATCATATTTGCAGATGACTTAAAGCTGGGTGGCAGGGTTAACTGTGAAGAAGGCCGAACTAGTATGGTTAAGGATTTGAATTACATTGTAGACTGGGCAGACGATAACGAGATGCACTTTAGCTTAGACAAATGTGTCATAATGCACTGTGGCAAGAACAATCCCAAACAAAATGATGAGATTCATGGTAAGAATTTAAAGAAAGTGGATGAATTCAGCGATCTAGGGGTAACAATTACTATTAACATGAAAAGCAGTAACCAATGCAGACAAGTGGCCACGAGAACAAATCACTTGACAAACTGCATTAAGAGATCCTTTACAAATAAAAGGAAGCAAGAAATGTTACCTCTATATAAAGCATTTGTTAGGCACCATTTGGATTACTGTTCCCAATATTGGAGTCCTGGTTTAAAAAAGATATAGATTTACTAGAAAAAGTTCAGCACCGATACACTAAACAAATTTCAACACTAAAAAATATACAATATAAATCATGATTGGAAGCATTGAGACTGTGGCCTCTTAGCCTCAGGAGACAAAGGGGTGGCTTGTTATGCCTATACAAAGTACTTTAAGATAGAGAGTTATCGCCGGCCTGGTGATGCTGAGGGTTGAGGCACTGGACACCACACCTTGCGCCACGCCGGTGACCCAGGTTCGGGAACGAGCCCGGGCCATCGGGGGTTGGCAGGGGGGAGAGAGAGGATTGAGCATCCGGAGGACTGCTCTCCTCTCTCAGGGGAGGGATGGGGCTGCTCAGCATCCTAACGACCCCCAGTGGAGACCGAGGGTCATACAGGCACGCCAGCCAGAAGAAGGGGTGGGAGTGCGGCAGACATCAGCAGGGGGACAGTGCGCAGATGTCATTGCACACCACACTCCTGAGGGGACCAGAAGCATACAAGAAATACTCCTTCTCGCCTGTGGAGATGAAGGGAGTGCCAGGGACACAGCCCACATCCCGACAGCCAGCCTGTAGGTTGGAAGGTCCAGGGCTGACCCGATTCACTTCAGACTCGATCTCCCTAATTTCAGATAGGCCACCACGGGAGGACAGGCCTGCCCCTGGAGGGTGATCTAGGGGGTTAGATCGACCTGGGGTGTTCGGGGGAGTTCTTCCAACATGGAGGGTTCAGGCATGGGAGTAGAGGCTGGTGGTCAAGTGCACACCTCAGAAGGATGCCCAGGCTGGAAGGCGAATAAATAAAGTGTACAAAAAAAGAAAAGATACAGAGTTATCATCAGAACTGGGGATCAAATACAAAGACTCTGTACATAATTTGAGGACTCATAATAAACAAATATTAGATTATGTACTGAGGACAAACATTGTTATTTATTTATTTATTTGAAATTTGATGACCCGGTAGGCCCTCTGAGATACACATATCCCTTTTTCAGGGGCGACCCAGGGAGATACATTTCCAGAAGTTAGAACCATGTGTGTTACAGAGAACACAATCCACAGACAAAATGTTTTGCTGACAGTTCAACAATGCCATATTAAGTTAATTATAGACATGACAAGGATAGAGATGACAAAATAATTAACAAATCAATTATATACACACACACACAGAATAGCATTAAACAGATATTTACAAATTGTGGGAATAACACTTTTCAATGAGATATTTAACCTGAGCGGTAGACAGTAGTAAGACAACTTAGGGGCAATGGAGTAGAGGGGAGAGAAACATGCAGAATAGGTAGAGGAGGTGGGGCAAAGGTGAGAAGGAGGGCTTAGTAGTAGGAGCAGATGGGTGGGGGAACAGACATGAGAAACTGTGCTTTTTTTACCTTGATCTACAAGGTGGAATCAACTGCCGACGAACATTGTAGATTAATCCGCCTTTCCTAGTTTCAAATCTAAGCTGGATGCTTATTTCTATGAGAGCAACCTCTGTAGTTGCACCCACTGAGTAGTGAGGAAAGTAATCAGGGGCACATTTGCCTTCTGCTGTCCTAGCACCGCAGTATAAACCACAGTATGATCTATGTTACTATAAATAGAATAATAGGCGATCAGTAACAAGGCTGTAGTTACAGCGAGGCATTCTGGTGACATCACAAACCACAAGAGCAAAGCTTGAGTGATTCATGATCTTTTACGATGTCACCGGAATAGCAAGACGGAATGACAAGCTTAGTTACTGCTGATTTCCTATGTTATTTTTTGTAATATATGAAACACTCCAAACATTCTGTTTTATGATACCATTGATCTGATGTCAGACCAATAGTATTATGACCTTTCGATGTCAGAGTGATAGTGTTATGAGTTTTTGATGTCACTGATTCCCTATGGGAAAAACATTTAACCCATATGTTACATTGCTATATTAGCATAACTGACTCCAGACTTTCATTTGAAAAAAAAAATTAAGTTCCTAGCCCTAACAGTTCTAATATTAGCCAATTTTAAAGAAATTTGCTTCAAAAGAAGTCTAACTTTTGAACCACAATAGCTGGAAACTTAATTTAAAAAATTAAGCTTTGAAGTCAGATCAAAATGAATAGGTCATAGTGATACAGTTTTCATGTGTCGATACATATCGATACAAGTTAATAAAAAAATGCACATATATCGATACCTATTTTTTGCTTTTCAAAGGTAGCATCAATATATCATTTTTCATATCAATAGTGTGCAATTTAGGCTATTTTCATATATTGATATATAAAATGTTTTATACAATGACTGTGAGAATAAAATGTAAAAAAATAGGGATATCTGATGGTGGCTATCAGATATCGTTTTTATCTTCATGAGTGGTTAGTGACCTCTTGCCCTCATGAGGGAAAAGCCACAGTGAGGGTTTGAGAGGTCACTGGCAATGCATGAAGATAAAAATGATATCTGAGAGCCATCTATCCGATGTCTGATTTATACAATCTCCATCTATCTGATGTCTGATTTATACAATTTACTTTGGCGCTTTAAAAAAGATTATAGAAACTGCGGCTGCTGCACGGTTCAGCAGAGCATGAGGCACAACGCTTAGTGCAGGTACAGAGTGATGTACCCCATTAGCAAGATAACGACATGTTGTATCTTACTAGTAAGATAAAAAAAATTTCTAGCTAACTAGGGTTTTGTGTCTTTTATAGCAATTTTAGCTTAGTGAAAATACGTTAATGTTTGTTGTATAAATTAATTTATAAAATGAGCAAGAAAAATCCAGTGATTTGATTGGTCAGCAGCTGTCCAGACCTGTGCAGTAATTGATCAATAACCATACAGGTCTGGAAAGTAACTTGCAGGTCTTGGAACTACGTTGCTTTGGAATTCTCAGTAACTGCAACAGTTGATAAACTCAAAAAAACGTTCAGCTAACCACATAAGTGAGTTACTTGCTAGCAAATTTGACCTCTCTGATAGGGCAAATGTAGCTGTTTGGTGAAGAACTGATTTACCAGTGATGAAGATTTATTTATTCTTTCCATATAGCTTTTTTTCGTTTTTTCCATTTTCTCCCCGTATACCCCTCCTCCTCCTCCTCCTTGCGGCGTGAACGTGCATGTGTGGAGGCACGCGCGTATCATATCATATCTCCATGCTTCTGTGTCTCCCGACCTCTGATGCTGCCCTCCATCCTCCATTAGGGGGCAGCCAAGGAGCAGGATGACAACCCTCCCCTTCCCGGGAGAGGAGAGCAGTCCATCGGATGCTCGATCCTCTCCCTTCCCTGCTGACCTCCGGCAACCCGAGGTCACTCCCGACCCCAGGTTGCCGGCATGGCGTGAGGTGTGGTGTCCAGCGCCTCAACCCTCAGCACCACCAGGCTGGCCCAGAGTTATTTATTTTTCATTTACTGATTTATTTAGTCTTGTGCTTTTTTTTAAATTTTGGTACCATTCTATAAATGCAATAACACACTTACAAACATACAAACATACAAAGAAGCCAGCAGAAGAACATCACTTGGGTATATTTAGTCTGCTCTAGTGCAGGGGTCCACAGCTCTAGCTACTTCAGGTCTTACAATTATTTGTAAACCACTACTTCCCACCCCATGGTTGAAGGGCACTCAGCTAATGCCTTGTGCCTCCAAACCACAGCATGGGGAGAGCGTGCAGTAATCACTCTATAACTGCACATCCTGTCATGTGTTATTTCTTACTTATTTTCATGTATGGCAGGCCTCAAGTGGAAATCAATCATTTATTTCAATATTAGTTGGGGCATCAGCATTTATTCCCACTTTAGGCTGGTCATAAAGGAGCTCTTAACCAATGGGAGAACAGCTTGAACTATGCGTGATAACATCATAACAGCTTCTGCTGCAATTAAAAACAAAGCAGTGAAATCCAACATAAACAGCGAAATCTTCATTGGGAGAATTAATCTTACCAGAGAGACATTGTCATTGTACAAATGATGTATGCCATGAGCTGGCTAAAAATATCATATTTATTTTTATCTGCAGTGGCTCTGTCACTCGTGAGGTCACAGAGGTCAAAACCGGCAGATAAAAATAAATTGTGATATTGTTAGTCAGCCCATGGCATATCCCATCTATATCGGTATTATAATTTTATGTATCAGTATACGTAAAGTGAGAAGGTCTTTAAGAAGTGAGAAGGTTTTTAAGAAATTTTGTTGAAATTTGTTTGTTTTTACTTTTAGATTTTTGGTAAGACTGCATACTAATACTACATATATATTATAATACTATATTAATACTAATTTAATTGGGGACTGTTTAATTTGCCACCCAAAATTCATTCTGCTTATGTCTTTAATTGCGTTGTGAACATTTCTATCCCACCCTTCAAATAACCTCTAATCTTTCCTGCAAAGTGTTAGACTATATTAATGTTCTCCAACCCCCATCTGACCCATTCTCCTCTATCTACAGCAACCCTTTACTTTACCTTTTTTTAAGCCTCATTTCTGCTGAGGCCTCCTCTTGTCTCCCACATTTGCTACTACAAAAACCCCCACCTCTTACCCCAGGCATCAGAGCCCCCTGAACCAGGCAATCCTGAGTGAAGAAACTCATTCCAGTCATGGCAATCTGGGAAGAGAGTGGCTAACAACTGATGCTGCGTGTGTGACATTTTCTGCTATGTCATCCTGCTGTACAGTAGGTGCAGCACGTGGGGATGTTTATGCTGGCGGGACTTAGAAACATAGAAATATAGAAGTTGATGGCAGATAAGGACCACAAGGCCCATCCAGTCTGCCCATTTCTTTTTCTACCTTATGAATGTGCCATTGGCCTTTGCTCTGTCAATGGCCTATCTATTCATACTCATCTTTAGTGCTCCCTTATGCCTATCCCATGCCTGTTTGAAGCCCTGCACTGTATTCATATCCACCATTTCCTGAGGTAGGCTGTTCCATGCATCTCCCACCCTTTCTGTGAAAAAGAACTTCCTCACATTACCCCTTAATCGGCCTCCCTCTAATCTCATGCTGTGTCCTCTTGTCCTGCTATTTTCCTTATATTGAAACATGTCAGACTCTTTCATCTTGTTAATGCCCTTAAGGTGTTTGAATGTTTTAATCATATCATCTCTCTTCCTCCTTTGCTCTAGGGTATACATATTGTGCTCAGTTAATCTGTCCTCATATGTTTTCTGATGCAGTCCCTGCACCATTTTGGTTGCCCTTCTCTGGACTGCCTCAATTCGGTTTATGTCCTTATGAAGGTGTGGCCTCCAGTACTGCATGCAGTACTCCAGATGGGGCCTAACCAGTGTCTTGTAAAGAGGGATTATTATCTCCCTCTTATGACTTGTGATACCCCTACTAATACACCTCAACATCCTCTAGCCTTTCCTACTGCTTTAGTGGTCTGCTTGGATGATTTTAGGTCATGAGTGATGATGACGCCCAAGTCTCTTCCTTCCCTTGTGACTGCCAGCAACTCCCCTCCCAGCCTATAGGTGGCTTCAGGGTTTCTCTTCCCTATGTGCATAATCTTGCACTTCTTTGCGTTAAATTCCAGTTACCACTCTTCCGACCATTTTGCTAGTTTATCCAGATCTCTTCTCATTCTTCCCACCCCATCTGGATCATCTACTCTGTTGCAGATCTAGGTGTCATCTGCAAACAGACAAAGCTTACCCTCCAGTCCATCTGCAATGTTACTGATGAAGATATTGAAGAGACTGGCTTCAAGACTGATTCACAAGGTACCCCACTTGTGATTTGCATCTCTTCTGACTGTATACTGTTTACTACCACTCTCGTTTTCACCATCAACCAGTTTGCCACCCAGTTGACCAACATCTGACTCACACCGAGCCTACCCAGCTTATTAATCAATCTTCTATGGAACAGTATCAAAGCTTTGTTGAAGTCAAGGTAGGCAACATCAACTGCTACCCCTTGGTCCACCACTCTGGTTACCCAGTCAAAGAAATCTATGAGATTAGTTTGACAGGACCTTCCTTTTGTAAACCCATGCTGTCTTGGATCTTGTGCTCCTATGGATTCCAAGTGTTGCACTATCCTTTCCTTAAGGAGTGTCTCCATAATCTTGCCCACCACTGAGGTAAGACTGACTGGTCTGTAGTTCCCTGTCTCCTCTCTGCTACCACTCTTGTGGAGCAGGATCACATGAGCCCTTCTCCAGTCTTCTGGGACCTGTCCTGTGCTCAGACACTCACTAAACAGTTCTGATAATGGCTCTGCTAGTTCACCCTTGCTCCTTTAGTACCCTGGGATGTATGCCATCAGGTCCCATTGCCTTGTCCACCCTGAGCTTATTGAGCTCTTGTAGGACCCTTTCTTTTGTGAAGGGACTAGTGCACACCTCCCTCCCCCCTGTGTCCATGGTGCTGAGCTGTGGGCCCTGCCCTACCTTCTCTTCAGTAAATACTGAGCAGGCGTATCTATTTAGGATAGATGCTTTTACATGGTCCTCCTCCTTACATGTCCCCTTATCCCCTTTGATCTTAGCAATACCCCCTCTGGACTTTCTTCTGTCACTAATGTATCTATAAGTCGTGTCACCTTCTTTTCTGTTGGTACTGGTGTTTCCTCGGTTTGGGCCTTTGCCTGCCTTACTGCCTTCCAGCTTCCTTAGGAAGTTTGGTATGCCTCCCTATCTTCATCCTGCTCGTTCCTTATATATTTCCTGAAGGCCAGCCTTTTGGCTCTGACCTTTTCTGCTACTGTGTTTGAGAACCAAAGTGGTTTCCTTCTTCTTTTGCACTTCCTTTTCTGTCTAACACAGTGGGATGTTGCTTCAAGTATTGCATCTTTAATGCTTGCCCACTTTGCCTGTACCCCTTCACCTGTATTTCTTTTTGCCAGGGCTAGCTTAACTCTGTTGGCCATCTTATCAAAGTCAGCTCCTCTGAAGTCCCATATTTTCACCTTGGAATGGGATGATTTTGTTCTAGTGGCTAAATTGAACCATACCATATGATGGTCACTGGCACCCAGGTGACCTTCTACCTGGAGATCTGTGATCCTTTCCCTGTTAGTCAGTACTAGATCTAGGATAGCCCTGTCTCTTGTGGGTTGTTGTACCAGTTGTTTGAGGCCCTCCCCCTGCAGGGAATCCACCATGTGTCTAGTTCTGGCAGATGTTCCTGCTGGTATTGACCAATCTGTATCTGGCATGTTGAAGTCTCCCATTATCAGAACCTCCCTTTAGCTGTCATGTTTTGTATATCTTCTAACAGTAACGTGTCTATGTCCTCCCCTGGTCTGGAGGCCTGTACACAACCCCAGTTCATATGGCTGTCCCATTTCCTGTTTCCAGGTGACCCACAGTTCTTCTGGCTCCTCTATGTGTATTCTGAATTTCTGTAGCTTTGATATTTTCATTGACAAAAGGGCCACTCCACCTCCCCTTTTTGCACTCGGTCTCTCTTCTGAACAATACATAGCCAGGTACTGATGTCTCCCAAGTGTGGTTACTGGTAAATCATGTCTCGCTAATGGCTACTATGTCAGTTTAGCCTCTGTCATTATTGCCTGCAGGTCTGGGATCTTGTTTCCAGACTGCAAGCATTTGTATACATGATTTTCCATTGGCCAGATTTCGGTGTGTTAGTTGTTGGGTGAGGTCCAGCGTTTCCCCTGTGCATCCCATATGGGAGCTGGACCTCTTTCTTTACCTGGTGATGCAAATGAACTACAAACATGCTAAACTCCTGTTTGACCACTAGCTGAGGGGGGAGGGGTGTTCTTCCCATTCGACGTATGGGGTGCTGCACCCCTCTCCCCATTTGCTAGTTTAAATATTCTGCAAAGACGTCAAACTTCTGCCCCAAAGCACTGACTCCCTCCTTAGTCAGATGCAGTCCATCAAATTTAAGAACTTTCGCTCCCAGAACTGTTGCCAGTTCCTACAAATCTGTGTCCTTTTTCCTGGCACCAGCCCTTGAGCCACATGTTTGGCCTCCTGTCTCCCTTCTCTGACCTTCCGTCCATCTGCTCCCCTCTCCCAGACTGGCAGGATCTCAGAGAAGGAGATGCCAGATGAAAGAGATGATAGTTTGTCACCCAGACTAGTCAGGTGTTCCTTGGTCTCCACAACTGACCGGCTGGCGAGCTCGTTAGTCCCTATGTGTACCAGGACACCAATGTTTTCTCCTGCTTCCTGAACAGTTTTAGCAATGCAGTCAGTGTCTCTCCATGCTGATGTACCTGGGAGACATCTGACCATCACCTCTGGCTGGAGATGGGTATCAACTCCCCAAATCATGGAGTCTTCTATGATCCGAAGTTTTTTGGATTTCCTTTTTGCTTTTATTGTTTTGGTTCTTGTTTTGGGCGAGTTTTGTTGTTCTTTTTCCTGGCACCAGCCCTTGAGCCACATGTTCAGCTCCCCTATCTCCCCTTCTCTGACCTTCCGTCCATCTGTACCCCTTTCCCAGACTGGCAGGATCTCAGAGAAGGAGATGCTGGATGAAATGGATGATAGTTTGTCACCCAGTCTGGTCAGGTGTTCCTTGGTCTCCACAACTGACCGGCTGGTGAGCTCGTTAGTCCCTATGTGTACCAGGACACCAATGTTTTCTCCTGCTTCCTGAACAATTTTAGCAATGCAGTCAGTGTCTTTCCATGCTGATGTACCTGGGAGATATATTACCATTACCACGGTTGGAGATACATATCAACTCCCCGAATCATAGAGTCTCCTATAATCAGAAGTTTTTTGGATTTCCTTTTTGCTTTTATTGTTTTGGTTCTTGTTTTGGGTGAGTTTTGTTGTGCTAGCTCCTGTGCTGCAGTGTCCTGCTCTGCAGTGTCCTCTGCCCCTTTGTTTGATTTCAGAGATAGAGGCAGATACCTGTTAGTAGTTTTTATATGGTTTGTGGAGGTGATATGTTGGAGAGCACTGACTGATGGGGCACCCGATTTGACCCTCCTAACCACCTGCCAACCTCTTGGACCAACTACCCTCTTAGGGCGAGGTGCTTCTGTTGGATGTTAGGGAAATGGCGGGCAGTTCTTATAATATATTTCCTCTTGAATATGCAATTTGAAGTGCTCAATCTCTGCTCATGCTGCCTGGAGCTGAACCCTTAGATCTCCAATGGCCCAGCATGTAGGACAGTGTCCTATATCCTGTAAAACTGCCCTTCTGAAAAGTGTTCCGTAGTACCTGCAGTTAATGATATCCATTCCAGATAAGTTGCTGGGTTTATAACCTGGTCAGAGTAATTAGAAGGAAGAAAATGAAAGTAAAAGTTTGATTCTGTGTGTTTGTTTTTGTTTAACTTGTTATAACAAATTAAATTACTAGTGCCCCTGTAAATGAGGTCACTGTGTGGATACCCCTCTGATCCACCCCTTCCTGCTTTGCTACAGGAAATGTCACAACTGTGCTACCCTATAAAAGGAGTGTAGTGTGGGGTGGTTGGGGATGGGGTAGGTGGCTGGGCCCTTCTCCTGCCAAAAAAGAAGAGCCATGGACGAAAGAAACAAGGAGGTAAGAGCAGAAACAATCAGCCAGCAACAAATGCAGTAGCTCTGAAAGCTTATCCTAATGATAGATAGAACTGTAAAACCTGTAAAGCACCACCTGTAATAATTTCACAGAAGATATGCCCTGTAAGAAACACTTTGTTACAAAGAAAAATAAAGCAGTAACAGAAGATATACTGTACCTTGCAAAAGACAATTTGAATCAGAAAATTACAGCAGTAATCTGTAAGCACACACCTGTAGGCACACCCTGTAATAATGCAGTAGAAGGTATACCCAGCACCAACAATCTGAATCAGAGAAAAATAAAGAAATAAAATGTTAGCAACAAACAGTAACAATCCCTGTGAATACAAAATAAAAATAACAACACACAGTAAATCTGCCTAGCCAAAAGAAGCCTTAATCCTTATCCTTGCTCTGGTAAGGTTCTTTGCTCCATCCTTTCAAGCAACCTAGAAGAAAAGAGCTCAGGTGAAGTGAGGTGCCTTGGCCAGCAAACCTAATCTTCCACCTCCAAGATATCAACTAACCTGACCCTTTAACCCTTCCCTCTGCTGGAAGTTACTGACAGTTTTGTCAGCTCCACCCCCAGATACACACCTAATCCCCTGGAAGAGCTGTGGGAGGAAAGCAATTAGCTCCTTCAATGTGAGAAGGAGACTGCAACACCTGTGAGACAAACAAAAAAAATGTTTAGCAAAAAACAAAATAAAATAAAATAGTGGCAAACAGTAATTTTGCATAGCCTAATGATAAAAAGTCACAAAATGTAAGCACCGCCCGTAATAATTTCACAGAAGATATACCCTGTAAGAAACACTTTGCTACAGAGAAAAAGCAGTAACGGAAGATATACCTTGCAAAAGACAATTTGAATCAGAATATTACAGCAGTAATCTGTAAATACACACCTGTAGGCACACCCTGTGATAATGCAGTAGAAGGTATACCCAGCAACAACAATTTGAATCAGAGAAAAATAAAGAAATAAAATGTTAGCAACAAACAGTAACAATCCCTGTGAGTACAAAATAAAAATAACAACACACAGTAAATCTGCCTAGCTAAAAGAAGCCTTAATCCTTATCCTTGCTCTGGTAAGGTTCTTTGCTCTGTCCTTTCAAGCAACCTAGAAGATTTACCTTCCCTCATTGTCACCGGGGGGAAAGTCATGCAGTAGCATCCTCCCCACACACACAAAAGCACTATGCACCCCCCACAGAGTGTGCTTCACCCTCTGCTCACCTGATGGGGATCCCAAGATGAGGACAGAATCTAGGTCCCTATTCTGGAAGGTAGATATACCACCCACCAGGTCATCATTATGCTGTTGGATTTAAATGGGGGGGGGTGTGAATCCAAACAGTGAGAATCCCTTATGTGTGAGCTTTGCCCTTCCCAATTACAAGAAACAAAATAACATTGCACCTACCTGATGGACTGGATCTTATTCATATGGACTGCTAACTTCTACATCTTGGAATGCAGAGCTGTGAACCAGCAGCTTCTAGATCTGAGCCATACTAGAGACACTGACTTACTGTTTGACCTTGAGCAAGTCCCTTGACCTCCCCTGTACTTCAGTCACTCCCAGCTGTAAAATGAGCCACACTAGAACAGCCCGCATGCTGGAAATTAGATGTTGCTTCACAGCTGGGCTGCCCTGGGAAATAAACTGTAAAACAGAGAACAATACAGGTGTGTGTGTGTGTGTGTGTGTATGTGTGTAACCAGAATTTTATGCACACCCAAGCTGTGAGATGCTACATAAACCCTGAGAGCAAAGCTCAAGGGGTTTATAAAATAATCATGCCTAAAATGTGTATAAAATTCTGGATTACACCCACCCATCCACCCATGTTTTATGTTTCCTAATTACTGGTTCCACTGACTGAATAAAGCAGTCACCTGTCACTTGGTGGTTGTCCAGTCAGAGAGGCTCACATCGGCTGGGAGAAGGATATTGTCCAACTGTGCATAGAGGGATGTTGAGTCTTCCAGCTCCTGCCTGACCAGTGATAGCATGTGAATGTGCGAGGAAGAGAGAGACACAGAGAGGGCATAGGCCTTGCCTGCCTCCCACTGATTTTGTGCCATACACTTTGAGAGCTGTGTGTTTGACTGACAAATCTTGATTACACATGGCCACTTGTAATGGATAATTACAACATAGTTATGCGTGTATTAAAATTGATGACCAATAATTGTATAAAAATAAACTGCACAGGAAGACGTCAGTGGGATTAGTTTTGGTACTCCTTTTATAAATTGTGTGTCATTTCTGCTCACTCTCTTCCTCTTCTTGGATTTAGTCTCATTCTCATCCATTGCAAAAGTGCAAAACCAAAAAAACACTCATACTGAGGAATATGAAGAGGTGTCAGTCCTAACGTGTATTGTGAGAAATGCCACCACCTCCCTATGGCGTAGAGGGATTTCCAGTTATTAAGAATGAACATTCTAGGCCAACCCAATAGCATCATGGGCAGTGATCTGGATCTCTCTCAAGCTGGAAATGTCACTTTGGACTGGCTGAAAGAGAAGTGGACCTCCCACAGGGAGCTCTAGTTCTGTGGGGGTGTGGGTTCAATCCTTTGCCATATCCCACCCCCACTCCCCTAGAGCCTGGCTGTCAGTGCAGGCCTCTGCGGCTTCAGAGGAAGCTTACTGGAGTGGATGGGTTTTCCAGATGTTCCCTCAGGTGGGAGATGGGGGTGGAGGGATGTGCTGTAAACAGAGGAGAAATTTGAGTGATCTGGGCAGATGGTGACACTGCCACACCACCTTGTCACATGCAATCTCAAGTGACTTATAGGTGGAGCCACCTGCCACCCAGGGATGAATGATCCCTTGTAGTAAATAGGAGGCTAGCCAGGGTTTCAGAGGGGAAATTGTGATCCCTCTAACAGCAGAGAGTTGGGCATGGGATTGGCCAAAGTAGGGCTTTGCCAGTCTAACACAAGAAGAAATGTTAATAAAAAAAGTTCCTCTGGCAATACATACTCTTTTTTTTCCTTGCAAATTTAAGAATAATTAGAAGTGAGAATAAAGTGGGGGTTCAAGGGAGAGTGAACTGGTTCTTTGAAGAGGTAGAACTACATACACAAAACAGCGGCTAAAGAGCCCTAAAGAGGAGACAAAAATCAAAACGAATGCAAAATCTCAAAAAACAGCTGCAGCTCTGCCACAAAAACAAGCCCACCACTAGGGCACGTTAAAAAACATAACTTTTATTGAGATACAAAACAGGGGGCAGGGTGCTATTTTGTATCTCAATAAAAGTTATATTTTTTAATGTTCCCTAGCGTTGGGCTTGTTTTTGTGACAGAGTGGCAGCCTCTTTTTTTGTGATTTTGCAAGAAGTGGAACTATTCAGAACCTGTCCAGTTCTAAAATTTAGAACTCAGCACCCCACCCCTTCTTCAAAAATAGTTTGAATGGTTCCGAATGCAAATTATTTATTATTTTTTTGTAATTTTCTTTTTCTTAGTGACCCAAAGAGGGCCCTAAATGCACAGCTAATTACGGTACAAATAATAGCAATGATGCAGGACATTATTACATTGCATGCATGGTGAAGACCATACAACCAACTTGAAATGATACCACACTATGCCGAATATTTCACCATTTTGAGTCGTGATATGAGCACCCTACCGCAGTGGCACATCATTTCTCAGGCATAACATTTATAACTAATCCAAGAAACAGCCCAACAGTCTCACAAATTAATGAGGGTTCTCACAGGCGTAGGATACCAGGCTGGCAGGGGACCTGAACTTTGTAAAATCATAGCAGTATTGGGAAAATAAACTTCCTGTAGAATGCTGGTGTGCATATCTGTGTGGGTGCTGGCTGACAAAACTGTCAACACTAAACCCCTTGAATGTTCGACATAGACAGAATGCAAATTGTTAAGATGCATGCGATTATCATATACGCGATAGGAAAATGCATCCAAGTTATGAGGTTTGAGAAGAGCATTGGAAACAAAAATCTTTTGGAACCATTCTGGGTTCTGATTAGAATAGGGAAAGCCTCATGCCTTCCTGGGTTCACATTTATGGCCTAAACAGGATGACACAATGGTTAATCCTGGTAAACCCCTTTCATAAGGCCGCATTCATGAACACAGCCACATACGCTGAAATGTAGCATAATGGCATATGTGTTGTGCACCCCATGGAGGCATGTAAAATACGTGGCATTGGACAACAGCCCATGCGCAGAAAGAAGAGGGATGCACACGGTGGTGTGGATCAGGGCACGGGAGGGACCACCAGAGGCAGACACACTCCTTGACCCCACCATGAAAGGTGACCCATGTGGTAGAAGACACACGGATATCCGATGCATACACACTGGAGCGTAAGGAGAGATGGACACAGGCACCCACTCCGCAACGAGCTGCAGCCAGCCCAACATTGGCACTCCTGCCCTTGGACAGGATGGTGGGGCTGCACTGTTCAACAAGACCCGATGTCAAGGCCCCATGTACAGCAGTGAATGTGGGAAGGGAGGCATGTGAGAGTCATCCTGTGCCCAGTTGTCCAAATTTCAGTTCTCAACAAGTGGCCATGCTGGTAAATGAGATCAGAAGCCACTACAGCTTATGGGTCCGGTTCATTCAAGATTCCTGTGGCGGACAAGGTGTGGACCTTGCTGACTATACAGGCCACCATCAATGCCTGAGGACCAAAACCATGGACCCTGTGTGCCATCAAGCAAGAGCTGCAGCCAAACAGAAAGTGGCTATGGCATGCCGGTAGACGCCAGCAAATCAGTGGCCATGCAGTGCCACCCAGAAGTGCCCATGCACGCTCCTGAACACAGGACATCAGTGGCTGCCACTCCTCCACCCCTGAATTGCTGTCTCTGGATGTCCAGCCACCACTAGGGGTCAGCACTACACCAGATGCAGCAGCCCTTCCTCCCCAGAGGAGGAGGAGAGCAGTCCGATGGATGCTTGATCTTCCTCCCTCCCGGCCAACCCTCCGACACCCCAAGTTTGCTCCCGAACTTAGGTTGTTGGTGCTGAGCGCTACCACTGCATCGGCAGGCTGGCTGATCAAGGCCATTCTCAAATAGCATGGCATGCAGTGTTTCTTCTCCCGGCATGTCTGCCCACTGCAGAGGCCAGCACATAGTAGTAGTAGTAAACTTTTATTCAGCAGATTCAGTAAGGCAGTTCTCTCTGAGCTGATGCTCATTTACAAGAGATACCCATTATATATAATCCTGGTTACAAGGGGGAAACAACAGTAAAAAAACTCTTAACATGACTACACGATACTTAGTTAATAGTCATAAAGTGTACATAAGATAAATACATATATTTTGAATATATGTATATACATACATAAAGGCGCAATATATACTCTCAGCAGATCCGACAGGCTGTATACACTGTCTGTACACTTACAATTTATCCAGTTCAAACACTAGAGCAACAGCACACAGGCACACAGGCACACACAGACCTCTCCCCCGAGGGATGTAACGGCACCTGTGGGCAGGCCACAGACACGCAACATCACAGAACATAGCCTGCACAGTCTGCCACACTGTGAGTCGGGGCAAGGGGTGGGACCAAGCACCTTGGCACATGCTCCTTAACCCATAGTGGCAAAGCAAAGTAGTGCCCCCCTATGCAGTATTCCTCCACCCCCCACCCCAGACAATGTGGGGCATTATGTGGGGATTTTGACATTTTCCCCTGCCCCAGGGAGCAGTGATGTCATGCTGCTCCACACCCCACTCTGTGAGCTTTTTATCTGAAGGGTGCTTTAAGTGCGGGTTTTATAGGGGATTCAGACCAATTCATGCTCCCTCAGGGTGGGCAATTTGAGTATACTGGGGCCAATAATCCCTGACTCTCCCACTATTCCCCGAGGCAGAGGTTTACTTTGACTACTGCATTAACACACCGTACACATCTTCACGTCATCCCTGTCACTGCACTGTGCACATCCCATCCGGAAGAGATCCCTCAGTACCCTGGTACACATCACTGTGGCTGCCCCCAATGTTATCCCACCACCTGTGCCATGCCCACACACCTGCACGTCTCCCCTGATGGCCACCCTAACCACGGACTGCATCTTGCACCAGTAGATGCTATGTGTGCCTATCAGACAGTCCAATGTCACTCTGTTACGCCCTTGCTGCAGACACATCACCAGGCTCAGGACCATCAATGTTTAGCTCATCCTCATCTGATAGGTTCTTGGGCTGGGGTATGCAGTATTGTACAGACAGACTCTGCAGCACTGTGCATGTGATGAAAACATGGCACACCTTTCCAGGTGCCAACATCATGCTGCCACCTGCTCTGCCACTGAACAGGTCTGATTGTGTGTATCATTGTACCTCTCCTCTGCCTCAGTGGTTGGTGACAGGCAGGGGTCAGAAGATAAGGCCTCAGGGGGTAGCTGTTGTCACCTGTGGTGGGAAATATGTCTTGGTCAGGTACTGTACACACAGTCAAGGATGGGCACCCATCAGTCATCTCACATGCACTCTCTAAGCAGCCATCCCACACAGCCCCATTGGGTCTCAAACAAAGCCTGTAGCTGTGACTGGTTGAGTATCTCTGCACCATGGCAGGCCCCGGGGAACTTCACAAGCACATTGGTGATGACACCGCTGGCATCACACGTCACCTACACATTACTGCCGTGGAACCCTTTCCTGTTGTAGTATGCCTACTCATTCCATGTTGGGGATAATATGGACTCGTGTACATTCAATAGCCCTGAGCATGTTCGAGGAAACCATGCATGGCATGGAGCCCCCACCTTGGTGGCCTATGTGGCCGGCTCAGTGGCTCGGGATGATATTCATAGATTCATAGAAGTGTGATGGTAGAAAAGGACGGCAAGGCCCACCGAGTCTGCCCATTTGTCCAGCTATCTGCTTGGACCTGCGCTACATGGCAGACAAGGGTGTCTGTCACCTGGTGCAGTGCACTGGACACCATGGTATAACTGATGCCTATCACATTCCTGGCAACCCTCTGGAATGAGCACATGGCATAGTATGTCAGGGCATACAGTACCTTCTGCTCCACAGTCAATACACAGGACCATTCCATGGCTGGTGCAGTGTCAGAACTTATCATGCCACATATTTTCAGACTGGCATCATGGTCCAGGCGGAAACGCTGGATGCACTGCATGCATGTGAGAGTGGCTATGTGCATGCATGGACAGTACAGCTGGAGCCTATGTGCCTCCCACAGTCTTGCTCCCACTGTAGCTCATCCTCCAGAACAAGTATGTGAAGGAGGCATGACAGGCACATCATGCACAGGCCAGAGGTGTTGTACAGGTGGTCAACAGCAGGTTATCCTGCTCACATGTCTGGAAGGTATCACCTCCTATGATGTGGACAGCCAGTTCTGAGTGCTGTATCATTTTTTGTAATATAAAAATGTGTATGGACTGTCTCTCATGAGAAATGCTGAAACAGCATGTGAGAACACACACACACACATTTTAGATACAAGGTGTTACATGGAAGGCAAGAAGCTAATTACAGGCTAGGAGATACCTAACTGCCAAGATAAATCATTAACTTGTATAACGCTTAGAGGAGGAAGAAGAGCAGGGTATGACGTTTTAGTGCAAAGTCATAAAAGATGCTTTCATGTCCTGGAAGGGGGAAGCTTATCATAAGATCAAAGAGAGTCATTTGAAGAACATGAGTTATGCTGAGGTTGCAGAATTTAATGCTTGGAAAAGACATCCTGTTTTTATATAGATTTATTTTTTTATATATATATATATTCTGACGGGGAGGAGCTAGGTGACCTCATGCAAACAGGTGGGGAAAATCAGCTTTTAAACATTATTCTGTTTTTCTTCAAGGACACTTCTATCTAGACTCTGACAAAGAAACAACTGTGAGCACTTTGAGCAGGTATTTAGAGAGAGAGAGAGAGACAAATCCAAGTAGTAAGAATTGCACTGTTAAAATCTGTTTTAACAGATTTGTATGTCTTGTGATATAATAGTTCTGTATTTTATGTGTACATATTTTTTATCTATTTTAGTAAAACTCTATTTTTAGAGCTTACTTGGTCTGCCTTTGATTTCTTTCCTTTACAAGTAGAGTATATATGGTTAAAGCAGACACTGTCCATAAGCTTGAATGGTGATACCAAACTGGAAAAAGGTAAGCATTTAAAATCTGAGGTCTTTTATTACAGTTTTTAAGGGTTAATTTCTGTATACCTGGTTAGGTGCCCATAGGCAAAGATATCTGGCCCCCCAAAGACAGAATTATCTGAGCCTGTGCATTTGGGTACACTAGCAAGAGGTTCACAGTTTGAATATCTCCAGAACTTGAGACCTAAGGTTGATTTGAATCCACAAAAACAGACAAGAGGGTCACCTTCTTCTGTTAACTGTTCACAAGACTGTGCTCAGAGGTTGGCACTTTGGGAGTAGAGGGCTGACCTGCTGAGTGGGTTTGTGACCCCCCCTTATGTACCTGTGTGGTGTGGGCTCCCTCCTGTGGTGTGGGCTCCCTCTTTACCATCCCCAAGGGGTGTGGCATGCACAGCCCCCAGGTCATTGGCACCTGCATGGACCATAGCAGGCAGGGAGCTTTTAAGATGGAGGCAGCAAACAGAGGCTCTGCCAGTGGGGTAGCAGGCGGTGGCGTGGTGAGGTGGCATCTGTCTCGGTCCTGGGTGCCTGGCTTCCCATATACTTTATGTCAGGCTAGCATAATGTGTTACCAGACAATATAGGATGGCTGTGTGTTGTCACATGGCCACCACAGGTGAGCATCGTTGGGAGGAGTCATCTATGTGTAGTGCAGTGCTGCTGATCTATACACTCTTCCTACACTACATAGGGCCATCCTGGCAAGCCGACAAGGCTAATACTAAAGCTGAAGGAATGGCATGGGGCAGGAGTCATTGCTGTGGTAGCTAGAATGGCACAGTCACAAATGTGGCTACTACAGAGCCTGTAGAGAGAGGGCTATGACTACTGGGATGACTTCATAATCCTGTGGTGGATCACTGAGCCATCCCCAGTAAGTGTATATGTGTATACTTTGGGAAGGTACAGCCACGAACAGGGCTGTCATACCATGGGGGATGGGACCTACCAGTAGGCAGCAGGGTTGTTCCAATTATTTATTTATTTATTAGAAAAGTCAGATTTACAACCTTTGAGTCATGGACTCATTTACAAAGGCACCTCATCGCAGGGGGGTAGACAGAGTTACATAGTGTGGTTACAACAGCGAGAACAATACAGGTTCAGAACAGTAAACACAGAGATCCAGATATTCAAACTGCGCCAGACTGTGGCGCAAGCCTGGGCTCAGCGCAACTTGGCTGCGCAGAGGCATTGACTGGGCGATATTCAACAGAGCTGCGTCATGGCCACTCCATACCATACTACACATTCCAGATATGTGAATGGATCCATTCACATATCTGGAATGTGTAGTACGGTACGGGCTGCACACCCATTGGCTCACGCTGTGGACCAATGGGCGCCAGCCCACCCACGGAGTCAGTCGGCGGGCGGTGGGGTGGCAGGAGGGTGGTGTTGTCACCCGCCGCTGACCGGAGGGGAGCGGGCAGTGGGGCTCAATGGGCGGGTGGGGGGGGTACCGCTGGACCACCAGGATATTGGAATTTCTTTCTTTACACTTAAGCCCGCGATCGGGCTGACAGCGGTCCACTGGACCACCAGGGATATTGGAATTTCTTTCCTTTACACTTAAGCCCACAAACGGGCTGACAGCAGTCCACTGGACCACCAGGGATATTGGAATTTCTTTCCTTTACACTTAAGCCCGTGATTGGGCTGCAAGCGGTCCACTGGACCACCAGGGATATAGGACCAGATTTCTTATTACAAATGCCCACGATCGGGCTGCCAGCAGTCCACTGGACCACCAGGGATATAGGACAAGATTTTTTATTACAAATGCCCGCGATCGGGCTGACAGCAGTCCACTGGACCACCAGGGATATCGGAATTTCTTTCCTTTACACTCAAGCCCGCAATCAGGCTGACAGCGGTCCACTGGACCACCAGGGATATTGGAATTTATTTCATTTATACTCAAGCCCGCGATCAGGCTGACAGCAGTCCACTGGACCACCAGGGATATCGGAAGTTATTTAATTTATACTCAAGCCCGTGATTGGGCTGACAGCGGTCCACTGGACCACCAGGGATATTGGACGTTATTATTTTTAACAGATGCCCATGATCGGGCATGGGGGGGCACCGCCACGGAGGTGCAGCCGGAGCTTGGGTGGCCACCCACAGGTGGCAGCTGCCGTGTTGCGCCCTGCAATATGGAAGCTCACCTGTGGGTGGCCAGCCGTTGTTCCTTTTTGGGGATCAACTGTGTGCGGCGCAAACGGTTGCGCCAATGCATGGACTCCAGCACATCCGGGCTGAATATCGGGAAGAGTATGCATAAGCACTCCACCCACGCCGCATACATTACTGATGCTGTCCGGCATCAGAATTTGTGCCAGGCACAATTCCCGTTTGAATATCGTGCCGGGGTGCATCAGTGGGTTGCGCATGGTGCAACACTGTTGCGCCATCCGCAACCCTTTTGAATATCTAGGCCAGAGTACACATAGGTTACATAATAATGTTACTTATAATAGGTTACAGTCACATACAAAGTACCCAAGGGTTACATTGAGGGTACAGCCCTAGACATACCTAGATAATACTTGGAGAGAGTGGAGGTATGGATGGGGAGTGGAGTAGGAGGGAGGAGAAGAGGATAGACTGTCTAGAGGATGTTGTCAAGTCAGGGAGGCCTAACAGGAGGATCCCACAGTGGGATTAATTAGGTGCATCTACAGCAATGAGCGTCGAAGAGATGGTTCTGGAGGGCAATTCTGAAGGGACCAATTTTGGCAATATCTGTGATGCAGGGTGGGACAGAGTTGAACCAAGCAGGGGCTCAGTAATGGAAGGATCTCTGGGCTAGTGAGGTCTTGGTTCTGGGCACCAGAAAGGTGGCCTTGACGGAACTACACATAGCAACAGATGAGGATGCACACCATAGGAAAGCAGAGACCCCCGAGGGGGAGAGCCCTAGAAGAGATTTTTTGGCAAGTAGGCAGGTCTGGTAGCGTAGACACTCCTCAAAGGTGAGCAGGTTGGCTACTAATGCATTAAATTAAATTAATTCAGCATCTAGGTCAATAAAATTAAATTAATAATTAATCATTTTTAGCCCGTTAATTAATTAAATTAAATTAATGGTACCTCAATTAATAATTAAACTAACAATAGCTACTTTAATAGCTATTTTTCCATATATTTTACTATACATTGTATATTATATATTATATTACATACAACATATATTCATATATTTATATACATTTATATTACATTATATACATATATATATATTTCAATATTTTAATATTTATACATAGGATTTAATAAATTACACGCCAAGTCTTTTAGTAACTGAGGTAATTAAAAAAAACACACCAAGTCTTTGGTAACTGCTATCAACAAATTTATTTTGCAAAAGAGACATATTTAATTGTTATTTATCTCACCAAGAATCACACATCAACCACACATCCATTCAATTGAATTGGCTCTTTTTAGTAACAGTAAGCTTTGTTGCATTTCACAAATATGAGGCATTCAGATGTCTCATCTAGCATTCTGTTTCGCTCTGGTGACAAAATGGTGCCTCCAACACTGAAAACTCATTCAACCAGAGCTGAGGAAGCGGTCAGGCAAAGTACGTTCATTGTTACGGTAGACAGCAAAGGGAATGTGCTCATTTGCTCCTTCCAGAAACATAATGGGGCACAGTTTTCTGGAGCGAGCTCATCACTCCGGTATCGGTCATGCTCCATGCAGATGTTCTAAAACGTATCAAGTGGAGGCGTTCGTTCTTTATTTGCTGCTATGCCACTTCTCATGAAAGAAAAGAGTTTGGATTTTGTTGTTGGAGGCTCTAACACTTCGGTGGATGTGGCATCCTCCTGAGAAGCCAGTTTTCTCTGCCAAAGTGTCAGATGACCGAATGCAGTATTGACAAATGAATTTAACAAACAGTTTTTTTTCAGTTGATTCCATCTCATCACTGACCCAGTTCAACTTAAACTGTAGGTCAAGTATTGAACATGTCAAAAAAAATCTCACTTCTCTTATATTTAATCAAACGCTTTTCCAATGACTGTTTTAGTCCAGCTAACAACCGAGAACAGTAACATGAAGCATAGTACTGGAAATGGTGCCGCACTTCTCTGGTGTATGGTATTACATACCCAGCTGCTGGACTGTTTTGCCCTTGTGTTGTGTCAGTAGCATCTTCACATGGCTTTAGTAGTTCTAGCATTTTCTTGAGCATAGCTGTTTCGTATGATGACAGCTTGATACACTGTCCGGCTGATCTTCACTGAGTGCTAAAATGGAACGAATCATCTTGACCTGAGAGTTCCAACGTGTGGCATTAGAGCACACTAATGTTTTTTTCATTTCATGAAGAGCATCTGACTTGATTGTCAAATATCTTACACCACTCACAACAGAGGAGCAGCACGTCCACCACGGGTAGCCCATATCAATATTGGTGGGGCAATGCATGAGCAGTAACATATGGGGCTTCTTCACAGACCCTTGCAACCATGAGCACGGCGGCCCTGGCTCCAGTGCCGGCGCTGTGCGCCTCGTTCTTAGCGGGTGGTGCTGCATGGTGGGCATGGCATGCCAGGGTGCAATTCTGATGTAGTGTCCTCTGTATGTGTCAATCCAGGCTTTAGAAGGGCCCCTGCCCAGGCTCTACCTGAGGGTCGTGGGCCCTTCTGAACCAGTTACTTTAACTCTGCCAATCTTAGGCCTGTCTGGGGGCAGCAATGAAGAGTCCAGTGGCATCATGCCACAGGGGGTGAATGTGGCATAGGACACCATTCTGGGACTGAACTGGCCATTGTGGTAATTTTGTTATGCCACAGGGTGCAGCTGCCCATTGGGCAGGTGTTGCAGACATCTTGTACATGTCCCACCGAGGGTCTGGGGCATTCAGTAACAGCAGGCCACATGCTGCCAGTTACAGGGCTGGGTGAAGATCCTCATGCAGACACAATGTCCAGTGTAAGGGGTCTGTCTATGGAGACATTATGCCTTGTCACCGTAGCAGGCACTGTGGACTATTTCACATGTGTGACCATGCCCATGTGCATAGTATATTCATTTGAGGGTAATACATGAATAAATGACACAGACTGAACTATGCTGTGTCCGTGTGGCCTGTGTGGGGGGGGGGAGTCATTACAGGGAGTGCAGTTGTGCTACGTGGTGGATGGGCATTGGTGATATGATCGGGGGGGTTGTGCCCTTGCTACAGTTGGTTGGCAGGTCCAATGTTCAGTGCTGGGGCATACCCAGCAGTAACATTTGAAATGTTAGGGTGGGTGAACTCTTCTCCTAGATTTCTAGGTGGTGGAACTGTTGTATAGGTTTGTATGCTGTGTTGGAACTGGGTTCCTGTGGGCTCCTAGCCGATGTAACCCCTGTGCATACCTCTCACACACACTGCCTCTGCTGTCATATATAGTTTCTTGCTAAGTGTCCTGCATTCTGAGGGTGAACAGGTAGGGCCTACTGGGAACAGGGTCTGTGTTCGTGGGCCTCCCAGGAATATGGGGCAGGGGAACATGGCATGCTCAGGGGCACACGGTATATTGGTGGTGGTGGGACTCAAACACAGGTAGGGGGATGCACCAAGGTCAGCAACAGCCAGACACTAGCAGCTCATAGATGCACTGCCAGACAATGGGGTTGCATGGCCTACATCAGGGACACATCATACAATGGGGAGCTCTCTGTTTCAGTCACTGTTACATCATGTACTCATCAAGGCTTTCCCACAGTGGACATCATCTGTGGTACTGTTCCCAGGACTTCTGTCTGGTATGAGCATATGCTACACATTCCTACACCCCCGGGGTATGTGTGACATGTAAGTAGGTGGTCGGGGCCGGATGCATTGCCCGATCTGGAACATCCCTGTGGGATGAAGGCTGTTAGGGCATGTTCCATGGTTTACAACAGGGGTCTACATAAAATAATGATACCGCAGCCTGTGCATGTTCCTGTTTGGCATAACCAGCATTGTACATGTGTATTACACCATGCATGCAGCGCGTGTCCATCTGACATGCCCCCACGTGCATCTGTGTGACTCTTCCCTGTTGTGTGCCCATGCCATGCCTACGTATGCTGCGTAACCCGGTTGTGCATGCCAGTTAGGCGGGTAATGTGCATGCTTCACTCAGAGGGATGTACGTGGGGAAGACACACAATGTGTAGCATGCTACGCAGGTTGCTGAGCAGGGTCCATAGTTCACCTTGACCATGCATAGACAGTAAATCCAGTCTACACTTCTCAGGTGTCTATTAGCTTCAGGGTCATAAACCACGTCTATATGTGAATATGTATGGTAACTAGGGACAGCTATGTGACTCGCAGCACCCTTTCTATGTGAGAGAAGGGAATCAGCTTGAGTTAGTCTTTATGATTAGAACCAAAACGGGTATAAAATGTCTGTTTTCTTCAAACTTATTAATTTGCAAACATTTAAATATTAAACGTATGCTAATTACTCCTCTGCATTTCAATCATTATCCCCTTCCTCCACATATCGATTTTCTTCCTGGCTCCCACCCTGAGGTTTGGGTTGCCACAGCAGAACCCTTCCATTGACAGGGAGGCTAGGCAAGTGGCAGCCTTCCCAGCCAACGTCAATGCCTCTCTTTGCTTGATCAGCAGTTGGTACATAAGTTCTGGCTGGCCTGACCCTGGGGGCCAAGCACCGCACGTCCACAATGTGCCCGGCCTCAGTCATCCCCAATGTGACATTCAGGGGGGCTTAAGTTCTAAACCGGGTCTCCCAGTGGACAGTGGTATACACTGCTGCCTCGCCACTGAGCCAAACTCAAACTTATTTTTTTAAGCGATAGAAACACCACAAGCAGCAGACAGAAAATATTATTAATCTTTATAAACTAGGCCATGAAAATTCTGTAATCGCATTGGTTGAAATACATCACATGACCATTGATATTTTTCTGACAACCTCATCTGAACTACATATTTTTTCCAAAAAGGGTTTTATCTTCCCCATGGCTAGGGCAAGCTAGACTCTCTTCAGCTACTGTCCCTGCTGCCCCTCCACCGACCACGACTTACCTCCCCAGGTGTATCCACTACGGATTCCCCCCTGTGGCGGGGATGGGGGGGAGGGTTATCCTACCCAACACAGAAATCACAATCCAGATTTGCTGGCTAGGGGTCCTGGTGGTGGCGTAGGTGTGAGGCAGGTGCACAGTGTATCATTCATGCCTGTCCCACCATTTTGTTCCACCTGTTTTCACCCTGGAGTCCCCTGAGCTGGGGTGCACAGATCGGCTCATGCCTGTGGAGGCATACAAGCACCTCAGAGTCCCACAGCTCTCACCTTTCACTCTGGCCCTGATTCCCACTGCCACTAGGCCTCCACCTTGTGGCAGTATAGCAGCAGTGCCGACAAGCCCTCCCTTCCCAGGAGAGGAGAATCATCCCTGTGATGCTTATCCCCCCAGCTGGCCCCTAGCAACCCGAGGCTGCCCCTGACCCGTGGTCACCAGCATGGAGGGCAGTAGCCACTGGGTCAGCTTGAACTACATTAGTGAAACCGAGGTCCCTTCTACCCATCTCTGGTCACTGTCCAGGTGGAAGTAAAAGAGCCCATGGCACTTATCAGTGAATAGGGCAGTTTCACCAGTGTCATTGTCAACATTCCCCGTCAACCTGTCAATAAAACAGATCCATGTAACACTCCAGATGCACCAAGAAACGAGCTATCACAGATTTGTGTGCCTTTCCTGGTCAAATAAAATGTACAGAAATATTTTTAACAAACAAAAGCCCATTTGATAAGTGAGATAACACACTCCAGGGTATGCAGACATAAGGGAATACTACACTTCTCTAGTGGTTGCTACACGCAGCTACACCTCTTGCCTAATAGCCACCTGAGGCATACATTATTCCATTATATCTTCACATCCTGTCATAAGTTATATTTTACTTAAAAATAGCTATTTCTTTTTATTTCTGAAATTTTTTTCATTTTCCTTTTGCTAATTAGAGGGTTTTCTATCTAATGGTGAGCCCTATACCAAGTCATAAAAAAGGGCCATAAAGTGTTCGCTAGGACCGCTTCATGGCACGTTTAGAGGCCTTACAAAGGCATTTAATCTGGTCAATCATGGCCTGATCTCTGATAAATTATAACACCTAGGCCTCGATTGGCTCACTTGCCTTGATTGCCTCTCACATTGCTTGGTCTCACACTATTTGACAAACAGTTCTCAGGTGGTCAAATGGAGGGGCATCCACTCCAGTCGGAGAACTATCACGGATGACGTACCTCGGGGGTCCAGCCTGCAGCTCTTACTTTTTCTGATATTTGACAATGGCATGTCTAAAAATTGCAGCGGAGGAAACCTGTAGCTTTATGCAGATTATGCAGTTTTGTACAGAAGTTCCACAGATAGCAACACAATCAGTTCTCAGCTTGCTGTTGATTTCTGTATCCTTGAAAAGTGGTTCTTGGATAACAAGCTGGTAATAAATGGGAAAAAGACCAGAGCTGTCGTCTTTGGCCCAAAACACCTTGGATCTGACAGGCAACACCCGCGTACCCTGTCCACCACCCATTACTCCCAACGCTGCTGTTTGGTTCCAGGGTAATACAATCCCTCAGGAGCTCTGAGACTAACAGGCTCAAGGTTCTATATAACAAAACTAGTTGCTTTGCTTGTGGGGCCCCTCCCAGAAAACATCACTGTGAGGCTCTGTCCTCCTTAAATTGGCCCACACTAAAGGAAGGATGTCATATCCCTCCTATGCCTGGCATTTAAACTTGCCAAAGTCTACACCTCTCCAAGCCTGAACAGTGTCTTATCTCCTAAATGCGACAGGCAGTCACTAGGGTCCTCTAATTGTTCCCTGATTGAGGTACCCAGGGAAAGAACCAATATGGTAAAGTGGTCCTTTGCCTACTCTGTGCCTGCCCACTGAAACTCCCTTCCAGCAGTATTAAAACTCCTCTTCTCTTGGGAGATTTTAAACATTTTCTGAAGCAATGCCACTGTACATGTTACCGCTAATAGATTATCTTTTTTTTTTATTTTATTTTTATTCAAATTTTCCGTTATTTTTTCTTAACTGTATATGTTACAACACAAATTAGCTTAACTTATACATTCTGTAGATAAATACAGCAAATAAGTAAATATCTCAAGTCCATAGCAAGAGGAGATAGGAAAAAGAAAAAACATATTTTATTTTCAAAAATTATTAAATACCAATGTTCCAGTAGTAGACTGCATATTTAAGCAATAAGGCACAACAGAGTGTGGGTTATTGGGGATTTACCCACGTATTGTGTAGTGTGTCACAAGGTGCAGCCAAATGACTTAACCACACAAGAAGTGGGTAAATCACCCAATAACTCACACCCTGGAGTGCCTTATTGTGATTATACAATGAACCTATGTGTAAAATAAATTTAAAATGTGTTTAATTATGTTTTTATGAATGCCATTCCTCAGCAGTGGGTTATACAGGATTTACCCATGATCATGTGACATGTTTTGACCAATGAGGTTACAGGATTTTTCACACACCATTGTATAATAGAAGCTATTCGCTTCATCTGATCAGGCCTAAATTATTCCTAAAATTATTATAACATCGGATAGAGATCACATTTAGAAACTGTCAAGAATTAAAGGCATACTGTCTCATAGGGATTATAGGATCAGTATATTTCCAGATTTTGCTTATTCGACTCAACAGCAAAGAAGAACATTTTTAACCTACCAATAGGATGTACTAGAGTTAGGTGCACAATTCCAGTTGCTTGCACCAGCGAAGGTATGAATCCGGTACAAGAGGAAGACACACATCTTCTTTGAAACTGATCAGCTTGTCGCATTTCTACAGGGACATTATGATAAAGATTCAGAAAATGAGGGAGAATCCCCAATTCCCTCTGACCTGGAGATGTCTGCTATTATAGAAGCAGTAGGGATACCTGATATGTGAAATAAAAATGTTAACTCCTTCAGTGAACAGGCTGGAGGGGAGTGATGTTATAATTATTCTGATAGATTATCTTGCCCTTTATACATCCAGCGCATTGTCCTAAAGAGAATGTTCCCATGTTTGGTGTAGGGACTCACGCAGGTCATCTCACTATGTCAGTGTGGTATTTTCTGTGTGATGCTCGATACTCTGTATGTATTATATTACTCCAATTCCCCTGTAAATGTTTGTATGCTTGCAACTCATACTGCCTGTATATTTGACTATAAGTCATCCATCCCATTTAAGTGACTGTATATGTTGTACCTGAACTGTCTGTATATTTGCTTGTAATTAATCCTGGATGGCCCCTGAAACAGGATCCTTTGGTCTCAGTGGGCCTAGAAAGAAATAAAGAAAGAGAGAGAGAGAGAGAGAGAGAGAGAGAGAGAGAGAGAGAGGAGGGGAGAGAGAGAGAGAGAGAGAGAGAGAGAGAGAGAGAGAGAGAGAGAGAGAGAGAAAGGTAGGTTACATTGTGCCCATCAGTCCTCATTCCTTCCCCTCCCAATTGCCCCTCCATGCACTTTTCCATATGCCTGTCCTTGCCCTTTTTGAACCCCCTACTGTCTCTGAGGAGATGGCCTCTTTCAGGAGAGCCACTCAGCTTCTGTCGGGCTTGTCACTAGTGGTAATCCCACTCCACAGCGACTTTCCGACAACAAGGTCCCCTACAGTGACTACAGGTCATGTCGCTGTAGGAAACCCGCTGGAACCCAGCACTGTCTGTCGGGGTCCTGCACCTCCCCAATCAGCTCCGACTTGGAGTTGATAATCCTAGGGGTGCGGGGCACAGCTCTCTCGATGGGGGTTTGAGGGCAACTTCAAGAAAACACTTTGTTCCATTGGAAATCAGCAGCTGACTGCAAAATGCGGTTGACCTGCCGGTTTCGCTGTCAGGGCGTTCGACTTTTGTCGAACACCTGTCATGGATCCGTCACTAGTGATGTCACAATAGGTTTTGGGACAATGCTGATACGGTAGGGGGAAACAGCACCAGGTATGTATGCTTCCAGGGAACGTGCTGTTCTATGTACCACACCTACACAATTGTAGTGGTGGATGGCAGAATAGAATTTTCACAGGGCTCTTAGTACTGCCAACCACCAAAACTGTCATGAACAAACAGGTGACATCAAAGGTAACGCCTTGTGCTGGGGGTGTAGGCTATATCGTAGCACTGTGCGCCTGGTGCCATGTCATGGGCTGACCCCTGTGGCTGCCAAGCTTCAGCATGTTTGTGGTCACACGGCCCAAGTGCAACCACTAACATCTGAAACCAGCACTTTGAATAACTGTATTCAGTGCCGCTATCACAGGGGACAATCCACCCACTGCAGATAGCAGCACCTGTTTGTGCATAGCAGTTTTGGTGGTTGCCGGTACAGCAGCCCTGTGAAAATCTAAACACTGCCACCCACTACTGCAGTTGTGTTGCTGTGATACATACAACAGTACTCCTGCTGGAAGCTGACACACCTAGTGCTGTTCCCCATCATACCCCAGCAGCACTGTCTGCACACTCATTATGACATCACTAGTGGCAAGCCTGACTGAAAGCGAGTCGCTCATTGTGGTAAGCTGTGGTGTCTGTCGGTGAGGTCACAATGCCGATGAGGCATGAAGGAGAACATAACTAGTTTCCAGCCTCCAGGTAGACCAGAGCAATGTTCTTATGTCAAACCGCATATAGTCCCGAAGAAAATGTTCCAATTGCAATACTAACTGCTTATGTTGCCCTCTATCTCTTATTGTTACCGCAGCCAGCTGCCTACTCAAGCTGCTCATTATATGAATATTATCTCAAAGTATGTTATAACTGAGTATCTTTATTTTTTCTTTTAGTTGTTTTGGTTGTTTATTGTGCATTCTTTTACTACCTCTGTATGTATGTTGACCCTCATCCTTGACGTGGAACCTTTGTAAACGAGCAGTTTCTGCTCAAAGGTATTTGTAATCCAAGAATTTAATAAATAAATAAATAATAAATTTAAAAAAAGGGCCAAGAAAAATGTCTTCAGACAAAAAGTAACATCTAGCTGTGACTAATACTGCAGTGTTGTAAACTCATTTTTGAATGTTTAGTTTCCTTTTTGTCTATCTGTTTATTAGATGTTTGCTTGTTGTTTGTTGTTCTGTTTAACTGTGGGTATCAGTGGTGGAGTGCTCCTTTGTAGTCATTTGGCTAGTAACTACATTGGATCTGTTTTTAAAGTAAATAGGGGTGCGGGCACTATTGATTTTAATCATTCAAAGTATTGTGCTGATACGATGTTGTACTGTTTTACATTTTTGTTTTTATGAAAATGTTCAATAAAAATAATTTACAAAAAAGAAAGTCTGATTATGTTTGAAAGTGAGCAGTAATTTCAGATCACATGCTAGCTCTTAAAGGGAAGGTCTCCTCTGCATTTTACTCTGTTTACCAGTGCAGTTTGTAGGCATAAACAATGAGTTCCTCAATTGCACCCTTCTAATTACATCAGAATTTAAATGTAAATGAAGTTGCTTAAGTCTGGTGTGAAAGTCTGCTTGACCACATTGCAAAGGTCATAACCTGACTGATGTAACGCATCCTGGAACGTTATGATGTTTTAGTGCTAAAGCCTGCAGTAGTTATACTGTATTAGTCAGTGCTGTTGCTGTCCTCTGTCCCTATGTTCTTGTCTTGTGTTGGCCATGAAACTTTTCAAGGCATAGTAAATGCCCTGCTGTTTTCTGTAGTTTAAGGTGTATCTGAGTTAGAAAAAAAATGCCTTTAAAGAACACATGGACTTCGCAGGACATGTAATAGAACTGAATGAGAGTACAACGTCTGCTGGCTAGTGCAGGTATGCATCATCAACTCCCATTTTGCCTTGCATGAGTGTGGTCATGACCTCTGCAATGGAGGCAAACAGGCTTTCACGCCAGGGCAAAACAGAGTGAAGCAATCGCATTTATATTTAGATTAGGATGAAATTAGGGCGATGCAAGAGAGGGAAACATTGTTCATCCTACAAAGTACATAAGTATACAGAAACTAGGTTGAGGAGACTTTCCCTCTAGAGGGAAAGTTCTTTACGGTTCAAAATTTTAGAACAGGAACACTTCCAAGGGGATCTTTTTTTTTAACTGGTTCAGCCCAGCCCTTGAAGGGAAGACCTTCGATAGTGGAAAAACAGAGGTGAGCCTCTTGAGGAGTATGAATGAATCTACAAGGGTGCGCATGTGTGTGTGTGTGTGTGTGTGTGCACTTTGGAAGGCTGGTGAAAAGACACACCACCTAATTAGGAACAGCTGGGAGGCCAGCAGTAAAACACAGCAGCAAGGGTACAACTGACAGCGGAAAACTAGAAGCAGAGACTGCAAAGTGAAGTAACCAAACCAGCCTAATTGACCCCTGATTTCTTAATTGGTCCCAATTAGGCAGCCAATTACAGGCGCTTGCCTCTGAGCTGTGGGCTTCCCATAGCCAATGGAACTGTGGGGAGGATGTCAAAAGAATTTGATATCCATTTAAAACTGCTTCCCCTTAACATGCATATTGAATTAGACCTGCCACTGCAGAGCCTTTAATATATAAGCAGTAAAAAGGAGCCCTTAGCCATTACAAGATAGGGACATCATAAGGCAGCCTGCTTGTTGGAAATTAACCCTAATTGCCACCTCAGTGACTTACCAATAGTGCACTGCACTACTATGAGGGGACCTGGATTCAGGAGGGAGCTTGGGATGCCCTCTGTCCAGTCATCCATGGCTGGGGAAGAGGGCACTACTGGTAGCAGTGTTTTTTTGGTCAGGGGAGGAAAGGTGCCCCAGTTCCACTCCTGCAAGGACTCCTGCTGTGAGTCGAGGATGTAGTGCCCTAGCTCCTTAACAGGGGGTGCTGCATACTGTGAATGTCATTGGGGGAGCCATGATGGTGGAAGGTAAATAATCAGAGAAACAAAATCCCCATGAGGGTCAGAATGATGGTCACTGGTGCTCACAGAGCCACACGTAGCCGAGCGGTGGTTGTTGGGAGCTGGGAGGCCACCAGTTGAGGAACAGTGAAGTAGACACCAATTGGGAGGTCTATATACAAAGAATGAACCTTTACCAATGTTGGGTAGCTCTGCTAGGGATGGCAAGTTGTAGTTTAAAAAATTTTACTAGAACTTGTCCAATTCTAAAATTTAGAACCAAAAAGAGCTTTCCCTTGAAAAATAGTTTTGGTCATTCAACAGCAAATAAGTAATGGCAGTGCTGTAGTAGTAAAACCTTTATTTTTTGACAGGATATCCTAAAAGGGCATATTTGCAAAATTTCCTGTTATGGTGACACAAATAGACATACAAATTTAACAACAATGCTAAATAAAATAAAATAATATAAAATTAAACAAAATTAATTAATAAAATCAAACATTTACAACCAGAAGTGATTAATACATGGTCAGTCTATGGTATTCCAAATTTTTCAGAGATAAACAAATACATGCCGTTTGATCAAATAGATGATAATACCCAAATAGTTTTAAATCTCACAGGTGCAATTGTCACGTCATTCATTTTGACCTGTGTTGCCATTTTGTGTCAGGTTAAGCAATGGATGATTCAGACTTCATACAGAGCTATTGGAAGTAATTCCGTTGTTAAAGCTTGGCCAAAGGCAGACAATGTAGAAGCATTCTGTAGTCCTGGGAGTCACTTAATTCCTATGTTTAACTATATTTTAATTGTACCATCTGTTCTCCATATCTATTATTTAGCTTCTCGATGCAAAATATCCCTTAAAGAGTACTGATGTCCTTAATTCAAATTTGTAAACTTTAAATATCCCTTAACTAATTCACACTTTATCTTGTACACTAATATCAACCATTGTAGTGATACTGTCGGTAGAGAAAAATGGGTAGACTGGGTGGGCCAAGTGGCCTTTATCTGCCATCAAAGTCTATGTTTCTATGTTTCATTGTTTCTTTCTCCTTAATTCAAGACTATCCCAGTTTAGCTTCTGTAACATTAGACAATGATGGGTGATAAAGTGACATTGAACCACAAATCATGCCAATTGGTTATAAGAGATGCTCAACTTATCAAAACGTTGTTGGTTACCATGTTACCAAAGCCTGTATGGCTGGTGCTAGCACTTGCCACTGCCACGGCTCATGAGCACTCCCCCCACCTCTCACTTGTTCCTATCCTCCAGCGGACCTGATTCATCCATGCATCTCTTCAGGTTCCAAGGTGCTTCTCCCAAGACATCTTCCTTCAACTAACTTCCGCACCATTTCTCAGTTAACTGTGACAAGCTTACTTATAGGGTCTGTAGCATGTTGATAACCATGGCTGCAACCTGCATACTCACCTGTATCTACTCCGTAATCCAAGTCTTCTTGCATGAAAATATGTATTGTTATCCTGGGTCACCCCTGAAAAAGGGACTTTCGGGGCTCAGTGGGCCTACCCAGTCACCAAAATGTTATAAATAAATAAATAAATGTCTATAAATCATATTTCCTTACTCAAGAATGGGTAAGATCAGTTGGGTGGCAACTGTATTCTGCATTTTATAGGATATTAATTATGCTGACCCCCACAATACCTCTGTACTAGAATTTACTTTTCTAGTTACATTACTAATAAGAGCATCAAAAGAGAGCGAATTGTTTAAAGTGACTTCTAGTATTCCATTACAACTAGTTTCTGTCCGTCAACTGATAGACTATGTATGTCCAGAGGGCCTTTATGTTTATTATGTTTGCTGTGGGAGGACATTATCTTTCTTTGTACTTAAAGAACTCCTGATACAGTTGAGACAACTTTCAAAAAAATGTAACGTTCAGGCATAAATGTAGCTTATTTCATATTTTATTCTGGAATTCTCACCCTTATTTCCTTATTACTAAGGGTATTTGTATGAATACAGTATCTGTGCCCTTTTAGCTCTGGCTGCCTGGCTACACCCAACATCGTAATTCTATGACATCAAAATATGCTGCTGTGGAGATAATTATGACATCATAAACAGGGGATTGTGATGTCATGTGTAGAGAAGTAGACAGAGTAGATATAGTCTAGGGGACAGGGATCTTGTTTTCATGCAACTGTTTTCAGTAATAAAGCAAATGGGGAATTAATGACTGAAAATATATAAAGTAATAAAGAAAATGGGATGAAGCTGAATATAAATCTTACTTTTTTCCAAAGTCTTCCAAATGCTGTCAGGGGCTCTTTAAAGCTACTTTGGCGTCACAGAACCAGTTTTGATGTATGCAGAAATTGTTTGGGAGTGTGGTTCCCATTAACAAATGATTTTTAAGAGATGGACCAGTGGCACGGTGGCAATGCTACCCCCCACCATGCCGGTAACCTGGGATCGGGAGCAGTCATGAGTTGCTGGGGGCTGGTCGGGGAAAGAGGAGATGAGCATCCGATGGACTGATCTCCTCTTCCGGGGTGGGGGAGGGGCATGCTGTTTCCACTGAATGACTGCCATATGGTGGAGGCCAGGTGGTAGTGCAGGCCCCACAGGACATGGATATTTACTTATTTATTGAAATGTTTCACCAGGAAGGCACACTGAGCAACAAGTCACTCGTCTCCCAGTGCGACCTGGGGGGGAAGGGTACAACAGATATATAGATACATAGATACTTACAGCAGATAAGGGCCTTTGGCCCACTTAGTCTGCCTAACTGCACATGTAATTTTGCCTCTTCAAGCTTCTCTTGAACTTGGTTGTCCCTTTCCCTCAACTGCTAGGATCCCCTGATGCCTATCCCATGCATTCTTGAATCCTGTAATTGTTTCAGCCCCCATCAGCTACTCTGGCAGGATGTTCCACTTGTTTGCCACCCTTTCCATGAAGAAATACTTCCTCTCCAGGGGAGAAGAGGAGTAGTAAGAGGACACCGGGGGACCGTGGCTGCCCGAAGGAGTGGCGGATCCTGGGCACGTTGGGGTGAAAAAAAATAATGCAAAAAAAAAGAAATACTTCCTTACATTACCTCTGAACCTCCCTCCCTCCAATTTCATCCCATGACCCCTAGTCCTGGAACATCTCTTCCTCTGAAAAAGGACAGCACAGGAAGGGAGGGGTGGGAGCTGGGCAACTTCGGTGATGAGTGCGCATTCCTACACACGCACACTGGCTGGTGTGCACACCCCAGTATGGAGAACAGGGAGAAAATGGGAAAATGTAGGGGCTTGGGCTTTGTGAAGCCCTGTACATGTCTTGGTGGTACGCCCGGCCACTTGACTTGGGCAAAATAGGCAAGAGGGCAACGTGCCTACAGAGAATAGATTTGGTTCTTCCCCTTAGCACCTTTGCATATTTCTAATTTTTGGGGAGTATGCTCTCTACGATACTATGATTAAACAACTGGGGCACTACCAGGGAGATAACATTTACTGTATCTTTTTTGGGGTGGTTCCATTTATGCCCCCTGCTCTCTGAGCAGCCCCAATCTGCTCAACCTAGTCCCAGCCCAGTCATTCTGGAACCTCCTAGGTCTTACCTGTGTCTCCCCATATTCTTCCAGAGCTTCCCTGTCTGGGGATGGCAGGGTCCCCCTTAGCTCCGTCGCAGAGGAAGCCAGTGTGGGAGACCACACCTAGGTAGACAGATGCTGGGCCTGTGAGCTGGTTGGCTTCATCCTGTCACTCGGGGTCTTTCTGCTTTTCTCCCAAGTTCCCCAGGATGTCAGCATCAAGGGTGTACCAAGCACGGCCACATGCAAGTGCATGCATCATGCAGCACCTGCTGACGTCCTCCCCCCCTACTAGCTACTCAAGCTGCACTGCCACCACTGGTGACCCAGGTGACAGTATAGCAGCAGAGCTGGCTGCCCTTCCCAGAGGAAGAGAGCATCCCCTGGGACACTTGAACCTCCTCACCCCCGGCTGGCCCCCTGTGATCCGAGCTTGTTTAGATCTCAGTAGGGTGCAAGGTGCCTCAGCCCTCTGTGCTGCTGGGCCAGCCCTTACCACATGTTTCAAAAATCTAATTTCAATCTTATCCAGGCCACATGATTTTGTAGCATTCGATTTTTTTTTTTTAATTTTAAGACTGACTTCTTTGATTTTTATTTGTTTAAAATAGGAACACAGTATAAGTTTACTTTTCTCAATAGTACCACCCTTCTGTACCTCAAAAGCCTGGTCTACCAAGGTTTTCAGCCTGGTTTGGGGTATCACAAGGAGGCCCTCCTCAGTGGTGCGGAGAGGGTACGAGAACATGTAGAGATGCAGGAGGTTTGTCTGCTAGGCTGGGTAGTGGCATGTCTCCTATGATAAGTAACATATTCATTGATGTATGCATTTGTGAATGTGTCTTCTATGTCTATTGTTTTCAAAAACATTTCAAAATCAATAAAAAGAAAGTTTAAGCTGGCCCGTCATTGCAACGGTAGTGCTACCACTTACAATGCCTTTGACCTAGTTTTGGGAAAAAGCCTGGGCCGTCGGAGGGCTGGCTGGGGGGGACGAGGATCGAGCATCCCACAGGATACTTGCTCCTCTTCTGAAGGGAAAGGTTATGCAGTCCATTGCATTACTGCCACCTGGGTTATCACAAGTGGTGGTGCAGGGGATATGGAAAGCCGGAAGGGACCTTAAAAGCGTGCACATGGATTGGTTGCTCAGGATCTGTTGGCAGCCAATCCCGCTGTGCACTCTTGGTGGGGAAGAGAGGCAGGGAGAAAACAAGGAAATACTGATGCACAGGTTGGGCAAATAATGCTCTCCAGTGGTCCACCCTCACACTGGGCTCTATCTGCACCATTCATAGCTTGACCCTCATCTTCACCTCCACCCTGGGTGGACCAGATGTATGTGGAGAAGAAATGCCAAAGTGGACAGTCATACCCAGCCCCAGGGGGTAAGCTGGGGAGGGCAACACAAGGTTGTGTCATGGGTGCGTGTGAAGGCTAGGAGTGGAGGCAGCAGAATTTCAGGCCAAGGAAAGAGCATGCGTGGAGGATACAGAAGGATGTCTCAGCCTATGGCCCCTGAAACAGAATAAAATATGTCTGAAGGAAAAAAAAAGAAAGTTAAAAAAAAATTTCATTTTCCTGGCCATACCCCAGCACACACTGATACAGGACTCTGTTGGTTTGGAAAAGATCTTGCCACATAAGCTCCTGGTCCTAACAGCACAGCCCATACCAGGACAGAAAAAGCTGCGAGCTTATGCAATACATAGCCTCAATGCATTTCGATGGCGAGCCAAATTGTGTCTAATTATGATGCTGGCTCAGGCCTTTGGAAGCTGAAGCCCTGATTCCCATCAGCCTGTAGTCTTGGTGTGGTGTGGCTGGAGTAGGGTTCCATTGGTCTTGAAATTATAGAGGGGGAGTGAGAGGGGATTGGATCTGGTAGCTAAATTGGAGGCATCCAGCAGCTGCCATTTGGAATGAAGTCGAAACCCAGTTCTCCAGCGCCTCACCTGTGCTCTGTCTGTTTGTAAACCTAGGGCCTGTCCTACTAGTCAAGTAAACTCTGGGAGGATGCCAGGCAGAGACTAAAATATAATTTAGTTTTATATAGTGCATTGCATAGATACTTTATCCCAAAGTATTTTGCAAAACAATGAGTTAGAAACCGGTAGTGCAGGGACTGTTGAATAAAACAGAATTTGGTTTTACATAGTGCCCTTTTATACCCAAAGTATCCCAAGGTGCTTTATAAAACCACATGTAAGATGCTGATTAAACATAGATATATGTATGTGTGTGTGTATATATATATATATATATAGCCAGCAGCCCTAGCATTTCTCATCTCATGCTGGCATATATGCTCATCCAATCCTGCACTTGCCCCCCCAACACTTCTGCTCAGCCCCCAGTAACTCATTTATCCCACTGACTATGTCTGTCTGCTATGGGTGCATTCTAATTTCCTGAGCTTTCCTACCCATCCTGCTCTCAACCGCTCCATAAACAACAAGTTCTGTCACCAGAAGTACAAATTCTCAGTATCACTCTATTGTCTGTATTCTATGCACGATATTCCACCTTCCCCTGTATGTATCTGCACTCTGTAAACCTGTATGTAGCAATGTACCAAGATCCTAATGTAAACTCAGTGTTATGTATTCCCTGTACACTCTGTATCATGTACCATGGTCTCCTATGTATAATTCTATGAAATGTATATGTTCACTCTGTATCATGTACCATGGTCTCCTATGTATAACTCTATGTAATGTATATGCTATCTCCCATGTATTCCCCCTACCCAGGTCGCACCGGGAGATGAGCATCTTTTTGCTCAGTGTGCCCTACCTGGTGAAACTGTTCAATAAATAAATATATATATATATATATAGAGAGAGAGAGAGAGAGAGAGCACTTGAAGGGAAGGTATACCTTTTTGCAGAGAACACCAAGATCTGTAACAGGGTGGATACTCAGGAGGGGATGAAGAAATTGCAAAGGAACCTTAGAAAACCAAGGGTGTGGCAGCGTGGCTTTAATGCCAAAAAGTGTAAAAGCATGAACCTTGGGCATAGAAACCCAGGAGCTGAGTATAAAATGAGGGGAGAAGTGCTGTCAGTCACTAAGCAGGAAAGGGACCTTGGGGTTATAATTAAGCAATACTGCCCAACAGGGTGTGTGATGTGCTGGGATAACATCACATCTCAGGTGGTTGGGCACGAGGCTGCAGGCTGGATGCATCCAATCCCTGAGGCATGATGTTATCCCAGGACGACACACACCCTGGAGGACATTATTGCTATTATACAATGGCTCATTATTGTACAAAATAAAAAAAAAATTTTAAATGTTTTTAGTAGATTTTTAGTGAGGCAGTATATCTTTGTTTCTTAAGAGAAGAGCTAAATAAGCTACAGCAAATCAATACAATGAGGATGTGCTGGGATAACCTCACTGTGCCAGGGACACACTGACCAATCAGAGTCCAGAATTCTTTCTTGACATTGTATAATACTGTAGAATTGAAAAATAGCATGTTTGTTTAATTTAGCGGTCCGAGGCTATGTGACTTGTTAGTTGCAGTTAAAGTTCACTGTCCTGTGCTTCTGTATAATGAATCTGATACAGATAACTAACTTAGCTGTTCAATTAATTTAGCGGGTCTCTTTCTACAGTGAACATAGCAAGACTTTTTTTCACACTGAAATAAATCTGTTCTACAGTATCTGATGACCTCAAAGTAGTCACAGGGCAGTGTGACAAGACAGTGGGCAAGGCCAGTAGGATCCCGGGGCACATAGGGAGAGGTATCATAAGCAGAAGCAGGGAGGTGACAATACCATTGTATAAATCATTGGTGAGATCGCACCTGAAATCTTATGTACAATTTTGGAGGCTGCATCTCAGAAAAGACATAGACAGGGTAGAGGCAGTCTAGTGGAGGGCAACCAAAATGGTACAGGAGTTGCATGTGATACTGTATGATGAGAGACTGAGGGATCTCAACATGTACACCCTGAAGGAGAGGCGGGAGAGAGGGGACATGATAGAGACTTACATGCACCGCCACACAGAAGTGAACAGGGCACATGCGGAAAGCTGTTTCAAATGAAAAATGCAACAGAACAAGAGAGCATGAAACAATGCTAGAAGGGGGAAATTTAAGAGGGATGTGAGGAAATACTACTTCTCTGAAAGAGTGGTGGATGCCTGGAACACCCAGCCACAAGAGGTAGTAGGGGTAAAAACTGTGATACGTTTCAAACATGCATGAGATAGACACAGGGGAATTCTGGTAAATGAAAGAGAGGGTCACTGGAGACCAGGAGGATCTGCTGCAACAGGATAAACAGGGAAAACAATGGGCAGACTGGGTGGACCAAGGGGGTCCTTTTCTACCAACCAATTCTATGTTTGTGTGTGTATGTATATATATATATATATATATATATATATATATATATATATATATATATATGCATGAGTCTCGAAAAAGTTATATAAGGGATATGCAATGGGGTGTCTGGAAATCACTAATATTTCCCTGAGTGCAGTTTAACCTTATGATGTCACGAGTGGTCACACTGCATGAGGGGAAATATCAGTGATATTTCCAGATGCCCCATTGCATATTTAATTTATGCAATGCTCTTTGATTTGTTTGTTGGTTTGGTTTTTGTTTCAGTTTTTTTAAAATATATATTTTTATTGTGTTTTCCCTCTGCTGTTTCTTTCATTGTGCTCTTAATAGTAGGCTGGGACGTTAGCATGGTAGTTAGGGTCCTTACCTATGTTCGTTGGTAGCATTTGTAGTATTTGATTAGCTGCTTCTTTTGTGTGGGCGGGCTAAACAGTTTTTTCAATATGGTGACAGTAGATCCCGCTTAATGAGGGTGCAAGCTTTCAGTCCATTGCTTTTGTTTTATTTGTATCATTTTTTTAAATGATCGCTATCTGGTTGATCTTGCTTTCTGGTATGTTCGGCCCATTCAGACATCACAGGAGGATGTTGCTGGCTGGCAAAAGTAGTGTGGAGCAGTGGAAGACATTCCCATTTGGAGGAAGCAGTGATAGCCAGTGGGAGGTAGAGAGCTGAAGTCATAGGTGAGAAGGGATGGCTGCAACATTTTGGGCTTTGCTGTTAGACTTTCTGAATGGGGATTTTATTCTTTTTTTCTGAGAACCCTCCCCCCCAAAAAAAAGAGTCCTCTCAGTGTGAGTTCTGGTTTTACATTGAAGAGGTTGAGAGTTGCAGCCAGCATGTTTGTGTACATGGAGGTGTAATGAGGGGTGCTTAAGTTTTGTTTGTGCCCCATGTGCGGTAAATTGCAGATAATGCCTCTCGGGAACCTACTGTAAGGATGATCTACAGTGAGGATAAAAGTGATATTCTCACTGTAGGTCAGACCACCCTGGAGATACAGGCATTACAAATATATGTATATATATATATATATATATATATATATATATATATATATACATATACATACATACACACACTAACACACACACATATATCAGTCTTGAAAAAGACAAAGTGATCCTACACAGACATACATATAAATATAAAAACCAAAAATATATATATATACACATTGCAAAAAACTTCATTAAAGCACTAGTTAGGATTAAAGTGACAAATGTAGGGAAACGTAGCGTTAGTGTTTCCTGCCCATACACCACATCCACACCCTGCAGGCAGCAATGGGCAAGGGGTGTGCCTTGGGGTTGTCAGCCCTAATGCTCACCCCATTCTCATGTACTTTACCCATCTCAGTGTACCTAGTCATGGAATGGGGTGAGTGTTAGGGCTGACAACCCCAAGGCACACCCCATGCCTGTTACTGCCTGCAGGGTGGGGATGGGGTGTTTGGGTTGGAAACCTTAACGCCACAGTTCCCTACTTTTGTCGCTTTAATCCTAATTAGTGCATTAACGTTTTTTGCAATGAATTTTCTTACTTTTTGAGATGATACTTTTTCTGTAATTAGTTTTTATAAATGCATGAGTGTTTGTCTATAGTTTTTAACGCATGAGTCACTATAAAAAATAAAACAGCTTTTAACTATATTCAATGGAGCTGTGGGATTCAAACACAGGTGTCCAGGCTCATAGCCCAGAGCCTTAGCCACTACACTATATTGCCTCCTTTTATATCACTGTGTCAATGTTCTGTTATTCAAAGTCAAGACAATTCCAAATTAAAACAGTCAATGATTCTTTCCTGTTTCTCTGCATTGCCAAAAGTCTTTTTTAAACTGTGCATATTTCTAAGCCAATGAATTGTCTGAAACTTTTTCAGTTCACAAGAACACAAAATCAATACTCTGTCTATTTTTAACATAGGTTAAAAATGACTAATTTCCTTCTGTAGCCCTGATGTTTAACATACTGACCTGTAGCCCATGTTTTAAAACAATTCACATCTTCAATTTGTCAGCATCCAAAACGTAAACCAAAAATAAATTGTTGTAAACAGTGATTTTGAATAGACCAAGCTTCCTTATTTATTTATTTATTTATTTGCTTTTGTTAACCGGGTAAATCACACTAGACAGCCAAGTGCCTATTTTCAGGTGAGACCCGGGAGGGTTACAAGCTAGGTCACACAAGAACAGTGAGGAAGTCGAGTTTACATAGAATGAGATATCAGGCAATATCAGAGATTGACATCCGGAAAAATGACAAGCTTAACAGAGCTAAAGTAGGTAGCTAACAATTGTAGAAGCGATTTGGCATAAAATTTGTACCATGCACACTAATTATATAACAGTTCAGTCAATGCAAACAGAAGTAGGTAGCTAACAACAATAGAAACAATTTAGCATAAGATTTGTAAAAAAGAAATTATAAAACAGGTTCAGTCAATGCAAACAGAAGTAAGTGCCAGCAGGTGGGATGAGCCAACCGGGGGACCAGGGCCTGGTGAACTAATTGGGGTAGGGAGGGTGGTGGACCACATAAGGGTGACATTTAACAGATACTAGACCACTTGCCAGGAGGATAAGTGCAGTGGTTCCTGTGGGCACCGAGATTGCCCAGCATACCTGGGCCGTGTACTACGAGGCCAAAGACAAGTGGAGGATCCTTCAAGTAGTTCCAGAGGGAGGCTTTGAAGCCTGGATGGGAGGGAGAGAACCGAGTAATGGCCGGGAGGGAATTCCAAATTTTAGGGGCATAGGTGGAGAAAGCCCGGTCACTCAAGGGTGCGGGTTCTAGGAACCAGGAGGTCAGGTGTTTCTCTCGACCTGAGGTGGTAGGAGGAGGAGTCAGGAGTGGGGGGAAGGGCGAGGGCAGCAGGAATAGCTGATGAGGAATAGGTTGTAGTTTTCACCTGATTTTTCTAATTAACTCAATTAAAACAAAACACGAGTATGCAAATCAGCTCATGATTATTCACGAACTATGGTTACACTGATATTTTTAAAACATGGGGCACATAAGAAACAGTTCTTTTTGCAATGTGAACAGGTGAAACCAAATAGAAATTGTTGCAAACAGTGATTTTGAACAGACCAAGCTTCCTAAAGGATATTGTAGTTTTCACCTGATTTTTCTAATTCCCTCAGTTTAAAAAAATTGGTATGCAAATAAGTTCATTATTTTTCACGAGCTATGAGGTGACTCTAGGCACTCAAGCCACGCCCCTTCTTACAGCTATTCTTAAGTGCTTACTGAGAATGCTTAGAACCAGAATTTTTAAAATGTAATAACTTTGGAATGGATTGATACTTTTTCATCAAATCAGTGAAAGGCAAGTCTGTGGGTCAAGCCCTTTCTACTCTGAAAACTTCTGAACAAAATACCAAACCATCTGGGTACAAGGCGATGACAAATAAACAGCAAAAAACAGTGATTTTTTTTTTTTTAATGTTTTCACTGTCCTCAGAATTCACACATCCAACCGGAGCAAAACTCAGCACATCAGGATGTCTACCTAATGAGACCAAACATGCAAATATGCGTGCACATACATTGAATGGTTGCAAAAATATTGAGGTTTAACATGGAACCCAATTGGTCACATCCCCCACACGCTTGGATCCGCGTACTGGTTCTTCCTCCCTATTAGTCCTCATCTTCTCCAATCGCCCGGGCAAGATCTCTAATATCTCTGTCCTTCCTAATGCCCTCAGCGACCACTCTCCAGTTATCTGCTCCTGGTCCTGTAAAATCCCTAGATCCCCTCCCAAAATAACTGTGCAACATAAACTTGGTCCTGGTAAATTGGCACAACTAAAAGCACACCTCAGAGTCATGGATTGGTCCCTCATTTTGAACACTGTTCACATTGACAGTACCTTGGACATATTTACCCGGTCCTTCAATAATATATGTGACCTCTATGCACCGTTCACAAAAAGAATGGTTAAAGGCAATCACGTACCCTGGTTCACTGAGCGGCTCAAGACTTTAATGAGAACCAGAGACTCACTATGGCAGCTTTCCATTGAATCCAGCCTCCCCCTTGATAGACAGAATTATAGAATGGCCCGGAACAAGTGCACTTGGGCCATTCGCAGGGCAAAAGTGGATTATTATAAATCCACCTTAACCTCGTCCTGGGGCTCCGGCCGCAAGTTTTGGAACAACATTAAGGAAATGTGTGGTAAGGTCCCCAACCTGGTCCCCTCCCAAGTCATGTCAAATGGGTCCTCGACCTCTGACCCTACACACATTGCTGCAGTCTTCAGAGATGCCTTCTCCAACCTTAGCCATGTTCTCCCCCCGGATTTCTATGATCCACCAGCTCCTAGCATAACTGCATCTCACCTCAGTGCCCCCCCCTTTTACTTCCGCCGCATATCTCCTAAGGCTGCTGAACCATACCTTACCACTGCCCTTAGTCATGCCTCCTCCAATGCTGACTCCCTTGACCTCAGAATGCTTTGGCTCTCCCTTAAGGAAGTCCTTACTCCCCTCACCCACATTCTAAACCTCTTCCTCTCACTAGGTAAATTCCCTACCTCTTGGAAATCTGCCTCTATCACGCCCATATTTAAAGGGGGTGATCACTCCTCTGCTAACAATTATCACCCTATCTCCATCCTCCCCCCCCCCATCCAAGGCATTGGAGAGGACAGTTTCGGATCAGCTCTCTGATCACCTCAATAAATATTACCTACTCTGCAAACAACAACATGGTTTCCGCAAAGGGCACAGCATGACTACGGCCTTGCTTGAGCTAACATCACACATCCATTCTGCATTGGATAAAGGCTACATCACAGGTGCAGTCTTCATTGACCTCACTAAGGCCTTTGACACTGTCCACCAGTCATTACTCCAAACCTCCTTGCTCAACCTGGGTCTCTCACAGGATGCTGTGGGATGGTTTGCAGACTATCTTACCAACCGGACCCTTCAAGTTAAAATTGGCAATACACTATCCTCCAAATCACCTGTCCTCTCTGGGGTCCCACAAGGGTCCATTTTGGGTCCTCTCCTTTTCAGCCTCTTCCTAAACTCCCTCCCCGCATCCTGCACCTCCAACCTATTACTCTATGCAGATGATGCTGTCATCTTCTCCTCCAGCCCAGACCCCCTCTCAACTCCACCACTCCCTCCAGTCCTCCTTCAATGCTGTTGAAAGCTGGTTCGCCTCACAACGCCTTATTATTAGCTATAAAAAAACCAAAGCTATGCTCTTCGTACACCTGCAGAATTCCAGGATAGGGCTTTTTCCTCAATTACTATCAGCGGCCTTGACCCCCCCCTGGAATTTGTGCATACCTTTAAATACCTGGGCATCACTCTCAACACTGGCCTTACCTATCATGAGCATATACATCAGTTGTCCAAGGCCCTAAATATTAGGCTTGGTTTCTTGCACCGTTATAAACATTGCCTTACCCCTGAGGCCCTCAAACTTGCTATCTCCTCCTCGGTACCTCCCTACTTGACTATGGCCTTCTGACTTTGGTGGGCAAGCCCCCAGCCCTAGATAGTCTTAGACTTGTGCTAAACAAGGCCTGTCACCTCATTTTAGGTGTGACAGACTCACCCATACCTGTGTGCTAGATAAGGACACAAATTGGCTTAACCTTGAAAATCGAATAAAATTCCACACCTGTGTCTTAGCTAAAAAATCACCCTTGGCCTCTCCTGCATCACTCACCTCCTTAATCACCTTGGACTCTAAAGCTAAGCACACCTGAGCTCAGATACCCATCGTTTCTCCATCCCTTCCTGTCGCACAACTCAATTCCAAAGATCCTTTCGCTACAGGGCACCCTTGTGGATGAATAACCTACCCCCCTTCTTGTGTCTTGACCAAAGCATTGGTCACTTCAAAACGCTCTTTAGGGCCCATTTTCAGTCCTCAAGTGACTGTGACTGTATGTAAACTGGTGCCCTGGCCCTCTATTACTGACAATGGCCTCTGGCTTGCCTCTGCACACGGCTCCTAGCCCCACTAACTCAGGGATGTTAATCTCCCAGTCTATTTTTATCTGTCTCAAACTGAACTAGTTCCTGAATGTTTGGCCTTGCACTCCCATTGTACATAACTTTATTATGTAACAATCACTTTATTTGTTTCTGTAGCTATATCTGTACAAACTGTTTTTGTGTAATCTGATTTATTATATGTGACGTGGAACCTTTGTAAAGGAGTCTATGACTCAAAGGTATTTCTGATTCTTATGAAATAAATAAATAAATAAAAACCCAAAGCTCAACCATAACTATGGTGGTGCTACCTTGTCACTATAATAGTGTATAGACACTGTATGTAATATGTAATATGGCAATAGCTTTGCCCCCGTTCAATGGCATTGCACTACATGTTGCATGCACAGTCTGGAGGGCAAGGTGTCCTGATTTGCCAGGTTTCATTTCAGTTGAATGTGTGGATCCCAAGATCTGGATAGTGCATTGTTAGGAAAAAACCAATATTTATTTGCTGTTTCTGTCATCATCTACAGCCCAGACAGTTTGGAATTTTGGTCTGAAAATTTCAGGGTAGCAAGGGTATGCCACAGAATGTTGCCTTTCTTTGGTTTGGTGAAAACACATGAAAAAATTACTCACCTTAGTAATTGCTTTTCTTCTCATGGAGTCTTGCTATATTATGACTAATGCAGTTAGCCACTGCACTTGAACTGCCCCGGAGAGGAAAGAGTTAACTCCAGGGAGTCTGGAGTTCTACAGCGCGAGAGCGCTTATGCCAAAGCTCTATCTGGGCAGTTTCAAATGAAACTGTCAGATCTTGACGAAGCTAATACTAAGCAACAAGTCTGTGTGAAAGCTCTACACTAGCCAAATGGCTACCTACTAGTAGAAATAACAACAATATAAACAACAATAACAATAATAACAATGAATAATAGTATTATTAGTTACCCCTGACAAGCACCATTAGGACCCCCTTCCCCAAAGACTCAAGTCCAGGAAGGGGCCAATATATACCTAAATAAAATAACCTAGTTCCCAACCCAAATAAAAGAAGGTAAGGGAAAAACTACAATGGCATGACACAGTGTTTGCACTAATTTGCCACCCCTACCCAAGTAGAAGTTCTGAGAGGGGCAGGAGGGAGGGTGGTCATAATATAGCAAGACTCCATGAGAAGAAAAGCAATTACTAAGGTGAGTAATTTTTTCTTCAAACACCATGAAGTCTTGCTATATTATGACTAATGCAGATTACACAGCAGTACCTCCGTGGAGGAGGGTCAGAACCTACTTAGGAAATAGGCTCTGAAGCACAGCTGTGCCAAAACGAGCATCTCTCCTGGACTGAATATTCAGGAATAATGCTTGGTAAAAGTGTGAACTGTTTTCCAAGTAGCAGCTTGACAGATTTCCGGAATGGGAATATCTCCGCAGCTGCTAGAGATGCAGCTGTACCTCTGGTGGAGTGAGCCTCAGTCCCGAGGGGGTTCTCTACCTAGTTTTTGATAACAAAATTGGATACAAGAGACAATCCACCTTGCAATTGTCCTCTTAGTGGCAGGTTTCCTTTGCCAACCTCACCATAGGTAAGGAAGAATTGAGGGATTCGAACTCTGACCCTTGGTGCTGCCCAAATAGTAGCTTAAGGCTCTTGACGTCCAAGTTGTGCAGTCTCCTCTCACCTGAGGAAGAATGCTCAGTGAAAAATACTGGAAGAGATATGGATTGGTTCAGGTGGAAATCTGAAACCACTTTAGGCAAAAACTTTCTGTTAGTCCTAAGGACTACCTTATCTCTGTGGAAAGAGATAAAATCTTCTTAAACTGACAGGGCCTGTAGTTCACTTATGCATCTGGCAGAAGTGATAGCCACTAGGAAAACAGTTTTCCAGGTTAGAAACTTGAGCTCTGCTGAGGACAGAGGCTCAAAGGGAGGTTGCATTAACTGAGCAATGCAAACATTCAGGTCCCAGGCGGGAGCTGGTTCTCGAAAAGGAGGGTTAGTGTGAAGTAACCCCTTTAAAAACTTGGAAAACACAGGGTGAGAAGAAAGGGAAGCAGGCTTCCCTGCTGACACAAAAACAGAGACAGCTGCCAGATGAACCTTTAAGGTAGCTGGCCTAAGGCCTAAGGAATTTAAATGGACCAAATAGTCCAGTAAAATGGGCAGATCAGCAGATTCTGGGATAATCTGCTTCTCGAGCACCAGATGGAAAACCTTTCCACTTAGAATTGTAAGTGGCCCTAGTGGAAGGTTTCCTTGAAGCCTTTTAAAATATCCAGAACACCTTGAGAAAGGTGTAAGTCAGCAATTCTAACCCTCAAGAGCCATGCCTTGAGATGGAGGGATTTGAGGTCCGGATACTACACTCTCCCTGTGCACAGGCCAGCAAGTCGTGGACTCTGGGCAAGCTCAGGGCAGGGTGGACTGTCAAGGACAGAAGCAGTGGTACCAGGGCTGTCTGGCCCAATCTGGGGCAATCAGAATCACTTTGCAGGGCTGAGATCTGATTTTTACTAGTACCCTGAAAAGAAGAGGAAAGGGGGAAAGGCATACAGGAACTTTCCTTCCAATCCAACTGAAAGGCGCCAGGGGACTGAGCCCAGCACTGGAGGTCTGCAACAAAACAGAGGAAGTTGGTGGTTGTCTGGGGCTGCGAAAGATCTATCTGAGGGGTGCCCCATCTGGCAAAGACCGACCCCAGCACCTGAGGATTCAGAGCCATTCGTGATGGCCCTGAGAAATCCTGCTGAGGGTATCCGCCAGACATTGTCCTTCCCTGGAAGGTGAACTGCTATCAGGGAGGTGTTCAGGGAGTAAGCCAGAGACCACAACTTCATTGCTTCGGTGCACAAGGCTGATGACCGAGTGCCCCTTGCTTGTTGATGTACCACATTGTTGTGGTGTTGTCTGTCCTGACTTGAACTACTTTGTTCTGGATAGAAGCTGAAAATGCCTGAAGAGCTAGAAAGACAGCTCTGAGTTCCAAAAGGTTGATGTGGAGCAGAGATTCCTGAAGAGACCACACTCCCTGAGTGGACAGGTCACCCAAGTGAGCTCCCCACCCTAACAGGGAGGCATCCGTGGTGAGGGTGAGGGAGTGGGAGACGGGAATGAAAGGAACCCCTTGTTTTAGATTGCTTTGATCCTGCCACCAGTGTAGAGCCAGGATCAGAGTTTGGGTCACTGGAACCAATTTGGAAAGGGGGCCTCTTGAGACCAATAGGCCCTCAAATGGAACTGAATGTCCCTCATCTGGAATCTTGCTCCTTGCACTACCGCTGTGGAAGCAGCCATGTGCCCTAGGAGTTGCAGAAAATGCCTTGCTGGTTGAGAAACCCGCAGGGTAAAGGAGGATGCCAGGGCAATGAGCCTGTCTACCCTTTCCGAGGGAAGAAATGCCCTGGCTAACTTTGTGTTCATTCCTGCACCTATGAAAGTTAGTACCTGAACTGGTTCCAGAACTGACTTTGGTAAATTCAGCAGGAATCCCAGGGAAGTGAGAAGCTGCTGTGACTTGCAAGTGGGATTTTACCTGATCTGGGACTGACCCACTATGAGCCAGTTGTCCAGGTAGGGAAACACAGCAATCCCTTGCCTTCTTAAATGAGCCACTACCACAGCTAGACATTTTGTGAATACCCTTGGTGCAGAGGTGAGCAGGGCATTGCCCTGAACTAGTAGTGGCCTGAGGGCAGTTCGAACCTGAGGTACTTTCGGTGAGAAGGCCTGATCAGAACATAAAAATAGGCATCCTTGAGGTCCAGGGAAGCCAGCCAGTCCCCTGGCCTCAGGGAAGGCAAAATCATTGCCAGAGTTAACATTTTGAACTTTGGTTTCAAAAGATGCTTGTTCAGGGACCTTAAATCTAGGATGGGCCGCCATTCTCCTGTCTTTTTTGGGGTAAGAAAGTATCTTGAGTACAGCCCCTTGCCCTGATGGCAAGGAGGGACCCTTTCTACTGCTTTGCAGTCCAGAAGAGAAGAAACTCTGCTTCCAAAGCAAGGGCTTCTGTAGGATTTGTAGGTGGAAATGTCTGGCTCTCATCTTTGGAAACTGTTTGAAGCTGAGAACAGACCCTGGCTTATTACCTCCAGAACCCATCTGTCCGAAGTTAGGGACACCCAGTTCTGGCTGAAATAAACCAACCTGCCCCCACTGGTACAGGAGAACTGGCCCTGGGCACCCCATCAGGGTGCCTGCTTGGCAGTAGCCTTAGGCTGAGGGAGGGATGGTTTACTTGTGCCCCTCTCACCTCTGCCTCTGAAGAAACCCTCTGTGCAAACGCAGAGGAGGCCTGAGATTGGTAAAAGGCCTGTGGAAAGGCCTGCCCCTACCTCTGGGAGCGTGCTCTGTGGAGTGGCATGCCTCTCCTTAGCCTGGGCACTTTTGTAGGTAGTTCTGTATTCATCCATCTTTTTCATATAGTTTTCTGTTTGTTCCCCAGAGAATTACCCACTACAGGAAAATCCATAGCCTTTGACTGAGTATCTTGGGACAGATTAGTGCATCTGAGCCATGCCAACCTACGGAAAGCTACAGAAGTGGCCATGACCCTAGAGGAAACATCATTAACATCAACAGCAGTATGAAAATTGAACTTTAGAGGCTTCAATGCCATCAGCAGCCACCTGTTCCAACTCACTAGCCAGCTGGCCATGTGCCTGCTTGGCTAACTGCAATACTGTGTCCCATCTAGATTTCTGATATCTAGCTACATAAGTCATATAATTTGCCTGCCTGAGTCCCAAAGAAGCTGCCATATACTGTTTTTTTGCCATGGCATCAATCCTCCTGGAATCCTTATAAGGAGGATGTGAGGCCAGGGGAATATTAGCCTTGTCACAGGCTGCAGCTTGAACCACACCTACATGACTACACTACTCAGTGAGGAAGTCTGTATCAGAGCCTGACAAAGTATACCTTCTGTCCATTTTTTTATCTATAGGAGGGACAGAATGAGGATTTTTAATCTTTGTTGTTTGCTTCCTAAATGACTTATGCAAAGGAACAGACAACCTCCTAGACTCTGTATATCCATCATTTCTATGTAATCAGGCCCTCTTGCTCATCCACAGCCTCCTAAAGGAAGCTGGAGGTTTCTGCAACCTTTTGTAAAACATAAAATGAGAAGGGGACTCAGACAGAAAAGGAGGAGATTCTAAAGGTCTGTCTGGAGAAATGTCCGTTCAATGGGCACGCCCAGACCCTCCCAGCCACATATATATTGATCAAATTCCTCCTCCCCTCCTGTGGTTCATAAAATTCCTCAACATCATACTCCTGAACCACTGGAACTGAACGAACCAACCCTTTACCAACTGTTGGTGGTTCGACAGGACCCTGAGACAGTGACTGGACAATCTGTATGGCTTTAGCTATTTCTGCAGCAGTTGGAGAGACAATTTTGGACTCCAAATCTACTGATTTCTTTGTCTTTTTCACTGGGACTGGTTCCTCTGAACCAGCCTTCCTTTTGCCCGAGGAAGTCTCGCCCTGGTCAGAGGGCACTCCCTCTGGTCCAGTGGGTACTGGACCGGGCTGGCCATCTGGGTCAGCGGTCTTTTTGGCCTCTCGTTCCCTGAGCCGGCCCAATCTCTTTTCCAGGGTGGCTGCAGGGAATTTTTACACACCTGGCAGTCTGACAGGAGGTGGTCAGCCCCCAGACAATAAACACAAGTGGTGTGTGGGTCAGCCTGGCAAAGGCTTCCCCACAGACATCACAGTGTTGAAACCCAGTGGGCCCGGTTTTTACTTTGGGTTTCTCAGACATAATGCCAGCCTATCCAAAAACTTGCCCTTTTGATGGCAGTGCCAGGCAAGACACCCTTATCGGTTCCTAACCGTGTCACGGGTATTTGAAAAAACCCTAATTTTAAAGCAAGGTTTTTTAGAACCAATAAGAACCGGAACCGACTCTAAAAGCCCAACCAACACTTTAAAACGTTAATTTCAGAGAACCGATCGGTTCAAAACCGAACCGATAATTGAATTTCCACACAGACTTTAATTTTGTACTTACGGTTTACCAGATAGAGCTTTTAACTGAAATGCGTAAAATAAATACTTTTGCCGGTTCAAATGAACTGAAAATACTCGCTTGAACCAAGAAATGAACCGAGCTGAAGGAGCTGATCTCCGGAGCGACTGTTCAGTGAAGCGGAGTAAAGAATCTGACAGTTTCATTTGAAACTGCCCAGATAGAGCTTTGGCATAAGCACTCTCGCGCTGTAGAACTCCAGACTCCCTGGAGTTAACTCTTTCCTCTCCGGGGCAGTTCAAGTGCAGTGGCTAACTGCATTAGTCATAATATAGCAAGACTTCATGGTGTTTGAATACTCTGTTCCCAAGTTATAAGCATTTGAAAGTTTGATTTTGAGCATGCTCAGTAGGGTATCAAACATCTATCCAAAAGACCCTACTGAGCATACTCAGAACCAAAATTTTAAAACCTTATAACTTGGTAACAGATTAATATTTCTTCACCAAACCAGCAAAAGGCACATCTGTAGGCCAAGCCCTTTCTACCCTGAACATTTCAGACCAAATTCCAAACCATCTGGGTGCTAGATGATAATAAAAAAAATTGCATTTTTTTTTTAACTTTTTCACAATCCAGATCTCAGAATCTGCAAAAGCAGCTGGAAGGAAACTTGGCAAGACAAGAGATCTACCCTCTGAGACCACGCATGCAGCATTTCATGCAAATTTGTTGAACGGTATTAAAGGGCAAAGATGGCATTCCACAAAAAATGATTTTTTTTCTCACATAAAAGGATAGGCCCCTCACAACACAGAATCCTTTTCCATGAGACCAAATTATTTTGCCATCCATTCCAGGAAGCTATCCAAAAGACTGAAATGAGCATGCTCAGAACTCAAAACTTTAAAATTAAATAACTTTGGAATGGAAAAATGTTTTTCACCAAACCAGCGAAAAGCACTTCTGTGAGGCAAGCCCTTTTTGCTCTGAAAATGTCAGACCAAAATTCTGAACCATTTGGGTGCATGGAGATGACAAAAAAAGTGGAAAAACAGCAATTTTTGTTTTAGCACAATGCACAGCTTAGAATCTGCTAATCAGACTGAAACAAAAATTGACAACTTAAGAGATCTGCCACACATGCAAAATTTCATGCAAATAAGTTGAACGGCTGCAAAGTTATTAAGGTGCGAAGTCTGAGGTTTAACATAGAAACCCCTGTTCAACCCTAACTATAGTGGCACTACCGCGTCACTATAATACTGTATATGTGTATATATATGTATATGTATATATACCTGTATATATATACATATATATATATATATATATATATATATATATATATATATATTTATATATACACACACACTGTAAATAAATATATTAACCTTTACTCTGCTGTGGACTGATATATCAGTCCAAAATTCCTATACATTCTAATTCTGTTGGTTGCCTAAGGGTTAATAACTTCACTTCACTGCCATTCAAATGAATTGCACTAAATTTTGCATAAACAGTCAGGGGGGCATCTTGATTTGCCAAGTTTTTTTTCCAGTCAGATGTGTGGATTCCAAGATATGAATAGTGCATTTTTACAAAAAATCAGGTTTTATTTCTGCGTTGTTTTTTTTTTTTTTGTCATCACCTACAGCCCAGATAGTGTATAATTTTGGTCTGACATTTTCAGGGTAGAAAGGGTAGACCCCAAAATAGAGATGGGCAGATTTTTTATTCCATCAGTGGAATTCTAGCAAAATGCTTATTTTGCTTCCTCAAAATTTCATAGCCAAAAGTTCATGACATTTTGCCAACACTGTGATTTCAGTTATTTCCATCTACTTTAAAAAGTATTTGTCCAAAGTGCACCAAATCTGGAAAGTTGACCTTCCCTGTTTCTATACAGAAGTGTTTCAGATCTCTAGACTTAAAAATAACACGTGTCTGTGTCTTCTGTTGGCACCCTTTGCAAACTGTGTGAGAGGCCTTTCAGCACCATGCATTTCTGCTTAAAGCTGAACCAGCATAATATTCTGTGGTGATTTGCATATGCAGCCCATGATGCTTTGCATTGTGGGGACATGTGTGATTTTGTATTTCTTTGAAACTTGGCTTCCCTGCCAAATACCCTTTGAGGTAACCACTGCCTCAGTGCTTGTGCACAGAGGTTCTTTGTCTTTTAAAAATGACTGAGTTATAAACCACCAAAGTTTTGGAAATTTTGAAATTACAGGTAACAGCTACATAAACTAAAAGCATTTGTGCAAATTGCACCAAATTTTGTATGCTGGCGTTATCCATGTCTATACATATGTGTGCCACATTTCAGATCTCTAGTTTTAAAGGTGACTGAGGCATAAGCCTCTGAACTTTTAGAAATTTTAAAAGTTAACATTTTACAATTACATAAACTGCTGAATTTTAAGCCCCTATAAATTTAAAGCTAGAGAACAGAATATCACCACTGTTGTTAACTTTATTGATGCAAAATATTAGACTTTAAACTAACCACCATGGTCCAGCATCAGAATGTCATATACCATGCTGACGGCCTGGTTTCAGAAGCAAGCCCGTGGAAGTCCTGTCAGGAGGCAGGTCATAGCTAAGGCTTACCATCTCCATTTTGCAGTTTCTATTAATCTTCCAAGAAAGCATGCATCTAAGTGTTCAACTATTTAGCTCCAAAGGTGGCTAAGTTCTAAGCATAGAAATATATTCAGAAATGTTTACAAGAATATTAAATTGCTAGATTTTGAGCCCTATAACTTCCCCACCCTTCATCCAAATGTCATGAAACCTTTAGGGTCTGTCCTGGACAATAAGTAAGCCAAATTTCAGATGACCACATTTAACATAAATTGAGTTATGTCTCATTAAACAATTTCTGAAAATTCCCAAAAAATTCACAAAATTTCACAAACATTCGCAGAATTTCATGAAAATTCCACAAATTTGGAATTTGCTAACTTTGCTCACCTCAACCCCAGAATGATGCCTTTCATTGGTTTGGTGCAATCCTTTCCCAAGTTATAAGCATTTGAAATTTTGGTTCTGAGCATGCTTAGTGGGATATCAAATGTCTATCCAAAAGATCCTACTGAGCATGCTCAAAACTGAAATGTCAAATCCTTATAACTTTGGACTGGATAAATATTTTTTCACCAAACCAGCAAAAGGCACATCTGTTGGTCAAGCCTGTCCTACCCTGAAAATGTCAGACCAAAATTCCAAAACTGTCTCAGTGTTAGACAATGACAAAACAAAAAACAAGTAAAAAAATTGTGATTTTTTTTTTTTTTTACTTTTTTCTCTATCCAAATATTGGAATCCACATATCTGACCAGAAAGACATTTGGCAAGTCACATGCACTACCCTCCGGTACCATGCATGCATACTCTTGTGTAAATTTGTTGAATTGGTACGAAGGTTTAACATAGAAACCCCTCCTCAAACCTAATATTATAGTGGTGCTACCACACCATTATAATATACACTGTATACAGATATACACTGTGTAAAAGTATATTAATAGCTTCACCCCCATTCAACGGAATTGCACACAATTTTGCATGCACAGTCTAGGATGGAAGGTGTCTTGATTTGTCAAGTTTTGTTCCTGTCAGATTTGAGGATTCCAAGATCTGGATAGTGCGTTTTTAGGATTTTTTTTTTTTTTTGCTTTTGTTTGTCATCACCTATAGCCCAGATGGTTTGGAATTTTGGTCTGAAATTTTCAGGGTAGAGAGAGTATGCCACAGAATGGTTCCTTTCATTGGCCTGGTGAAAAAAAAAAATAATCAGTTCCCAAGTTATAAGCATTTGAAATGTTGGTTCTGAGCATGCTCGGTAGGGTATGAAACATCTATACAAAAGACCCTACTGAGCATGCTCAGATCCAAAATTTCAAATCCTTATGACTTGGCACTAGATTAATATTTCTTCACCAAACCAGTGAAAGGCATGTCTGTGGGTCAAGCCCTTTCTACGTTGAAAATTTCAGTCCAAATTCCAAACCATCTGGGCACTAGATGATGACAAAAAACAGCAAAAAAAATGCACATTTTTTAACTTATTTCACTATCCAGATCTTGGAATCCACACAGGCAGCCAGAAGGAAACTTAGCAAATCAAGAGATCTGCCCTCAGAGACCATGCATGCAACATTTTGTGCAAATCCATTGAACGGTTGCAAAGATATTAAAGTGCAAAGATGGCATCTCATGAAAAATATTTTTTCTTACAAAAAAGGTTTGGCCCCTCACAACACAGAATCTGTTTTCGTGAGACCAAATTATTTTGCCAATCCAGGAAGCTATCCAAAAGACTGAATTTAGCATGCTCAGGAACTCAAAACTTTAAAATTAAAATAACTTTGTAATGGATTAATATTTTTCCATGAAACCAATGAAAGGCACTTCTGTAAGTGCAAGACCCAGGTGCAAAAATGAAGGCAGGTAACACAGCTACAAACCTACACCCCAGCACTTCACCTCTGTCCCATGAGGCTTCATCAGGGGGAAGGGACAAATAGCAACAAAGCAATTCCCAATTTCTAGTAGCAAGTTAATGAATAATTCATAATTAATTAATTATATATTGTATTTAAATAGATATTACCATCCTTAAATATTCCTCTATTTAATTTTAAAGGAAGAAACAGCTGTTGCTAACGTCCTGTAGTTACACTTCTAAGAAACACCTATAAAAAGTGCAAAAAAGTGCATTTAAATCTCTATACATCTCTATACATTTATATCTCATACATATACAAAATGTAAAAAGCCACACTGAAACTGCATAAGTTCACATCAGTAATTAACTATAATAGAATGGCAGCTGCATAGTAAAACAACTCAAACTGAACTAAGGAAAAATGGGGATAAAAGGAAAGTTTAGAAAAGAGGCCAGACAGAAGGAAAGTAAATGAAAAAAAAAGGTGCGGGAGAAAAGAATGAGGAAAAAAGGAAGAAGGGAAGAGGAGCTGGAGAAAGATTAAAAAAACATAAGAGAAAGAATAATAAAAGGGGTGAAAAAAGGAGGGGAACAGCGATAGGAATAAAGGGGTCTGTGCATGTCATATGTGCAAACCACACATACCTGACCCACGCAGCTCTACACCCATGGGTAGGTCCACACCAGCTGGCATTCATTATTGCTGGCTGTCTGACCATGGCCCCATCCCCCCCAGGTGCGCAGCAGCATGGGTGTGGAATATGGCCAGGCAATTGGGGATAGCGGAGCACCAGATAGGATCCCACAAGTGGAGCCAGGCAATCAGGGATAGCAGAGGGCTGCAAGAAATGGATGACGCCCATCTGCTTCATGCATATGGTGTGCATGTTAACAGCTTCCTAATCTGGGACAATAGCACCTCGATACTCTTTGGTCCCCCCCCCGTTAACAGCTTCCTAACCTGGGACAATGTCACCTCGACACGCTTTGGTCCTTCCCAATTCGGAATTCAGCAGGAACAAGTTTCTTCATCCCAGGTAGGAGAATCTGAGGTACAGGGGTGGATAACAGTGCCTGTCGGTTACCAAGCGAGGTAGACTACAGCTATTTCTATTGTAGGAAAATACATTAAAGGTGAAAACATACTATTGTATGCAACATCTTTTTTTTTGGTACAACACTGCTGTGTAAAAGTTTACGGCCGCAACCGGTAGAATAAAGTCCTACATTGGACATAGACATTTAAAATAATTGCTTAGTTTGTTTGGGAGAAAGCATGGTGAGCTGAAAGCTGTTGCTGTTACCTCATCTCAGCACCCAGATATGCAGCCATTGCTTTCTCGCTCACTGACAGCCACTAGGGAAGGAGCACCGGTGTGTCCTAGGATACCAGTTTTAGTCCTTTCACGGCAACAATGCATACACTGTGGGTTAGTGCATGGCCATGCAGACCCAGTCCACCAATGGGATTGTGCATTTTATGCAACCCATTTTATAAGGGCTGGTGACCGCCCCCCCCAGCCCCACCTCTGGCTCTGCCACTGGTGGCACTGAGGGTTGAGGCGCTGGACGCCACACCTCGTGTGACGCCAGCGACCCAGGTTCGGGAACGAGCCCAGACCGTCGGGGGTCGGCAGAGGAGAGAGAGGATTGAGCATCCGAGGGACTGCTCTCTCAGGGAGGGATCCAGGGGATGCCTGGTGCAGCAGCGGCCCCCGGTGGAGACCGGCGGCACTGCTACGCACCGAGCTAGTAAGTAGTGGGGTTAGATGTTGAGACAGCTGCTTGGCTGAGCGGCATTGCACGTCCCATGTTGGGGAAGGTACATTAGCCAAGAAAATTGAAAAACCCAGATCGGAGGGATAGGCGACGGCACCTATCCTCCACGCCCAGCGCCGGATTCGACTCGGCTGGGGCCTCATAGCTCCGCCTCCGGCCCTACCCGATGCCAGAGTCTGCCTTCTAAGGAGCCCAAGTTGGAGTCGGGCTACCCTCCCTGGGTGGGTTAAACCGGGGGTGCTGGCAACGGGGGGGGGGGAATGCGAGAGCAACAGATCACAATGGATTTCAGGTGGGCAGGCATAAAGACTCGGTTGCCTGAGAGAGTTCCCCTGGTCCGTGACCGGAGAGAAAAAGGAGTCGACAAAAAAAAAAGGGCTATATGAAAGGTATGCCACACTCTGAAAATAGTAAAAAGGGACTTTGTTTTTGTATAAAATGGTTACATTTTACATAAAGCATTAAAACTACTGTATTAGGTTTCTGTTACTACATAAATTACAAATTTCAGTATAATTACAAGTAAAAGTGAATGTATATTAAAACTATAGCGTAGTTATGCATTTTCCTTTACCCTGATCCATGGTAGGTTTTATTTCCTAAAGGGAAAATAAGAAGCAGGGGAGAAGAGGAGGAGAACCCTTGAACAAATGTCACAGCATAACCTTCAAGATGTAGCTGCTTTGCTCCAGCGCGCACACACACACACACACACACACACACACACACACACTCACACACTCACACCACTTCCAAAAATGAGGGGAAATAAAAACCTACCAACACTAAGTGCACAGTTTAAAAAAAAGGCATGTACAAGACAGGGGTCTGCAGCACCTGGCCCTAAGAAATGCAAGGGTGGTACTAGTAGAGAGGGTACTTGCTGTACTGAAAAACTTACAGAAGTTGTACAGGCAGCTTGCAGTGGAAATGAAATAATGGCCACTCATGTTACAAAAAAAAAAGCTTTGATGGGCACAATGATTCCATGAGCACTTATAGCAGTGATAGTGACAATAACAGTGAACAGAGGAATGATACACAGGTTACACAGGGGACTGAGAAAAACCCTGTTATTGTTACAGAAAATGCAGTTGGTGATAAAGAACTAGATAGTCTGACTCATTTCCAATCCTAGTTTGAGACCGATCCGGTTCCGGAGGACAGCAAACTGGAACAAAGATGTTCTCATGTTCAGCACAAAAACTAAGAGGGCTGCTATATCTGTGGTATGGAATTATTTTCATTTTGACTGCAATAACCTGCCTCACGGTGTATGTGTATGGTGTCAAAAGGTCATCAGCAGAGGTAGAAAGGTCAACAATCTAATCACATCAACTATGATAGGGCTCTTACTCTGATCTTGTCCCAGCCTGAGGACAAAGTTAAAGGCAGCCGGGGCTGGGGGAGAATGTGAAGTAGAGGAGCATATCAGCACATGAACATGTGAGTAATTCAGTCAGAGACCCACCATCCCACCGAATTGGCTTACTGAGATATTTTGTAAACTGTCAGGAAGAACCAGAAGGTGGTGCTTCATTGGTCTTGCTGACAGAGTAGTACTATCTCTTTCTCTGGTCGTGGCTGGGGGGGGTTCCCCAGACTTACCAGGTTGGGATGGACCAGTCCAAAGATAACTTTTTCCCCTTTCTGCTAGAGCTTTAAACAACCCAGCAAGCCAAAAATAGCTAAGCATGAGAGAATTATTTGAAATGTCTTCTAAACATGAGCAAAGTCATTCAGTGACAAAAAAGCTAACCACAGCAACTGCAACAATAATAGCTGTGGATTTACTTTCCTTCTCATCTGAAAAAGCTGTTGGTTTTCAGTATCTGATGTCACTGCAGTGCCCTGCTACCAGGTGCTATCTTGGTCCCCAGAAATGCATGCCAAATGTGCACTATGAAGAACTGTGCCAGCAAGTTGATCAAGCCTTAATGCAGGCTTTTGTCCCCAAAATACGTATTACAGCTGCTATGTGGACAAGTAACCAAACTGTTAACTATGTGATGGTGACTGCCCGCTGGGTTTCTTTTGCCTACTTCCCTGCCTCAGTCCCCATGCATATAACTAGCAGTAATGTGCAGCAGCCCTTCAAAACAACCAGGGTGTAGCCAGACACTATAAATACGTACACCAGGATTGTGTTTGTTGCCCCGTTTGGCACAATATATAAAACTTTTGTACCCCCATGGCACTGGTTGCTGCCCCCCATGCATGGGTATACACAGATGCCATGCCTTGTTCCTTAAGTCACCAATATACCAGCCTAGATCCTGTAAGGCTGTATAGTTCTTGGGATGCAAAGACAGTATCAGTGACCAATCCTTCTGGTTTTGGCTAATGAATAAACTTGCAGAAAGGTTCTGCTGGTTCTGTTGTGTTTCCATGGACTAGGGAGGCAGTTCAGGGCCTGTTTGCTACTCCATTTCAATAAAAGTGTACAACAGACTACCCTGTGTATAACCGCACTGAAGAGAGATCTCTCAGGTGCAGACATCTAAGATGAACTAAACAGAAGCTTTCTGCAATGGCTTCCCCCCTCGTGGCCAGCCAGCTGGCCTGGAGGCTTTCAACAATAGTAGTCACATTCTACAGGCAAGGCAGCTTGGTGCGTTCCTACGTGTCCCATGTTTGGCTCAAACCCTGAACTTGGTGGTGCGTGAATGTTTTTTTAGGGAAAACCAAAATACACAGAATATGCTTGTAGTTGCCCTCAAAATCTGTGGCCATTTTATCCAGTCGGCAGATGCTTGCAAGAGCTTGAAAGACCTAAAAAAAATGAATAATCTTCCACACCATCAGCTAATACATACTAGGGCTGTGCGCGGGGCTGATTTTTGATATTTGTATTAGTGCCTCTGTCAGTATTTGCATATCAGGGTTTGCAACATATTTCATTTTACATTTCAGGCTTGTTTCTGTTGTTAATGAGGACAGAAAACCAAGAGCTTGAGAGGTTTCAATAAAAATGCAGTTATCAGGAAACTATGCATTTATTTAACGGCCAGTAGTAGTCGTCATAGGTGTTTCGTGTCAGCCTATACTAAGGTCTAATGCAACTGTTTGTGGTCTAACACAAATACACATATTTAAGAGGGATACCTATATTTGTAAAAAGTGCCCTATTTGTGTGTGTTTCTCCCAGAAAGTATTTGCTTTGCACAGCCCTGATGCATACCTTCTAAATGCTACAGAGATTTCTTGAACAGCACAAAGCAGTATGAATTCCCTGTTAGTCACTGTACATTGGCATCTAGCCCATATATTGCTGCTATCTGGGTGCTAACTAGAGCGGGCATGACCTGGGGAGACCCCCTTGTCTAAGGGTAAGATAGAATGCTAGTTAGTACATTCCCCTACAGTAACACCCACAGTCACCGCACACATCCCAGGTCCCCAGCTATTGGGCGAGTACAGCTCAGACCTCTGGTCTGGCAGGAATAAATCACTATACAGAGTGTTTAAGCAGTAGTTGTACTTTAATTATAACACTGAAGTGACATGTGGGAATGACAGGGTCCTGTTCATTCTCCATGTTGACACTGTAAAAGCAGGTTTGATACTGACGCCAGACATGAGTCAAGGCTTTGGGGTCCCTTGTAAAAGTTGCAACCATCACACTAGGTGCCAAACAACCTCGTCTATGCCTTCTTTTCTACACACCAGTGGATGTTGTTATATCTTGGGCCAGAGCCAGTTCTACTTTGATTATTATTATTATTCTTTGGTAACCAGGTAAGGCCCACTGGGCCACAAGGCTTGTTTACAGGGACAACCTGGGAGCACTGGGGTGGTTAAGTGACTTGCTCAGAGTCACACAGTATGCAAGTAGAGGTTGTGGGAATTAAACCAAGGTCCACTGAATCTACCAAGCTCATTCACAGCTCATTACTGTAACCTCTAGGTTATACTGCCGGCCCACATGCTATAAGCTTTAGGATTACTGTAGTTTTCACACTTCTGTGGCACAGTGGTGTCTGGTCAACGGTTCTACCATGCCGAAACGACAACAGTGTTGTTGAAGTTCGGCATGGTGAGATCCCCAATGTTGACAGGCAAAATTTCATCTGTCTGATATTGGTGTAGTTCCCTCGGGGGGCTGCGTCCCCTGCACCACCCCCCTTCTTAATATAACTAACTCCAACTCAGAGTTAGTTCGAATGGGGGGGCAACGGATGGCGAAAGTGCGGATTTCCACCCCCGGGTCCTTAACATCGACAATGTCAAAACCTGTCGACATTGCCAATGTTAAGGACTTCACCGTCCTGGAGTCGTTGTCTGGTTGGCATACCCTGGTCAACTAACAATGCAGCAGGCAGGAGACACCCACTGCTGTAAGGAAAATACTTCTTGGACTTTTGTTCACTGTTGGATGTCTGTGGGTCCTCTAGTCCTGAGAGCATCTGCTCTGTAGCAGGACAGTCTCCCCTCTGGAGTTCAAAAAGGCAAGCCTTTGATGGGTGGCTCACATCACAGCTTCTCTTTCTCATTGGCAGGTTTGCTGGGCAAAGTGCAGCAGAGCATGCGTCAGTCTTTCCACTGACAGCAGCTGACAATTACCATAATCCCTCTTCCAGTGGCAGTAGCACCAGTACCCATCCAAGTCTGGAATGATCTGTCACACAGTGTAGGCATATGTCCTACCTTAGTCAGCAGACCTGTCTCTCTCACCAGATCTTTCTTCATCAGCAGCTTAACTGGCAGCATCGCTTGGGCACAGGACAGAAAAGGCCCACAAAAGATGAAACCCTCTCTTCTGGAGGACCCCTCTTGAATCTCCCTGAAATTCATCCATCTCAGGTCCTTTCAGTCGCTGGATGTCTCCTCCTTCCTCACTGGCCTGTGTGGATCTGATTGGTCCCCATCTCTACAGCCAAGAATATACATTTTTCCCTTCAGTGCTTTCAGTCCAAATTTAGGGCTGTATTGGGTTGTCATGTACCCCTGAGAAAAATCAGAGTACAGGGCTCTCATCTCCCCTAGATAACCGCAAAGGTGTTAGTTTGCCTCCATATCAGAGACCTTGCTTAACGATCTTTTCAGATCACTGGCTCCCCAGCTGCTTTGACCAACTATCGGCACCTTCGCAACCCCTGTACCAAAGCCATCAGACTTGTGAAGTCTGAGTATTTTGCATCCATACTCCAGAACATTAACCACCCCTCCAAATTCTGGAAGGTTATCCATTCCCTTTTCTCCCTTCTGACTCAGACTCCATCCCCTGTTCTCAGGGTTGGTGACTCCCCTATCTCTGACCCTTCTGCTGTTGTGTCTTCCTTTAACTCCTACTTTACCATCTGTGCTCTTTCTCTCTCTCATCCCTTCTTCCCCTATCCTTTTCTTCTCTCATTCTACCTTCCCCCTCTTTCTTTTTCCTTCCCTTCTACCACTCTCTCTGCTTCCCTTAAGACCCTACTTGCTCTTAATCTTCACAATGGAGGTAGTCCTGATAGACTTGATCCTAAGCTTCTACTTCTCTTGGCTCCTGACATCGCACTGCCTATTACTCTACTCCTCAATCTCTCTTTTTCCTCTGCTTCTGCCCCTCAAGCTTGGAAGCAGGCTACTGTCATACCTCTTCCTAAAGGTGGTGATTCTTCTTCTCCTGGTAACTTCCATCCTACCTCTCTCCTTTCCACCCAGACTAAGTTACAGGGAAAACTTGTAGTTTCTCTGCTCTCTTCTTTCCCTGACTCTTCCTTCTTCACCCCTTTCCAGTCTGGTTTTAGGAAATCCCACTCTACTTCCACCTCCCTCTTCCTACTGTTTGACTCCATCCTCTCAGGTATGGATAAGGAACTTATCACCTCTGCCATATTTGTTGATCTTGCTGAAATTTTTGACACTGTGGCACATCCCCTCCTTGTTGACAAACTTAAAGCAGTGGGCCTCTCTTGTCTCTGCAGTCAATGGATTTTGTTCTTACCTTGAGGGAAGGTCTCAAGCTGTCTGGATAGGTAGCTCCATTTCATCACCACTCCATATCTGCTCTGGTGTCCCTCAAGGGTCTGCCCGGGCCCTATTCTCTTCCACATCCTTAAATGACTTCCCCTGTCTGTTGCTCCGCGTCCATTCATACTGTCAGGGGTGCCGAGAGAAATTTCCAGGCCTGGGACACACCTTTTGGGCCAGGTCCCCCCATCCCCTGCCCTTCCTATGGCAGACCCTCCAACATTTGACAGATGAAAATAGGTAACCCCGTGATGTGCTAAGTGAGTGGGGGTGGGGGGGCACCCCTTTTGCCCATGATTCCAAAGGCATGTTTTCTTGCACTGTTTGCAAGTAGTACCTTTTTTGCCCTGTGCCCTTTTGAACTTCAGCACCCATCCAGCCCCCCTTTTATCCATGTATAGGGCAGTGCAGTAATTCTGGCACTATAGCCAGGTGATTGTGCAAAACAGAATGTCCTCCACCACTATGTGCAAATAAAGATTAACACACAATAGGTATCTGACCACCTGGGCATCAGCATAAATCCTCTCCACCACTCTGCCTGGCTTGAGCTGTCAGCTCCCTATCAGGTTCTGACCATAGAATCAGTAATGCTATATTTATTTCAAAAGTTTCACCAGGAAAGACATACTCATACTTAGACCCATGAGCTGACATTGGGGAACTGAACAGCAAAAAAATACCACTTCCAATCTGCCTTTAACACACCCTATGGCTCAGCTGCCCCAAGACTATTTTTACAGATTAATTAATGAAGTTTATATTTTACCTTATGCAGCTGGTGCTGTTAGCCTGTTAGCCAGACTCTGAGAGAGGAGATCATTGTCTGATCTAATCGACGATCACAACACGCCCACGGCCCACCCGAACCCAACCAGACTGACCGACCATCTGAGATTAAGAACTGGGAAACAATGGACACAGCTAGTTGGAAAATAAGCAGAGCTGCATTTTTCACCACGGGCAAGCAAGATGTGAAAACACCTGCCAAGGAAGTGTCTGGGGATAATTGGCTGCAGCAGCTGCTTCCAGGGGTCACAGGCCAGCCAGTCGATGCAAGTCCATGGTGGTTACCATGGGGGCAGGACATGGATGCTTTCAATTCCGACCCACATGCGCAGCTCCCTCCTTCCCCCCCCCCCCGGCACTGTGCACTGTCACTGTAGAGCAGAGCAGACTGGGGAACTGTCATCTCAAGATCTGGCGGTACACTGTAGAAAAGCCAGTGTTGTAACAGCTATAAATTGGTGCAGACAGTTGGAGGAGGATCTGCTACAGCGTCGGCAGTGCTGCTGCTGTATGCAGGCCACTGGGTCCCCCTGAACCACCGGGCCCAGGAAAGTTGTTCCGGCTCTCCCCCCCCCCATCAGCATCCCTGCATTCTGTGTATACACTGATGATATAGTACTTTCTGAGTCTGACTCTTCTTCCCATGACCATAACACACAGTTACAGCTGTATTTTGATAAAATTCAGCACTTGGTTGACTTTTGGAACCAAATGGAGGCTCACAAGACACCTCCCTCCCTTTCTTTATGCCCTAGATGGTGCTATGACTCAGGATGTATCCTGCTTTGAGTACCTCGGGGTAAAGTTGGGTCGACATCTTGGTGCTTATTTGCCACACACCATAAGCTCCACCCCAAGCTTGGTGCACTGTACAAGAACAAAGCCACTATCACACTTCTTGCCCGTCGAAAGATTGTTCTAAAGATGATTCTCCCTATTTTTGATTATGGTGACTTAGTCTATAGTGGAGCTCCCAAATTCTCCCTTGCCAGAATGGACCCCCTCTTCACTCTTTTCATCATTTTGCCGTAGAATGACCCCCTCCTACTCCACCACTGCTCTCTCTCTAGTCTGCTCTGCCCTTTCACTCCCTCTCTTGCTGCCAGGTGCCTTTCCCATTGTGCCTCCTTTATATCTAAATTCTGGGTTGGTTCCATTTCCTCCTAGTTTACCTCTCTACTATCCTGTCCCCTTCTTCCTGTTACCCTCTCAGTAGTAAAGGGAAATGGAACATTGTTTAACCAGGAGTAGCACACTAAGCCGAAGTTTGTTTCCAGGTGTGACCTGGGAGCACAAGGAAGTTAAGTGACTTGCTCAGGATCACACAGTATGCACCTAGGTGGCTGTGGGATTCAAACCTAGGTCTCCAGATCTGCAGCTCAGAGCATTAACCCACTGCACTATACTGCCTCCTAATAATATTAATATTAATATTATCCTAGTAATATTTCCCACTCCCTCTCTATTCCTTCTAGGAAATCTAGTGTTGGTAAATCTGCTTTCTCTTATCACTTTCCTGAACTCTGGTCCTGCCTTCCTCTGTCAACCCACTCTGCTCTTCTGCTTTCTCCCTTAGGTCTCTTCTTTGTGACTTTTCTGCTCCCACCTGCAACTGTCCCTGACCGTCTACCTGTTGGCTCCCCCCTTTCAGTTTTGTCCTGGCCATTTTTGCTCCTTTCTTCCCCACACTATACCTGTATGTGTATTTCCCCCTGCCTATCAGAACTCAGTTTCATCCACTTCATGTATATGTTGCACTGATTTCTTTTTTTATTTAGTATACTTTCCCTCTACTGTCTCACTGGTCCCCATCCATCCTGATCCCCTCACCCAGCCCCATTACCCACCTTCTCTGGGACTTACCTCAACTCCTATGCACCCTGGCTTGCCCCCCCCAGAGTAGGGCCATTAGGGGTGGACCCAACCTCCCCCCAACAGAGACTGGGAATATATGGTTGCAGTGAGAGCTGCAGTTGGCAGTGTGTGGCCTGCAGTGAGGGGTGGACACCCTCCTGCAGCAGTCAGGGATTTTCCAGCATTCTGTTCCTTGACGCTAGCATGCTGAGCTCCCATTGTGCACGTGCACAGGTGCATACCTGTACCCAGGGGTGCACCAACATCCTCCCTCCAGATTCCACAGCTCTGACTGCACCGTCATCTGTGGTCACCCATGTGGTGGTAGCGCAGCAGAGTCTGAACACCCTCCCTTCCCGAGGTGGAGCGTGTCCTCTGGGAGGCTCAGCTCACTGCCCCAGGCAGCTCTTTGATGACTCAGGATCTGAACCCGGGTCTTCAGCATCGTGAACAGTAGCACAACCACTGTGCCAGTGGGTAGGCTTATATTGCACTGATTTGCCTTAAAATGTGTATGATTATGCTCCTCTGATATACTGTATGTGATCGATCTATCTCTACTTCCCTTCCCCCAGGACACATCTGGAAACGAGCTGTTAGTAGCTCAGTATGTTTTTCCTGGTGAAACTTCTGAAATAAATAAATAAATAAATAAATAAACAAACAAATGAGGATGCCAGGAACTTCCCTTGAGGGGAAGCCCCTCAGGGTCTCAACACCCTTCCCTTGTGTCCCCTCACATGATCCCTAATATTAACAGCAAGCTACACTGATTGACTCCGCTCCCTTCCCTGGGATCTACACTGCTGTCATGGGCCAGTCCCTGGAGGCTACCAGGTGAATGAGTGTCAAGGTGATCTTGTCTCAAATTCGGGATCCATGGACAGCTGCAAGGTGTGAGGTCCTTGCCCTCTCAGAGCAAAAGCTCCTGTAGGACATCCTGTCACCCTCCTGTCTATCACTAAGCTCTGCCCACTGAGCTATCTATGTCATATTTCTCAACCTTTTGTCACTGAAATGAGGGATGCAGACACACAAAATGAGGGACATTGACCCTCATAATGAAGAACACATCCTCAAACATGGACAAATACACTCAGAACACTGTGAAAACCATTATGTTTATTTCTACAGTTAATTTTTGATTTAGCATCTTATGAATGTCCTCTTTTTTTTTTCCAGAGAGCGTTTTCTCCAGTGATGGCCAGAGCAGCTGCTCAGCCCAGTCCCACCTTTTCCCAACTGGCACCCGCTGACCCTGGGACCAACCTGGTCAGTGGGTCCTCCCACAGCTTGCCCTCTATGGTGGGGCCAGAAGAGGGAAGGTCATCCTTCCCCACAGTCCACAAGTCCAAGTCAGACCAGGTAGCCAAGTCAGTTGCATGGGTCGAAGGTAGATGGTGAATTTACAACACATTTTCTGTATGGGGGGGGCAGCACCTTTTCCATGAGGGACAGAAATTTTGAGGGGTAAAATGAGGGACTTGGTCTGCCGGTAACATCACAAGGACAATGGCAGTCTGATTCTAGAGCTCCAGGAACCGACGGAATACAAACTTACAACAGTGAAAAAAATAACTGGCAAATCTAGAAACAACGATCAGAGGACCATCATAACAACATGCCTAACTACAGACCGAAGGGTAGATTCACTCAAGCAGCCAAAATAAAAGCTCTTATGGAAGAGGAGAAAACCTGAGGTCTAAGGGAAGTTAGCCCCCGACATCCCCAATCTCAAGTATTGACAGACTTGAGGACTCAGACCCGACTCTGCAGCAAAGGGCTGTGCTGGCAAAACTTGAAGACATAATTAAAGCAATACATCGGGTTGAGTTGTCAGTGGCAGACCTCAAGGCAAATTTCAAAAAGATAGATAAGAGAATGGAGGCAACAGAGCAGGCAGTTGGGGTAACAGACACCACTGGCGGACATGACCAGGTCCTACTTTATCTCCTGATGAGGGAACGGGAGCTACAGGCCAAGACTGATGATCAGGAGAATAGGGCCCGGAGAAATTACTTTCGGATTCACAGTCTGCTGGAAGGCTTGGAATCATCCTCAACATCCATGGAACAGTTCATGCAGCATATTTCCATCACTGCCTTGAAAATACCAGACATCCCACCTCTGATCGTGGAGCATGCCCACTGCTCCCTCATACCTAAGCCATCAGACCAAATGCTAGACCCAGGTCAGTGATAGTAAAAATGCTCAACTATGAAGACCGACAGCTAATCTTGCAAACTGCATGGAAGATGAGGGACTTAGAGGTGGGGGGCTCCAAAGTATACTTTGACCAGGATTTCTCGGACAATCTAAATGAAAAATGGAGATAAGTGAGGGAAATAATTAAACAAGGGAAACTGAAAAACATCAAAATCCAAATGAATTACCCTGCCAGAGTTAAGATATACACAGATCAGGGCCCGCAACACTTCGACAGCATCAAGGACGCAGCCCCCACCTTAAAAAAACTAGGTATTGTATGTCCAGACTTTCAAAAGGACACCCTCATAGAGGAAATATCCAGTACCGCATGGCGTAGGGCGGGAAGGCAATGGAGACACCAGACAGCATCAGCAGCTTGGCCCTAACACTTGACTCCCAATCTGAAGGAATTCCTCAAGAAAGACCAGGAACCCATCCCGCGGGACAGGGCTGGAACCAGAAAAAGAGAGTCCACAAGGAGAGGGAACAAGGAGAAAAATTAACCAACCAGCACACCAAAGACGGCAGACAAAAAGACATTCACTCACCAGACATAATGGAAGCAGGTATAGAAGAATGCACCAGCCGAGATACAGGAAGGATCCCCTGCCCTTTGCAATCCCCATCCTGGAGTTACTTCTTGTTGTTTCATCTGTAGGTTGACTCTGGGCTCTCATTCTGTAAATTTCTTTGGCGTTTCCCTGGAGGGAGAGAGGTAAGATTAGATGTGTGTGACATAAGGCCCTGGCTCCATGGGGAGACATTCAGGACAGTACACATGGGGAGAATGACGCAGCAATTCCTCACAGCCCCAGAGAATTGAAACTTAGTGGGAGCCCGGAGCCTACAAGCTGAACAGGAAGGTCAACTCGATGGAGACAAACAGAAGAAGACTAAATGTCAGGACACTGTCACAAAAAAGAGTACCGGTTTAATAATTGTTATTAAGGGACAATTGAGCAACTTCAAAAAGTACCTGAAGAATGCAGACTGGTCCCCCTTAGATGGCTGCAACGATGCCGATAAATCTCTAAACTACTTCATAACTATATTCAGCAATGTTTGCGACCTATTTGCCCCTGTCAGAACTGTCAAAATAAAAGGGGCCGTTAACCCCTGGCTCACAGGACCAGTCATTGCCCATATGTAACAATGTGACAATCTCTGGCATACTGCCAGAGAGACAGGCAGGCAAACTGATATCATGGCCTATAAAATGGTTAGGAATAAATGCACCAGGATAGTAAGACTGGCCAAAGCTTCCTATTACAAAGAACAGCTGGAGAAAACCTGAGGTAATGGCAGCGAGTTTTGGAAAAACATTAGGTCCCGCTCTGGTAAAGAATCCAGAGCTCCACCAGATCTAAGAGTCACAGCATCTGGCACTTTACAGCACCCTCTAGAGCTGGCTAATGCCTTTAACAAGGCCTTCAAGGACCTCAGCTCTGTACTCCCCCCTGAATTTCTCCAGTCCTCGCCTGCCACAGATCCCATAGACCCAAACCCTCCACTATCTCGTAGAAATGGACAACCACCTTTCTAATTTAGGCAAATCACGAGGCCACAGACCTTTAAATATGTTAAAAGGATTCTGAACAAAACCAGGATCAGCAGAGACTCACTAGACATGAAACTGCTTGCGCTCACCCTGGAAGAACTTGCCGCTCCACTAACCAAACTATTCAACACCTCCTTGCGAACTGGAATCTTCCCAGGCAGGTGGAAGACTGCCCTGGTCACCCCTGTGTTTAAGAGAGGTGACAGAACTGATATGGGGAACTATCGCCCTATCTCAATACTACCCCCTCTCTCAAAAGCATTGGAAAGGGTCGTCTCTGATCAGCTCACTGAATATCTAAACAAGTACAATCTGCTTTGCCCTCAGCAACATGGTTTTCGACACAAGCACAGCACCATCACTGCCCTTATCGACTTTATCTCCCATGCATATGAAGCCCTTGATTCAGGGAAAAACGGTGGGGTCCATATTTATAGACCTCACAAAAGCCTTCGACACTGTTAACCACCAAATCTTGCTAAGACACCTATGGACCCTGGGACTGTCAGTAGATACCATCTTCTGGTTCAACAGCTACCTATCATACAGGATGCAGAGTGTCAGGATAGGGGGTGTTACCTCTGATCCCAGAAAGGTAACCCTAGGGGTCCCACAGGGCTCAATTCTACGGCTACTTCTCTTCAGTCTCTTCATAAATTCCCTTCCCAAAGCTTGTCCTGCTAAAATGCTGCTGTATGCAGACGATGCAGTGATCTCAGTTCCAGGCAGCAATGCTTGTGAAATCTCTAAAAACCTACAGAGTAGCTTTGCCATGCTAGAGGCGTGGTTCTCCCAAAACCAACTCCTACTGAACTATAAAAAATCTAAAACTATGCACCTAACCTTGCCACACTCCAAAAGGAATGTTGAACCCTTGACTATCTATAGCCAAAAAGGGGATAGCATTGAACAAGTCTCCACCTTCAAATATCTCGGAGTACATATTGATGATACACTCTCCTTTGTGCACCATATCGACCACATAGTCAAAACTAGCAATATTAAGCTAGGCATCCTCTACAGGCATAGGCAAGCCATGACACACGAGGCTCTTAAACTAGTTACTCAAAGCTCTATTCTGTCAATTATTGACTACGCACTAGTCATTTACAGTGCTGCCTCTGACTCAGCCTTAAAAAGAGTTAAACTAATAGCCACCTGGTCCTTGGTGCCAACCAGCATACCCATACTTGCACTGTTTACTCTTCTACAGGTTGGCTCCAGCTCCACCTCAGGACAAAGTATCAGGCGTGCATTATGGGTAAAAAAGCCCTACTAGGTCTCACACCCGACTCTACTGCCGCACTGTTTCAGCGATACCCCTCCTCAAAGGTTACTAGAGGAACGGCTAAGGGAATGCTCCATGTCCCATTTAAAAGAACATTCTTTGCTCAGCGGTCACTCTCCTACCATGGCCCCACATGGTTTAACAAACTCCCTACTACCATACTGGAGCACACAAAAATTGGCCCCTTTAAAGGAGCCCTACTAACCCTTTTGGCACAAAATAACCAATGTGACTGCAACCACTAAACGCAGGCAGTCATGATACAGTCCCCCATCCCACCCCCACCCCCACACACTTGCCCCGCTCTCCTGCACCTCCCTGACAAAGCCCCTGCGCGGCTGTCCCTCTCTCCTGCTCCACCCTCACCCCTTTTCCAACCTATGACAAAGCCCCCTCAGGCTACTCCTCCCTAACTTTAGCTTGATTCCTTGATGCCTTTTTTAGACTCAACAATGTAAGTGACCCGCATGTCAAATGCACTTGCAGTACCAGTATAATATAAGCAATGCAATAGTCTATTTGCCTGCTTGTACAGCCTGTCAGTATTCTGTCTTCCTGCAATGCTCATCAAACTACCACTGTAATTTTGTCTCTCGTCCAGATGTAATGGAACCTTGTAATTTTTTCTGTCTGTTTGTTCTACCTGACATGGAACCTTTGTAAAAGAGCCTGGTGTTAATCTGCAAATGAAATAAATAAATAAAATATTCTTGAATCCGGACGGGGAGTGGTGGGGGGGAGTACAGGGATCTGAGACATTAGATGAATAGGCTCAGAGGCAAAGCCAGCCATGAAGTCTCAGTGTAAGGGAGGGAAGGGGCAGAAATAAAAATCTGAATAGGAGACAATATGGGAGGGAATTGCTGTATTGTTGTTAAGGGGTCCAGTACTCAGTATAATGCTCAGTTGAACGGAAGGCTTCCATCGGTTGCACCAACCAGCCCGCAGGAACTGCTGCCACAGGGAGCAACAAACAGAGACGGTTTATACCCTCTGTGCTCCCAGAACACCTTGAGGTGAACCTAGTGATGACTACTGCTGCAATAACCACTAACGGCAGTGATTGCAGTGGACCTTATTGCCCAGGAATTTTCCTGGCCAAACCTGCCTCCATCGACAGGTATTGCAGCTGATGCTGCATCCACCCCATGGACCAATTTCGCAGGGCACCACCTAATGACTGATACCTAGGAAAAGGTACCTGGTAAGTCATTATACCAGGGGAGCATGTTTTTCACAAAATTAGTGACACAGTTTGGTTTTTCTTTTCACTTAGTTTGTACCTGTTGTGCAGAAAATGTTACAAATGTGGTGTTACAATGCGGTAAACCTGAACTGATATTATATGGGGATAAGGGATACCCATGCTCATGTACATATGAAATGAAACAAGACAGAGGAAAAGTTACCCTCTTCGAGTTACCAGACCAGACAAGTGAGGAGTCCAGTGTAAAACAAACAAAAAAGAAAACTATAAATGGGGACCAGCGGTGCAGTTTTTATCAATAGGCTAAGTAGGCTGCAGCCTAAGGGCGCCAGCTGTTAGGGGGCACCTGAGAAATGAGAGGCACTGAAAAAATGTGGCTGGCTCAGTAGCTCTGGGTGTCACTTCCCCACCTCCAGAACTCACTGTCAGTCTGTGCCCCCCCCGCAACTCAGTCTGTCTTGCCGACCCCCAGACAGACCAGATCAGTCCAATCAGTGGCACGCATTGATTTTAAAATCCATTGTATGCTTACTGCGCATGTGCACCTGACACCCATGCCAAATTGATGAAGGGAGTGGCCGGAGAATGCTTGCCGGGCAGGGCGGGTAAGGCACAGTGCACACCACACGAGTCACGGATGTCATCATCGACTGGTCAACAACAGTACTAGCAGTAGAGGCACCAGTGTTGGCAACTCTAGAGAGTCAAGAGAGAGAGTGAGCACTCACAGCTGGGTCTGAGTGGAGGACGGAGTGGGAGTACGGCGGTCAGCATGGGTTAGGGTACAGTCCAGAGACCGGACCTGTCATGACCATCAGTCAAGTTCTTCTTACTCTGAGTCAGCATCACATGTGTCACTGTCCCTGGCCACCTCACATTTGACCTGCCAGAGGCTGCCACAGGCAACTGGCAAAACTACTCAAGTGTCCGACACGGCGACCATCATCAGTGCCAAATGCCTTCAAGGGATGAATGAACGAGAGGAGAGACCACACCTGAGATGATGGGTGAGATGGAGACCAGGTCACACTGGCACTAGGCAACGGTGAGTGTGAGTGAGATTTATGATGACCACCCCAGTCAGTAGTCCAAAAAATTGCCTAAAGAGGAATGTGGTCCAGATTGAAACCTGACGGGGCAGCAGGGCCAGGGGCCCTACCCTGCAGGCTGCCCTGACTAAACAAGGTTTTGGGGGCAGAGAGGGGCCTCATTTCAGGCTTACTTAGCTTGGTCATACAACTGCTTTTGAACAAATCCAAAAGCCGTACCGACTGCACTTAACCCAACAGTTTGCACATTCAATATATCAAGACACACAGCTTACCGTATCATCACGCTTTTATTAAAGTGCATAAACCTTTTCACCCCGCAGCAATAGTAGAGTGCAAAGGCGGCAACTTTTCACTTGATTAAAACAAAAAAAACGGAGACACCATCATGGTGTTTTTACCATAGCAGGACATTGACCAGGCCGGCCAAGCAGGCAGCCCATGTGCGTGATGACACACAGGATCAGCTGATGTTTCGGCTTACACCTTCCTCAGAGCTGATTGGTCAAGGTTCTCACTATCTTTTATAATGTGAAATTGTACATATTCATTAAACAAACATGTTTCGAACCTCCCTCTGCTCATTAATATACATATCCATCTATCCATCATACACAAGCACATACACACCAACATCTAAAAGAACCTATAAATAACAATGTAAAGGTAATTCTTCATTTAATCCCTTAGGTTTTAAAGTCCCTAATTTAAAAATCCAAAAACATTCTCTTTGGTCCAATTTATTTGTTAGACTCCCACCACGAGGCCCAACGCGAATCTTCTCAATTCCAGTGAATTTTAAATTAGCGGGTGATCCACGTCCCACAGCAAAAAAGGGACGAGCCATGGCATTTGTCTGTACATTATTTCTAATTGCTGATTTATGTTCACTTATCCGTTCTCTGAGTTGACGTTTTGTCTGTCCCACATAATTCAAGCCACATGGGCAGGTTAACATGTAAATTACTCCAGTTGTTCTGCAATTAATAAACTCATTTATTTCAAATTCTTGGTTTGTATGTGGGTGTTTGAATTTTTTGCTATCATTTGTGTTGTTACATTGTGCACAATTGCCGCACCTATAGTTGCCTTAGGAAGTGTTGGAATCCACGTAGTTTTTGGTTTTTCTGGTTCTTGAACACTGTGCACTAACAAATTTTTAATATTTCTCCCCCTCCTATAGGTAATACGGGGTCTCTTAAATTGATCACTTCTAAACACAGCATCACCCTGTAATACTGCTCAATGTTTTCTCACAATACTGGCAATTTCTCCTGATTGATTACAAAACTCTGTCACAAAACTTATTGGATTCTGAGTCTCACCCACATTCTGATTTTTTGGTCTCAATAATTCTTCTCTCTCGGTATTAATTGCTCTTTCTACACCTTTGTATATACAATCCACCTCATATCCACGTTCTAAAAATCTATTAGCAACTTCTCTCGCATTTTTTTCAAAATGTCTAGTATCACTGCATATTCTTTTCAGGCGCAGCATTTGTCCCACTGGTATGTTACGTTCAAGTGCTTCAGGATGATTACTTTCATTATGTAACAAAGTACTTCTACTCATTGGTTTCCTGTACAAAGTTGCTTTCAATTTCCTTTCCTCCTTATATATCAGCATATCCAGAAATGGAATTGCCTGTATATCCACTTGTGCAGTAAATTTTAGATTTGTATCAAAAGTGTTGATCCGTTTTACAAATACATCTAAACTTTCCACGTCATTTGACCAAATTAAAAAGCAATCATCAATGTAACGTCTCCAAAATGCAGCATACTTTTTAAACATCTCATCTTTATATAAATACATTTCTTCCCACTGTCCCACATACAGACATGCAATACTTGGAGCAAACGCGTTCCCATCGCAGTACCTTTATGCTGCGTAAGCCTGATCTTTGTACATAAAATAATTGACTTCAATACCACGTCAGCCATATCTGCGATAAACTCTACATTGTGAACTTCATCATCCTGTTGTTTGCTCAAATAAAATTTTATTGCTTCAATTCTCAGTCTTGTGGCACATTTGAATATAAACTCTCATATCCAACATCACTAACAAATGTTCTGGTTCGATCACCATATTTTCAATGCTTCTCACCATATCACTGCTATCCAACAAATAAGAAGGCAATTTATTCACCAAAGGTTTTAAAAAACAGTCCACCATCTGTGAAAAAGTCTCCATGCTCGAGCCAATACTTGAGACAATCGGGCGCCCTGGAGGGCTCTGAACATTCTGATGTATTTTCGGCAACCAATAGGGAGCTTACACTATATGAAGAATCAGTGTTACAAAAAGGTCTCTCATATGTGCCTACTAAAAATGTTAACCCTTTTCAGCTTAAAATCGACCTCTTCAAGTTGTAAAGACAGTTACATTTAAGATGCTTTTTTCGAGTGCTCAATCAGCTGTGACCAATAATGAGTGTGAAGCTAATGGTTTGGTGGATCAAACAGATCTGATTCTTTTGGAAATTCAAAATACCAATGAAATTAGTAGAGCGAAACATTTGAAAAAGAAAAGTAAATTTTGCCCCCCAGTATATGGCCATCATGCAGTGAATACTTTGACAGCATTAGTAGATAGAGATATTGACGCTGTACTAAAAAAGAAACAAGAAAGAATATATAATTTAACATACCAGGAAAATGTTGCTTTGAAATCACTGATGGAAGATAAAAGTCTGGTAATTAAACCAGCGGATAAAGGGGGAGCAATTGTGCTTTGGGGAAAAGACAAGTATGAATATGAAATGAAGAAACAGCTAGAAAATAAAGATTATTATTGGAAATTGGCTAGAGATCCAATGACTGAAATTAAATTACGAGCAGAGGATTTTATTAAGAAGGGAGAGATGAGTAGCAATCTAAGTAAGCAAGAGGCTGATTTTTTTGAAAGTTAATGTGCTGATTAGACTGGTAATTTACTTGTTGCTGAAAATACATCAGAATGTTCAGAGCCCACCAGGGCGCCCGATTGTCTCAAGTATTGGCTCGAGCATGGAGACTTTTTCACAGATGGTGGACTGTTTTTTAAAACCTTTGGTGAATAAATTGCCTTCTTATTTGTTGGATAGAGGTGATATGGTGAGAAGCATTGAAAATATGGTGATCGAACCAGAACATTTGTTAGTGATGTTGGATATAGAGAGTTTATATTCAAATGTGCCACATGACTGGGGAATTGAAGCAATAAAATTTTATTTGAGCAAACAACAGGATGATGAAGTTCACAATGTAGAGTTTATCGCAGATATGGCTGACATGGTATTGAAGTCCAATTATTTTATGTACAAAGATCAGGCTTACACGCAGCATAAAGGTACTGCGATGGGAACGACGTTTGCTCCAAGTATTGCATGTCTGTATGTGGGACAGTGGGAAGAAATGTATTTATATAAAGATGAGATGTTTAAAAAGTATGCTGCATTTTGGAGACGTTACATTGATGATTGCTTTTTAATTTGGTCAAATGACGTGGAAAGTTAAGATGTATTTGTAAAACGGATCAACACTTTTGATACAAATCTAAAATTTACTGCACAAGTGGATATACAGGCAATTCCATTTCTGGATATGCTGATATATATGAGGAAAGGAAATTGAAAGCAATTTTACAGGAAACCAATGAGTAGAAGTACTTTGTTACATAATGAAAGTAATCATCCTGAAGCACTTGAACGTAACATACCAGTGGGACAAATGCTGCGCCTGAAAAGAATATGCAGTGATACTAGACATTTTGAAAAAAATGCGAGAGAAGTTGCTAATAGATTTTTAGAACGTGGGTATGAGGTGGATTGTATATACAAAGGTGTAGAAAGAGCAATTAATACTGAGAGAGAAGAATTATTGAGACCAAAAAATCAGAATGTGGGTGAGACTCAGAATCCAATAAGTTTTGTGACAGAGTTTTGTAATCAATCAGGAGAAATTGCCAGTATTTTGAGAAAACATTGAGCAGTATTACAGGGTGATGCTGTGTTTAGAAGTGATCAATTTAAGAGACCCCGTATCACCTATAGGAGGGGGAGAAATATTAAAAATTTGTTAGTGCACAGTGTTCAAGAACCAGAAAAACCAAAAACTACGTGGATTCCAACACTTCCTAAAGGCAACTATAGGTGCGGCAATTGTGCACAATGTAACAACACAAATGATAGCAAAAAATTCAAACACCCACATACAAACCAAGAATTTGAAATAAATGAGTTTATTAATTGCAGAACAACTGGAGTAATTTACATGTTAACCTGCCCATGTGGCTTGAATTATGTGGGACAGACAAAACGTCAACTCAGAGAATGGATAAGTGAACATAAATCAGCAATTCGAAATAATGTACAGACAAATGCCATGGCTCGTCACTTTTTTGCTGTGGGACATGGATCACCCGCTAATTTAAAATTCACTGGAATTGAGAAGATTCGCGTTGGGCCCCGTGGTAGGAGTCTAACAAATGAATTGGACCAAAGAGAATGTTTTTGGATTTTTAAATTAGGGACTTTAAAACCTAAGGGATTAAAATGAAGAATTACCTTACATTGTTATTTATAGGTTCTTTTAGATGTTGGTGTGTGTGCTTGTGTATGATGGATAGATGGATATGTATATTAATGAGCAGAGGAAGGTTCGAAACATGTTTGTTTAATGAATATGTACGATTTCACATTATAAAAGATAGTGAGAACCTTGACCAATCAGCTCTGAGGAAGGAGTAAGCCGAAACGTCAGCTGATCCTGTGTGTCATCACACACGTGGGCTGTCTGCTCGGCCGGCCTGGTCAATGTCCTGCTACGGTAAAAACACCATGATGGCGTCTCCGGTTTTTTTGTTTTAATCGAGTGAAAAGTCGCCGGCTTTGCACTCTACTATTGCTGCGGGGTGAAAAGTTTTATGCACTTTAATAAAAGCGTGATGATACGGTAAGCTGTGCGTCTTGATATATTGAATGCGCAAACTGTTGGGTTAAGTGCAGTCGGTACGGCTTTTGGATTTGTTCAAAAGCAGTTTTATGACTAAGATAGTACTCTGATTCCCTCTTGCACCAGATTTGAAGTGCTCACCAAGAGTGAGAGGAGCCCCTCATTTGCTTTGTTTAAACATTGCTTAGCTTGGGCCTGGCTTGGGAGCACTGACAGTGACTTGCCTTTAATTTCCCACTTTATTGTCTGCATTCTCTGTCGACAAAAATGAAAATCTAGTCAGCCAACCTCTTCGTGAAAAAAGGCCAAAGTAATACATATGTGCAAACAGTGCAACCAGGAATTATAAACAAACATTTGTCAATGCCAAATGTTTGCTTGCTGGTATTAGCATTGGAAATGCAGGAGTTAGACAGATGCAGAATAGGAATGGCTGTGAAGTATTGAACTTCACGCCAACCCCACCTCCACCCAGTAGAGATGGACAGGATTTGGGGTATGCATTTGGGTCGACGCCCATAACGTTCATGCCATTTCACCTCACCCAATCCTGCACACAGCAACACATGTTGACATGTGCCTTGGGGTGTTTGGCTTTACAGCCACCCCATTTCATAAGGACATACGCTGAAATGGGTGCAGTATAGGAGAATGGGGTGAACTCTGGGACCAAAGAGTCCAAGGCACACCTCGATGCCTGTCACTGGCTGCAGGGTGGGGGTAGGGGTGGGATGGCATGAGCATTACAGTCAGCAGTCCAAAGGCACACCCTGATGCCTGTCAGTCTGTACAAGGTGGGACGCGATGTTAGAAACCAATACCGAATTTGTTGGTATTTGCACTACAAATTTTCAACATGGCCTTTTGTGACCCCCACCTCATGAAAGCATTTGGGACCTCTTCTCATGAACAGTGGCAGTGTGATTTTGTTAATGTGTCCCAAACTTTGAGTTCCCACAGAGATCAGGCACTTCTCGCCAGATGTATGAAAACACAGATCGGGCAGGATGTGAAGAATGACAGCTGTACCATTCATAGGGAGGTGTGAAGAGATGGCAATGTTGAAAATCTGTAGTGAAAATATTAAAAATGCTCAAACTTCCAAGCGTACGTGGAAACTGCACAACACATGCACATAACACAGTCATTTAGTGGAATTATTTCACCAAATTTTCAACATAGGCATTTTGTGACCTCTGCTCATGAACACTGTAACTATGATTTTCTTAATCTATCCCAAACATTGATTTCCCACAGCGACCACGCTATCCTGTGCTGGATGTGTAAACGCTTATTTTGGGCAGGATATGAAAAATGACAGCTGTACTGTTCATAAGGAGGTGTGAAAAAATGCCAATGTTGAAAATCTGGAGTGAAAATATTACAAATGCACGAAATTACGAGGGTGCATGGAAACTGCACAATATGCACTCATAACAGTCATTTTATGGACTTTTGTCACTAAATTTTTAACATAGCCATTTTAGCACCTCTGCTCATGAACAGAGTCACTGTGATTTTTTTAGTCTGTCCCTAACACTGACTTCCCACAGCGACTATGTATTGTGTGCTGGAAGTGAGAAAACACATCGGCCAGGATGTGAAAAATAACAGCTGTACTGTTCATAAGGAGGTCTGAAAAATACCAATGTTGAACATCTGGAGTGAAAATACTATAAATTTGCGTAGTTACGAGGGTGCGTGGAAACTGCACAACGCACGCTCGTAACATAGTCATTTTATGGACATTTGTCACCAAATTTTCAACTTAGGCATTTTAGGACCTCTGCTCGTGAACAGAGTCACTGTGATTTTCTTAATATGTCCCAAGCACTAATTTTCCACAGCGACTGCGCTAATCTGTGCCGGAAGTGCAAAAACACATTTCGGCCAGAATGTGAAAAATGACAGCTGTACTGTTCATAAGGAGGTGTCAAAAAATGCCAATGTTGAAAATCTGGAGTGAAAATATTGCAAATTCGTGAAGTTACAAGTGTGTGTGGAAACTGCGCAACGCATGCTCGTAAAAGTCATTTTTTTGATTTTTTTTTCACCAAATTTGCAACATATGCTTTTTGAGAGCCCAACTCATGAACAGTGGCACTATCATTTCATTAATCAGTCCCGAAAGGCAATTCCATGCAGTGACCGCGAAATCACCTTTCAGGACCGAATAACGCCATGACAGTGATTGAATTCATGAGGAGGGGTCCTAATAACCCCATGTTGAAAATTTGGTGCCAAAAGTCCAAAAAACGGCTGAGATATCCATATAAGTTGAAAAAAAACCCATTTATGCCATTATACAGCTTACCGGCATTTCTTCAGTTCGCGGTCGGCTTTGAAGAGTGCAGACGTGTTCCCAGTCCACCAAAGATCATCTCACTGGGCTCTGGAGGTAAGTATGGGGTGAGGGTGGTGTGGGGAGGTGGGTGCGCAGAGGGTGGGCGTGGGTTGGGAGAGGGGGCAGGAGAGACCGCAAGTGGGGAGCAGGCAGGAAGGGAGGAGGAGGAGTGGCACTGTATGTGAAAAATGACATAAGGGCCACAGAGATCCAGGAGGAACAAAATGGGGGAGAGATACTGTGGGTTAAGCTGGAAAGGAAAATGGGGCCAGCCATCCGCACAGGTGTGGTCTATAGACCACCAGCCCAGGAGGAAGAAACAGATAGGGAGCTGATGCTAGCCATCCAAAGGATGGCAGACAAGGGTGAGGTAGTACTGGCTGGAGACTTCAATATTCCAGACGTGGATTGGAGCATCCCAGCAGCAGCATCAACTAGGAGCAGATTTATCCTGGACTCCCTCCAGGGTGCCTTCCTCAAGCAACTGGTCATGGAACCAACTCGGCAGAAGGCAATACTGGACCTTGTGCTCACAAACAGGGACAGTGTGATGGGGGTAACAGTGGGGGAGCACCTGGGTAACAGTGACCACCAGTCATTGTGGTTTGAAATCACAGAAAGAGCAGAACCAAACCACACAAAAACATGTATCCTGGATTTTAGGGGCAGACTTTGGGAAAATGGGAGATACTTGAAAGAGGCATTAAGGGAATGGGACAGGAATCAGGGTTGAGGAACAGTGGGCAGTATTTAAAATGGGGATTATAAAAACAACAGAATTATGCATTAAGCAGGTTAGCAAGAGGAAAAGGAAGAGGAGACCATTATGGTTTTCCAAAGAGGTAGCAAAGAAAGTGAAAGCCAAAAAGATTGCATTCAGGCAATACAAAAAGACACAGGCAGAAGGGGATAGGGAGAAGTACCAGGAGAAACAAAGGGAGGCAGGGAAGTCAGTAAGGAAGCCAAAGCTCAGACAGAAGAACACATTGCAAAATCAGTGGGTAAGGGACAAAACCTTTTACAGGTACATAAGTGAAAAAAGAAAGACAAAGGGAGGGAGGGAGGGATAGTGAGACTGAAGGGAGGATGGGAGCCGTGTGGAGGATGACAACAGTAAAGCTGACATATTGAACAGGTATTTCTGCTCAGTCTTTACTGAGGAAGAGGGGGTAATGGGTCTGAAGGGAGTATAAGGGGTGAGAATGGTGCAGAATGGACACAAGTCCCTTTTACACAAGAAAGGGTCCTGAAGGAATTGGAAGTAATAAGAGTTGATAAAGCAATGGGGCCAGACGGGTGCACCCCAGGGTCCTAAAGAACTAAGAGAGGTGGTGGCTGAACCTCTGGCTATCCTGTTTAGCCAATCACTGGAAACAGGGAGGTACCCAAAGACTGGAGGACAGCAGATGTAGTCCCCTTATACAAAAGTGGGAACAAAGAGGAAGCAGGGAACTACAGACCAGTCAGCCTCACCTCGGTAGTGGGAAGATCATGGAAGCACTACTGAAGGAGAGATTGGTGGAACATCTGGTTGTCAATGGACTACAGGACCCAAGGCAGCATGGTTTCACCAGGGGAGGTCATGTCAGACCAACCTCATTGAATTTTTGACTGGGTGACTAGGGAGGTGGATCGGGAGGGCAGTGGACATGGCCTATCTGGACTTCAGCAAGGCCTTTGACACTGTGCCACATAGAAGACTATTACACAAAGTGGGAATATGGGTGTGGGCAGGACAGTAGTGTGGTGGGTAGGTAACTGGCTGGGTGGCAGGACACAGAGAGTGGTGGTAAATGGCTGTCACTCCACAGAGGAAGAGTGACCAGTGGGGTACCACAGGGATCAGTGCTGGGACCGGTCCTATCTCAACATCTTCATCAGTGACATTGCAGAGGATCTAGAAGGCAGAATTTCACTGTTCGCTGATGACACAAAGCTCTGTAACAGAGTAGACACACCAGAGGGTGTAGACAGAATGAGAAGCGACCTGCAGAAACTGGAAGAATGGTCAGGGTTTGGCAGTTGAAATTCAATGCAAAGAAGTGCAAGATAATGCATGGGGCACAAAAACCCTGGCACAATATATCAGTTGGGGGTGAGGATATAGCATGCACCAAGCAGGAAAGGGATCTTGGGGTGTCATCTCTGATGACCTCAAGGTAGGGAAACAGTGTGACAAGGCATCAGGTAAAGCAAATAGGATGCTGGGATGTATAGGCAGGGCATCACCAGCAGGAAAAGGGAGGTCATAATTCCGCTATACAAGACACTAGTGAGGCCCCACCTGGAGTACAGTGTACAGTTCTGGAGACCATACCTACGTAAGGACATAGACAGGGTAGAGAAGGTTCAGAGGAGGGCAACAAAGATGGTGCATGTATTGCATCACAAGTCCTATGAAGACAGGTTGAATGAATTGAACATGTACTCCCTGGAGGAGAGGAGGGAGAGAGGGGATATGATAGAGACATACAAGTATCTTACAGGGAGGAACAGGGTGCAGGAAAACACTATTTTTAAGCGAAAAAGATGTTCCAGGACTAGAGGGCATGGGATGAAGTTGGAGGAGGACGATTCAGTGGAAACATGAGAAAGAATTTCTTCACAGAACGGGTGGTGGACAAGTGGAACACCCTGCCAGAGGAAGTGGTGGGGGCTGAAACAATCACGGGATTTAAGAATGCATGGGATAGACATAAAGGAATTCTAGAGGTCAGGGGTAAGGGGAAACAGACTTCTAGGAAAACAAACTGAACTTACAAGCTCAAATGGGCAGACTGGGTGGGCCATAGGCCCTTATCTGCCGACATTGTCTATGTATCTATGTATCTATGTAAGTGACCGTTTTCTTTGTTTTAGGGACACAACTTAAATAAAAGACATCGTGGGAAGGTTTTTTTTAGCAAGCTTCCTATATGCACACTGGGGTGGGCTCCCAGTGTGCCACCTGCATTTTGGGGTGGGGGGACTGAAACTGATGGGGATTGGGCCCCCTGTCGGCACAGAAATGTGTGTGGGGGGGCATGATGCCAAGGGGGATTGAACACCACTTCAGCACACAACAAATGGGGGGGCATTATGCTGATGGGGAGTGGGCTCCCCCATCGGCAAATGAACTGGGTTGGGGGCATGCTGACAGGGGGATTGGGCACCCCTGTTGGCTTTCACAAGGCTTAGAGCCGCCATGTTTAGGGAAATATTACACCAGGCAAGGTAACGCCCTGCAATGATGGGTTGCTCTCTCATTGCAGCGGAATGGCTGATGCTGGCAAATCATTTCAAGTTGGTGACACTTCTGCAGAACCAGTGTCATCAGGACACTGGGCCTGCATTGGGTGAACAGTACCAAGCCCACAAATGCAGTGCCAGCATTGGCTGCCACAGTGCCGCACCTCCACAACCCGCTTCTCTCCTAAGCTGCCTCATAATATTTCTTGTGCATGCATGCAAGCAAGCATAAAAATGAAGTGAGTCTGACTCTGTGTGTAGTAGGTAGTGGCAATTCGTTTTTTACGCTCCCTCAAGCAATGTCAGTGTCACAGACTCACATTCCGAATTAATTTTGCAGAGCTCAGCTCTTAAGGTTCAGAATATTTATACAAAAATAGTAAACCACAACAACAAAAAGCTTTAAAAAGAACTTGTTAGCCCTCTCTGGGTAGCCATGGCTAGTCCTTTGGTCCCTGCAGTCATCACTCCCAAGTCCTCCCATGCAATCATATGTTGATAAATCTCCTGCCAGTGTCTTTCTTGCCAGCACCTTCCCACTTGCCAATAACTTTTTCTACAAGCCCCCCTTCGTGTCCCTAGCTTGACTCCATCTTGCTCCAAATGGCCATCTTAATAAAGTAGGAGGCCCGGGCCCCACCCTGTGCCCATAATTATAACGAGGAATAGTATAGACAATTTATTCTGGCTGTTCAGTAGTCCCATCCCAAACCTGCAGCACTCTGCCATCTTTCTTCAGAAGCCCACAGACAAAAACAGAGGTGGGGAGAGGTCCCAGAAAAGACTTGGTGCAGCAGATAGCTTTGACCCTGGGCAAAGATTAAACACTATAAAGAATGCATGTCTGCATATTCTGCAGGTGGATGTATTTCATTGCATAAATTTGGAAAGTGCTAATTATTGCAAGAATGAACCAAATTATGCTGCCTGGTGAGACAAACACAACCCAGCATTTCACCTCACTTGAAGGCTTCGACTAGGGGCAATGAGCAGTTTATTGGAACAGCCTTTTATACTCAAACCTTTAATGGTGCAGTACATTCTTAGCATTCTTTGGACTGCAGAATTTATAGGTATCCCCATCTCCTCTTGTACCAGTTGCAGGATAGGAAAGTAATTTGTTTTTCCATGAATCGTCTTTACGGTGACAGCAGTATTCTGTCTGTTTTAAATGTGGATTCCTGCATGAGGTTTTGTCTATTGTTATTTTTTAATAAAATGACAATAAACAGAAAGTACAAAACGGTCAGTATTCTCATCATTTAATTGTGCTTCTGTGAATGTCTTGTTGCCATCCCCTGAACTGAGCTATGCTTTGCGGGGGGGGGCACCTGAAGTTTCCAGCCTAGGGGTGCCATGTAAGTTATTGCAGCACTTGGGACCATTACAATTACTACCCTTAATATACAAGGGCCCAACTCACCCATAAAAAGGACAAACATTCTGGGGCACCTGAAACATTTACACACAGACATTGCCTTCTTGCAGGAGACCAAATTACAAGAGACAGAACTTTTAAAATTGCACAGGCAATGGGTTGGGAAAGTAGTGGGTTCCTCTCACTCAAGGAGCAAAAAAAGCAGGGGTAGCAATCTTATTCAAAAGAAACCTGTCCTTAGAAATCACAAAGGAAGAAACAATAGAAGAGGAGAGATGTGTGGTGGTTACAGGGCCTCTTTTCTCTAGACCCATACACCTTCTGAACAAATATGCACCAAATGCAGACACACCAATGTTTTATAGGAGAAGTTTCAAGAAAATGACAGAGTTAGGAGAGGAGTTGGTGGTCCTCTGTAGTGACTTTAGCTGCGTAATAGATTCACAGTTGGACAGAACCTCCCAATCCAGCGCCACAAACAAATGAATGAGTACATTAGTGAGAGGGGAGTATGACAGAGCTTGCCCTGAAAGATTATTGGAGGGATCTACACACAGGGGAAAGGGATTACACCTTCTTCTCTAACCTACATAGTTCATACTCCAGACTGGATTATTTCTTAGGGAACAGCACAGATCTACAGACAATTGAGGACTGTAAAATACACCCAAAGCTAGTCTCAGATCACGAGCAGTGATGAAAGTGAACAGGAATGCACAGGAACTCAGTTCCTGTACCTTTTCTACAGCAGGAACAGAGTTCCTGTACTTCTTCCCACTGACACTGGAACTGAAATTCTTAAAGGAGCAACATAATGACAGTTTCTAGGCCTGTAACCTGAAATTAGGGTTTCCATAACAACATTTGACTTGTACAATAATGCCATTTTCCTAGAAATACTTCAATATCTCTACCTGAAACTACTAGTGACTAAACTGATAGATGTGTCTTGACACAGATATTCTTTGGATTGAGGATTGTCATTCTGCATTTCATATTTGCCAGTGCCTGAGTTCCTGTACTTCTTGTCTGCCACTTGCACCACTGATCACGAAGCAGTAACTCTGGACATAAGGATGGGGGACTGGGCCTGGGGAAATTGCTGGAGAATGAACACATCATTGATAGCCAGAGAGGAATTTAAAACACTAATAGAAGATACAATTGGGGATTACCTACAGAACAATAACAACCCAGATACTAAGATCAAACGGAAATGTGATGCTCTCAAGGCGGTCCTTAGAGGGGTCATTATATCCTATGCTTCAAGACTTAAAAAACAACAGGGTGAATTAAGGAAAAACAGAGAACAAACACTTACACACCTAGAAAAGGAACACAGGCAAATAGGATCTAGAACAGCACTAAAAGAATTGCAGGCAGGCAAAAGAGAATTACAAGCCATGATAGATAAACAAATTGAAGGGAAACTAAGATATATGAATCAGAAATACTACGAGCATGGAGACAGATCAGGTAGGCTTCTTGCATTCAGACTTGGAAAACAGCAGGCGGACAGATATGTCAAAAAGATTAAGGTCACAGCAGGGGAGAACAAACATGAAAAATATACACCCAAGGAGACAGTAGAGAAATTTCAAAAATACCATACTACTCTCTATTCTAGGGACTCACATAGCAACCCGAACCTGGTTCCAATCAGGGAATCTTTAGGCAAGCTATACCTACCAAAATTATCACAAGAGGAGCGACAAAGCTTGACAGCCCCAATTACAACAGGGGGGAAATTCAGGCAACAATCAAAAATATGAAAACAAATAAATCACCAGGGCCCGACGGTTTTAACACTGAATTTTTCCAGGCCTTCTCTCACAAACTATCACCAATACTGTTGGAAGTTTTTAACTCTTTGGAGGAAGAGGGGCATATGCCAAATTGTTGGCAAGAGGCACTAACAACCGTCATCCCGAAAGAGGGGAAACCCCCCCCCGAGGAGTGTGCATCATACTGCCCCATTTCCTTTCTGAATGTAGACTCCAAGATATTCACAAGAATACTGGCATCAAGGGTAAACGAGATACTCCCCAAGCTCATACACACAGACCAGACAGGTTTCATTGTAAATAGGCACTTAGGGGACAACATAAGATGCTGTTTAAATATACTATACAAGGGAGGAAAGGTAAAGGACACTCAGCTCGTCATCACAATTAACGTTAAGAAAGCTTTTGATAGGCTCAATTGGAACTACTTAACTGAAGTTCTAAATATATTTGGTTTTGGACAGAAATTCCTTACTTGGAAAAGAGCACTGTACAGAGCCCCCTATGCCCGAATAAAAATAAATGGAGCAATCTCGGAAAGAATAACTATCCAAAGGGGCACCAGGCAAGGCTACCCCCTTTCCCCGGTACTTTTTGCACTGAGTATAGAGCCCATAGCAGAGGGGATTAGAACTCATCCAAATTTAGAGGGGATTAGGTGGGCGGGGACAAGAGCAGAATTTCTTTATATGCAGATGATATGATGCTTTACCTGAGAGATCCAGAGAAAACCTTCCTGATATTACAAAACCTCCTAAAAGAATACTGTGAGATGTCAGGTTTTAAGATCAATGACAATAAAATAGAAATCATAATGGTCAGTGGTAGCTGCACCTCCCAGTTAACTCAGATGATCCCCTATCGCTGGGTGAACACCAGCATCAGATAACCTGAGTATACAGATCCCTGCAAACATATAAAAAAAACCATATCAGGTAAATTACGGGAAGCTGATCAAAGAAATGTCCACAGATCTTAAGAGATGGAATCTTCTACCCTTATAATTACTAGGCAGAGTAGAGTCTATAAGGATGAATATCCTACCCAGACTATTGATTTTATTTCAGACCCTGCCACTACACATCCCAAACACTGATTGGAAAAAAATAGACAGGGCCAATACATGAATTTGTATAGGGTGGCCGAAGGGCACGAATAAAATGGGCGGATATGAGCCGACCTAAAAGCAGATGAGGGATAGGACTTCCACATTTAAAGACATACTATAAGATGGCCCAGATTTTACCCTGGATAACCTATAAACAACCAGAAGATCCTGGGTAATACAGGAGTGGGTCAGTTGCCCAGGGACACAACCATTAATGGATTTTGGATCCTCTATGGAGGATTTCTCCAAAAATCAACCAGGGAATCCGTGACTGAGACAGCTTTGCAAAGTATGGAGTACAGTTAAGTGAGACCTGGGGATGGGGGGGGGATCAATAACACAACAGAAATAACAACTTGGGCTAAATTCACACCACCGCTGTTGGACTACACATTTCACAGATGGAGGCGGAAGGGACTGATATATTCTGCACAGTTTCAACAAGAAGGTCAGGTACTGACCTTCAGGACCATGAAAGGGAAATTTTACTTGCAAAACTCAGACTTTTTTAGATACCTGCAGATTACCTCCTGTCTTAGTACAGGGAAAAACTTGGAGCTGATACAAACAGACCCACACCCTCTGATACAAATAATTAATCAGGCAGCCGAGGGATCCATAGACAAGAAATATATCTCGCGTTTGGTACAGGTATATACAGAGAACCGAGCCTCCCAACCAGCTGCGTACCAACAGGTCTGCGAGAATGAATTAGGCCGTGTATTAAGCGAAAAAGACTGGGAGCAAATCTGGACAGCAGCTCTGAAGACATCAGCCGTCAACACCTGGAGAGAATTCAGGTGGGAAATTTTAAGTAGATTTTTTTTGACACCCTCCAGGACAAAACACTATGCACCAAATAACACAGATGCCTGCTGGAGGGGATGCGGAGGGAGGGGAACTCACTACCATATAGTCTGGGACAGTCCAGTAATACAAGGCTTTTGGACAGAGGTGAAGGAAAATTATGCTAAAATGATTAACACAAAATAAACATTGGACTTTGAACATCTAGTACTGGGACTTTGGCCAAGGGGTTAGAGGTCAAATGCACAAAAATCCTTTGCAGTCATTTTGTTAGCCTCAGCAGGGAAAGCGATAACAAAAAAGTGGCTCAATCCAGAACACCCCCCCCAACAAACACACACACACACACACACACACACACACACACACACACACACAATTACAGACTGGATAGTAATAGTAAAAGGGATATTTTATTTATTTGAATTTTGGTAACCGGGTGGGCCCACTGAGACAAGGTCCCTTTTTCAGGGGGGACCCGGGGGAGAGGGGTAGCAAGTGAGACAATGAGAAGTGTTCTCAGACACTTTACAAGAACAAGTAAAAGGAAGTGTACACATACACCTATACAGAGTTAAACTTAAAAACAAAACAACAATGCAAATGAGTAATAAATAATTGATAGTAAACAATAAACTGTACAAAGTATTGCATAAACAACAATTTAAGATGGCCTGAGGAATTTGAAGACTTCTCCTATCGTATATTTGGAGAGGTACTAAACCTTCAGCGCAACAGAGAAAAATTAAAATCAGGTGGGGGAAGGGGAAGAAGGGTGGAGAGAGCAAGGGTGAGAGAGAAGGGAAAAAAGCAGGAGGCAGAAGAGGGAATTACAATTAGTGACATCTGCAAGTTGGAGAAAAAAGAAGATTTTCTTATAGAGTCGCTTGAAGTGAGGGAAAGAAGTAATACAGGAGGCAGTATGGTGCAGTGGTTTAAGGCTCTGAGCTGCAAATCTGGAGACCTGGGTTTGAATCCCACAGCCCCCACTTGCATACTGTGTGACCCTGAGCAAGCCTCTTAACTTCCTCGTGCTCCCAGGTTGCACCAGCAAACAAGCTTTCAGCTTAGTGTGTCTCACCTGGTAAAATAATTGGTAAAAAAAAAAGTACAAGAAAGTAAGTTAGGCAGGAGTTTGTTTCATTTTTGGGGAGCTGCAACATGGAAAGATCTGTGGCCTATGGCTAAACAAGGTTTGGGAATACTTAGTATGGGGAGATAAGAGGATCTAAGTGTTCTAGAGAAGGATTTCCGTGAGAGGAGATTGGAGAGGATGGGAGGGGAGGAAAGGTGGATTCATTTGAAGACAGTGCATAGAATAGGAAAATCCATTTTGACCTCAAAGGAAGGCCAGCTCAGTGTATGGAGAACGTCGCAGTGGTGTGCTCAAGAGCGGGAGAGGGATGCGAAGCAAGCAATTCTGTGATAGGCCTGCTTAAGTTTGTCCTGGGCAGGGGTCCTAATCGAGTGGGTTATAGGGGCCACATAGAAGAGCCCAGGGAGAAGAGTAGTTGAGGTAATGATCTTATGAGCATGAGGTGGGGGGGGGCAACACAATGTAGTAGACCGAGTTTTTGACTGATTGCCTTGATGACATTAGTTGCATGCAATTCAAGGGATAGGTGCTCATCAAGAGTCAAATCCAGGTATTTGAAGGAGCTCACTCCTTCTAGAGGTTTGTCTGCAGAGGTGTGTACCACCATGGGAGGCTGGGAAGTCACGTCGAAGGAGGTGCGATGGAATACATGATTTTAGTTTTCTTTGAGTTCAAGACCAACAAGTTTGTCTTGAACCAAGATTCCAGCTGATGGAAATTGTATTGAAGATCAGATTCAATGTAGGAGACATCGGTGTTAGACCGATAAAGAATGGCATTGTCTGCATAAAGCTGCACCGAGGCACCTCCACAGTTCATAGGCAGCTCATTAATGAAGATGGAGACTAGGAGGGGTCCAAGGATTGATCCTTGAGGGACTCCATCGGTGATGGCAGATAAGGAGGAATAAACACCAGACCATTTAACACACTGAGTCCTATCAGATAGGTAGTTAGAAAACCAGGTCAGTGAGGTGGTATCAAGGCCGAGACAGCAGAGCTTAGAGAGGAGGAGTGGGTGATTTACTAGGTCAAAGTCCTTTGTGAGGTCAATAAAGATGGCCCCAGTGGCTAGTCCAAGGTCCATGGCCTGATATAAGTCTGAGGTGACCTTCAGGAGGATCGATTCAGTCCCGTGTGACTTCCTAAAGCTGTGTTGGTGTATGGTTAGAGCATTTTTCCATTCGAGAAAGGAGTAGAGTTGATTATATATTATTCTTTCCTGTATCTTAGCGATAGGAGAGAGTATTGATATAGGACGGTAGTTCCCTAGGAGGTTTGTTGGGCTGTTTTTGTGAACAGGGACAACTATTGTGGTTTTTCCACTTGTTGGGGATGGATTGGGTAAGGAAGGATCTGTTTATCAACTGTGCGATCAGACGAGCAAGTTCGCGAGCTCCAATTCTAAAGGACTTAGGTGGCAGGGAGTCAAATCCTGGGGAACTGTCTGGGTTGAGACCCAAAAGGAGTTTGAGGACTTCTTTATGTGTGGTGATTTTTAGGTGAAAGAGTGGACGAAAGGTTTCTTGAGAAGAGGGTAATGGCACAGGGTAGGTAGCTGGTAGTCCCATTTTGCATGCTTCTAGGTCGGTGAAAAAATGGTTAAAGCCGGAGGCCAACTCTAGGGGTGATTGTGTAAAGTTGCCATTCAGAATCATGGTATGGGGGGTGGTGCGCTTGTTGCCCTCAAGAAGGGCATTTATTTCCATCCAAAAACTTTTGGCGTTGTAGAGGCTCGATCCTTGTTTAGAAAGTAAGAAGTCCCTTTTAGCTTTATTTTGTTTTGGCCTTACAAGTGTTCTTTAGTCGGCGATAGATAATTCAGTCCAACTGTAGTTTGGATTTTTTAAATGACTTCCAAGTTTTGTCTCAGGTGCACATTAAGTGCTTCAGTTCATGAGAGAGCCAGGGGAAATAAGTACCTTTTGCTTGTCTTAGTTTGTAGGGGGCATGGGAGTGAAGGATTGCATTAAATGTGTAAATGAGGTAATCCAGAGACCGATTTATATCAGGAAGGGAGATGACGGGAGACCAGTTGGCTGAGGCCAGACTTTGTAGAAAGGCCAGGGGGGTTGGAATTTATTTATTTATTTATTGAATTTTGTTGACCCGGTAAGCCCACTGGGCCTAGAAGTCCCTTTTTCAGGGGCAACTGGGAAGAGGGGGATACAGATGGTAAGCAACTGAAATTGAACCAGATTAAGCTATTGGTGGTATTTTTTTAGTGAATGGGAGAAATTTGGCCAGGACACCAAGGAAATTCCCCTACTCTCCAGTAGGGGTCTCTGGACGGTGGCTGTGGTCTCAGTATGTCCCTGGAGTTGGAGGGTGAAAACACGGAGCTGCGGTGCTCTGTAGATCCAGGAATTGGTGCACAAGGTGTTGATGTCCCAGAGAAATTGTTGGGTTCTGCTGGTAATTCAACCATGGTATCTGATGAGGAGCAACCTACATTGGAAACTGCTGGAGTTACTGCTCATGAGAAGGAGATGCAGGACAAGGAGAAAAAATGGAAACGGGCTGCTTGCAGTCCTATCTTACAAATGGGTATGGTAAAAAAAAGTTTGCTGGTAGCCGCTACGGATGTACTGCCTAAGCAGGCTGTCGGCCGGTTCTGAATCGGATTCATTTCCCTTCCCCTTTAACGAGCATAACTCCACCTGGTCTCTAGAGTTGGTGCTTGCTAGTGCGGGGTGGGTGAAGGATCAGTCGAGGTGGGTTCCTGACCCCAAGTTTCCCCTTACTAGCGGAGTCGGTGTGCTCCAAACGGACGTCATGTCTGGTGCTCGGGAGGAGAGTTGAATGGAGCGAGCTGCTGGGTCTGAGCCCAGAATACCTGTAGCTGCAGAGGGAATTCCGAGCATGGCTCCTAGTCCCTTGGGAACTGCGCCAGACGCCACTGCTTCGATGGTAGGGGATACTCCAGTGTGTACTTCTAACAAAGGCCTTGAACAGGACTCGATACCACTCTTCCCTGCTGAGGAGAGTATCAGACAACAGTCAGAGCTTCCAGGTACATCTATTACTTCTCTTTCTAAGGGCCCTGAAGTGTTTGCTAAGCAGGATGATTCTACTAGAGGTCCTACTACAGCACAAGCTACTTATGCTTCATTATTTAAAAATAAACCTGAGATACCTGCAAGGAAACGTTTCGTTGCAAGGATTTATTATAGAGGGGGCTTAGAATTGCCCCCAGATCAGATTTATGTTGGCAAATGCCTCATTATAGACTCTTTGAGATTTAAACCCTCTGATGTGTATGCCTTTATCCACACCTCTGCAGACCACAACTTTGATGTCTCTTTTCGTTCTGCTGGGCTATTGGATAAATTTTGGGCAGCTTACTATGAGGTTCGCTCCCAACCTGTCTGGAAGCCCTTTGTACTCATACCTCTTACTAGACCTACAGCCAAAGTAATTACCGTCCTGTTCAGGAATGAGGGGGTGAATGTCTTGGATATTATATATTGGTTAGAAAAACGCTGTAAGGTGAATGGTATTCCCCATGCTTTAATTGATGAGAATGGATTTTGGACGGGGCTGAAGTTCAATGTGCAGTTATGGATGTCTGAGGAGGGTATTCAACACCTTCCCAATTGCTTTTATATTGGAAGGATAGAGGGATTTTGTTCTATACTGGGCAGCCTCGTTCTTGTTATCAGTGCAGATCATTGTCTCATCTGAATTCTGACTGTGACCAGCTTAAATGTGGGGCATGTGGTACCTTGGGGCATAAGTCTCAACTTGTATGATTCCCCCCACTTGTAATTTATGTGGAGATGACTCTCATGCTTTCAGTACATGTCCCTGGGCAGCTCACAATTCTGAGGACTATATGGAACATGACTTCCATATTAATAAGTCTGCTAGTGAAAAATCTACTGACTCTGGCCCATCTGCACCTGATAGAGATGTCCAAGGTTTCCCGGATGCAGAACATGGACAGCAGGCACCACCATGCCAGGATCCTGATTTTCAGGATACTTCTGCGCCACCTCCCACTGATCCTCCTCCCCAGCCCAGTTCTTTCTCTGTTTCAATCCTGATTTCTTCTTCCCCCTCAGATGAAGTGCTCAAGGAGCCAGAGATTGTATCATCTTTGGACTTTCAACCTGTTCGAACAAGGTCTCGATCTACTAAGCAGATTGAGGACAAACAACTCCTCCCAGTTCCTGTGGAAAATCCATATGAACCTTTGCAGTCTTGGGAGGACATTATGGAGGATGATGATCAAGATTTGCCCTTATCCTCTTCATTACCGGATTTAGCAGCTGTCCATCCTGCAGGAACAGAGACCTCAGTGGGGGGAGTAAAGAAAAGGGCCACTAGATCTCGGAAGAAGAAATGAATACTGATTTTTTTTCCCAGGTTTTTTTTCCTATTTTTCTTTTTCTTTATGAATACTGTTTTGTTTTCCCTAGCTAGTCTTAATGTGAATAGTATTAGATCTGACTTTAAAACAAAGGCAACGTTTTTTACTTTACAGGCTTTAAATTATGATGTTTATTTTTTACAGGATTTTCGCTTGTATTCTCTGCATGATATGGATCAAGCCACAGAAGAGTGGTTTGTAGGTCCTTTTTACTGGTCTTTAGGCCAGGATTTATGTTCCGGCTTGGGGTTTTGTTTCACATCACAAGGTTTTATTATTCATAAGCTAGCTGATCTTGAGCCTGGAAGAGTGATGTTGTTGGATTTGGTTTGGCATGGGGTGAACTATATATTGATCAATATACATGCTCCACAACAGAAAGCAGCTAGGGTTCACTTATTGAAAAAAATTAAGCCTTATTTATTGACTTCTAGGATAGTTGTTTGGGGGAGTCTTTAATTCTAGTTTGGATTTAAAATCTAAGGGGAAGGTGTATTGTGATGTGCATGAACTTCAGCACCTTATTCAGGAGTTGGGTCTTAAGGATGTATTTGCACATAATCCGCTATATATCTTTTCAAAAGGGAAATTGACTTCTCGGATTGATTATTGGTTGTGTTCTTCGACTGTTGGGGACTATGAGGGGACGGTAATACCGGTTGAAACTTTGGACCATAACTTAATTGGCCTACACATAAATTTGAGTCCGATATATTTGAATGGACCTGGTGTGGGGAGGGCGAATGTACGTTTATTGTCTCAGCCAGGGTTTAGTAGCAGTCTTGAAGATGTGCTAGTTGACAGATGTACTGTTTGCTTTCTTTATGACTCCGTAATTGATTGGTGGATGGATGCTAAGGAATGTCTCAGGTTGTTTTTTAAAACTCACTCCAGATTTATTTCAGATGCCCGTCACCTTCAAGCTGCTAGATTGCGGAAAGAATTGTACTCCCTGTTTTCATTACCAAAGGATTCTAGGGGTATACAGGCAGAATGTATAAGTGATGTTAAACAACAATTGGCTCAGGGCCAATATGATAGGCAAAAATCATTAGATTTCGAACAGAAATTTGGAGTACTGGGGAATAAGAGTAGAGTAAATCCTTACGAATCTTGCAGGTCTAGAGTACAGAATAAACAGATACACAGTCTTATTGATAAACAAGGCCGCAGTGTTCAAAGGTCACCAGATATTTTGTCATGTGTTGCAGACCATGTTAAGCAATCATTTGAAACACCATTTGAAGAAACCCCTGATATGGCTTTATTGCTACAAGCAGCGGCATTACCTGTTTTAACGCATGTTCAGCAAATGGATTTGATAAGTCCTTTCACGTTAGAAGAATTGAGTGAAGTGATTAGTGCTTTAAAGACATGATTCCACCTGGTTCGGATGGTTTGCCTCCCGAAATTTATAAAAATTGTGGGTTTTGATACCTGATTATTTGTTATCTGTCTTTAATGCCTTTTTGACTGAAGATCGTTTAACCGCTTAGATGTATGAGGGTTTGATGACATTTTTGTATAAAAAAGGAGACAAACAGGATCTGAATAACTGGAGACCTATTACTTTGTTAAATTCTGATTTTAAGATTTTTGCAAAATTGTTAGGCAATAGGATGCAAAAACTCTTATCTTTTTTAATTCACCCATCTCAATATTGCTCTGTTCCTGGCAGATCTATTCAGGATGCCTTGATTGTGTTACGTGAATTATTTATTTAGGGGCTCAGTGGTTGTTCTGGGGGATTTTTGTTCAGTTTTGATCTGACTAAAGCCTTTGATCATGTTTCACATTAATTTCTTTGGTCGACCCTTAGGTCATATGGTTTCCCTCCCATTTGTATCAATTGGCTATGTATGTGTTACTCTTTGGCTTATGTAAGACCATATGTGAATGGGTGGCTTGGAGATTTATGTTACATTCACAGAGGGGTTAGACAGGGCTGCCCCCTAAGCCCTTTATTATTTATATTGAGTTTAGACCCTATTATTCGTATATTGCAGAGATCTCCATTATTACCAGGTATAGAAGGGCCAGGTTTGAATGTAATTAAGACTATCAGTTATGCTGATGACTTATGTGTTGTAGTTCCTTCATGCAGTACTGGTCGATTGCTGTGTCAAGTCCTTCCTGTCCTTCTATGCTGTATTTGTTCTTGTTTAAATTTTGGTAAAAGTGTTTGTTTGAATTTACTAGGGTTTCAGGTTGGGGATTCCTGGCTGGGGGGTGTCCGGGTCATAGACTCTCTGCAAAAGATTTTGGGGCTGTTGTTTGGAGGTCAGGACATGGCACACTATAATTGGGAAAGCCAAATAAATATGGGGAGAGAAAAAGTGCGCGGATGGAATAAATGGTCCATGGGGAAAAAAAAAGAGGGTCTATTTAATTAAGATTTTTCTTTTGCCCCTATTTTTATATGTTAGCCATGTTTTTCCTTTACCTAGACAATTTTTTGTGCCACTTCTGAGCATCTTTTTTTCTTGCTTCTGGGGGAGCAGACTAAATCCTATTAAAAGGAATATTTTATATTTAGACTATAAACAGGGAGGAGTTCATATGATTCAACCTGAGGTTTTCTTTTTTTCAATTTATGTTTACACTAACCTGAAGCCTCTTTGTCAGTCGGTTAATACTGTATGGGTATGGATGGTGACTGAACGAATAGAGGGCAACCTGCAAGAATGGCGAGCCAAGTGTTTTCTCCATAAAAACAGCAGGAAATATGTGTTACCCCCAGATTGGTCCTTGATATTTGACCTATTAAAGTCTTGGAAGGTTTCAAGTCAAATGATTATAGAGCTCTCTCGAAAACAATTTTATCATGCAATAATTGGCTCCTTTTTTACAGAAACTGTGTTCCCGGAGTTCAGTGATTTAGAGAAGAAAAAGACTGGTGAGCATTTAACTAATGATAGGATACCTATTTCTATGTGGGATATTAATTGGCTTGGGGTTCATGGGAAAATTAATACGAGGGGGAATCACAAACATAAGCAAATTGCGGATAGGTTTTTTCGGGAGACATGACCTACAGAGATTGAATCATTATGTCATTTATACTTTGATTGTCCTTTTATCGTTCAATTTTGGTTTATTTGGAAATGGAAGCATTGAAACCACTTGTGGAAATGGTGGGATTCTAGAGCTTTGTTTTTAGGTCTATTTCCAGCAGCTTGGGATAAATATAATGCTAGTACTTTAAATTTGATAGCAGTACTTCTCTTATATTGGATCTGGCAAGTTCGATGTTGTTTCTTGTTTCAAGAAAAATATGTGTCTCCTATTGATTTATAGGAGAAAATTAAAAGCAACATAGACTGTATCAAGGACGGTGAGAGACACACCATTAAAAAGGGAATATGGGAGAGATATTGGAATTTTTGGTGATTGGGGGGTCAGAGCTTTGTTGGGGTTCTAACATGACTTGTTTACTGTTTTTTTTGTTTTTGCATGTTCAGTTTCTGTATGGGCATTTCCAATGTAGTGGTCCCTGTAATGGTTTCCACTTAGACTAGGTTTTTTACTTAATTACCCCTTTTAGGATTTTTTTTCTTGTCCTCATAATTCCACTGTAAAGACCGCCTGGCTTTTTTTTCTTGTTGGAACTTTATTTCAGTTTTTGTTTACTGATGTATAGATGTATTATGTTCACTGTCTCCTATTCCTTGTATAATTACTTCTGTGTCATGTATTTTATTTGGAAGGGTTGGGATTTTAATTTTATGAAGTTTGATGATTTTTATTATTTGAATGTTTGCTGTACCGTTCTTTTTTTTTCTTTATTTTTCTGCAGTCTGTGTGTATTTTGTTATGTTTTAATAAAAATTTCCCCTACTCTTTTTTGCTAAGTGCCATGGGATCTTTAGCATCCACCTGAACTACCACCAATCCAGGCAGATGGGACCTCAGTTTAACGTCTCATCTGAAAGACAGCACCTCAGAAGTGCAGCACCCCCCTCATGCTGCACTACAGTGTCAGTATTGGGATATTAAGCCAAGTGCCAGATGTGGGAGCTGAACCCACAGCCCTCTGATCTCCCGGCATCAGCGTTAGTTAGTTAGTCAGAGTTAGAGTTAGGAATTAGTTAGATCCCATGATTTAATAAGTTTTGGGGGGGTGAGGGAAGTTGTTTTTCCAGACACAGAAAGCAGGAGAGTGATCACCAAGTGCGTCGGGGAAGGTTCCAGCAGTTTTGATATGGGACTTGTTGTTAGTGAGAATCCAATCCAGAAGACTGTGGTTTCCAGATTTAAGATTGAGACTGGTAGGTTGATCAATTAGTTGCTCAGGTCTGGCATCAGTGAGGGCATCTAGATATTGGGCACAGTTGGGTCCTGCCCAGTCAAGGTTCAAGTCCCCACAGAGTATGGTATCATTAGGCAAAAAAGGGTCGAGACAGGTGAGAAGATCTGATATGGATGTAGAAGCAATCCTGGGGGGCAGGTAAACACATCCTGTGGTTAAGTGTAAGACATGACCGAGGGTAATTGTAATACATAACTGCTTAATGTTAGGGCTGAGTTGTAGTGCAGTAAGCTCAGTGACATCTAACTCAACCTTGGTGAAGATCAGTACACCCCCACCTCGCTTGGTAGGTCAATCACGTCTAAAAGAGGAGAACCCTGGTAATGTGACCTCATGTGGTAGGACTGAGGGTTTTAAACAGGTCTCAGTAATACAGAGGACATCTGGTTTATAGTGAGGAGCCCAGGCCTCAAATTCAGTCATTTTATGCCTAATACTTTGAATATTCATATGGGCAACCTTGAGCCCTGTTAAGTTTGTCCAGGAGGGACACGGGGTGAAGAGGTCTTGTTTGGCATTCACACAGGGGCCAGAGTTCAGTTCAATGTGACAAGAGGAGCAAACATAGCCTAGATTGGGTGGAGGGGGGATGGAGGAAGGGTGACTTATGAGGCTTCCTAGCCTTGGGGACTAGCAAGATAGTTTTTTTGTGATGGGCGAAGAAAAGATATCTAAGGTATGTGGAGGGCCTAGTTAGTAGGAGAGGTAGGGGCTTGGGGAATGGGTTCAGGGAGAGCGCTAGGTTAGGTGATGATGTTATCAAGCTGGTAGGGATATGGTCGGACAGATGGAGATGGACCATGAGTGCACTCAATAAGAGTAGCCTCCTGGTCTGAAATAGAAACATGTTGTTAAGCGAGTGGGACAGAGCGTAGATTGCAAGGAGAAAAAGGCGAACCTGACAGCATGTGAGAGTGAGTCAGGACAGTAAGGCTGTCCTAAGGAGATAAAACCAGCCAAGAGGAGATAAATGGCAGATTATATGAGAAAAAAAACAAGGAACATTGTTAAAATTGTATGAGAAATGGTACAGGATGGAAAAAATAATGGCAGACTTGAGATTACAGGCAAAAACATTCAAAGGCGTTTTGCTCCCATTTATGCATTTTATTGAAGAAAGGAAAGGTTTATCCGTCCTCTCGCAACAAGCATTTGGATATGCAGAGTAACAAAATTAAACACACCACACACTGTTTTAATGGTTTATAGTTTATTACATCTATGTTGCTCATATCTTCCTAACTAATCTATCTTCTTTTTCTTCTTCTTGACTCCATCCTGTTACAAGGAAGAGAATATAGTTAGGAAACAGAGAGGGGAATGGCAATGCAAGCTATTATTTTGCAAGGCAACACTAATCTGGTCCAATGAAGCATAATACAAATAGAGGAGACATGAAAAACAGGACAGAATATGACAGCTTGTGCTCTGGAGGGCTAGGTTAATGGGAGGGGGGGACCAGGGTGGTTATTCAAAAATCCAGGGGAAGAATAGACCTGAGGAACTCGTATCTAACAAAAAGTAAATCAATTCTCCATACATCCTTTCCAGGTGAGAGGAGCAAGAGGCCAGAGGGAGTCCCGTCCTGGAATACTGCCATGAAGATCCAGGATTAAGGAACTCGGCTCCATTCACCAGTTGGGAACCACCAATAAGGCTCTTCTCTGACCACTCAAGGATGGAGAGGAGGGACCACAAGCAGGTAAACAGATTCCAGGTAAGGTAGAAGACCAACCACCCTTGAAAGGAGACAATGGCACTCCAGAGCATCAAGTAGCAACTGTCATTGGTAAATATATTGGGCAGGTAAGTCCCCGCCCTTCAATACTTTAAAGGTGTCATTGGTAAATATATTGGGCAGGTAAGTCCCCATCCTTCAATACTTTAAAGGTGTCATTGGTAAATACATTGGGCAGGTAAGTCCCCGCCCTTCAGTACTTTAAAGGTGTCATTGGTAAATACATTGGGCAGGTAAGTCCCCGCCCTTCAATACTTTAAAGGTGCCATTGGTAAATACATTGGGCAGGTAAGTCCCCGGCCTTCAATACTTTAAAGGTGTCATTGGTAAATATATTGGGCAGGTAAGTCCCCGCCCTTCAATACTTTAAAGGTGTCATTGGTAAATACATTGGGCAGGTAAGTCCCCACCCTTCAATACTTTAAAGGTAAGATATAATTACTCAAGTAAATAGACCAAGTATGGCTAAGAAGGTGTGGCACAATATGGATGGTAAACAGCTTAATGTCCTTTACAAACACTACTATATAACATGAAGACAGTCTATTCTGAAAGTTATAATGACAAGAAGAAACCAAATGTAAAACGGCAAAATGCATACAGCGAAGAGTAAAAAATGAAATGCCATATGGCCAAATGTTGCAGCCACCCCAATGTATTTTGGTCAGATAAAAGATGATTTCCTAGTGTATGGAACTTGAAATAAACTGAGTTTAAAAAAAAAATGAGGGACTTCCCTCATAATCAGGGACAGCTGAGAGATATGACAAAGTCAAAGTTATTACTAGAGTGTAGGCTCTGGTTCTGACAGTCTGGTAAGCAACCCCCCACCCCAGTGGCATGAAGGGATTGTTACAAGTATAGCAGGACACTGTAACCACCAGAGAGAGAGAGAGACTTGCATCCTTCACCAATCTGAATGTACGCTACAATTAACAACGCCAACTTAAAAACAAGGTAAGAGTGTTCAGGTGTGAGCTGTGGCAACAGTTCAGAGTTGGACATCTATCCCCTAACACCACAACATGAGTCAGTTTCTTATATTCTGCTGTCAGATACACTGCCTACTCTACCTAGTATAGTTGATAACGATGCTAGTGATTCCTGACAGTGACAGAAAAAGATTCGTGTGGTGTGGTTCTCCACGAAATACAGCATTTTAAACATATAAATATGAGGTGAGTGAGCGCAGTTTCTTCAAGATTTTAGTGACGGAAAATAATATATATGAGGAATGAAAATACTAGAGGCCCATCCACCCTTCATAACGAAAGTCTGCAGCTCAATGGGGCTAGTTGTTACCGACTTCCATATGCTATATATATATATACATACATATATATCATACATATATACACAAAACAGCCTGACTCAACTACACAAACTTATTTTCACGGGTGAGAGGGCAGGACCCTAACTCAAGAGTCTCAAAGCCATAAGCCAGCTACAAAAGTCCTGCTTCATCACATAAATTGTGTATTTTGAATCAGCTCACTGTACATTTGATTTATACAACATCAGTTTACAAGTTAAAAATGATAAATTTGCTGAGTGCTTGAGCAGGCCAGGCTATTGTGATGGCATCAGCTCTGTGAAAGCTGCTCTCTGATTGGTTCTGAAAAAAACTCCAGTTGCTGAATGCTTACTTCTTACATATGCAACCTCTAAAATAAATAAGTGACACATGCAACAGCTAAAATATATTTTTTATTTTAGAGGTTGTATGTGTCATCAGTAAGCAATAAGGCATGATGGGGTGTGCATGGAACACCTTTCACCACACGACCAGGGGTGTAATAAGGCACAAGGCCGAAGGCCAAGTGACTTTAGTCACTGGCCATGCAGTAAAATGTGTTCCACGCACATCCCGGAGTGCCTTATTGCACTTATAAAATGGGCTCCTTTTTTTAAAACTTTTCATAGTTGGGGAAAGCAGGTTTATATGTAGAAACAATAGATTTACTTGTTTGCATTTATGATAAAATAGTCCTTCCACCGACTACAAATGATGTCATTGTATTGTTGCCTACTTTCTTCTTCCTGTTTTTTTTCCTCTGTTTTTCCCCACATTCATAACATATCATAACAGAAGATGGTGGCCACACTGGGCCAGCTGTCATTTTAGCTCCACAGTCAGTATTTGTAATCTGTTTAAATTGACTGTTTTTTTGTGTTCTTGTTATATATTTTTATTGTATTTTATTTTATAATTTTCTAGTAGTAGTTAGGATAGGTTTAGGGTTTGGAGTAGTTCAATTTATTAGGGAGTATTTAGGGTAAATTTGGGGTTAAAGATGTGCTGGCCTACAGCTCTCCCTATCAGGCACTACTCCCCCTCGGAGCTTCGGGATCTCCACCACTTCTATTGTCCTCCCCATCCCACAGCAGTTTATAGTCACTGCAGGGCTTTGGGTATAGTCAACAGGAGGCAGAGGTGGGTTGGGGATCCGAACCTTCGAGGAGGGGTGAGCTGGGAGGCCATATCGGGGTTGTACGGACCAGGAGACGCCCTGGGGCAAAATGGTCTCTAGAACGTGGTTCTCCATGTCTAGTTTCCATACCCAAGGGCTCCAGTATTTCTGGGTGGTTAGCTTGGCTGACCCCGGAACCCCATCTGACTTGAGTGGTTTTCTACAATGCCAGGTCTATTAGGAACAAGACTGTGGTTATTACCGATCTTGTTGGGACAGCAGACCTGGCTTGCATCACTGAGACCTGGCTGGACAATAATGCAGGCCCCATTTTGGGGGCAGCGGTTCCAGCCAGGTTCTTGGTGATACACCGCTCAAGATCGGACCACAGGGGCGGGGGTGTAGCCATTTGTTTTAGATCGGAATTGGGCCTTACTGGTGTGCCAGTTGAGAAGACTTGATCATTTGAGTTTACCATGGTAGCAGGTGTGGGCTGTAGGATTGTTCTCATCTACAGTCCACCCGGGGGTGAGAAATTATTCCTGCAGGAAGTAGCAGACTTCGTTGTCGACATGGCATTTGAGTTGCCCAGGTTGATGGTCCTGGGCGACTTCAACACCTGGGTCGATGACGAACTCTCATCGTTTGGGCAAAACTTCCTCCAACTTATGAATTCTTTGGAGTTCACACAGGTTGTTGCCTCTGCTACCCATAATCATGGTCACTCACTTGATCTGCTTTTCCTCCTGGGGATGGAGACCTTCGACTTGGTGGTGGAACCAGTCATATGATCGCATCACCACACTGTATGGTTCAATCTCCAGGCTCCCCCTATAGGCCTGCCCCTGTGGAGATGGTCAGATACCGCCCTTTGAGGGATATGACCCCGGATGGTCTATCGGCAGTGTTGGACCTATCAGGATTCTTAGGGGTAGGTGAGGCTCCATAGAGTCTAGTTCAAGCCTATAATAAGGCTGTTACTGAAACTCTGGATTCTATCGCCCCGGTCCATGTTCATCCTCCCCCCCTCCCTCTCTCTCTCTCTTTCCGCCCCCAGTCCCCCTAGTTTGATGGGACCATAAGGGAGTTGAGATGAGTTGGACGAAGGTTAGAGCAATGCTGGCAGAAATCAGCCCTTGAAGCTGACAACCTTAGATTAATGGATCATTATCAAATCTATCAATCAGCAATCACTCGTAAGAAGGCAGAGTTCCTGTCCGGAGAGATTGCTGCTGCTCAGAACCAACCGGCTCAGCTCTTCTGAACTGTGGACAGGCTGTGCAACACATCCCGTCTGCAGGTCCAAAGTGCATTTTCACAAGTTAAGTGTGAGGAGTTTGCTCGATTCTTTGCTGATAAGGTGGCCAACATCAGAGCCGAGATCAGTCCAGCGCTCTCTATAGGGGTTGATGGTGGTCAGTGCTTGGTCCCTTCCCCTCGGTTCTCTTGGACATCTTTATACCAACTGGAGATTGTTGATGTCATGCAGATTGTCCAGCATTTGTGGCTGACATGCTGTCATTTGGATACGGCCCAACACGCCTGTTATTGGGGAGTATGGAATCTATCGGCCCAGTCCTTGCAAAGATTGTGTGGTGCTCCTTAGTGTTGGGTGAATTTCCTAGCTCCCTGAAGAAGGCGGTGGTGACACCACTCCTTAAGAAATCTGCTCTAGAACCGAACTGCTCTGCTAATTACAGGCCTATCTCTAACCTTCCCTTTGCTGGGAAGGTGATTGAGAAAGTTGTTGCACTGCAACTGGAGAATCATCTTACCATCCACGACATCTATGATCTCCTCCAGTCTGGTTTCCAGAAGAGACACAGTATCGAGACTGCTCTTGTTCGGGTGCTCAATGATCTCCTGACGGCAAGAGATCAGAAGTGCTGCTCCATCTTGCTGCTTCTTGATCTGTCTTCAGCCTTTGACACTGTGGACCATGGGGTGCTGCTTGAGTGCCTGAGGTTCATCTGTGGCCTGGCTGGTCCAGTCCTCAGTTAGTTTAAATCTTTCCACTCCAGCAGATCTCAGAGGGTGGTGTCATTTGTTTTTTTCCTCTAGCCCATTCTCTCTGCCATGTGGGATCCCTCAGGGCTCGGTGCTGTCCCCTATGTTGTTTGCGGTGTACATGCTGCCCCTCAGGGACATTGTAAGATGATATGGGCTGAGGTTTCACTGCTATGCAGATGATACCCAGCTCTACCTGTCTTTTGCACCTGACCAGGATAGTGCGGTCTCAGTCTTTAACAGCTGTCTAGCGGAAATCCATCACTGGATGAAATCCAGTTGGCTGAAATTGAAATCTGAGAAGACTGAGGTGTTAGTGGTGGATCTCGGTCACCGGATAGAGAGGTCAGTAGCAGGATTTCCCTCAGGTCTTTGGCTTGGTGGTGCACAGCTGCCTTCCTCTGAACAGGAGCGTGACCTGGGGGTGGTTCTTGATGATGGGCTGACACTACGTTCACAGGTGTCGGCAGCTGTCAAGTCATCCTTTTACTAACTTAGGAACATCGCCAGGATCAGGCACCTTGTTCCATCTGGTGATCTGCCTACACTGATCCACGCCTTTGTGACCTTGCGCTTAGACTACTGCAGCTCCCCGTACCTGGGGCTGCCTGAGACTGATATCCATCACTTGCAACTGGTGCAAAATGCTGTGGCATGGTTGTTGACAGGGACTCCCCGTTCGAGTCACATCACTGCCGTGCTGTGCAAACTGCACTGGCTGCCTGTACAGTGGCAGATCACCTTCAAAGTTGGACTTCCGACCTATAAGGCCCTACACGGACTAGGTCCAAGCTATCTGCAAGAGCTCCTGACTCCCTACAGCTCTGGCCGCCCTCTCCACTCAACTGATGAGGGGATTTTAGAGGCTCCCAGGGTTAGTCTGAAAATGTCTGGGGTCCGGGCTTTTATGCATGGGGCCCCCACACTGTGGAACTCTCTACCTCATCAGATTCGAGAGTGCAGGACCGTGGAGAGCTTCAAGGCAGCCATGAAAACCCATTTATTTAAGCAAGCTTTTAATGGCTGTTTTATCTGATTTATTTGTACTTTGTATCATCAGTCTTTTAATTGTTTATTCTGTCATTTATATGTACAGTATTTTAATTATGTATGGCGCTTTGGTTTTAGAATTGCGCTACAAAAATAAAGTATTATTAGTAGTAGTAGTATTCAAGATATGGAATGTTTATCATGGAATACATGGATTCAAAATTCTGCTCAGTTCCACTGATAGAATGTTACTCTCCTAACATACTATACACACACAACAAAGGCCTCTGTTACAGCCAGAGACTCAATTCTCTCACTGTCAGGGCAAGGAGAAGAGATTTCCCTGATGAGCAGGTAAAGAGAGAATGGGGATTTTTCATTGTCTGCAAAGAAACAGTTGTAATGAAAACTATAAACAATACTTAATGTTTCTAATTTGTTTATGTGTGTAAGGAGAATGTGATGATCAGGGAAACAACATTTAATCAATCTGTTTTATTTTGTGTTTAAGGTAGTTTTATTTTTAGGGCCCAGTGCAAGTAAATGTGATGCTTACAGGTACAGGGCAAAAAAAATGACTGCCTGTCGAATTCTTAACATTCTGTTAGCGTAATGATTCCAGTGGTGATCAGTGCACATTTGGCAGCACTTTTTATTTTCCATGCATGGAACATAATTGCCGCATGAACAACAGCCAATCAGATTTCAGGATTTTCCCTTACTATTTTATAAGTTAAAATAACTCATTTATTTGTGTACTTTTAACTTCACTAATGAGATATATGTAGATAGATCAGACAGATAGATAGATAGATAGATAGATAGATAGATAGATAGATAGATAGATAGACAGACAGACAGATAGATAGATAGATAAATTTTGTGTCAAACATTGTGTTTTGTATTGCTTATATCTGGGCGATCTTAGCCCCAGGACTACAAAATTTGGTGTACATAGTCTCTGTCCAAGGGGCTAACCTTTGGCATGTTTGCTGAAAATTGGCCTACCAGTAAGGATGGTTTAATTATGAAATTATACAAAAAATTCCAAATTAAGACTTTTATTTCACCATTGGATAGTGAAAAAAACATCGCCGGTTTAAAGTATGAAATTTACCGGGTCCATTATATCTTGTCCCAGGACAGCGCTTTCTTTGTGATTTGAAAATGAAAGTTTTTTTTTTTAATTATATGGTTTCAGAGTTTTAAAATCTAGCACATGCATGGACCACTTAAGAAACAGTTGGAAAAACATGCAAATAGTTTTCCAAGTTAAAGTTGGACATGAACAAAAATTTTAAAAGGTAAAAACTAAAAAAAAACTCAACTCTAAAGAGTGACAGCTGCATGATTAGTCAGAAGACAGTCTAATGAGACAACTGCATTGATATTTTATTTAGAAAAAAATATGCTGTGATTCACTCAGTTCATGAACTAAAAATGATTTATTTATTTATGTAGATTTTGTTGGCCGGGAAAGGAGAGCTAGCCAATTCTGCCTATTTTCTGCTTCATCCTGGGGGGAGTGGGAATACAGATGGAAACCAACTGAAATTGAACCAGATTAAGCTGTTGGTGACATTTTAGTGAGTAGTGGGAAAATTTGGCCAGTGCACTAGGGAAATTCCCCTATTCTGCTGCTGCATTGTGGCCAGTAGGGGGACCGGCTGCTGAGATGGCCACTTGGTGCTCGGACTCGGAGCAGGAGGACGTCTCAGAGATAGGGGAGTTGGTCTCCCTTCCTACCTCTGTTTACCAGGAGAATGAAAAGGAAAAGACCGTAGAACTATCAGGAGGAGTTCCGATATGGATGGCTTTAGTAGTTGTGTTAAAGAAGGACCTACCATTCTCACAGGCACCAAAACAGGATCACAGGCAAGTCGGGAGACTATTTCATCAGAGGCTTCTGAAACTAGTTTGGGTTTGCAAGCGGATTTCGAGCAGGATTTGAAAGTGGACAGTATGGCTGGGGCTTTGCTCTGCCCGGCTCCCTCGAGTCCTGTCAGTCATGGCGTGACGTGGACTGACAAGGTGCAGTGGTGCATTCTGGAACCAGAAGCGGATGTGGAAGCCATTGGGGCTCTGGCGCAGTGTGGCTCTGCGTTGCCGGGGGCAGGAGAGACTGGCAGTGGTTTGCTATTTCACGAGTGCCAGGAGTCTCCCCTCTGCTCCTCCACAACGGCAGTGGGATCTGGTGCTTTGCATCCCTATGTGGAGCGCGATGGGACGAAAATGGATCTTAACTCCGGTGTTGCTGTTCGCCGGTCTACATCTTCAGTACAGTCGGGAGAGTTGCCATCACAGCAGTCTGGTATTATGCAGTTACAGGTTGTGGAGAGTGGATTACGGGGACCCCAACAGCAGGTCATGGCGGGACATGCCGTTCACAGCTCCCCTGGTCGTGGGTTTGATTCCCACCTGTCTGCTTCAGGTTTAACCATCGCTGCAGCTCTTCAGGGCGCAGGGTGGGAGAAGTCCCCCTTAGATGATTCCTGGACCTCCCCTGCACGGCCCGGCCCCACTCCTCAAGGGGATTTATTGGATATTTTGGACCCTTTGGATGTACCCTCAGGCTTAAGTCTTTCCCAGACCCCTTCCTGGTGGGCAGGAGGGGCACAGGGTTGTAAACAGGGGACAGTGCTGCATAAACGTTGCCTATTTTTACTACAGAGACTAGTGTTGGGGATGGGCCTCTGGCTCCTATTTTGCCCGCTTTGGTTTCTAATTTGCCTCTGACTACTGAGTTTTCTATAGACATGGTGGGGACAGGGGGCAGCTCACTTCAGGCAGTCGTGCTTAGTGAAACCCCTAGGCCTCCGCCTGCTAGTGCTTCTACCCGGGGCACGAACTCTGACTTTGCTGCTTCAGCACCTGGATCATCTGCTGGCCCTCAGCGGCCTAAAACTTTTGCTGGCTTATTTCATCCCCGAGCAGGCCAAGTGGAGTAATGCTGTCCGGCTTAGATATAGGGGTGGGTTAGAAACATTTCCAGATCGTCTATATGTGGGGGAAACACTGACTAAATCCAATCTGCAATTTTTTCCCTCTGAAATTTATGCCTTAATACATACTTCTGGTGATAATTATTTTGACATCAGCTTTAAAACTGCCTTAAGTTTAGATACCTTTTGGCATCGTTACCAGGCAGTTCGTCATACTCCCTTATGATCCCCTTTTTTTGCCATTCCCCTTACTAAACCAACTATTAAGAATATCACTGTTTTGTTTAAAAATGAGGGGGTGGCAATAGATGACATTGTGCGATGGTTATCTACTAAATGTACGGTGTTGGGTTTACCTGATCTCATTATTGACTCTGAGTTTTTTTGGACGGGGGGGGTGGAAACTTCAGGTAAAATTGCCAATTGTTAATGGGAGTATACAGCACTTACCGAGTTGTTTTTATCTAGGTAGGGAAAGGGGTTTCGTATTTTACCCAGGACAACCAAAATCTTGTTTTCGGTGTGGGGCCCATACCCATCTTAGTAGTGCTTGCGATCAACTTAAATGCTCCTCATGTCTGGGTTCCGGACATGTGAGTCTTAATTGTCCTCAACCGTCCTACTGCAATTTGTGCGAAGCAACCTCACACTCCTTTAGAGATTGTCAATGGGCCTCCCATAATAATCCGGAGATGCCTGCTGACTCTCGGAATGAGACTGTTACTCAGGGTCAAAGATCTGCTCAGGCTAGGCCTCAGTTTCGGCCTTTTGCTTCTGCACCCATCCCTTCCCCCTCTGGTCCCTCTTCTTCATGGGTTGACCCGGGTTTGGATCCAACACCCCTGACTGTGCCCACGTCCAGTCCGGACTTTGTGTCTAGAGACATGGATATAATACCTCCTGACACAGTTTCCACCCCAGCTGTTGCTGAGGAGAAGTCCCCTAGCACTTCGGCTCCACCCTGTGTTAAAGACAATATGCCCCCACCCGAAGATATGGATTGGGTTCCGGTGGGGAACAGGAGGCAGACAAGAAGCTCTCTCCTGAAAGGGGTCCCCCTGCCTTCTGCCTTTCCACCCTCTGATATGGTAGTGGAAAAACGTTTTGCTGTCTTACATAAACGTAAGCAGACGGTTGATCCTGAGGAAGAATCCGATACCTCCTCTGTTGCATCCTCTCAGTCTGAGATGTCGACTGACTCCGAGCAGGTTTCTGGTGACACTCAGCTTAGTAAGAAAAAACGATGTACGATGAAGTCTCCAGGCAAGGGTTGAGGTAGAAAAAAAATCTTTGAATTTGCAAATGTCTGATATGGGGGATGTCTTATCTTTTGGTAGCTTAAATGCTAATAGCCTTAAAAATATTAAACGACGACGGGCTATTTTTTCCCTCCTTTTGTCCTTACCTTTGCATATTATGTTTTTACAGGACACCAGGCTCCACTCGTTGAGAGAGATTGGGCAGGCCTCCAGGGATTGGAGGGATGGCCTGTCTTTCTGGTCCTTGGCTGAGGACGTGTGTTCTGGTGGGGATTCTTGTTAAAGGGGTGGACATTCATGTTACAAGACTGCTTGATTTGATTCAGGGTCGGGTTCTTATTTTAGATGTCATTCTCCAACAACAAGAATGGCGGTTGATTAATATTTATAACCCTCAACTTAAAACTCAACGGATTCAGACCTTGAAAGCTATCCAGCCCTTTCTTCATTCGTCTAAATCAGTTATTTTTGGTGGGGATTTTAACTGTATTTTGGCCTTGTCTGACAAAACTGGAATTACCCAAAAATTATATTCAGATTCTAACTTCCTTAACACTTTGTATGTCACTGCTGGTTTGCGTGATGGGGCTTCTTTTGGTGTACACCCGCCGGAACACACTTTTCACCGGGTAGATTTACCACATGGCTTGATTACTTTTTTCTTTCTCATTGGTTGTCTAATGTTCAGTATTCAGTTCTCCCTTGTGAGTATTCAGATCATTGTGTGTTATTGTTACACATCGGTTGTCCCAGTAACAAACCTGTGTCTCATATGTTCTGGAAGATGAATATTTCTGTTTTGGGGGAGGAAGGTGGGTGGCAGGAGTTGTATGGGCTTCTCCCAGACAAGGTTTCAGTATTTGACTTATATGATAAACCAACCTTTTGGTGGCAGGATACTAAATCGGTTATTAAAAAATTTTGTAAACAGTTTTCTAAACAAAAATCCTCAGATCGCTATTTCTAATACCTTAAGTGGCGTCGGCACTTACAAAGATTACTATCTTGGCAAACTGAATGGGGACTGGATTATTCTGCCCTGATCTGGCAGGTCAAAACTGAGATGCGTTCCTCTCAGTATGAGAGGACGAAATCGCTTTTTTTAGAACAAAAATATGGAAGAAAGGCATCGGCCAAAGTAGTTAACCCCTATGATAGTAGCCACCAACAGGTTGCGTCTAAATATATGCCCTCTTTGATTTCCCATTATGGCACCCGGATTAGTGATAATCGTACCATTTTGGAGGAGGTTTCATTTCATGCTCGGTCTTTATATGGGCAAGCTTATGAGCCAGAGGCCTGGGAAGGTTTTTTGGGTTCTTTACATGTTCCTACCTTGTCTCCTGATTGTATTAATGCTTCCTGTCAGCCCATTACTAATGCTGAAGTGGACTCTGTTATTAGCCATTTAAAATCTACCGTTACCCCTGGTCCTGATGGCATCCCCAATGAGTTTTATAAAAAAGCTAAACCTTTATTATTACCATATTTAACGAAGGTATATAATGTCATTTTACAAGGTCTCTTACCTATTCCTCTCGCATCTACCGATAGTTATTTGATTTTTTATATAAACAGAAAAATGATAAAGAAAAGTTGGACAACTGGCGTCCTATTACTTTGTTAAATTCCGATTGGAAGATCTTATGTAAGATTGTCTCCAATAGACTCTCTCAGATTGGCACCCAGGTAATTTTTTCTACTCAGACTTGTGCGATTCCAAATCGTTCTATGCTCTCCAATTTGAAAATTTTGCGGGAAGTCTTTGACGGGAGTGACACGCAAGGATATGTCCTTAGTTTAGATCAGACTAAAGCTTTTGACCAGGTTCCACATAGTTATTTATTTGCGGTCCTGGTGAAGTATGGGGTACCTGCGGAATTGCTGAGGTGGATTAAGCATCTGTATCGGTCTGCCTGCACAACGCCATTAGTTAATGGATTACAAGGCTCCCATATCCCTATCAAGAGAGGGGTATGTCAGGGACGTCCTTTGAGTCCCCTGCTGTATGTCTTTTCTATTGACCCTCTGCTCAGGAAACTGAATGGCGAGGGAACCATTAGACATATCTCTATAAAACCAGATCTCGCCTTTCCCAGTGCTCTTGCTTATGCAGATGACATTTGCATTCTGGTAGCAGATCAAGCATCTGGTGAGAGGGCTATTGAGATCATCCGTTCCTTCTCCTTAATTTCTGGATCTGAGTTAAATACCCAGAAGAGTATGGGTATTGCAGTTCATATTCCCACACAGACGGTGTCTCCGGACATAGGAGGAATCGTTGTTCACTCTCAGAAAATTTGTATTTTAGGTATTACTTTTGGCCCACCTGATGCGGTGGAATGTAACTGGATTTCATCTATAGAGGTAGCTGAATCCCAAATTGTTCACTGGAAGCGGTTCCCCATGTCCCGCAAGAAGCGGATTTTTCTGCTAAAAACTTGCATCCTGCCTATTTTTTTATTAATTAGTTATATTTTTCCCCTTCCCTTACATCTTGAAGCCCGTCTTTATAATTTATTTTTTCAGTTGCTCTGGGGTAGCAGACTAAACCCCGTAAAGAGATTTATTACTTACTGGCCTATTAAACAGGGCGGTCTTCAGATAGTAAACCTGATGTTGTTTTATTTTTCCATTTTTGTCCATTCTAATATTTTTCCATGTATAGCCAACCTGACGGATTGTTGGGCCCTTAGTTTTTGCTCCCGTTCTCAGTATTTTGGGGATAAATGGCAAGCCCCTGTGTGGAAACTATTTACCAAAATTCCGACCGGGTGTCTGGATACCTTACTGAAATCTTTAGAAAAGTAAAACTGTGGAAAGTGTCTTATGATTTAGATTTGCTACAGAATAGAAAACGTTTATATTCCTCAGTTCTGCAAACCATGTTCTTGGTGTCGCCCTGTTTTGATGTACCATGTGATACTCAATGTTTGACAAAACAATTGCTGGAAAGTAGGATTCCGGAAAAAAGTGAGATACCCTGTGGTTGTGTTGTCACAACAAATTAAATGTTAAGGGTAACTAAGCACACAAGCAATTGTCTGAAAGGTATTGTGTTTGGGACACCTGTATATGTACGCTTGAATCTATGATGCACCTGTTTTTTGATTGTCCGTATATTGCTCCACTGTGGACTCAGCTGAGTCAGGCATGGGCTTTACCTATGTTCTCTGCTTTAACTTATTCAGAGTTAGTTTATGGGTAATTTGGACCTGGTTGGAATATTTTTTTTTCAGGTACATTGAGGGTTCTGTTTGCAGTCTGCAAATGGTGTATCTGGCACAACCGATGTATGTTTGTTCTTCAACAAAAAATGGTTTCTTTGACAGACCTAAGGGAGCACATTACAAAAGAAATTTCTAGTATTTATTGTTCGGAAAAAAATCTTTACCTGCACCTTTAGTGGCATTTTGGTGGAGAGCGTTACCTTTAATTTTGTTTGAAGGGGTTACTTGAATGGTGTTCTCTGAGGGGGTTTGTGTCTGGATACTTCTTTTCACTACTATTTTCTGTTTTTTCTGCTTCTTATTGAACTGTATTGAAGATATGGTTTCTTTTTTTCTGTTTTTTGCATTTATGTATGGTGATATGATTATTTTGTGATTTGTCTTGAGTTTTTGTTTTCTTATATTGTTTTCCAATAAAAAATTCCCCTACTCTTTTTGAAAAGTGTCATGGGATCTTTAACGTCCCCCTGAACAACCACCAAAATAGGCATGCAGGACCTTGGTTCAACATCTCATCCAAAAGAATTGCACCTGAGGAGAGCACCCCCACCCCATGCTGCACTATAGCATCAGTATTGTGATTTTACTCCCAAGTTCCTGCTGTGGAACTAGAACCCCTAACCTTCCAATCTTTCAGTCTCAGCAGCGAGTGTGCAACTTGCTGAACCATTGATACTGATATGCAAAAGACTAAGTTAATGCATCTTTTAGGGTTGACGCACAAAACATACCAAGTAGGGAAAGGAAACATTAGTATAAAATGTCCCTGGAACCTTGATGACTCGGTGATGTGGTGTTGGGGGTTTGAACACCATGCAATGTAGTGCTGACATTACCACAATATTGGCACTGTCTTGCCCTGGCAAAGCAATCCTTGCATAGCAGGTGCCAATATAAGGGTAAATGGAGAATGCCTAGTGATCATACCCTGTCTAAATATAATAAATAAATTTGAAACCTGAAGCTTATTACGGTCAACTCCTTCACTGCTGGAAGGTTTTTCACATCACTGAAAAAGTTACAATTAAGCCATTTTTCAACAAACCAAATGCATAATATATCTAAATATTATATAAAACAAAACCTAGAAAAGTGCAGCATTTTCATTAAATAATGTCACATTGGTCTCTTTCTTTCTGTCTCATAGATATAAAACTAGTTGGAAAAATCCAGCAGACTGACTGGCTCAGAACTGTCACAAGGTATCTGGTTATTTTAATATAACCAGACAGCATGGCTCTTGCAGCTGATTATTAGTATTGTTTCATGTTTAGAACTTTTTACAAACACATTAACATCATCCAAGGTGTCCAGTCACAAGAAATATACAGACTTCTTGGATGGTTGAAGACACTGTGTAGAGAGAGGGAGAGGGGGAGAGAGAGAGAGGGAGAGAGAGAGAGAGAGTGAGTGTAGTGTACAGTTTTATATATATATATAACTATACTATTTTATACAGTGTATAGAAAACAAAATGCTGCCTGAAATAGAGACAATGGCGATTACTCACACAGTTCTTTCGTTCAGCTCTCCTCTCTCCACTGCCTACTCAATTGTGTCATGGCCACACTACAACTGACCTCCAAACTGCGCACCACCACCACAAAAAACAACAACACTTTGTCCAACAGCTAACTGCTGTGTCATTTCTTTTCTTTTTACTGCCATTTTTTTACCTGACAGCAGGGCATGCTTGGGTATAGTGCTACCACCAGTAACACAAGAGTAACACAGCTGAAATGCTGTATTGTTTGATGACGTCCACACTGCAACAGAACAAAAAGTCATACTTCTGCAGTATGCACATCACTACTACTGCAGAATGTCTTTTGAGAGATTACTGAAATTGGGACTGAACGAGGTAGCACCATACACAACAGATGATAGGTAGATAGATAGATAGATAGATAGATAGATAGATAGACAGACAGACAGACAGACAGACAGACAGACATATAGATACATAGATAGATATGCAATGTTATCTAAAAGTAGTGTACACTGAACTGGAAAGCTCAAACTTGTTTTTTAATACATCTTGGGGGGAAAGGGTACTATGGATATACAACCGTCATTCAAACATGTCAACCAGAACAATCCATTTAAAGTGCAACAGGTACAAATAAATGGGAACAGGCAAAAATCCAGTTGGAATCCTTTCTTAAAACAATTTAACTGTAACAACAGTCATTTATACTGCTCTGACAGCATATATAGATTTATATATTGTATTTTCCTCTATGCTATCCTCAGGGTATTTTGTTTCAGACTCACATATGTTCTCAGATCAGCCACAGGGTAAGGAGAACTTGCGGTGAGCAGAGGGACTACACGTGGTTTCACATTCCACTTGCATGGTGCTGAACTCGGTGCCGGGAAGAGAATGAGGTGTTGCCACCAGGGGGCTGAGGCCTCACTGCAGACGGTGACTTATGTCGATACGTGTTTCTGGGCTGCCAGGCACTCATAAGCATCTGCTCGGGGGAGCAGGGCCTGCTACAGACCGGGGCCCTGCTGCAAAAGCCTGGATTTGTAACCTGTCCAAAACCCCATGTCCCACATGAAGATAGACAAGGGAGAGCCAAAACCACAGCTGGGGTTGCATAGGAATCTGTTGCCATCTGGGCTAATTTGCTGCACTGTGATTAATCAAGGAGGTTTTTTTTTTTTCTTGAGGAGGGGAGAGGAAACCAAGAGAAACTCCGGTTAGGACCTCCCAAAAGGACCAGTGACTTAACTAACAATGTTTTCAATCTGGTCGGCATATTTAAGAAAAATGCTTCCCTTCCAAAAAAGAAAAAAAAATAGGAAAAAAGTCCAAGTTTGCTCAGAATTCCATTGATTGCAATCTCCAGATCAACTCCAGAGCACAGATTAAAATGTCGATTTGAACCTTTGTTGGGAAGGAGGTGTTTTTAAAATAAACTTTTTTTCTTCTTCTAAAAGGATTTATATAACATTTGTTTTACATTCAGACCCTTTATTTTAATCATTTCAGTCTCGTGATTTTTGGACCCAGGCAAAATATGTGCAGAGCTAAACAGTTAACACCTAAAACATATGCAATGTTGTTATACTGTTCTGTTCTGTTAGTGATGTTGAGCATAGCAATCCGTCTTGAATAGGCTCATCTCAGTGAAACAGACTGCATGCATACATACATACATACATACATACATACACTCACACATACTTACATACACATACATACATACAGCCACATACATATATACATACACTCTCACATACATACATAGACATAGATACACAGACATACATTAATACATAAATATATACATGTATACTAACATACACACATACATACACTGATACACATACATTTATGCATAGATATATACGTGCATACTAACATATACACATATGTAACCTACTCCCCCCTTGGGCAGCATGAAGACAGTCCTTACCCCTGGCTTTAGGGCAATTACCTGACTCATTATCTAGGAGATCGGGGGGGGGTGGGGGTACATAATAACATTTCTATTTACTCCGAGTCCCAGGGGAGATATCTTGGCAATGGTGGTTTACACAGTCTAAGAGGCCCCAGGAAGTCACACAGGTCACACACAGAATTGAATGTCCGAAAAAGGCATAGAGTGTCATGCAGTATGGTTGTATTTCTGACACGATGCTCAGTCAGAAAAGGTGCTGCCACAGGGGCGTTTTCATGTGCAGGGCAAAGTACACAGAATCCACAGGCTGTAGAGAATTACTACCAGTACAAACAATTTGAACCTCCATCCCCTCTTCTGGGCAATGGACTGGGACCAGGATCCCCACATTTTTTTAGAGCACCTTCGCAATGGGCAGACCCAAAGAATGTATTAGAGAGCACAATTGCAATGGGCAGATCCAAAGCATGGGGAGAATTACTATGTGAGCATACAGTGCCAAAAACAGCAGCAGGGAGGGCAGTGCCTGACTCCCCAACTCCAACAGGGAGGGCAGCGCCTGACTCCCCAACTCCAACAGGGAGGGCAGCGCCTGACTCCCCAACTCCAACAGGGAGGGCAGTGCCCGACTCCCCAACTCCAACAGGGAGGACAGTGCCTGACTCACCAACTCCAACAGGAAAGGCAGCGCCTGACTCCCCAACTCCAACAGGGAGGCAGTGCCTGACTCCCCCACTCCAGCAGGGAGGGCAGTGCCCGACTCCCCAACTCCAGCAGGGAGGGCAGTGCCTGACTCCCCCAACTCCAACAGGGAGGGCAGCGCCTGACTCCCCAACTCCAGCAGGGAGGGCAGTGCCTGACTCCCCCACTCCAGCAGGGAGGGCAGTGCCTGACTCCCCCAACTCCAACAGGGAAGGCAGCACCTGACTCCCCAACTCCAACAGGGAGGGCAGCGCCTGAGCTCCAACAGGGAAGGCAGCACCTGACTCCCCAGCTCCAACAGGGAAGGCAGTGCCTGACTCCCCAACTCCAACAGGGAGGGAAATGCCTGACCCCCCAACTCCGACAGGGAGGGCAGCGCCTGACTCCCCAACTCCGACAGGGAGGGCAGCGCCTGACTCCCCAACTCCAACAGGGAGGCAGCGCCTGACTCCCCAACTCCAACAGGGAGGGCAGCGCCTGACTCCCCAACTCCAACAGGGAAGGCAGCGCCTGACTCCCCAACTCCAACAGGGAGGGCAGCGCCTGACTCCCCAACTCCAACACGGAGGGCAGCACCTGACTTCAAAAATAATTTGTGAACAGGTTTCCCCTCTGACACTGGACCAAGGCGTTCAGCTCAGCTCCAGCCAAAGGCTAGGCAACTCTGAATTCACACAGAATCATGAACTGTGAATGTACTAAATTGCTTTTAGCTGTTCCATTTTAGTTCTGACAAGAAACACTTTGCATATCAGTACTGTGAAGATTCAGCTTGGCATGAAACTATCCCTCTCAGCAACTGAAGAAAGCACAGTCCCCAGACTTCCAGGCACCCTTTGTTGGAGAGTGGAACTCCTTTACAGTCCTGAAGTGACAAAATCCAAACACATTGCATTTTTCATGACTGGAGGGCTTGGACTGGGCCACACCATTTCTGGGCAGCACTTTTAAAATAAATCTTTACAGATGGGGATGGCCCCAGTTGCTACTCACTGTACCAGTCCCAGTAAAATTCCTCCTGAAGAATTCACCCCTTTGGGGCATCGAAGAAGTTGACAATCACTATGACCCAGCGTCCAGACCGTTACGTTTATGAATAGGGTGAGAAAAAAAAAGAGGGGGATCCCCTCTGGCAATCAGTCTGCCACTGGCAGGACACCAACAAACTCACTTGAACGCCAGACACTATCTGAGAATTAAGCAATATACCACAACAGGGTGTGGGTTATGCTAGGATTTACCATGCCTGGTGTGTTGTTTGGTCACGAGGCCGCCGGGCCGGTGAAACCGCCACCAGGCATGAAATCCATCTAACATTTACACACACCCTGGAGTGGTATTTTACAATTATACAATGGCCCCTTTCAGGTTTTGTGATTTAAATTAAAAAAAAATGTTTTTCCCCTTTTTTAAGATTGTTATTGTATTTATTCCTGCACAGCAATAAAATAGTCCTGTGTTGCTAGGGGCTTATAGTATTGCCTAGATGTGAGAATAACTGAGGTTGGTAGAAGAAAAAGATCTGGATTTCTTTCCCAGAGCCGAGATTACTGTGTTCAAAGTTGTTTTTTGGGGGGGCGGTTGTAGGCACTGAGAGAAGCGTTTTGAAGTGTGAAGGGCTAGCTCTGTTTGTGTTCACTGTGCACATGCGCAGGCATGAATTGATTGCTTCCTGCTTTCTATTTTAAACAGTTTTTTTTTTTAAATAGGGATATCGGGACATGTAGTCGCCATAGTCATGGGGCAGTTGAGGCTGAGGAGAAAGGTAACTGACCAATGGTACTGGTAAAACTTGTTAACAACAGTAAAAAAAAAAAAGAATTGCGCTGCATGCAGGTGCCTCTTTGTGTGGAACAAATCTAACGGTAGGAGCCTTTCATCAGTATGGCTTTATCTATTGTTGAGCAGCCATACACTGCCAGAGAAGGGTATTTTCTTTGTTTGTTTAAAAGAAATGATGAGTAAAATGTTAACAAATCCTGGAAAAAAAGCAGCGCGTGATACTGGGCATGCAATTAGACATATGCGCATGTCTAGTATCACGGCTCTGCTTTTCGGCCATGATTTATTCATGTTTTATGCTTGTTTTTAAAATAAATAAAGTAAATTTTATCAGGTTGAGCATTGTGCAAACTTTTTAAATATTTTACTGCTTGAAGGATTATAGTTCCAGCCAACCATGACTGTCGCGGGTCTTCAGTGCTGTGGCAGCCAGTGCGCTGTCTCTCAGTTGAACAGCCAATTTTGCATGTTTGGAGTGATTTCTCGGGGGTTCTTGATGAGGCACACTGGTGGCTGGCATCTTTTCCCATTAGTATATCGCAGGATTTACAACGGGGAAAAGGTGCCAGTCAGCCAATCAGCTTCTAGGATTCTCGGACCCCATCGTATAATCAAATCTCAACTGCAGCACTACAAGTCCTGGGTCATGATGCTGTGAGAGTTCCACATTCCATTTTAGAACCCTCTGCCCAGCAGAGCTGACCAGGTGGCTTAAAAGAGCCCTACAGGGATTTTACCCATGTGCTGCCCAAATACGAACTCAGGTGTTACACATACATACACTAATGAATACACAAATATACATTTACACGGTACATGCATACTAACATACACATACACTAACAAATACAAACACATTTATACGTAAGTAGTAACACACAACAGGGTGTGGGTTAGTCTGGATAAATGCCCACCTAGCAGCATACCCTTACTACCCCTTGAAGTGCATTTATCCCGATTAACCCACACTCTGGAGTGTGATATTGCGCTTATAAAATGGGTACATGTTGAGAAACTGCTATATTAAAAAAAAAGTAAAATAAAAAAAAAAATCTGTCTTGATTTGAAATAGTCCCGCCACTTTGAAACTGCTATATTAAAAAAAAAAGTAAAATAAAAAAAAAATCTGTCTTGATTTGAAATAGTCCTGCCACTCTGTTATTTCTGTACCCTGATTGGACTCTGTCCTCATACAGCTACCTTCTAATTGGCTAGCAGTGCCTGCTGAAACTGAGCTTCTCTCGGGGCTGCTGCGCCCATTAATTTGAACTGCAAGCGGCCGAAATTTTGGCCCGCTGCGCTTTTGGGACCCTCGCTCTGCCACTGCTCTGAATTTCTCTTTGATTTGTCTCAAGTTTGAAATGTAAATTTTCATGTGCATATTCTCAATTCTGAATGATACTGTTTTGCCCTCTGATTGTTTTCTGCCAGCCTGTCGCTCATGCTGCCCTAACGCTTTTTCTTTCCTTCCGTGGAGCTTGAACCACCCCTCCTCCACTCACTGTTGCCTCCCTCTCTGCTAAACTGCTCTGCCCTGTCTCCTGTTCCTCGCCCCCCCCATGGTGCCAAGGCTAGTCTTCTTTTGTGTTTAGAAGTTACCTGCCTCTGGCAGTCACCCTCTCTCCTGCTCATCCCCCTGTCTGCCTTCTCCAGGCGCTTCTGCTCCCCGCCCCCCGATTTAGTCCCCACGTCATCCCTGCAGCTCTGCTCCCCTCCCACTGCTAATCTCCCTATTTCTTTCCCTTTTCCAGAATCAGCCCTTGATTCGGGCTCCTCGACCATCCGCTTGTAAGGCTGTGGCTTGGAACTCCTGATGCCCAACCGTACACTCTGAAGCCGTCCCCAGGATCCTGACAGCCGGTAAGAGGTCCTCTCTAGGTAGGGGAATTGAAAACTGCCGCCATTGGCTCAATGCTTGTATTTCTGCACCCTGATTGGACTCTGTCCTCATACAGCTACCTTCTAATTGGCTAGCAGTGCCTGCTGAAACTGAGCTTCTCTCGGGGCTGCAGCACCCATTGATTTGAACTGCAAGCAGCTGAAATTTTACGCCCACCCCTCCTCCCCCTCCTCGCACCTTAATTAAATAGGCTATCTCCACGCCCCCCCCATGGCCCCTCCTCTCTGCTTTAACACTATTGGACTCCTCCCTTGGTCCTCCTCTCCACTCCTCACACAACCTTAACCCCTGCATCGCTGTGTCACTGTTGCCGCCTGGCCCTCACCTGGCTGTGTTCCTTCCCCTCACTGCTCCTCCTCCCCCCTCTCTTCTGCCATTTCCCTAATTCCTTTTGTGCATGGCCTGCCTGTCTCTATACCCACTTCTCTAAATCCCCCCCCCTCGTTTCTATCTCACCATGCGCCCTCCCACTCTCTCCTTTCCTTTCTCTTCCTCCTTGCACCCCTCACCCCTCTGCTCCACTCCCCTGCAGCCTGCTTCCCCTCTCCCCTCTGCTGCTACCTACTTGAAACAATGTATCACCACTTGGGTACTCTCCATCAAGTACCCAACCAACTGTCCTGGGTCCCACCTAACTTTAAGGAACTGCCCCCTACCGCAACTGGACTAAGTGTACCCTCCCAGTCCACTCTCTTCACCATAACCACAACTTTGCACTTTCACTGTATTATCCATGCTCGATTACCAAGAAGACATAAGTTTTCCATCAAGGAACTTTGTTTGAGCACTCTGCGGCTTGTGCTCCTGATCCTACTTTTATCTGGCAATGTGCACCCAAACCCTGGCCCACCTCTCAACAAGGCCCCTAACCTGAGCAAGTCCACTGGTGCCCTCTCAATCATGTCCATCAACATCTGCAGCCTCCTCCCAAAAATCAATGCCCTGCAGGCCCTTACCAGCCAACACTGCCCAGACATCCTGGCAGTTGTCGAGACCTGGATCTCGCCCTCGATCCCTGACCAGGCAATCAACATCACTGGCTACAATGTCTTCAGACTCAGCCGGTTGGCTAAAAGAGGTGGTGGCCGCGTTGTATACTTAAAAGACACTATCAGGGGTCATCCCATTAATACTCTGTCCCACTCATCTACTGCTCAGATTCTTCCGATCAGAATCCTCCTAGGTGCACAAAACAAAGCTCTCACAATTTTTACCATCTACATTCCTCCAAAAGAACAAGGAATTGAGCTAACCGCAGTTCTAGACTTCGTCAAGTCACTTCCACCAGATACCGAGTCCATCCTCCTTGGTGACTTCAACATAAACTGGCCTGCTGTTGAAGCAGGTGCGTACAGAGATTCCATCTCTGCAGCCAACCTCACACAGATGGTTGACTCACCAACTAGGGAAAACTACAGGACCGGCACCAGCACCCTCCTGGCTTGGATCCTTACCACCCACCCCTCACGGATCACAAATACAACTGTCCTACCTGACGCTCTCAGTGACCACTCACCTGTCAGCTATACCTGGTCTAATAAATTCACAAAGCCTCCCCCCAAAACCATCACCAGCAGAGTTCTACCTCGTGGACAGCTAACACGTCTCAAATCTCATCACCTCCTCCAAGACTGGTCTCCAATTTTCAATGCAACCAATGTGAATACTGCCCTGAATCACTTCATTCAAATCTTCACTGAGGCATGTAACATTTACGCCCCCCTTAAGGAAACGCAAAGTCAAAGCACTCAGCAACCCCTGGCTCACAGGTGACCTCCTAAAGAAACTAAAATCACGGGACAACCTCTGGGAACTAGCCAGAAACTCTGGGAGGCAAAATTACATCTCAAACTACAAGTGAGCTTGGAATGACTACACCAAATCCATCCGTCAAATGAAATCTGCCTATTATAAGAATGCCCTCACCAACTCCAGGGGCAATGGAAGAGATTTCTGGAAAAATATACACAAAGTCACTGGGAAATAGTCCAAATCCCCCCCAACCATGCTTAACATAAATGGAGTCACCACACTTGACCCCAAAACCATTGCTGACTCCTTCAACTCTGCCTTCACTGACCTCAGCTCAGTTCTACCCACTGATTTCTTCGACGATGACGATGCTCCTCTGTCCAAAATGATCTCTTCCCCAAACAAGCCACATTTCTTCTTTAAAATGGTCACAACTCACCAGGCTTGCAAGTATGTCTCCAAAGCCATTAGGAACTCAAGATTCAGCAGTGACTCCATTGATCTCAAACTCCTGTCGCTCACCCTTGAAGAGGTACTTGTGCCCTTGACCAAGATCCTAAATCTCTCCCTCAGCCTAAGCCAGTTCCTGGATAAGTGGAAATCTGCCACTGTCACCCCCATCCACAAAGGGGTGACAAAACAACATGAGAATTTCAGACCCATTTCAATCCCCCAAGGCACTAGAGCGCATTGTCTCCGACCAGCTTACTGACTTTCTGGATAAGCACAACATACTTTGCCGGCAACAACATGGATTCAAAAAAGGGCACAGTACTTCCTCTGCACTTCTCGAATTCACTGGTGCTATCCGCAACTCACTGGATAATGGTCAACTTACGGGCTCCGTCTTTATCGATTTGACTAAAGCCTTCGACACCATAAATCACCGCCTCCTGCTTGGACAGCTCCTAAATGCCGGGCTCTCACATGACTCTATTAGCTGGTTCGAAAGCTACCTTGTCAGTCAGTCGCAGAGAGTTAGAATTGCTGATACCCTCTCGGACCCCAGACCTGTCTGCTCCGGGGTCCCTCAGGGCTCCATCCGGGGACCCCCTCCTCTTCAGCCTGTTCCTAAACACATTACCAGACTCCTGCACTGAGCAAATCATTCTCTATGCAGCTGATGCAGTTATCCTAGCCTCTCATCATGATCCTAAAGCCCTGGAAGTAAAACTCCAGCTTGGCTTCTCTTCCGTTGAAGCCTGGTTCTCAACACATAAACTGATCCTCAATCAGAAGAAAACAAAATCAATGATCTTCAGCAGCCCACACAACAAAAACAAACACTACAAACTCTCCATCAAAACTACGAAAGGTGTCTTACTTGAACATACCCAATCCTTCAAGTACCTTGGCATCACATTGGACCCCCATCTCTCCTATGCTGCCCACATTAATAACGTGGCGAAATCTGCTAACACCCGACTGGGCCTACTGTTCAGGCATAGGAAACACCTTACCTCTGATGTATTGTCAGTTGCAGTCCACAGCTCTGTCATTAGCATCATCGACTATGGTCTTATCATATATGGCTTTGCCACCGCCACATCTCTCAAATGAATAACTAGCTCTCTCAATAAAGCCTGTCAACTCATCACAGGATCCCATCGTCTCACTCACACTTGTGAACTCTACTCCTAGTCTGGGTGGTTGAAACTTGACTGTCGAATTAAATATCAGACTTGCATCACTGCCAAGAAAATAATGATGGGCCTTGCCCCTCCTGGAATGAGCACTCTTCTCTCATCCAGGTCCAGCCTCTCCCTTACAAGGAGGTCCAAGCTTAACTCCCTACATATCCCATGATGTCGGACTACCCAAGGACAAAGATCGTTTGCATACAGGGCACCCTACTGGCTAAATTCCCTTAGTAGCAACACTCTCGCTGTACCAACCCTTGGTGCCTTCAAGTCCAGACTTCGACTCTCCCTGCTTGCCTCCAACTCTTGTGACTGCTCGCCCCATTAGTTCCCCCCCCCACCTAATCCCCTGTATCAAGCACTTCTACGTCAAACGTACATCTCCCCAAACCAGGCACTTACAACTGTCTGTCCTTGACAAGGCCATCGGGCTGCACACTTTTCTCCCATCCTACACCTCCCTCCCAGCTCCTCCTCCCGCCTTCTCCATCCCTTCCACCTCAACTCTGTGCTCTCCCTCCCTCCCCCACCCTCCTACCTCTATCCCTACTCTCCCTCCTGTACTCCTCTTGGTAGCTCTCGCTTCGCCAAGTATGATGCCGTGTACTGTTCTAATACTGTATACTGTTTTATTACTGACATGGAACCTTTGTAAAAGAGCTTACGCTCAAAGGTATTGTGTAATCCTAGACTTGAGTAAACAATGAATAAATAAGCAATAAACTTTTCTTAGGTTGATAGGGATGCTGTTACATGAAGTGCTGTCACTAGAGGGTGCTGCAGATAGCCGCTAAGTCACTACATCAGGCCACAGGCAAGACCACAAGTTTGTATTCAGTCTTGCCTGTGGCAAGCTACCATCTGCAGTAGCAACTTTCATAAACGTCCTGCTGGTCGCTGTCTGCTTGGGGCTTCAGAGGAACTATGGAGTGTTCAGGTGAGGAGGACAAGGCAGCAGCTCAGTAGGGACAGTGACACGATCTTTAAGTATAAGCAACACTTTTCAAGTGTTGTGACAAGATTTTATTTTATGTTTCTGCCTTTGTATTTTACTGAGTGAAACCGTGTTGTTGGCTTCCGGTGACGTCACCGAGCTATGCGGACGCATTGAACCAGAGCTCCGAGCCCCCGGGTCTCAAAACTTGTTAAAAATCTCCCCCAGCCAACAATTTGTGCTTTTAAAATACAGTTGGGATGTCGGTAAAAGTATGGCCAGTCGCAGAAAGCCGAAGTCGGGATTGTCAGGCGGGTTGAAGCAGCAAAAACTGGAGCTGCAAGCTCGCACTACTAGCAAAACTCCACCGCCTGCGAGGCCGCCTGAATCCACGGCACCAGATTTGGCAGATAGCTCCTCAGAAGACGAGGAGGAAATCACGATCACCTCTAGGCAACTCTGCCGAGAGTTGCGACGTCTGACATGTTCGATGGATGCATTTTGAGAAGAGGCCACCGAAAACAAAGAAAAACTGGCACACCATGATCAAAGGCTTCAGGAGATTGAAGAGGCACTTACTGAGCAGTCGGAAACCCTCGATCTACATAATGGTGCAGTGCTACAACTGCACGATCACTCTCTCTCTCTCTTCCTCCTGGAAAAATTAGAAGATCTCGAGAGCCACTCAAGGAGAGCCAATCTGAGGATCCACGGTCTCCCAGAGCGTACCGAATCGGGAGATACCCCGGCATTCATTGAAAGCCTGCTCAAGGAAGTGTTAAACCTGGACAAAGATAAAAACCTACACATCATCTGGGCTCACTGTGCATTAGCAGCGCCACCTAAGAATCCCAAAGCCTGGCCCGAGTCTGTAATATTAGCCTTTTTAGACTATCGAACAAAAGAGATGATCCTTCGCAAGGCCTGGTCTCAAAAAGAAATAATTTTTGGAGACAAAAGGTTATTCATTGAGCCAGATTATGCTCCCATAACCATGGCAAGCAGAAAGCTATGGTTTCCGATTGTTAAAGAGCTTAAGGCTAAGGGTCTGAAAGCCTACATGGATTTCCCAGCACGTCTGCGAATCATTTTAGATTGTGGGACGAAAATATTTGACTCTCCCCCTGAAGCCAAGAAACATCTAGCCTCCCTGGGCATTATGCTTGATGAACTCATTGCTCCCAGTGTGCTCAAAGAACTAGACCACAGACAATGGATCCCGGCGAACAGAAGACCCATCGGCGCAACAGCACTCACTGCCCAGAGCATGTGGCCCAGACTTCAAGCTGCGGCCTCCACAAGAAAACGAACAAGACAAGACTCCCGAATGATGGAAGACACAAGGGACATTGCGAGCTCTTCTAAGGACTGATGTCCCTGATCCACTCCTTTGAGAAGCTATTTGGGTTTGGCTGTTGGTCACATTGGAGCTGGATACCTCGTGGGGGGGTCGGGGGAGGATTCTGAAAGTTTAATCACTCACTTTATTTTCATATTGCTGGATTTTTCCGGCCTCTCCTTTTTCCCCAGGGATCACTCACAGCCTTATACTGGAGAGGGTGAGAACATGTTGAATGGGGGGGGGGGTGAATTTAAGGGGCATTTAAGAGGGTGACCTCGGCTCTTTGTCCCCAGTCCCATCCGCTTTGCAGCTCATACTAAGACCCTGGGGACTCACTTTGTTGAGGCCCATAATATGCTCTGTGTGCAACCACGCCAGTTGCATTTGGACCCCGATGGAGGGGTTTGGCAATGCGGCACAAGATTTAATCCTGCACTTCCCCTCGCCACTTTACAGCTGCAGTGCGAGGGTTCAAGCGTGACACTATTGAAGTACAATGTTTCCATTTGGTTGTGTTTGTTATATTTCTTTAATTGGTTAAATGTTAGTTGGATCTGTTCGATCCGAATAGTTTTATGGCTGTGTGACCACCTATCTCCTATTAAGACTGTCTGGGCTGTGTGCGTTCCCATGCGTTGTCTCCCTGAGGTGGAGTACAGGGGAGGTGAGGGCAAGCTGCATAGGACTAATTTCATGGTCATCCTAACATTACTATTATGGAAGACTTAACTGTCATATCATACAATGTCAGAGGACTAAATAACCCTATAAAAAAGCCAGGGTCCTGGGAGAGATGAGTAGAATGGGAGCCCACATTGCCTTGCTTCAGGAGACCCACCTCACAGATATAGAGCACCAAAAGCTACGTTGTAGCTGGGTAGATCAGGTGTATGCCTCCACTTACCTGGAACATCCCCACCATAGAGGCACAGCCATCTTAATCCATAAGAATTGTCCTGTTCAGGTCATAGCCTCCCACCCAGACCCATACATAGTACTACAGACGCAGATTCTAGACACCCCTTGTACGATTGCATGTGTATATGCCCCCAACTGCGATAAAGAGGCGGCTACCTTTTTAAAAGATTTTTCCTAAATATGTTGCAGACGACTGATCAGCTGTACATTGTAGGTGGAGATTTTAATGCAGTTCTTTCTACCTCAATGGACAAAAGAGGTGGTGCAACAAGAGGGAAACTGGGGTTGGCAAGGCAATCCTTATGCAGAATAACACAGAGCCTGGGCCTTGCAGATGTCTGGAGAATGGTGAATGGGAAATCAACAGATTTCTCTCATTATTCTGAAAGACACAACTGTTACACTAGAATCGATCTCTTTTTCCTCACAGAGGAGTGGACACGCACAGTAGCATCCTGCCAGATTATGACACGCACCCTCTCCAACCATGCCCCGGTTAGGCTAACATTGAAACTCCTGCCCCAGACCCATAATTCACACTGGAGACTGAATGTAGGTCTTCTCAATGACCAAGAATTCCAGGATCTGGTGGCTGATACTATCCACTCCTATGACAGAGAAAACCCGGCTGGACTCACATCCCACGTGGTAAGATGGGACGCTTTGAAGGCGGTCCTTAGGGGCATCATCATAGGTCGTTCCTCAGTAATTAAGAAACGTAGAACACAGAGAAGGGTGAAAATAGAGAAAGAACTGGAGGAACTGGAGTTCATACACAGGATATTGTTAAATGAACAAACAAAGCAATGTCTGGCCGAAAAACGTTTAGCCTTGGAAAACCTCCTAACAGCTCATATAGAGGCATCATACAGGAGAGTTCGGCAGACGTACTATGAGGGGGATAACAGGGCGGGAAAAGTCCTTGCAACCACACTTAGGCAACAACAGATAGACGGATTCTCAGAATTGGGGATCAGGCTAACCCTGGACAGCCAATCTCTCACCCAGAGAAGATAACGCAAACATTTGCTGCTTTTTATGAAGAGCTCTATTCCCAGGAATCTGTGCCGGATTTTGACCAAAAGGTAGCATCCTTTTACGAGGGTCTGAGGCTGAAAGTCCTCTCGCAATCAGGTCTTGAACACTTAGATAGCCTCCATCTTGCAGTCAGAACTCCTGGCTCAAATCACAAAGTTGAAAAATGGCAAGGCTCTCGGACCAGATGGGTTCCCTACAGAGTTTTTTTTAAAATTTGCGGACCTCTTACTGCCATCCCTGCTCCCAGCATGCCAGGAGATTCTAGATGGGGGAACCTGTCCTGACTCGTGTCAACTGGTCACATCTCAGTCATCTACAAGGAGGGTAAGGATAAACTGGACTGTGGCTCATATAGGCCTATCTCTCTCCTAAACGTGGATTATAAACTATTCACTGGTTTATTAGCCGGGAGGTTGCAAAATCATATAGCCTCTTTAGTACATGAGGACCAGACCGGATTTATTACAGGGAGATATCTCTGTGACAATATTAGGAGACTGCTTAACATTATCTCCTCCCAAAATAACAGACAGGCCTTTCAGATAGCTATATCCATGGACGCAGAAAAAGCATTTGATAGGGTGAATTGGAAATTTCTAAAAGCCTCCATGGAAAAGATAAAATTTGGCCCTAAATTCCGACATACTATTTCTCAGCTATACTCCAAACCCCTAGCCCTGGTAAGAATAAATGGGATACGCTCCTCCCTCTTCCCCTTAGAGAGGGGAACCAGACAGGGATGCCTTCTTTCACCACTCCTTTTCGCCTTATTTCTGGAACCCCTGACCAATAAGGTCTGTCAAAATCCAGGCATTCTGGGAGTCATGGGCTGGGAGACGGAGCAGAAGCTTTTGTTATACCCCGATGATTCCAATTTCTTTCTGCCCTCTCCGGAGCATTCGGTCGCAAACATTGTGTAGGGTTTTGAAGTCTTTTGGGGAAATTTCAGGTTATAAAATCAATTCATTAAAATCCAAAACCATAGTACTAAGTGGTACTCCCCCTCGAGGGTTTAGGGATCCCTTTCCATTCAGCTGGGCCCCCAGGAACCAAACTCATTATCTTGGCATTCAGGTCTCTACCGATCTTTCAAGGCTGTTTGCCCTTAACTATGGGCGGCTTTGGGACCAGGTGAGCCAGGATGTAGCTAGGTGGCGCCTTCTCCCCCTATCTTTGATCGGTTGCATCTCAGTGTTCAAGATGAACGTTCTTCCTAGGCTGCTTTTCCTATTCCAATCCCTCCCACTGAAGCTACCAACAGCATTTTGGAACAAACCAACAAAGGAAACTCAGGAGTTTATTTGGCAGCAGAAGAGGCCTAGAGTAGCCAGACGAATGCTCTGTCTTCCTCGGGAGGAGGGGGGCCTCGCCCTACCGGACTTCTTTCATTACTATCTGGTGGCTCAGATGGTTTCTGTCGTTTCATGAGCTAGGCAACGACATGAGTCCAGATGGTATGAGTTGGAAGATGACTTGCCGGAAGGCAGACCAATATACACCTTGGCACTTGCCCCAACGTCTCAAATATATGTTAGGCAAATCCAGAATAGATGAGTGAGACAAGGATTGTTTATTCTGAGAAAAGTTAGGAAGCTCACCATCACCCCGGATGGGTTGGGTCCCTTATCCCTAATTAAATACGAACCAGACTTCCTCCCACCTATGTTGGACTCAGGGTTTGCAAAATGGGCTGGAGGGGGGATCACCCGATTCACACAACTAATCGAAAGTAATTGTTGTATAACGTTCCAGAGGGCGAAAGAAACATTTGGATGGGACAACAGAGAATTCTTCAGATATATTCACGTCAGACATTACATAAATACTTCAGATAATTTCCTAAGGCTCACCAGACCATACTCACCATGGGAGCAATTCTTCTTTGGGATAGTAACCATATTGGCCAAAACCAAGCTTGTGACATATCTTTATAAGATGCTCCTGGAGGGGAAAAGGGGAGTCATTACAACAACACAGGAGACGATGGGAGAGGGGATCAGGTATTACACTCAGGGAGGCAGACTGGAACCGGAGATTGAGGGTAGGCTGGAAGGTAACCTCATCACCGATATGGCATGAATTTTATTGGAAGTGCCTTATTCATGTTTTTAGAGTGCCTCTGGTTACACAGCACTTCACGGGGGGAACCCCTCATGTTGGAGGGGTTGTGGGGGGGAGCCACTGGCACATTTTCTAGGCTTGTCCAGAATTAGTGAATTTCTGGAATCATTTGGAGACAGCAGGAGTCAGATCTTAGGAGTAACAATCCCACGCACCTTTGAGGACTGGATTCTTGGTACCCCACAGTTGTATGGTTAAAGGGAGATACCCGAAAGGTGGCATTGGTGCTGCAGGCAGTAGGGCTTAAGTACATTACCTCCAATTGGCTGTGTACAGCACCGCCCACCCTGGGGGGAGTGGATAAAAAGGGTCAAAAAAGTGGTACTAATGGAGTCTGTTATGGCCAGACTGAGATTAAGACAAGACCAACACCAGCAACATTGGCAGCAATGGGAATCTTGGGTACTACAGAAAGAGGAATGAGAGTGGGATCTTTGTCTCTTTTGGGGTAGCTGAAAAATGAACCAAACTGATTTAATCACACCTAGATGGTTTGACGAGACCGCATGACTATATTTTATTGAGGGATAGAGGGATAGCTTATGGTGCACAGCCTAATGGTTAAGGCCGATGTTGAGGCCTTTGATGCTATATTTACTTCTGTTCTTTTTCCTCTTTACCAGACTTTGCTTGAGATGATTGTTTCCTGAGACTAAGTTTAAGGACATTCTTAAAATTAAATACTTCTGTCATAGCGAATGTAATATCCTAAAAACTGGACAGCCAGCAAAATGCAATTTGGAGATTAGTTACACATGTGTTTTTATATATCTCTGTCTTGTATCACTGACATGTAAATCATTCACAAGGAATATGTGTATCTCTGAGAACAGTGAATTTTTTAATAAAGCTGAGTTTTAAAAAAGA